>CM067091.1:11349232-12688815 GCA_034008185.1 Gorsachius magnificus
ACTGTAGCCTCCTCAAGGCCTGTTTGCCTTTCCATGTGCCCTAAGGCCCCTGGGGTCTTTTGGGGCAAGTGTGGGGCTGCCATTTGCTTTTTGTTGCCCCTGAAGGGTCTCCATTTCTCTTTGCATGCGTCTTAGGGCCTTCTCTGTGCCTTTTAGTGCAGTCTGAGCCCTCTGCCTTCTGTCATGGCTCAGAGCTCCTCATGTGCCTTCCAGTGCCCAGCCTCCAGCCCTTTGTGTGCCTCTGGGTATGCTCCTCAGGCATCTCTGTGCCCTTGGTTGCCCCCCTGAGCCCTCCCTCTGCCTTTCTTTATGTCCCGGGGAACTCTTTTTATCCTCCTTATCCCTCAGGACTGCCTGGACCTGCTGGAGCTGCACAAAAGGTGGAGAAAGGGCGAGAAAGCCAGTGCAGTAGCCTTGAGGTTAGCAGCAGCCAGGAGCATGGCACCAAGCCCGTCTGCCACCACACAACACTGGGTAAAAGTGAAAAAAAGAGGGAATGGGGTAGAAAGTCCGTCAAAACAGGCGAGTGTTAGCAAAATGGATTTGCTCAGATTTTCTTCCAGTTCATGTGTGAGTACTGGAAAAAAGGCAGAAGTTCACCCTAGCTAAAGCCCCTTTTATTGCCAGCAGTAAAGGTGCCTCTTGGCTGGGAGCCTGAGGAGGACCTTACGTCACACTCCTGATTCCTTACAGGCAATTTTGAGACTACTCACATGTCCATTTTTACAATTTATATAACCTATTGGCTTCGGCCATGGTATCTCTTGTTACCATTCACTTCTGAGTGGTTGTCATGCGACCCTGCTGTGCAAGCGTACTTAATGTGTATTTATTAGCTGAGTTTGCACAATTTTGGTGCAACTTTGCTGTTTACAGCTGGTTTGGTCTGGTGTCTTCTAAGAGCAGACTCCCTTGTGCAGGCAAGGTCACTGTCAGCCAAGTTCTCTTGTGTGCGTCTTCGAAGCCATCTCTACATTGGAGCCTTTTCTTACATAACACTCCCTGCACACTTTAAACTGGAGCAGAACAAGTATTTGTGTCCACAGCTTTGAGCAAGACAGGCTGGCCATGCTTGAGCTAAACAGCAGCCTCTGATCTCGCTGATGTTAGGAGTGTTGCTTGTTTCAATATTGGAGTAACAGAAGGCAATCAATTTGACAACCAGTTCCACCGTTCTATTCCATTCAGGTCCTGTCTTAAATTTTATACTAAAGCTTTTAAGTTTTTCGATTGGGCTTCTATTGGTTTATTGTTATCTTTGAGATTGGAACAACAAAAGTCCTTCCAAGTCCTCATGCCCGTGGTTGGACCCAAGTAATAGCAATCTACAGCTCTATTGCTTCCCTGAGCGAAATGTTGTCCCTCCTGTAGTAACGCAGTCAAAGCGAAGGGGGCATTCAGAATTTTTGCAAAAGCCCTTTAAGATTATCAAGTCCAGCCATTAACCTAACACCGGCACAGGCAGAGCTGTTTTGCCTCTCCCATAGCTCTGCCTTTTGAAAGCGCCCTTTCCCTGGCTGAGCTCGCTGCAGCGGAGCCCCACAGGGATGAAGGGAATCAGGTGACTGCATTCCCAGTGGAGAGCGGACACCTCAGCTCCACTACTTACCCCACCAAGGGCTCCAGCCCACTGCGTTTAAGCACATCTGCCTCTCCTTCACCCCCTCTCACAGGGAGAAGCCTCAGCGGGGTGGATGCTGCTGCAGGAGCCCATCCCACAGGGAAGCAGATGGGAGAGCTCAGGGAGTAGAGTTTAAATACTGTGGGGTTGGTGCTTTAGAAGGGACAATTCCCACTGCTGCACCAGCTGCCAGGACCAGTGGGACGACCGTTCTCACCTATACTCTGCAGGGTGCTGTGTTCCCAGCCGGCTTCCCACCACCTTTCTTCAGAGCTTACCCACCTGCGTGCACTCTGCTGGACCTGTTCCTCATGCCAGCTCCTTCCCTGGACAGGAGATTCCCTGCAGGCGTAGGACATAAACAAGATAGTCAGCTGCAGCTTGGACAAACGGTATCTGAACCTTTCTCTGCTGGGCAGTGCAAAGGAAGGAGAGAAATCTGAGGGGCAGGGAAAAATGCTGAAATGTGAACAGACATTGCCTTTGGTTGGAAAAAAGTTTTAGCTGAGTGCTCAGGGAGATTTCCTGCACTGCTCAAAGTTTCCTTTAAAAGCAGAGATTTTGCAAATGCCCTCCACCTCGGGGTTTTTTTTCCCCCCAGATGAGGAAACTTGGTCACAGGACAAGAGACTTACCTAACACCCTGTCACAGGTAGGGCACAGATATCCACTCTTCCCCATCACCATCCAGAGCTCTGTCCTGTAAATCGAGCTCCCACCTTCACCTCAAGCCCTGCAACCCCAGCCAGCTGCTTTGGCCACAGCTTGGACTAAACAGCTCCAGGGCAAGCATGGAACACGCACCGCTCTTACTTGGTACTAGGGACATCGACAAATGAGATGGGAACAGAACATTCCTACAAGACACGACTTGAATTTATGTTTATTTTATATATATATATTTATATATATACCTTTGTATAGATTAAACTGGGTGGGATTTTATCATATACATTTTTTTTGGTATAATACACGGGAAACAGGAACAGGAACATAGCAAATATAAATCAGTACATTCCATGAGCGAACTCTTTGCCACGCTGAGACTGAAAAATTGCATGCAATGAGGAGACAGAGAGGAGGGAAATCAATTTTATTTAAAAAAAAAAAAAAGACAATCTAGGTACAACTGTCAACAGAGGAGCAGCACTATGTATGGCAAACCTGTATAAATTAAAAGTAAATTCCACTCTGACACCTACTATGCTTTAAAGTGCAATGAAGCCTGATTTATTTACCTACAGAATACAGGAAAGATTGCCCCCTCTTCCCATTCCAATCTATCCCTAAAAACCAAACCAACCAACCAATAAAATAAACTTAAAGGACATACATTATCCACAGTCCTATAGAGATGCCTACATCTACTCAGTAGCACCAAGAATCTGATATGGGTGTATTTAAAATCAATTAAAACTCGGGAGCAATGGTAACACCTGTTTGCTGCTTTTGCAGACCTCCTGCCCTTTATTAGCATTTTGGAGGAGAGGCGGCTCTCCCTGTGCTGGAAGTGAAGGCAACAGCGTCCTGTCCCCTCTCCATCACCGGCTGACCTGTTTTGGCAGTAGGCTACAAACATGCACACACACACACATGTACACAGCACAGTGAGAGCAGCTGAAGGTTACACGAAGGGGATGGGATGGGAAGGCGAGGCCCCATCCGTGCGCGTGGGTGACTGCATGTATGCGCGCACGCGGGT
Source organism: Gorsachius magnificus (assembly GCA_034008185.1). NCBI lineage: Eukaryota > Metazoa > Chordata > Aves > Pelecaniformes > Ardeidae > Gorsachius > Gorsachius magnificus. The sequence goes on from CM067091.1 coordinate 11,352,556, forward strand.
GCGTGTGTGTGGAGGGAGGGGGACTAATCTAGATAAGGTGAAGGGTTGTGTGAGCCCAACACACACCACAAGCCTCTTTGGTGACAGGGGGATGGGAAGGGGAGGGAGGGAGAGAGGGGGAGTCGGCACGGTCCCCCTCTCGTGAGCCTCTGGTTGCATTGTCTTCCAAGGCTGGGGCCTGTGCACCACAGTCCATTTGTCTCCACGTGCCACCTCTCAGTGGCCTCAGTAGCCAAAAGTCTCCTGGGAAGCATAGACCATGTAGAGGAAGCCATCCTCATCCTTCTCCTGCTCGTAGATCTCTGAGATGGGGGTAGACACGCTCACCATGCTGTGCTGGTTCACCAGCAGGAAGAAAGCCTGGGTGGGATTCAGCTGCAAGCGACGCCTGTGGGGGCAAGGGCAGGAGGGCCTGGGTCAACCCACCTGGGCCATGGTGCCGTGGCAGCAAGTTCTGACCCCCCCAGCCATGCTGCTCACATGGGGCCAGGCCTGCACAGGCAGGACCTCCTCATGGTGCCTATGAGCCCAGCCCAGCTGCTCGCGGCTCCAAGGCCTCCTGAGTTGGGACTCTGCAAAGCCCCTTTCTCCAAGCGCTGCTGCTGGCTTGGGGGCTCTTCCACCTGAGCTGAAGGATAAAAGAAGGGGATTGGAGTCCCCCTCACCAGCTCATGCAGTGTCCAAGCATAAAAGAAAGGGATTGGAGTCCCCCATACCAGCTCACAGAGTGTTCCTATGAAGGAGAGGTGACAGTCCTTCACCAGACACTAGGAACCGCCTCCGCCCCCCCCCAAACAGTCCATACCACAACACAAGGATGCTGTGGTGGTTGTATCCCCATCCCCACCCCCAGCAGCTGCCCCTGCCTCATGCTCGCCCCACCGCTCTGTTTTCAGGGCCCATGGGTGAGGACAGGTTCACAGGGCGCTAGCTGGGGCCACCACCCCACTCACCGGATTATTTTGACCAATTCACTCATGTTGACATGGTCTGGGACAAGGAACTTGGTCTTGTCCAGCACTGGCAGCTGTTTCTCCCCTTTATAGCGTTCGATGATGACCTGGGGAGAAAGTCAACAGCAGGATTAGCCACAGTTTACAGGGCCCCAGGCACTAGCCTCCGGGTCAAACACAAATCGAACTAGCACAAGTGGAAAAGCTGAGGTAAGGCCCCACTTTGCTTCACCCTCACAGGAAAACAAACCACAGGACATGAGCAGTGACCACCAGGATGGCTGCAGACAGAGTCATCTGCCTGCCCGAGCCAGATGGTGGAGAGCATCCAAGATAAGTGAACTATAAAGCATCAACTGCTCTGGCTGGCTGAGAAACAGTAGGCGTTAGTGGATTGATTTAGCTACCTCCCCTGACATGCAGGAGATCCGGAAAAGGAGTGAATCACTTTCAGACTGACCAAACCCAGAGGTTTTGCTGGCTTGAGCTAAGGACTGAATTCATGGTGCATAGCAAGAGAGATTTTCCTTCCCTTTTGTGCCACAGCTCCGGGCTGCTGCCATTCAGCATCGCCCTGCTTGTTCAGGAAGAGCCATGGATATTCCCAAAGAAGCAGTTTTCAGAAATCACTGCGGAGCCGCCCAAGGCATTCCTTCAGAAAGGGGGAGTTTGGATTTCGCCAGTCCCACTCCTCACGTCAACACGCAGACACAGTGACTCCAAAAAGGATCAGAAAGCCAAGGCCACTTCTCCCGTGTGCCACTGCAACCGTGCAGCGAGCGTCCAGGCCACTCCAGCAGAGTGCCACCGTGGGACAGCTCAGCCCGTCCTCCCCTGCAAGAGGTCTTGCTCGGGAAAGCTCTTACAGCTCTGAAGTGGCTAAACAATTATTTCTGTTCCCTTTTCCTGCTATTACAATGAACAAATTTTTTCTGTTAAGGGGTGTCGGCTGACAGCTACAACTGCTGTTCTAAACAAGCTGGGAAATGTACTATCTGTATGCTAAGAAACAAGGTGTCAGGCAGTTAAAATAAGTAATGACATACTTGTAAAGCTTAATACGTCCCCATTACAGCGATACTCTGACTCTCACATCTCTCCAGTACCTCATTGTTTTCTCCACAGAAAGACACTTGTATACCTGTCAGTTCATCGTCCTCTCTGAGTTGAGACTGAACCTTATTTTTCACTATAAGGCAAGGAATCCCTGTAAATAATTTTCCCAGGTCTTTTCCAAAAATATACGGGAGACTGCCAATGTCTTTAGACAGAGGGGGGATGGAGCAGCATGCAGAGATCAGGATCCCCAGAAGATGGCTCTGTGGAGCCAGAAGGATCAGGCGAACCCCTGGGAACGTTGCCTTGCCTTTCCTTTGGCCACTTGCTGACAACCTAGCTTCTAGCAGCAGCAGCGGAACTCCTGTCTACACCAAAGCCAGATCAGTGGCTCTGGCTGGGATGCTGCGGTGTCACCAGCAGGCTGAGGATGCCTGATGAGCTCACCAGACCACAGGGCTGACCTTGAGGCCCACCAGGACAGGCCAAGCTACACTGCAAGGCAGTTCCCGGATGCGGGCGGGGTGCGGGGGGGCTTGGTGAGGGCTCTGCACCTAAATGCCCTCTGAAGAGCCCATCCTGGACTAAGCTCACACAAGGGGAACCCAGGAGCCCGAGGGCCAGACACGCAGCATGTGAAGGCCCCCATGAGTCAACCAAGGTGTTCTCACATTAGCCATGTCTCCTCTTGACACTGAACAGGAGCGCCAGAGACGAAGACCAGGGAAAGCCAGGTATTGCTCCTTCAGCCCCTTTCGCAAGATGGGTACCTGATGAAAGAACAATTTTCTGCAACAGACTAAATCATGCCCCTTCCCAACCTGCTAACATCCCTTCCTCCCTCCAGGAAGAGGACAGAGGAAGGCCAAAGACAAGCAGAACCGAATTAACTAACTGTATTTAATTTGAGTCTTACTTGGCCAGAGGAGTATTCTCATAGAATCATAGAATCATAGAATGTTTTGGGTTGGAAGGGACCCCTAGAGGTCATCTAGTCCAACCCCCCTGCAGTGAGCAGGGACACCACTAACTAGATCAGGTTGCTCAGAGCCCCATCCAACCTGTCCTTGAATGTTCCCAGGGATGGGGCCTCCACCACCTCTCTGGGCAACCTGTTGCAGTGTTTTACCACCCTCATTGTAAAGAATTTCTTCCTTATATCCAGTCTAAACCTACCCTGGTTTAGTTTAAAACCATTACCCCTTGTCCTCTCACAGCTGGCCCTACTAAAAAGATTTTCCCCATCTTTCCTATAGGCCCCCTTTAGATACTGAAAGGCCGTAATCAGGTCTCCCCGCAGCCTTCTCTTCTCCAGGCTGAACAAGCCCAACTCCCTCAGCCTGTCCTCATAAGAGTGGTGCTCCAGCCCTCGGATCATTTTAGTAGCCCTCCTCTGGACCCGCTCCAACAGTTCCATGTCCTTCTGGCTATAACTGTCTTGAGGGGCTGGATACTCACAACAGCCACATTCAGGGATGCTGCTCTGGCCACTGGGAAACACAGAGGCAGCAATGGGACCTCGAGTTTTTAACAGTAGCTTGCATAAAAGGGGCAGCTGTGCAGCAATCGTTTGTGCATATGCCTTTACCTGCAGAGAGGGCCCTGCACACCTGAGCTGTGCCTCATTTCTTGCTTATATCTAGCAGGAACAGAGGCAGACATCTCTAATTACCAGCCAGTTCCATCCCACAAAGAAAAGCCTCTCAACTAGTCTAAGAACGGGCTAAGAAGGATGTCCTGGCTGTTAGAGCAGCAGCTGCCTTGTGCCCGAGCAGACAGAGGGCCTGTCATGTAGAACGGCTTCAAGAGTTTCTGTTTCCAGAACATGAGCTGTATTTGGGTAACCCAGCTATGGGAACAGGTGGCCAATGGACAAAACGTTCTTGTCTAGCTTTGGAGGGAAATGCACGATCAAATGCTAATATTACATCCCTGCGGCCACAGGGTCTGTACACAAAGCCATCTCCCCTCCCGAATCCTCTTCCACGCTGCTGCCTCAGGCCAGGGGGTCCCTCAGTGTGGGGCTTCTGCTCTTGCAGTGGGAACCCACCACAGCTCTCGCTGCAGAAATAACATGAGCAGGGCACAGGCAGAAAGGCTGAGGGCAGAGCCTGGGGTCCCGGTCCCACCACAGAGGGGGCTTGGGCAGTGTTTATAAACTCAGCCCTTGTTCTGGGGCCACTCTGAAGAGGAGGAAAGGGATTCTGGTAGGGAATGGGGCCAGATCTGGCAGCCTGACAGAGGCAAGGCTGCCACTGCTCCGTGCCCCCAGGTCCAACCAGCGGCAAGGCTGAGAATGTACTCCCAGTCGGCACATACACACACAAATGCGTGTATGTAACACATACCTACCTATAAATGTGGCCAAACAGAGAGATCAACACAGACATGCAGAGCACTCACATAAACACAGGCAGCACCAACAGCCTCATCCTGTCTCCCTCTGGCTGAGCAGGGTGGTATATATTCCTTTAGTGGGAATACATACAGTAAACCCCCTCACAGTCCAAAAGGTGCTGTGGTGTTGATCCATCCTGAGTCGTGTCAGCCCTGGGCACTGGGTCTGCAGCTCCCTGGAATAGTCCTTGCAGGAGCCCAGAGAAGGTTGTCCCTTCCTCCAGGTCCATAATTGGGGTTTCTGTCCACCACTGTGCCAGGGCAGGGCATTATTTGGGCTCCCTCACCTGCCATTGCCTCTCCATGCTCCTTTGTGGGTGTGTAGATGAGCTTTTTATCACAGAACCTAACAGAAACCTCTCTGCATGGCCCAAACACGCCCTCAGCCTTCCCCATCAGCGTGAGAGGTGGCTCTCCCCTAACCCACCCTCTGAAGCAGTGCAGCCCATGACTCACTAGGCCCTGCTGAATTTAGCATTACAGGGTTTTGAGAAATGGTTTGCTCCCGTTGCTGCCCTGCACAAGCTGTTCCCCAGTGATTTCAGACTCTCCAAGGCTCACTGGAGCTGGCTTAAAGCTTGCAGTTGCTCCTCAAGAGGCCCCAAGTTCAATGGGCTCTGGAAAGAGAATACTGGGGCCAACAGCAGGTGAGGGCGGTGGGCAGGCATAAGCTTGGTCTATCCTCTAACAGGGCAGAAAATTATTTCTAAAGCTTTTCTCTGGTGGGCTCAGATGGACTCACCACCACCCTGTGCAGTCCCCCCATGTGTACGTGGCACAGCCCCTTCCTCAGCCTCCTCTGGAAGTACCCTCATGGAAACAAGAGAAAAATGCTTTTCCCTGGGCAGAAAGCCAGGCCATGCACTCTGCAAATCCTCCTGGCCCTCTGTTAAAGCAAAAGGGGATTCACCCAAGGGCTCTGAGCAGAAACTGGAGATGCAAGAAGAGGGCAGCAGCTGCAGTACAGCTTGCTGTGATTTCTGCCAGCAATAAGGGGGTGACCTGGGCCATCTGCTCCCTAACTCCCCTCAGGCTGTGGGCTCAAACCCCTTTGCTAATTTCAAGCACCTCTCCAGGGAAGCCAGCTACTTGGCTGACACAGCTCCCGCCTTTCACAGAAGACCAAGACGTTCCTACAGCCAATTTGCCTGCGCAGTGCTGCTCAGACCCAGAGCTATCCCCCACACCGTGCTCCATTTGGCAGCACAAGGCTTTGCTCACAGCCTGAGCACTGTAAGCAACACACAGGGGCTTGCAGGAACTTCGCTATGTAAAAGAGAAGAGAAAGCATCAAACTTGGTGTCAGGGTTAAATCGGGACAAGGCTTTTAGAGGTACCATTGACACAAGCGCAGCTAGACCCCCCAAGGCCTTCAACACCCTTCTCTCCTTCCGATTCTTTTCACTGCTCCAGCAAAACTTGCAACTAAGCATATCCCTGCTGTGTCAGTCGGCCCAGGAAAGCAAAGCAGCTGAGCAGTTAGCCAATTCCCTCATCCTCTCACCATGGCACTCAGGACACTACCCAGGACAATAAGGCACAGAACAGAGAGGTCACTGGAGCAGGGGCGGGAGGGCTCAGGTCTCTGCTGTGGCTAAACCTCCCCGCACACACACAACTCTCCAGACAACCACACCAGAGGCCAGGTCCTGATGACACAGAAGCCTTCTCCTGGGGCACATGGTGTTTGACCCAAACACAAAGAACACTCCAGCCATGGACGCTCTCCCATCACATTTCAGTAATGCCGGTAAAATTCTGCACATGGCTGCAGAGCTCTGGCTCCTGTTCACTTCCCAGGCAACGCACATCTGCGTAGAGGCACGTGATACATGCATGCATGTATATTTTATGTACAACTTCTTTCTAGCCTGTCCTTATTGCTGGAGCCGTAACGTGTTGTAATTAGGTCTGCTACAACTCTGGAGAAACACAGAGCCAGCCTAATGGCCATGAAAACTGTGTTAAAAGCAGTGGTCCATAAACGTGGAAATGGTATGGCATACTGGTACCCAGTGTGCTGCAAGGGGCAAGTCCTGATCTGCTGAGCTGACAACACGTGGACCCACAGTGGTAGAAGAAGAGAAGGAAGAGAAAGAATTCTTTCTGCTAGAAGATTCTGTGCTAAAATCAAAAGACGAGAGAGGCCAAGGGGGTTGGACTAGATGACCTGTAGGGGTCCCTTCCAACCCAAAACATTCTATGATTCTATAATGGTAACTTACCGGGATTTTGTTTGGATGCTGCTCTCGGATCTGCTGTACTTCTTTACAACGATCCGCTGAAAAGAAAGAAGTAAAGAAACAAAGTCAGAAACATCTGGCTGTGCTAATTCAGGCAAAAACGAGGTAACCAGGTAATGAGGTTTGTGTGCAAGCCACAAACGACAAAGACGGACATTGCGAAAGAAATGCCAGTTCTGTTCACCAGGCCTTTTCCGAATGCTTTGCAGCAGTGAGATGGTCAGCCAGATGTCAGCTCCAGCAATCAACCTGTCACAGCTTCCTACCACCCCAGTCAGGGACATGCAACCCTGCCCAGTAAAACTGGGCAACACACATGGAAGCCGAGTGACTTAAATGAGACAGTAAGGATTACAAAACTGTATTCCTAAATCTACCTTAAGCAAATGCAGCTCATGACCATCAGTGCTGGGCACCAGCACAGCTTTAGGGTCTCAGGTCTGGAAGTTCAGGCTCTTTGTGTGTCCTGGCTGCTGCCCCGGAGGAGATGATTCTCCAGCTGGGGCTGGGTTTTAGTAATTTCCTTCTGCCTGCTGCGCACTTCCAAGCACTATCTGGCACGGTGCCTCAGTCCAAAAGAGATACACCTGGCCACGGAGGACTCCTTCACTATCACCAATCTACACAGTAGCTATAACAGCTATTGGCCTGACAGAAAGTACTCCTAGACCTGTCGTGGAAATGGAGAAAAACTTCAGCCAGGAGATGACTCACGTACTAAAAGATTTTTTTCTGCAGTTGTTCTCACACTTTCTAACCCATTTTCCTACAGAGTTCATGTTTACTGACACACACAACAGGCAGCATATAAAAGCTTGCACACTCTTTGAGCTTACAGGAAGATTCCAATGCCCCCTCACTGCCCTACCAGAGGGGCCTCCACTTGCTGCAATTCCAAGCAGCAGAAAGGAGGAGAAGCAGCTGTACCAGGACCAGGTATGGCTCTATGTGGGCTCCTCCTGGGACACGACAGCTCCTCCCCACATTACCATTACTCCGGCAAGTGCTTCACAGCCTACAACAGCTCACCTGAAGAGCCATGGGGAAGCAGTTTCATGGATCACAGTAGGTAAGCCTGGGGTGGGGGTGAAGGCCAATGACTAAGGACTGCCTGGAAACGCAAGATCTGGGTATCATGGGATCTGTCATGGGATCATCCTGCCATACAGACGGTTGCCAGCGCAACATCTGCCTCAAGCCCGACTCCCCTGACCTGCTCCACGCAGCCCCAGTTTTCACGACCCACCAGGATCACGCAGGGTAGGAAGTGCGTGTGTTTGAGCGTGCTTTCCCCTCACAAATGTTGAGCATTTCTCCTCTAACCACTCAATAAAAACTTACTGCTTAGAAATTGAATTGGGTTTTGCAGCTTTGGGAAGAGACTGGAGTTTCTTTAGAGGCCACAAGACTACAAAATCACCAGATCACAGAAGCTTTCGAGCACCATTTCTGTCTTCTCTAAAAGGAAATTTTCCCTCTGCTAGGAACTGCTAGACCTTTCTTCTGTCGGACTCCATGGGCTAGCAAGACAGAGCAAGATTATCTGGATTTATTGGAACATTTGGGCATATTTGTTCTGTGGTTTATGACTGACTACGTAGCTCCTCATGTTTCCTTTTCGCCCCATCCAATGCTCCAGGGCATTGAGTTATCTCTGTGATGCAGTTTTCCTCTGGGGTCCCAATCAGAAAGGAGTTACGTAGAAATCAGCACTGTACGCGGCACTGGTGCAGCAATGCCTCTTCAGGAACGCTGAAGGACACAGTGACAAGAAGCACCCAGCACACGAGCACCCAACATGTAGCACTCAACTTGAGCAGCCAGCCAGAAGGCAGACCCAGAGCATGAGTGGGCAACACTTAGGAGCATAACTGCAGCTTTACTGCAGTCAACTCAGACTTGCTGGGTGTTAACAGAGCCTGCAGAAAGCTATGTCTCCTCATGGCTGGCTAGTTTTTCCAGCTTCAGTATCCACCCTCTCCTGCATCTTTCTCCATACTCTCAGATGGCCATGTGGATGAACTTCCTAGGTACCACACACTTCCTGGTAGGGTCACAGAACTGTTTGCACAGGAAGCCCCAACAATGCAGGTTATTAGGAGAAGGGTCTGAGAAGCAATTTCACAAAGGCAAAGTTGCAGCCTTTGCATGTTATCATGGCTAGTAACGTAGATCATCTCAGAGCATCCAGCTAGTCTAGGCTGCATGCACTGAAGGGCAGCCAACACGCCTGGTACCCCTTCTTGCTCTCTGGAAGCATCACCAACTCCAGCACAAAGCTGGCAGCCATCAACACCTTTGCTTCCACAGAAGAGCCAGAGGTGCCCCCTGCCATCACACTGAAGAAGATGCCACCCAGAGAGTAGAACAGTACATCATTTATCCAGCTACATGTCTGTGTTGCAGGATCCCACCCCTGGAACCTCTGAGTCCTTTGGGGGAGCAGACTGCAGGTGCCTTGGACAGAGGCAGGCCAGGCTGCTGCTGCTGCATGGTTCTTCCACGTCTTGCTGACTCCACGCTCAGCAGGAATTAAGGGCACGAGCCACCAGTGACAAAGCTCTCAACTAGCCTCAAATCTGATATACCACAGCGGCGGCTCTCCTGTCCCACTCTTTAAGACCTGCCATGCGCCCAGGACCTGGTCCCTCTGGTCAGATGGGCCCCAGGCTTTTGCAGAGGACTTTCTAATCTCAGAGGACCCTGTGGGAGGTGGCTGATTTGCTGGTTACCACAACACAACAACGGGAGGTGCTGTTCTGCTGTTCTGTGTGATTGCAACCACAAGAACCCAAAACACCGCACTTCTTCCTCAGCTCAGGAGATGCCCATTTCAGAAACTTCATTCAGGAAGTCACTTGGGAGCAACCCCACCTAAGCTGTTCAGGTGTCTGAAGATTCAGGCAGAAGTCTCCAGGACATCCGAAGCTCTGCTAAGGAGCACACTCAGTCCCATCCAAGCCTTGGAGATCCAACCAAGCAGGCTTGGGAATCAGGAGAAGCCCTCCTGCATCAAACCCTGCATGTGGATAATTTCTGTGCACATGATAGTTCAGGCGCTAGAGATCTCCCGCAAGAAATAAGTGATGGTCACCCACACCCTCCTCAGCCTGGAGTGGGAGCGAGAGGTTGATCCTGCATCTCGTGAAAGCATCTTCAACATCACACGGCAAGGAATGGCTATAAATACCACCTTTAGTTTAATGTATATGTAGTCTAAGTCAAAGGAATAAACTGTTAAAGGGCACTTCACAGAGATGGCGATGGTGATGCCAGCCTAGCACCCAAGCTCACACCAGGTACGGCACTGCAGACGGGTATGCTCCCTCCACCCTTTCACCAGCAGTGTCTGCTCACATTTCGTGCACGAAAGGTCCGATTTGCAAGTCTTGCTCTTCTCCTGCAGCCCTCCCAAATTATAGCTGTGCTAACTGAGGTTAAGACTTTCCCCTTTGCTGTAGCACCTGGCTATAGTTAATCCTTAGCCTATATGTAAAATGAACCAGAACTGTTTACACAACCCAGTCCATATCTACTTTTTTTTTTTTCCTCTGGCCCCTCCTCGCTGCAAGAAGCAAACACCACACCTGACTTCAGCAGCTCAGGGACTCCAAGCAAGAAGGGATGAAGGGGCTACAGCCCACTGCCGCTTTGAAGGAGGTGAGCAGAGATTAATGAACTGCACACTGAAGGAAAAGCATGGTCCCTGCTCCCAGCGCATCTGCCCCAAGGGAAGCCAGGCCTCTCCCCAGGGCCAAGATACAAGAGCTCAAGATGGCAGCAAGATAAAAACCACACACTTGTTATTGGTTATTCCTAGCAAAATTTCACTGCTAGGGCCTACTCAAAGACAGAGTATTTTTGTAGCATTCATTGCACAGGCCAGGAAAATTGCCTACTTCTCCTCCAAGTGCTGTTCCAACTGTTAGGTACCAACAGCAAAGCTTGCAAATTGCCCAAAACACCAGAATCACAGCTGTTCTCCTGACTGAGGCCCTTCCCAAGCTGTTCTCCCAAAGATGTGGGCCCACAACGTATCCCACGGTGATGCAGGATGAGATCATTATGACAGTTACAGAGAACAGTAGAACATTTTAAGCCAGACTTTCCAAGCGTTAACCTTTTTTATCAGCCAGTGCCCAGGAACCCTGGCTACAGGAGACACGTCTCTGCTGTGCTGGGCGCTGTGCAGGCAGAGGACAGAAGGACAGCCCTGGATGCAAAAGAGCTTAATCGGGCAAAAGATACAGCTGATGGGGCAGAAGGAAAACGCATGGCAAGTTCTCCAGCAGTGCAGTTGCATAAGGGACGGCGTTTTTCAGGAGGCTACAGACAAACACTGGTGCTGCCCTGGGGCAGCAGGTGGACCCTATGACCAGCCCTGCCACCTGTGACCAACAAGAATGCTGTTAAGAAAACACCATTACAAAAAAACATCACCTGAAAGCATCATCAACATGCTACCAGGCGAACAGGTCCGGAGCTGAGCAAAAGCAGTGTGTGGAAAGCAAAGCAGAGAGTAGAAATCCAGCCATGAGCTACTGCCTCTCCCACGGCCCCACAGCCCAGAGCTCCAGGTGCAGCTGCCCATGGCATGAAGGGAGTGTGCAGATGTCCCCACCACTGGCAGCAGGCTGCTGGCCCTCCTGGGGCTTTCTCACTGCCATCCACCAGTCGCTGTGCCAGTCAGCTTGAGGGTGGATCTGCCTCAGATCTGAAGCAGATGCAAAAATGAACATATTTCTTCAAGAAGCTGCTGTGTCAGTCCCAGGGCAGAGGGTTGCCAGAACGTGGTCCTCTCTCTAAGAGATCTGCAAGGAGAGGAGGAATTGGATGGTTTGAAGTCAGGATATGTCTGGGATGAGCTGGCAACTGCTGAAGACACGGGCAAGTCATACAGGTCATTCCAGATGAATGTCAATAAATATTTTTGTAATATCACCCCACCCTAAGGCCAGCCACCTCTAACCACCAGGAAATCCACCCTGTGTATGTGTCACAGCCCACACAACAGCTGACCTGACCTGTCCTTGCCCAAAGCTGGAGCGCTTGTTCTCAGGCCAGCAGTGCTGCAGGAGGAGCAAGAGGAGGCTCCCACCTCCAGGAAACCAGGGCAGAGCTTGCCAGGCCAGCCATGCCCTGGGAAAGCTTCCCTCACTGCTAAGAAAGGGTTGTTGTCCCAGGGGACGTAGGACAGCAGCGTTGCAGAAACTTCACAGCGACTTGGATCGTTGGCCATATTTTACTTCTTCTGTCTGCAACATGGGGGGGTCTGGCCAGGACAAATGACTCAGGACCAGAACTGCACTATTTTGAACTTACTGACAGAATGTGTCTCTGCAACATGGTGTAGGCAGGCAGAGCCTGATGCTCCACTCTCAGAGGAAGGTATTACCAACATGAAGGTGGAGCAGCTGATGATCAGTCTGCATGACTATCCATTCCATTGTTACAGCTTCATTACAAGCTGCCTAACGACTGGAAGGATTTCTGAATGCCTAACTCCTGGAGCCCTGTGACTGCAGAAGGATCTCAGCAATCTTGCTCCCAGTCTTCCAGAGTAGAGCCCGAAAATGCATTTGAAAAGACAAACAGGAACCACCTTCACTTTTTTTTAGCAGTTTCAAAATTTATTGAGTCTGGCTCCAGGAACGAGTATTTTTATCCAGCAAATCCATGATAAGGGCTCAGCTTGTGACCACACAACAACTCTGAAGTCTAAAATCACGTCAACACACTTGTTCCCTGGTTGCATGGTACCACGTCACCCCTGCCATGGGCCGCACAGGATAAGCACTGGACCTCCATCATTCAAGCAGCTTAAAACAGGGCTACCAACTCACTACACCTCCTGAGCACGGGGGGCAAGTGGGCAATACCTTCTGTCCCATGTTTGGGTGGCACACCTAGTCCTTGCATCAGAGCTCCAGATAAGGAGCTGTTTTTTTGCTCAACGTTTACTCACAGTTTCATTAGCCTTGGCAAAAGAACAGCAAGTTCCCTGCATATGAGCCGTCAGGAGGCTGTCCTCTGCAAGGGCTTCCCTCCAGCTTTTCCTTGACCTTTTCTTCCGTCTCGACAACCTTCACAATTATAAGCCTCCACGACAGCAGGAATGCACTCAGATTTCTCAGAACTACTCAGGACACTTCAAATTGCTCAAAGAAAGAACTGGCACTCGTGACAGAGCTGTGTTCTAATGCAGAACAGCACACACGTGTATGCACAAAGAGACTTTGCACAGCCCAGGTCATTGCTATTTGTGCAGAAACATGCCTGGACACGCACGGATTTGCAGGGCCTATTTGTGGAGACGTGCCAGACACAAGAGTCTTGAATTTATTCCTTTGTTTTCCCCCACAGCCTGTTTCCAAACTGCCTTCTGAAGACAAAAGGCAGCAAACAACTGTGTGACCACAGAGCTGGAGGTGTTCATACCCTGCAGGTCAACCACGGAACACCACACACGAGTGGAATGACACACCAGAAGACCTCCCAGGTGACTCTCTGGACAATGATCCCCACTGGGGCTGACCAAGGAAGGAACACAGAAGCCAAGGGGGGGTGACTTGTCTATGGCTCACAGCTACTCGAGGACAGAGGTGGCAAGAATATACCAGTCTTACAGCTCCTAGAGGTGTCGGTCTCCACCGTTCTGGCACAAGGGGATATCTGAAGTTTTTGTAGTGAAGAAAGCATTAAGTAACAAACAAAGGACATACAGGTTTTATTATTCCTGGCTGCCAGTCAGGGCCTTTTGTTATAGAACAGAATAATAATAAAAAAAAAATCAGTATTTGTGGTCTACATGTCTGGCTGGCTTTTGTTCCAGATGTTTGTTCAGTTCTTCTTGTACCAGTATTTTCTTCAATGCTGATAATTAACCCTACATCAAATGGTGCCAGTCCTCAGTAATTAATACAACTAGACACAGGCAGCTAAAACAGCAACTTGCAACACCAGCCTCACTGCAAGGAATCCCAGCTCTTAAAGCACAACTGCTAGAGCGGGAATACCCCAAGCACAGAGCATGAGGACAAGTTGCCTCACCAACCAACCTCAGGTCAAGATCAAGATGCTTTTCCAAGCCACCAACAAGCAAAACTGTTGTGAGACACACAGGGTGGTGTGCAAGGCAAGACAATTAATCCACTGTTGGTCTTCCTGTTGATAGAAGCAAAGCTGGCTTATGCTAGGTGAGTCCCCAGAGAAGGCAACGCTTCGATTCTCCCCAGAGCCAAGAGGAGAGGGCATTCAGCTCCACACACTGCCCTTGCCTACTGCTGCCTTTCCGCTCTGGAGAAGTGGCTTCCCAGAACTAAAGGCACATCTCCCAGAGGACTGAACCTGCGATGGGAGTGCTCAGTCCAGAGAGGCCGAGGTCAAACCTCTATGTTTGTCACCTAGTCAGGGGTTCCAGCTGACCAAGAGGACAGACGCATACGTGCCTCACTGCGAAGCACCTGCATTTTGGCAGGACACTGGGGCGTGAGGCCAGCTTACTTCCAGTGAGGCAACCAGTGCAGGTTTAAGGTCCATGTTCACAACCACACTGGTTATGTGCTGCATTGAAAACAAAGCTTGAAGCCTGTTGGCAGCCTCGCCACAGCAGAGCAGCCAATTTAAAACAACCACTTCAAGAACAGTGGGAGGTGTGAGCACTACCCAATGTTCCAAAGGGTTCATGCTCTTTACGGGAAGTGCAATGGTGTCATCAGGCTGCTGCGCGCACTCGCTACAGCCAGGACACCCTGTTCCTTTGACACAGACCACAGCTTTGTTCTAGGAATTGTTTTGGACCCCTACAGTGGATCTGACTACACAGAAGACAGCTGCCGCAGCACCTACAGTCGGGTTCAGCACATGAAAGCAGAGGGTTACTGTTGGATTTTACCCCCATGCACCCAGACCAAAGATGCTCTGCTGCAGATGTGCCAAGGACCGGACCAGCTCACGGAGCATCACCCTCTCACCACTAACAGCACATCAGATCACAGGAGAAGTCAGCGCTTGGGGCCCACAACCCCCCTTGGCTCAAAACCCTGGCACTTCCCAGCCAGTCCCCTCTTCAAGTCCTCAGCAGTGATGAATAGAAATCCAGAAATTTTATTCAGGATAGACCCAAGACAAAGCAGAGGAACAAGGAGAATAAATTCCTGGAAAAACAAATCTCAAAAGTACAAGAAGGAGGGAAAACACAGACTGAGGAAAGCAGAATCCTTAGCAAGGGGTGGTGGAGCAAGACCTAGGCAAGCCGCTTGCCGTGAAACTGGAGCCTGGGTGCCTTTTGTAAACAGTCATATTCCTGACTCTGCCTTTTCTCTGGTTTTTTGGAACCGTTCCACTTATATGAAATTTTGAAGCCTTCAAACTTAAGCCATTCTGAGGGTACAGCGTTGCTGGTGATGTTTTCCATCAGCCGTCTCCAACTGCACTGTAAACAATCACTTCCTGCTCCTGTTGTGTAATGATTCAAAGATGAAAACAAGCTGTATTTACTTTCTCCAAACCTAACAATCCCAGCCCTGACCCAAAGCAACTGCGTGGGCTGCCAGGCTGCCTCCTCCTCCTTCCCCTCCTCCTGGCTGAGCTCTGCAGCCCAGTCAGCTGAGAGCGCAAAAGGGCAGAGAAACAAGGAATGCTTGCAGTCGCCGGCACTGAACTCCCTCGCCCCCCTCTTTCCCTCCTGGGCTATTTTAATCCCACTTTCTTTCAACTCCTCTGAGCCTCGGATTTGTTTTCCTTCTGGCTCATACAAAGTCTGAGCAGCCTGCGAAGGCAACCCAGATCCCTCCTGACCATAAGAAGTTGATTCTCCCAGGTTAACAGCAGGTAGTTACTAAGGGTTTGATTTAGGACTTTACCATTTTTCATATGTAGCTTAGGAGAAGACGGCAGGGTCCTGAGCAAGTATCCCAGGGCACCCAGACTTCATTTTATTCTTTTTTGTGCACGTTCACTTGGCTCGGTTGCTGTGGCAGGAGAAGGCTGGGTAAGCACTCAAGGCCGGAAGGGTTGCGCCAATAAATTGCCAAATATTTACAGTTTCCAAGAGAGCAGCGAGGGGTTGGATGAGCAGTTCAGTAGGAAAAAGCTCCAGTTTTAAAACTCATGTAGGGCAACACGCCCTCACCCGCATTTGGACAGTATCCGACACAAAATGAGGCCTCGTTGGGCACGAATACACTGATTTCAGCGCTATTCAGGCAGTAAAGCTCAACCGATACCCACCTCGGGATGTACCCTGCCAGAGACATGCACCTTTCCCAACGCCAGCTGGCAAAGGTCAAACGAAACAGCAGTTGGCATTTCATCTGATTGCACTATCGGGCCTGGCAATCAAATCTGGTACCTTCTGGGGTATCCTCCCCATCATTTGAGGTTTTCCCACCACAGACATTTAACAAAGAAATGGGTACCACATGAGCATTAACTCTTCCGGGCCTCGAGAGGGTGTATCCAATTCTTAGAACAACAACTACTCTAACGCTAGTGAGATGGTGGGCACAGAAAGTGATTTTTGAAGAGGTCCCTGCACTCTGACAGTCAAAAGCATGAAGACTGGACCCAGGGCAAGAGCAATACAAGAATATTTGTTTACCTCTTGACTACCACCCTGGCCCTGTAGACCCGAGAGCCCCTTGCAGCCATCAGCCACCCCAGTCCCCCGCACGGATGCGCAGCCGTGACACAAGCAGGTGAGGGCTCCAACACCGCGCAAGGGGTTTCTTGCGCTCAACCACAGCCACTGCCCTTCCGACCGCGCCCGCTCCGGCCAAGTCCGGTATTCCAGGCGTTAATAAACATGGAGGTCACGGAGCAGGCGTCTCCCTGCCGGGGGGTAAGGACCGGAGCCGAGGTGAAGCCCGTACGGAAACACCCCGGCGCCGGGCGCCCCGGGGGGGCCGGGGGCTGCTCCCGCTCCGGAGGGGACCCGCGGAGCCGCCCAGCGCTCCCGCACCTACGCAGGGGGAGGCTCCGAACGCCCCCAGCCCGCGCTCCGCCCCCAGCCCACCGCCTGCCCCCCCGGCCGGGCCCCGGGGCCGCCCTCCCCGCCGCACGGCCCCCGGTGCGGGGGTCGGCGCCCCGCCGCGCTGCCGGCCGGGATGACATCACCGCGCGGCGGCTGCGGCACCGCCGCCTCCCCGGCCCCCTCCCGCCCCTTCCCGGGGCCCGGCTTCGCACGGCGGAGCCCAACGGCGGCCGCCTCCGGCCCCCAGCGGCGGGTGGGGGGGGTGGCGGCCCCGAAGGTCAGCACGGCGAGAAGGGCGCGGGGACACCCCCCCCGCTCCGCCGCGCCCGGCTCACCGAAGGTGCGGCGCTGCTTGAAGGGCCGGTCCGAGGGCATGGCGGCCGGGGGCGGCGGGCCGGGCCGGGCCGGGCCGGGGCGCGGGTGCCGGCGGGCGGCTCCGTCTGGCGGCGCGGCTTCTCCTCAGCGGGCGCCCCTCGGCGCCGGCCTCCCCTCAAGCGGGCAGGTGCCCCCTTCACCTCCGCGTAGCTACCTCGGTGGTCCGTAACTCTGCGAGTACGGGAGAGGGTCACTGACGTCGGGAAGGTCGTTTCCAGTCAGCAGGGAGCGCGACGCCAGGGCAGGGCACTTTACCAGCGAGACACAGCGAAGTAGTGAGCCAGGCCCCGGGCATCAGCAGTTCCCTGCCTTCAGGAGGGTGACCGGGCTGGGCCTTGTGTCGGGGTGGCAAAGCACGCTTGGGCTGGGGCTTTCCCCGGTGCTCAGGGGATGGAGGCGCCGATGACCCCAGCACAGTTCAAGTGGCTTCTTCCGGAGACGTCCTCTGAAAGTCACTGCCAGCCACGGTTGGCGAGCACCGATGCCATGAGGCCGGTGGGAGGGGAAGCATCCCTGTGGAGACACCAGCCGAGGCGGTTCAGACTGCGGGTGCATCTGTGAGCTTCTACACTCAACAAACCTGGACATAAACCAGCCTTGCCGAGACAAGCGGGCATTTGCAAATCCTGTATCGTTTCTCGGCTAACGAGCCTGGTGTTTTCCCCACTGCATTCATAGCCATGTTTATGCTGAATATTTCAAAGACCGCAACACGACTACAAATAGGGCAGGCTATTTCTGGAGCTACTGTAAATGAATCAAAAAATAACTGCAAGCAGAACGTCAATGTTTCATGAAGAACCACATTTAATATTCTTCCTCATGCATGCTGCAACAAAAGCTGTGTTCTGCCAGAGTGATGGTTCATGGCCTACAGTGAATTGGCATGAGAGACGAGTGAAGGAAAAACATTAGAGGATTAAGTCCAGACTTGGTAAAAAAAAAAAAAGGCATGAACAAAGCATCTATTAAAACTGCTCTAATTATTAAAACTATCACCAATTAAAATAAAAATATATTTAACTACAATTGAATAAAGTTCTCCTTGTAGAGTTTACCCAAGAAAGGAAACAATTACTTCCATGGCTAACGCCATGGATTTTCCTTGACCAAGCAGTAGCAGTAGTTAATTAAACACATACTGGTAAGGAAGCATAAACTTTTCAGATTCACTTTTATCATTAAGGTACAAGCAGAGACGTTCATTTCTGATACAGGTCCTTTGATCAGAAAATACAGAAGGGAAAGCAGTGATGTTGAATTAGACATGGCAAGCTGATCAGCTTCACAGACTGCATCCTCAGGCAAAGGACTACTTTATTACTGTCGTTACGAAGCGTTAACCTCTTTCTGATGAGAGACAAGAGGAACGTTTTCTAACATAGTGATTTTATCCCTGATTTTATCCATGCAGACTCTCTTTGCAGGACTGGGGCCATAACCCCACAGACGATTATTCATACACCTGGAGCGGGAGCGGGAGAAACACCAGTTAACAGCAGCTCTGGAGCTTCTCAGCCTGTTAATGCACTCACAAAAATGGGACATGGATCAGGAAGTTTTACTCCTGATACAGCAGAGTAGGGTTTATACTCTTCTTCCTTCAGCCCTCAGCTTTTCTGAAAAATCTTGAACACACTAATACCTCTCTTGCTTGTTCTCACTGATGTCATTGCCAAAAACTCCTTATTTAAGGAGGTGCACTTCAGATCTAAAAACCCCTGATCAGTCAAAGGTTTAAGGAAGATGGAAGGAACCAGCTGTATCAACCCAGCACCAGCAACCTGTCCTAAGATGATCCAGGATCAAACACAAGCTTTACGCATGCCAGCATTTCTACAGGGTAAACACCACTGATAATGAGCACCCTGGATGCTTGCGAAACCACGCTAGCGGAGGGAAATCTCCCCAAAGGAATCTGGTCGTGCTGGTATAGGAAGGGTACTTTTGTCAACAGAAATCATGCTGATGCTCAGGCTTCTGGCAGAGTTTGTCAGAGCTCGCTACCCCTGCGCACCCCAGCTGCCACAGCTTTTCCTGCAGATTATACTGGTTCAAGGAGCTGCTCTAGCTCTGCTGACATAAGGCCAGCCTATACTGGCATAACTCTCTGCCAGACTTTCATCCCCTATAGATGTAGCTATATGTAACAAAAGCGTAGAGACAAGATCAAAGATAAACATCCCATATGTGATGAGGAGCGCTGCACAATCAGAGCTCGGCCATCTCAGGCAGACAAAGAGTTGCTTCGGAGGGCGCTGGGACAAACACAAGCTGGAGCAGCTTAAAAGAGCTGCTCTCAGATCCATGGAAGATGAGTTTCTACAAGCCCAGCTTTTGCAGTGTTAATACGTTACCACCTCCGGTCCTCTGCCAGAGCCTTATCTGGGAGCAGAGTCAGCACAAGAGAGCAACGTCCCTGGGCCTCAGGGGCTGCTGCTCACAGCCCAGAACCATACCTCAAACTTCTTTCATTGGCTTGTTAACACATTGGGGTTTGCTTCCCACATCTCGGCAGCAGATGCTTCCTCTGCCTTCAGAGAGGGATCCAGCAAAACCAACTGCTCCAAGATGGCAAATTAGGTAGGCCAGCCTCCAACCACAACGCAGAGCAGCTCTGGGGCACAGGTCGCAAAGGTTATTCCAGCCCTCCGTGGAACCATCTCCTTGTGCTTTCGGGCTAGAAAAAGAGGACTAGAACCATAACACTTATTTTTCTATTCTTGCTCAGTTGGACAATAATTTTACTGTATGAATGACTTAGGCCCAGACTCGGCAAACACAAACAGCAGAACTTCATGTCTTTCTTTAAGATATCTTAGGAAAAGGGAAATTCTCCCCTAACTTGCATACAGAGGGATTGCTTCCAGTCAGATCTCTAAGACTCTCTGATGCTCCTGATCCAAGTGCGACACCTTTTCTGCATAGTATCTAAATGGAAGTTGTTCTTCAACTTCATGCAACCCTTCCCCCTTTTTTAAAACAAAACCCTGAATTAACCTTGAATTCTACTGTAAAGGTAGCGCTAGCATGGCATAAGCAAGGCCCTGCCCTGACCAGATGGATTTGACAAGCTCCTCCAGACTCCAAACCCAGCTTCTTCAAGGCCCTTTTGCTCAAATTCCCAAGTGTATTTCAACTCAGACTGCTAACAGTCCTTGAAAAAAACCGAACCCCCAAAAAGCCCCGATCCCACCCCCAAACCCCAAAACAATCAGCATATAGCAGGAACTCAGTCATTTCACTGCAAGTTTATGGTCTCAACACAATGCAGACAACGGGCATGATCTTTGTTTTGCAATAGGGTTATTTATTACAGCTTGTTTAAAAAACCCCACCACCGCAGTGCACTCTGTCCCCAACTCAGATACGACACAAACCCACTGGTAGGACGGCTCTCCTTAAGAATGCAGGACACTGAAGAAATCCCTCACCGTTCCAAAGGATAGCACCGCCAGCTACTAGGGAAAGCCAAAATACGTAATCAGGTCGCCACCACCGAGGAAACGTTTCTCTGGCTACGAACAAGAAAAGATAGAGGACTGAAGCCACTTTTTTCTCCCACCTTGCCTTGCTATTCAGTTATTATCCAGAGACTTCAGCTTGCTGGAGATCGTTTTTTTGGAGACAGCATTCAATTAAATTATGACAGATCGCATGCATTATGTAAGCTGCTGCATGTCAGGAAGGACTCTGGATGCGGAGCACAATTTCAGGCCCTGTTCATTGGTTTGATGGCAAGGCTTAAACCACGATTCCATGATAAAAGGGCCAGTGAATGTGCGAGTTAGCTGTCGGTTTTCTGCAACTAGGAGAAGGATGTTTATGCCAGTCACTTCTTGGCACAAAATGTGGTCCCAGGGCTACACCTATTTACTGTGGTCAGATGTACGCTGGTGGGGGAAACAGTTCATATGCTAACAGCTGACACCAAGTCACGGTGACAGCCAAGATACCCAAAATACTGTAAAGCACCCTCACCCAGATGCTACAAGACTGACCACTGTACAGATCTCAAAAAACATTTCTGACCTTCACAGTCAGAAACACTACCTAAAAAACAAGACACACTCTATAAATTAATGCCCAAGCCTGGAAATGCACAGAAGACAAACGCTGAATGTACAGGTTGCCTTAGCTGTTTGAGTCACCGCATACTCACCCCATCACTCTCTGCTCTGAAATCCAGGAAAGCATCCAAGTCAACATTGACATTTTTACTAAAGACTCCAAAACTGCCTGGAACACCCCCATTCCTGCCAAGATCACCCACCAATTCTTGGCCTGTCCCTCGGTGTAGAACTGGACAGTATCACATGTTCCTACGACTGCTTCTAGGTCTGAAGGAGCAGGGCTAAACACAGGTTATTACACTTCTGCTAACGGAGACTGATGAGCCAGGAGCAATCCCTCACCAGCACAAGAAACAGCATCCCCAAATAAAACGTCAGGTTACTCAATCAAGGGTCTGCCTTTAACTGTACAGTACCTTTCATGCCCATAGGCTCTGCCTCTTTGCTCAGGTGCACTGTGGGAGAAATCTCTTTTTCAGGCTGGTACAGCACTTCTGTCGCAATCAGTCTGAGGCCAGGTGTGTGAGGAGGCTGAAACACAAGCAGGCGGCTGCGCTGCCCGCAAGCCGCCCCTTCTCCATGGGACAAACGAACCAGGCTCTCCGAGCACCGCGCCCCACTGTAGCAGCGGCACTGAGCTACCTGAGTACGCAAAGAAAACGCAGTGCAAGACAACACGCACCATTTCTGCATCTGGGCTGTGATGTTCCACACATTGCTAAGATGCTTCCGTACAAGCCAGAGTTGTATCTGTCATGCACGTGACAAACATCTTCAGTACAGATATTTTGCACAAATCCTTGAGCTCTACGTGCAAATAACTATGAAAATAACCCCTTTATTATTTTTGAGGAACCAGATGGCCTTTTTTTTTGTCCTTAATGGCCACCAATAAAAAATTACTAAAGGAAGATACCAGGTCAAATCAGCTACTGAACTGTGGCAGCATGAGGGCTTCAGCAGGCAGTCCCAACAGCCTTACTTAGCCACGACACTGCTCCGTCTGAAACAAAAAAGAAGCGGAGAGACGATGCTCCATCATACGAGGCAGTTATGAGTATGGGGCACATGCACTTGGACTAAATCCCTGGTTAGAGAAAACAACGTATGAGTAAAAATAGTCCTAAGGAAGGTTCTATGTCTTTTTTTTACGAAAAACTTAATCAGACACGAGAATAATTAAAATCTTCAGAAGGAAAACACATGAGACAAAACCAGTCGCTGATGACACTTTTTAATTTGATGTGGCCAGACTTTTTCAAAGTAACTTGTAAAAGCAACAGAATAAGACAGAACCAGAGGACAGGCAAGTTTCATATTTACACTCATTCAAACGCAATAGCGTAAAAGCATATCTCAAATGGTGGTGGCAGAAGCACAGAAACATACAAAGAATAATCTTTTTTAGAACAGTATTAGAATTTTATTATATTATCTTTTTAACTATTAAAGAATCTGTTGCATTCTTTTACTGCCTGATTCTAATTCACCTACTCCTCAAAACAACTTGTGATGCAAGAAACCCCCAAAAAAGCCACTTTTTCTGTTTGTAAACAACAAACCCACCTGCTTTTGTGTTTCCAGACATTATTGAAGTGGCACAGCGGAGTTAATGCTAATGCTCTATTCATTACCATTAAATTAAAAAAAAAAAAACAGTTGGGCAAGGGGAAAAAAACCAGACCAAGTCAGTGTAATCATTCAGTTGGATTCTGGATGACGATCAGGAAATAGTCTTTATCTGGAAAAAAAAAACCCAAAGGTTACTCTTTCACTGCTGACCTTTGTTCACAGCAACAGCAAATTTCAATGTTTTCTCCTGTCTCGCTGATACGGTGCGGGAACCACAGAGCCCTGACAATCATTCTCAATGAGCAGAACAGGATCATTTATTTTTATGAGTCTTACTGAGAAAAAGTCTCAGCTTCAGAAACTGCACACTCCCAAGCCAATTCCATTTACCTCAGTACGTGCCTAGGAAATAACGGTGCCTGGCATACACAATGATGCAATCAAAACAGATGGTGCAAGACGTGATCTTCCTTAGCCCCCAGGCAGCTGCTGGGCTGCAGTGGCTACAGCTGCATTTTTCTGGAGCAATGCTTATTCCTCTCTTTTCATCCTTCCCATGGCAACCAGAGGCTGCCTCAGCACAGACCCCAGGGCCTGTCTTAAGACCTGCCCTGACCAGTCCCTGCGGAGCAGCCCACTGAACTCCAATCCCCTCCTTTGCCGCACCATCAGCGCAGCCCCAGCACGGGGCCAATACTCTGTGAAGGAACAAAGCTGAGTCCCTGCCACATTAGCGAACCATACTCATCTCACTGCTTCTTGTTTCAGAATTTGATGAAATATTGAGTACATTTCCTGAAAAGAAGGCGGCGGCTGCTGCTGCTACATTCTACGACTCAGGATTATAGCTACAGTACGATCTGTCACTCTCCTCTGAACTGGAAAATCCATCAGACTGTTTTGCTTTATCACTTAGTCTGCAGTGCTGAACTGAAATTGCTCTCGAAACATATTCCCTTCCAGCTCTTGTGGCTGTGTACTGAAAAACGCAAAGCATGAGAGGCAGCAACGCGTTCTCAAGCGCTATTTAACACCTTCTGCTTTGATCAACATGAAGCAAGGAAAGTGACTTCCCACAGTCAGATGTGAAAAAGCAAACTTAGGCCAATGATAAAAGCTTGCAACTTCTGAAGGAAGCAAAACAGCTTCCCAGAAAAGAGGAGATGACACAACGCGAATAAAAGCTGCAGGCAGACCTTTTCCCTCGGGCTGACAGCATCAGCCTTGCGAGAAAAGAATTCTGCTAGACTCCCTGATGCCCACTTTCATCCTGCTCAGTTTTACCTGGTGCAACCATGATTTCGTTTTTCTTGGAGCGGATCCGCAGGAATGTGAGGTCATTTTGGGGATCAATGTCTCGCACAGTGCTCCTCGCTTTCATGATGAAGCTGTGCATGAGGCCCGCGTACTGAATCGTTGTGGAGTTGTCCATAGTACTTTTGATAGGAATACCTGCAAGAAACAGGGGACAGCAAGGGTCAGCGATAAAACTCCTGAACTAACTCCACCCTGGGCATCATCAGGTCCAACTGGGGCCTCTGTTTAACCTCAGGCGTTGTTGCTACACCAGGGATTAGGAGTGGTCCTTTTAAAGGCTTAAAAGAACAACACAAACAGAAATAAGATGTAGAAAGGCCAAGAACTGGAACCACAGGTGCAGGTGAGAAGAACTGTTTACCTCTGGTAGCAGCAGTGCTTTTCTTTTGCTTTTTCATGTATTCATTTATGAATAGAAACAAATAGTAACACAAATAAACAGGGGGCTGGGGGGAGAGGAAATACCAACGTTTCAATATTGTTCTCCTGACTGAGGACACCTTTTTCTTCCAGAAAGGCTCCTGAACATCACCATTAAATAACATTCAAGTAAGCAAGGCTGGGATTGGTGCTGGTTACAGAGGACATCAGCTGCCACGCAGAGTTACAAAGCTGAGGCCCCAGTATTTAGCCCTAAGAGTTGATGCAGTCCTGTGAGGTCCCTGGTTCAATCCCTGCGCGCCAGCCAAGAGGGCAGGCACACTGACACTGTTTGGCCTGAGCTTTCACTCCCTGATACTGCTGCCACCCAGTAGATAATAGGTTCTCCCACAAAAAGCCAGCCAAAATTTAGCTCATGTGTCAGAACAACGCAGCAGCCAACTACCAAATGCTGGCATGGCAGAAAAACTGCTGCAGGTGGACGTCCAAATAAGCGCAGCTTCAGCCTGGAGAGCCCAATCCATTATTCGCTCTTGCGAGAGGGCAGCCAGCATGAGCACAAGCTGCATGCAAGTATGCAGTGACCTGATCTTCAATATATGCATATAGAGCTACTATCTGCCATCTTTTCTGAGGATTATTTCTAGGAAATATTCAATTTAAATTGATAATCACACAATTTTAAGAAGTTGGGCTGCTCACAGTGTATTTAGAGCGCTCCGAACAAGCCCGTTCTGCTGGACCCTTCAATGATTCCAAAGAGAGAGAACCAGCCTGTGAGTGTCCCAAGGCCACGGTCACAAGAGCTGCTGAGCTGCTCGAGCCTGCAGCATTATGGACAAACACAGCAGCAAGGTTTCAGATGGCAGAAGAGCTTTTCCTGCTACTGATAAAGGCTTTGACAGAAGGCAGCCTCAAACACTGGCATAACTCAAATATTTCTAAGCTTTTGCAATTTATTTCATTTATTTTCTAAAATAATAAAGCGAGCTTGCAGAAAAGCAGAAACGGGAGTCCCATTTCCTCCTGTAGCCTAACTATTGTCTATCTGCTTTGGCTACAGGAAAACCTTCGCTCAAGACTGACTGTAACCTAAATGCAATCAGCGGTCCTGAAAGCGCATGTTCAGGGTAAGTTACACCCCAGAAAAGCGAGACCAACGTGGTACCTTCAGAATTAACAACGATGATTCCTTGCACTCCTTTTTGGCTCTGAATTCGCTTCAGTGTTTCTTCTACCTCAGCCTGCAAACAGAGAAAGCACAAATCAACAGAAGATTACAGCTGCTATTTGCCTTCCACCAAAGCTCTGTACTAATGTATCTGAAAACAAAGCTGCACAAAGAGGATTCGAATGGACACCACCTCCACCGCTCTGTACAGCAGAGTCTGTACTTTGGTACATACCCTTTTGCATGACCTTTTCAGTTGTTTTCTATCTGCCTTTGCTCTTCACCCATTTGCAATTATAATCTTATGGAAATTTGGAACTCCCCTCTAATCTTTCCCTCTCTCCTCCTCCCACCACCTCCTGTGTCGGTTCCTTACCATAGGCTTGCAACTGGAAGACTGCTTAGTCAGGCTGCTACAATTTAGGTGTCAAGCAAAAATCGTGTATGAAAATACATGCGTAATTTGTGAAAAAAGTAGAAAAAGATATGGTCTGGGTGCAAGACCACCTTCCCTTTTATCAAATGAATGTTAAGAGCAATTACAAATGAGAAAAGTCAGGGGGAAAAGAACGAATAAATGCTCTTGATTTCTAATTATGATTCGTGCTGGGACAGCTACAAGATTATAACCACTAACAAGAATTTACAACTTTGCAAAATCAACTTAAAAGAAAAAAAAAGGAAGGAAAAATGAAAACTGAAGGCTGAGGCAGTAGTCTCTCTGCCTTCTCTGTAAAAATCACCATCAGCTTCAGAAGAGCCTTCCAACCCTTCTGCACAACACCCATTGCTACAAGACATCCATCAACATTTAACTATGGGCTACCTAACAGGGTAGTAAAACCTCAGCACCTGAGCCATCTTCCACAGCTGGGTGAATATTTGGCATTTTTTATTCCTGTTAAAGGAGACGGAGATAAGGCAGTGCCTTTCAGATCCTGCAAGACAGAGCCCCACAGAAACGGTCTGGGAGGGAAGACAGGAATCACCAGCGCTCAGGAAAGGCAAGACCTATTTAGCCTTTGGCTGAGATGGTCGTGTCCCTTAGGTAGTGTGAACAACCCTCCCTCTGCTTACAGCCCACGGCAAATGGGCGCAGCCATGTCGTAAGCCCTGCACCCCCGCGGGGAAGAGGACTCGTCCCAACAAAACAACATGGCCTCAGAACTGCCAGCACATTTTCTGCAGGGTGCTGTTAGTGTAAGCAGCTTTGCTAAGAGATGGTACCACCCGGGTTCGTCTTTATGAAGCAGAGCTTTTCTGCCTTACCCAGCACAGAAAAATTCAGTGTTTTCAACAAAACTCTTGATTATTTCCAAATACTGGACTATTTTCAAATGGAAGACAAAGAAAGTGAAGCAAAGAACAAACTGCAGGGTGTACAAATGCTGAGAGAAGCGTGGGAGCACGCTGTTAAGCCTGAAGTAATTTCCTGATTTCTTGCCAGCAGTAGTCAAGTCTCAATTCATTAAACACTTTCCTTCATCAGACCCTAACAAACCTATCCGGATACAAAGTAGCATCCATACAGACCGATACCAACTTTTAATTTCTTCTACCAACCAGAGGACAATCCAACCCACATGGTAGGGTGGTCTGCCCGAACAGTTCCCTGCTGCTGAGGTGGGAAGGCTTTGCCCCTCCCATTCTTACTCCCCGACACACACGTACTGCTTCACACACGCTTGCTCTGGTGCTTGTCCAACACCGCTGCAAGCCAGCTCCAACTCACCAGACCAGCAAAAAGATTAGGGAGAAAAAAAATGATGCATTCAATTTGTGAGACAAACATAAGCTATCTTAATAAAGGGCTGGGTAACACAAGAGACAGCACATGGGGAGGGAGAGATGCACTCTGCAAAAGGAGAATAAATGCTCCCCGACTTGTTCCTACAACAACCTTTGCTGTATGGCAGCAGCCTTTATCTTCCTGCTGTCACCTAGAAAGCTTTAACCCCTCGGTTCTCCTAACAAATAGGTCGTCTTAGACCATTTCAATCTTCCATCTACAACTTAGGTCGGTATTTATTTCTCTAGAAATTCTTCCACGTATTTTGATCCCCAATTTCATGACTATGCGCTAGTCAACATTTGAACATACCCAATACAATTACAATAAAATAAATGCGTCCCTGGTTCTACAGAATATCAAACAGCCAGTTGCCTTAATCCAGGCTTTCTTCCCAATCACTTCCAGCTTCAGGAATTGCGACCCAGCAGCCGTAAGAAACGCCAAGATTTTCCTCTGAGGGGATTTTCAGCCGCGAGCCAACGCCGCCTTGGTGCTTGGCAGAGTCAACTGAGGGTTTTGGGGAACGATACGCGTGTTCCACCGCAACAGCTTTGGGCCAACAGCTAAGCCGGGCTCAGCTGGGCTGGGCTGCCACGGCAAAACCCCCGGTGACGAAGCCCGGGCTTCCCCACTGCCTGTGAAGCACCGGCGAGGCACGGGACGCCACAAACCTCCCAGCCAAGCACCCAAAACCCAAACCAGGGCGCCAGACACCGGCCCTGGGCCGAGTTGGGGGGACCGAGGGACACTGGCGGGAGGCCGAACATCCTCCCGCAGCCGGGTCCCGCTTCCACCCGCTGCCGGACACCCGCCCGGGCGGGGCCGGCCGAGCCCCGAGGCCCCCCGGCCCGGCCCAGCCCCAGCCTCAGCCTCACCCACCATCTTGAGCCACCGCCCAGTCACGGCACCGCGCGCATGCGCCGCCCACTCCGCCAATCGGCGGGGAGCCCGGCCCACGCCCTGCTCCGGAAGCACTTGTGCCACGGCGGGAGGGGCCCTGCCTCCGTTTCCGCGGTAACGGCCGCAGGGCGTGGAGGGACCGGGGAGCTGTCGCTTGGCGCTGATCGCGTGTACGGGCTTCAGCGTAAACCTCGCAGCGTTACCCCTCAGGCGAAGTGAAGGGGGCGCGGAGAGCCGAGCTGCGGAACCTTCCCGCTTCAGTCTGGGATCCGTTCTCCGCCTGAAGCCAGTGTTGCTTCTTCCAGCGTTGGGACCCCGCGCTCGGCCAACGCTCGGCTTCCTCTACGGAAGAGCCTCTGGGCTGAGAGTGGGCGTGGGATCAGCCATCTCCAGAGACCAGGGACAATGCCTTCCTTGGAATCCAAGAGAGCCGGCTGCTTTCTCTTCTAGTGGATATTTACAGCGCTGCAACCTAATTAATTGAAATTCCCATCTCTCTTACCAGTCCAGCAATGAGTTTTAAAGGGTGGCTACAGAAGGTAATTTTACCATAGGTAGATTCACATTCCAGCCCCACCGAGGACGATGATACTTGCTCCGTAGGCGAGCAGCTGCCACCAGAGACCCAAATCACACAAGGTTCTGTTTAAACTAAACAAGGCTCCCCCCCCCGTGCAAACCCAGCAGCAGCCCCACCCAGGACTGGTGCCAACACTGGTAACATCTTCATAGAAGAAAATAGCAACGGTGCCACCGAGTTGTACGTTACCATACCATGCGTTTCTCCTGCATTGCAGAGTGATTGTGTTTTGGGGGGTTTGCCCTTTTCAAAAAAAAAAAAAACCAACACAAACTTCATACATGTGAAATGTCCTCATAGCTGTACTAACTTAAAACTACCCAAAGCAGTGTCAAATTTGGGGGCTACACAACTTAGTAGCAGGCTTTTAAGGGATTGCATCCACAGCACGGAGGAAGCAAATCAAAGCCAACCTCCCCTGCCGCAGGAAGGAGGCAGTTATCACGATTATAGCGTAGAGTCACATGGCATAGAACAGCACCTGCGTGACTTGCCACTGCTAACCAAATTGTGTTAACAGAGCCCACATGAACATGTGGGAAAGTCAGCAGAGCAACATCGCAGTGGGAGGGCCTGCAGCACTGAAGATCACCCCTGGTGGAGGAGGAGCCCTTTAGGGGACATTTGAATAAACCGGACAGAAACAAGTTTGTGAGTCCTGTTGGGATGCACCTGTGAGCCCTGAGGGAGCTGGCCTGTGCCAGCGTAAAGCCGAGCTCAGTCATTTTTGAAAGCTCAAGGCAATCGGGAGATTCCAGATGACAGGAGGAATGGAAACCCCACTCCTCCCCCCTTCAGGGAGGAGGATGAGGGTAGTGACAAGGCTGGCTGGTCTCCCCTGAGCTTGTTTTCCCTCCTGCCTGTCACCCTGTCATTCCTGGACAGAAAAGAGAACATGGACTTGCACAGTCGCACCCCATCTTCACAGAAGGAAGCTATGGCTCCTGGGGAACCTTTCTCCAGAGCCCCCTCCAAGTACCACCCCCATCCCCACCAGACCAGCAGCCTCACTGCCTCCTTGCGGCAGCACCCCCAGGAACACTGGTGCTAAAAAGTCAGGAATTGTTTTATCTGCAGTTTCTACCCCATCACAAAGGCAGCAGGGTCCGAAATATCCTAATGAACTTCCAGTGCAATCAGCAATGGCAGAAGGGGTCTCAGGAAAGAAACGTTCCTCAGTACCTCTGCCAGAAGGACAACTTCAGACAGCCCAACCCCCCCAATGGGCAGGCGGACAAATTGGTTTGCACACAGATGCTTCATAGCACAGAAGTAACAACAACGAGACTGCCAGCTCTTTAAGTAGTTTTATAAAAGTATTTGACTTACTGAGATACTGTTACAGTTACCTGAGTATTTGAAATTACAATGCAAGGAAATTTCAATGATGAATTTCAGTACAGTATTTTACAATCCAGTGCTGCTGATCCCAGCTCATACACAAGTTCACTAGAGCACATACACACAAACAGTGATTTTGGAGAAAATTAAAAGACACCACAGAAAGGGGGCTGGAGATACCAACATAACAGAGTCGAGATTACAAATCCAGTGCAGCATGTAATAGAACTGCAAGCAAAAAAGAAATTAAACAAGCGCGTTTTTGTTTCACTTTTCTCAGAATAAAAACAACTTTTTTTTTTTAACACAAATAACTGGATTAAAAACAAAACCCAACAACTTCCAGACTAGAACAGATGAAGACATGACCATTTACTGTGCATATTAACATTTCCTGAGCTACCCGGGACAATAAGGCTTTGTCAACTCTTAGATCAGTGACTCAGCATTTAATTTTCTCATGTTGTTCTCGTAAGGCAAAATTCTAAATAAAAGTTATTTTTAATACTTGAAAATTAGGTTCCACTGGCAGTTGCATATGGATGTACATTTGTGACGTACTATGAATTCATGCAGCTCAGGCTGCTAACTCAGTCAAAGCAGTGGGAGACAAATTCATTATCTCTGCTGAAAATCTCACTCCTAAATCCAATTCCCGACACCCAATTATCTGGGATACCAGATGCCGTAGACTCATCCACATGCCGTTCTCACCAGAAAGAACAGGAAAGCACACCAGTGCTTTACATTAATTCCTTTTTATTTCTACAAAACATGCTGTAAAAAAATTACCAGATTTGTTGGCATTTGCAGCGCTGACAAAGTAAAATGCCTGAGTAATCCCACCCTCTGCCTTCCGAAATATGGGCAATTCAACACTGTAAAGTTGCTTTAAATGTTTTATATTTTGGCCAAGTCCAATGTTTCACAGATTATTCCCTCCCTCCCCACCCCCCAATGAATTATTCGTGATATTTTAAAACCGCATCTGGTGCTTGGGATATCCAGCCCCCTCTCCCCCACCCTAATACAGCAGAAGAGACGTATCAACATGCCATTTAAATTAAAGAAAAATGGAATAAGTGGAATTCCGGACTGCAAAAATATATACAAGCATTTACCTTTTTCCTGAACTAAACATTTCAACCATAAAAATATTAAACAGCCATACCCTATAGAACTAGGGCTAAGGCTATTTCAATTATAACTATTCTTTATTTTAAAAATATAGGGCTGAAAGCCTTTTGGGTGATATTTATACATTAACAATATTTCTAGGTTCCCTACATGAATGATAAAGCATTATGCAGAACACAGACTATTTTTCATACCTTAATCTTGCATTATCTTGCTTAATTTAATCTCTCTTGTAAATATGTTAGATAACTACACTTCATTGTAAGAATTAATATAAACAGAAAATATTTATAAGGCCTTTTTTCTCCTCACGAGCTGCATACTGTCATCTATCCATCAAATGTCTTGAAGTTGGCAAATTTTCCTCCTAGTAAAGCCATGAAGCCGGGTTGGCTCCTGCCACCAATGAAACTGTGGAAGAGGGTCACCGCTGCATCCTCAGCAGCTCTTCTCCATGCCTGGATTAGCAGACGCGTGACAAAAGAGCTACTCACTCTGAAGCCTTAATCATTCTGCCTTCCAATACACATGGATTGCTTTGTAGGGCTTGAAGAACCCTTGCAGTCAGTTAAAGACGGTAGTGTCTTTGTTCTTCTCAGGCCTGAATCAGTTTTCCCCCCCTCTTCTAGTTCAGACAGAAGGACCAGCAGGAAAGAAATATTCTTTTCAAGATGAGGAATTCGCTTTTACAGCTTCCCACCGCCCTGTTTCAGCTCCACTATCTCGGAGCCTCTTGCAAACAGCTCCTGCCCTGACACTTTGAGCTGCGGTTATGCTTTGGCACGTGCCATGCGTCATTTCAAGCGTCAGGTCCCTTACTGTGGCTAACAGCTCATCTCACCGCAGTTTGTTTTCCTCCCCTCCGAGAGGGAAAAAGCCAACCATACCCAAAAAGTGCATTCAGTCTAAAGGAGGAGTAAAATGCAAAATGTCATTGTAAACCAGAAGACAACTGAGTATTAACAGATTCTAAAAGGAAGTAAAAGATGTTATTAACCCAACAGGAACTCATCACTGCAGAAGTTACTAGCTATAAGCATCTTAGGGTGAATCAGCTTAGAAACCTCCCCCCAAAACTTTAGTTTCAATCTTTACAGAACTATTCACTGATGCTCCAGCTTTTCAAAAATCTGTAATCCATGTCTGAACTTTCTACCCCTCTTAGCCTTAGCCGGTATCGCGCATCAGCTCCTCAGCCAAAATGACAAGTGTTATCATTTCCTGACTCTGATTTTTGTGTACCTCTTCCTGAGAGCCCAGTGAAGTCTTCAGAGCAAACTGACTGCGACGCGTAAGAGTAACACTGAGAATAACATCTGTTAACACTTCTGACAAGAAATGTCAGTCTGCAAATGGGAATTGAAACGGAATCAGTGCAGTCCCAGGAAGTCTTGTCTTTTGCAAAACAAGTGAAGTACCACAGTGTTAATATTGATTTAAAAGTTAAATTTGTTACACAGAAAAAGATCAGAATTCTTCTGGGGGCACACAGAAATGTTCCAACAACTTTGGGCGGGTGTCTATTTTTGCTGAAATTAGCAGGATTGGGGGAAAAAAAAAAAAAAAGCAAAGCTTTGCCCTGGATTTGTGCCACAGTTCGACATCCCCTTAACAGCAGCTTGAGTCCAGCTGGCACGTGAGCAGACTCCAGGCGGGGAAAAAAACAGTCTGGCCACACTTGAATTAGAAAAAAAGAGCCTAAGCAATGAATTTGCCCACGGAGTGCAGAGGATGGTTATGAGCTGGCACCAAGAACCCTGCTGTAAAGAGGCTTATGATGCTGCTGCAGCATTGCAGCTACCAATGAACTTCCCAGTGCATCAGTAGCAAAAAGTGCTACTAAAAAGGAAAGACAAAACTATTGTTAAAAATCTGTCAGTCATTAAGGACATGTTCTAATTAATGAATGGTAAAACAAAGCAGAGCCCAAAGCTGTATTAAACCTCTACTTCGGTCATAATTCATTTGTAGCCATATCTGATTGCTCATTTGATTTCTGAAAGTGCTCAGTAGAAATCCAGAGTTAATGTGGATAAAACCTCAGGATAACATCCATTTACTTACACATTAGTATTGTTAAATAAATCCAAGTCAAGTCTACTTTACAATGAAGTGTGCAACAAGCAGAAGTGAAGAATGTACATCGTGTTGAGTTCACATTCTTCGAGGGTGCAAATTTTAGCTATTCTTGCCCAAATCCTTCTGTTTCTTCAATTGCAAACAGCAGCTTTTCCTTCAACTGCTCATAATTCTTATATGGTGGAAGGTCTAAGCGATTGAAACTGAAAATAAAGAAAAAAAACTTCAGTACTGAAAAATAATTAAGCCACTGCAAAAAAATCCACTACGATTATGGGTAATTAAACTTTCTGCTGTGTTGATGGATACCTGGATTCACACCCTGTGAAAAGCTGACTGCTGACACAGACATATGTATGGCTGAGAGCAAAAGTTAGAGTCCAAGCACCTTAACAGTGATAGTTTTCTAGAAATGCAGTGTACTCAGGAAGAAGTTTCACTTTTCCATGTTGGTTAACCAGAGTCATCATTCGCATTTGAAATTTTAAATCAGCATGGCTTTACGAACCACCAATACACCTGCGGAATGGAGCAGAAGTTGCCTTTCCTCTAAGGAAGAGGGAGTGTGAATGTGGCTACTTCACTATCAAGGTGGAGTGTAGCGTAACAAAGGATCAGTCCCAACCTTCAACAATACTCTTTACTACTTCAAATTTTCAGTAACACACAAATCCGTGGAATTTACAATGCAATTTACTCCGCGCCACAAGCGTTTTTCACAAGTTCAGCTATTATTCAGCAAAGTTTAGTGGTATAACTTGGTGTTTGCTTTCACAGAGTCTCAAACCATTTAAGCCCATTCACCCGTTTACTCAAATCTCCAGGTAGATGGTTGCCAGCAAAGCCAGAACAACGGGAATACTCCCATTTGCTACACACTCACCAGGTATGACTTCTAGGTAACCAGTTTTCCTTCCCAACTTTTTCAATACAAAATTTCTGGGGTCCGTTGCTCCCTGTAACAAATATAAATAAACAAGGCATAGGTCTAGCTACCCTTCTATCAACAGGTAACACATTACAACTGAACTATGAAAGGCTTAAACACACGACAAGATTACTATAACTTGTACAGGAAAAATAAATGACAACTTCTGTCTTTCACTGTGCACCTCTGCCCAGATCAAAGCATGCATGTGGCAAAATGCATAAACATTAAGTGATTGTGAGACTCAGTACACCACCTGTAAACATTCCTGCCATCTTTTTCCATCATAGCTCAAGTATACGCAGGACTTATGAAACAGCATTCAATATAAAATTAATTGAAAATGTCCATAAACGTACAACTTGGTTCTTTCAAAAAAAAAAAAGATCTAATGCATTAGAGGGATTGTTAATGCATACCCATAAGGTCAGCAAATCCTCCCACTGGCAATCTGCACGTTCCAGTAACAAACTGCAAGAGTCTCATTCTCTTCTCATTATCGATTTCTTTCACAAACTGAAAAATAATTGAAATAAACATTTAGGTACAGATTTGACACTCAGATTTTCACACCATCATCATCCATAGATTAACAATTTACATGAGTGTTCTGAATAGCTGGATTAGCAGTAACAATTTGTACTCACACCCTACCATCTGTCCAATAACTCTATCATTTACTAAGCTGCATCTGTGCTCTGTAACTCCTGTTGGTCTGAGAATAAAGCCCGCTTGAGGTTTGACCTCAGTGGTAAGGTGAATCAGGTGTCTAAAGTTAGACAGGATGGCAAGGTCAAGTACTGTGAAGAACATTCATCTTATTCCTCATTAAGGCTCAAGTCCATTTGCAAAAGCATCTCAAAGAGTGAAGAGCTGCTCTCCCTATGCAATACCTTCAATAATAACAAAGGTATCATTACAAGGGACTAGCAAAAGTGCTCTAAACACTGCTGTGTTTGAGCAGGAAGGTCACAAGTAACTGGAGTCACTGCTGACTGAAACAGTGCTGTACTCAGAGGGAGTGTTTCTTTCCTACTTGAAGCAGAGTTGTTCAGCACTAAAAAACCCCTACACCAGTACTTAGGCTTTTGATTGCCCAGTATCAAACTTCCCACTCCCAAACACAATCACAGAGAAGTTAACAAAGCTCAGTTATAGGATCATTTAATTAAAGCAAGGTTGGTTGTCAAAGCATGGCAAGGTACCTCACTTTGTTAGCCATTAGGACTCCATTTGGTGCCGAAACACAGTTGCCTAGGACCACTGAAATGCCCACAGTTTCCTACGTGGAAACTACGTTCCTTGCCCTGTCATCTCATCGGGTTTGGGGTCTGTTTTTTTCATTTTTGTGTCGAATCTTGCAGCCCTATCTGGGCGTTTTGGGCACTTCATGCCTCTGTAAGGCCCTAAGAGGCAGGTCACCATGGAAAACCAACAACTCATTGATCTATTAAAATAGGGAGGTCATGGCAAATTTTCACATTTGCCTCCATCTCTTTATTCCCTTCTCTGTCCAGCCCTGACTTGGGGATACTTTTGTTGGCTCTACTGGCTCTGGCAGCCTGCTGGCTGTCCTTGCTGAAAACAGCACCAGCAGGCAGGAGTCAGGGCAAGGGATCCTTGCCAACACCTTGCCCTCACAGGGCCTGAAGAGTCCATGCAGGGAAGGAAGGAGAAAAAGAGGGTCAAAGTCTACAAACCTGCCAGAACCACACTATCTGTCTGCTGGTCCTGGTGTAGTGCCGGTAGATGGTATGCCTCTGCCAGTCATTTAAATCAATTTCTTGCATTCCACAGAGAAGCACCTTTAGGGGAGAAAAAGGGAAATAAGCACACAAGTACAAGTTACCACTTTCCTTCTGTGACTTCCCACACAGCAAATAGAGCATCAACCGCACTCATACTCAGAAGCATCTGCAATGACTGTATACTTGGTTTTAATTTTAAACTTTATCCAAAACTTCTAAAACAAAGCACGATGACTGCTCATGAAGTGTATTTGGAGAGGCCACAAAATAGAAAGCAGATCTGGCATGAAAAATGGAGTAATTGCTTGCATTTAGACATTCAAGCCAGGAACAGTTTATCATTGCCCAGCCACACAATTCTCTGGTAGGAACAGGGTGTTTTGTTTTTTATGTTTTTATCTTTTTAAATCGAACAGATGCTTCAGAAAGTGTCATTTTGGGAGATCAAAACCATCCAGAACTTGGTCCAGTCTATATGCAACCATCCATTGCATAGCTGGTTTTATCTCCCTTTCTGACAAGTTACTCCTTTGAACACAGGCAAATCGAATTGCTGAGGATTACAAAAGCAATTCCATAGGAAATTTCTACTGGCAGAATCTTAGCCTTTAGAAACGCCTCAGTAGGGTGCAAAGATGAATGTGAAGGGAAACACATGGATCAAACACTACTCCATAAAGTCTCCCCCACATGCCCTATAAAACACAGTTGTCAGCCTCAGCAAGTTCTGCTCTTCAGACGTAATGACTGGAGCTTAAGTATTTTATGTGTTAACAACCAGGGTCTAGCAACAGCCAACCAATCCTTTACCTCCAGTTCCTTAGCATCAAAATACTGCAAATACTGTTGCGGTAGAATTTCATTGAAGCCCTCAAAGAAAGCCTGTGTCTGCTCCTCAACACCTCGGGAAAGTCTCCATTCTGCTACTAGCCTGTAAAAGAAGATAGAGAAAGATAATTTAAATGGCCTGTGCGAAACCAAGTCCACACCTTTGCTAGCCTATTTTAGGATGAACTATAGGATTGCATAATTTTATTAGTAACCTTTACTCTGTGCAAACAATTTTGTTTTTTCTTTAAGTTAAAACCCTGTGTTTCCTACCATTCTGCCTACAGAAAGTATTTCAGACTCAAAGAGGAGGCAGCATCTATTCACTGATTATATTAATGAGAACACAGCAGTCCCTAGGTATTTGAAGAAAGAAAAAACCACGGAGCTATATTTGTCTAATATTCTCCCCAGAAATCTCAGTCATTATCCATGGAAAGGTAAAAACTAGGTCAAGTTGTACTGGTGAAGATAAGCAGGGCTGCTAGCTTACCAAGAAACAACTATGTCCATTTGGAAACTTCTATATTTTTTTCTGTTAATCATGAAACTTTGCTCTGTGACAGAAACTCCACTCTCCATTAATAAAAGGGAGAAAAGCAGGCAGGAGACCTGAAGAACCTGACCCCAGGGAGAAGCAGATATTATGCTGAATTCAAGCCTAACCTGCCAGGAAAACTGGAGTCTCAAGGAGAGATGGCTACTTTCTGATTTCAACCCTAGAAAACTTGGGGACTTAAAACAGGACTCAGAGTAAGCCAAAGGATATGAATGAAACTGGAGTCCGAGCTCTCCCTGGGTTCCTAGAAACTGGAAGAGAATGGTTTTCTGCAGATCCTCCCTATTTTTGACCCCAATATTAATACTTTGCAAAACTGAAAAATGCCAGTATATTTCTTCTGCAAATACTGCCTTTTCTGTGAATCACTGAGACGTCTTCCAATTACTCATGCGATGAAAACAAAATCCACTCCCTTCTCCCTCACCCCTTCTCGTGAAAGAAGCCTCCACAGAACACATTGTAAGAAAGAGAGGAAAATTCTCCTGTGATTCAGTTTATTTTGTGCCTTTTTTTTTTTTTTTTCTTTTTTTTGCAAGCACATCCTCCAAGCTTAAATGGTGAAGTTCGTACCTTAAAGCGGAGCTTGTGTACTGCCACACACTAAGGAAGAAGGGGATATTTCAGGACAAAGCAGGTCACTCTTCACATTTTTATTTTTTAATTGCTCTTAGCCTCCTTCCCTCTTAACCTGTTGCTTTAAAGCTTTCTGGTACTGCAAACATCCTTCATTTATGACAATGCAACTTAAGACATCATTTGTAACACTGTCTTGTTACAAATGCCAAGACCTAATCATACTGTAAGACCAGTTCAGATAAAACCAATAGCGATCCCAAGTATCTTTAAAAACAAGAATCATCATAAAAGCATCCAAAAATGTTCTTAAGTGTAAAAAAGCCAAACATAAATGGCTGGGCAGAATATCAGCAGGCTATGAAGCAATATAATTCCAATAATAAACACATGCAACGACTCCATGAAATCCCTGACATTCACATTTGTTGTCATGGTGTTCTGCTAAACTTAAATATCTCTAGGAAAAAAGCAGACCGTCTACTAACTGTAATCTTTGGGAAAAGTGGAATTAAAAAACTTATTTCTATTAGTAGTATTCTTTCAAATACGACATCCAAACAATTGCCACTTGTTGCCAACATCGGTGATTACTCAGAGACAGAATTTCAACAATGTTTCCGATTACGTATTTTGACAACTTTTTCTTGCTAGAACTAAAGTAAGTGACGGAGAGAAGAGCATTTTAAAATCTTCATTTACTCTTACCTAATGTAGTCTTCTTTGTTTTCTTCTGTAACCAGAATGTTGCTACCATTTGGCTTCAAATCATGGCTTTTGATTTCACCTAGGATTTCCTTATCAACTGAGAAAAACATTTCCAAGCAACACTCTTCAATATCATTCTCTCTGTAAGGAAAAAAACCCTATTTTAAATAACTATGTCAGGACCTTGTACTCGGTAGAGGAGAGAGGTATGAAGAACCTTAAGAAAAAAAGGTTTGGAGCTAAATAATCAAGATAAGGAAATGTTCAGGAATATTTCAAGGCATGATTGCTTCTCCTAACAGGTAATGTAGGGACTGGTAAAACATAGCTGTCACTTTGTCAGATAATAGCAGATAAGAAGCAACTAAGAAAGATTTTGCATGCTTAATGATTATCTTCAACTCCAGTATATTTACGGGACTATCTTGTAAGCATATACTAAAATGTCCCAAGCTCCTACGTTAACAAATATTCCTGCTAAAGAGGAATTCTCTTAGAAATTTCAACATAAGAAGAATCTGTAGCCAACAAACATTGCTCAAATAAACTCTATTCTCTTTATAGGCGTTAACAGCCAGGAGAGTAACAGGTATGGCACTAATTTGTTTGTTGATATGTGGTTCTGTAAGGCAAAGAATCACCTGCAGATGCAGAGGTTTGCATGACCATTTTCCCCAAAAATAAAGTGCAAAATCAAGATATTTGTCCCGAACTATAACACAGAAGTGTCAGTCTTGAAAACATCGTTGTGGTTTATCTAGCACCATGATGTAGCAGTGCTTCTGAACTTCATTTAGGGACTTTTTAGGGACATGGTTTAGTGGTGGGATGGCAGGGTTGGGTTAACAGTTGGACTTTATGATCTTGAAGGTCTTTTCCAACCTAAACGATTCTGTAATTCTATGATTCATCTTTCCAAAATACATGCTATTGCATGAAATCTCAGATGAGGAGGGAAGTCTTCAGATGGATGGATGATGAAATAAAATCACCCCTTCCTTCCTTCTAAGATGAAAGATACCTGCTCTAGCTCAGTCTGAGCAGCAAGGTTTGGCTAGATGACCTCTAGAGGTCTCTGTCCAAACTCAAAGATTCTGTGAAATTTTCAAAATGTTGGGAATGACAAAAATGGCCACCTGATAGGAGAAGCACCAAGAAACTGAAAACTACCGAAAGCTTCCTGGAAAGCTGTTAAATTTGCTTTTTTTGGTGAGGAACAAAGTTATGTCCAACCTGACAGACATGGCTTTTTTCTTTAAATCTGTAGTCATTTTAGAGGATAACTTCATCAGTGTTAGAGACAAGCAGGCTTAATGATACTAAACGAAGTCTGGGTCTCTGTCCCTACAGTTGAATGTGCACCCCTCAGAGGTCTGAAGGTTTTTCTCCAGAACTTTCTTATCTTTAAGTGTTTTTTCAAAGGGGCAAAGCCTTTCATGGACTCCAACCTAGGAGATTTCTTTATCAGTACAGAAATTGCTACTGATATTTGGGTCATATTTGCTCTAGAGACAGCCTTCAGAAAAGTTCTTGTTACAGCCTTAAGCTTCCCTACTGCTTTTATCTGTGGTAAAAAACCAAAAACAAAACCAAGAAAAAAACCCCAAACACTGAATGCAGATTAATAAAAGCACATGTAGCCAGCACAGATTAGTCACTGAAACCCTCATACACACAGTGAGATGTAAGAGTTGTTCTCAACAGCAAGTTCTGAGTTTTCTAGTTCCTCGCTACAGATGCAGGCTTCTCCAGTCTTTGACAAAATCATAGAATCATTTAGGTTGGAAAAGACCTTTAAGATCATCAAGCCCAACTGTTAATCTTTCATCAGGGACTGCTGGTACCCAAGTATTCAGTCTTTGAAGTTTCACACCAACAATCCACTGGGTGGTATTGAGCAACACTGCATACTTTGAATTAAATTGAGGGGAAAAAGTGATGCCTATGACAAGTCCCCATTTATTGCCATAGACAAGCAGCCTAATACTGACATCCAGAGGCCTCTGTGCTCTCTTTTAGACCATTACAAATTACATATGCACCAAAAGAACCATACACAGAATAAATGTAAGACACTCAAGCAGCACTGGAAGACTTTCCAGTCACTGGGTTTTATAAAGAAAACCCATTGCTCTGAAATGTGAAAAGCGGCAAACTTATGTGCACTATGCACACAAATACAAAGATGCAACTATGTCTACAGATAATGCCTTAAATAACACACTTTTACTCTACACTTTCCACCAAATATTAATGGCTGATACTGTTCATAAGGTAAACACAGTTTATGTGCAACTCACTACAATTTAGTCAGAAGATCATTCACCAGTTTCATGCAAATTTCTTCCCTGTAGTTTGCATTTTTCAGTATCATATTTGCTTGGTCTCTGAAACTCAGTAAGTCACAGGATGACAAAAAAGTGCCGCCCTTCTAAAAAAATATACGTACATTTTCTGACTACAAAACAGGTAACAGGATTTCTTAATTACAGAAATCAGGACTTACAGCTTTGAAACCTTTTCTTCCCTTTCAGGTTTCAATTTCATGGCATCTTTACTCAAACGGCAACTATTTTAAGTTTTCCTAATGGAATTTAACTCCCTGTGTAGTGAGTTTAGCAGCACACGCATTGAGTAGGGAACACACTACGGTTCGAAAAACAAACCAAACTCCTATCTCAGTTTGTAAACGCCTCGTAAAGCTGCTTTCCCCCCTCCTTGTTATTCAATGCTTCCAAGATTCACTACTACAGGAGAAGACAATCTCATCTTTTTTATTTCTACATTTTAAAAACCAGTCTCCCCCCCATTTATGAATTTCTCAAAGCACTTTTAAAACTATTCCAGCTTTTTATGATTCTTAAGTAAAATGTTTTCTCTCTCTGGTCACATAAAAAAAGGACTAATTTTTCTCCTAAATCGTTTTTACTATAGCAGAAGCAAAAAAAAAATTCACTGCGTTTGTCTTTTTGTCTTTCCCTTCTAAATTTGTTTTGTTTTGTTTTTAAACTGTTGTGAAAGGAAAATAGCCTGTGTTACTGAAACAAATGGTACACATCAGCCATGCACTACAACATCCTGGAGTCCTGATATTGTAAGATTAGTACAGAATTACAATGCTTTAGATCTAAGGGGGTTTTAAAATTATGTCTTAAAATATTTTAATACATAATTCCAAAATAATTACGGTCTACAAACTCCAGATCCTTTTTACTTGCTGCCTTCTGGAGCAGAATCTGCAAAAGGAGTGGAGGAGAAAGACTCAAAAAGAGTATGAATTTAGAATGGATGGATGACTGCCAGTGCACACGTGGAAGGCCATACCTAGGAATGGTCTTGAATCATTCAGCTTGGACAGCCAGAAAAATTCATGAGCATTAACTTCTTTAAAACATTAGATCTTCACTATTAACCTTTAAGTCAAATTTCAGTTATAACTAGCAGAAGAATTATGCAGTGGTAAATAAAAAACATTTGTTAATGTCACGTTATTGTAGCACTGAACTTCTAATGTTTTCTCACTAAAGCAGGTACTAGAGAGAGAAACATGAAGTTGTTTTTTGCTGATTTCTTTTAACGAGTTATCTGAAAAGTTTCAGCGGAATTTTCTCAAGCCATTTGATTTGTAACAGTGTTCAAGACTGCCACAGCTGTACAATGTCTAGCTAGATTTATTAAAAAAACAAGCAAAAATGGAACGCAAGATGATGTGCAGAATATTCAATGAACCAGAAAGGCTTTTGCATTATCCAGTTATTATTTGTGTATCTAAAATGACAGTAAAACTTCCAGTACTGCTCTGCAGTTGATATAGTATGCTTCCCAGGGCAGTTTTCAATAATAAATTTACACCTACTTCCTGGCATAAGTGAAAATCAAAAACATTGTATTGCTATTTCAAGAATAAAATCAAACCAAACTCACTTTACCCAGATGAGAGAGTTGTAAAACTCTGGGTCAACAGATTCTAAATCCTTGAGTCCCACTGGCTTATTTAGGATACGTTTATAGAACGGCAGAGAGAAACCAGTGTCGATGAATTTCCCATGGAACAAAGCCTGAAGAACACGTAAACAGACAAAATAATGCAAAGGATGACTGAATACTTAACATGACAACATTCTGTACTCTGTACCAATGAAATCTGACAGCCAAAGAATTAAAACAACCTAGAATATCATGACTGCTAATTTGCTGAATTAATTTATACCAACAGTAGTTATATCCAATCACTTGATAATAGGTTCAACTCAAAAATTAATTACTTCATTATCCATCTGATGGCACAATGTTTTTTTTATAGGACAAATACATGAGAGAACCTCTTTCTACTTTTGAACTTACCATGGCAATGAATCTTCCAATAAATCTGAAGTATTTCAGATGGTCTGGATTAATATAAGAGGCTGGGTTTATCTGTAAGCAGTAGTTATCTTTCCCTGCATATTCAAACAGGCAATACATTGGGTTCAAAACTTCATGTGACAATAGAAAGAACCATTCCCTGAAATCACACAAACAATAAAAACACATTTCAAAATAGATTAAATTAGCAATTACTTTAGCTAACTCATGTTGACTTAGGAACTTGTTGGCACAGAGGTAGTCAATGTGACTACTTTACCAGAAAGTATGCTAGGCCAAACTGAAACCAGATTGAAACTAACACAAATTACGAATTAATATGCAAAGTTACAATGATATATGGTAGTTTGGATAATGGTTGTTCCAAAGGCTTAGTGTAGTTCAGTAAACTATGCATCTCTTTAATCACTGAGACGACTGAAGTAATTCCTAATGCAAACTCAAAATAACTTTATACAGTTTTAAGACCTGCACACATTTTAAGGAACTCTCTTCCTCAGATATTCTGAGGAAAGATACGGAATAAACTTCACGAATATTTTGAAAGCACTGCAGCTTAAGTATCTAATTTGGGGAGGCCTTCACACCAACAACTCGCAGAAAAGATATTATTTGCCATTTCAGTTTAGTTTACCTTGCAACACCGCCATAATCTAAGCCTTCTTCACCAGGAAAAATAACCCATAAACGTCTCCGTAGATCCTGAGGGCTGAAGCTCATTA
Organism: Gorsachius magnificus; assembly: GCA_034008185.1. Classification (NCBI taxonomy): domain Eukaryota; kingdom Metazoa; phylum Chordata; class Aves; order Pelecaniformes; family Ardeidae; genus Gorsachius; species Gorsachius magnificus. The sequence goes on from CM067091.1 coordinate 11,396,330, forward strand.
TCTTAGTAAAAGAAAAACAATCTTTTTAAGAAAACAGCTGTAAGCATTGACTAGACTTATTACTATTTGCTATCAAGCAATATAGCATTTAATAATTCAGACCTAAAACGCACTATGAGTACATGAAGTATGGAAAGTTCATAGAATTTGAAGCATTAGTGCAAAACCATTTCTGCAGATTAAAAAGATGTAAAAGAAAAAGAAATAGTAATTCTGAAATTAAAGACGGGATACTTAGGCCAGCAGCCTGTCTATAAGCATATGACAGAAATCCAGCCAATAACTAACAGGCCCAAAGTGAGTAAATTTGGTATTTGCTAAATACCATACAGAATGGTATCCCATCTACAAGTAATTAAGAGACATGATCAAGGACTCAGAGAACTAAATAGAAATAAAACAATAACAAACATATATTATATATTTTTTTCATTTTACAGCTTCACCTCCTAAAGAGGGTAATAAAAATCTAGCTGTTTTGTTTGTTTGTTTTTTAAAAGTTGGGAAGAACTAGAGGTGCTAAGAAACTTCACTAAGGCTGGTTTTAGTACAATGATCAAATCTGTAATTGTGCTGATTTGGTCAATTGTCGGAGGTTTACATAAAGAAATTTCACATAACACTTGTGTGCGTCCAAGAACCTTAAGTTTTTGTTTGCAATGAGAGGCACAGAATTTGGGTCAAGATTTGCATTTAAAAATCTCTCCCAGATGTCTGTAGTAATCATCACAAAAAATTTTATAACCCCAACAGAGATCTGCAAACAATGAATGACTAACAAGTATAAAAAATTAACTCAGGTCTTTGTGATTATGTCATCTAAATTATCGATAAGGCACCCTATTTTCCTAAGGAAATCTAGGTTTGCTGATGTTTACATAATTACATCACCTCTCTCTTGATTCTTTCTATTACAGCATAATTTTATTACCTCTACAGTTACTGTAAAAGGACCAAGTGCAATTTTAGAAATAAGGCTGGAGCTATCTTTCAGTTACAGGATTTATTTTGTCCCCTTCCAACCCCTTTCACTTGAAGACATCACCCTTCCAAAACGAAAGAGTAGCCCACTGTGCTATTTGTTGCTTCTGCTAAGCCAGTTTACAGTAATTTGAACAAGAAAGCATTAATCCTTATGTAAGAATGTATTTGTCTCAAAACATACTATTCTATTTCTTCAAATTGCCTGGCTTGATACATCTGTGATAATTCCTACAAGGAATGAAACCTGAAGACATATAGGAAGATAAAAATAAAAATAAAATCGGTGAGGGACAGAGGAAGCTAGAAGTTCCTATCTGCATTTTCTTAAGTTAATTTAAGTCAGAAAAATACAGAAGTTGCCAAGAGGAGCATCTGCCAAGAGGAATTGTTCCGTGTGCTTCCAAGCCTGTTTCTATGTATCTTATCAGACTGATGAAGAGCTGCTTTTGGCTTCAATTGGATTTATTGTCACAATGACCATTCAAAAAGAAAATGTAAAGTTCAAAAGCACTTTTTTAACCATGGTTTAGGACTATAGACATTAACAAGAATTTTACTATCTAAATAGAATACGTAATTTTAGTTTTCTTTTAACCATTTCATTACTCATTTAAAGACCTGTAACACCCAGACTAAGATCAACTCAATGTATTTTGGTACATAGCCCATGCTTACATAGCACGCTGTTAGGAAAAACATGCCAACAAATATAAGCACAACATGAAAACCTCCTGAGAACAGTGAGCTGCTCTGCCACAGCGCTCCCCTCAAAATTAACTCAGATTTTAAAGAATTCTGAGGAAAAAAAAAAAACCAAAAAAATTACCTTCTCTGTCAAATGAATCAGTCTTTAGAGCCAGAACTTCACATTTTAGCATTACTTTTTAATATGTAAGTATGAATGTATCCTAACTATTAAGCTAGTATATTTTGTCTCACTTAAAATAACATTACCAAGATGTCAAAGGATCAGGAATGACATGTGATAATAAATTTAAATCAAGTCAACTTTTCATGCCCACTACTAACATGTTTTAATACAATACCTGTTGAAATGAGTCCTCGAATAATGTTTTTCTGCTCACTGTAATCTTTATGTGTTGTGGCATTGCCAATTGCTGAAATGAAATATGTTGAAGGTGAAGTGTACAATCACTTACAGTTTCCAACACTGAGTTTGGACTGTTATTTTATACATTTTATTAAGAGGTACAGTTGAATTTCACTAATCCATATAAAACAAGTAATCAAGATATCTGAATTGTAATTTACTCCAAGAACAAATTGCTTCCAATATCGGTATCTACAGTGAGGTATACATGCCTCCAGATCCTGATTAGAACAGGTACAAATACCTTACTCTTACAAGACATCGGAAAACATTAATATCAATAACATATTCTAATTCAGCAAGGCTTTTTACCCCAGAATTTAATAAAATATTTAGAAAATTTAGGTTATTCTGCACAAAATTCAAAGTGAAAAAATAGGCTAGCCTCTCCACTATTTTTTAAAGGATAATTCACTGACTCTTGAAAATGGAAACATTTAAACCTAAGACTTTTTCCTAAACACCAAGTTACTTAATCTTTTCATATACAGAGGACCAAGACTGGAATTTGGTATTATGTTAAAGCACACTAACGTGCAGTACAGTATATTCTGCAATGTTTAGACATGCATGTTCTGTGCCAAATGCCTTGCATTTTCTTCCAGAAGTATGTAGTTGTGCAGAAAATAGATCTTGTATTAACTATAAAAATACCATGCACTCCATATATTCCCTTATTAACAGCAGAAAGAAAACATCATTATCACCCACCACTTTTAAAAAAAAGTACTTAATGGATGTTTTCCTTTGTTCTAAAAAGCTTTAAAGCCATAGCTTACCTGGCTTTAAAGCTGACATGAGTTTATACAAGTCCTGTATTTACTCCCTCCTTTTTTAACTCACCTTTAACCTTAAAGTAGTTTGATTACCTTTAAATGAACTCTTCAATGCCTTGCAAGTAAAGTGTGTAATCAAAACCAAAAAATGCAAAGAAATATCGCCAAGAAATGAGTCCATACCTGACACCAGAATCTGAAATAATGGACCTTCGCCTTGAAGTCACGCACATAAGCTATCTGGGGTCCGTTGTCTCTGGAACCAAAAGGAGAGAAAAAAAATAAATTAAAAAGTGTTTTTGTAATTTTAAGAAAAGCCTGCAAGTGTATTAGTTATATAGTTGTATGGTTTAGTTGGCTATCTAGTGGAAGATTCTTACTCCCTTTTTTTGATTTTGGGGTGTAGTTTTCTTGTTTCTAACAAAAAAAAAATCTTCCTTTGTAAGCTGTGGCATGCATACACAGTAATTTTTAAACAGTATCTGATTATTAACTGTAAAAAAGATTCTAACAATAAGGATAGGATGACATTAAGTTAATTTAAGCTGGGAGTTAAATTCTGGTTTTAACTCCATGCTGGTTTTTAAAAATCAAAGAAAAAAAAAAGGGCTGAGTGTACTTTTAAAAAGAAAGACTGGTAACTGGAAGGAAGGGATCTGGTCATCAACAATACTAATGAAGCTCCTCTGTTACCCTCAAATCTCATACACTACTTGGCAGGAAGGATTCTAAAGTGTTAGAAACACTTCTGCAGGGACAGTTATCATTGGATGAAAAAAAACAGAAAATTAAGAAGCGTTACTACATGTAAAATTTTCTGCTTAAAAAACTACAAAGAAAAAACCTTTCAAAAATGATACATGCTAAACTTCATTTGAAAACTTAGTACAATGTTAAAGACACTTACAGAGCAGACTTGCCCGTGCGGGGGTCTATGTATGTAGTGGTTCTTCTATTGTGATCCACAAAATATGGAATACCATCCACAGTAAATCGCATTTCCCAGCCCTCTGGTAAGGGTTTCTCATTTAATTGACTACAGATACAAGAAAATACATGGTAACTGATCAACTTAATACATTAAGTCAATCAGACAATTCCTGAGACAGTACAAATTTTGGCAGATCTAGAAAAACTACAGATTGAGAAACTTTCCATTCAGTATTTATTCTGCATTTTTTCCCCCTCTTAAATTTTCATGTCAGCTCTCAATTAGACTAAAATGACTATTTAAATAAACAATTAGCTCATTTGGTTGCACTACCTGGAATAATGGCAAGTAGAAACTTAAGGGAAAAACGTAAGCAAGGTTTATCCATGTTTCTTCCACTTAAACCACAGAATTTTATCTTCTAACTATTAGGTTTTTACTCAAAAACTGACATAATTTTAATAAGTAGCTTTTGGTATCTCATGTATAATCACAGTAGCAAAAAACTTAAGAGTTTCAGAATGACAAAAATAAAATGCAAATACTGATCTTGTATAATTTTTCAGTAATTTCCAACTCAATTTTGGTATAAATAAAAATAGATCTCAGTATATTTGGAAGACGAGAGTAGTACCACTCCAACAGGCTCTCAGAGTGACTTCCCTCCATAGAACTACATTGTAGGACTGTATTTCTAACTGTGAAGCCAGCACGTTTGGTTGTTGGGTTGTATTAAGAGCAATAGTGCTCTCCACACAGTCAGCTCCTGCAAACATGACTGGGATGGAAAAGTTGTCATCTCTGGCTACAGCTGTAACCCCTCCACACACGCTAGGCCTCCTCTTACTCCTTTCTCTATAGAAGACAGATGAAGTTGCTTCACCAAATGGAAATTTTCAGCTCAAAGAGGAGTTGGGATTGAACATCCTTCACCCTCCATTTCTTGCCTACATTCTCCACCTCAGAGAGTCAGAGCGACCCGAGCCCAAAATAAACAGTACTCTGCTACTTTCAGTAGTGCCTCAAGTTGGCTGGGTTTTTTGTTGGTTTTTTTTTTAAAAGGTGTGAGGAGGCGTGCTGCAGTTTTTCAAGTTTGTCTTCTTCCTGTCTCTTAGCTATTGACTGTCTAGGAAATAACCAAATTCCCATTCAGGATACTCTGCACCATCCCATCACTGTATGAAAGAAATCCCTCCCTTCCCCAGTGATGCAAGCTGTTCTGGGGAATGAACCTACTGCTGTGGACCAATACCTGCCTGGTAATTGCACTATTACTAAGTCATATTTTGACAGTTTCCGTTCTGGCTAGTACTTCTTAATACTTCAATGGGCTGTCTGGAGTTTGTGTAGGACAGCCCATGCTTGCTGTGGGCAGCATTTCCTGGCTCTCGGTCTCACTACTTTGTCACATTTTCATTCCAGGCTTACATGAAGCTGCAGCTATTTCTTACCCCTGACTCCTGGGATCTTCCCACTGAGTGATTCGTGTGTTGTGATTAACAAAATACACTCTGCCATTGCTGTCAGTTCTCTTTTCTGAAAAGATGTGAAAGGAAAAAAATGTCAATACCTCCTTAACATATTGCTGAGACTACATCAAATAAAACAAATAAATCAAATCAATTAACAGATCCTGCCACAGCCTCTATTGTCCTCAGGTTTCTCTGTACCCCCTTTGACTCAACATCTTTTCACTTCCACTGATGTTATTCCTTAATAGGCTACTCACAAACAGGAACCTGTCTTAATTCTACTGACTGCTAACAGTCATACGGAACCGCACCGTCACCTGCCCTCAGTGAAAAGCTGCACTTAATGGTATTCATAGGTAAGTCCTTTGTATCTCAATCCTTACCCTGAAAAGTTCAGCTCTCTCTACCTGCACTGCTTACACTAACAATCCTGACCGCAAGAGAGATTCTGGGCATCATAACAACAATACAAACATTTGCGTGAAGGAAGTAGCTCATCACAGGAGATTTACCTTCACTAGGTCTATTGGCCTACCGCCTGCACTTTTTAAAAAGGGTTTCCAGTATTTCTGCAAGTTAAAAATTTATATGGATTAAAATATTGATGAAGTTGAAATTTCTGTCTTAAGATCCTTTACTATGCTATTTAATTTTCAGTTCTAGAAAAAAATTAATTGGAAGAACAAAAAAGTGTAAGCTGTTCTCTCTGCAGGAAATTCCAGCTGCTTCAATTGTGATGTACCTCACAAGCATTATAGACAGTAAACACAAAATAGGTAACAGATGTATACAGGCCATGGTTCAGCCACAGCCAGCAACTGAGCACCACACAGACCGGGGGGGTCAACTGTCCCAGCCATGTCTCCTCCCAGCTCCTTGTGCCCCTGGCAGAGTAGGGGAAGCTGAAAAGTCCTTGGTTTAGTGTAAGCCCTGCTCAGCAACAATGAAACCATCAGTGAGTTATCAACATTATTCTCTACTAAATCCAAACCACAGCGCTGTGCCAGCTACCAGGAAGAAAATTAACTCTGTCCCAGCCGAAACCAGGACAGTACACAAGAATCAAGAAAGTACGAGGGCTTCATATTCAAATTATGAGCAGGAAATAAAAAATGATCGATGCAGTTTCCAAATACACTTATATTTTTGTCTCAGTTTAGCGTATGCCCATGACTGAACAAAGCTTATGATAAATGCCCTGGCTTGGTCTTCTGTACCATTCTGCAGCTCTTTATGCAATTTTTATTTAGCATTGCAAGAGAAATACAGAATATAGAATAACATTTAAAAAACAGGCCAAAATCTGACCACGACAGGTAAAAAGCTTCAGTTTACAACAGAAGTCTGGAAGTAGACACTTGTCTATGAGAGTTACACTGACAGCAGAATTCAACATGATGCAGAAACTCAGTTTTGTTGTTTCCTGGGCAATGCCAACCTAAAAAACTTCCTTTGAAACATTATACATGTAACACAACAAAGCACAAAGTGTGAGGAACAACAATTTTTTGTATTGCATCAATACAAAACTAAAAATCTAAATAGTTATGTCTGAAAAACAGAGGTCTAACTCTGCCAACTAATTACTTGCTTTAAAACTACACAATTCTGAGAAATTTGCCTCTTCGCCTGTGTATCATGAAACTTGAATTCTTGTATCTGCTTGATAGTGACACCAGACATTAGTTTTACATTTTCATTTTTGTACTCCCCTGTGCTGGTTTTGGCTGGGATACTGTTAATTTTCTTCACAGTGGCTGTTATGGGCAGTGGTTTGGATTTGTGCTGGGAACAGCGCTGATAACCCCAGGATGTGTTCGTTCCTGCATAGCAGGGCTCACACAGAGCCACGGCCTTTTCTGTTCCTCACTCCAGCCTACCAGTGAGTGGCTTGGGGGGAACACGCCTGGGACAGCTGACCCCAACTGACCCCAGGGATATCCCACACTGCATGATGTCATGCTCAGTGCATAAAGCTGTGGGAAGGAGGAAGAAGGGGGGGGACGTGTTTGGAGTGATGGCATTTGCCTTCTCAAGCCACCATTACACATGATGGAGCCCGGCTGTCCTGGGGGTAGCTGAGCACCCGCCTGCCCGTGGAAAGCAGGGAATGAATTCCTTGTGTTGCTTTGCTTGCATGCACGACTTTTGCTTTCCCTGTTAAACTGTCTCTATCTCAGCCCACGAGTTTTCTCACTTTCACCTTTTCAATTCTCTCCCCACCCCACCGGGGCAAGTGAGCAAGCAGATGGGGAGACTGAGCTGCTGGCTGAGGTTAAACCACGACAACCACCCCTTTCCAGTTATATTAATTGTAAATTATTAACCCTGTAAAGTATGAAACAGAATTTATTCCAGGGAGAAGGGCAAATCAAGAAGTGGTTAGTTGTCATTATAAAAGACATTTTCAGACCAACAAAACTCTCCGAGAATTGTCTTGGAGAGGGAATTTGGAGTCTGATTTAGAGGGAATTGGAGTCTGATTTGGCAGGAGCTGGATAGCAGAGGAGGGAATCCTGCCTAATGAAAGTGGTAAAAAAAGGATGACTGTGTGAAAGAAACTATTATGATAGCTACAAGGAGCAAAACAGAATACTCTACAGTTTCTAATCTACTTTGAAATTGCACATCCTTGTAAGGACTCTGTTTTAACAGCATATTTGATTAGATTTAATTTTAAAAGATTTTTAATCCAGATTTTCATTTTAAAAAACTAGCCTAGAACAGCTGACAAAATAATCTGGCAGAAGTATGCTTTAATGTTTAATTCCATTGCATTACAAAACACTTTCAAGTCAGTCTTACCCCATCCATGCGGCAGAGGGCCAAGAGGATCAAACTCTTTGTTCTGTGTGGATGAAAAGTCCTGGTTCTGCAAATCACACAAACAAATGGTGAATTAATGACTAGTCATTTGCTTTCCAGATGTTCTACTATAGCCATCATGAATTATTGAAGTAAATGCATTTTTTTTAACGTTACATATAAGCAAAGATGCCAACAAATTATTTTTCTCCACAGAGAAGGCCTATTTTACAGGCCTTGGCATGCTTAATTAACTACAGTGCCAAAAAAAAAATTATTCTTTGTTTAGTGCCCCTGCCTACGCAGAAGGGAAATTAGTACAGTAGCACCCAAAATAATCAGAAAGCAAGCCACTTCATTACTGCATTCAGTACAGTTCTCCCTACCACCATTTATGAGGCCCATTTTTGTTCTCTACACATACATCAAATTTAGAACTACACCATTCTTGATAACCTAGTAGCATGAGCTGGAGGAATTATCTCAAGTCTACCATTCATCAGAGGTAAATGATGGATTTAAAATTCTGGAAGGATTATTTTCAATTTCCCTGCCTTCATAACATTCATTGTCCGTATTTCATTTTATCCAAAGCAGAAATATAGGTCCTGTGAGCTTCCTTACCTTCCAGGTCTTTGGCCAAGCCAATACAAGACACAATACAAATAAACCAGCTTATTACTAAGCTGTAGTTTGTTTTGAACCAAAGGCTTTTATCAATATTGTATATAAATTTCATCAAAAAACACCACCTATGTTCAGCTGACATAAAATAATTGCAAGGACACGAACTGAGATTACCAATTATTACTTCCTGCCTACATGCAGAAACATACTATATTATCGTAAAGAATAAGCCATAACAGAGCCTGGTATCTTTATGGGGAAAAGTCACCCACGAGCATGCCCAAACACCAAATACATAGACACTTTCAATATGAAGAAGAAAGACTAATGGTTTGAAAATTTGAAAAAGATACCCCTCTTACTTAACCTTTATAGTCATAATTATATTCCTTACCCCATATATAAACCTCTGATTAAATTGCTGCATAGCTCCTTGAAGCTGACTGCGCTGAAGCTGCCACTGTTCATAATTTCGGACAGACTCTAATGTTGGTCTCTGCCACGTTGTTGTTCTAGTGAAGTGGTCAACGTAATAAATTCTCCCCATGTTGTCAACTCGTCGCTCCCAGCTTTTAAAAGAATTACAAGCAAGAGTTCTCAACAGCAGATAATTTTAAGGGCTCAGAAGCACTTTTAGGTGAACAGGCAGTATGGTGGAACTGGATATAAAGCATGGGCTCATCAGCAGACATTTTTTTCCCCCTTTTACTCTCCACTAAAACTAGGTAAGAGATAAAATTGTTTGAGGAGAATCACTTTTACTTTGTTGCATGCTATACCAAGTCAGACTCATTCCATTTACTGTACTTTCAGGATTTTTTGAAATATTTTTCAAGAGCTACACAAACCACTGACAATACTGTACTGGCATTACTGCATTTATCCCACCCAATCCATAAGACAATAGTCTGCTGGTTTCTCCTAAACAGACTGCAAAATCTCTGACACTTTGAGCTGTACAATGCAAGATTTCCTCACACTCTAATTTGGCTGAAAAGGAAGGTGGGGGCATTGGGGTTTGGTTTGGTTTTTTGTTTTGGGTTGGTTTTGGGTTAGGTTTTTAAATAATTTTCAGTTAATATGAAGCCAGTACTATTTACAAAACTTGAGTGAACACACTACTATTCTGAGTAAGTTTAAGTAATACACTAGTCAATCCTCCCGAAGAGTTCAAGATAAATGGAGTATGACAGGTGAGCTCCCTTTATGAGACTGTCCACCAGTTTTTTGTATCAAGTTCTCTCTACTATCCCACATTTTTACTTTGTAATTCTGTACAGCATGTGACCCACTTGAGTGTGATTGAAGTGCAACAAAATTATTCTTATGTTTTTCTTACTTTTTTTAAAGTAAGAAACATAGAACAAATGTGAACACTGCTTCCATGCAGAGACTACCATCGCTGGTGCTAACAGCTGGAAAAGCCTAATAACCAAAGTGGTTTTACAAGAGCATAGTAAATTTGCAGCTGGGAACCTTGAGACAAGATCAAAGGACTGCAAACAGTAACCTCAGGATAAAGAGGTAACCAAGCTGATGGTTACCTTAATCCCAAAATAGTTTTTCTGCGGTTTTGGTTCTCTCTTACAGTTGGGGGTGTCTATTGTCTCTAACTTAAATATGTTTCTCAGTAAAGTTGTACTTGCTTGATCTTTGGCAGGAAACTCAGATTCTGTTATTTCTGACATTCAACTATTTTCCATACTATGTATTATGCATTTTTGCAGAACTCCCTGGAGACAACCTGCAGCAATTGTTTGCACTGTGTTCACATTTCTATTTACCAACACGCCTTCTGGCTTTAGTAAACTGTCAGTCAATTAATTTCAGAACAACCCAGACATATCCTAGACAATCATATGACTTATTCTGACTCACCTTGGAGGAAGAGGCTCCGGTCGATCCCATGTTGTTCTTTTTTCAACATGATCTACATAATATACTCGACCATGCTGGTCTACTCTTTGCTCCCACCTGAAAATAAAACAGTATTTTTACCTTCCTCCAGATCAAACTACTCCAAACATACAACTACAGTATAAAGATGAGAAATGTTCATTGTCATAAAATGCTTACTTCTAAATAAAATGCTTGAAACTTGGTTCATGAGATGCACCAAAATGCTGTACAACATACAGCAGTACAATGTTCAGATTAATGGTAATTCTAAATCAGCTAGCATACAAAAAACATTCTATGTGACCACCTTCAGTTTCTGGGAAAGTGCAGCAAAAATTCATGCCTATGCATACAATTTTAGCAAGCAACAAATCAAAGTTTTGTATTCAATATCAAATTTATCAATAACCTGTTGAAGAAACCCCATTTATATTCAATTAAAATCCTCAAAATATGCAAATTTTGCACAGATAACATATATGCAGAGTTCATAAGGGTACTGGTCTCATTTTCTGCACATGCAGGATTTGGGATACTGACTTACCCCTGTTTGCATCAAATGTAACATTGCGGGGGAAAAAAGCATGCCAATTTGTCATTTGTTGAAATCAAAATGGTAAATTGGACGTTTTCAAGACTGCTTCTATATTTCACAGTTATCCTGTGAGTAAGAGAGGTAATTCAGACCTCCCACACCTTTCAGTTCAACTGCCTGCAAGTCAAGGCAGATATTTCACCAATTACACCACTCACATTGGGAAGCTTTTGCTTTCCCTCACTCAAAGAGACCAGAATCTTTTTTTTGTGATGTTTGTTTGTTTGTTTTGTTTTGGTGTTGGTTTTTTTTTTTTAAGTTTAGAAACTAAATGAGAGCTTTAAGGCAACAGACCAACCATCTGGCAAACTCCACATGTTCCTGAAACACAACAGTTTGTCCACGCTGCTCCTAAGAGCTGCAGTACGAAGTCCAACCCTTCAGGCCATATTGCAGATTATGTACTGCAACAGCAGGTTTTCTTCTACTTATCTATACCAATGCTTTACTACCTGACTTCATTCTAATTTGAAGACAGCAAGCTGTCACACTATTTAAAACTTTTATGTTTCACTGACATGGGAATGTATGACAAGTATCAAAAATATCTGAAAAATTAATTCTTTTCTTGAACAGATCACGCTTGAAGGCCTACCAGACAAAACAGTTAAAACCTTCAAATTAATATTGAGGGGGATTTTTGTTATGCAGCCAAAGGCAGATGTTACGAATGTTTTGTTACACTTGCTGCAAGTAAAATAAAGTAAAACCAGAAGTGTCAGCACAAAAAAACCCAAAATCATTAATCTCGTACCCAGGCGGAAGAGGACCTTGACTGACTGTGGTCAGTGCCTGAGGTGGAGGATTTACTGGCTGGACTTGTCTGGATACCGGAGGTGTGGTGAGTGCAGCAGTTGCAGGAGCTGTTGTTGCAGCTGTTGCCCCCTCAGGGCTCTGTTCTGGAGATGTATTTGTAGCTGTACCTGATCCCGCACTGGCCCCATCATTTTCTGTGGATGTGGATGAAGGACCATTCATGCTTGCTATGATGTCAGGGATACCAAAGACAGAGGGGAAAAAAGCCTTTAATGGATATTTATTGCCAAACTATTTTAGAAGTTGTAAATCACAAAAGTAAACATGCAAGAACTGATATTGCCAAGTGCACGCCTACAGCCACATTTTACAGCTTACACAAAAACGTGTAAAAGCAAATTTGCCTCACTTCGTAAAAATGCTTTAATGCCAGAGCTGCCATCAACGGCACAATTTTGATATTTCTGATAGAATAAATCATATTTACCAAAGCAAGTTGTCTGCATTCTGTAAACACTAAACAATGATAAACAAAAAACTACTTCCGTGCACTGAGTTAGTTATTTTCCATTTATTATTTGGAATAATAATTTAGCAGATAATAAGCATAACATTTTCAAGAAGAGATTTGACATTGCATGGAAAGAAATTAATGGGAATGGGAGGGGAACACATATTCTTTAAATGTTTTCCTTTTTTTTTCTGAATGCCATTTGGTGGGTGGGATTAAAAGCTATATACAAGTCAGGCCTTATTACTGAACTACAATGGATTAATCTTTTAAAGTAATTACGGTACTGCAGCTTCCCATCCAGATTCAGCATTTATCAATTCTAATAATGACATTACTGAAACAGACTGCAGTGTAGGGGGGTGAAAGAGGTACCCTAAAACATCAACTAACTTTTCAGGACTACTGGTCTTAAAGTTTTGCAGTTATCAAACAATCAGATAAAACAGAAAAAAAAAAAATCTATCCAAACCCAAAAGAGTAATGAATGTTTTAAGTGCTGCTGTTTCACAAAATTTAACTAGAATTGTAGAAATAAATTGCTAGTATTTCAAAACCCAGTATCAACTTGAGACAGTTTTGTGAGTCCTTCAGCAGATTTCACCTAAAGCCTCAAACTCAGAGGATGTCTTAGTGCCGTAGTAGCATTCACTTGTTCTTTTGGTCCCACCTCCACTATGTGTAGCAGTATCACTGCAATCATTACTGAACTGACATGGAAGCAAGAAATTTCTAATAATAGGAACAACGACTAAACAACATGTACTGAATGCAAGCTAAAAAATAGTCCTTCAGAAGTTATCTGCCAAAGGATTTTCCAAGAAAAAATGTAGTTAAAAATCAGCATTGGAGCAGCTGTGTTCATTCAAAGAGTGTGCAGCTCGGAAGCGAACGCCCGGCCCCAGAATACATACCGGCTACTGAAGCAGGTCTGCGGGGAGTGGGCGGAGGTGGTCTAGAAGGCCTGGGGGGTCTAGAAGGTTTGCAGTTTCCATTTGTGAGTAATGGTGAATCACTACCATTAACAGTCTTGTTTTCACTGGGAGCAGCATCTTCACAGCTTTCAAGGCCATTTGTGTTAGTCCTTTTGCAGGAAAAGACAGAAAGGAGAAACTGTTCTAATAGTGCACAGATGACACTGAACTTTATGGGAAGACACCAGAATGTAATAGTTATGGACATGAGCCGGCAATGTGCGCCGGCAATGTGTGCTGGCGGCCCAGAAGGCCAACCGTACCCTGGGCTGCATCAGGAGAAGCGTGGCCAGCAGGTCGAGGGAGGTGATTCTGCCCCTCTACTCTGCTCTCGTGAGACCTCACCTAGAGTACTGCGTCCAGCTCTGGAGCCCTCAGCACAAGAAGGACATGGAACTGTTGGAGCGAGTCCAGAGGAGGGCTACAAAAATGATCCGAGGGCTGGAGCACCACTCTTATGAGGACAGGCTGAGAGAGTTGGGGTTGTTCAGCCTGGAGAAGAGAAGGCTGTGGGGAGACCTGATTACGGCCTTTCAGTATCTAAAGGGGGCCTATAGGAAAGATGGGGAAAATCTCTTTAGTAGGGCCAGCTGTGACAGGACAAGGGGTAATGGTTTTAAACTAAACCAGGGTAGGTTTAGACTGGATATAAGGAGGAAATTCTTTACAATGAGGGTGGTGAAACACTGGAACGGGTTGCCCAGAGAGGTGGTGGAGGCCCCATCCCTGGGAACATTCAAGGACAGGTTGGATGGGGCTCTGAGCAACCTGATCTAGTTAGTGGTGTCCCTGCTCACTGCAGGGGGGTTGGACTAGCTGACCTCTAGGGGTCCCTTCCAACCCAAAACATTCTATGATTCTATTCTATGATTCTATGTCTAGGTGATATTGCTACATTCACAGTAATTATAAAAACCTATACATCTGTATAAATGAACTAAAAGCTTATTTCCCGAGGTATATGAAAGCTCAACCTCAAAAGGCTGTAAAACAGATGCATAGAACACATCTGTCACTGAATTCTCCTCTTTCATTTCCCAACTCCATACACCTGCCTTTAGGCCCAGGCTCTGAATTTTGCTGCTCAGCTATTTCCACCCATGAATTTCACTAATAATATTCAGTATTCAGTACTCTAATGAGCTGGGAAGCTGACTAAGACCTGGGAACAGCCTGCGTGCATCTCCTCCACAAGGCTAGCACATGCTTGGAATACACAGAATGCTTAATTACGCATACACCAATTTTCCCCCTAAACTCAATTCTGGAAAGGGCTGGAGAATTTAGGACTAAGCATTAAAGTTTTGACCAACAGCTATGAATCTAAGCTTCTCAATTTTACAAGAATTAAGAAACTAAATGGCAGTACTTACCCATTCTGTACTGTTCACCTAGCAGTGTATTTTCCTGATATATTGTAGCTCCTTAAGCAGAATTACAGGTATCTACATCTTTCCTCTTAAAGTATTTTATTTTCAGAAAATATTGAGCAAAATAAAGAGACTGTCAACTAAAATTCTAGTGGATTGAGAGGTCAAGTACATAGGCCATCAGTAATAAAACCACCAGTTACAGTTTCAGACCAGTACCTCTAAAATTACATTCCTTTAAATGTACACAAAATAAAAGCCAGTAGGCAAGCTTAAGTCAGTCATGAGATCAAGTAGAATCAGGTACATTTGACCTCAATATCACTGTCAAACACACTTTTGCTCTATTCCAGGTGTGGTGTACATAATTCACCCTATACCCCAACAACCCCAAAGCAAGTGGCTACAAAAGCGTGTACAGTCATTTGTGATCTGAAGTTTGCAAGAGCTATAGCCTGGGTTTTCCTCAGTCCCAGAAAGCATACTGTTGGTGTCTGAACATTAAAGTCAAAATTGTAACCTTTTATCTTTGGTGTATTTGACCAGTTGGCCTAAGGTATAACAATGCCTATCAAAACACTGTTATACACGTAACAATAACCACTGCTAGGCATATTCCAGATCATTTACATGATCTTCAAAACGGACCTTTAATGAGCACCAAAACCCCCACAGGTTGGTACTAAACCAAAATCAGCTATTATTACTATGATTATTGTACTATTACACACTCAGGCATTCTGAATACCCAAGCATGGAAATATTCTGAGCACAAAAAGGAAACAGAACAAAAACTTTCATGGGAAGACTTTAGACAACATACCTAAGAGTTATGATCTATTAAAAAAAACAACCAGTGACATTTAACTTAGCTACTCCAGATGTCATCCAGGAGTGTTGTGCATTGTACAGACCCTTAAAATACTTGTAGCACTGGGAACTAATTAAAGTGGCATGGGTGCTCATTGCAGGTTAATCCACCATCAAGTATGGGCACATTTTTATCCTACCAAGCAGCAGGGTACATAATCCGATTATTGACCTTAAAACACTGCAACTGGTAGACAGCTTTTTGTACCTTCTTAACAAAGCTAAACATAATTCTGATACCTCCATGCTATAGAGAAAAAACTGTAAAAATAACCAGTGCTGTTTACTCACCAGTGGGTTTGTTTTTTTTGGTTTTTTTTTTTTTTTTAATATCTATTTTGGTTAATCACTGGGAGAAGGATGAGGAACATGAAGGGAAAAAACCGAAAGATCAGTCAGGTATAGAGCAAACTGAAGCTGTAAGATGGGGCTCATATGGCAAACAATTTAATATGTGAATGTACAACAGTACAGTATTTTTGCTTAGGACATGCTCAGATCTTTACAGACACTGCTGCAGGGCATACTTAAATTTTTCAGTTGTCATCTTTATCAAACATACAATTCCACTTTCAAGACTGCAAACATTAAAAGGCAGTATAAAAAAAAAAAAAACGAGGAAAAAAGTCTTACCGTGTGTCATTCCTTACTTTGGAGCTATCATTCTGCGTAGGACCTTAAATACCAGAAAGAAAAAGACACAGAAGTATCAGCAACATTCTGAATCATTTCCAAGAAAAGAAGCTATCTTTAATGCTCACATTTCTTTCAAACGTGGAGGTGATATACTATGTCCTGCCTCTCTATTGTCTTATTTCAAAACTGTACACATTTTGCACACCTTGTGTGTGTGTGTACATATTTTTTTAAACCACTGACACTGTATTATTTTCATCTTATGGAGGATACAGCAGGATAACACTTGACTGTATGAATATTCCCAAACACACGCAGTTCAGCAACACTGACTCCTGTCTTTGCAGCAGTGTCAAGCAGTGTTCCTGGAGTGGAGCTGGCTGTTCATATTCCCTCCCTTTTCAATGACAACAGGCAGAGCAGGAAGGGCAACAACTTCTCTCTGCTTGGCTAGCAAAGCAACCGCAGGGGCTTTGTTTTCTGGGGCTCTCTAGCCTGGACCCTTCCCTTTCTCTGTAAATTATTTAGCATAAAAGCATTCAAGCAGGTACAAAATATGGCTGCACTCCAAACAGAATCATAGCAGCTCAGCCTAGATTTGCAAACCTTTTGCAACCACTTATTCAGCCAGCTTGGAAACATTTGCCTTTTGTTGCCAGCATTTGCAATACTTGAATAAGCACAACACAGAACTGCTCATTCACGTAGACAGCACAAATACTTTATTTCCACAGAATTAAACAAATGTCATTAACAAACATATCAATTCTGATGGGAATTATGTACAGATCTAAGCCAAAGACATAGACACGTGCAGGCTTATAATAATGGGCTGTTAACGGGCTGTGATTTTAATCCCAGAAAGAGAAATCTTCACTTAAATCATACTAGTTATCTGAAAGCAAAGATGCCAACTAAACAGAATAGTGGATCCTTCTCTGCAGCACTCCACAGGGAACAAAATTATGAAAACATTTATTTAAATGAGATCTGTTAAGAAAAGTGAATATAAACCCATGTCTCCTAGTAAGCAGAACACTTATGACGATGAGATCAAACTAGCTTATTTTATATTCTTTTCTGTCAATGATGTTATTAAACATTCAGGGAAGCTAGCAGCTTTCAATTAAAAGTTTGGGATTGCTAGATATAAGTTAGCAGAGTCCAGAAAGTACAGATGCTGATTTTCATTACAATAAGGCTGAAAATCTTCACTGTGGACTATGACTCCACCTCAAATAAAAATGTTTAAGAGTTCTGGTCTCTGCAAACAGGAATTTATAGAAGCCACTGTAGTTATGATTATTAAAACACTGTGTTAAAGCTTCCAGGAAAAAAAAAAGCTTTGTATACCAGACATATGTAGAGGGCACATTTGAATTGAAAGTTACTTACTTCTTGTACTGGAGGCATCACCGTTGGTTAGGAGCTCAGGATCTACCTGCATTCCATCTAGACAGACTGACAGATCTCCCACCACTTCTGCTGGTTCTCTGTCACCAACCAGCTGCAATGTCACCACTACCTGCTCCACTGAAAGAGCACAGAAAAAAATGGGAGTTTATCTCTACATGACAAAGTGTAACTGAAAAAGCACAGAAAAGAATGGGAGTTTACCTTATTACATGACAAAAAGGTGCATTTTATTCAAGAAGCCGAATGTAGACCACAGTGATCAAGGGGGGAAAAAAAAAAAAAACCCACCACCAAAATAAACCCCAGAACTACAGCTCTGTCTATAACTTTTTATGTCTTGTGTGGTAAAACTAATCGTTTCCAGATGCCAGTAAAAAGTTATTATTTCTACAAAAACCGGAAAAGTGGAGCATAAGCTTGTTGCTGCCTGAAGAAAGGATTATCACTACAGCAGAGCTTGAGTCTCGCGTTTCTGCCCACGCTTTTAAAGCCATTAATGCACCTGTCCTCAAAACCTTATAGTTAGGAAACATAATTCACCTCATTCTTCATACAGAGCAGGCATCAATCCTGTCTTCTGATTAAAATATTTCACATTTATCTAATGACATCAAGATTCACATTTAGAATGTAAAGATTTTGCATCATATCCCCAGAGCAAAGGTATTCTCAGGGTAAATAACTGTTTTTCATGAAACAGAACTGTAAATAAGTATTCTTGATGAAATGGTTTGAAACAAAATCCAGTGAACTGCAGCAGGGTATCTGGTGTGATACAGGACAGTGGAGTTACCCATGGTAATTTTCACCCAGATCCAGCAGGACAGTAACACTGTCAGGAGAACAGGTCATGACACCACTGTCAACCGTGCTGCATTTACAATGACCACACCTGCAAGCCCAGACTGACTGCTTCTTTAAAGTACAGACCACCAATATGTCAGCACAAAGCTATATGCTGTAGCAACACAAATTCTGTAACGGGTGTGTAGAATTCTGTATTTCTCTTCCAAGCTTCACAGGATGCACATGCTGCCTACAGGCTAACTCGTTCTAAGACGCATGAAATAACATTTCCCTGTGACACTATTTAGAACAAAAATAACTTTACACACTTCCAGGTCTAGCACCAGGAACATATCAGAGTTTTCACTTTTAGCTATATAAAAGGAAACGCTCTTTAATTAGGTTTTCACCCTCGCACACATTAGCAAAATGAAAAATACCACGTCTTCAATGACCCCATAGCAGAGTGGGTATAACAATAAAAGATTACACTGAAAAAGTAGGAGGAAGCTCATAAATGCAACCTGTAGCAACAAAAGGAATTCTGAAGAGCCATCTTTGAGGGTGACAGAGCACTGGAGCAGGCTGCCCAGGAGGGCTGTGGAGTCTCCTTCTCTGGAGATATTCAAAGTCCTCCTGGATGATGTCCTGTGCACCCTGCTCTGGGTGAGCCTGCTTTAGCAGGGGGGTTGGTCTGGGTGATCTCCCAAGGTCCCTTCCAACCCCTGCCGTGCTGGGATTCTGTGATCTACAGAGTTGCACACAGGGCTCACAAACAGACAACTCCTGAGAAATGCTGCAGCATGCCAAGGTATTGCTAACCTTATACTTACGTTTCATACTGTTTGATTTCAAAGTCTCATGAATATCCAGAGCAGCACTTCCCAGAAGGACATCAGATTTTAACGTTTGATGGCTCCAGACTCGAAAGTTTAATTTACTTACAGGAGTGACAATTCTGAAAAGGAAAAGTTGAGCACTGTGTAAGGGCATTTGTTGGCAGGGGAAGCAGGTGAAGTGAGCAATCTACTTCAACTGTCACTTAAAATTATTTAAAAATGAAGTAGTAATAGTGGTATCATCAAACCATTTTAATCATCACATTCTAGTATGCAGCCATGTTTATATGTCGTGTAAATCAAAATTGTTGCAAGACTGTTCATAGACTTGAATAAATTTTTTATTATTACTATTTTAAGGAAAAAAGATCTAAAGAAAAAACTTCCAGCTCACAATTAGCACCCAAGCGTAACCAGGATTAGAAAAAAATACTGATTCTTGCAGTTTCACCTGTCATGAATGTTCAGCATTTGCGTACCTTGATGTGAGAATTTTTCACACAGAGAGGGAAGACAGCAAATTTGCTTTCTGAAGAGGCTATCAGAAAATTTTAGGACATCACATAAAAAGGGAAGTACTTGGAAATACAAAAAATTATTTCAAGTATTTTCATAAGGCGACTGTTCCCCTAATAAGCTGGCACATACTTACATCATATTATGACAAAGCAGCAGGAATATATACAAAATTATTCGCATTTTACTGACTGACTTCACAATGCATTTACTGAGAACAGAAGAACACGCTACATCTTGCTTAACAATTCAAAACCGTCCCTCACCATTTCCAGGAGTAGGATGTATTAATTCGACAGTGTGCTAATTTGATTATGTCCTTGGGAGAATTGGTTCCAGGTTTACTACCAGAAAAGTCCCTTATGGACCCAGCTATCACAACAGTTTCTCTTCATTCTAAATCAAGTAATTCAGAGAAGAATTCAACCATTTATTTCTACCCCCGTTTCACTTCCCCAAGGCCTTTCTTAAATTTTTACTTGTTTTAGTGACACAAAAATCTGAACTTCATTCCAAGCATGGTGCTACAGCATGGAAAGATGCCTTCCAGAGAACAGGCATGGTACGAAGAGTGGCAACGTAAGCTTGTACATAGTCTAAACAAGAGCTGAAGTTCTGCCTGAAAAATCCTGTGGGCTGGTAAGGTCATAAAACCACAGCACTGTAGCCTCTGCCGAGCACACAGACAGTCTGAATTTGCCAACCGGTGGCAGAGAACGTACATCTCTGCTCCTAGAAAAGCCATCAGCGGAGTCACTCCCTAAATCCGAAAGCTCTTGATCAAGGATTACCTATGCAGGAAGACCCTCCCCTCCCAGACCTACGCCAGCAGTTATGTACTGGGAGAGCCCTCACTGTAGAAGGAACACATACAAACAGAAATGTTTTCTGCCACAGCAGTTACTTAGTCTCGCTCTAGGTCCAAACCAAGCTGAATCAAACCATGCTCATTTCAAAACTGCTAAATATCACCAAACATTTTGCAGCAAGATGATGACAGCCGCTATAGCATACGTGATTGGGCAAATTTTATAGAATAAAGGAACTCTCTCAGCGATAAAAAACCCTTGAAAGCCTAGATTTTTCTTTTTCCTTCTTAAAAGCATTCTGACAACAGCAGGAAGATGAGCACCACAAAATAGCTGATACTACAATTAAGAATGGACTCACAAAACTTTTTTTCCTAGAAAGTTGCTCTTAGAGGTAAAATATTTGCCTTCCCCTCAGGCTCCCCTTGAGTTCTGAGAAGCCTTACAACAGAGAAACAAATTTACATCAGTATCAGTTGCCGACACTGTATGAACACATTTCTGTTATTTAAAAAAAAAAAATAAATCCCTAACAGCAACTTCAAAGTAACTTTTAATACTGATATTCTTTTTCTACGAGGAACACTCTAACATTTATATATTTTTAAGTTATTTTAATTGTGAGAAAGGGTATTACAAATGACTGTTTATTTCCTCAGCAGGTAATTTCACTTGTACATGGTTGGTAAGTCCAGACTTTCACAGTTGGACAATCCCTTCACAATACGCATCTCCACCTAACAGACTGGCTCCTGGAAGAGGAACCCATGGTCCACACCCATTTGCAGAAGCCATTACACTTTTCCTTTTTATTCCAAATCTGAATGGAAGCAGCTGTGTCAAATTATTTCCTAAAAAACAATTCACTTACTCCACTAAGTTCCACATAGTATTAGTGTAATCTTCAATACAGTTGATATGCATTGGGTGCCTCTGTTTGGTGCTTACTGAACCGGAGCAAAAGTCACCCATGTATTGTTGTGTGGACTTGCACAGCGCAAGCTACAAGCATTTTAATTAAAAAAAAAAAAAAGGCAGGCTTTAAAAGCTAGAAGAAAATTCTGCTCTTGCACACTGATATGCATGTAAAGCACAAGGTTTTCTTTTTCTTAAAATACTTCTTTGCAGTGATAAGGGAAATAGTCACTAAAATTTCATAATCATCTGAATTACAAGAAAAGAAGAGGCATGAAAAAGGTTTTCATCAGGCAGGAGTGTTCAAGGTGCCTCAAGAATAATAATCTCAAATCTAAGCATGAGTAAGTGTGCAAGCACAAGACTGACCTTTATCCCACTACTGCATGTGACACATTCTTAAGAGAAAACTAGATGTTACAGAAGTTGCAGATCTTTTTTTTTCCCCTGTGCCAAGCAAACACCAACGGCTGTCTTCATCTTGAATCTGACGTTAGCTTTGTACTCTGAAGGTGAAAATTAATGAGGAATTTTGGACTTGTGATTGAATTTAGACATGCACAAGACACCGCTAGCTACCTGTGCTATGGCATGATGCGCAACAAAGTGGTACACAAAGAACAGATACGCTTTTCAGCCACCATGTTTCTGAAACACTGTAGCCTTAAACATGACAACAAAAAATGCATGGGATTGTCAGTTTTAATAGCAAATTACCTTACTTTCCTTACTACTCCCAGAATGAAAGCTCCTTTGATATGCCACATACAGAATACATTCCTTCACAAGCACTGGATCTTTTCCATACGACACAATGCAATAGTTTGGAAATACATATTCCAGACTGCGGTGTATTTGCTCCAAAAATTACACAAATATCTTTGTATCATGTAACAACAGACGCCTTGCTTAAAATGAAAACACAACCCTTAAATCCACTGTCAATTCCATTAACTTAGCCCAAATAAATTGGAAAACAAAACCATCAAACCTACACTGTAAGGTGCTGTTTCCACTTCGGACTATTTGTATTGTTACATTTTTCTGTCTTCTTTGACTGTCCATCTACTGAGACTTCCACGTAAGGGCTAGGTCCAAACCATTTATTTTTTTCTTTTAGCTTTGCTGAAATAACTGTTAAAAAAAAGAAAAACAATAACTTACTCAATAAGATTTCAATTGTAAATATGTTTCAGTTGTGTGCTTCACTGTTCAAATATCAGGTCACTGATCCGACAATAAAGCTCAAGAAAAAAAAACAAAACAAAACCATTAGATGGACAAAAATGCTCTTGCATTCCAGATCATTTTATACAACGCTACAGCTCACACAAATGCCTAAAGCATGCAACAGTACTTCTGTAACATCAGACACTATAATTAATAATAATCCACAGCTAACAGTAGAAAATATCCTCTACAACCTCCTCCTGCCTGCCACCAGCCAAGAGAATTCCTGGAGTTTATGACATTTTCTTGTTAAAAAGCTCAAAGCATGATCTGTCTCTCATTACGGCATCATGGAAAACTGCCGCCACTTCTGTGAAAAGAACATCATTAAAAAAAAGAACTTTCTGTCAACTTTTCTGTATCAAAGCACACTTCCGGAAAAGCTAACTAAAGGCAAACTCCAAGTGCCAATAACTAGAATTCCTGAGTTCCAATTCTAGAAACAAAGCCTGGACAGGACTTGCAGCTCTAGAGCTTTAATTTTGGGGGTGGGGGGTGTTTTGGGGTTTTTTGTTTGGTTTTAATTTGGGGTGGGGTTTTTTGTAATTTTTTTTTTTTTTTTTAAACGTGCAACACCACTGACTGCAACACTCCTCTCTTTCCAAACACCAGGGCTGTGTTGCCTCCATTTAGCCAAAGCAGCGTGTGTGTGCATGAGCCTATGCCTAACACTTGACTCTCAGGTTAGGAGTGTTCTTGGATTCCTTGGCGCTAAACTCACAAAACACTACTTAAACCAGAGATGTTATCATTTCCAGCTGGCCAGTGAACTCCACTCTCTAACAGTTTGGTCTCCTCTGTTTCTATCACCCATCTCAGCTGCACTACAACCTTAAAAAAAGATGATTAATTCAAGCCCATATGGCTAATCTACCTAGATTCCCTTTATAGTCTATGCTCCTTTAGAGATTTAGAGAAGTAGCTTAGTATAAACTGCTCTGAACTGCTCCCAGGGGAAACTCTTTCTCTCTATATTACAGACATCTCACAGAAATTAGCTTCAGTTAGCATACATTAATTTTCACAAATAGCTCCCCTTCCCTTCCCCTCATGCCTCCAGTACTTCTACCCTACAGCATCTCATGCCTCAACATCACTAGCTCTCTCAAAGGCATCTTCGAGGCAGCACAAATCAGCAGTCTTGTACCGAATTTTGACATTTTTACTTGCCTAGACAACCTGAAAGTGCATTTAAAACTAATGAAGACAGCAGAACAGGGAGGTTAGGGTAGGGCAGGTGGGGGGGAGGGGGCTGTCTACAGAAACATCTACAAAACGGTAACGCCTGCTTGCACAGGGAACAGTTTGCTTGCAAACTGCAGCTGAACTCCTGCAGAAATTAAGAACCATTCAAACATCTTAATAGTCTCAGTTCTGAACACCGAGCCATTTCTTCACTTTCTTTATGCAAGTCCCAGGCCTTTAATGGAGCAAGCCCGAGACAGCAATCACCACTTCAATCCTTAGCTCTGCTCTCCATAGCCATGTGGAGGATGTACCTCCTTCCAAACCTCTGCAATTTTTCTCTCCAGTATCAACCTGCAGGGACAAAATTTCTCTTAAAGGCTCATGGCCAACTGAGAAAAACAAGCCCATGATCTCAGTGTGACAGCTAGAGCCAGTATAACTTACTCAGTTCCAACCTTTCTAGTCTAAAGCTTTCCCACCTATTTTTTACAATTCTTCTCATCCCCACAGTATCAGCTTTGTGAAACTTCTGCATATACCCACAATTCTTCCACACTGAGGGTGCAAAATTTACCCTTGATGCTTCTAAACATAGACCTGCATACACACACAGACCTCCCATTCCAAGGCTTCAGCTTTTATGCTTCAGTAAAATTTGTCAGAGAGCAGAAGTGAGGAAAACTTGGTAATTAAGTTTCAACAGCTACAAAAGCAAAGCACATCCTGTAAATCCATTCTTATGCAATCTACAGGGGTGCAATTACAGTAATTCTCACCAACACTTTTATTAAAGCTCCTTTACAATGGTGGCCATAAAAAAATGTCACAAGGGAGAAGCAGTAAATTCAAATTTAATGAACAGCAGTTCAGATTCACTTAGCTTGAGATGTAAAAGGATTGTTAGGAGAAATGCTAGGTTTGGTATTATGTCAAGAGCTGGTGACTGAAAGCAGTAGCATATTACTTTATTACATTTCATTATTACATTTACTTAACAGCATTCAAAAAGAATGTTTCCTTTTTTTTAACACAAAAATGTATCCTTTCAAAATACATTTCAGATAAAATCCTGAATAAAATAGCTATATTTGTGCCAAGTAATGATGGCATAACACCATCAAGTTTATCATGCAACGTCTCCTGGGTTTTGTACAACTCAAAATACCCTGGAATGCAACATACCAGTAACCTCTGTTTAACTGTGGGGAAAACACTTTCACATTTCTAACCAGAAAACATACATCCTTTCAAAAGGCTTACCAGTGATTTGAAGTTGTGACTTCATGGAAAACCCACCGGACGATCCTGACCTGGACCCACTGCCAGCCATAATACGGGCTGGATCTTGAATCTGGATGAAGAGACAAGGTAAACAATTGAATCCGCAGAAACTCAAAAATGAAATCATCTGGTTTTTGCCATGTAGATACGTTATACTGCAAACAAAACCACCACACTTGTTTTCTTTCCAGTTCTTTTCCATCTCCCCAAAGTACAGAAAATGGTTTACAAAGCAGTTGGTCTCTACTATTACGTGATCTGTAAATATTCATGTCTTAGGCAAAAGAGGTCTTTTGATTTTGTCCCTTCAATTTGCCAATTAACCGAGAGTGGATGATGTTCTAATCACAAAGTTTGCTGTACCTTTTACGTACGAAAGTGCCTGTCTATTTTGATGTCGTAAGTCCTGGGTAAGAAGTTTATCTTCCCATGTCAAGTATTATTTGGTTTAAAAAAAAAAAAAAAAAAAAAAAAGGAGTAAGACAACCTCTACAGCCCAACCTTTCCTCTCACCACACCCCAATCCTCACACCTGTGCTAGCCTGATCCTCCTGGTACCGAGGCAGGTATTCCTTCTATTCTTTGAACTTGATTCAATTCAGTATTTGGTTTGGGGGCAGAGGGCGGAAAGCGGACATTATGCATCATATAGTTGTGAAAATAACAGACAGAAATTAAATAGTGTGCTATTATATCAAAAACAGACATCACTTTGGAATATCCAGATACCCTTGTCTCCTATTAATTTTTAAAACACATTTTCAGCTCGACATCCCTTACCAACTAAAGTAGATATATATCAGTAAGTCCTCTACAGCTGATTTACACCCTGGAAAATGAATGGGTTACTGAAGACTCCAAATTCCCTCCTGGATACACCTTCCTGACTACTCCCATGCCATGTTTCCTCCCTTCTGCCATTTCCTCACTATTTTCTGTGGCCATAACCTTCTGCAAACTGATTCATCCACTCATATCTCTGACCTCTCCCTTTGGGGTCCCATCCATTGGGAGGCTCAGCGACTCTGGCCGAGGGGTCGGCTGATCAGCACTCGCCAACGTCCCAGCCCACCGCTGCACATCTTCAGTCAGCCACCAAATCCGAACTCCAAAGCAGATCAATACCACGTGCCAGCTCCCGGGTCGTTTTCTGCACACATTATTTTCACATTAAGCTTACGCTGCTCTCTGCACCTTGAACACCAAAGGCTGCATGTATGCACTTCCCACTGATAATGTGTAAAAGGAGGCCAGATCTGAATATCACAACTTTCTTTTTAGAGGCTGCAGGCTGAAGCACAACTCTGTACACTGTGACAATTACTGTGAAACTGGTAATATTCCACAGGCATTTGGGAAGTGGTGAAATTGGAAGTTCTTGCATCCCACAGCTTGCTGATGCTAGCTTTAACTACTGGAGAACATGACAGCACCAAAAAATGTACTAACGACTTGCTTAAATGGGAGGCCAGTGCTGTTAATTACTAGATTCCTAATGTGCATCACGCAAATCTAAATCTGCTAGAGTGAAAAAGCTTTGAATGTAAGTATTTCAAAAGTAGTCTAAATTTCAAAAGTAGTCTAAATTTCAAAAGTAGTCTAAATTTCAAAAGTAGTCTAAATTTCAAAAGTAGTCTAAATTTAAAAGATTAAGTTCTACCAAACTCGCTAGGTATCCTTTATGCTTTAAGAAAGCGGTTGAATAGCATTGAGACCCAGACAGACACACTGGATAGCCCAAAGGAGTTTGCATTGACTGAAGAGCTCCTGTGTTCCTCCTGGAGAAATAACACCACACCTAATACAAACGCAATTACTGAAGGTGATGATTTTCAACTGAAGTCATACAGTAAGCACATACGGCATACGACATTCATTCAGAAGCGCATGTTAAAGCTAACTTTCATTGCTAAGCCCGCAAAATGCACTCGTTAAAATGATGTTATTAACATCTTATCATTTTCATTGAGACTATGCAGAAAAAATTCTAGTAGCTTAATCACATCTGAAATGACTGTCCTGCAAACATCTGAGTGAGCACACGCATATGTGCGAGTGTGTACGTAGTGAGACATAGTTTTCACTAACTAGGTTAAATAAAATGTCAAGAATCTCTTGCCTACCAGTACTTCTAAAAAATAGAAACTACATTACACATAGTTTAGTTCTCTCAGCTGCCATAAAGTTTCTAATAATTTTTGAACAACAAAATTGAAGAGTCTTATTTTATTGCACGCTTGCTAAAATCGAGAGGCTCTTCATTTCAAGCAAGCTCCATTAGTTAACCAGAAAATGCGGAGTTCCAGAGGAAGCAGCAGCAAGCAACAATTTACCTGTGCTCTGCACTTACAGACCTATTTCTGTTTCCATGTTTTCAAATACCTTGACCCTGATGCCCCTCCTGCTCACCTCAGCTGCCAGCTGAAAAACGTTCCGCAAGCAGAACAGCCAATTCCAAGCCAGGAGTCCAGCATGGAATAATCACCGAACCCACACTACAACTTTTCTCACAGCTGGGCACTAATTTAAGTCTCTTCCCTACCATGCATGTATTTACCCTATCCAGATTTTTCATAACTCATAGAAATTTAATCAACTTTGATACTTCCATCAATTTTTAGCTGGAATGGATCAGCAATCAAGAAAGTTTGTAGCGCAACACCCAGGAAAAGGGGAAGAGAGCAGAGCAGGACTGGCAGCTGGGATTGTATATACCTCGTTATTTTATGAAATAAGAGCTAAAATAAAATAATTAGCCAAATAAGAACCCGTGATGATTAATGAACTACACTTTGAAGATGCACAAAGAGGTCGCAAAAGACAATAACTCCCCAAGTCTCATACGTCCAGCTGATTTCTACATTTAAACTTAGTTTTTCACATTTAACTCTTCTTCGTTTATATAACAAATACACAAATTAAATCTCTTTGGTAAGAAACTACGGTATTAACAGCTACTTTTAACAGTAACACTGCATAGGATTTCAACTTGAAAACAGCCTATGGCTACTTACAAACTTAATCAAAAAATAAGACAACATACCCCGTTCAATCATTATTAAAATATTTCCATTTAGTTACATTACAATAGAAACAGTATTTAGGATTCTGTAAAAAGCAAATGTCTTTATTCAAGACAAGCAGTTCTGTCAGCAACTGGATGTGGACAGGCCAACATGTGTGAACACCAGCAAGAATTTTAACTCTACTGGACCTTTGGACCCCTTGCCAGTGCAAGGGAGTATGATGATGGCTTTCAAACTGTGTTGCAAATAATTTTATGATCAAAAATATAATTTGAGAAATCATTATAAACTAGGTACGTCTATATTTTATAAATTCATTGTAATGCAACAAGCAACCTCCATGAGTTGAAACTGTAATTCCAAACACCTGAGAATGCATCCTCAAGGGTTTTTTCTGAAGTAGAAAATTCCACACATCGTCACAAATATTTAGGGATTTGGTTTGGGTTAATTTTTTTTTGTTCTGCTTTTGTTTTGGTTTAAATTACAGTAAGCTCATATTGCCACTTTTTCCTCTCAGATGCTGCTACCCACTTCCAAGAAACCTGCCAGAACCTGAAATTTAGGAACATGAGTTGAAAGGTTTGAAAGCTGTGATAGAGAGCGGGGCAGCATAAACTGACACTCAGAGCATGATCACGAAGTAGAATTGCCTTAGAAATGAACACGGCAAATTATTTGGTGTATAAAAAGATATAATACAGAATGATACAGAATTAATATCTTCTTGCCATTAAAAATAAACCATTCAAATGCTTGCCTGAATTTCTTTGGTGGCTGCATACCTACTACCAGGTAGGTTGGTGTGTTCTTATAACATGCTACTATAATGTGTAGATATTAGATTAATTATACTTAGCTTCATAATTGCATATACCACTGTTTGTACTCCAGCAGGTTTGAACAAACATTGCTTAAAATAAATCCACCTCACAGCTGGAAACTGAGTCCATACATCTTTTTGGGATTCAGTTCTTTGAATTCCACTTCTCCCTAGAGTGCTTCCTCAGAAGCCTCCCCTACGGCACGACCTGGCTCTTGGGCCAAACTGCATCATCTTCAGCGGCATTTTAATCCAAAACAGCAGACTTCTTCACCAGATTTTTTTTTCCTGTGACTTGTGTGGAAGAAAGAAGAAATTCTAGAGGAGTGCAGCCCAGATGCTGCGAACACTTGGGCAGAAAGGAAGGATCCTTGTTTATTTTTCTTTTAACAAATCATGAGAAAGAATGGGGAGAAAAGCAGATCTGAGTGCTTCTTGGGTAAGGTGAAGTATGGGAAGAGAAGGGGCTTCTTACCCCTTAAAATCAGGGAGTATAAATAGAAGAAAAATGCTGTCAAAGTCTGTAGAGTGTCACACCAATTCAAGGTATGGTGACTTTATGCAGCAATGGGATTAATCTGTTAAAGAACTGACTTATCAAAGAAGGTAATTTTCTTTCCTATTTATTTGAAAGAATAAAAGACACGACTAGGTCAGAATGAAATCCCGTGACTGTACAGGGATATTCATATACATGCATAGCTTTGAAAATATGCTGGCACATGCTCTTTATAATTTAAAAAATACTGAAATAATTGCACATTGTTGGCTGCTCTAAGCCTTATGTGTAGTAATTAATTTTAAGAACAGGCTAAACTGCTCTTTACAGGCGTACCAATTCAAAGCGTATTTGCTCTTTCAATAAACCAGTAAAAAAAAAAATCACCTAATGGAAGAAATGTCTTTAACGTACCTAGTAATTTTAGCAATGGTTTTTAAAACCTCGCTGAGTAACACAGGAATGCAGACTTTTGGAAAAAGTGTAAAATCTACAGTTTTATTTAAAAACGGCATGTAAGAGGTAACATGTCCCCTTTCCAACAGTTAATTCTTTTATCACAGTTATTCAAGTTACACTTAAGAAGAGACAAGACGAGGTATTTCAGAGAAAGTTCAAAGTCACCTGTTTACCTTAACACTGCATTTTTCCGTGTGCAAGAAATTCAGTACAAATGCTTCCTCTCCTTCCCCCAAAGCACTGAAGCCTCTTGTGAGCTGGAGGCATGCATACTGTGGGGAAGTTCTTTCCTCTCAAACGTTAGATAGAATTACCCAGTAAGCCAGGGCAGAGACAGCTAATTTCATTTAGCAAATTTGCAGTTACTTTTAACTGTTCAAGTTTCATCTTTAAAGTGGTTTGACAAAGCTGGTTTTGTTTTACATTTTTATAGTTTTTTTTCCCTAAAATAAGTTTTATGGAGATGGTCAGCTTTGCCCAAACAAGTAAGACGACATGCAAAAAGAAAGAAACTGCTGAGTAATCCACCATGAAGAAAAGAATAGACACAGATTGTAAGAGTGTTGAGTACACATTGGAAAGGGAAGCAATTATGAGGTTTGCATCAAGGGATATTTATATGGGATGGAAACAAAGAGGGTTTTAACAGCAGAATGCAGCTTAGCTCCCTTGGCCATCACCACACGTAAGCAGCAGTACACCTATTTACTGAAAATGCAGTAAAAGCAAAGTTATCTCTGCTGTAATACCTCGGTTGAAATTTGAAATCCAGATGCCTAGATTGTTTTTTGAACAAACGTGAAATACAGCGCAGAGTGGGTCCAAAACCAGCCCCTAGGTTGAATTCCTGAGCTGCTGTTGTTACACCTCCACTGCCATCGACACCTGTACTCACCGGGTCGGAGCCAGCACTGGTACACCAGCTAGCGCTACAGGCACACCGCTGTCGGCTGTGCACACAAGTGGTTTAACTGTACAAAGCTAGCATACAGGCAGCTGCTCTGGTAAGAACAAGTGAGATGCAGACTTAAAGACAACACTTGAGCCAATTCAATATACTAGCTAAAAATATATTTGTGGGAAATACTATTTAATCAGTTTGGGAAGCAACCCAAGCGACGTGACCTTCAGAGGCTGCAATGACGGAAAATCAAGACATATAACACACGAAACACAGTGGAAGAGCTGCCCAATTTCTGTCCTGTCCCTACTATGGACTCGCTAATGAGAAATCCTTGACATTGAAGTAGAAACTTCATCCATTATGCCGTCTTAAAAATGTGTATTTTACATTTTTCCCTAATTCATGTATATAATATATACGATCCACTGTACTTTTGGCTCATCACAGGAACCACTTGCTCGTTATGTCTGATTATGAACTATCATTTCTACACCCTTTCAAGATACAGTGGTTTATCAGGCAGAAGTCACATCTTCTTTAAATCAACAGGTCTAATTATATTTTATGAGTGAAAT
Source organism: Gorsachius magnificus (assembly GCA_034008185.1). Taxonomy (NCBI): domain Eukaryota; kingdom Metazoa; phylum Chordata; class Aves; order Pelecaniformes; family Ardeidae; genus Gorsachius; species Gorsachius magnificus. The sequence continues at coordinate 11,427,913 of CM067091.1, forward strand.
TATCCGAATCTATTGTAGATAACCACCATCCTGAATCTTTGCTGTAGCTTGTAGTTCTGCTACAATTAAACATACCTTGTAGAGAATTGTAATGGAGACATTAAGATTGGTATGAACAAAGAAGGAACAGAAACGTGAGTTTATAGATCAGAAAGAACAGCAAAACAAAGGTTAAAAGAATGGCTTTTATTGATAACAAAGGACACTGAGGCAGGCGTATTTCCCAGCCAGGATGCCTTCACTCTCACAAGCCTACAGCACAGATGACTGGCCAGCAGAAGAGCCTGCGCCCTGAAGAGAGGCAAGTGCCAATAGGCTTATGGCCCATCACATATGTCATTCCTTTTCCTGTTAGCCCAACAGGAAAACATACTGTAGCTATAAAGATATGGATATTCCAAATCAGGAAAAACAACTAGCATTAGCCTTCACTTAAGATTTACAGTGGCTGAAGTAAGCCAGATTCTAAAGCAAGAGACTATCACAGAACAACTCTTGACTCCCAAAGGATATAAAGTATCCATCCATAAAGTACTTTGCTGTCCCCAAAAGGAACCCGAAGCATGATAAACAGCTGACAGATACCATTAGTTCCATCCTCCATGTTGCACATAAGAGACACTGGCTATGCCACCTACAACACATAAAAATGTCCTGGTGCTTGCAAGTACACGAGCATGAGAGAAAGAGTAAATTAAATGTATGACAGAATGAGCATGAGTGGGTAAAATTCAGTCGAGACTTTAAAAGTAAATACCATATCCCCTTCCCGTGAAGTCTCATGCTGGGTTTTGCTATACTAATTTCCTGCGACCTCACACACAACATGAATGATCATCGGTCTGCCACCATATTGGTACCCTACGATAGCATCAAAAGATACCTCTATCCTGTGTCATGAACAGATTTACAATTACAGTAGTAAAGACTAAGGAACTACAGACTCAGAGCTTTGAACGCCCTTGCCTAAAAACACTTGGACAATTTTTTATGCAACACTAATCCCCAGTGCCGATTCCTTATTTTTCCTAAAATGTCTACCACTTCAAAAGAGAACTGAACATGGGAAATTCTTCTGAATCCAAAGTTTCTAAGTCGGAAAAGCTGAAAAACATTTAAACTGACTATCAAAACAAAGAGACTGCCCAAGGATAGACAGCATAACTCCAGAAACGCCATGGCCAGACACCCAGTGATACTCACACTGTAACTTTTACCTCAACAGCAGAGATCACCAGAGTTCCTCATGCAAACTGCGCAGATCAGAAAAACTGGTCCATCAACTTCAACCTGCAGAGAAAAATGCTTCCAACAACTCTGCTTTCAATCCAAATTAAACTATGTCTTCAGGCCTCCCAAACAAAAGACTTACCTCAAAATTACAGAGAATTCATTCATTAGCATTTCTATGCAACAGGAAGCCTGCTTGTCTAACCTGCACTTCAGCAGAAACATTCCATGTGACTTTTTTCTGTGTACATATAGTATTGGATACCGAATAGAAGAATGGGGAAAAAGACATGTAAAGAAACAGGACCACAATATACAAAATTCAAAGAAAAATAATGGAATTTGACAGCATTTTCCCCTTCCAGTAGCACGTCAGTAATTCCCCAACCACAAGCTGTTCTTAGACTAAAGCTGTGGCAGGCAGGACAAAAGGGACAAAACAGGCTTTGCCACCAACTCGGATAACTTGCTAATGAATTTCCTTCCTAACGAAACGGATGTTAGCTTTTACTAACTTTTAAGAAATGCTCAAAGAGGGGTGGGGAAAAAAAAAAAGACAAAAATGTACATGAACATTATATGCCTTTTGCTTGATTCCAAAAAGCCTGGCAAGAAAAGCCACTGCAAAGAGCTGCACGAGATAATTGAAACCATTTATGAAAACAAAGAGAGAGTCTATTTTTATTTCAGCCATTTCCTTCTCATGGTACAATCCATTTCAAAGAAGACAGCAATTCATATATGCAAACCACTAAGCTAAAACTCGTTCACTGCTGTAATCTTAGGAATAGAGCAATACTTAAAATGGCTGGTTCTTAACTACCACCATTGGAAAACAAGCTATATTAAACTTGGCATGCATGTTAATCCCCAGGAGAGAGAATTAAACTGGTACTAGGAAGATGGAGAAGACAGTGAAACTGGCATCGTTGTAACTACTACCAACTCAAAGATAGTTTTAAACTGCTGGATTTACTGGTAGTAACTGGACATTAACTGGATTAACTCCTGCCTTTGACAAACCAATGCTTTTAGAAATTCATTCTGGCCTTTTAAAGTCGTCTTTAAAAATCGTTTGTAATCATATAGTTTCAACACATTATTGCATTGACTCAGAACTACATTTCATCTCAATACTTCTGTGATGAGGCTTCAGGAAGATTTTTCACTGGTAGTGCACGACCAGACCACCGTTACCATCTGCGGACTGGAAGGTAAGCAGTTACCTTACTACTCGCAAGGCAAGACAAATTGCTTTTCATTCAAGAAATGAGATATTCAAGCCTGTTCCTTTTGTAGCTGAAAGCACCCAGGTGTTATCATGGGCTGACAATACACTCAAAAAGTGAAAGTGTGTTTATAAGGATTTGTGCTCTTTTAACCATTTCAAAACTACTTTCCTAGGCCCCCTCTTCTGGAAGCTTACCCTATAGGCCAAGATTTTTAAATCACTGTTGGTGGTCTTTTCTTGATGGAGTAACAAATCCCTCGGGGTATGAGTACAGAATATTTTTACTTATCAAAGACTACTAATCAAATTCAGCCCCAAACATGTCTCCATAGCAGGTGGTTGTATGGGATTTACGTAGCAAGGTGTTGGTAGCAGGGGGGCTGCAGGGGTGGCCGCTGAGAGAAGAGACCAGGGGCTGTGCCCAAGTTGGACAGAGCTGGCTCCAGAATGGACCTGCTGCTGGCCAAAGCTGAGCCCATCAGCACTGCTGGTAGTGTCTCTGTGATAACATATTTAAGAAAAGGTAGAAAACCACTGCACAGCAGCTGTGTGAAAAAGGAGTGAGAAAATGTGAGAGAAACAACAATGCAGACGCCAAGGTCAGTGAAGAACAAGAGGAGGAGGTGCTTCAGGCAACAGAGCAGCAATTTCCTGCAGCCCCTGGAGAAGATCACAGGGAAGCAGGACCGTGGCCCATGGGGGCCCCTGGGCAGTCTGTTCCCGAAGGACTGCATCCCATGGAAAAGGGCCCATGCTGGAGCAGTTCTTGAAGAACTGCATCCCGTGGGAAGGACTCACACTGGAGAAGTCTGAAGAACTGTATCCTATGGGAGGGACCCCACGCTGGAGCGCAGGAAAAATGTGCAAAGGACTGGCAAATACAAAGTGTTAGAACAGACTGCAACCTCCATTCCCTATTTCCCTGTGCCGCTCGGGATGGGGAGGAGGTAGAAGAGTTGGGAATGAAGGAGTGAAGTGAGCCTGGAAAGAAGAGGGAAGTGGGGGGGAAGGTGGTTTTAGTTTTTGGTTTTTTTTTTTGTTTCTTACTATCCTGCTCGATTTTTAATTGGCAGTCTTCCCCAAGTCAAGTCTGTTTTGCATACGATGGTAACTGGCAAGAGATCTCCACATCCTTATCTCAACTGACGAGCTTTTTCAATCTTATTTTCTCCCTCCTCCTGCTGAGGAGGGAGAGTGAGAGGGCGGCTTGGTGGGCACCTGGCAGCCAGCAAGGGTTAACCCATTGCATTGGTCTACTGTGACCATCACATTTCAGTTGCATCACATTTCTTTTAGGATGGTTTAAAGGAAGTTCAGTTTCCAATGTACAAATTAAACTCACAATCTGAAACCTAGCAGCTGACAGGACTACGATCAGAGAGTTGCTGCCCTGAAGAGATGCCAGAACTGGGGGTGACTGACTACATAGTGAACCAACTTCTCAGAATGAGCAATATTCTTCTTTCACAGGGAAATACCCTTTCAGCACCTCCAAATATTCAAGTTCCTCTGACATTACACAATTCCTGATTAGACTGTTATTGTAGATCTCTAACAAAAAGGCATGAAGTTCTAGCAATTAGAATTCTCCCAATGTGTAGACATTAATTACAGCTTTCCCTCTTAACTCTTCCACTTCCTTGCACTGTGACCCACGTCCTATATGGAGCTTTGTGGAAATACAGGTTAAAAAAGAATAATCCACGCTGTAACTTCAGGGACATCCCTCCTCAGAGAGGAAGGACAGGCAAAGACTGAAGCAATGCAATCGACAGACCCCTAACAGGCAAAAAGCCTTTTTACATTTCACTTTCAAAAAACCAACATTGTTATAATGCCAGGTTTCTAAAAAGAAAGCACCTAGAAAGTAGTAACAACATTTTCCAGGGGTAACCCTGGAAGAGAATTTTCTCAAGGGAAAAGCAGAGTGTGGCCAGACAGTTGCAAGCAGTCATGTCAAGCTGTGCGCCAACAGAAAGCTCACCAAGCATCCAAAAGCACTTGTGCTTGCTTTGGGTTGCAGTTGTTTCATGAACACAGCATTCTAAAGCATGCAGCCCTGGTAACGGTGTACCCAAGTAAGATTGTACCCCAACTGTAGAAATACATGCAGTTGTTCTGTAATTCAGAGATTATATTTCCCAATGCTACTCAAATTTTATCCCAAAGGACAACTTTGAGCACCAAGAAGCACTGAAGTCCAAGATAGTTACAAAACAGTTACCAAAAGCAGCAATATTTTTTTGTTCTGTCTGCCCCATAAAATCTCATTTAGCCCTACAGCTACATTTACACTTCAGCTGGCTCTGAGGCTAAGAGGTTCCTACAATATAAAAATCCCAGTCTTGAGCATCTCAGTCAAATATTAATGTTGGTGTCAGCATAGGTTATTTTGGACCTTACCATGAAAGCATGAAAAAAGTTTTCTGAAAGACTTTACCCAAAGTCTCTTCCTGCCTGTTGCTATGGGAAGGGGAAGGAAAGAATTTATCTGGAGGCCTCCGCTTATCCCTGCTTTAGCTATGTGACACAGTAGTGACAAAAGATGGTCATAGAACTCCACAAGCCATAAGCTACTTGTTCATGCTATTCAATTAATTTTTAATTAGGGCAATGAAATAATCTTAATGTGATCACCCAGTGCAAAAATATTAAGTCAAAAGCCTAAGTTCATTTTTCCCCTTTAAGCAATTTTCTCACTTGTCATCTATTAACTGGTGATTGCCTGGAAGAGGTATTTCAAATCACCTCCCTTTTACCCATCTTTTTGCCATTTTAACAGTTTTTCCTGAAATGCAAAAGTTAGTAGAAATAGTCAGGAAAAATACCAATTAACATGTCCATATTTTAAACAAAGATATTCAAGGATTAAAAGTTATTTCACATAAAGCACATGAGCAAAACTTGAAAGATAAAACATACACCATAAAACCCCCAAATTTTGCCTGTTATGAAGTGCCTAGAAAATTAAGGACAGGGAGACAAAATACATAGAACTGTCAGCGAATTTAAAGCCGTGGCACAAAGCCTTGTGAAAAATTTCACGCAGGGTGAGAAAAATTTGCTTGGTTTTACTCTCAGATGTTTCTGAACATAGTCTAAACAACTGTCAGGCACCACTGATATCTCTCAGAACCTTCCTACATGTACTTCTGTTCTCCCCTACGCTGTGCATTAAAAAAAAAACATATCCAAAAATGATCTGAAAGTAACAAAAATGAAAATGTGTTCCTGAAAGAGTATACAAGGAAACAAGGGTATCTTAAAACGAGAACACACTTCTATGAATTACTTTTTTTTTTTTTTTTTTTTTTTTAATAGAACCACAAAATAATTTAGGTTGGAAAGAACCTCTGGAGGTCACCCTGTCCAACACCCTCCCAGAACAGGGCCAACTTCAAAGTTCAACCAAGCTGCTCAGTCTCACAAAGATGTTCAGTACACTGAGCTTGTAGCACGACACACGTTGTAATACAGGTATCGCAATAGTCAAGTTTCCAGATACAACAAGAACAAAGTGAGCGGCTCTGTGTTTTTACACAAAAAGTGAGCCTATGGGAAAGATGGGGAAAATCTTTTTAGCAGGGACAGCTGTGACAGGACAAGGGGTGATGGCTTTAAACTAAAACAGGGCAGATTTAGACTGGATATAAGGAAGAAATTCTTTACCATGAGGGTGGTGAAACACTGGCACGCGTTGCCCAGAGAGGTGGTGGAGGCCCCATCCCTGGAAACGTTGAAGGCCAGGTTGGACGGGGCTGTGGGCAACCTGATCTGGTTAAAGGTGTCCCTGCTCACTGCAGGAGGGTTGGACTGGATGGCCTCTAAAGGTCCCTTCCAACCCAAACTATTCTATCATTCTATGAAATGCATATCCTATTTTCCTAATGCGTAGATGTGCACAAATGCCTTACATTTCTAACATTTCAGTCCTTTCATATATCCCTGACATGCTACTAATAAAATGTGCTAAGAGAAACAAAACATATTTAACATGAAAGTTAAAATATGAAGTTAACTAAAGATGCATTCCTTAGAAATTTTATTCCTCGCTATTTGCAATAATATGGAGAAATAGAACGACTAAAGTGAAACGGGTGAACTCCAAAGACAACTGCCTCTTCTACCCTAAGCAGTCCCCTTCCAGTCAAGTTCAATCACAAGCCAGCTTTCATTTCAGAAGAGATTTCTCACAGCCAAGATAATTTACTCCTTTCCTCAAGCAAACCGTAAATGGAACTGCTTTACTAAAACCAGAAGGAAAATCTAATAGTTAAAAAAAACCACCACAACATTTTATAGGACAACATTTGGTTTTTTACATTACTTAATTCTTAGAAGTGTAATAATTTTTCCAGTATGTGTTTGTACATTCATTTCATATGGGGCTCAACTGAAAGACTGAGAAGAGCAAACTCCTTTTGAAGCATTCTCCATCTCACAGTTTTCCAAAAATAATTCTGGGTTTAGTGAATGTAACAGCTATTCCTTTAACACCTTAGGATGTGTGCTTCCCTGCACCTTTTCTCAATAAAAATTCATATAAATGCTTCCCTTTCTATCAATCTAGGTTTCTTTTTGGTTTGTTTCTTTTTTCTTCTTGAAGACTTTTACTGCTTCTTCATTTTCCATGCTTGCTTATATTGTACACATTCAAGGAAAATGAATATAATTCCTTTCTGAAAGTTGTATTTAAAAATAGTTCTATTCCCTTTTAGCTTGCATCAGCTTATTGCATTGTCTTACGGCTTCTAAGCTTCACTGAGGGAAATACTTGCCAAACCAGATTCCTGTTTTGCAAACAGACCCATTTTTCACCTCCTGTAGTCTTAATCTTTCTAAAAACTCCTTGCACACACCTTTCGGCAATACAGCCATCGACCTGTCTCTTTTTGAAGGCGGTGTCTTTTAGAATGGCAATGGCCTTTCCCAGCCATGACAGTCTTTGAACTCTCCCTGTACCTTCCTTAATCCAATTTGCTGTACTACGTCCACATCGGCAAGCAGTGCAATGTGACAGAAGTGGAGCTAGGAAGTAAGACAGGTCTGTAGACCCAATACCAACATCGTATACACCGCTGGAGTTTTATTGATCAGCTCTGCTCTGATCCCACAGCCCCACACCAGATAGACTGCAGCTTCCAGTTTAGTTTCATCCAAAAGCAATTCAGCTTCCTCGATCCAAGCTCATTTCACAAGTCAAAGTGCAATCTGCAAGAACAATCAGGGCATTTATTTCTAAAGTGCACTCCCTGTCCAAATTCAAACAATTAAAACACTAATGCAGATGTATTCCCTGTTTCCCCTTCACCTGTTCCCCTCTGGTGTGCATTCTAGATGCATGGAAAAACCTCCACAGGTCTTCACTACGTCCACTGACTCAAGCTCATTCTTTTGCATTACTTCTCTTTGATTCTGTGAATGTGGATATAGGCATTTTCAGGCATGAGTATGCTTAAGTCACTGTTTCAAAACTTGTACCTCTCACTCTGTTCTGACAGTCTCAGAGGAGAGTCTTTCATGGAACGTTTTCCTTTATAAAAACATAAAAAGGAAACCCCGAAGTTTCTCCATCATTAGGATAGATCTGCTTTTTCCCTCCTTCTGCACAAAATCTAGGCTAGCAAACTGCTTCTGCAAAACTACTGGAAAGCCATGACCACAGCAGTTAAAATTAAGTGAATAATAATCTGACTAAAAAGACCCTTAAAATTGCATTGAAAGCATGTATCTATTTGACTTGAATGATTATTGCTGTAGGTAAAAAAAAAAGCACTGTCATAAAGCACAAAATATTTGTGTCTTCAAATAGGGTAACAGACTGTGTTTCTCTGAGGCCAAAGCAATGAGCTGGACCACAGAACTACCTGTTTCATGTGGAAGGAACACCAGTAACTGAGTACTGCTATCTGTAGAAACACAAATATTTCTCCTTACAAGGAGGATAAATTTCAAGAAGTATTAAGCACATACAGAGATGCTGAAAAGCTGAAGTTTCTCTTCCCATTCATTCTATGTGTTACAGAAAATCATTTATCAAAACTAAAATTTCTGATAAATCTCTGAAGTCATGTTTGAGCTCAGTGAAGCCCAATATCCTGCCATGTAAAAGTGAAAAGGTCACTCAAGTCCTTTAAGTGACTCCACATTCCTGGGTACTGAAAACAGCAAATGTCACTCCTTCCCTGAAGAGCAGGAAGGATGATCCAAGAAGCTACAGGCTGGTCAGCCTCACCTCTGTCCCAGGGAAGGTCAGGCAGCAAATTCTCATAGGAGCTATTTCCAAGTATATTACAGGCAAGAAGGTGATCTGGATTAGTCAGCACGGATTTATGAAGGGGAAATCATGTTTGTCCAACCTGACAGCTTTCTAGGACAAGATGACTTGGTAGTTGAGAAGACTGCAGTGGACACTGATTATCTTTGACACTGTAACACCCTCGTAGACAAGATGATGAAGTATGGGCCAGACAGAGGACTGTAGGGTGGACTGAAAACCTGGCTGAACTGCAAGGCTCAAAGGGTTGTGATCAGCGGTACATAGTCCAGTTAGAGGCCAGTAATTAGGGCTGTACCCCAGGGGTACATACTTGGCCAATACTGTTTAACTTCTTAATTTATGCCCTGGACAATGGGACCAAGCTCACTCTCAGCTAATATGCTGATGAAAGAAGTTCCACAAAGGGAATTGCAAAGTTCTGCACGTGGGGAGGAATAAACCACCCCTGTACCAGCAAAGGCTGGGGCGCACCTGGACAGAAAGCAACTTTGCAGAAAACACCAGTCCTGTTGAACGAGAACTAGTCATGCTTCCTTGCAGCAAAAAAAAAGGGTCATCAACTTCCTGGGCTGCATTAGGAAAAGCATCACTAGCAGGATGAGGAAGGTGGTCCTTCCCCCCTACTCAACACTGGTGAGACCACATCTGGTGTGCTAGTGTGCCTAAATCTGGGCTCCCCAAATCAAGAGCCACACAGACATACTTGAGTGACACCAGCAAAGGACTGCAGAGGTGAGTGACTGGAACATGACATATGGGAAGAGGCTGAGACAGCTGGAATCGATAAAGAAAATCTTATCAGCATGTATAAATATCTGAAGGGGGTATAAAGGGTTAAAAAAGATGAACCCAGACTCTCCCCAGCAGTGCTCAGTGATGGGACAATAGGCAGTGGGCACAAATTAAAATACAGGAAATTCCACTTAAAACAGGGGATTTAATTGTTTATTTTACTGTGAGGTGGTTGAACAGTGGAGAATCTTGCCAAGTCGCCATTTTCAGAGATGTTCCAAGCCCAGCTGAACACGTTGCTGACCACTCTAACTGGCCTTGCTTTAAGCACATGGGTTTGGACCAGATCAATTACTCTGTGACTCTGACTTCCATGAAGCAAACTCAGTAATTCCTGTTGTACCTGTCCTGTTCTTCCTGCTTGTTTTCTTTAGGTCTCTGACTTGTAGCAGATTCCTCCTCTAATGAGATGTGTATCAAGCTGGTTATATATATATATTTCCCCCCCCCCCCCAAACTGAGGTTCCCTTTCAGTGCCCAGTTATCGATTACAGATTAAGTTTTACTGGTTTGAATAGAAAGGCACAGACTGCATAAGCCAGCGTGCACCTTCTCCAGGTTCAGTAACCTTCATCTTGACTTCATCTACTTCAATTTCTACAGCTTTTCCCAAGTCCTATATTAAAATTCAATGCCCAAGCCTACATTAGCTATTTTTTTCTCACTTTTAAAAACTACTTCCATTTACCTTATGGCTGCTCTCTATTATATGAAGAACAAAGCAATACAGCTTGAGTCAGTCTTCTACAAAACATCCAAGACTGTACATACCAAAGTGTTAGCTAGCTTCAGATAATGACAATCTTGAAATTGAAAAACACGCAAAAATCAAGGCCAAGTTCAACTGTTCCAGCAGAAAGAATGCTACTGGACACTTCATGTGCACCCTGCCCTCCTGGCTTATTTTCATTTTCTTTTGCCCTGACAAGGAATCTCATAAAACTTTCACACATCACTGCCTTGGAACCTGTGGTATCCTCTCATTATTTATATAACATCAGAGATGGGGAAGTCATTGAGTATCATGGTTGATACTCTGTTTATTCAACAAGACATTTTACTTCACTGTTGGCAGGTGTCCAACTCTTCATACCTTTAAGAATTTCCTTCGGTTTAACTCATACAGTGACAACTTCCCAGAGCAAATCTGGACAGTTACCTGTATGTCGCTCTCTATCTCTCCCACACATCTATAAAGCCTCTGTCCCAATCTCTGCAGAACTTTCAGTCACACTAATTCCTCTCTTTGACATTAAAAATACCCCACGTGTGACAAATTTGGGCTGGAGAGTCACTTAAGAGATGCTGATCCCCTAACAGTTTCTAAAAGTCTCTCCTAGGTAACTACATAAATTAATCCAAACCTCAGTGGGAAAGAACGGCAGCGGAGTTTCACCTATGATACTAAAACCAAACAAAAATGATGCTGCCAAAAATCCCAATGATATATACAAGTAACTCGATTGTGGCTGCATACCAAGCTGATAAATTCCCATCAACGTGCTGTTTACCACTTCAGCCTCATGGTTTTAACACATCCACTAACTTTCACTCATTTCACAGTTCCCAGTGCATACATTTAGCTCCCCTGTCTCATTATTACAGAAATACGCACATAATATCACAGTTCAGATCACAGTTTTATGTTATTTTCCAATTAAAAAGGCGGAAATCATTAACCTTCATGAGCAAATTTCAAAAATTGCAGAACTTAATTTGATGTTCATGGGAAGAAAGATAAAAGACTGATATTAGTAGGTATGTTGGAGAACCACTTGAGCTTTAACTACTTGGCCTGGTTATTTTGGCAGTGAATGGCAGTTATGGTTTGGCATCAGAAGAAAACTAATGTTTTTTTATTACAGCTATTTTAAAATGGATTTCAAAGGCATTACTTTTGAAGTGTCAATACGAAACAAGCTCTGTATTATAAACTCTCACAGTAAAACAAAATACAAGGCCACCACCTTCTGTCTCACCATCCACCTTGCAGCTTTTAAATAAGCCACTTTAGAAGCAGTAATATATTTGGTTATTAACAGAGGACAGCATCTACAGAGGATTTTGTAATCTCCAGCCATGAGTTTTTCTTCTTGTTTACAGCTCAATGCTTGCTTCAGCATATTCCCCATTCCTTTCTCAGCACTACACTTCATTATCAACACCCTTATTCAAACAAACTTACGTACAGTTTTTAACTGGGGGGGGGAATGGAAAAAAAAACATCCACAAAACAAACAGCTTGACCATTAAATTACACTATTACCTGTATTCATTACTAAGAATGACAACTTCACCCACTATTACAGTTGTTTTAAAGAATGTTTTTCAAAGCAGCCTTCTGAAAGGCTGGTGTTTACTGGCAGTCTACAAACCCAGAATCACAGCCAGATTCTGTCACCTGGAAGACTCAAATCTAATATATATTTTTCAAAAGCATAATCAAGCTGGTATCTACATCAATGTAAACGTGATTTTTAATATGTTCTGTACAGAACTCCACAACACACAATACACCTTGTTTTAAGACAGGCATACAAAGGTACCTCCCTCCAGGGGGCACAGCAACGAGGAGAGCCCCAGATACACCTCCATTTCTTTGCTCCCAAGAACACAGATAAAAAGGGCCATGGAGGTATCAATAGAAAGATACTGGCAAATGATATCACTTGACAAAAACTATCTTGCTCAACAGACTGTCCCTGTAGGTACCTGAGCAATAAACCAAATCACAACAGACTGCCCAGATCTGCAACTCAACCTGGCAAGGCTCAAAGAGACAATGAATCACTTCACAAAGCTGAAATTTGCTGATTATCTGAAATCTCTTGAAAACGAAAGTTCTTTGTCACTTGCTGCTTGTACTTACTTTAGCAAATTAGATGGTAGAAGACACAGCTGCTCTTTATTAACTTTGACTCAGCTGTAAGAACAAGAACAACTGTAGCCAGTGCACTGGAATTCTTACAGTTAACTAGTTACCAAGGTATGGATACACATACATTGCCCCATAAAAAAATAAGCTGCTTCTCTGAATACTCTTAAGCATTACAAAGAAACTGGCATTGGAAATCTAGTGTTTGCAATAAAACAAAGTGATATTTCTGTGTGCCAAATTCAGTGCCAGACAGAAATAAAGGTTGCATCTTTCCAACCAAAATTATGCATTACTGAAGTAAAGCACACAAATCCCAAAGATGTAATGGAAATAAGAATATCTGAAAAAAAAAAGAAAAAAGATATCATTGAAGTAAACACAGAGGTATCTGAAAGTCTCCTGTGGGTCACTGTCTTTTTTAAGACTTCAAACTGCTGCAAGCAAAATCTTGAGTCCAGAGGAATCATCCTCATGTTGTCTAATTGCAAGAGGAGTCCATCACCTGCTTCCTAGGAACCTTTTGAGTGTGACCAGATGGCAACATGAAAGCATAGCCAGGAGTGGACAACACAACCACCCCAACCCTGTAAAATGCAACTGCTCGCTCCGTTCCAGATCATGCCTCTCTGAAAAATAAAAGAGAAACTATAGAAAAAAAGATGGTTTAGAACTGCACCACTATTTCAATATTCTCATCACTTCTATTTCACTTGGGTTTTGTGGGACTGCCCTAAAACCCTTTTGTCCTTTTTCAGAAGATAAAGCAGACTTCTCCTGAAATATTGGGTTACCCATGACTTCCAACTGTAGTAACAAATAAAATTCTTGAATGAAAGTTTCAGTCTATGTCCTAGATCTTTTGTACGAAGAACTGACAAATGCACAAATAAATTGCACAATAAAAAAAGAATAGGATTATCTGCTAACAACACACACTAATTGTATCCTTCAAATTCAAGGGAATCACCATACAGCACGGATATGACTTAAAGCCCACAGGTCCATGAAGAAGCTTCGAACTGTCTCCTTAACTAACATTTGACAGCGAGCCAGAGGCAGCCGTACAGTACAAGTGAGGGCAAAAGAGCTGCCACAGCTATCAGGGGAGCACAGATGGCGAGTTCTAGGCCTGCAGCTTGGTATCGCTGAAGGAGCAGTCCCACCTTCCCCGTTATGCTCCTCCCAGTCACACAGTCCTTCTCCCTATCTTTGTGCCAATTCCAGTGCTAAATCAACATGCACTGACCTGTTTATATTCAGTAAGTCTTCAGGGGTAAAAAAGCCTAGGGCCCCTGATAAGTGCAAAGCTTTTTTTTTTTAATAAATAGGCATACTTCGCACATCCTGTCAAAGCTTTCTAGACAGGAAGTGTAATTCAGCGTGAACACACTTCTTACACCATCCATGCACCCCTTCACGGCTTACCTGTCCATGCATTACATGGCAAACCAAAAAGGTACTCGCATACTGGAGGAAAAGTATAGGTCCATAGGGTTATAATGCCATGTAATGATGATCTTAATCAGCAAAGCGTTCTTCCAGATACAGACCCTGAGTCTAAGCCACGCGAAGAGTTCTGACAATTGTCCTTCTACATTTTGTTCAGACACTTTTTCATTCAGCTTGTATTGCTTAAGAACCTTACTGCGTTTGATTATAAGTCATGAAGGCAGAAATACAAAGTACAGAGTTTACCATTTTAAAAATAGGAAGTGAAATTCCAAAAAGCAAAGAAATCCCAGCTGTGGCACAGGCTTTCTCTCATAATAGGTCCTACCCCTACCATTACTGTCTACAAAGTCCCTCCCTCTCAACTCCCACATCGTCCACCCTTAACTCGGAATTTCATTTTGTTTCTATCTTCTACACTCAAACGTACGGTTCACTGGGAAGTTCACAGCTTCAAAGCGAACACTCATCAGTCTGAAAGTATTTTCACCTCTAATATCACCATCAGGACAGTATTATTTTGTTCAGACATTCACATCCCAGATGAAAGCAAGACTTGCCTTAAATGTTACCTTTGCTTTAATAACTCAAATTGTCACTAATGCCTTAAAAGTCTTGTAGTTCTGAGGGCCTGACGAGGGGCAGAAAGGACGGGAAAGGAAAAAGGAACTATATGCCACACCTCACAGGACTATGTTTAAAACCTTTAAATCACTGAGAATAACTAAATAAACCACCAGCAATGCCAACAGGTTTCCACACAGAGCAAATCCACTTGCCCAAAGCAGATTTCAGAACAGGGGTTAAATACACTGACTTGATGGTTACACAGAAAGAAGAACAATGAGAACACCACTGCCTTGTGATGGCTCATTCATTGACCTGGACTAGATTTGGTTCAGGCAAATGTTTAACAAATGCAGCACTGCTCTGGAAATTGGTCATTCTAATACACAGCACATGCCACATTTGCAAAAGACAAAAAAGATTTTCTAATGTCTTACTGGTAAACTCAAGCTAACAAGTACAAAATGGAGTATGCCAATTACCTGCAGAAGTACTGCCCATTGATCATAAGTTTTCCTCTGTGTCTTTAGGTGATGAACCCAGTGGAATGGAATTAGAAATGTTACAGTCAGAAATAACACAATGTAAAAAAAAACCTGAAAACACAGGTGACAGCTATTTAGTTTGGGCAGCTATAGAAAACTTTTAATGTAGGGTGAGGTGGTCAGAGTGTTTTCCTCAACCTTCAGCATTTCCCTCCTCTTTCCTGTTACCATTATACACATTATTCCCCTTCAAACAGCTGGAATAAGAATCTGCTTTGCATACTGCATCACCAATGACAACACATAAATGGGATGAATTGCACACATTTAAGAACAGAAGCAGCCTTGCTATCTTTACACAAAAAACCAAGCCAGTGTCACATTTACTCTTCATCTTCGAAGCACCTGTATTTTCTTTTTTCTCACTTCCTTTATGGAGTGAAGAGCCCTTCACACGCAGGATCACCCCAGGATGTCTTAACTCGAATAGACAGGAAAGGGCGTTCAGCTGCAGGTAAAATCTAGCGAAAACACGCAGCTCATCACTTTCACAGAAGTTAGCAAGCCTGGTTAAAGATTAGACCAAACACATCACCTTCTTATGAACATTTTTATACATTAATCGCCCCATTTTTTATCTAGTCTCTGAAATGGAATATTTACAGCAGTAGGAAATACACACATGCATATACACACAAGGCACACACGCACTTGTAGAGGAGAGCCTTATGAAGAGAAATTAATTAATGATCAATTAACTCAGGCTCTGATCAGCCAAAGTAAAAGAACTTTAAAGTTAAGGAATCCTTGCAAAGAATGAATTCACTCCATCTAGCTGCTTTGCAAATAAATCAGAAGAGCAGCTCACAGTATGGCAGAGCAAAAATTAAGGTGTCAGAAAAGTACAAATGCAGTATTTGGAGCAACAGGTCTTAATCCCTTCAAATGTTTATGAAACCTGCAGTAATGAAATAAAAATTTGGCTATCTGACCACTCTAACTGTCAAGGAAGAGTAATGATCACTAATATAGCAGTAAAAGACAGCTAGCACTGGGGATAGGAGCAGGCACTAGGCATGGATACTGACTAAAAGCATGTTAATGTTTAACACAGTCCACTCCTCTGGGTCTCAGTATATACTCCACATCCAGTCTTCCGTAGCTTTTTTCACTGCACAGGACAATGCAAAGCTAAAAAGAGCATAACCGCTTACGAATGAGTTGCACAGGGAAAAGCTCCATCACAATCATGTGAAACTAAGGAATCAAAGAGCCCATTTTATTTTTAAATAAATGAACATGCTCCCAGTCTCAAATTTTATATTCTTGATGGATATTTCACTGCAAATGGGTATCCATTTGATGAATCAATGAATAAATCAGAACCAGACTATAGACCTGTCTGTACTATGCCTTTTTCCTATTCAAGACCACTTTAAACCTTAACTCATCTTTCTTTTCCTCAGTATTAAACTTCACCAGGTATCTAGCTAATACTAAGAGAGAAAAAGTATGTCTAAATGCTACCCTTGACAAAAAGCTAGACCTGTAAAGAACAGAAAACAGAGAGCATGATGGTCTTACAGTGGCTCATATTAACACCCGCTTCTTGAAAGCTCCAGTTTCCCTATCATGACCTACCCAACCCAAACCCCGAGATCTGATCATTTCAGGGAAAAGGTAAGTCACCGAACTTTCACTTCTTGATTAGAAGCAGGGTTCCACACAATAAAACTGTAACAATCCCCCTGAAGAGAACAGGCCTTTTCTTGCTCAGCAACAATATCATTTGAGTCAAAGCTCTGAACTTCAAAATCAATGATCTAAATGCAAACACGTACGTGGTTCTGTTCACGACTAAAACAATAGGTCTCTCCTACCAGCAGAGTTTAGAATAGCTCAGGCAGGTGGGTGGCAGGCCAGGCATTATCAGTTCCTAACTGGGAAGACCATAATAATTTTTTTTTTTTTTTTAAAAAAAAGAACAGCATATTAACACACCGCCAAGTTTTAAACAATGATTTGAATAACCAGCGTAACAAGATCTAGTATTGTGTTTCCTCAGAGGAGAGAGAAAAAAAAAAATCTGCCCTTGAAGTTTTACCAGGAGGTTTGGTCTATGCCCCAGCACAGTAAAAGTAGAAATTCCAGGCATAACTTAAGAGCTGGTCATATGAAACAGGGCCTTGGTTTCTTTAAAATGCTCTTTCCCAGCTTGTTACACTACTTTCATTTCTATTAAGTGTAACTTGCAATTCTTATATACAAAAAGATCAATCCTTCAACTGCAGCAACTCTGCACTACAATGAGTAAAACCCGAATGCCAGTCACTTACAGGAAATGCTCACATCACTGCTTTATTCTTAGATGACAGGCATGAAGAAGAAAAACTACCCTTCCCTCTCCAAAACGTGGACACAGAATTAGCTCAGGTAACAGTCAAACCAAGCCCAAGGACAGCTTAAAACCTTTACAAATACTCAATTTATGAGACAGTAAAAAGTAAATACCTAGTCAAACAAAATACTCCCAAGCTAGACTATACTCATGGCCTGCCTATTTCCTCCTCTGAGGTGAGCACACGCTTCAAAGTGCTTCTGTAGTCGGGCAAAGTACGGTTACAGTGAGCAACTGAGGCAAATACTCTGCTCTGGGTTACGCATACATATTCACTTTCCTTAGGTGTAAGGGCACAAAGTAGTTCCTTCAGTTGCATATGGGTACAACAGACTGACAGAAGTTGGAACGTTACATGGACATAACAGGACAGCCAAACTGAAATGGCTTAAAAATAAACGGCATCAGCAATAGTGCTCCCAGAAGCTTCACCATTACCATTTGTAAGGGGTTTTTCTTCTGCTGTAACCCTGCAGACTCTTCCCCTTGCTTTTAAGCAGAAATCAAATTGGTTTTGCTGCAACATGAAAAGCACATCTTTATGGCTGAATATGTTTGCCACTTTGTTTAAACAGCTTCAGTTTACAAAGGATGCTTGCTTAGATGCTATCATCAACTGACACTGATAATGCTGTTGAGAAGCGACTTACCTACTGCATATGCTGTAAAAAGAAAATTAATTTATTTTGTAAATCTCTCATGAAACATATTTTTCAAGCACTCCTAAGGCAAGCTCTCTTAGAAACAATAATTCATTTCAACTCTACAAGAGAAACACCACACTACTTTACTACCTGTCTTCCTATTAGCCTATCTGTGCCGTAGTTAACTTCCCCAAACAATTCTGAAACTTGGAAACAAAGGAACAAGACAACTTCATATTTAGCCCTGTTTCACCACAGAAGAAACAGAACTTTAAGAAGGGAGAGAAAATTGAGGGAAGAAAATGAGGTGATGCTGCTTAGCTAATAAATTCATGTAAATAATCTTCTCTCAGTCTCTCTTAAGCCCCAAAATAACTGTTTAATCTGTAAGATTAAATTTAAGCTTTCAAAGTTAGCACTCAGAATTCTCAGTTATTTTCCACTGCAACAGTATCTTTCACATGTACCGTAACAGTTCTGTGTTTTAAGGATGAGAAAATTCACTTTGGATCAGAATGCTACATATTATTCCCACGATCACTTGGAGGTGAACGCATTCATTGGAGTGATTAAAACCGTCAGCCAAACCACAACCAAGAATGCACACTAGACCAAGTTCAGATTTAAACAGCTGTAGCAATGTAATGTAATGCAATGTAATTGTAATTAAATTAGAATGGCTTCAGACTTTCGCTATAAGAGAAAGGAATTTAAATTTGTTTTTTTCAAGCAAGTTTTTTTTTAAGCATTAAAATCCTCAGAACTGAAGTTCTGTTCATGTTTCATTCTTCAACATCTGTGCCTTTTTTTCTGGTAAATACAAGCAAGCCATAGCTGGATCTACTGTCACTCTCTCGACACAGACTGTCTTCTTACAAATATGAGTCCAGATCGCTCTCCTTTTCTCTTTGAAAAGGATGAGTGGCAGGGTAGCAGAGACCAAACAAAGCAATGAGAAACTCACTAAAATAAGCAATAATATATTGGGAAAAGCTGGTCTAAAATACCCTGGTTTCTGATTTCTTCAATTCTAACTAAACTATAAAGGTAAGTTTTGCTGGGGTTATTTTCTGAAGCTTCAAGGGTAAAGGACAACAGATATCCCAAATGCTACACCCGCTTTTCTCCCCTCATCACACACAGATCTGAAGTTCTTTTGTCCATTTAACGTCACACGTTACAGCTATTAAAACAAGCTGAACTCTTGGATACCAGAGCCAGACAAAGGCACCCTCAAACACCCTCCTCTGCTTTTATCTGGACAGGACTGCCACGCAAGGTCAAAGGCACCCTGTTTGGAAGCAGAAGGGTTAACAGCCAGAACTTGTACATGTTTCCAAAATAAAGCGGTGGCAACAGCGGTGCCTTTCTGCCGTATTTACCACAGGGAAGACAGTTCTCTGTGAACCTCCAGCTACAGCCATGCCTTATCGCCGGGAAACACCACTCCAAAGCACGGTCGTGCCCCGCCAGGACGAAGGCGGCGAGCGCCGGTGAAGCGGCTGCAGCGGCACAGCCGAACCTGGAAGGATCGGCCGGGGCAGAGGGACGGGCCCCTCGGAGGGGGCTGACTCCGAAGGCTGGGAGTAGGCTGTGCCACGGCACGACGGCCGGAAAGCAAAGCCTCCGACGGGAGTGAATCCCCGGGGCCCTAAGAGGGCGAAGGTTTACGGGCTGATCCCTGAGACAAGGGGCCTGGAAAGGAACGCGAGGTCCGAGCGGGGAAGGGAAGCGAATACGGCAGGGGGCAGCCAGAGCGAGGGACGCAGAGCCGGAGGAAGCAGGCATCCCAGCCCCAGACGGGCAGGTGCCCCCCCGGAGCGGAGAAAGGGCCCGGCGGCGCAAGGCCGGCAGCGCCGGAGAAGGGGCGGCGGGGCCAGGCAGCCCTCGCAGGGGAGCGCCGGGGTCCCGGGACCGCCACTCCGTGCCGCGGGGAAGGAACGATGCTGCCGTCCCAGCCCGGCCCGAGAGCCGCCCCTGCCGGGGCCCGGGGAAGCACCGCGGCAGGGAGGGCCTCCCCCAGCGCGGCCCTCGCGGGGGCGAGAAGCCCCTCAAACAGCCAGGCCTACGCCCGCCGGGGTCCCCCGCGCCCCCCTGCCTCCGCCGCCGCGCCACGGCCGCCCGGAGCCGAGGAGAGCGGGGGGGCCGCCGTGCCGCGCCGTGCCGCGCCCCCCGGATCCCCCCCCCTACCGCCGCCCCCGCCTCCTCCTGCCCGCCCTGCCCGCAGCGCGGACCCCGCTCCCCTCACCGGGTACGGCGGCGTAGCAGCTCACCCGTCCCTCGGCCAAGATGGCAGCCGGTGCGAGCCCAACCCGAGGCGGCGACTTTACAAAGTCGGGCGGGATCTCCGCATGCGCCGAGTCGCTCGGCAACCGCCGACGCGCGGTGACTACGAGTCCCGGCGTGCTCCGCGCCAGGCACTGCGCATGCTCGCAGCCACCTGAGGCGCCGCCGGGCCGTGAGGGACGGGGCGGGGCGCGGCGGGCCCAGCAGGGCGAGGCGGCCTGGCGGGCGGGGCCTCCCCTCCGCTTCGACCGCGGCTGCCGTTTGCGTGCCTGGGCTTTGACCCGGAGCGCACGGCAACGCCTCGCAATAGCACTCGGTTCCCAGGCCGCAGCTGGGGTTTGCTGCCCGCGGCGGCGGGAAGCCGTTTGGGCCCGGTCACCCCCTCACCTCTCACAGCCACCTTCTGGGCCAGGTCCCTAAAAAGAATTGCGCATACACACACAGATTATATATATATACAGACTATGGTAAAAATCATCGATCACCAAGGCAACCTTGCAGGTGAAGCTGATGCTCCTCTGAAGTGACAAGGGTACCCTAAGAAACCTGTGGCCACCCATGGCACTGGGTTATCACAGTAACAGGAATAACTGGAAATACCCGAGTCAAGCAACTGGGACATCACTGGTCGCAGCACGGGCTTTGTGACACACAATTGAGGCTTTGTGGTTTTAATGTATCCGCTGCAGATACTTAAACTATTGGTGTTACTTAACCTTTACATGAAACCTTCCTTGTTTCAAGTGTGTTTTCTCTTAACCAGAATACACAGTTGCAGAAGTGAATACATAGGAATTACAATACACCTTCTCAGTGAGGAATGAGAGACTTGAGTTTGCATGCACTGAAATCAGAGAAAAGACTCCTTAACTTTCAAAGAGTAGAATATCCTCACTAATTTTTCAGGAAAATGACATACTTTGCAAGTGCAAAGTTTAGCGTTTTCTTACAACTGGTAGGGATGTGTAAACCCATCTTCCCTATTTCATAAGCCACCTACTACATAAACTCCAGTAAGGAAGGTGCCGCAGCTACAACGAAGTCAGCATTTCCCTTGGTGAGGCCTAAGCAAGAAAACCACGTGGATTGTTTTCCCCTAACAGCACAACACGTGCGTTTCAACACCAATTAGCCATCTGCGGTTCTGATTGACCAAGGTGTAACTCCAAGCTTGTAACTTCAAGCGTGGGACTTGCTTTAATTCCAGCACAGAACAATATATGCTGCCTAGTCAGAGCCTGTGAGCACTGAAAATCCAGAAGTGTGTGGCTTTGTCAGAAAGGCGCGCATTCCTGGGAAGCAAGTTTGAAGCCAAGGTTACAGCCCGACGTACGAACCAAACAAACTGAAAAGCTGAAGTAAGTTCTGGAAGGTTTTTTTTCCTCTAAAGCTCTTCTATGCACCTTTAAGCCTTTATGTTCCCTTACAGATATTGGACCACCTATACATAGATTTGCAGTTCCATAGTTAAATGGTCCGTTCAAATTAATAACAATAAAAATGAGTTCTGCAAGCCTTACTTAACAGAAATTTCCCTCTCATGTATCACCTACATAAACAGTCCTCTCTCATCCATCGCTGCAGTGCAGGTCCCTGCCCTGGCAGGACAGCACAGCTCAGGCTGACTTCAGCTGGAGTCCCACAGCTGCATAGCTGGGTTTCCTCCACAGCCTCTTTGTTGTCTCTCCCAGCTGGTTGATAACACCAGGCTTGTTTTTGCAGATTGCCTGTTGTTTTTGCAGATTGCCTGTGGTTTGGTGCCCCAAACTGTAGGGAACATTGCAGCTAGGTGCACTGCGACCTTTTGCCCCAGCTGTCTGAATTAATTTTAACTTTAGGAGAAGTTTAGCATTTGCAGGAAGAAGCTGAATGCCACCCCATCTACACATATGTGCAACTCCTATCAAATTCGACAGATGTGCTTATATCCCTAGGGTAGTGCAGCTGTTTGCAGTCTCTGCTTTTGTCTTACTGGTTTTTAGGTTTCCAAGGTAAAGGTTGCTCGAGCAGATGTGAATTAATTACATTCAGTGTCTCTTTTCAAGGACATCACAGAAGTTGTCCTCTGTGTTAGCGTTTTTTTCCTCCTTTTGTAACTGGCATTTCAGAAAAGTGATTGTTGTTCAGCGCCAGCAACCCTAATCTCTTTATTTTTCAGCTTCTGATGCCTCAAGTCAAGTTCCGCTGGCCCTATCTGCTCTGTAAAATTCATGAGAAAAAGAATGCATTCCAGGTGCACAGACAGATTAGTTTATGCTTGCCAGGGCAAGATGAACGGAGAGCAATCTTCACATTCACACACCCTTTCAGAGATCATTTCTCCTGTTAAAAATCATGGCCTATCAGTGTACTGGAACAACAAATAATGAATTAATGCCAGAACAGCATGGCAAGCACAGATGAATATAACTGAGTGGCAGAAGAGCTACATATCCAAGATTTTACCTTTCATTTGCTTATTTGGGGAAAGGAGGAGACTACTTGATTGTTTTCTTTTTCCCTGTACTTTCTATAGCTACAACAACATATTCAGGCAGGATGGAATTTTCTTGCTATTCCCTGACTTAACTTTCTATCGACTAGTAAGAACTCCAACAGATTAGGTAAGTTTTGCTACAGCTGTGCAGGACTGTCTTGCTTTTTAAGCAAACTGTGTGTACTTTACAGGTTTTCAGTTCCCTGAGGTTTGATATGGTCAAGCAGTGCTTCTGGGAGTTCATTTTTGAGTGATAATATTTTTTCCATTCTTTCTCAGTCCGGTACAGATTTCAAGGTCACTGGGCAGAGATTGTTTCTTGTGGCAAAATATGTGTAGCATTCATTCCCAGTTGGGCTATTGTAAGTAATAATATTCAAATCACTTAACTGCCTTGTCACAGCCAGAACTAACGCACTAAGTTAGTGCTGTCGGTGCTGGGAGTTGACTGGGAAACCACTGAGGATAAGGCTCTCTGTGGCAGACTTGTGTAAATCACTTCCATGTTCAAATCTTTCATGTGGTAATAAAAAAAATCCTGCAGGATCATTAAAATGTTGTGATATTGTTAGATTTTTGAGCAGGATTTTTGGAGATGCTGCCCTAGGTTCCCTCAGCTAGAGGGCTGGGACTGGACTGCGCAACAGAAGCACTGAGCACCTGTATTATTCTGCTGTCCCTAGAGAATGGGATCCTCTCTCCTGAAAGAGACCCTGCCTTCATTCTCTCCCTTTTTCCACTCTCAACCAACAGATCCCCATTGACCTCGCATATGACAAACCAATTCTTTCCAAAATTTTATAATTTACTAAAGGTTTCACAGCAAGTCGTTGTCAGAGTTGGAAACAGAACCAGGTCTCTTAGCTCCTTGTCAAGTGTTTAATGATCTTTCTTTTTTTATTATTTTAGTGAAACACACAGAAATCCAGAGAGAATCACATAAATACAAAACAATTTAGGTAGGAAGGAACCTCTGGAGGACTCTAGGTCCACCCCCTGCTTGAACCAGGACCAACTTAGATAAGGTTGCACAGGGCCTTGTCCAGTCGAGGGATAAATACCTTCAAGGATGGAGATCCCACAGCCTCTTCATGACCTGGTCGAATGTTCAGTGACCCGCATAGTGATTTTTTTTTTCTTATATCTAATTGGAATTTCACTTCTAGGAACTTTTGCTTCTTGTCCCTCATCCTGTCCCTGTGCACCTCTGCAAAGAGTATGGCTCCATCTTCTTCACACCCTCCCATCAGGCAGTTGTAGACAACAGTAAGATCCCCCTTTGTCTTCTCTTCTCCAGGCTGAACAGACCCAGCGCTCTCAGCATCTCCTTGTACATTCCGTGCTCCATCCCTGATCATCTCAGTGGCCTCCCCTGGACTCTGGTACATCAAAGCCTGTCTTATACCAGGGAGCTCAAACCGGACCCAGTGGGTTCTTACCAGTGCAGAGTGAAGGGCAAGGTTCCCTGTCGTGGTTTAACCCAGCTGGCAACTAAGCACCATGCAGCCGCTCGCTCACTCCCCTCCCCCCCCCTCAGTGGGATGGGGGAGAGAATCAGAGAAAAAGAAAAAAAAGTAAGACCCGTGGGTTGAGATAGAGACAGTTTAATAAGAGAGAATAATAATAACAATAATGGTAAGAGAATATACAGAATATATAAAACAAGTGATGCACAATGCAATTGCTCACCACCCGCTGACCGATACCCAGCCCGTCCCGAGCCGTGATCACTCCCCCCGAGCCGCGATCACACCACCCGAGCTGCGACCACTCTGCCCGCGACCGACCGACCGATCCACTAACCCCCCTGAGCATGACGTTATATGGTATGGAATAGCTCTTTGGACAGTTTGAGTCCTAGCTGTGCTGTACTCCCAGCTTGTTATGCACCTGGCTGAGCAGGAGAAGCTCAAAAAGTCCTTGAGCAGTCTGAGCACTACTTGGCAACAACTAAAAACATCAGCGTGTTATCAACATTCTTCTAGTACTGAATCCAAAGCATAGCACTATGCTAGCTTCTGCGAAGAAAATTAACTCTATCCCAGCCGAAACCAGGACATTCCCTTACCTCACCCTTCTACCTGCACTCCTGATGGCACAGCCCTGGATGCAGTTGCCCTTCTTGTCGCAGGAGCACTTGGTGGACTCCCACTCAACTTCTTTACTGGGACCCCAGCACCTCTTCCACCAAATTGCTTTCTAGGCAGTCAACCCCATCTCCTTTGGAACTGGCGTTATTCCCTCCCAGACACAGAACTATCTTTGACCACCCATATTTGTCTTTGTGGAGTTTCCTGAGGTTTTTGTCCGCCTTCATTTAGGACCTCAGTCTGCTAACACTATGTAAGTCGACAACATAAAGCTGGTCCTGGTACGGAGGAGACCACAGTGACCATCTCTGCATGTAAGCAATTTTGATAGTGCGAATGCTTACCCACTTTGGGCTAGACACAGCCCTGAGCAAATATCACACAATGAGTGCTGAATAGTCATCAGATGTCATCAGCATCCATCAGCTGCTAAGCTATTTTAAATCTTTAACAGTGGCTTAACACTTCTGTGTGACTTAAGGCTTTGTAAAATTGGTGATGTACAAATTCAGGAATATTTTGGTTTTGCATTCTACTACTGGATTTCAAAGCAGTTCATAA
Organism: Gorsachius magnificus; assembly: GCA_034008185.1. NCBI lineage: Eukaryota > Metazoa > Chordata > Aves > Pelecaniformes > Ardeidae > Gorsachius > Gorsachius magnificus. The sequence goes on from CM067091.1 coordinate 11,453,280, forward strand.
AAAAATATAAAGTAAGTCTTCTTTTAAATAAGTCTTCTGGAGATTTTTGTTAACTAGTTAATTATTGCGGCAAGGGCTTTATATTTTAAAATCAGACTTCTTATCTTGAAATTGTCATCCCTAAAAAGAGATTTTTTGTTGTGCTGCCTTGTTATCAGAGTCTGAATCAATGATTTCATTTATGAAGTTAACAGTACTGTGTCAGAGTGTATCTATTTCTAATTGACTTCAAAATCAGAATTGATTAATTTGGCTTGGGATTTAGAAAATTATCAGTAGGAAAAGATAAATTACTTCCTGTTATCTGGAGAAGGAATGAACAAAACCCTCGAGTTGGTGAGAACTATTATTTCAGAGTAGTCTAATTAAAGGGTAAAACACAGACATGTGGCTATTTAATTAAGTATTTTATTACTCAGTTGCTCTATAGTGCGTAATCAGAGAACCAGGAGGGTGTGATTAGGTGTCTTGAGAACGGAAATGACACAACTGAGATATGTAGATGTTTTAAAGGAAGGACAAGATCCTTGGAAAATCTTCCCCACACAAAAGGCTGGACATTATTTTTCCCTGTGACTGGAGAACTTGATACCATAATTCTGCTGAGGAGTTTTGAGACCAAGATGTGATGTGCTGGGATATGCGAGACACACCGTGCATTTTGTAACTGACGGCTCTGTCCAGTTCTTGGCCACACAGAGAACTTGCAAGCAGCCTGCAGGTCAGCCGGGCCTGGGGTGAGACAGCATGGCAGGCATGCAGGGTACCCACAGGCACTGCTTGGATCCCAGGGACAGCTTTGCTCTCTGGATGCTGCGTCTCGGACTCTTAAACCACAAATATTTGCTCAGTGTCAGTGTGAGGTGGATGCCTGCTCCCACCAGGCTCTCTGAGAAGAGTTTTTGGAATGGAGATGCTAGTAGAGAGGGAGCCTTTATCATGTTTAGACCCAGGTTTATTCCTGTTCCACCCTGATAACCTCCCTCATTTATACAGTTGTAAATTATCTACATCAGAAAGGCTGACTCATCCCCTGAGTGGTTCACCTCCTTGCAAATTGCTCTGGTATAAATCAGCTTGCATTTCAGAGCTGAACAGATGCTGATAAAAAGCTACGTAATGTCAAAAATAATACAAACGGAGAAGGTATGATTTAAATAGCTGGGGCTTGATCCAATGCCAAATAAAGCTAATGAACTGGTTTCCATTATGAATTCTTTAAAAGTCTCTATCAACTTCAGGGGTCTGTACCTTCTTTACCTTGCATGGTCCCTCGTACCAGGATACCCCAGTGCCCGCCACTAAAAAGGACAAAACCACCCAAGGTATCAGTCCTGTTGAGTAAGAGGTTCAAGTTGTGTGTTGCGCTACGTCCACCTGTCCCTTGGAGCTGCAGCATTACACTTCTGCATAAGAACTCTGAACCTAACCTCTGGCCTTGGACTGCAAAGAAGCGAACAGGCCCAGGTGTCAAATATCCCTTGCTGAGTGGTGATCTTGCTCATTCGCTCTGCTTATTTTATCCAGCCTTTCTTATGCTCAGCATGTGCTAAGTAACTGGGCAGCTGAATTGCAAACTTTGGGTAAGTACCAGCGAGGGGCAGGAAGGTTGCTGTACCAGTCCTATTGCATGCTATTAACATACCAGGTGCAGTGCTCATAATTTCCGAGACTGGATTAAGGGAGAATTTACTTGGTTAAACTTGCTCTACAAGGCTCAGGGCTTGGTCCTCAGTTCATGTTATGCTCATGCTTACTGACTTACCACCAACCCAGAGCCGCAGGCCCTCGGGGACTGAACCTGCCTCTTGTGTAACAGGCTGGGCCCGGATTCCTCTCAGAAACAAAGCCTGGTGTTTTTTCTCTTGTTGGAGGTATAAGGAAAATAAAAAGCAAGCGGTAAAATTAGTCCAAACTTCCCTTCACACCAGTTCATTTATTATCTTCTTGCTCTTGCTTCAGTTCATGCTTGCACTGGCTGTACAGGCAGCATGTTCACAAGTAAATAATTCCTAGTGTTCTTGCAACAAAACCATAAGCCACCTTTTAACCCTTGGACTAACCGTACTCCTCCCCAAAGGCACGGGCTTGATCATATCAAACACTTACTTACATGTTGGTAGCCCTGGTTCACAGGGAAGTCAGAATGAAGGCTGCCTCTGCCCTCTGTTGGGCAGTTAACAGTGGAAAGTGGATGGTACCGTAAACAAAATCAGGACTGGGTGAAGGGCAGAAGTCTTTACTGGGGAGAGGGGAGGAGAAAGTTAGCTGGACTGAATTTAATATCACCGGGGAAATGGTATTAACATCATAATGTTAATGCTTGCTACAGTAACACAAATGTTGCTGTGGGTTGAGATAGTTTAACTGAACCAGATCCCTGGTGGTGTTATTCTGTACTGCTGCACAAGATGATAGTGAGAGGGGAATCATGTTGTGAAGGACTTTGTGCAAACACACAGGGCAACGTGCATCTGAGAGTTTATGCTTGGGGCAGGTAGGGAGAGTTTACCTGCGGCGTGAGCCGTTACATATTTGTGAATACCGTAAGAGCATGTCTGTGCTACCCCTAACAGCACTATGTTAAAAGCCAATTTAAGGCATGAACGACAAGGGCTCTAGTCCACATGGGCCCCCTGCTAAGCTAAATTAGTGGTGTAAGTCACGCAGTGTGCATGTAGGAAGGCTGCTGGAACCTTCAGCTGCCAGCTGAGGCCCTCGCATGCAGTAGGGCTCCAGAGCAAAGCGCTTTGCTTTAGAAGACACCAGTGATGGCATCACTGTTACAGCCTTCATTGGGCACCTTGTGACATTTCCCACGCTACGATCTAACTGGATCATCAAACACTGCACCTGCCTCACTGCACCGAGTGGCTTGTGCTAGCTGGAATGGTAGTGATGCAACACCTGTTTCATCTGCATCATTCACTATGCAGCTGCTTCTTCACTCCGCATCAGACCTCTATGCCGGGTAAAACAACATTAGTTTCCTTATTCAGGGTGCTCCCGAACGCTGCCACCACAATACCCAGTGCTTCACAGGCAGAAGTGAATTTATTTTTGCAATGTGTATGTAAGTTTGTGGGAAAGTGTAATCATTGTCTGCAGTTCATGGGCAAGGGTGAACCAAGGTCCAGAATATAACATCAAATGTTCTCATTGTTTGTGGGTGCCGCTTTGAGACAGGCAGGGTTTGTTTTGTCAGAGTATTTGGCGCTGTGCTGCATTTTCTAAGGTCAGTGATATACTCTGGATTTCAGTCCATGCAGCCTGGCAGAACATTGGTCAAAGAATAGGGAAGAGCAGAGGATGCTTGTCATGGGCTCCTGGAAAATGAACATGCAATTAATGATCACTCATGCAAAGCCTGTCCGAAGGGCCTGAGCCAGCACCGCCAGGGGATGATGTGCTGTGGTAGGGACAGAACCCGCTTCTCCATGCTCCCACAACACTGCATTAATTGCCAGACCATGCTACCACTCCTTGATACCCAGCTTCTACCTGCTGCAACAAATCAAATCCTATGAGCAACCACCTCATTTTCCATAGATTTCTAATTCACACTCAGCATGGATGCCCCCAGTGCACTGTCAAGTGAGAATCCTGTTGAACAAATCATGGGTATTCTTTTTATAAAAAAGCATTATCAGATTGCACAAAGTCCTTCTTATAAGGTATATAATATATAAATTGGCCCAGTCAAGCAATTAACTGGCTTTGTATGGAGGCCCTGTGTGAAGCATCACCTGTATTAAACAGAAGCTTACACTGATGTTTTCTCCTGGCTTTGAAATCTACAATATTTAGTATTAGTATTTAGCCTGGAGAAGAGGAGGCTGAGGGGAGACCTCATTGCTCCCTACAACTGCCTGACAGGAGGGGGGAACTGGGGGGGGGGGAGGGGGGGTTGGGCTCTGCTCCCAGGGAACGGGCGATGGGATGAGGGGAAATGGCCTCAAGTTGTGCCAGGGCAGGTTTAGGTTGGACATTGGGAAAAATTCCTTCCCCACAAGGGCTGTCAGGCACTGGAAGGGGCTGCCCAGGGCAGGGGTCGAGTCCCTACCCCTGGGGGTATTTAAAAACCGGGCAGACGCGGTGCTTAGGGCCAGGGTTTAGGGGTGGGATGGCAGGGTTAGGGGATTGATTGGGCTGGGTGAGCTTAAAGGGCTTTTCCAACCTAAACAATTCTGTGATTCTATGATTCTATTTCCTAGCCACACCAGTAAGCCCAAGCTTTTTTAAATATAGTTCTGAAGAAATGTCATATTCTCATTTTTTTTTTAAAGTGTTTTTTTCCCCCCACGTTTCACAGCTTTTTGGTGACCGTGAGACGTTTAAATTTACAACCCAGAACTTCCCTACTTGAACTGCTACAGTAAATTCAACACTCACAGGATGTATAACATGAATAACATCCTGTTACAGTTTCATGTACTCCGTTAGTTGTACTCTTCTGTTCTTTTTTCTGTTCCTTCTTCTTCCCCTACATCCTAGTCCCTCTATTTGTGCCTGTCTTGTGCCATCTGGTGTCCTGAATCCACCAGTGGCAGCAGTAAGGAAAGGACCAGGGTGTATACGGGTAGTCAAACCACTGACTACTTAGACGTTAAGCTATCATCTAAGGTAGTGCGATGAGGTAATTAATCTTCTAAGTCAGAGGATCAGGGCAAACCATGCCACCAGTGTGACTTGGTCTTTAAGCACTCCTTTATGCAGTTATAAACAGCTGGGAATATTCTGACAAGCATTGGAGCACCTTCACGCCAGGTGGAGCTGATCCATCTCCATTTAATAAATACTGTCAGCTCCCATCACCCACTCGACTCTGTGGCTTAGCAGTTGCCAGGTGCTGGTCTCTTTCAGCCAGCACAGGGAAGGGTGCCTTGAGCTGAAATTAGTAGGAGTTAAACTAAATTACGTATTTTTTCTGGCCTTGCTCACTAATTCAGGAAGGACATTTTATGTGTAGGGGTTGCTGTGGGTTAGTGCATAAAGATGTTGACTATAATTGACAAACCACAATCAGGTTTGCTAGGAGGCTGTGGGCTGACACCCAATGTGGGACACCGGGAGGATTTTGTTGCCCTGAGGTCATGCTGTATACCATGGGGCTGTCGAGAAGTCCCCTGTTTGCCTGTTGGCAGAGGCAGGCATGTAGGAGCAGCCAGAAACAGCCGTCTGCTGGTGATACAACCTTGGCGTCTTGGAGGAGTAGGTGGGGAACTGCCAGAGCCTGAACTCCTGTCCTGCTGCTGCGAGCCAGTGCGTTTGAGCTGACAAAAAGGTTGTTGGTGATGTAATCCAATGAAAGCATGACTGACTGAAGTGAACCTGCCCCTTTGGGCACCTTTTGATTTAGAGAACCACTTGGTGTGGTATCAGGTGTGCCGGTGTGCCTGCAGGCTCCGAATACCAACACAAATGCTACCACTTGCGTGTGTCCTGGCTGTAGGGCTACTGGCTTCCTACTGGGGCTTCTGTCTTTCTGTGTGGACAGTTGGCTGTAGGACTGGTCGCTGAAGGTCAGTTGCTGCTCAGATAACAAATACAGAAGCTCATTTACAGGGAGCGCTGTGAGTTGGGTGTCAAGGTGAACTCTGTACGGAGAATAATTTCGAACTTTGCAAAATAATTCAGTGGGGATTTATGGGAAGTATGAGGAAATCTTAACTGTTAAATATTTCACAGATACAAGAAAAGGTGTATAGCAGCTTGCTTGCGAAGTTTCTGACTGAGGCTTGTGCAGAACTTGTTTGGACGTTAGAACAGGAGCGAATGCGTGTGTGACCCCCAGACAAGGCTGAAGCAGGGCTCTGCCTCCTGCATGCACAGCGGGCATTGGCTGTGGCTGGGTCCAGGGCCCCGCAGGCCTGCTCGCACTGTTCCCGCTTTAACCAGGCAAGCCAAACCGGCTGTAGGCTGGGAAGAGGAACAAGGCCGCAGCCAAAGTCCAGGCGGGCAGAGCGGCTCACGCACCGTGCCTGGGCTCTGCCCGTGTGCCATCTCCCTGGCGTGCTGCCCTGCCTGGCAGGGTCGGACGCTGCCCTCGGCCCTGCTGCAGGGAACGGGCCCTGCGCCGCATCGCCACTGCTTACACTAAAAATGTCACGGGATGGTTCACGGAAGCCCCCGGGAGAGCGGGCCGGGGTGCGCTGCCTGGGCGCTGCCCACAGCGGCTCCACGGCCAGATCTGGCCCTGGGGTCCCGGGCCTGTCCTGGCACTGCTGGCGGTGGGGCCAGGGCCGCCCCAGGTATCGGTGGGTGGGCACCGGCGTGGGCTTGGGGCTCGCTCTGGTCCCGGGCAGAGGAGGCCCCCGCAGCTCAGAGGTGCACTGGGGGTGCGGAGGGCAGCTTCTGGGAATGGTCCGGGCGCCTGGGGGCTCCGGGGCCCCCCGGCCGGGGGCCCCACGACCCCGATGGCGGCTGGGGGAGGAGGCCGGGGGAGGCCGATGGCGGCCGGGGGGTGGCCAGGGTAAAGCCGGGCGCTGCCGGCCGGGCCCCCCTCAGGCTGGTAGTGGCCGGGCCCGCCCCGCCCCGCCCCGCCCCGCCCCGCCCCAGGCAGGCGGCGGCGCCGCCTCTACTTAAAGCCGCTTGGGGCCGCTGCTGTCTCCTCCTCTGCCCGCGCCCCGTCAGCATGTCGGACCGGCTGCCCTACAAAGGGGGAGGCCGGGCCCGGCCCGCCCCGTGGGGCTCCGGTGGGCTCCCCCGCGGCCGGGGAAAGCGCGGTGCGCCGGGCCGGGCTGCTGGGGCCCCGGGGAAGATGGCAGCTGCCCGTGCCGCCGCGGGGGCGGGGAGCGCGGGCAGCGCGGCGGGCGGGGAATGCGAGCCTGCAGCCCGTGGGGCCGCGCTGCCTTCGCACCCGCGCGTCCCCGGGCTACGCGGAGCCTCGCGGGGACTGCGCCGCCGCGCGGGAGCCGCTCAGCGCGGTACCAGTGGGGTTTCCACTCGTGGTTTTGCTGCTCCTGCCCCATGGCGCGGCGGGCCCGGCCGCCTCCTGCCCAGAGCAGCTCTGAGCCCCCGCCAGAGCCCCCTCACTGGGGACCGGCTGTCGCTCCGAATGGGAAAGCATCTCTGAATATGCGACCTGTCTTACAGTTTCCCTAAAGATTTTGGCCGCTACTTGTGTAGACCTGAAAGTCCACAAAACCCCTAATTTTTAGAGAGAGCTGTGTGTTCTTTGAAGGCTAAGTTCAAAGAGAAGAACATTAGTCTGTAAGTCTCAGATTCATAAATAATTTGCCTTGGAGGCTATGAACCTAAAATACTACTGGTTATATTATTAAGCAGCCCTGGTAAAACTACTGAGCCCTTAAGAGTGGTAAAATTCAAGGATGGGCCCCCCCTGCCCTTGATATAATTGTTTCTATGCTCCTTCCATTGCCTGGGCTTTTCTCCATCCCCCGTTGGTGTCGAGGCTGTGCACCAGTTAGCTAAAGTGTAGGCAATAGCTTCAATGGCCCCTGGGCTTCATTCCGGAGCAATAAAGCAATTAGCTTGTCTGTATTAAATGTGGCAGTCAGACTCGGAGGTTCTAGTGTTCCCGAGTGCTTTAAATGCCCTGTGTTTGCTAGGTAGGTGAAAGAAAAGTATCTGACCATGTTCTTAAATGGTAAGCTTCTGAAACCTCTGAAAGAGCTAACCAAGTAAGAGGAATGCTTGGTGTTGGCCATTGCTGTGGAGCAGTGCACCTAGGTGTTAGCTGTTTGACCCTTTTTAAGGCTGGAGTCAGGCATCCATGGCGAGTCCAGCATTTTCTACCCTGAGCTAGCCTGTTGGAAGTCTCTTTTGTTCAATTTTTGCTGAACTTTTGTACTATTTTTTACAAAGGCAGAAGTAGACTTGTAACTAAGGTAGTTACAGTGCCTTGAAAATAATCATTGTAGGTCCAAGAGGGGTAGGAACCCTGCAGCTTAGCTTTTAAGAGGGGGGGCTAGGCTGGGCTCAACTCCTAGTGTCTGTGGCAGGGACTGTGCTATGTCTGTTCTTGGGTGGGGAAGCTGGTGCTGTACAGGCAGCCATCCTTCATGCAAGTCTTAATACCATGGTGGTAAACCTCTATAGGAGGTGTCAGACCCTTGGGCAGTATCTGTAAGGAGTGCTTAAGGCTGGGGTTTACTGAACTAATGGACCTCAGGATGTCTGCACACTAGATCACAGTTGATTAATATGCTCATACAGGAGCACACTTTTTTTCAGAGGGGCTGTTAGGTTTGGTCTAAACTTGTTTGAAACCCTGTGTACCATAGTAAAAAAAAGCAGGGAGTAACTGGAATAGGGTCCCTTTTTCCCCCAACTCTGTCTCCCAGCTATTGCTGGGTGTTCAGTTCAGCTGTTGCAGCCGATGCCTGTCCATGAGTGTGCGAACAGACACCAAGGTCTCAGCTATTTAAACTCTGACACCTGTCCTCCTTCTCTTGCAGCTGACATCAGCCTTGCAGACTGGGGTCGCAAGGCCATTGAGATTGCGGAGAATGAGATGCCAGGGCTGATGAAGATGCGGGAGATGTACACTGCATCAAAGCCGCTGAAAGGTGCACGTATCGCCGGTTGCCTTCACATGACTGTGCAGACGGCAGTTCTGATAGAGACCCTTATAGAGCTGGGAGCTGAGGTAACGTTTCTCTGAGTTTCTCCTTGAGTGTGCTCTTAGGTAATGCTCTGCCTGGGGCACTGCTTCTGCTTGTGTAACTACCCTGGGGGATCCTGGCAAATGTCTGTACTTTTTGGAAGAGACTGTGCTGCAGTCTCCAGGTGGATGGATTATGCCTTGTCTCCTTAAGCAAAAAGCTTGTCACCTGTACTGCATGCACTTCCAGGATGTGGTATGTGTCTTCCCTCTGGACAAGCTGCATATTCACGAGTGTCTGTTTTGGGCTGGGTCACTGGCTTCAGCAGGTCTGTCAGCTCTGTGTACAGCACCCTGAGCAGCGGTGCCGAAAGCTGCTTCCACTGCATGCTTGTGCATGCAGTGCTGTTGCTGGTAATGCTGAAGCTCTAGTGGCTGCCTCCAGCAGAGATTAGCATGTATTAAGAACCACACCGTGCCCTGGTAAAGTCAGCAAAAACTAATGAAGCTTTCCGAGAGCTCATGCTGGCCCTTTGGCTGTGCAGGAAAACAACAGGGAGGCAGCGTGGTTCAGTGATTGAGGGCTGGGGACTCCCCTGATTGCGTTTGCTGTGTGACTATGGACCAGTTACCCTAGTCCACATTAAAGACTGAGATTCTTATAAGCTATTTACTGCATGGTGTCCTCTGCCTGGCTTGCTGAATGAAGGCCAAACATCATGGCTGAGAGCTCATGGTACAGGGCATGAGGAGAGCCAGGCATCTGAGCACAATCCACGCAATCCCTGTGCTGAGCAGGGAGCTGACTGGACCTTGATGATGGATTAAGTACATATGTGATCTGAAATTCCTTCTTCCTGAAGTTTAGCTGCCTGAACTCAGGCTGCCCAGAGGTGCGCTATATGGGATCCCTCCCTGGGAATGGTTGGAAGAGTTGACCAGTGTCATGCTGCTCAAAAGGCACTGGGAGAAGGGGAAGCTTGCTGTGTAGCAGCGAGGGCGTTTCCTCAAAAAGCAGAGGGGTTAGGTCTAGACAGCGTGCCAGGTCAGCCTGGGCAAGGAATGTGCTGTTGTGCTGGTGTTCTTCAGCCGGTTCAGAGCTGTTCCACTGTTGCAAATGGTGCAGTGCTGAAGAAGGGCTTTGATGTGGAGGTACAGTCCTGGCTTTATTCCAGCTACTCTGTGTATGAAACTCTTGTCCCACCACAGGATTTAAAAGGTTAACAAAGATAGAATAACTAATCTGTGCCTCAGAGTGTAAGTTCTAAAATTGTAATAAAAATACATCCTTTTAGTAACCAGTGATGTATTAGGCTCTGAGCCTATCAGGTATGCCGGTCTATTCTAGGGTCTATGCCATTACCACAAACCAGTGTTGCAGATCTGAGGGTGCAAAGTTGAAGTGGCCTATGTCTTGTATCAAGTGCTTGAAGTGTAAAAAATATATAGGTATTCTGTGTACTTTGAATTCCATGACACCTCCTGATGTTGTCTGTACTGGTATGGAGGGAGCTTAGAAAAACCCAGATGAGGCCAGTTTTCCTGTGCTCCTTCCAAGTGTTGGCTGTGCAGGCTCAGATGAGGTGTGTCCTACTGCAGCCCTTACTTTGAAGTGTGAATTCTTGATAAAGTGGGATGAGATCTGAAAACAGGCTGAAGGATTATGCCTTACTGCCCTCGCTTCTTGAGGTCTGTTACAAATAAGCATGCAATAACTGCCAGTCAGCCCTGTAGGGAGCAGAGGGAGAACTCGCGTGTGGCTCTGGGGTGCCGTGGTTTCTCTGCCCACTGGGGAGCTGCAGTAGGTATGCAGGTACTTTTCAATGCAATTCAGCAATGTGCCGTTGCTTTTCTAAGTGCCTGAGCCTGGTTATGAAATCTGTGTGGAAAATGCTTAGCTCAGCTGGAAAAGCTTTCATGACTGGAGCACAGAGTGGGATCTGGCTGAGCATGTATTTTGGAGAATGCCTGTTGATGGAATGTGGCGTTTCAGATGTGTTTCTGACTCTCCTGAGTGCCAGCAGGTGTGTTGCTGGATGTCCATATCCCTCAGCAGGTGCTCGCTATGTGGCTGTTCTGAAAATCTGAACTTTATTGACCAAAACTTTCTGAACCCATGCTACTGTGCACTTCCTGAAGATCTATAGCTGAATGTACACTCTGGCTGGCAGAAGCTCCTGTGAGTAAGGACATAGCTGAATATGTGACATGGCTAAAGCTCCATTAGATTCTTTCCCAAAGTGATGTCGTTTTCCCTGGCCTAGTCAGATACTTAATTTTCACTGTGACTTTGCAGAGCTACTGAGAAAGGCAGGAATCCGCACTAATATGCCTTTCTGCTCTTGCTCCCTTTTTAACTCCCATATCTGGAAGAGAGTGCCTGCTATCTCAGAACTTTGTTCAGCAAACAAAACTTGGGTTGTTTTCCAGGTGCAATGGTCAAGCTGCAACATTTTCTCCACTCAGGACCATGCTGCAGCTGCTATTGCAAAAGCCGGTATCCCTGGTAAGTTTTCTGTGTTCTAATTTGTCTCGGAGCTGGGGTGTACTGCTTGTTCTAGCTAAATCAAACTGTGTACACATCAAACTCTTCTGAACAAGCTTCAGGATAGAAATAGCCCATCAAAAGCAGTGATTGTTACAAAACAGGACATTTGACTCAAGCTGTGTTGCATCAGACTTTGCATAGCATTCCTGATGATGGCTGGTGTTAGCCTATGAAAGAGCCTGCCTGTATGTTACCAACTTTAAGCCTCGTCATTAAGATGATTGAATGGGCTGGGTAATTAAATGGATTGGTGTGTAGGTGTGTGTAGATGCAGGTGTTTGGTGCTTTCCAGCAAACTTGGTGCTAAATAGGGGTCAGGGAAGGGCTGTTAACTGCAGTGTGCCCTGTTACAGTGATAGGGTCAATACTCCATATACTTTAAGGCTAGAGCTAGGCCAGCTGTGTTCCTGCCTTGTATCCCTGAAGTGGTTTATCAGGATGCTGCTGTTCTGTTACAGTCACCTTCCAATAACAAGCAAGTCCTTGCAGATAAGTATGAATACATGAAGCTGTCTGCTGTGTTTCTCAGCTTAAAAGGCCATACAGTCCTCGTGGCTCTGTGCTGGGAGGTGCATGGCTTGAGCCCAGGTGTTGCAGAGGCTAAATTCAGGCAGCCTGGTTCTTTGCTTTGGGAGGTGTCTTTCATTTCTGTTGTAGTTAGTTATTGCCACAAGTCTTTCCCCAGCTGTGGTCCATTCTAAGGTAACAGAAGAAAGTGGTTCCATCATCAGCTCCTTTGGCATTTCCAGCTGCAGGCATGGCATGGCCTCCTCTGCCTGCCTCTGGCATCTGATGTCAAAGGACCTGGTGGGACTCTCTAGAGCTGATGTTAGGATATTGCCTTCCTCACCACTCTCAACACCCAAAACTCAACTGAGGAGTAGTTTACAGGTGGAGCATTTGTCTAAGTTTTTGACCTCTGCCCCTCGGTATCTGTGTTTTGTGGAACTTGTTCTTTTAATTAATACTATATTTCACATACTGGATTTATGAGACCTTGGAGGAATGCTGATCCTTTGCATACAGTATGAGATACTGATGCATGTTTCTTCAGAAGGGGCAATTTCATGATTGGCTCTTTGTGGCTCAAGAGTGAGTTTTCTGTGCAAACAGTGAAAACATGACAATTTAGCCAAATGTTGGGGTATGTAAATCACGTGCCTAATACGTGTTTGAATGGCTGAGTACCACTTAGGCTCAAGTATAGCATGAAGCCAGTACAAATGCCTGGAAAGGCAAAAATAGTGCTAGAAACAACATGCTAGGGGTTGCAGCATGGTGCTGGTGGTAGAGGTACCGAGACACCCTCATAAGAGCAGACAAGGCATGGCAGCTTGGATTTTAGTGCTGTGCTAGAGGCTAGAATTTAAACTCAAACTTGCTGAAGAGTTTGCAGGCTGGTGCTTAGCTCATGCTGAAGTCCATCCCTCTTTTCTGCTGTGCTAGAAAATGCTGTCGTCATGTTTTCATTTGTCTGTATCAATATATTCAGTGGGTATTTACTAATTCCTGGTAACGTAGGGTGTATTAGGGGAGCAAGTGGGGTGTTGTGGATGTGAGTCTGCTTTAGTTTGCTTTGCCTTCTCCTTCTTAACATGGAAGATGGAGAGCAGTGAAGTCATAAAATTTTGACCAAGTTCATGGCCTGGAACAGAAGGCAAAGTGATTTCACTTCTGCTCATTCTGAGATCTTTTTTTTTTTTTTCAATGCAAATGTCTCTTCTGGCCTGCGGGCACAGATAATCATCTGTCTGTCAGCTCTGCTACTGAGAGCTGCTGATGAAATCTTCCTTTGGCTGCTATTCTACATGCTGAGTAAGAAACTGGCTAATTGTGTGTTTGTTCCCATGTAGTGTTTGCCTGGAAAGGGGAGACCGACGAGGAATATTTGTGGTGCATTGAGCAGACCCTGTACTTCAAGGATGGGCAGCCCCTCAATATGATTTTGGATGATGGCGGAGATCTTACCAACCTAGTTCATACCAAATACCCACAGCTCTTGAAAGGTGACTTGTGTTTTGTTTTGCCAGGCATGGTTCTGTGTGAGAGGCTGTTTCTGCGGGAATTCCCTGCTTGTGTAAAAGGGGTGGAGGAAGAGGGACAGGCATGTGTAAACAGGCTATGGATGAGTATGAAAATTGCTCATAGTCCAAGAGCAGAGTCTCTTACCTCCAGGGCCCCTTACCTGAGAATGACCAGTGGTACTACTGACTTGCCAAAAGCTTCCTGGAAATGGGCTGTTTCAGAATTGCTTAATGTTTGCTTGCATTTAATATTTTTAACATTAATGCTTTTTCTTCCCCATCCTCTTAGTGCACCTCTGGATGAAGTTATGACAACCTGTAGCCTTTCTTGGAAAGGGAACAGTTTTCTACCTTATATAAACTACAAGGCATTAACTGATCCAGTTTATGTCAGTGAAGATGCTGACAGAGTCAGGGTTGGGACTCTGTCTACTCTGCTAAGTCAACTGCTTTGACATATTACCTTCAGTGTAAGTTGTTAAAACTGAAAACAGAACACAGTGTGGTGTTGCTAGCACACGTAAAAAGATTTATCTGAAGGGAATTTGACATGACCTGCAGTAGCAGGCTGATCTGTGCCTCGCAAGTATGACAGATTGTCCTTAGCTCTGCCAACGTCCGTCATCTGTGCTGCTGCAAGCCACAGATGCCCAATGTTGGTAGAGGGCACGTTTGATCAGGGATGTGAAGAAAATTGGATGGTGATAGGGGGTGGAAACTCGCCTGATACAGTGGACTGTGCTGATGTTCATTCTTGGTCCGTAGAGGTGAGGTTGCTGTAGAAGCTTGCTGGATCAGCTCTCTTCTGACTCTTGTGCTGCTTTAAGAGGAGGCTGTGGGAGGGAAAAATCTGAAGGCAGGGTTGTTTTGCAGGGTTGTTGCCCTGCCATGCACATGCAACCACCTCAGTTGGTGTCCCTGTTCTGGGGGTCCTTGTGCTGAGCTCCTCTCACTTCCAGCTCTCCTGCTGTCTGCTTCTTTCTCCCCTCCAGCCCTTTTCTCCCTCTTACTTGTCTTGTGCTCTTGGTGTGGAAGGCACTGGTATAGGTACGGTGCAGGGCAATGGCTGTTGAACTGTCTCTTGTCTTGGCATCCATCTCTAGTCTGCCATTGATAAAAAACCATCCCTACTGCCTGGGATTGCTTCCTAAATTCATAGGAATGGCTCTTACACTGGGTTTTTAAATCTAGGCAGGATGCCATACCTGTCAACGTTTCCCTTGCCAAAATTTGTGCGCTATCTGCACTGACCGTAGTTGAAAAGCCTCTTTGCAGCAGTTCGGTAAACTAATTAAGACTGATCTCAGTGGAGGGTGACAGAACTTGATCTGTTTTACCTGCCTGTCCACTGCACCCTGGAAACAGCAAAACTTCCAGAATGGGACCCACTGAGTAGAGTCTTCATCTCATGTAACTAAGCTCTGGGCTTAGCCCTTTGCTAAGGCAAGACTGCTTAAATGAAGTTGCGTAGCATCCATTTTTTTTGTATCTTAAAGATAAGAGGCTAACATATCCTAGGGGCTTGTGCTGATATTTGACCTCTTTGGGGGAGAGGTAGGACAAGAGTAACATTAGCAGAGTGTGCACAGTGTGTGGCAAGATTGGATTGTGAGCGCAGGAGATGTTCTGGTATGCAGCGTCTGAAAATGCCGTTTGCCATTTAAAGGCTGGTCCAAGTTTGCTGGGCTAATGAAAAGCAGCAATATTTCTGTCTGTCCACGTGCACTCACATAGGATAACCCAGGCTGTCACCTGCTTCATCAGTAAAAGGCCTGAACAGAACAACTTATGAACGCTATTTATTTATGAGTTTTTCTATCAAAATTACTAAAATTATTTTGCTTATGAGCATCCTTTCAATTTTATTTTGAGGTCAACATGAAAGGTTGCTTGCCTGGAGAGGCAATATCTTCTCTGCATAAGTCTCTGATGTACGTAGAACTTGGTATTCATAATTTTCACATTTTCTCTTTTCTTGTGAATCTGAATTGGCTCCAAGTGCCATATGGATCTCTTCATAGAGATGTTGCTTGTGTTGGTGGTTTCATCCTGATTTGGCAGAATTCCTCTGTTTTCCCTGAATAGTTCATGCTTCAACAAAACAATTGTCTTGCAGTGTGCCTCTGGTCCTTAAAGAACAAACATAAATGACTCTATTCTCTACAGTGGACACTCAGCCAGACCAGATAGTTTAGTTTCAGATTTATTCTGATTGTCATAAACTGCGTGCCTTTTTGTACAGGTGGACTTTGTAAGTAGTCAGTGTTGCCCAGTGGAGCAAGCAGACAGCTTACATACAATGAGATTACTGAGATGTTGGAGAGGAGAGGTACCCAGAAGCCATGTGCAGTGATGCCACTTCTGGACAATTGTCTGCCATCAAAAGGTTCACAGAGTTGGGACCCTCAAAGTGGGGGATGCCTTTACAGCTTTGGCTTTTTGGTGTCGTGTGGAGCAAGGTCACCCCACAACAGTTCCTCTGTTACCAGGATCTTAGTTTGTTATATGATGTTGGTGTTTCTAGACAGTCCTTTGTCTCTGGTCTCTGTCTCCTGGACTGTTTTCAAACACGGATATATTTGAAATAATGTTTTTTGATTGCGCTAGTAATACCCATGAAAATGAAGTGTCATCCAGATTTGGGGGGGGGGGGCTGGCTGTTTGATCAGAGCTGGAGTTGATTACAACACGAGGGTTAGGAACGGTGAACTGTGTATTTGATTTTTTTACTTTTTTTCAGCGGATCCAAGTGCTTTAGATTCAAATATGGTTATCTAGGTATTATCTCCTTTCAAGCCACCTTGCAGGAATGGACTAGGCTCTAGAAACATCACTGAGGTGAACATCTTGCTCTTTTTGCAGAAGAGTTTTTTGATCCATTTTGTGAGAAAATAGATTAGTGTGGGGTCTTCCCTGATTCCCTGGTGTAGAGCTGGTCCCTTCCATTTTTCTAAAGAATATTTTTGTCCTGCTCTTTTAATTGTCTTGTGGGGGCAGAAGCTGGTTTGAAGTTTCACACTACTGTTTGAGGATCCAAATGAGGGTCCTCATCTCTTCCCTGCTTCCTGCAAAGGGTTTGTTTAACTTGGGTCTCTGGAGGGTGCTCCCAGCACCTGGATGTGTTGCTTTGCAGCAGTGTTAACACCAGCTAAGGTGAATCCTTTTACTCTCCGTGCAGGAATTAGAGGTATTTCAGAAGAGACAACCACTGGAGTTCACAACCTGTATAAAATGAAGGCCAATGGGACCCTGAAAGTGCCAGCTATCAATGTTAACGACTCTGTCACCAAGGTAATGCAGCTAGAGCCCTTCTGCTGTGTTCTGTTGTCTCACCAGTTTGGTGGCGTTGGTGTCACCTTTGGCGTTTGTTGTCATTCCTATGCAAGTATTCCTTCTCTTGCTCAGCTATTCCTGACCTGGCACTGAACAGATTTCTCACTATATCCTTGAAGTGAGCCCATGATGCCTCTAATGGGATGTGCCATTGTAAATAGCCTCTTTTCAGAACATCAAGGGCTTTTATTTTTGTATGTAAGGACATGCATTCTTCTGCATTTTAAACACCTTTGGAAATCCTGGCTCCTGGGGCGCAAGTCAGCTCCTGTGGCAAGGGGCACATCCTAACTGAGTAGCTTAAAGCCCACGGGTAGGTGGCAGGTACTGGCTGGGAAAATGACCTATGTGAGTTTGTGGCTGGTAAAGGTCAGTTGATGTGACAAGCTATCTCTGTGAGCAGCAGTTGCAAAGCATAGGGCAGGAGGTTTTTATTCCTTGTTTAGCTATATTGCTGCTTCCTGAGACAAATCCTGGTGAATTGAGGGGTAAAGAGGAATGGTGTTTAAAGGGTGCTGGTGCTTTTTGGATGCAGATGAATTACAGTGGGAATTTCAGGTGTACTTAAGGTTTATGCATCTAGATGGTTTTTAAATCTAGTTGCTAAATCTATTTCAAGCTACCATACTAACATTATCCTATTGGGCATGGCAGTTCTCACTGGCTGATCTGCTTTCTCTGCAGTTTGCTATCTGAAGAGTATCTCCTTTCTGCTCACAAAGATGCATCTGGCATTTTTATTTCATAGCTAGTGGGCTGGAATCCAGCTGATCTTGGAAGGAACTTCTTTCTCTGCATTGTTTTCACCTAGATGTGTGCCTCTTGCATAACAACTATTAATGCTGTTTAGTGGATTTAGAAATTCAGATGTTTCTAAAAAAGCCTCTTGAGTGGATTTGGGTTGAGCTTGCTTTATTCTAGTGCCAAACAAGTGCCTGTTTTCAAGTGCTGTTTGGTATTTATGTAGTAAGAGATTTGTACAAACCAGTTACAGATCTTCAGGATGACATGCAACTGAGCTGACAAATTCTGCTCTCCCAGTTTGATACTTTCACTTGGTGCCAGGATCCTATACTAGTGTTTGGAGAGAGAAGGCAGTATTTGGAGAGAGAAGGCAGGCAGCATCCAGTTCTGTTCTTCCCTCCTGCTGCTCAGATGTGGGTTTGGGTGGGATAGATGTCTGCATCTGGCACTCTGCTACCTTGCCCATGTGGGAATGCACAGGCACCTGGAAGGCTTTGGTTGCAGTTGGGAGACTTGGTGATGAGGAATCAAATCCGACCATGCTGTTTTCCTCTCTAAGAAGGCTTACATGGCAAGGAAAACCTGC
The DNA here is from genome assembly GCA_034008185.1 of Gorsachius magnificus. Lineage (NCBI taxonomy): Eukaryota > Metazoa > Chordata > Aves > Pelecaniformes > Ardeidae > Gorsachius > Gorsachius magnificus. Next base: position 11,471,081 of record CM067091.1, read on the forward strand.
TGGAGGACTAGAAAAGAGGATTACTGACTGGCACTAGCTTTGGAATTTGAAGGATTGGTAACATGAATTTTCTGAAACATTAATGGCAAATGTGCCTGTGATAAGACTTCTGCATCTGAACTATAACTTCTTACACATTAGTCTTTGGCCAGCTTCTGATCCTGGGGGTGATATGCTACTATACCTCGTGACTTGCTCAGATAACGCATTGGAGTCATAGCTGCAACATTTTTTATACATGGACTTTGCATTTTTTATCATAAAAATTTTACAGTTGTAAACTGTAGACTGTAAACCAATGTGTAACATCTTACATGTGCTAGGTGGCACCAGCTGTAGCTGCAAGGCAGGTCCCATTTGAAAGATCAGTTCCCCTACTCACATCTAGGTGTGTAGTTGTAGGATTGCTTACAGCAGACAGAATGCTACCCGTGTTGTATGAAAGCAAGAACGATTGGTGACCTCAGGCTGTAGAAAGCGTGGGGCAGGCTTTGAGACTAGAATTTTGCTGTGGATGGTGAGTTCTTTATACCCCTGCCTTGGGAAGCATAGGACAGCTTCGGTAGCCAGATTTTTCTAAATTTGTGGCTTCTGTAACTCTTCAGATAATCAAATGTTTATACAGCCCATCCTCCTGGTCAAAACAAAGGATGTTAGGGAAATAAGGAGAAGCATTACAAAAATCAGTACAGCAATACATGCTCCTCAGTTTAGGAGGATGGTCAAGTGGAATACTATTTGACATCTGACTTAGCAGGGGAATTTTGATTTGGAGGTCTGGCTGTTAGGCTCATGTGTTAATGTTACAGTAGGAAGATGTGTGATGGGGCATTAGGAGATGAAATCCAGGGGTTCTTGGTTGCAGTGACCAGTATTGTGAAGGGCTGCTTGCTGGATTTTTCTAGATCTGAGCAGTGGTGAGGTCTGGCAGTCTTAGTGTAACTGCTTCTGGGAGAAGATGCAATTTTGATCTTCCTGGGCTGTGGGAACCAATTTCTCACGGTTGATGCAGGCAGCTTGCTGCTTCTGCAGGGTGTGTGTGTCTCGCGAAGATAACAATGTGTGCTAGCCAGTTGGCCAGATTTTCTGCTGGTGTGTTTTGCCTATCTGTGGCACTTGGTTCAGTTTATTGTCTGATAAACAGCAGCAAAGAACTGGTGAACATCTGGTTAAGGAACTCAAATCTACTTCTGTATGCAAAAATTGTTTGTGCTTTTACATGATAAATACAGGTTACCTCTAAGAAGCTTTTAACATGTCCAAGTCTTAGTCAGTAGATACAATGTACTTATGAAATGCTTCTCTCCAGGGGTGTGCTGGTCTGTATCTGGTATAACCATATAAATTGAAACTGGATAAATAAAAACATCAGACCAGGTTATCTTCTTCCCATCCCTCACTGTGGTTAAAGTATTTAGCTGCCTGTTAGTCTCCTGGTTTTTAGTACTTGCATATGAGTCCATTTTGTTCCTCTAAGGCATTTTTACTTGAGTGACTTTCATCTGTTCTCGCCTTTTTCTTCCTCAGAGCAAGTTTGATAACCTTTATGGTTGCAGAGAGTCCCTCATCGACGGCATCAAACGTGCTACAGATGTCATGATTGCTGGAAAAGTAGCAGTCGTGGCAGGTTACGGTGATGTGGGCAAAGGCTGCGCTCAGGCCCTGCGGAGCTTTGGAGCCAGAGTAATCATCACGGAAATCGATCCCATCAACGCACTGCAGGCAGCCATGGAAGGTGAGAACTGAAGGAGATGCAGGAATTAATGCATCTGATGGGGGTCTCTGCATGTCAGCATAGAGAAATAAATGATAGTTGGCCAGGACAGTTTCAGTGGATTTCAGCCCTGTCCCTGTTGAGGTAGAGTTGACTCCAGTTTATCTGTAGGAATTCATTCCTTACAGTTAGGGAAGGAGTTTATTAGTATAGGCCTTGAAGATGTGTTTGGAGTCAAGGCTATAGAGACCATAGCAGGGTATGGCCCGCATTTCATAACGCTGTAAGTCTGGTTTTGAATGGATTCCTTATCTTCAAGTTGTGCAACTCTAGCCTCCAGCATGGGTTAAGACTTCACTGGAATATCTCCACAGTAAAACACCAGGCCTTACCTTCAGCAGATGTTTTTGGAGAGCAATGCCATGCTCTCTGCCTTTCCAACGGTGCTCGTGGTTCTGGAAGCTGTGCTGCTTCTCTTCTGTGGGTGCCTCCTGTAACTATGCTTCTTAGTACTAGTTTATCCCATTTCTATTCGTACCTGGCTAGATCTTGCTGGTGTTGTGGGTGTACTTTCCTATACAAACTTGACCCCCTGAGTCTAGTGCTGTGCCAGATAGTACAAGACATGGAATGTATAGATCTAGAGACTGGAAACAGGTGAGGGATAGATGTTTGTGCTACATTGCTCTTTAGTAAGACAAGTATGCCCACTACTTTGCATCCTCCATAGGTGAGGTATTGGCACAGGTATCTCTTACTCATTCTTTCTCCGTGCTTTTCCACTTGTAATATTGTAGCCCATTTTTTAAGTGCTAGTGGTTGGGTAGAGGAATAACTTTTTCTCTTTTCAGGTTATGAAGTTACAACAATGGAGGAGGCTTGCAAAGAAGGCAATATCTTTGTTACCACCACTGGCTGCACTGACATTGTTCAGGGCAGGTATGGTCTAGCCACTTGCTGTAGTGAAAGCATACCTGTACAGTTAGATTTTTATTTTTTTTTTTTAAAATAGAATCATAACTCGTCAGCAGTATGGTGAGGGCTGGCACACAGCCTCATTTCTGGGCATCAGAATTTGGCATCAATTTAGTAAGACATCAGGGCTTTAGTCTTTCAGTTCTGTTAGATGTTGCCACGTTGCAGTTGTTCCTGTCTTACAGCACATAATGATGGAGAAACGAGGTGTAGAGGGCTGGTTAGACTTTTAGAGAACAAGAGCATCAGGGCTTAATTCTGTGTTAGGACAGATAAATGTGAACAGAAGAGGTAGGTAAAGGTTGAAAAGGCTGAAAGTGATTCCATTTGTGAGTACATGTAGCAGACTTGAAACTAGCCTGTTCTCAATAAACTACCCTGCAGGTTTTTTGTTATCGCTTCTTAGATCTCCATTTGTAGCCCCTCCGCTCTACACAAACTCATTCTTATCTTTGCTGTTATGATTGCACATGTTGTAGTGGAAGATCAGATTAAGTGGGAGGCGATAAGGCCATTAGTCTCTAGAGATGTAAAACCACTAGAAACTTTAAAGTCATGAAGAAAACTTTCTTCTGTGTAGGAAAGAATAACTGCAGGTATTTTAGTTTTGACCAATGAAACAAAATAGTTTTACTTCCCATACCAGAAAAATATTTTCTCTCCACTAACCTCTTGTATGCTTGGGAAGTGTCCTTCCCTAGAAGCTTGAGAGTGTTTTCCAGTAGACTTCCCATGCCTGGAAGATTACCAGACCCACACATCTTGTGAGACTCAAACGCAGTCAGTGAGCCAGGCACTGCTCATGTCTCCTTGAGCAGAGCTATGGACTTAGAGCATCTTTGGGTGCTGAAGAAGAAAATTTTTTTGTGCGTTAATTTTTGATATAACTTTTTTTTTTCAGGCACTTTGAGCAGATGAAGGATGATGCCATAGTGTGTAATATTGGCCATTTTGATGTGGAAGTTGATGCGAAGTGGCTGAATGAAAATGCAGTAGAGGCGGTGAATGTTAAACCTCAGGTGAGACAGCCCTTGCACAAGCTCTCCTGCTGGAAAGAAGCAATAGCTACTCAGTGACTGTTTCCAGAGAGGGGGGGGAGGGGGGGGAACGGTGTGTATTTCCCTTCAGGTGATTTGTGTTTCTTGGAAGCCAGTGTTGCTCTGGGCTGATCAGAATGGAGATTCTGCTCTGCTCTTCCCTAATTAACCTGGAACAAGCTGCACTTCATGTTCTTATCTTGGTATTAAAGCAATTGGTTCCAGCCAGTGCCCAAGTGTACAGCGTGGTCTCTGGCGAGAGGCACTTGGTACGGGCACGTCTTTCTCCAGGTGTTCCTACTTCCTTAGCAAACAGGAGCCTGCCCCTTCATGGTTGTTGTGCAGACAAGTTAATTGCATCACGTTCATTCCACAGGAAGTTGGCTTTGACATTTGGGGTATGGTGAGGAGGTATGGAAATGTGCTTTCTTTGATAGCCCCCAGCTGTAAACAATGCCTGAACTCCAGTTTCAAAAAGCAAGTTAGATGATGAACACAGAACAGACCTTTAGAGGCCGTATAAAACTTGTGAAGAGCAGAGCCTATAGATGGCTTGGTGGCTGATACAAATTTCCTCTCAGGGAGCTGCTTGCTCATGCACCGCTCTGCACCAGAACTATCTTGGTCCTGGCACAGGGTGCCAGGATTAGAGTGAATCTCAAGGGAATTTCTTCTGGGATTTTGTTAAGGTTTGAAAAAATTCACACCTCTCTGTTTTTCAAAGCTTCTTTTTATTTGGAGATTAAAGCCTCAGGAAAGCCCATCTGGAGCTCTGCCAAACTCAAGACTTCTGTTCCAGACTTACTGGCTGCATTTTAGAAACCTGTGTAGACCAGAAGTCTATGTGTGGGCAGACAAGGCAAGATGTTTTATCCTTGCTCATCTTGCATTCCTACCATGCATTTACTTCAAGCTATGGCTGTAACTACACAGGAAAATAGGGATCTAAACATTTCAGCTTTTCAGCTGTGTTTCCTAAAGCAGATAAACTGAACTAAATCAAAAGTGTTTTGAAACACCAGTACTGAGGAAGAACATCATGAAAAGCAAACCAGGCTTTGTCTGGCTTGGCATAGGACTTCATTACCTTTTAAAGAGGGAGTGTGATTGCCGATAGCAGGATTCTGGGACAGGTTTTCTACTTTTTTTAAAAACGCCACACCCAAGCATATGTCTTGCCAGATCTCAATCTGCCCTTCTAATAACTCCCCTGTGGCTTATTGGCCACCCACATCAAGCTCCTACTAAGCAGTTGTGAGAGTCTTTTCGGTGTCATCTTTGCTCTTGGGGCACTACATGGGCTCAACTAGGTATGAAGTTATACCCTCAAGTTCTCATTACACACAAGTCTGTTCTTGCCCCATGACCTTAGTGTGGAGCTGACTTTGCTCAACAGCTCTTGTCCTAGAGGAGCCTGCAGCTAGCTGCTCGCTTTCTGATAGCTCAGGTTTTAAAACTAAAAATGTGACTTCTCAAAAAGCAAGCATCGTTGAAGTGGCTCTTGAAGTCCACATGAAAAGCTGTCACTGTTGGCAGAGGTGGTAGCCCCTTTTCCTTTATATACTCTGTACTGAAGGAGCTAACCTGTCACAGGTGTATTGGGTGCAATGAGATTCAGTCTAGTCCAAGGTATGAAAACTGTAACAAGTTTCTGGTCAAAACCAGAATATTACCTTTTCAAAAGGATGGAGTTGGGGTCAAGGTCATCCATATGGTTTAATGCTGAAGACCTACCTCTTACCCTGAACATCTGGCCTGTTACACAAACTGCTGCTGTCACAGAATCACAGAGAATCTCAGAATGGCAGGGTTTGGAAGGGCCCTCCAGAGATCACCCAGTCCCACCTCCCCGCTCAAGCAGGCTCACCCAGAGCAGGGTGCACAGGACATTGTCCAGGTGGGCTTTGAATATCTCCAGAGAAGGAGACTCCACAGCCCCCTGGGCAGCCTGTTCCAGGGCTCGGTCACCCTCAAAGTACAGAAGTTCTTCCTCACATTCAACTGAAACCTCTTCTGCTTCAGTTTGTGCCCATTGCCCCTTGTCCTGGCGCTGGGCACCACTGAGAAGAATCTGGCTCTATACTCATGACACCCACCCTTAAGATATTTGTAAGTGTTGATGAGATCCCCTCTCAGCCTTCTCTTCTCCAGGCTAAACAAGCCCAGCTCCCTCAGCCTTTCCTTGTAGGGGAGATGCTCCAGTCCCCAAATCGTCTTTGTAGCCCTGTCACAAGCAGGATGTTCAGAGCGATGCAAAGGAGATACCTGCTCACAGAGCAAAAGCTGTGAGAATAGCTGCCCAGTGTGCTGTGGGTGCCACAGGTGTGTTTGCTTAAAAGTTGTTAGCTGAAGTTTGTAAAAGGTGTCTGACAGGCCTGAGGGGACCACCTCTGTCTCACCTTGATGAAGATTTACTGGGGGAAATAGCACTTCATCCTTAGGCTGTTCTTGTATTTTTCCTTACCCATCTACTGATTACCACTGGAGATGGGATATACCTAGAGGTAAATCTGATATCATGTGGCCGTTCCACATGTTTCAAGCCTCACTGCAGTGAGGATGGCCTGTAGATGTGTACATTGCTAAGCCCAATAAAAACTGGTCCCTGACTCGGGTTAATACTTGGGTTTTGTTGACTTACAGCAGTGAATCTGAAGCACTTAACTAGCTTGAATCTCCAGCTGGACTCCTGTTATCGGTGTATTTAATGCTATGTGTAGCTACATTGTGCTCGTGTGTACCCCTGTGCTCCATTTTGTGTCTGCTTAGATTTTTTTTTTTGTCCCTAAAGGCATCAGACCTGCATGATGAGGTAAGGAGGTAGCTGCTGAGCAGGTGTTATGTGAACAAGTCCTGCTGTGTGAAAGCTTCATTATTCTTCCCTTTCATTCTCTGTGCCTGATTGCTGTTGTGGCTGGGCAATTGAGCAGGAGTGGACTAACATGTCCTAAAAGCTTACTTGTTTCAAAAGGGGGAGAGGCAGGACTGGGAGGCAAAATGTGATGTTAGAGCCCCAAATTCCATGCTTGAAACAAATTAAAAGACATTGAGTAGAAATTTGCTGCAATTGCTTAACTTCCAGGACATGCATTGACTTTATGTTTAGAAACAAGCTCCCAGCAGGCATCCTGCAGCTTCTGTCCCCCACCACCTGCATGGGAATTTGTCTGCATGTGTGGGACCCTGCTCAGGCAGCAGTGACAAGTGACTACAATAATTGATAGAACTGTCTTACACTGAAATCTGGGAAGGAGATTATCAGTTTGCCACTTAGGTTGCTGCTGTCTTCTCAGTTTTGCTGAGACTCGTCAAAGGAACACTTCTGCGGTTGTCTTGGCCCCAGTCTTTTGGGGGCCTCAAGGGGAGGTCAGTCCTGTGTGAGGCGTGAGATCTTGCACTTATCCTTAGAGTAAGATGTTTTTTCACACCAGTGGTCTGGGTGAGGTATCCTGGGTTTTATAATACCAGGTATTAACTCTCTAAATACTCAATTTTTTCTAAGACTTGGCAGCTTTCTTCTATATCCTGTAGGAGGAGGGGAATATAGTACAAGAGCAAAAATCTCTGACCTACTGTGAAGACATCTGTCTCTTGATTGGAGGATTAATTAGTACCAGAGCTGAGGGTTGCTAGACTTCACCTAGAGGTACAGGGTAATTGTGAATGTCTGTCGTGGTTTAACCCGGCTGGCAACTAAGCACCACGCAGCCGCTTGCTCACTCCCCCCCCTCCCTCAGTGGGATGGGGGAGAGAATCGGGAAGGGGAAAAAAGGTTAGAGCCGAGGGCTGAGATAAAGACAGTTTAATAAGAGAAAATAATAATAATAGTAATAATGAGAATGATAACAAAATATACAGAATATACAAAACGGATGATGCACAATGCAATTGCTCACCACCCGCCGACCGATGCCCAGCCTGTCCCGAGCAGCGATCAGTACCCGAGCGACCGACCGACCCACCAACCCCCCCTGAGCATGACGTTATATGGTATGGAATAGCTCTTTGGACAGTTTGGGTCCTAGCTGTGCTGTACTCCCAGCTTGTTATGCACCTGGCCGAGCAGGAGAAGCTCAAAAAGTCCTTGAGCAGTCTGAGCACTGCTTGGCAACAACTAAAAACATCAGTGTGTTATCAACATTCTTCTAGTACTAAATCCAAAGCACAGCACTATGCTAGCTTCTGTGAAGAAAATTAACTCTATCCCAGCTGAAACCAGGACAATGTCCAATGCAGTATACCTTCCAGTACCATATGGGCTCCATTGACAAGTGGTGAGCTGGTGTAAGAAATGTTTCATGCTTGGGATAGGAAAACATCTTATTGTGCCATTCTGATTCCTCTGTTGCTTTCAAAGTACAGTTCAAGAGGAAACAGGCGTATTACTGAAAAGCTAGTAGGGTGTTTTGAATATGGTTTTGCACTGCAGTCCTGCTTAGCTGCATTCTGATATTAGACATTGATGTGTAGCACAGGCTCAGCTTGAGAGGGGAAGGAAAGGTCAGGGTGGGATCAATGAACTTTGGCTCTGAAAATAAATTATTCATGTAAGGTGTGGAGGGAAGTGCAAAACATCCAGAAAGTCCAGAGCAAGCTAAATGCCGATGGAGAAAGGGAGGGGGCGTTTGTGTAAGTGTGGAGATTAACTTCATGCTTGGATAACTTGAGTTCTACTTCTGTAGCAATTTCCTGAGCTTAGGAATCAGCCTGTTTATCTGCCTGTAGATGAGATGTGTTTCCACAGTACTGACTTAAGCCTCTCCTGGTACTGCTGCTATTTTGTATTTATTTCTGTGCAAAGACATTAATTTGCATTTTCTGTGTTATCCTGTGCATTGAATGAGCCATGCTGGCAAGATTGCTGAAGGTGTGCAATTCCATGTACAAGCCAGCAGCGGTCCAGGTACAAGTTGTGTGGAGATTATATGGATATAATATTGGCACCTAAACCACCCCATTCAGACTTCAAAACTGAAATGCTACTTAACTGCTACCTTGTAGTAGTTTAATCTGTAAATATAATGTTTAAGAGAAGTAATATTGTAGCTGTTCTCAGGATTTTTAGTGTTCTGCTTTCTGGCTGCTTGCTTCCTTTGTTTTGTTACTTCCTCCATAACCTTATGATAGCCCATATGGTATTTTTTGGGTGGACTGAGCACTGTCACTGGTGGTCCACAAGGGAGAATCAGCATCCACAAGAAACATTGCAACTGTGGAGAACTTTTTACTAACCCTGCCTTGCTGTACTGCTCTCGGACAGGAGCAATTAAGAATGTTACTTTGGGCTTCTGTTTGAGGTGGTTGCCATCTACATATTGTGCTGAAAACGTAATCGTCTGTTATGAGACTCCCAGGAGCAGAAAATAGTGCTGCAGTTGAAGTGTAGCTGGGGAAGATGGGTGGAGGCACAGACCTGCTGGGAAGGCAAAATACCTGTTCTAATAAAATAGTTTCTGTTGGTTTAGTTATTACATCTCTGCTAAGGACCTGCACAACGATGGTTTTTCAGAAGATGGTGTTACAATTAAAGCTTCATCCTGCGTGGCTTTTAACTTTCAGGCCAAAGCTTTAAGAATAAAACCAAAAGTGATGTGTGGTTTGCTTCATATTAAATAACTTTGGAGACTAAAAGTATAAATACAGCTGTGGCGAGGGACCCTTTTAGGTCTTTCACAGTTGCTGTACTATGGCAGCATAAGATAAATGGACTTGCCTAAAGCATTAACCTATGTCAAAGTTGGTCGTTGAGTATTTTTTAAGTCTTTCCAAAGGTTTGCTCCGTTACCACATGCTTGGTGTGACATAAGCAATAAATACCAGTGACTACTGAATATTCTTGTAACTTAGAGGCCATATTGGCATTCACTGTAACCTCTTACAGGGGTGAAGGTGGGGGGAGAACAGCTTGGGGCTGGTGGAAAGGAGAAGCAGAGTTAGCTTTAACGTTGCAGGAGCCCAGTCTGTCCCAGACAGCTGAGGCCTGTATTAAGTGGTGTTATCTTCCTGATTGCATGGGACTCTCTCACAGAACTGCAGACCTGCCTCCTTTGCTCATCTGCGACTTGATTCTGTGTGCAGAGAGTCCTGTCATCCCCAACACAGCTTGGAAATCAGTCTGTGCAAAGGACCACATATTTGCCCCCCAGAGGAGCGGGGCACACCAGAAGCTAGGAAAGCTGTTTATTACACTGTTAAGCACCTTACTGAAGTGGGAAGAAGTACAGGGGAGCGGTTTCAGCAGGCTGAGGGCTCTGGCTCCTAGCCCTGTGGTAGGTGGAAAGGCTCTGGACTGTTGCACGCAGAGGTGTGCCCTCTTCTCTCCTCTCTCTCCACACCGGTTGTTACAATTAGGTATGGATGAACTGCATGTTACTGCTAGCAGCATGCTCCCCACAACAGCCATCTGAGACAACCTGCATGTGGGAAAACCAGAAGAACCGGATAACCGGTTAAATATGAAGCAGATGCTAAGGTTCATGTTGTGTGAAGTCCAGAATAGCTACAGGCTTCGCAAACGTTGGCTGGGAATTTATGGAGGGGTGTCTCAATTGCAATCAAAGTCTGTGTTGCGAGCCCATTGCTGATGTGGGAGGAAGGCTCACCAAGCTTGGCATGATTTTAAAAGCTCTCTGTACCCTGACATCACGCTGCCATTGCTTTTTCCCACCCAGGTGGATCGCTATACACTGAGGAATGGCCGTCATATTATACTGCTAGCAGAGGGCCGACTGGTCAACTTGGGCTGTGCCATGGGTCACCCGAGCTTTGTCATGAGCAACTCCTTCACCAACCAGGTGCTGGCGCAGATCGAGCTGTGGACCAATAGTGACAAATACTCTGTTGGAGTCCATTTCCTGCCAAAGAAGGTGAGTTAGAATAGCAGGAAGATGCAGGCTTCTAAGGAAGCTGACTTCAGATGTGATCATGTAGACGTGTTTCATTTGTGCTCGAGTTCATTTTCCTGCTGAATGTTGTTGCTGCAAGGAGCTTCTGTCCCTCAGTGACTGCTTGTCTTTTGTCATGCTGAGCCTGAAGTGGGCTGGTTTTTGTGGCTAACCTGTTCTGCAACTGGGACTTGTCTGTCACATGCAACAGGAATGTCCAGTTGCTTTTTGGCTTGACTTGCTGCTCTTCCCTAAGGTGCTGGGAAGCCCTGTGCTGCCTCGGGGTAGTCAGGGAGCTTCTCCCAACCAGCTTGTTCTTCTGCGGAATGTTAACAGTCACTGCAAGCTTTCACATGCCTATCCAGCAGCAAACTCTAGTAGGACAGAGTTGAAGCTGGAGTGAAACTAGGAATTGCTTTTACTGTGGTTGATAGAGTCTGGGTCCCATTTGCACCTGAGCAGAGCTTACCGCAATCTGGTCCTAATAGCTTCACAAAATATTAATGACAGATTCCTTCAGGTTTCCCTTTAAACTTATCTCTGCATTCTTTGTTCTTGGAAAAATCTGGATCATGTCACAACTTGCAAATTCCTTTTATAAAACTAACCTGGTTTTAATTTTCCAAAACAAGCCTGAGAATTTGAGATGGTCATGAAAAAGATGCTGTAGTTAAATCCCACTGCCTTTGGAATGCAGCCAGGTGTGAGACTGAATGTGAAAATACTTTTCATTTGGGAAGAAGAATGTGTATGTTTAGGCTTACTTATGAAGTGATTGCTGAAGGACTTAAGCTTCCAAACCCATCCATTAATGATCAAGCAAAGCATACCAGAAATATGATGTAGGAGTTGATGAGCAAGCTTACACGTAATCATCTTCAAAGGAAAAGTTTTGTCCACAGTTATATTGAAAATGATAGACCAATGTTGCTAATAAAATGTGGCTTCATCCTCTTCCTGAATAACAATTTTTGGTAAGCATACTTGAACTGGAAATGAGAAGTAATGTCCAGATGAGTGAGTTACAGACAGAGTTGCATGTTAGCAGAACATGTGGTAGTGATCTTTTCAGGGTCATATACTGTGACAAAATGCTCTCTTTACCCTCTGCGCTGCATAGAGAATTTCAAAGAATAAAGCAGGCACCTGTTAGAACCAACAGAAGATGGGCAGAGGAGCTTTCGCTAATAACTTTCTGGCTGGTATCTTTCCTTGTTCTGTCAGTAGCTTTGAGGTCCAAAAAATTTAAAATTCCAACCACCTTTTCTTTGATTGCAAGAATATTGCTTTGATGATCAGCTGTTACAAACAAGCACACATTTCTGCAGTGCGTGTTCCTGGGAATCTAGGCAAACGGTTGTGTCCATGTTCTTGGCACCAAATTTGTCCATCCTTATGCTCAGCTAGCTGATTTTAAGGTAAGAATGTCAGCTTACCTTCATCTATATTTGTGTCCCTTTTTATCTAAATCTTGAAGTCCCCAAGGCAAAGCAGCTGTGAAACAACAACTCTGCTGCAGTTTGAGAAGCTGATCTGGGAAATGTCAGGGACTCTGCTCCCTTTCAGATGACTGTAATCTGGAAATGCGCCTATCAGATCTTCACATGTCAGTCTGGTCAACTAGATAGGCATTCCATTTTTAACCCTCCTTTTTCTCCCTGATAGGATCTACAAAGCTCAAATACTTGTTTCCCTTCTAAACAGAGCCCTTCCAGTTAGCTTTTCCTTCTTTTGTGATTTTCCTAACTCTTATGTAGCATTCAGTAGCTTTCATGGTTCACTTCCACATTCTTCAACCACTTCATCTTATCTTTTTAACTTTGTCTTGTACATCTTTGGCCCTTGTTCGTTGTCAAAAGATGTTTGCAGGTCCATGTTCTGAAGAGATGTCGGCAGTTCTGCTGTGAACAGGTTGAGCTGTAGTGAATTGTGCTCCATACAGATGTAGCTTTTTACCTAGTTCATTACTATGGGATTACTGCAGAGTAGTTGCTTGTTACCACGCTCCCTTTGAGTGAGTAGTCTAGGACTAGTTATTGAATCCTTTAAGACATGCTGGGCTCACACAAGCTGAAGATGTGGCCCTTGATTGTTCTATTGATTTATTGCACTTCAAATATATTGCAGCCTTTCCCATATATGTAAGTGCTGTGAGGGAAACATTGCCAGCCTTTACTGTGCTGCTGGAATTTAGACTTCGCTTTTATCTGTTTCCTTGGCAGCAATCACTTGTATTTTGCAGGAATTACACATGGTGGTCAGCCTTGTCCTTCTGTTGTAACTCAGCAGCACCTGAGCCCTTCTTAGTGCTATCCTTTCTATCTCTGAATATCCTCTATGGCTGGATGTTCCCCTCTGGCATAGCAGCTGGTTTGCCATTTTATTGTTTGTTTTCTGACTCTTCTGTACCTATCTCCTATAGCACTTAACTCTCCTGTAGCTTTACACATTTTTTAATTCCTTGAGTTTGCATGTCTGCCTGACACCTCTGGGATAAAGAAGGTAGATCACCATTTCTGAGCCTATGTGCTACAGCCTACCTTGCCTTATTCTTCATGAAGACAATGCCAATAGATACTTGTATTCTCGCTGAATTAGTGATTCTGGAATGAATTTCTTAATACATGTATGCCTAAGATGGGATATCTGGAAAGGAGATGCATTTTTTCCCAGTATTAGAACTTACCTAAAACTGTAAAGGTGATGGTCTAATATGTCCAGGTGTCTTCATAGTGGAAACATGACTGGGGCTCTGCCGTTCTACCAAACTGGAAATTCTCATCTCTGAACAGTTTGATCTCTGTTCCTTACTTGTTGGATGGATATTTGTGTAAGTGAGATTGAAATGGGCTTTAGCTGTCTGTCTCAAACTTGACTCCCTCAAAAGCGTGGGGCTTTTCCATCTGAGCGCAGTTCTGTGCTCAAAGCAGATGCCTCTGTGCTCAAGCAGGTGAGGAATGTTGGTGGGAAAAGAGCTGCCTTTACTGCTCATCTGTGTTGGTCTGCTCAGTCCTCCTTGGGGCTGCTGTTGATTTTCACATACTCATTTCTCGCTATTGACCGTGATTTCCTGAACGAATAGGACTCTGTTCTGCTAATGTTCTTGTCTCTATGTTTTGTCTTCCAGCTGGATGAAGCTGTGGCAGCTGCTCATCTGGATAAACTGTGTGTGAAGCTGACAAAGCTGAGTGACAAGCAGGCCAAATACCTAGGCTTATCAAGAGATGGGCCGTTCAAGCCAGACCACTACAGATACTGAGCAGGTGGCACTACCCAACGACCAAAGTGCAGGGATGCAACCTTCCAAAGCTCTTGTGTGTGCTGGGCTTCTGAGAACAAGCTCTTTGCCATACTCCTCTCAGTGCTGCAGAACCCCTCCCCTTACCAAGGGAGCTTCAGGACCTTATTTGTTAGTGAGAGAGGATTACTCTGACTCTTGGGGTTAGAACTGGTTACTTAGTTAGTGTCATGGTGAAAAGGATCCTATGCACCTTTTATTGGCTCCTGATGTCCCAATAAAGGGAGCAGGATGGAAGATTGTAAAAGAAAAATGCATAGTCTTGTCAAACACGTGGCTGATGAACCTGTTTGAACAGACTATCCGATAAGACGGGGAACGGTTCCTACAGGGAGATGCTTTCTCCCATGCCCTGCTCAAATTAGATGAATCCTATTAGGAGGCTGGCAGTTCAGGCTTCTCTCCACAGAGGTGCCCTAGCTGAAGTGCTTGTTGTGAAACTGGGGTAGTATAGGTGCTTGGTCTCCTTCCTATAAAATCAACTTAATCTCCTACTTGGAGATTAGAGCTGGAGTTTTTTTCTGGGTTAATTTACTCCATCAGTATTGGTCAGAAGAAAGACCCTTCTATACTTCTTCCACACCAACATAAGGATGGGATGAGGCAAGAGGGACTTTTTTTTGCAGCCTTCTAGTGTGTCATGAACAGCTGTGAAGCCGCTGAGGGGATGGTTAGGCTTAGGGACCTTGTTCGATCCTCTGAAACACCAGCAGCACACTTATACCCCAACTTGATTTTTCAGAGTTATGTCTGCTGTATCTTGTTTGTCACTGACTCAAAGAGCTTTTATTAAAGATCTGACTGTGGCCTGACTTTTGTACAGTAAGGTGCTTTGGGTTTTGCCATGGATTTGTTTACTTTCATGTGATCCTTAAGCTACTGAAAATATTTAATGTATCCACATGGGGTTTCCTGAGGGCAAAAGCCAGTGCTGTGGCCAGCCTGCATCATGTACTGAGCTGGGAAAAGCTGCTCCTCAGGTTATTTAAATATCTGAAGGGCTGAAACAGGAAAAACAACTCTTCCCCTCCACCCACACAGATTTATCTCCATATGTGTCATGGAAGTCCTCTCTTGCCACTGTCCTCTTCAGTCAACATTATATAGCAGGCCTCTTCAGTTGCTGGATGTGAGAAGACGAAAGGTTTGGTGGGATGTTAAAAGATGCTTGAAGTGCCCTGAGATTCATGTCTAAGCACCAGGTGTGATGTCAGTGAGCAATTAAAACAGATAGTGTGGAGTATGAGCTGCTGGAGGAGGAAAAAAGTGGGATAAGGAAACAAGGTGTTGCTTGGTGTGCAACTCTTCATTGCTTTGTTTTGCATTGGCCTCTAAAAAGCACCACTTTTAATTGAATTTGGGTCCCACAAATCCCAAAGGGGATTATCCTTTAAACTTACATATTATATATGCTGAGCTCCACAGACGCACACAGTTGCGATACACACCTACATGTAGGTGATGGTCACATTGTGTCATGTATAGCTGCATGTGACAGGGATGGGAGAATGATGGGAGAAAATGTCATTTTTAGTAGAACAAATGCAATAGAAGAACAAGGACTGGGTGTTCATTTGTTTCCTCTAGCTGGGCTTTGGCTTCTCTAAACCTATTTCTCAGGTGAACATCTGCTATCCTGTAGTACAGGGCTGTAATTCTGCTGTTGGACTTGGATCATGGATTCACAGAATAATTTAGTTAGGAAGGGCCACCTGGAGGTCTCTGGTTCATCCCTGTCCTGATACCAGGGCCAGTTAGATCAGGTTGGAGACCAGCTGGCCCAGGTGAGTTTTTCTGTACATTTAACTGGAATTTCCTGTGTTGCAGCCTGTGCTTGTGGCTTCTCATTGTACCCCTCTGCACCTCTGAGATGGCTCTAGCTAGCTCAGTGTTCACTACATGCTTGCATTAGGTAGTCATAGGCAGCAATAAATCCCCCTTTGCCTTCTCCACGTTGAATAAACCCAGGTCTTACTCTCTTTGTCCATCCTATGCTTCAGTCCCCTGACCATCTTGGTGGCCCTCTGTACTCTGATGGATGCACTCAGGTATGTCAATGTTGTCATTATACTGGGGATCCAAAACTGGGTGCAGGTGTCTTTAAAGTGCCAAACTAGGGAGAAGGTTCCCTTCTCTTGACCTTCTGGCTCCACTTTTGTTGGTACAGCTTTACTTCATGGGCAGTTGAGGACCTTATGCTTCAGAGTCTCTGGAGGAAAGGCTGCCTTCACCTTTCCATCTTCGACCAGTTTTGTTTGGCTTTTTTGAGTAACAGATCCAGCAGAGCATCTCCCTTAATTGGCTCATTGACCACCTGTGTCAAGAAATTGGCCTTTATGGTCTCCATAAATCTCTTGGGTTGCTTGTGCACAAACCTGCTGCCCTTCTAGCAGATGCTGGCATGGCTGAGGTGAAGTCTGCCAGCATCTGCTATCAAGAGGCTTTTTTCAGCTATCTAAAGACATTTTCAGCTACTTCCTATTCTGGTCAGGTGGTTGTTGTTGGATGCCCAGTGCTGAGCCACCCGTGTTGGTCTGTCCTCTGATACTTAACCCAGGAACTTTTGACTCTGTTCTCAAAGAACTGCAGTCTCAAGGAAGTTGAAAACGAAAGGGCAAGCTGACACCGTGAATTTATCTAAATATGTGTTCCATTGGGTGATCAACGTACAGCGTGCTATGATAGTGTGATGGGTTGACCTTGGCTGGATGCCAGGTGCCACCAAGCCCCTCTTACCATTCCCCTCTTACCATTCCCCTCTTCAGCAGGACAGGTGGGGAGAAAATGAGACTGAAAAGAAAGAAAACTCATGGATCAAGGTAAAGGCAGTTTAATAAAAAGCAAAAGTTGCGTGCAGTAGCAAAAGGAAAACAAGATTTTATTCTCTACTTCCCATCAGCAGGTGATGTCCAGCCCCTTCCTGGGAAGCAGGGCTTCAGTACACATAGCAGTTGCTCCGGAAGACAAAACATCATAAAAGACAAATGCCCACCCCCCTCTTCCTTTTCCCTTAGCTTTTATCTCTGAGCTGATGTCATAGGGTACAAAATATCCCTTAGGTCAGTTTGGGTCAGGTGTCTTGGCTATGTCCCCTCCCAGCCCACTGGTGGTGGAGGTGGAATGTTGGAGACACAGCCTTGATGCTGTGCGAGTGCTGCTCAGCAGGAGCCAAAGCACTGGTGGGTTACCAGCACCTTTCTAAACGCCGATAGCAAGCACAGCGCTGTGCAGCTCGACCCGATGCAGATTGCCGTGTGCTTTTTTGTTTGAAATGTTTCAGGAAGATTGGTCAAGAGTGGTTTTGAGTGGGGCCTAGCAATTGGTGGTTGTGTGTTAATGACTCTGTTGTTATTTTGTATGTTGGGGAGTGAGCCAGGACCCCTTTTTTTTTTTTTTCCACATTTCTGTTTATGTTCATTACAGATCACTCAGAGTTGATGTGTTTAATATGTAGAGAAATCTATTTGTGTGCGTATATATGTTTGGGTTCCTTCAGAAGACTTGTGCTCTTGTGCTTCCTGGTTGTTGGAGCTCTTAGAAGTCTGGTCAACATTAGGCTCAGGGGCAGCACCTCCCAAGTTTCTGGAAATATTTCTAGAGAGATATTTTCTGTGTGCAAAACTATACCTGGAGAGCCCAGTGCAAATTCACGTTGTTTAGCCCCTGTTCAAGCTCCGGAGGCTTTAAGCACACAAAATCATGATTCCATAGGTGAGTCAGGGAAATGTCCAGACACCAGCAGCTTGGCCAGGTCAGAAACATCTCCTCTGCTTTGTGAGGGCACTGAAGCATTGCTGCAAGGAGGAAGAGAACTGTCTAGCGGCTTCCTCGCACAGCACTTTCATTGATCAAACTCATGAAAATCTGCCTTGCTGCTGAAAATACAGCAGTTTGAGCAAGTTAACAATGTGGGTATTGGACTTGAAAAACATGGTTTGAGTTCCAAATTTACATTTGAAATATATTCTGCTAGGTTGTCTTTTTTTTGGTTGAGGAGGACTAGGTCAAACACAGCCCCTAACAGAACCACTGGCAGAGTTTCTGTACCTCCCTCCTACTCCCTGCAGTACAACTGTGGCTTAGTGCTGCCTGCGGACTGAATGCTCTGCCTGTCAACAGTGTGGCTTTGTGAACTGGCAGCATTAATGCAAGAGGGTGGTCAATGTTTCTGTTCAGCTGTTACTGGGTGCCACATCGCTGTGCTGGAGGTACAGCTTAGCAGCTTCTCTTCCTAAACGGGGTCATCTTGCCTCTTGCTATGCTATGAGCTTTCTTTGGCCAAACTCATGCATTGCTGCAATTTGAACTCTTCTTCAAGGGCAATTTTGAATAACCCTTACTATAAAATATGCAGATTTCACTTCCATTTCAGCAGCTTTCCAGAATGGATGGAAGCCTTTGAAACATGACCTTTGTGTAGCAGTTGATTTCCTTTAAAAAAATGGATGTTGTGTTCTCATGTCCTGACTCCCTGCTAATTTCTCAACAGGTCTCCAATCTGTATTGAAGGAAAAGTGTGCCCAGGTGGCCAAGAGGGCCAACAGCATCCTGGCTTGTATCAGGACTGGTGTGGCCAGCAGGAGCAGGGCAGTGACCGTGCCCCTGTGCTGGGCGCTGGTGAGGCCGCCCCTCGAATGCTGGGTTCAGGGTTGGGCCCCTCACTCCCAGAAGGACATGGAGGGGCTGGAGCGTGTCCAGAGAAGGGCACCAGAGCTGGGGAGTGCCCAAGGCTACTGGGGAGTGTCTGGGGGAGCTGGGGGTGTTCAGCCTGGAGACCTTATTGCTGCCTACAACTGCCTGACAGGAGGGGGGAGCTCGGGGGGGGTCAGGTTCTGCTCCCAGGGAATGGGCAATGGGATGAGGGGAAATGGCCTCAAGTTGTGCCAGGGCAGGTTTAGGTTGGACATTGGGAAAATTCCTTCCCCGCAAGGGCTGTCAGGCACTGGAAGGGGCTGCCCAGGGCAGGGCTCGAGTCCCCATCCCTGGGGGTAAAAGCTGGGCAGACGTAGTGCTTAGGGCCAGGGTTTAGTGGTGGGATGGCAGGGTTAGGGGAACAGTTGGGCTGGGTGAGCTTAAAGGGCTTTTCCAAACAGAATGACTCTATGAAATCACTCAGCTTTATTGCTTGCTTGCTTTTTATTGGCAAGAACACATGTGCTGTCACTGAGAGCTTCACTAAATCACTTACAAGTAATTTTTAGGTTGTTACGATCCAATTCTATTTGGACGAGAGGAAGGCCCCCTTGCTTTCTAGCTGACCTCAGGCGAGGCTGGGAGGCTAGGGGCGGCTAGACCAAACTCTCGTTTCAGGTTCGATCCCTTCGAGTGAGATTAAGACACAAACGAGGTCAGATGTCATAAGTCCACCTGTTTATTAATTGTTTGGGGGAAAGAGAGAAAGCAGTGACAGGGAAGGAAATAAAGCGAGAGGTCTAGATAGAAGAGAGCAGACAGTCACCACCATGGATTCGCAGCATCCCAGGGGTCCGTGCTTCTGGGGTCTTCGGTGATTGCACACGGAATCTTCGGTGGTCTCTTCATGAGGTCGGTGATCTTCCTCTGGCATCTTTGATGGTCTTCCATGAGGTCCCCCCGCAGTCTGAGACTGCAGCCTTTTTTATAGAGCACAGTCCAGCACACGCGCACACATTTTGTGCGCTTTCCTTTTGGCGGGCTCCGTTCGTGCGCTTTCTTGCTGCTGGGCAGGGGCAGGGTTCTGCTTGCATACTTTAAGTGGCAGCAAACTGCAAGCCTTGGTGGGCAGGTGGCCCCGCCTGGGTGTCCACTGCCTCAGCCAGCCTGCAAGCCACCTTGCCTGTGGCAAGGCTGATCTTCACACATTGCCAAACAAAGGAGCAAGTTTTGAGACAGTTAGCTGGCTATTCAGTCTCCCACATAGGTATTTTCTAATTTTTTTTTGCTTTTAATCTACATGCAATGAATTCGGTATTCAGCCTTGCCTGAGGTCAAGCATCTTGATTCTCTGAATAGGGGTTGCCAGTCCCACTGTGATTACCTTACAAGGGTTTTAGCAGGAGCTAGCGTAGGTGCAGAGGCTCACGAGTGCCCCTCCTCGGTGCTGAACCCCCCTGTGTCAGCTCATACAGCATCCTGCGTCTGGTGTGGTGAGTCATTCGGCTACAGCCTTTCTCACTAGTGCAACTCTGTACAGCAGCCGTCACATAGACCGGGTGAGATGCGAGCTGCGGGCCCTCTGGGTCTGATCCCAGAGAGGGGGAGGATGGATCATGGTGCCCTATGGCAAATACAGAGATCTTTTTCACAGGCAGTGATGGGACTGTGGAGTGGGAACAAATGCGAGTTTCGTACTAAAATTTGTGAAACTTAACAGGTCTGGTGTACGGGCAAGCAGGGTGATGCACTTAACTGCATGCTTGCATGTGGTCTCTGTGAAAGGTACCATGAGGAGGCTGTCCCGGAGCAGCAAGGAGCTCCGCTCAGCCGCGGTGTTTGTTGAGCTCGTGTCCTTAACCAGGCTGAGCAACTGTAGTAAGCTTTGGAGCAGCTCTGCCCTTCCAGTTCATCAGCCTTGTCCTCCAGTCTCGTCCGCAGGCTCATTTTGAAAGGCAAAAAAAAAAGTAGTGAGATTTCCGACTGGGTATAAATGAGGTCTGGTCTGGGAAAGCATGCACAGTATGTGGGAGGAATGTGGCGAGGTAGCATGTGCTCTTTTTCATAAAATAGGAATTGACTTAGATTTACAGTTTCACCCCTATCCCCCAAATACTGTCCTCTCTAGTTAATAGCTGTTCATCAAATGTAGCCATTTCTAGCTATTAATTTAACCAGGGTTTTTAAGTAGATCAGGACAGCCCCCCCTCCCCCCCAGTAATAATAAAGTAGTGCTGGAACAGACCTGGTCACCACACTGGGAAACTCCTGCTTTAACGATATGCCCAGTTTTAGTTTGTTTTTTAACATCTTCAGTAGTTCCCACTGGCCCACTGTCTTCCATGCGGTTGGGCTGTCCCAGGATGGTAACGAGTGCTGTTGGCTTGGCCAGTCTGCCCCTGAAAAATGATTGAGTCTGGTGGTAAAATGAAAATGATGAAGGATTGTACTCCCGGTCTTTAGACAGGTCTCTGGTTTAGCCAAGAAGAGTAATCGCATATTTCCTCAAATGTCTTTCAGATTCATTTTCTGTTAATGCTTTCCTTATTGTTACCAGTAAAAATACTATTCTCTTTTAAATATGGCAACTCTTGCCCCTGTTTTCCCTCCACCGTTGAGTCAGAAGCGGTAAAAGGGTATAGGCTGTACATTTTTCTTCATTTATCTCAACCAGATACACTGGCCTCCATGATTTCTAAAAAGCGACCGATTTGCAATACAGCCTTGCTAGCTCCTGCTCTTTATGGTTTTGCACGGCTGGATGCTCTGTGAAATGGAGATTGATGGAGGTTGCACTGATAGCCTTTGGAAATGTGGGTTGCTGGGAGCAGAGAGCAAAGGATGGGTAAATGGACGTTCCACTGATGACTCTGTGATTCATGACTGAGCTTGTTTTCACAGCCGTGGTTCTTCCTGAGGGTGATATGAAGCTTCTCGGAATCCAGTTCTGGTTTTTAGCCTTTGGAGCTTTTTTCTTAAGATAAATCAAACGTATTAATACACACCATAAGGTGTTGGTAGCTTTTGCCACTGGTCAGCTTTGCACAACTATCAGAAGCATCCACTACAATTAAGTATTTTTTCCCTTTTTTGAAATCGCTAACCCTCTCTGGGCACATGTGGCTTGCGCGGCAACTTAGAAAAAGCAAAATCAAACAAAAGACTGAACTAAGACAGAAAGAAAAAGAAGCCCTTTAATTAATAGGGTGAAAACAAAAAGGGCTTAAGGTTCTGCGGCGTCCTTTCGAACTGGGTGGGGACTGACACCCCTTCTGCTTGTCTGATCCCCTGAAGTTCCATAGCAGAGAGATTAAACTCTTTAGAATCATAGAATGTTTTGGGTTGGAAGGGACCCCTAGAAGTCATCTAGTCCAACCCCCCTGCAGTGAGCAGGGACACTGCTAACTAGATCAGGTTGCTCAGAGCCCCGTCCAACCTGGTGGATTTTTTTAGGATATTTAGAATGTCTGTAGCAAAGCTTTTACTTCTTGTTCCATTGGTAGAGTCCAGAGACATTTTTCAGCAAACCCGATACTTTTCTGTATCACTCTGGTTTTGGTTTCATCAACTGGGAGATAATTTATGCAAGGGGATATTAAATGGGCCACATTCATAGGCATGCACCCCTTTCCCTGATGAAGCAGGAGCATTTTAGGGGCAAACTGAACAGCATCCTAGCTGCAATATTGCAAACATTGGAAGCACCTTTAAATGCTTTGTCATCAGGTTGACACCCAGGTTTTGTTTTGAGACGGTGCTTACTGTAGGTATCTGCTTTGCATTATCAACTCGATTTCCACTCAGAACAGTCGGGGGTCCTGTTTTTACTCCCCTCCAAAACTTCCTTCCTATGCGTATTTCATTAACAGCTGGATACAAACTCCTTTTGACCCTTTTTGGCAGTGACAGCCTGTGCCTGGGATATTGGCTGACCTGCTGCCCAGATGCCATTTTGTAGATCAAGAATGACATCTCTGACCAAACCCGTGCACTTAGAAGAAAGCGGTGGTGCTGGCAGGGTGCTGAACAGGTTGAAGAGGATACAGGGAAGCAAACCATCTGGTATGCTTGTTTAGTGCTCCAAATATTTGCTTCCCAAATGGAGAAACTATGATGAACTGAATCACAGCTTTATAGCAAGGAGGTCTTTTAAATACTAAAACCTTGCTTAAAGCGGTCTGGCTCTGCCAGATATTTCTGAGGACTTTTCAGAGAGAGGGACCCTGGCTGTTGGATTAACTTTTAATGCATCTGCTCCCATTAAAGAATTGCTGTCCTTCACCAATACGTGAAAGACAATTAGCCTTTAATGAATTTATATATATATATTTTTAAATACCACACTTGTTCATTATGGAACACAAGGAGACTGTATGTTCTCATGGTTGGTTTCTGGCTATTACTCTTCTAAGTTGTGTAATGCTCTCGTTTACCTGCTTGCGGCAGCTGCACAGAGCAGAGGGAAGCCCGTATGAGATCACGAATGACATTTTAGCTGAGGAAGCTGTCAAAAAATAGCAAAGGTGCCACAAGTACGCTGTTATTAGCTAATTCCCCCTCATGGCAGAGAGTGAGTGATGGAAGTGTTTATCAAAGTGTATTAAAGTCAATAGAAGATTTCCACTGTTTTAAAGGGGCCCAACCTCGATCCCTGGGTAGGGTATATTTTGGTCTTTTCCTGCCTTTGTAAGCATTAAATGAATGCCACATGTGAATTGTGTTACCACATGATTACAGCCATTTTAGGGCTCCTATGTTTCAGGCCAGGATTTCATCTCCAAAGGATTTCCTGGGTAGAAATATGAGTGCATGTGCCATGCAGCAATTGTAATATTTTTTAATTTCACTGAAAAATTTTGCAGTAATGACTAAAGCCTCCTTTTTCTTCTGGGAGAGGTGGGAGAGGGACTTAGCCATGTGTTGGCCATCTGCATATCATCTGAGACGTTTGCCAATAAAATCTTTGTATTACCTCCAAAAGTAATCTGCCGGCACGGCAAATTTATGAAGGGCACTTTGCGAGTGAGCAATGGCTCTTTCAGGCGGCCTGGTGTCTGCGGCCTTGCGCTGCTCCTCCAGATGGGGATGGCCTCCTCTAGGTCCCGTGTCACATCCGCCAGCCTTGCCCGGCTGTTCCTGACGTGTCCGAGATGGCACTGGATGCTGATGCTGCTGAACTGGTCCTTTTGTGAAAGTCAGTTACCAGAGAACAAAGAAAAAGGGTGAATTTTCATATCCCTTTTCTTAGCTCCTTCAAATATGACTGTGCAAGAAGCAGAAAATACCTCTGTAGATTCCAGAGGACCAGAAAAACCTAAACTGCCTCGGCATGCCAAACTGACATTTGGGTGTCTTGGCACCCAGATCAGGGTAATTTGCTGGGGAAGGGGAAGAAAATTCCACTGAATCATAGGATTGTTTAGGTTGGAAAAGCCCTTTGAGATCATCAAGCCCAACTGTTCCCCTAACCCTGCCATCCCACCACTAAACCCTGGCCCTAAGCACCGCGTCTGCCTGGATTTTAAGTACCCCCAGGGATGGGGACTCGACCCCTTCCCTGGGCAGCCTCTTCCGGTGCTTGACAGCTCTTGCGGGGAAGGAATTTTTCCCAATGTCCAGCCTAAACCCTCTGTAGGTGTAAAACTTCTCTCACTGTTGTTCAATGTACTGGAAATAGCTGATTAACTGCGAAGCTGCAAGCTCCTGCTGACTTCAGGATCCTCGATTGTTGGATCTGAAGAAACCTGGAGCACAGTTAAAGCGTGTTTGTTAAGTTATCAGCAGAACATCTCAGGATCTCTAAGCTGGAGCTTTCTGGAGCAGGTGCTGCCTTTTTTGTTGTGTTCAAGAATAGCATTAAGCACCTTATGAGTACTGGGATATTAAAACAGGTCCTGTTATCTGGCTGCGTAACTAACCTGGGTGAGGAGCCGCAAGACTTCGCTTCCATTTTACAGGCTTAAGGAGCTGCTAAGAGTGAGGAAGTGCATTGGGGGTCTATTGAGTGTGTTCCCGTGCTTTGTGCTATATGTGCATTGGCAGGAGTTGATGATGCCATCAAAAAATACCTACTGGTGTCTGGATGCTGGCAAAATCAAAGCTGAAACAGCTCAGGATGGAGATTGTACGAACAGAGGTACAAGAACTGCTCTTGGAGGACTGAGATTCGGCACTGCCTGTGCGTGGGCCCACCTGTGATGCCCCCGGTTGCGTTATGACTACGGTGTGACTTGCTAACTGCAGCCTTTAGCAGACCAGGGGACTTTGCTCATTGCCTTCAGTGGGGTGCCCATCAAAAGTGACATGGGACTCTGTCTCATCCCCACAGTTAGAAAAGTGGTGGTCAAGGTGGTTTGCATCTGACACAGGGAGCCATTAGTTCTTTTCAACTATTAAACGTGCTGCAAAAATCTAAGATTATGTTTCTGTTTGGAAATGAGTAGCTGTTTGCTGTGCACTTTCAGGTTTGGAAATTAAGTGTCTGTGACTAATCTATTGAAAGTATTATGACAGCGGCAACTGGGATTTTGCAATGCAGCAACCCTAGTGGGCCAACCCCACGTGTTTTCTTCTGTGCGTTGGAGAAGGCTCGCCACAAGGACAACAGTTCAGAGCTCAGAAGTAGACAGAGAAAAATGCGAAGTGCTCACGCATTTGTTGGGGAGCATGTTTTTAATTATTTTCTTTTTCAGTCCTGATTCTGTGACTTGGTCATGTCCCTGAGTTAAATAGGATGCTGGATGTGAAGAAATTGAAATGCTTTGATGAAAAAAGTTATGATTTGATGCTTTTTTTGCCTTGGCTTTGGATGTCATTAGTGTCTACACTCATACAGTGAGAGACCCCAAGGCAGCAGTGTCTCATGAATAGTGTGTCCCATGGCACTCAGAGAAGCACGTTTGCCGTAGGACTAAGCTCATGTAACTTTTGCAGCGTACTCATGTAACTTCTGCAGCGTAAAATAGAGCTCCCACAGAGTCAGCTTTGGGCATGGCATGTGCAAGTTCTTCCTTGGCTCCCCAGGTTTGTTATACACAGCTCCACATGGTTCTATAATTCATTTAATCGTGAGGTTAGCACTATCTCTGCATCTCAGGGGGCTTTATTGAATCTTTCATTGCCCTCAGCCAAAGCAGCATTGCAGATGCTGTTGACTCATCTATAAAACTTGGAAAAAGTTGTTCTACCTTCCATCAAATCTTTCCTTTTGTGAGGAGATACTGAAGGCTGACGTGGGGAGTAGTTGTCTTCCTGCTGGGGTCTCTCCTAGACAGTTTCAGTAATCAGCTTGGAAAACCTTGAGGTGTTTGGAGCTAGTCTGGCATAGTCATTAAGGCATTAGTTCTACCATTTTTTTTATCCATCAGGATAAACTTGGATTTTATGGTCTTTGAGTGTGACAGTAACCAATCAAGCAGGACTTTGGATGGGAAAATACAGTGTCTGTTTTAAATTCATACAAGATAGGCAATATTCGGAAAAGCTAATAGTGATTTATTTGTGCTTAATCCTACTAAGCTGTAATTAGGGTAAAATTTCCGTTCGCCTCTAGTAGCAAAATGACTGTCATGCAGCATTACTGGGTCTGTCTCTGAGCTTGAATTCCAATAAGCTTTTGGTGGAGACACTTTGGGATGCGGCAGCTAAAAATTAAACACTCCATCTTCGTCGTGCGTCTGCTTTATCATCTGAGTGCTGATGACATTTCAGAGAGGTCCCTTAGGGAACTCTGATGCTTGCAAACAACTCCTCGACACAAACATCTGGTCAAACTAAATACAGGAAGCAAATAGCAGCTGTACACCTTTTATTGATTTCTGTAACCTATCAATACCTCATGCAATGTGCTCTTTACCCAGAAAAATAAAGTCACTAAGGCTAATAATTTTAGAGTACTTGATTATATATTCTTTGGTGTGATAGATGAGTGGCAAAGAAAGCATAACCTCTTCCTAATCAACTCCAGTTACAAAAAAAGGCTTATTAATACATCAAATTCATCAAAATACACTGCATAGAAATGTTATATTTTAAAGTATGTGCTTATGTGTAGAAAACCAAATCCCCTTATTCTTATATGAAAGCATCTTTCCTCTTCCTCCATTCATGCACCATCCTGTACGTTGCCGGTTTAGCTTCCCTGGCTCTAGCTCCTCATTGTGGCTCTCGGCACTTTCCATGTCCTCAAGCTGACAGCCACACACTGTGGCCAAGATCTTCATTAATGGTGCTGGATGGTGGGGTGGAGTGTGCCCTCAGCAAGTCCATGTTTGGCACAAAACTGGAAGGAGTGGCTGATGTGCCAGGGGGTTGTGCTGCCATCTGGAGGGATTGTGACATCCTGGAGAAATGGGGAACCTCGCACAGTTCAATGGGGAGAAGTGCAAAGTCCTGCACCTGGGGAAGGGCATCCCATGTGTGAACCCATGCTGGGACACCCAGCTGGAAAGCAGCTGTGCAGAAAAGGACCTGGTGAACACCAAGTTGAACGTGAGCCAGTGACGTGTCTTTGTGGCGAGGAAGGCAAATGCTGTCCTGGGCTGCAATGGGAGGACTTGCCAGTAGGCTAAGGAGGTGATCCTTCTCCTCTGCTCAGCCACTGGTAAGGCCACACCTGGAGTGCTGTGTCCAGATTGGGGCTCCCCAGTACAAGAGAGACATGGACACACTGGAGACAGTCAAACATTAGGAAACACTGGTGGGGTTTTTTTGGGGGGGTGGGTGGGTGTTGTTTGTGTGTGGTTTTGGGTTTTTTTTTTTCCAGTGAGGGTGACTGAGCACTGGCACAGGTTGCCTGGGGAGGTTGTGAAGACTCCCTCCTTGGAGATATTCAGAAGCTGTCTGGACATGGCCCTAGGCAACCAGCTCTAGGTAGCCCTGCTTGAGCAGGGGGCTGGACCAGATGGCTTCCAGAGGTCCCTGCCAACCTCAGTCATTCTGTGATTCCACAAAGCTGGAGTGGGAGCTGCTGTCTGGAGAAGAGCTCTTTGATTCCTGACTCTCCTTCCTTCTCTTTCCTCTCCTCCTACTCCCTTCCACCCTGGTAAAATACAATTTTTCTGACCAACTGGCATTCTGTTACGAAAATAATATTGTTTCCAGAAGAGAAGTTGTGACATTATTGATATGATTTTAGTATCAACCATGGACAATTTCTTATGAGAATTTTGAAGAAATCTTGATGGGAACCCATAGCTTTACCTAGTAAATTTACCTAAGCCTATTGTAACGTACCATTCTTCCTTCTCATCCTCTTTTTATCATAAATGAATGGCTTACAGACTCCTGAGCCAGGATATCTGATTAAAAGCCATACTTATATACATTTAAAAGAATTCAAGCTTTTAGCATATATGACAGCCGATGTATTTTATAAAGGATAAGGAATACAATGGCACCCTGTCATCATTTGGGCTCTTTCTTAGATTAATCTGTCATACAAATATATCTAAGATGAACAAACATTTCTGTCAACATCTGACCTTTGTTTTAATCTCTGGGTTTTGGATTGAGTATTAGAAGAAAAAAAAGTTCGTATGGCTTGAGCCTCTTTGGAGTGTCACGTGTGCCATCTCTGCCTGCCTGGAAGATTTTTGTAGCCCTCAGATGTGCTTAGAAATAAATCAGTAAAGAAAGTTTCTTTCAATTAGACCTGCACAGAGCATTAGAAAATTCAGGATTGGGATTAGAAATTCATGGTCAGAAAATACCTGATGGTGAAAGCTGAAGAGCAGTGGTAGGGCCACTGGTGCGGTTGTCTAGCAGGCAGATGCGGTGAGCGTGGAAGATGTGGTTTTAGCCCCATGAGTGCGCGTGGCTCCTGCGGTGCCTGGCAAGAGCAGTGGGACGAAGGGAAAATACTAAAATCAAGAAAGGCCTGCAGAAGAAAAAAGAGCGTAGAGGAGTGGAGAGGAACACTTTAGATACAGAACAGAGGAGGGAAAAAGCATGAGCTGGCTTCTGGCAGATGAAGAGTCACCAATGTTGGGGACAGCTTCTGGGTCTGCTCCCTCCTTGCTCTCCTGTGACCTACCACAGGGGTTTCCTCCTGTGCCATCTTTGATAACTCAAGATTAAGACAAAGAGCTTCAAGAGCAGGAGAGAGGTGTCTTCTAGGCACCTGTTTGCTGCTGTGTTGAGCTTCATCCATAATGTCAGAGCTATTTCTGAGCCCTTAAGGGTTGATAGAGCATTTGATGATGATTTTTTTTTCCCCCCATGATCACTGGTTGCATGCAGCACATGGAGAATTCCACCTAAATTCACACTTGAGGTAGGTGCTGGGAATTGCCCACAGTAAGAATGAGCAAGGAGAGACTGACTGATTGCTCTTAATGGTTTTCTTCAAGATGTACGTGTGGGATATGAGTTCATTTTTTGTTGGCCTTTCCTTTCTTCCTCAAATTCCTGGATATGTGTTCTTGCTTTTGGGCTCTACATGCACTGTATCCTTGGCAGCAGGAGAAGAAGGGTTGAGGACTCTCTTCCTATGGATACAGCTGGGGAAAAAAGTCTGATTTTTAAGTCATGAGGCACAGATACATTCAGGGTTCAAATATGCATGTATATCATACACCTTGGAGATACTGGTTACTGGTGGAACGACTAAACACCCTGGAGGAGGAGGTACTGATGCTCAGTTGGGGATGACTGAAAAATTGCTGTATTGTTTTGGGTCTGTCTTTTCAGGTAGGATAACATATATAAATTCTCATCCTGATATTTGCAGAATGTGTGAAAAGGGAGTTAACCCCGAAACCTGCATTTTCAGCGTGGTATTTCGGCTGTGCTGGAAGCTGGTGTGCTGTTGTTGTGGGCAAACCCAAGCTTTGGTCCCTCCCTGGATTAACCAGTCCTGTTTTAGTGTGGCTGTTGCCATGCCATTGGGTCGGGTTTTGTGGTGCTGGTTAGACAATACTTCAGTCTGTGCTTAGTATGACCCTTCAAAAAAAAAACCCAACCCCAAAAACCCTAAACCCCAAATGCCAAACAAACAAGAAACACCCAAACCAACAAGAACCCAGAATTCTTCTTAAAATGCAGGTCAGTTTTGCTAAAAATATTCATTCAGTGTTAATCTCCCTGGTTGTCTGCTCCCTGAAAAAACATCCTGTCTACGGTAGCATTAATCCCTATGAACATTGTCTATTTAATTTTAAGAGGGGCACATGCAAGCTGCCAGCTTCAAAGCTCTCTACTTTGGTTGCTATACACATGGGGCAGTTTGAAATACATACTTGAGAAGCTAATGAAAGACAGAAGCCTTACTGTATTCCCAGTTTGGGTTAGCACTTTGGACTTAACATTAGACACTGGCAGATGGTCTGAAAAATTCGGCATTTGCACAAAGCACAGTAGTTACAACATGAACTCAAGTGTGGTTTGCAGGTTTTGAAGTTTGGCACGCAGTCAGCAGCTGGTGTGGGCCTTTGTTTTGGAGATGTCTTCGGTTCAGCGTTTTTCTAGAAGAAAAAAACCATGAAAATTCATACAAATGTAAAGTGAATATGGGTCATAGTAAAGCATAGGTGCAAAGAAAGTGAACTGTGGGAGCTTCTGGCCTGAGATGAGTAGGTGGTTGCTAGGAGTGAGACCTATATTAGTGGCAATATAGTGATGTGGTGAGACTAAATAATGGGAAATGCTGGCTGGAGACCAAAGTACCAAGCAAAATGGTAAACCTCACGAGCCCCATGTTTTGAGCAATTAGAAACATGACTGGCTAGAGTGTTGGAAAACGCTCTGTAGGGAAGAACATGGCAGCAGTGAAGAAAGGGATGCAAGAATCTGCAAAGACAAAGATGTTACCAGTTAAAAAAAGTAAGGAATTACTCTTGGATCCCAAACTTTTCAAATGAGTGTGAAACCAGCCTGTGGGGCTGGTACTCATTGCCTGAGCTGCAAGGCTGATAGGGAAGGTGGCTTGTCAATGCTCTGCCTCGTGTGGTTGGCTTGTCAAGCTGCCTTTGGAGCTTGGTAATCCTTTGTGCATCAGATTTGTGCATGGGAATTCTTAACTGCAGGCACAGGAAGGTGAGCTGAAAAAGCTCTCTCGGCCTACTCAAGGAGTGCTGCTTCTCCATCTGTGATTCTGAAAGGTGGAAAACTTGGGGTTGATCAGTGTGTGCCTGGGGGCCCCTGTGACCTGGGGGAGATCTCGGGAGCCCTCCAGCTACAGGCACCCTATGAATGTTTCTAAGTTGGTAGTTTCTCAGGAGTTTCAATTTTAAGGTAAAATGTTCTGTGGTCTCTAAGTGCTTTAGGATCTTTTAAGCCAAAATACTTTGACAAAGTTTGGTCACAAGTATGTCCTGTTTTGAGCGGAAGGTGGAACTGAATGACGTCCTGAGGCTCCTTTCAACCTGGGTCATCCTGTGGATTTAGGAAGCGTTTCAAGGAAGGTTAACTACACAAGACATCAATTAGAATGGAAAAGCAGGAGCTCTAAATGTTCCTGGTTGCAGCAATGACTGGTTCGGCTATAAACGGCCATCATGACGAGTACTGGTTGGGTAAGAGGGGACTGTAAAAAACAAAAGCAAAATCAAAACCAACAAGACCCCCCCAAACCCAAACAACAATGTCTAACTAATCTGAGATCACATAATTTTCTTTCCATCATTAATGTTTTGCATATCTTTTTACAGTATTTAGAGCTCCAAACTGTACGTACATTATATCGGGGAATGGCTGTAAAAGCCTTGCAAAGGAATGCACTGAGGAAAACTAGAAAAGTAATAAACCTAATTCAATAGTAATAAACTATAACAGTAATAAACCTAATTCTAATTCAACAATGTTTTCTGAGCAGCTGCTTACCTTGGAAGATTTCTTGTTCTCTGCCTCTTTCCTGCTGACTTTCTGGGATCTTTTAGTTAAATCTTTAAAGAGAATAGCACAACATAATATTAAATCAATTTTGCAGCACGTGTAATCTAATTGAGATGCTTAATACTGTTTTTGAGAAGGCAGATGACCTGCATTGCCACCTCATCGCTGTGTGTTTCGCAGTGAAGGCCTTCATCTCTAGGAGCTGTCCTCGCTTATGCACAGCATCTCTGAACTCGTGCTGTCGCTGTTGCTCGTGAGAAGCAGAAGAGCGCTGATGTTTGTATTTTAGGAGGGTTTTTTACACATCGTTTGGTCAGATGCAAACAAGGAAAATAATTTCAGAGAAATAAAGGTCTCTGTGTAAAAGATGGGAGCACTTACGCGCATTAGTCACATGAACAAAAATAGGAAAAACCCTTTAGAATTCCATGTTTTTTTCTGTTGAAAGGTGGTGTTACCTGCATAATTTTGGCAGGAATGAACAGGTGCATGCTGGTTTTCATGGGCAAAAATGTCTTTGCTGATATGGCATAGCTCTTCATCTGTATGAGGCCACTTTTCATTCTTCAGTTCTTTGTTCCTTTTCCACCTACTTTCTCGCCTTACAAAATGTCACTTGCAGAGGTATTTCATTAATATGCCTGTAGCTTTGAAAGGTTTGTGAATATTTGTAGAGTTGAATCTTGCATCGGGTAGATTTAGGGGGGCATGTTCAGACTATGCCTGATGTAACTTTATTTTTTTTTAGATTAAATCACTAGTATTTGTGGACTGCCTCATATTATCCCTTGAGGGGTAACAACACTTACTGTAGTTGTTGTTATCATCATATCAGCTCTAATGCTATTTATTACTGTATGTAACCCCCATGACCCAGACTTGTCTTGGGATCTAACACAGTGAGACTGTTAAAGTGTGGGACACTTCCCATCTTGTTAATCTGCTATTTTTGATACCTTTATTCTGTGTGTGTGAGGTTTGTAATAAGCACTACATGTATGTAATGAATGACTGGGATAAAAAATGTACATACACCCACTGATGAATGGTGGCGCCTTGTCTGTTCCATGCAGCTGTCTAGGTTGCTGGCTGTAGGGAGTGCCTCAGCCTGTCAGCTGTACCAGAGAATGGTAAGGACAGTGGCTGTCTCAGGTGTGAGCAGGTGGATGATCTGCTCTGCCTGGTGGCAGAGCTGAAAGAAGAGGTGGAGAGATTAAGGAGTATTAGAGAATGCGAGATGGAGGTAGACTGGTGGAGCCGCACTCTACCATCCCTCAGGCCACGGCAACAGATAGAGGCTCCACAGGTAGCAGAGGATCGCCCTGTCCTCTTGCCAGCAGGCAGAAGCTAGACACCCAAGAGATGATGAGGGATGGAAAAAGGTTTCTGCTCGGGGCCGGAGGAGAATCCCCTCCCAGGCTCCCTCACCTTCCCAGCTGCCCTTGCGTAACAGATATGCGACTCTGGAAGTCAAGGGCCAGGCAACTGAAGATGGGGATGAAGGCCCACCCAGGGGCTTGACTAGGGAGAGACGGTCACCCCTACCTATCAAGATCGACTGTACAAAGGAAAAAAAGAAGGGTAATTGTTGTGGGCGATTCCCTTCTGAAGGGAACAGAGGGCCCAATATGCTGCCCAGACCCATCCCATAGGGAAGTCTGCTGCCTCCCTGGGGCCCGGATCAGGGACATTGCCAAGAGACTCCCTGGTCTGGTACGGCCCTCTGACTACTATCCACTCTTGATTATACAGGCAGGCAGCGATGAAATGCCAGAGAGAAGCCCCAAATCGATCAAAAGGGACTTCAAGGCACTAGGGAAAATGGTTGAAGGATCAGGAGCGCAGGTAGTGCTCTCCGCGATCCCATTAGTGTCAGGAGGGAACACGGAAAGGAATAGGAAAGCTAGAGCGGTTAACATGTGGCTCAAAGGTTGGTGCCATCAGAAGGGCTTGGGTTTCTTTGACCATGGGGAGGTTTTCACGGCACCGGGCCTGTCGACAACAGATGGTGCCCAGCTCTCTCAGAAGGGAAAAAGGATCCTTGCTCATGAACTGGCGGGGCTTGTAGAGAGGGCTTTAAACTAGGCCTGAAGGGGGGAGGGGATATAAACAGGCTCACTCACCCCATTGCTGGGGGTGAAACCAACAGCCCAGCTCAAGTGCATCTACACTAATGCACACAGCATGGGCAACAAACGGGAGGAACTGGAAGCCATTGTACGGCAGGATGGTTATGATGTAGTCGCCATCACAGAAACGTGGTGGGATGCCTCCCATGACTGGAGTGCTGCGATGGATAGCTACAAACTCTTCAGAAGGGACAGGCAAGGAAGGAGAGGTGGTGGGGTGGCTCTGTATGTTAGGGAGTGTTTAGATTGTACAGAGCTTGACACTTGTGGTGAGGCAGAATGCTTATGGGTGAGGATGAGAGGGGAGGCCAACAGAAAAGATATCCTGTTGGGAGTCTGTTACAGACCACCCGACCAGGATGAGGATGTTGACGAAGAATTCTACAAGCGGCTGGCAGGAGTCTCTCAGTCATGAGCTCTTGTTCTTGTGGGGGACTTCAACTTCCCAGACATCTGCTGGAAATACAATACAGCAGAAAGGAAACAGTCCAGAAGGTTCCTTCAGTGTGTGGAAGATAACTTCCTGACACAGCTGGTAAGTGAGCCTACCAGGGGAGGTGCCCTGCTTGACCTCCTGTCCACTAACAGAGAAGGACTGGTGGGAGAGGTGGTGGTTGGAGGTCATCTAGGCCTTAGTGATCATGAAATGGTAGAGTTTTCGATCTTTGGTGAGGTAAGGAAGGGGGTCAGCAACACCACCACCATGGATTTCTGGAGGGTAGACTTTGACCTGCTCAGAACGCTGGTTGGGAGAGTCCCTTGGGAGATAGTCCTGAAGGGCAAAGGGGTCCAAGAAGGCTGGGTATTTTTCAAGGAAGAAGTCTTAAAGGCACAGGACCAGGCTGTCCCCATGTGCTGTAAGACAAATCGGCGGGGAAGACGACTGGCCTGGCTGGACAGAGGTCTACTACTGCGACTAAGGGAAAAAAGGAGAGCTTACCAGCTCTGGAAGAAGGGGCAGGCAACCCAAGAAGAGTACAGGGATCTTGTCAGGTCATGCAGAGAGGAAATTAGAAAGGCAAAAGCCCAACTGGAATTTAACCTGGCCACTGTTGTAAGGGATAATAAGAAAAGTTTTTATAAATATGTTAACAGCAAAAAGAGAGCCAGGGAGAACCTCCATCCTCTAGTGGATGCAAGGGGGAACATTGCCACTAAAGACAAGGAAAAGGCTGAGATACTCAATGCCTTCTTTGCCTCGGTCTTTAATGGCCCGACGAGTTATCCGCAGGGTACCCAGCCTCCCGAGCTGGAAGATGGGGACAGTGAGTGGAATAAACCCCCCATAATCCAAGAGGAAGCAGTCTTTGACCTGCTATGCCACCTGGACATTCACAAGTCTATGGGGCCGGATGGGATCCACCCAAGAGTGCTGAAGGAGTTGGCAGAGGAGCTTGCCAAGCCACTCTCTATCATTTATCAGCAGTCCTGGATAACAGGGGAAGTCCCAGATGACTGGAGGTTGGCAAATGTGACGCCTCTCTTCAAGAAGGGCCGGAAGAAGGATCCGGGGAACTACAGACCAGTCAGCCTGACCTCAGTACCGGGGAAGATTAGCTTGAGTGTGCTCACCAGGCACATGGAGGACAATCAGGGGATCAGGCCCAGTCAGCATGGGTTCATGAAAGGCAGGTCTTGCCTAACCAACCTGATTTCCTTCTATGACCAGGTGACCCACCTGGTAGATGAGGGAAAGACTGTGGATGTTGTCTACCTGGACTTCAGCAAAGCCTTTGACACAGTCTCCCATAGCATTCTCCTGGAGAAGCTGGCAGTTCATGGCCTAGATGGATGTACTCTTTGCTGGGTTAAAAAGTGGCTGGATGGCCGAGCCCAGAGAGTCGTGGTGAATGGAGCTAAATCCAGTTGGCGGCCGGTCACAAGCGGTGTCCCCCAGGGCTCAGTTCTAGGGCTGGTCTTGTTTAATATCTTTATCAATGACCTGGATGAGGGGATTGAGTGTGCCTTCAGTAAATTTGCAGATGACACCAAACTGGGTGGGAGTGTTGATCTGCTTGAGGGGAGGAGGGCTCTGCAGAGGGACCTGGACAGGCTGGATCCATGGGCCGAGGCCAACTGTATGAGATTCAATAAGGCCAAGTGCCGGGTCCTGCACTTTGGTCACAACAACCCCATGCAGCGCTACAGGCTTGGGGAAGAGTGGCTGGAAAGCTGCCTGGTGGAAAAAGACCTGGGGGTACTGGTTGACAGCCAGCTGAACAGGAGCCAGCAGTGTGCGAGGTGGCCAAGAAGGCCAATGGCATCCTGGCCTGTATCAGGAATAGTGTGACCAGCAGGAGTAGGGAAGTGATCGTGCCCCTGTACTCGGTGCTGGTGAGGCCGCACCTCAAATACTGTGTTCAGTTTTGGGCCCCTCACTACAGGAAAGATGTTGCTTTGCTGGAACATGTCCAGAGGAGAGCAACCAAGCTGGTGAGGGGTCTGGAACACAAGTCATACGAGGAGCAGCTGAGGGAACTGGGGTTGTTTAGTCTGGAGAAGAGGAGGCTGAGGGGAGACCTGATCGCCCTCTACAACTACCTGAAAGGAGGCTGTAGCGAGGTGGGGGTCGGCCTCTTCTCCCTGGTAACAGATGATAGGACGAGGGGGAATGGCTTGAAGCTGCGCCAGGGCAGGTTTAGGCTAGACATTAGGAAAAACTTCTTCACCGAGAGGGTTGTCAGGCTCTGGAATGGGCTGCCCAGGGAGGTGGTGGAGTCCTCATCCCTGGAGGTATTTAAAAGAAGGATAGATGAGGTGCTTAGGGACATGGTTTAGTGGTGGGATGGCAGGGTTAGGTTAACGGTTGGACTTGATGATCTTAAAGGTCTTTTCCAACCGAGGTGATTCTATGATTTGATATCCATTTGTTTTTGAATATTTAATAATTGCCAGGATTTACAGAATTACAACATGAAGAATACACATTTTGTGCTGTTTGGGGGAGGTTAATTTATTATCCTTGCATCGTTATAGTTAGGGTTATACATCTCTATGAAACAGTGGGAGGAAAAACTATATGTCAAGCATGTGAAGTTATTGTCACTAAATAAGAGCGTATCTTAAAAAAGGCATTGCGCTAACTGGGATTAGTGGTTTAGATCCAGTCCCAGCTGGAAGATTGTGCTGGTTTTGTTCTGCTGCCCTTTGAAACTCGCTGCCGGTAACCAAGGTGCTTGTAAGCCATTTGATTCTTAATCCATTATTTAATGCATTAATTTGACTTTCTGTTATACAATTGTATAGGCTTGCCTGGATTGCTTCGCCTATCAAATTGTTTTGATAACATTCAGTTAAAGGGTACATGATGTCATTAAACAGCAAAGTAAACGCTGGCATGATGTAAATGTGCTTTAATTATTCCAGGGAATTTGGTGAAGAACAAAATGACGCTCAGTGGGAAGAGGAGAAGGAAACAGCTGCTTTTTTTGAGAGGTGGGCGCTGTAATTGTCTCTTCTGTAGCTCCTCTGGACTGGGTAAAACACCCGCTTTTCCCAGCTGGCCTCTGATCTTGTACCCTTCATGCTCTATCAACCCTGTTTTCAATGGCTGCCCAACTGCCCAGATCCTTACAAATCTCAACTGTGATGATACGGGAAAATGTAACGCAGCCTTGTGAAAATATATTGATAATGCGCAGCTCTAACCCCAGTTGATACAACTGCGATTTGAGGTGCTCTAAGAAGCGTGTATTAATTAGGTGATTGCGTGTTTTACTGGTTGATGCTAGCAAAAACTGGGCTTACCTTTTAAGATGCGATTCAACTACAGCCTTGGGTTTTATTGAATTTGAGCCAGGCATAATCATCTTTTGATACCATGAGCACTGTGACTGATTGACAGGCGTGTAAGCAGCTGACTGCAAATGAGTTGTTACTCAAATTCGGCTACAGCAACATCTGAAAACTGAGCTGTAACCCAAATGCCTTCATCTCTGGTCTGTGGAGCCAACCAGAAGGAACAGGACTTGGTACAAGAAAATGTCACTGAGATAAGAAGCTCTATCCCAAAATGTTTAAATCAAGCTGAAAAGAGTTTTTTTCTGTTAGCTTATACAAAGATAGATTATGTACATCAACATGATGAATTATAACTGATAAATTGTAAAGAAATTGACAGTATCAGGAGGGGAGAGGAGGCTGTGGTTATCTAAATGCTCTCTTAATATTTGCTCTAAATTAATTGTTTCATTGGTGGTGATGGGAAAGACCAGCCTGTCAGCCTTTTGCCAGGACATTGTTGTTACAATAAATGTTACCACGCATGGCTTCATCCTCCCCACCAAGCGTTGCAGGGGTTTTGCTGGGGCTGCAATCAGAGGGAGCAGTGGCAGCGCTGGAGGAGCCACCGCTGTGCCTGCCCTTCTTGCTCCGTCTCCTGCTTTCCAGCTGCTTTTTCCAGCTGCTTTCCCCTGCTTGTATTAGTTTCTCCCAGTTCAAGCTGTTCCCATCCTCTGCAGGACTGTCTCCAAGGCAGCCTCTCTCTTCCCGCTCATTTCAGCGCCCAGCGCGGTGAAGAGCACAGCTCCATTTCTCCATCCAACTCCTGCATAATGCACAGAGCCTGGCAAACATTGGGGGAAAAGGATGGGCCTCCAGGTAACATCTCCCAGTTGGCTGGAGTGAGGCAGCTGATATTATTCCCAGCTTACTTCAGTGAATGTGATGAGATCTGTTGTCACCCTCCTGCTCTCAGCCGGAGGTATCAGCAGGGCTGGAAGGTCCCTGGGTCTGGTGACCTGAACCCCAAACCAATGTCACCGCGTGTCCTTTCTCCAGCACCACCTTTCTCCACCCATTTGAAAGGTCATGGCTTGGGACTTTTCATGTGCCATGCATTAATGCATGCTTTTGGTTAATTTATATTTAGTCTATCAATTTATAATTCAATTATTTTAGTTAATAAATGATCAAGGGAATGTGGCTACTGGTCATCCGAAATAAAACCCAGAAAGGCTTGAGCATGTCCCATTTCAGTTCCAAAATAAACCATTTCAAATTTTAGGTCAGATTCTATTGAATGAGAAAAAGAGGAATGATTTGTCTCAATTTTATTGTTCACTTTGTATTTTTTTTCAATTTTCTTTAGATGGACTGGCCTTTCACCTTTGAACGAGTGAGCTGCAGAAAGGCCTTGGGATGTCTCTGGAAATATCTCGTGCCCCAGGAGAGTGAGTGCAGCCCTGGCCAATAGTGTTACAGAGGGTTTTGCATCTGTATTTTCCTTTTTGGAATAGTCATGCAAGACAAGCGGACTACGGAAGAGGTGAGTGTTATGCCAAGGTCTGCTCACAAAGCTGGAGAAGGGTCTGGAGCCCAAGGCTGCTGGGGGAGCTGGGTGTGTTCAGCCTGGAGAAGAAGAGGCTGAGGGGAGACCTCATTGCTCCCTACAACTGCCTGACAGGAGGGGGAGCCCGGGGGGGGGTCGGGCTCTGCTCCCAGGGAAGGGGCGATGGGATGAGGGGAAACGGCCTCAAGTTGTGCCAGGGCAGGTTTAGGTTGGACATTGGGGAAAATCCCTTCCCCGCAAGGGCTGTCAGGCGCTGGAAGGGGCTGCCCAGGGTAGGGGTTGAGTCCCCCCCTGGGGGTATTTAAAAGCCGGGCAGACAAGGTACTTAGGGCCAGGGTTTAGTGATGGGATGGCAGGGTTAGGGTAACGGTTGGGCTTAGTGATCTTAAAGGGCTTTTCCAACCTAAACAATTCTGTGATTCTATGATTATATGAATTACTCTTGCATTTTCAGTGTCAAATGTTCATTCTGTTTGTATATGTGTAGGAGAAGAACAAACGTAAAGGTGAGCTGGAGGTTACGCTGTTTGCTCAGACTCAGCCCCTTGGCCTGCTGTGGATTTCTTTTTTTACCTTGGCTAATTGCTTCATCTCTGTTGACTATAAAATGGGAAAGCAGCACAGCTGCCTTCACCGTGGAGTTGAGGATACATGGGTGCTCCGCTCCTGCAGGAGGAGGTTTCTCTCGCAGACAACCAAATGGGGCAGAGCGGGGGGAAGGGGTTTTGTGAATCATTGCAGAACCAACCAAAGCAAAAGGACCTGGCACCCTTAGGGGATTTTTGCTATCTTGGATGTCTGTTGGCAAAGCAATATGGCATGACATAGCCTGTCTGCCATGTTTGAGGCATGGGCACATTTTTGCAAGAGGATAGAGAAATCAGCTAAAGGGAATGTATTTTACAACTCTGATTTCATAGAATCATAGAATTCCAGGTTGGAAGGGACCTCAAGGATCATCTGGTCCAACCTTTCTGGGCAAGAGCCCAGCACCCTGTCCAGCTGCGTCTTGAAAGTGCCCAATGTGGTAGAGTCAACCACTTCCCTGTGGAGATTATTCCAATTTAATTTACTGATTTTAATTGGAATAAAAAAATTAATCAAGTGTGAGACTGAAGGCATCTAGGATCACAAGGACCATGAAATGGTATGGCTTGGGAGGCTGCAGAACAGCACAAGCTGTGATAAACTCACAGTTAAACAACCTTGAGTCAGCTCAGGATCCAGAGGTTCAGATTTTGTTGGAAACGCGTGTGGGGGGCAACTCTTTCTCCTTAAAGAAATATTTTCCTGAGCAATAGTGCAGAGAAAACACAGGAAACAAGGTGAGAAACCCACCTGCTTTAAGCTAAAGTCCTAAAAGCCTGCAGAAAGGAGCTAAACAAGAGAAGCTTTATTTTTTGAATGGTTAAAATTTTGACACAGTTATGAATAATGTTCTGCAGCTAATTATCCCCGAATCATAGAATCGTCTAGGTTGGAAAAGACCTCTAAGATCATCAAGCCCAGCCATTCCCCTAACCCTGCCATCCCACCATTAAACCCTGGCCCTAAGCACCTCGTCTGCCCGGCTTTTAAATGCTCCCAGGGATGGGGACTCGACCCCTGCCCTGGGCAGCCCCTTCCAGTGCCTGACAGCCCTTGCGGGGAAGAAATTTTTCCTAATGTCCAACCTAAACCTGCCGTGGCACAACTTCAGACCATTTCCCCTCGTCCTGTTGTCCATTACCAGGGAGAAGAGGCCGACCCCCACCTCGCTACAGCCTCCTGTCAGGTAGTTGTAGAGGGCAATAAGGTCTTCCCTCAGCCTCCTTTTCTGCAGACTAAACAACCCCAGTTCCCTCAGCCGCTCCTCATAAGACTTGTGCTCCAGACCCCTCACTAGCTTTGTGGGTCTCCTCTGGACATGCTCCAGGCACACAACGTCTTTCTTGCAGTGAGGGGCCCATGTGAATGCCTGTAAGTTTCTTGTAAGAAAAAAGTTGGCTTAAATGATATCGAAAGAGTTAGGGCAAACACTAGGAAAAAATGTTGTGAA
Organism: Gorsachius magnificus; assembly: GCA_034008185.1. Classification (NCBI taxonomy): domain Eukaryota; kingdom Metazoa; phylum Chordata; class Aves; order Pelecaniformes; family Ardeidae; genus Gorsachius; species Gorsachius magnificus. The sequence goes on from CM067091.1 coordinate 11,511,909, forward strand.
GAAGAGAGTTGAATGTTGCCCTGACAAGGTTCTTCCCTAACAGGACAGATGGTTACCTGCCAGCAATGATAGGGACATAGCTGGTCCTGTCGTTGATAAATAGAAGACCACTGGCTCTCCCTTGCACTGGTCTTTTCTTCCCCTGGTTAAAGATCACTTGGCACACACAGATTATTGAGGTTATATTAATACCTTAGAGAACTGTTGATTTCTCTGCCACAAGAGCAGATCCTAAAAAAAAAAAGTTACGTTCACTTTTTCTATTTGCACTAGACTTTCAAAGGAAGATTAATGCCCGTATTAATGGAAAAAGCACTTCTCTTCAGTATAAAAAGACTTGCAGTATGATAGGACCTGAAATGGAACACGTAAAACCAAAATAAGTTGTCTGATTGTTATTTTTTTTTTTTCACTCTAACGTGGTTTGCCCACTTGCCATTCTTGGATGCGGCGGCTGCATTGCCACTGCAGTTCTGCATACTACCGAGGTGTTTGCCTGAAATTGCAGTGTTGCAGTAAGCCATCAGAACGGTCCACATAGACTGACAATTGCATTTTGGCTCCAAATGGCAGATTGTACTGACCTACTATGGAGATGGGTGGGAGATCCTGCAGAGTCATTTTGTTGCTCCTTGACAGGTTGCATTCTGTCTTCTCTTCAATTACCATATAGGAACGGGCAGCTCGGAGCAGACTGTAGCAGAGCAGTAGGCTTAGGAAGAGGCTCTTCCTTTCCATCCTGGGGAGGAAAAATTCCAGTGCCATGGAAACCAAAGTCGGTGAAAACCTGCATGTAGAAGAGACGCAAGGATACGAATCTCAGCAATGGTTTTCTCTCGTGTTGTGCAGCCTTAGCAACATACCTTTGACAATTCTTTTGTTTCCCGCATTCTGCCTCTGATCCTGGAATACTAAGATTGCAGTTGTTGGAGTGGAAAAACGCAATCCCAGATATAATTCTCTTAGATGGTCTCTTTTTTCCTGATTCTTTTCTCAAAAGGTTTATTTTCCCAGAAGCTGGGAGTGAGTTCTCCCCACTGAGTCTCACGGTGGTTTTTATTGTATGACCAAGGGGAGAAGAACTTCTGTCACTTTTGACCAGCCCAATCACATCATCAGATTTTCCCCAGAAAATCTAATTTACAAATTTGTGCTAGAAAATCTAGAAAGATAATGATAATCTAAAACCCCAAAAAACCCCACAAATTATGTTTCCTATTATTTTTTTCCATTTAAAAATAAGTCAGGAAGAAATATCTTGTTTTATTATACCCTGATGTGGCTGCTCTGATCCCATAGTGAATCATAGCTGTACCTCATACAAAATAAAAAAGGCCCAGTGCTATAAAGCCTTTATGGGCCCTGGGTTTAGTGTATGCTTAATAACATCTAAGATATAACAAAGTCTATGAGATTTGAGCAAACTTATGGAGAAACCTGAGCTTTGCAGGATGTGTCCATGCACCTTGGAAGAAAGTCACTGGCCCTGGCCAACTTCTGTGTGCCGCAGTGCAGCTGAGCAGAGTGTACAGAGCGTGTCACCATCCTGGTCTCCTTTCTTTGTAGATTCTCAGCACTGTTGAAGGTCAAAGTTGGGTTTTATTTCCATGTGCATTGGTTTTGTGGTGTGTCAGAGTTATGGGAGCCTTCCCCCAGAGACCCTTCCAGCCTCCAGATTTATGGGTGGCTTTTTTTCAGTAAAAAGCTACTGGTAGCAGCAAAAAGAGGGAGTGAACCAAATGGTTTGAACAATTAATCTGGTTGTAATTGACCTAATTACTAGAGAGTTAAAAGATGAAGAGTTTCTGCATTGGAGGAGCTTTAATCTGATCACTGCTGCTAAGCAGGGTCTGTATTATGCTTGCTTTTATAACCTCCACTGGCCCGCTCTTCCTTGTGAGCTGTTGAATATTATGCCCCTAATTCCAAGTGCTGGGGTTCATTTCTAAAACAGTTTGTTCTACAGGCCATGCTCTTGTAACAAATCAGTGCTGTGTACCTCAACGCTGCTTTCATTGCTGGTTATAGCTGTGCCGTGAGGATATGCTCCCAGACCTGTTAGGACTCTACAAGGATCTGTGCGTGAGCTGGATCCCTTACGATTTAGACATCTGCATGAGCCGCAAGCGAAGCAGACATATCTGAGCTTGGAGGTTTACAGTAGCGGGGATTAACCTATGGGGAGCTGAGTGCTGCTTTGTCCATATTTCAAATGCAGCTGGTGTAGTTGAAAGCTGGTATGGAAGTTGAGACCCAAAGTGGATCATTGTGACTGTGGATAGATGTATCCTTTGAATGAGTCGATTAAAATTTTGTCATAGGAGATGGGAGGGGTCTTTAATTGGATCACCAATCTCTAGAGGACAAAGTACGTCTTCTTTAGAAGAAAATAAAAATTGCAGTAAACGAAAGGAACATGTCCTGCCATGAAAATGTGTTGTGATGGTAAACTTGTGGGCTTGAATTTTCAGCTATTGTAATTTAGTAAAGAATCTGTTTGCATTTTTTACATGCTCTGATCTTGCAGACTCTTACACAGAAGTTCAGCCTTTGCTGTGGTAATTGCCTATGAATAATAGGAAATACATGAAAATGTTTGCTAGGTCAGAAACCTAGCCTGAATTTTTTTTTTTTTTTCTATGCAGAAGAGAGACCCTTTCCTAATTTTTTCCTGTCTCCTTCCACAAAAGATGCCCAAGACTGTTTGAGATTTCTTGGTGCTTTCTGATGACTTTTCTAACACATAGTTATATGTGGAGATAACCATTTAGGTCTTAACCATAACCTTTCAGGTCAAAATTAGAACTTCTTTTTATGTAACTCATTTCACCAACCTGATTATCCCCTGTGTTGTTCATGCTCTAGGTATATGCTTAACATTCAAAAAAGAGCTGAATAATGGCTTGTGTTCCCAAGTTTGTGTCTATGATTTCCATTGGTCAAATAAAATATATTACTTAAACATTAAGCAAGCTGAGGTTTTTTAAGTATGCTGATTTTCACAGGATCCAGCCATACAGGGAAGGAAGAATTTTTTATGATGAGGGTGGTGAAACACTGGCACGGGTTGCCCAGAGAGGTGGTGGAGGCCCCATCCCTGGAAACGTTCAAGGCCAGGGTGGCCGGGGCTGTGGGCAACCTGATCTGGTTAAAGGTGTCCCTGCTCCCTGCAGGAGGGTTGGACTGGATGGCCTCTAAAGGTCCCTTCCAACCCAAAGCATTCTATGATTCTATAATACAGGGCATGTCTATGAGAGGTAGATGCAGACATTTGGGCTCTAATTCTTTCCATGCTCTGAGCTGGAGTGAAGAGAGCTAGCTGTGAGACGGAAGCTGTTTTGATTTGCACATAGTGGTGTTCATGCTGTAGATTTTGGGTTTTTTAAGCAACCTTTTAGCCTAGTTGCAGGATATGCTCTATAACATACCTCTGTTTTTCAGATAAGCATCTGCTGCTCAGCTGGAGTATTGGCATAGCTGGCACAGAACTGCTGGAGACCATGTCAACATGCCTCTAAAGTACTATTTAAACTACTTCTGCCCCCAAATGTTGTTTCCATTGTACTTCCTTGTCTTTATCTCAGCAAAACTGCCAATGAAGGCAATTGCGCCTGTGCAAATTTAATAAAATAGTAAAGTTTTAGGGCTTGCGTCTGTTCACTTCAAATAGTGACATCTGAACATGCTCTGGTGTTAAAATGTAAACCTTGCTGCATGTGTTGATTTGAATTCTGGTGCACATGGAGGGTTTTTTGCCAAATGCGCTTAGGTGGTAGGAATTTCACAGCCTTTGAGTGACTGTTTGAACATGGAAAATGCATATATTGGTGAATATACATTTGATCTGAAAACTACATATATTTCATGGTCACCTGCAACCGCGCTACCCAGTCTCTACTGCAATCCCATCTCAACTCTCAGGTTTCAGCAAGGGAATAGCAATAACAATGGAAATGGAGTCTTAAGGGGCATTTGGAGGGAAAGGAATGAATCCACCTGAGACAAATAAGATCTGACAGTGCTCCAAGCAGTGCTCCAATGACCCCAGTTCCTCTGCAGTATTAGTTTCCTAACCTCAGGTTAGGCTTGACTGCACAGAATGCATAGCAAAGATATGTGCTTTTTCAAGGCTTTAAAGGGCGTTGCCAAGATGTAAAAGCACATATATAAAGAAATAGCTGCTACTCATCCTCAAACCACAAAATAATTAAAAATAAAACCAACTCAAGCAAAGCTCTCCCCACCAAAGAAACCTGGAGGCCCTATTTGGAGTCTAACCTGAATCTCAATCTCTTTGGATTGTTTCATTCAGTGTTGGGAGAACAGGCTGAACATCTTAGGTCCCCTTTTGGCACGGACCTCTCATACTTGAGGTTCTGGGAGAAGGATCATGGGGCCAAATCTTGCAGACAGTTTTTGGTGCTTGGGTAGACTCCTGAATTTCTCAATCCCCTTCATGTGTTCTTCCATGCTCCCCTGGAAAGCTCTTGGCCAATCCCACCCAACGCATCTGCCCTTGTTTTGCATGCCGTTGAAATATATGAAAAGTTGAATGAGAGCTTAAGAACAGCAGCTTTATGAAAATGCGGCTATGTAGTATGCATGCACACTTAAGGTATGCTCAGTTATGATTGGTTTAGTGTGGTTTCTCACCTTTGCGTGTTACAAGGTGGACCCTTTGAAGCATGAGAAGGAAAATAACAGCGTGGTTTTGTTCCTCTGTTGTATTCTGGTCTTTGAACTGTTAGGCCATTTGGAGATCAATTTTTCATGCTTTTCAAATGCGATTGCACAAGCCAAATACTGGAGCACATCCAAACCAACAAAACAATTTTTAATTTCCTGGGTACATCAGGGAATACGTTTTCCTCAGCATTCTGATCTATTAATATTTTGCTTTAAGTACAACTTGGCAGTTGTGATATGATGTGCAGGTTGTTGGAGGAGGACCAATATGTAGAATACAGGTAGTTTTATACGGCCTGCACTTCAGACTGAGGTGAGGGGTTTCTCTGGGATTGCCCATGAAGTTCAGTTTCCAAATGCTTTCTAATCTTTATCACCTTAATTGACTCTGCTTGGTGACAATGCATCACCCATGTTGGTGACAGGGGAAACTTATTTCTCGAAAAGGGAGGAAACATTACAGCCATGACTTGCCTTGCTGAAGTTTTGTAGGAAGAGAGGTGATTGTCTGGTTCTTCTCTCATCCTCCTTACAAAGACAACATCTGGTGTGGCTTGATACAATGGGAAGGTGTACACATGCAGCAACCGTAGCAGCTGAGCCGAACAAGTTTTAATTCCTGGCACTGTTCCCTAAGCTATATACAAAAATTAAAAGCTCTTCAGGGGTCCTGCTGCTGAGAAATGCTCTTTTAGCTACTATAGTATAAGTGAAAGTGAACGTATAGAGAAACAATTGAGGAAATACGCTGTGGCAAATATTTTAGCATGCTGTCTTGAACAAAATGACAACTGTTGAGGAAAACTGTCAGGAAACTACAGGTCTAAGAGTTCCTTAACGAATGTTAAATATAAAACGTTACTTAATCTACCACTTCAACAAAGAAATCTTCATCTCTGGTTCAAGGAATTACTGAAAATAACTGAAATTTCTAAAGTAAAGAAAAAACGCAGACCTGTCAGTGGCCCAACAGTGATTAAGAGAAACCGTAAGAGTATTACCTATTTGGGAAGGCAAGTTGTCTGCCATTCCGAAAGAGTATGATTACTTGTGATTTCAACAGAATAAAATCACTTCTAGATTGCTTTTTGCCCAGACAGATTTCACACACCCCATTGACACTTCCACACGTTACAAGGCTAAATATCAACAAGAACCACCAATGGAGTCAGGGATCAGCTCTGGCTTACAGCTATCTAATGAGTAATGACAGTATCTTTGCCAATGGTGGTCCTTTAGCAATGGGGGTTGCTATTGCTGACACTGGGAACGACGATGCTAAGGCAGAAAATGTTACAGATTTGAATTGGGGCTGATGTTAAAGGCTTATCACTAGGAACACACTTTTTCCTCATGAAATATTAATAAGTAAACTAGAATTTCCCAGACAGAGTCTCCAAGGGCTATAGTGACTTTCTATGCTGTATATCTGAGAAATTAATGTAAAATTTACAAAATGCAATGAATATGGGGGGAGAACACAGCAAGCAAATACAGCATATATGTAGTGAAACTGAGAATTAAGGAGAAGAAACCTGAAATCTTCAAAAGCAGTAAGAAGTTTAACAGCAGGTTACAACAGCAAAATAGACATTACCCCATAGAAAACTGCCTCATAGTGTAGAAGAACCATTAAGAGAAAATACAAACGTTTGCAGAGATGTCTTCAGAAAGAAAGGAGAGAAGGGAGCAAACTCAAGCAATGGACTTCAAGAAAACAGATTTCCCTAAGTTCAGAAATGAAAGGTAAAACTCCACAAGAAACAAATCGAAAGTAAAAAAAACCAACAATGGCATCCAGAAAACTAGTTTGTGGTTGGAAAGCTAGAATGAAACTGAATCAAAGGATTAAGAGCAAGTACACGATGATCTGTGAGACAAAAAGTGCTTAGAACAATTGACACAACTTTGGCCTTCCTGTTAGCTGTGAAAGGAGAGGATTGCAAAGTTTTTCATTTTGATTTTCTGCAATTAGAAATTTTTGCTGTTGTAACCATTTGATGTGATTGTTAACCCTCCAGCTCTCGAGGCTGGAGGAGGAAAAACAGTGTGGAACTTCTTAAAATGCTGAGTCCAATACGCTGTTAACCTCCCAGTCAGCACATGTTTGTCTTCTTTGTAGGTTCAAGACTAGGTAGACCTCTGTTATTCCAATTGTAAAGCCCTTCCATATCTCCCTCCTTAATTCCCATATAGAAATTAAATTTCCTTTTCATTTTCAGCCTGAATTTATTCAGTGCCACTATATATTTGTAGGCGTTGTGGCAACATTATCCTACAGTACTGAATTCTCTCCTCTTCCTTTCTTGCTCAGCTATTGGAGAAAACCACCATGCACCCCTCTGTCTTTATTACACGAGATGCTTTTGTAATTGGTGGTGTGGAACTGCATTCCTTAAATCAACTTTGACAAGTCATTTGCCATTGAGCCGTAGAGTAGTTTAGGGAGTAAGGGACGTATGGAGGTCTGTAGTCCTACGTCCTGCTCAAATCAGTGCTAAATTAGATCAGGTTGACTTGGGGTCTCATTCAGACAAGACAAGAGTATCTTCATGGGCAGAGTTCACAAAACCTCTCCTCTGATCAGCTCCTCCAGCCTATCATCCCTCCTACCAACTTGGTATGATGAGCAAACTTGCTGAGAGTGCATCCTATTCCATCAACTAGATTATTAATAGAGATGCTAAGCAGTATTGGTCCTAGTTTTGACCCTTGATGGACTCCATTAGTAACTGGCCAACAGCTGGACTTCATGCCAGTGATCACGACCCCTTAAGCCTGTGCACCAGCCAGTCTGTATCCCACCAGTTTGGCTATAAGGAGACTACGGGAAACTTTGTCAAAGGCCACCTTGAATTCAGGGTCTACATTGAGCAATCTGTCCTCCTTTCCATTTATGCACACATCCAGTTATTTGTACCTCCAGTCATCTCAGCACAGAAGGCAATCAGGTTGGTCAGGTATGAGTTGCCTTTGCTATATCCATGCTTGCTGTTCTCAATTCCTTTTCGTCCTTTCTGTGGCTGGAAATGGCTTCAAGGAATATTTGCTCTACCACCTTCCCAGGGACTGAGGTCAGCCTGGCTGACCTGTAGTTCTGTGGATCCTCTTCTTGCCCTTTTTGAAAATGGATGTGATATTTCCCTTTTTTCCAGGCATGAGGAGCCTCCACCAGTTGCCACGACCTTTCAACGTGAGCAGCCTGGCAGTAACATCAACTAGCATCTTCAGCACCCTGGGATGCACCCTGCTTGGTCCCATGGAGTTTTATATGTCCAGCTGGTTTATGTGCCCTCTGCATTGTATCTTCCTCTTCAGTGGATAATGCCATGTTCCCAGAGGCTCTGCCTCTAGGCTCAGGCCAAAAGCAGACCTGATCAGCCTGGGGAAGACATCTAGTACTTCATCTTTCTATATATCCTGCTCCACTGACTGCTTGAATTGCTCTGGATATGCTCAAAGCCTCCTTTGGCTGTGTTGTTGGTGGCTGTGTGGTTGGGCAGCAATGGGTGATAGCACAAGAGTCCAGAGGAGCCTTGGCAGTCTCTCTGCAACTTTACAAATCTCAGCCTCCAGCAAGCAACAAATCTTTGTTAAGAGTTTCACAGATAGGGCCCTCCATCTCCAAGAGGGTGTCTCTGGTGACTATCTCCCACTGCTTCCTCTTGATGCAGACACTGGGTTCAGCCTTTTCATTCTGGTCGCCACCAAGCCTGTTAACCTCCTCCTACAGAAGCTTCACTGGTGACATGGCACCCCAACCAGTGTGCACCTCCCATAGGTGCAAGGCTCAAGGGAATGGCTGGGGCACTCCCTGAGGTCAAGACCCAATGGCGGTATCCTCCTTCTGGGTGGTGCGACACAGCAGTGCCAGCAGCGTGCCCTGCAGGGTATTACCACTGTCGCCGTGCCATCAGCAGCAGTCTCACATGGACTCAAGCAGTGTCTCCAGGGTGTCTTTGCATTGAGAGTTAAGTGCTGCTGAACTCCAGTGTGTGTGTCCCTGTCACAGCCTCCCTACGCGTGTGGTGCTGAATATGCTACTTTCACTTAAATGTAACCATAACCTAACACTGGGGGACTGGAGATATCGAAACCTGGTGGAAGGCAGTCCTCAAATCTTGGAGGACTGCAGTGCTCAAGTTCTGGATGGGTGGTATTCTCAAACTTTGGGGCCACACACATTTCATTAACTGAAGCAGGAGGCTTTACAGCTTTCATACCCTTGAGTAGCTCATATCATGCACATATGTTGCAAAAACATCACTATGAAACTGATGTCATCCTCTACAGTCTATTCATGTTAAGAATAGTCACGATTTGATCAATGGAAGAAAGCTGGCCCTTTCCTTCATCTTTATCAAAACTAACACAGGTAAAAGACCAACCAAAAAAACCACAAACCAGGCAAAACTACACCCTCTTAAAAACTACGCAGTGTGATGGTGCCTACAAAGCAAAGGGTTGGATCCTTGTCTCACTTTTCATACAGACTTTAGATGCCACAACTGAGGATGGAGTGAATTTTAAAAATAGACTGTAATAATAGAAATACTTAGACACATTAATGTCAAAAGAAGCAGCTCTGAATGATGGGGGCTGTTGTTCTACCCGAGTGGAAAATGCACAGGAAATCAATAATTTTTATGACTGTTTGTAGTGATCAGTATGAATGATGTGGCTCTGTTAAATTGTTTTATGGATACAGCCTGTAGCAGAGATATTGTGCTTGTTACTAATGGATTTAGAAGTGACTACTGAATTGATGATTTAGAAGAGCTCTTGCGAAAGTAGCCAGAAGCCCCTACAATAGGACTGGATAAAGAATGTGCTGCTAAATATCTAGGAGAAAGCAAAGCTGTAATGAAGCTACAGGCTTACAAAAGCAAACAAGACCATTGTGATCATATGGTCTGACTTCTTCTACAGCAGGCTATAGACCCTGCCTGGATTCTACTGCTTAATTCTTAATTAAACCAAGTGATAAAGTGTCTGGTAATTTGTTACACTAAATTTGTCTTATTTCAATTTCTAGGAACTGAATCCTTCTAAACCTTCCTCTTCACTGTGGAAAATGCCTTTGTTTTCCTTTTCCTCACCTCCTGGGAGACTCCTGGATGAGTGGGTAGCTTCCTAATATTCTCCCAGCTCAGGTGAATAGGTTGAGCCTGTAGAATTACCAAATATAAATTAGTTTTCTCCCAGTTCTTCAGTCATCCACATAACAGCTTTTCTGTTCAGTTTTCTAATTTTTCATTAGAAGCAGAGGCAGTGCTCCTTTAGTGACCTTGCCAATGCTCAATAATCCCCTTACTCCACTCTAGTTATTTTTAATCAAGCTCTCTATTTTCCACTCCAAAAAATTTTCTAGGATCTGAGTACAAGGCAGTGCACATACAATGGCCTTATTGTCCATGTAGCCATTTAAGTTGTTGGCAATTATCTAGCTATTCCAGGTCTTATGGAAAATGAGCTTCCCACCCAGCTCCACCAGCTTAACAGTTAGCACCTACCTTGAACTGGTTATCTAGCCTTCCTTCAAGGAGCAGCTGATTCCACCAGTATGGGGTGAAACTGTGGGGTCATGGTTGGATGGATGGGGGGGTGGATCGATCAATCAATCAGTCAGTCCACTGATTACAGAAGGACTCCTGGATTCCTGCCTTATGCGCCTCTCCCTCAATGCTGAATGTACGTCTCAATTAGGAGCAGCTCCCTGTTCATCAGCCAGCATGTTAAACGTTTCGTGGCAAGTTGTTTATAGACTAGTGGACTTAAAACAACCTCAGTACCTGTCTTCTGATTGGCTGGCGGAAGGTAAAGTGTTTTCAATATCTGTTTTTACCCCAATAGTGAATAGGATAAATTTTTTTTAAACTGGCCTTTTCTGTGTTGTTATTTTTGGTTTAAGTTCAAAGTCATATGCTATCATGTAATAGACACATCTTATCTCCAGTGCACTCCCCAGGCCCTACTTGGAATTTAATCTGTGTGCCACTGTTCGTCATTTTGCTTCCTGTTTTTAAATAATTCTGGTCTTCCGATTTATTTTTACTAAAATCAACCTCTTATAATATTTTATCCTTTTAAAATTGCTTTAAAGTGGTGTGCTCCTGGTCCTCAGGCTGTTTGAAGTTCAGGGGCAGGACTCTTCGATAATGTACTCCTGCTGTCATACTGGGATTTAGGGCACTTCATAAAGCGTTCTTTGTGTTCTGGGATGTTCCTCAATTCTGGATGTTTAAGTCTTTTTCCTAGCTCATTTGGGAGAAATATAAGTTATAATTCTGTCCGGCTCTATGGAACTGCCTCTAGGAAGACAGGCATGTTCTCAGAAGATGGGAAACCAGCAACATGTCTGTCTTTGAAGACTGTAGGAAAGACAAAGCTGTAAAACTATTGTTGCTCCATGCTCACTTTCCAGAGAAACAACTATATGAAATACTTCTCTCCTTACTATCTTTTAAGAGCTTACAAATTGTTTTGATGAAGAGACATTAGGTTTTTTGATGCATCCTTCTACTCTCTTCCTATGCATGACTAGATACAGGCTTTGCAGGCACGGACACGTGAGGCTTCCTATTTGTATTCACTTTAAAGCCTCTATTGTCGTAAATTTTGTTTTATTTGTGCATTCAGGAACAAATTGACTCCTATGTTACAATCAAGACACCTAAGAGACGAAGGATTTGGGTTTTTTTAATAGGATATGAGCTATGAGACACTTGATCTGTGACTGGTGGAGGTTGGTGGTGGGTTAGCTTCAGAAATCCTTTGGGCAACAATAACCCTTCTGGCAATGATGGCAACGTGATAAATAAGAACAACGGTCAATTTACAGCTGATGGTAAAACCAAAGTTAAATCACTCTCTGGCTTTTCCTGCTGATTAATTTTAAGTGACTTGATTGAAAGTCAGAGGACAGAGAGCTTCCACAGCGAAGGTAATGGAGCTGGAAGAAGTGCTGAGTGCCATATGATACCTATTTGTAGTGGATAGAAAGCAAAGTGAGCAGTGATGTAGTGTTGGTAGAGGTTTCTACTGTGTAGTACATGCATAGAAGATGGGGTACAGCTGTGGTGACCAGACTTGGTGATCAATCCAGGATGTTATATCTGAGAGGCTGTTGGGGCCCCGAGTGCACCAACAGGGTCTGCGGCCTCTTCCTCGCCACTGCTGGTTTGGCTGCCTGTGCTCGAGGCTGGCTCCGATATGGCACAGCTGTGACCTGGGAGCAGGCTGCTGGGGAAGAGCAAGGAGATGTCTCCTCAGGGGCTCCTTGATTTCCATGGAGAAGGCAGGAATTCCTCCTTAGCTGATGGCAGAAGGACCTGCAAAAGGGAAACTCGAAGGGGCTCTGACTAAAGGGCTAAGTTTAAAAAAGAATGACAAGTGTCTTTTGTTTTCCATGTGTAATAGAACTTCTAAATATGCTATTCTTCTGCTTGTGCGTGTCCTTGGCATCTTATGCTAGAGGGTTCTGACTCCTGTTAAACTTTGTCTGGTAATAAGCATAATTTCTGCTTGAAGGTACCACTTGCATATTGGTGACACATGTTGGCCTGCCACAGCCGACAAAGTGCTGAATGGGGGAGAGGGGAAACCTTTCTGGCATGGTCACTGGTGACTATGGGGAGAAACTTAGGTTTCTGGACATTCCTTCCACATCTGGGCAAGGCCATGTTATCCTGACTGTAGCATGGACAAATAATAACAGTTGGAACCATTAAAGTTTACAGCTACTTAATGCAAATCAATTTGTTGCACTTACATGCCCTTTTAGAAATGAGGAAATAGAAAATAAGAATAAGATAGATTGCATTGTTCTCGTCTGTGCGTGGAAAAACCTGGCATTGGTGTCTTGGACATCATGTACCATATGGAAGAAAGATGTCTGAGCAGTCTTGGGTATCTGCACAAGATCAAGGAGAGTTCTGGACCATCTCTAGAAAGTGCTGTGAGGCACAGCTTGCTTCACGGAATACGGGAAATCCATGTGTGCTCCATAAATGGGAAATGAGGATGAAGACAAATGCCTGGAAGATATGTGTTAATTGATAAACTACCCATAGGAAAAAAATATGCACTTTAAGAATGAAAAAACTATGGACAAACATCGAAGAAAAAAAGAGAATATTGCACATCCAGGATGGGAAATACTGTTCTGGAAAGCAGTGACTCAAAAGGGTTTGGGAGTTGCAGTGGAAATGAGCTCGCAGTGTAATGCCACTCTCAAATGTGCTAATGTAGGTCGTGCATGAGAAAATAGGGCCAACTTCAATAGGAGAGAGACTATTTATTTGAGATTGGCATGGCTATTTCTGGAACACCACTAATGGAGTGAAAAGAGTTTGGATAAACTGTAAAAATGATCAAAGGAATGGAAAAGTATGACTAAAACCAGCTCTCAAAGCTCAATCTTTTTAATTCCAAAGAGGAACTAAAGAGTGTCTCAGTTCCTGAAGATACTTGGCAGGGTTGGAGGGAGGATGGGGTGACTGAAGGGCTTTCAAGCAAGATGACAGAGGTATAATGAGATGAAGTCACCAGAAGTAGAAGCCAGGTCTAACAGATTTCTAAGATCTGGACTATTTTGGCTCACTAACAATTATGCTTCAGAACATCTATCCAAAGCCTGGTATGGGTTCTCTACTATAGAAACTTAACATTGTATTAATTGGTAAAAAAAAAAAAAATTCTAAACAAAATTGCTGGAAATTACATCATTGTCTGTTATGTGCTAAGTAATGATTAGACCTTTAGTTTTATTGATGATCTTACAACTCTCTGAATCTGTGCCAGGAGTGGGGAAACACTTCAGTAGGGTGTGCTGGGGCCATGCTCACAGATGAGCCTGGAGGCAAAGACGTTGCACTGCGGTTTTCCTACCGACTTGACCTACCTCTTCATTTCTTTATTTTAAAATATGTTGCATCGTCTTTTTTAAATCCTGTGATCTCTGAAACCTCTTTAGCTCTAGGAAAACAAATTGTGTTTATCTCCAGAGCGTCAGGCTTTGAGTCAGACCTACTGAAGCAGCCCAGTCCAAAATCTTAGAAAGCATACGCTGAAACATCAGGCTTTAAATTCGACATGTGAATGATAGAAAGCTCATATATAAAATGCATAGTAACCGCAATGTACTTTTTTCATGCATTGTGTCTCCTGAAACGCAAAGTGTATTGCTTTCAGATGATCTGCCTGAAGCTACTTCTCTCCCAATTTGTGTAAAAAAAACCCCAAAAACCAAACAAAACACCAAAAAAACCCAAACAAAAAAACCGCATAGGAAATAAGTTTTTTTAGATTCTGCATGGTTTGGGCTCAGAAAGGTGTCTGTATGGATTCTTTCTAACTCACATTTTAACTGATCACGGGAGTGCGCTAGATCTGCTCAGCACAGAGCTTTATTTCATTTTATCCTATGTTACAACCAGCGTGGGTTGCTGCGGATGGTTCCCCATGCTGCAATTGGCTGCCTTTATAATTTTTCTTTTAAGCAAACATGGGTGCCGCTACCAGCTGCAGCCTTCCCAGGGTCTCCCCTAAAAGAACGTACCTGCTGCCATCAGCAGCTGGATGCTGGCCCTGCAGCCACTCTGAGCCGAGCTCCGTGTTCCAGGGTTGCCTTACACCGGCACAGGAAATACCTCAGCTATAGACCCCACTGAAAAATACGTGGCAAACCCCCCTGGAAAGTGTACTCTGCAGGAGGAATAGAAACAGGCTGGGGGGTGTACGCTCAGTCTGGCCACTTCTAACTGGGGTACTTCTACTGACAGGATGAAAACATGCTTAATATTTTGCTAAGCAGTTAAAATCATAGTGTTGAATGGATTTGAAATGCTTAATTAAACACTATCATTAATGTAATGTCTTCCTAAGTATTTGTAGGTGAGAATGCAGCTCAGATTTTTTTTTTTTATGGCCTGAGCATTTAAAAATGCAGAGAGAAGCAAATGAAAAGGTGGAGTGAGTGTTTCTTGAGCAGAGCACTGGTCAGTGCTGCCTTCTGCTTCCCTATAACTCAAATTCAATATACTTATTTCAAATTAAATAAAAAATGTAGCCACTCTAGCTGAAGGAGACTGAAGAGAAATAGTGTGATTTGGAAAACAAATTTCATATGCAAATGCTGTTCAAGAAGTCAGTGATTTTTTTCTTCTGTTAAATTTGCTATTTTTAAGAAATGTTAAAATTTTAAAGTTATGCAATATTCCTTCTATGCCAATATGTATACTACATGAGCATGCACACTTAATTAACAAGGCATTAACTATCTAGTCAAGGGTTTTAGTAGGTCTTTACTCTGCAAAATACTGGGGGCTAACTCATGCACGTAGCTCTACTTATGAGTCTGATCATGCGTAACGGATTAAGGGGAATACTAAAGATAAAAAACAATATCGAAGCTGTCAAAATTCTTCTTCAGTTTTCAGTGATTTGGGTTTTTTCCCTGTACACTTTTCCCTAGTTACCTTCCCTAGCTGTGATCACTTGTGTATATTTGCATTTGGGCTAGAATGTTTGTGAAATCTTTCGGAGCCTGAGTCAATTGAGAAATAATAATTTTTTTTTTTTGTAAAGTGGAAGATGCATAGGGAAGCCCAACTTCAACATTCGGAAAGCCAAACAAGAGACAGGTTCTCTTAAAAATGCCAACAAAACCAACCAAGAAAAAAAGCCCCAAACAACCACCAAAACCAAACCACGAAAATCGCCCCCCGCCAAACCCTAATAGACTCAAAAGACCTTTCTGAGAGACACTGTGACTAAAACTGCCCAAAATGTAGACTAGAGAGACTTCAACCATCCAAATAAAATGTACGCAATGCCATCCAAATAAAATATATGTAACTCAAGGGGGAGTGGCTCTACAGTCAAATAACGCCTCTAAAGAACCCTTCCTGTCTCAATCAGAAGTGTTTCCGATATTAAGAAAATGGTCCACAAAGTACAAAATTGCCAGCAAAGCAACAAAGGCGCTTTTGAACATGATGAGCTATCCTTCTCTTCCATCAGATGGCTGAAAGTTAAAAGAGCGCTGTGTTATTGTATTGGGTCTGGCTGAGATGGAGTTAATTTTCCCCATAGCAGCGCTCATGGTGCTGTGCTTTGTACTGGTAGTTAGAAAGGTGTTGATAACAAAGCAGTGTGTTGGCTACTGCTGAGCTCTCCAACATTCCCTCCCTGCACCAGTAGGCTGGGGCAAGATCTTGGGAGGGGACAGAGCCAGGACAGCTGACCCAAATTGGCCAAAGGGATATTCCATACCCTATGACGTCTGCTCAGCAATAAAAGCTAAGAGAAAGAAGGAGGCGGCGGCATTTGTTATTATGACATTTGTCTTTTGGAGCAACTGCTATGCGTACTGAAGCCCTACTTCCTGACAAGTGGCTGGACATCGCCTGCTGATGGGAAGTAGGGAATAAATCTTTTGTTTGCTTTGCTTCCGCGCATGGCCTTTGCTTTTTGCTTTATTAAACTGCCTTTATCTTGACCCACCAGTGCTTTTCCATCTTATTTTCTCCCCCTGCCCCATCCCCTGCATCCTGCTGAGGAGGGAGTGATAGAGCAGCTTGGTGGGCACCTGGCATTCAGCCAAGGTCAACCCACCACAATAATATACAATGAGAAATAAAGTAGGAAAAAAAAGTAGGCAAAAATATGGAAAACATTAAGAAAGCCATCCGTTCAGGAAAATAACAAATGTAATAAATGAACAATTTTAATGTTCATTTTCTAGTGACTGCAGTCACTGTACAATTGATAAAGTGCCATTGGAAGGAAAATGCTGTTATTGCAAATGGCAATCAGAAATTATCGCTCAATTTCATATCTTGTTAACTCTGTGAAGCAATGGTTGCTTGTTAAGCATGCATGAAGTTCTATTATATTGCGAGTACTAATGGAGGATTAGGCATTTGGATATGAGGCACATAGAATTATTTTTTGTGATGTGCTATAGAGAGAACTTACAGGGCAAATTGGAAAAGGAATTCCAGTCTGAAGAGAAATATTACCACTCCCAAAGCAAATAAAATCTAAACGCTTAAAATCTTTCAGGACTCATAAAGCTTCAGGACAATGAAGATTTTATTTCAATATTATATAGACATTTCATTTACCTCACTGGGATGGAGAAAAAACCCCAAAATTTAGCTAACCAGTGGAAGAAGTGTAAAAATGCAGCTTAGGAAATGTACTTTGCTACCATTAAAATCACACAATAAAAGTGTGTGGAGATTTTAACATTTATTATTATCTAACATTAAATTTCAACATTTAAAATAATTCCAGAAAAAAAACTTAGACAGAAGTAGACTAAAATAAAAAGCCAAATTTGCAACAAAATATTGAAGTGCCAGATACATCAAACAGAATCTAAACAATCTAAATCATGGGCAATGCTGAAAAAGAAGCATTTAAAGTTGAACAGAAAACTGGAGCAAATAAATGCAGAAGAGCAAAAAGGTAAAATGCCAAAGTAAAGAGAGTTTTAAAACTTTCCTGCTTCCCAGAGCAGTGAGATAGATTTGCAGGACTGATTTGAGCGTAAAGGAGGACAGATATCTCCAGTGCCATGTAGCAGTAAAACTCGACCTTTTAAGTCCAAGCAACGCAGTTGAGGTTAAATGCCCTGCAGAAGACGTTAAATGGTTTGGTCCTACCGAAACAGCGAGCTGTTGTCCTGTTCATCAGGCTCTAAGGAAAATCAATGCAGCTGGTCCCCCTTGTGCTGCTGATCTGCAGAGAATATAGGCAAAGCTTTTGGCGTGGTTTGTACTCCCGTTTGACTGCTGAGCAGCCTGCTTTTAAATATCGCCTCCTCCCGAAAGCAGTGCAGAAGCATTTACTAAATTTTAGCTGACAAAATTGTAACGAGGATGGACAGTCTATTCTTTTCTACTTGAATTTCTGCTTTTTCTCAGTGCTCTTTCCCCCCCCCCTTCTCTCTTTCACTGTGGCTCTAAAAAAAAAAAAATCTGGTGGAAAGTTGCCCCTCAGCCCCTCCTTTTTCTCCCCATTTGAAAGCCATAGGGACAGTCCTGATCCAGCAGTCTTCAGGCAGAGACACTTTCAGCTGATGGCAGCTGATTTTTTCTGTTGCTCGGGTAGAAAAAAGCACATAACAGGGGAACGATGGAAAAGACCTGCTGATTAAAAAAAAAAAAAAAAAAGCTCCTGTGCTCTTTAGTACTTGGTTAGGGCTCGTTACTGCAAGTTTCTGCATCTGGCGGTCTCGCTCCCTAGGACGATTGTTGTAAATGCTGGGTATGTGCACAAGCAGCCCCTCAGTGGTTTTGTAAGCATGAGAATAGCGGAGGTTTTCATTGATCAACTCCACTCCAATGGGATAATTTTGCGGAGTAAATAAAAAGTAAGAACGTAGAGGAGAAAAGGCTTTTTTCTGAAGCTTGATAACTGCATGTACAAAAACCAGATGAGTTTACCAGAATGTGGGCGCAATTATTCAAAACATATCAAATGTGCCTTTGTAATTTCAAGGGTTTAATTATACATTTCAATGGTATGCTAATGCTTTTTGTTGGGTATTGTACAGCCGTGTGCATGTCATGCATGTCAGGAGGGTTCTTTTAGGTTGGCTTGGTGAAGTTCTGTGCGAGGGGGATAGACAGAAATAAGGAATCGTGGAGCTGTTTTAGTTGCTGACAAGACAGCTCATGTCTGCAGCCTCAGGCACTGAAAGTTTCAGATGGGAATAAATGGCAAAGTGTCAATGGGTGCTTGGAAGCTGAATAATCAAATTTGTTTTAACAGCCTCAAGAGTGTTTGTATGAAAAAATATGATAGAGGGGGGAAAGGCCCCAATATAAAAGAAAACTGCAGCCCCTTTGCGTTTCTCTGCATGATTAACAAGTCTAAATTTGTAAAGACGGATTTTTAGTGTTCCCCCAGGATCTCATCAGGACTATTCCTGGGTTGGAAAACATACCTCTTTTGGGAGATCTTTTTATTATTTTTTTTTTCTTGGTAGGCCTCCCAAAATGTGGTATTTTAGGTGAGAAAGATGATGCTGAGGTAACATGAGCTGACGTTACAGGGCTTGAAACTTCTGCAAAATGGGAACTGCTCGTTTCGAGTTGGAGCTGCTCCTCGCAACCCACATATTGGAAAATTTTGTAAGCATCAAAAATTTAAAAAATAAGTTTTTTTACTGCTTCTGATCTAAGACACTAACAGATTGTGAAGCTGCATTTTTTTGAGTGCTGTCTAGCACGTAGCATGCTCTTTGCCATATTTGAAAAGTCTTTAATTTTCCATCTATTTAATCACAGATTTCTTCTGAGAGGAGACACTACAGACAGTTTCTCTCGAGTAAATGATCCCAACTCTTCACTGACTGCAGCCGTTTATTTTCTTGGTTTAAAATACTGTGCTCTTGTGCTTGTCCTCAGTATCTGTCATGACCGATTTCCCAGGAAACTCCTGTTGCTAGCGGTATTGTATGTATAGTCCATATTCTAATTTTATTTTATTTTGATGATTTTATTTATTTTTTTTCTTTCCTCCATTAAAAACTATTTTCTCCATTTTTTGTACTGGGGTTTTACCTTTCCAGTGTTACAACTTCAGTTCTCCTCTTCCGTAGCGAAACAGAATAATAAACAGACCACGGTTGTGCAATTTAAAAAAGGATTTTACACAAAGATAAACAGTAAGACTCCGGGGGGATAAAAAGCACACAACTGTGCTTTAAGTATGTAGGTAATCTATTCAAGTGACTGAAGTTATTCAAAGACTTAAAAGTGACTGTGGGCTTGTATCTTTTCCTGATTCAAGGTTGCTTTTTCTTCAGAGACAGAAGTCTAAAGGAGTTTTACTTAAATCATAATGCAGCAATTCCAGATTCACATAGAGATGATTGGAGTTGGAGAACAGAATTTCACCAAATATCAGTTTTCCACAGAAGCCTTGTATAGCCACAGAATATCACTACACAAATACAATGCTAAGGCCTATTACTACTGATAGCACTAATGTAGACTTTCAGCATTTAAATTAAATTAAAACCCACCAGGGTGAAAAAGGGCTGTTAACATCTTTCTGCTTCAGACCGAATAACTTTATAAACCAAAGGAAACCTTCTGCCTCCAAGATGTCTCTTTTTGCTACAAAATTTGAAGAAACCTGTGTTTCCATTCTCTGCCCTGATATTGTCAAATGAAAATCCCTAAGCGCCTTCAAAGAAGTAGTAATTAAGAATTTAATGTTTACATCATTACACACTGAAAGAGGTAACTAATCTGCGTATTTGTAACACTTTTAATGTTCTTTACTGCTGTACTATAGCAGTAATAGTGAAAAGATGTCATCAGGAATTGAGTTTTTGGTATGACACCATTTGTGGCCAAGCGTCTGTGCTTTGCAAGCCTGCAGCAATGTAGAGGGACTCAGCCAGGCGATACACGGATAATTAGTTATTGATTAAGCACAGGTGTAATGAGATGACTTGTACCATGGAAGATTGGGATAGCTGGGGCACAGGCTGTTTTACTTGTAACCCTTTGACTATCTGACTGACAGCTAGTTTCCCCGTTTGATTTGAAATGTGTGCCAATAACCTTACCTAAATTTTGTGACATCAATTTAAGTGACTAGATCCAGTTTGAATTTTTTGAAGAAAATTATATAGCAGAACATCTGGACATTTCTGTTCCTATAAAAGGAATGCACTGTGCTTAGCCTCTGCTTTTCCGAAAAGCATCCAAAATGTTCGCAGGAATCACGGAGGACTTAGGGATTGCCCACCAACGGAGTTCCACACAAAAGAAAGATATGTTCAGCAACCAGAAATGTGGGCCAAAAAAAAGTGCCTTCTGTGAGTTACATGAACGTGCTTGAGATGCTGGAGAAGCAACGATTGAGGGACCAGATGAAGATGAACACGATGAGCAAAAATAACCATGGTGCTCTGAGTAGCTTCTCAGAGTAGCTCTGAGAAGAAACCTAGGAGAGGGAGAGGGAGACAGGCTTGCATGAACGTAAAATATGTCTTAGACTTTTGAAGGGGCAGGTATTTTCCCCTCGTTGTTCTCTGCTTGTGTTACTTCACTTTTGTGGGATGATGAATATAAAGCGGCACACTTAGTGGTAAGAACTGGTTGAATTTTAGAGGGTTGGAATGTTCTCCATTGTTAAAATTGACTTTTGTTACATGAAAAACTTTAACAGCAACCAAATTTTCCAAGTGAACGAATTTCAATTACAAAACTTTGTGCGTTGATATCTGCAGGGGAATTTACAGCATCAGCAATTTAATTTCTTCTGCAAATGCTGTTCTTATTACTTTCAAAAGTTTGAGTTCAAAATGTTCTGATTTTATCTTTTTTTCCATGTGAAATAAAAAAATAACTTAGTCAAAATTTCCGATAAAGGAAAATCTATCTTTCAGACGCTGCCATTATCTGAATTAGGGCCAAATTCTGCTCTTAGCTTCTATTCCAGTCTTGAAGCACCGAATTGACATCTTGTTATATTGCAGACATTTATGGGATGTAATTAATTTTCTCCTTTAAAAAAGAAAGAAATCCCAGGGATTTGTTCTGTGCTACTTTGAAATGAAACTCAGTTGTCACTCTGGGGAATGGTGTCGGCTGTCAGACATGGTGCAGGGAGGCTGCTTTGCATTCACGGTACCTGCCATTGTAGCCCTGGGAAAAATCTGGGGGCTGTGTGCATTCGTGTGTATTCCTCTTCCATGTTTGATCTCAGCCAGTGTTTCATTTACCCCCATTTGGCTCATTACATTTTCTATTGTTGTAAGTTTACAAAAAAAAAGAGTGTGTATTTTCCCTTTCCTTTTTCCCCCTTATTTATTTCTTTCTTCCACAGTTGGCACAGCTTGGCTTTTCTTCCTCTTCTTCTGTACAGTCTCATGAGGAGTCTTCTATGAAATCTGTTTTTCCACACTTCTTTTTCTAGCCTCTGTTTCCCTTTCCTCTTTTTGACATGTTTTCAGGCTCTCTTTCTTGTCTTTCTTTTATCCACCTTATTCTTTTTATTATCTATGCTTTTTGCTCTCTGCCATTTCTCCCCATTTTGTCATCCTCTCCATCTCCTCATAATTTCTTCTGGCTCCCTTACCACACCCCTCATCACTGTTTGTTATCCCCAACACCTACCGGTATGTGACACCCCGACTCTTTCATGCCTACCTCCCACCTGTACCTGGTACCCGTCTCACGTTCACATTGTTCCGCAGATGGTTTTAGTTGCGTTAGGATGGGGATGAGACAAGCGAAGGAGTTTTTCTCCTGTTCCCATAAGGATCTGGATATGCATGTGGTCTGTTTGCCATTTGGACAAGGATCAGTGTGCATCTATCATCTGCAAAGTCCGCTGAATAGTCTGTGCATAGTTACAGATCATATTTTTTAACTGCTTCATACTACCTTATAACAGGATTTAATGTCTTTCATGGGTATATGAGACCAGACTCCTCTCATCAAAGTCTCTTTGATTTTGGAGTTGTGTTAGTGTGACAGAAACCAGGCCAGTCCATCCATTTATACAGTGCAAGAATCTAACACTTCTAATTTATGTGGTTTTTTCTCAGTTGCAAGTGCTTTTATCGGGGAACCACTGCTATTCTGAAAACCTTTGCAGCTTGGCTTAAGGTGTTTTTTCTAATATATGAATAAGAGAGTTAGAAGCCCAGCTTAAATAAAAGTTGCTGTTATTTACAAGACTTATACTGGTTTTTAGAAGGTTCTTTGCCTCTGTGATCTAAATATATTTGCTGGAATGATGATCTAAAGGGACAATTAGAGGATTCACATGAATGTGCTGCTCCCTTCTAAGCGGCGAACACACACGTGTCTTTGGGCAGCAATACAGAGTAAGGATGGGAAACCTTGTCTGAGCAAAATCAAATTTCTGCATTTCCATACTTTGAGACTCTTTCTGAATCAACTTAAGTCAATGATGTGCCTAATCAGACATTTTCTGATTAGAAACCTTTATATTTTTCAGATACAGTGAATTGGGAATGCAAATATGAAATAACTGGCAACTAACAAAAACCTTTTAATAGGAGGAACATCATATTTTATAAAGGGAACAGATTATTATGAGCAAATAAATTCTTATCTATACATGGCAAAATGGATAAAAATATAGTAATGAAATGTCTGAAACATCATGATGGGATGAGGTCTGAACAATGCAATCAGCCATGAAAGAGTTCCCTTGCAGAAGGGCTACCTTCTCTCAGTGAGGTTTCTCATTCTCTTAAACATGAGGTCCCAATCCCTCCTGAATACAGATCGCTTGGTTAAACAGATTACATCTGGTCTAGTTCTTGCTTTTGTATGGGAATAGATGGAACAAAAACTGCAGAAATACCACTTTATGCACACTTGGCTTTGCAAAAATCAGTGGAAGGCCGTTTGAGATTGTTATAATTTCAGTGGTGCATCTCTTGCTGCTGGTTCTGTGGAGCTGCACTGCTAGAAAATGAGAGTTTTTTCTGTAATAAGTGATGGAGAAGATGGGAATATCTGGAGAACACTCAGAGGAACCTTAGTGTTTGGAGAAGTGACACACGTGAATGATGCAAGGAAAATTGATCTGATTTATAGTTTTGTGTAAAACATTGTGAATAGTTTCATTATATTTTGGGAAAGTAATACTACCTCAGTTCAGAAGAATGTCTTGTCTTTAGCCTTGGGAGGTCTGGTATTTAGTTCCTTATCCTCAGTGCTATTTCACTGGAAGCAGTAAAAAGGAGTAAAATCCACACATGGCTACAGGTTGGTACTGGATTTACCGCTGTGTTTATGCAATGTAAATGTTGAGATGCTATGGTCATTACTGCCACAGCTTCTCTCATTCCTTTTCATGGTGAGGAAATGCATAATGTGGGTTGTCTTTCACTCTCATGGTGATCGAAAGTCTTTCAACCAGATGTGACCTAATTTCTTTACGTGTTGCCCTAATTTTCAGAACATTTTGGCCAATATGGCATGATTTTGCTTTGCAATTTAAATGCTTTATTTCTCAGAGAAGAGAAATACAGAGAGTATATTGATCATGGAAATATTAAAAATGTCAAAGCTTTGGGATTGCAACAGTGCTAGGCAAAGCATTGATGGAAAAACTTAAAAAAATTAACCCACATCATCTTTCATGATGTTTATTTAATGATGGCAACCACCCACAAACAGTTAATACTAACTTTTTTTTTTTTTGTCCTTTCGTACTTTATCAGAAAGGGGTTTATCTGAATCTTATTTCAAATTTGTGATATAAACTTATCTGTCTCGCTCCTGCTTTCATAGAGATAAGTGATCAAACTTTAGAGGATGTGTCCTTCGTTAAAAGCTTCTTCACTTGCCTGAAGTATAAAGACAGCGAGAGCGAAACAGGTAGAGCAGAGCATTAGCAATAATGCAGGGAAGAAAGAAGCAATAGAGACTTAAACTTAAAGATGGCGGACATACGGTAATTCCTGCCAGTAATATTTTCTAGATATGCCACTTGTCGCATCTGTTGAAGCTCTCATCACGTCTCTGATAGGTTTTCAGGACTTTAAATTGTAAATGTTATTAGGGAAAGGATTTTCAGTACTCTTTGAAGTACCTGCTGTATTTCTGATCACTGACTGCAGCACTATGCCTCAAGCCGTCGAATAGATGCACTACACACGTATATGCTGTATTAGATAAGATGAGGTTTGGGAAGTGCTTCAATATTTTACATTGAATTCTTATATTCTTTGCAATTTAAATGACAAGCTCTAATGATAGTCGTGGCCAAGCCATGAAAGGAAAAATAGATTTTAATTAAATACCTATTTTATATTCTGCATTCATAGCTTTGTTGCAGTCGTAGCCTTTTCCTCACCTTAATGATTTACTGTGCTTTGAGGGATGTATCTAAGCATTAAAACAGGCTGTGCTGTCGGTGTCTTGGAACCTCCTAAATGAATTCTAATTGTTCTGCTACATCTGCTTTCTAACTAAACATAGAAAAGGATTTTAAGTACCCCATTATATTCAATTCATGTTCCCACATTTCTGTCTGTTGCAACAACATTCTGTATCAGACAGTTCTCAGTAGTGCTACTGTGTGTTTTCAGATAAATTGGTACATTTTTGTTGTAAAGGATTTCTAAACGGAGGGAAAAAAAATCCCTTACAAAGCCAGCAGTACAATAAATCTTTATTCTCTCCCCCTTTTTTCTACCATTTAAAACTTAAAGCTACTGGAAATGAAGATTGTTGATCTAATTGCCCTACAAAAAGTTATCTGAGCTTGCCATCCTCCTTCAACAAACGGAGCGAACGTTTTCGGAAACTTTCTAGAATTAACCTTAAAGCTTAAAACCTCTTTAGCATTTCTGTGAGAGCCACAAAACTGCATGCACGTGAAATCAAGCATCACATTTAAAGAAGACCTACTCATTAAATTCTTCAAATATCCCGAACTCCCACCTTCTTATTTTCTGAGCAAGAAAGGCGATGGACATCTAATCCTTGTTAATACCATCAGTGTGTTTACAGGTTTCAGAATTTTATGCACATCATAAAAACATCTTGTATAAATCTGAACATATACACTATATGATGTTTATAAATAGGAGTTTCTGGCACTGGAAGAGGGCAAAAAAAAATTCTGGAAACATCTTAAAAAAAAAATAATAATCTAACATTCAGTGAAATTACTCCCGTGACAGAAACCAAGATTTAACTCTTCACAACAAAGAAACAACTTTTTTTCCCTATAATATAAAGAATTTGAGGCCAGTACGAGGCAAAACTCTAAAAGCAGTAAAAGTATGCTTCATATGAAAAGGGATTTAGAAGTCCTAACTGTGCAATTTCTAAAGGCAAACTGGTAATTTGACAAGCTGCAAGAAAACACAACCTTGCCCATAAAGGAGAGTTGCAGAAATTAGTGTTTTCGGTTGCCTAAAACTTGTTGTCTCCTTTTTTAATATATTAATTTTTTTATGTTACAGAAACTGGTGAGTAGTTATTACCCTTCATGTTTCAATTGACCAGTGCTATTATTTTTGAAGTAGATGATAGATACCTATTTATGCATACATAGAAGTAGAATGTTTAAACTGTAGATTTCTCTGGCCTTTGTATTTTTGTTTTAGCTTGCTAAACAAATCTGTACCACACCTACGGTTCTCGCTGGAGCTATACCTTCTTAAAATATTTTGCTCTTATTTAGAAAAACAGTAAAACCCCGCAAATTTATAAACAATTAATGAATAAAAGCAAAACATCCACTTAACCAGCAAATAATTTACTCACCTCAGGCACGTAGCTGCAACCAGATTTGAAAGTCATAGCTGAAGTGCTGTACATTGACTGGCAGTTCTGGCTTTTCTCATTGCAACACATTTCACTGCAAGTCAAGTGACGCTAATCCTGCTAAATCCTTTGATTTATCTAGAGCTTCCCAGGTAACTCAGGTTTTAAGGCCTTTCTATAGATTTATTTGTCTTAAAAATTACCTACTGAAGAAAAGGGGCTAACTAAAAGCTGCGGTAGCACTAAGGCATCCTGGCATTGTACTGTCAGTCTGTGGGCAGCAAGGAACAGCAGGGATATGCTCAATACACTTTGTTTAGCTGCATTAGAAATTAACCTCCCAACCCATTTATCACATACCTTTCTTAGTGGCCTTCTGCTGTCTGTATTTTTACCATTCTGGTTCCTCTTCCTTTTCATATAAATCAGAAGTTAACCTTCAATCAGTGAATTAAAGATGTGAGAGGTCTTGCTTATATTGAATATCCAAGACACGTTGGCAGGGGCGGTACTTTGAAAGGGTCATAATTCTTTTTTCCTCCCTCTCCAACACAATGTCAAATGGGACAACTGCTGTCAGTTCACGTGGTCCTTTGTACTTATGCAATAAAAGTTTAGTCATCAAGTACGTAAGACACAGGAGACCCAGCATGCAGTTCTAGAGGAGCAAGCAACTCATAATATAATTTAGTTCTCCTATGTACAGCTCTGCTTCTATGGCTGTAACCTGTTGGTTACTGGTTTTGTGCCCTTGGTATTGGCAGCTACTAAAAGTTGAAAGCAAAGGCCTAAAGACTATATTCAGTATTGTCTTGATAACAGGTTACTTCTACAGACCCATCATAGAGGGAAGTCTATTGGTTTGGTACCTTCGTTTTCGGAGACATGAAGGGGCAGAACGTTTGGACTAATGGTGTTTCCAGGTTTTCCAACACCCCTCCCCCTCCCACCTCCTTCCCCCCTGATTGTTTTTTTTTTTTTTTTTTGGCTAACCAGATATTTCACCTACTCCAGGAGCATGAGGTCTCATGGCCTCCAGAGCCAGAGTCCTCTTTTGACCTCAGTAATGGTCGGCAACACCTTTGAGCATTCAATGCTAACATTGAGCCACTGATTTCTGGGTTTCTGTGAAATTTGAGGGGGATTAAAAAAGGTCAATGAACTTTGGGGGACTGCAGAGAGGCAAATGCCTCTTGCTGGCTCCTCTGCTGGGTTCCCTTGCCAAGAGGTTCTGATTTAGCCCTGGGGCTCTTCTGCCAAGGATGACGTTGGTTTGTACAATGTGCAGCTGAGAACTTGGGGCTGCTTCTCTTTTGCTCCTTTCTACAGTTGGAAACCTCTTCCTTCCCCAACAGAAGAGCATTTCCTTCCCTCCCACACCCAGGGCACTCACTGATCCCATATGTGCTGCAGCACTTCTCCAGCAACTTGCTCAGGAAATGGTGAAACACCAATGGCTACGGGGACAAGGAGGGTGAGTGCAGCCTGGCCCCGGCTCCTCTTCTTTTCCCACTCCTAAAGTAGGGAAGGACCACACTGGTAGCACTGTCATGGTCTGGAGAGAGAAGATGGGGCATGGACTGCAGGGTCAAGTATTGGAGAAGCGGATCTGGCTTGGTCATGTAGGGCAGCAGGGTGAGGCACAAAGCTACCGTAATGAATGTTATGATCGTATGGGTGCCTGATTGCAATGCGTGATTAGCATCATGCTACTGCTGTGGTGTTGGTGCATCGTCCATCCTTACCCTGAAAGCGTTGTGGGCCGTACGCTACCAAACAGCTGTGTCCTGAATCAAGGCTGTGCCTGGGCACTGCTGACTGTGGGCTTCAGGGATGTGGCCAAAAGCCTCTCGTGTTGGGGAGCATGTGGATGAGCCCACGGTGTTTTGTACAGTCTGACTCATGAGGTGTTCAGCTTGTACAAGCCATACCCATAGAAAAGAAAGGTACAGGTAATACTACAAGAACTGTACTCCTTTCTCCCTCTGTCTTCTCCTTGGTCATAGCATCCTCCATTCTGTGAGTCGAGGACTGTGAGGGGAGGCTGTTCTTCACAGCAGCCAAAAGGATCTTGTATTGATGAGAATCAAGGGGATGATGCCAGGACAAGGGGAGAGGAAGGTGTCTGGAGCTTCAGCATCCAAACCAATTCCTGCTTCCCTGACAGCTGGGGATGACATTTTGGTGAAGTGAGTCCTGTTCCTGCAAGACCTGCTTGACTGATGATCCTTCTGCCTCTGCTAACTGGGCCCTGGACAGATTCTCCTTTTGCATTTCTCTTTCAGTAGCTCTGCCTTTCTTAAGCATAAGGGTATTTATTTGAATGGAATTCTTTATTAAGCAATTTCTAAGCATGAATAAGCATTGTGCAGTCTTAAAAAAACTCCTTTTTTTACTGCATGTGAAACTTGTTGATTTTAATTTTTGCTAGCGGCAGGACAGCAGTACTGGGCTGAAGGCATTGCGCATGGAGAGCTGTGCTTTTTCATAGCCCAGAACGTACCACACACAGGCTGCGAGAGCACGTCAGCTGATCCTGAGTATGGGGACTGGAACTACACATGTAAGCCATCTATTCATTCAAGTTTCCCCAAGAAGGAAATAAGAAAACAAACAACAACTTGAAGCAGATAAACACTTAAAGATTGGGACCTTAAGAAAGACGATGTCTTGGACGTTATTTCAGTGAGAAGAAATTTCTACAGTCTTTTTCTTAAGTTTCAGGGCTGTGCAGGCTCTGGGACTTGTAATCTTCAATAGCTGGAAATAAGGCTTTCAGTAGATGGAAATATTCTCCATTATCTCATTATGAAATTGTTTTGAAACAACTTTAGTTGTAAGCTGTCAGGGTAGAGAACCAAGAACAGTTAATACTGAATTTACACTTTAACTGGAGTTTAATTTGGAAATGTAATCTTATAAAATCCTGATTTCATTTTTAAGGGGAAACCATGTAATTTGTCTTCTTTTTCAGCATTTCCCCTGTTTTTTGCTCCTCTTTCAGTTTATCTGGTTTGCGTCAGGCTGAACCTGGCCTAACATATGGCTAGCACATAGCCTTGGCAGAACCAGCTGGAGCCTCCTCACAGTTGCCTGAAACCTCTGATTGTTTCCTATGACAGTGATTACACAGGGAATCTCCCCTAGGTGAGTTTGGTTGTGTATTTACCAAACATGCCTCTTCAGTTGTATATTAGAAGAAAAATCAAGCTGAGAAAGGCACTGACGTGTTTTTGTGACTGAGGTTATTTTAAGCAAAACTTCAATTTCTTTTTTAGGGGTGTTTTAATTCTCTCTCCACAAGCTATATATTTTTATACTGTCCCTTTTCAAACAACACAATTCTATTTTTAATTTTTCCTGTTAGCCTAGAAGTAATAATATTTAGTACTGAGTAAAAATATTTAATACCAAGGACCAAATGTTCAGGAGATTGAAATGAATAGGTCCAAATGGAGTTGTCATTTTAAACCATCTGTAAATTTTGCCCTCAAGGTTCTTTGTAGCTGGTGTAGAAACTGCGAATAATAACAGCTTGAAAAGCCTCATTGCAAATGGCCACACAGGACCAATTCTGAAAGAAGAAAAGATAAACTTTGAAGCAAAGAAAAACGTGTCTTGTCTTTTTTTTTCAGAAGGGCCTAGTTGACTCCATAACACCATGAAGATCTGCAAGAAGGCTCTTGCCTTTATGCTTACTCAAAGACTAAATGGTAAAACCTTTATGGCCAGGAGAGCCTATATTGCCTCTTCTTTCTGAACAGTTCTTCTTGTAGTATTTACCATTTTTTTGTCCGGATGAAACCCTTCCCAGCAGTGTACCTATCCCTGGTGGAGACCAGGCCAGGAACCTCCAGAGCCTTTCAGCTCCTCTTGTGGAGTCCTGGCAGTCCACCACCAGGAGAGTTAACATGGGTGTGTAAGACACAGAACTGGTTTGGGGAGACACAGCTGTCCAAGCCATTGCATATTTGGCAAAACTAAGTACAAATATGCATCCAGTGCTGTCAGAACTGAGGGCAAATTAAATAACTGCTTTATTCTAAAATCTGCTACAAGACAAGGGAGTGCAGATTGCTTTCACCAGCTTAAAGAAGACGTAGAAGTTAGATGAGAACATGGGAAGTCAGATGAGAAGTAGATGACCCGCAGTTTTGATCTTTTCTCTAAACAGATGATGTCAAGCAACTGGCAGGCACTTTTGCTGTTTGCTCCATCAGAGATTGCTGCGGTTCATTGGGACCACAACGCTGCCAGGTCGACAAAATAGTTGCATCTTGGAAAGGGACAATGTATGAAGCATTGTAAAATGGTTGTGTAATTGTTTAAATGCTATGGGCAGAGCGGGCTGTGCAGCCCGGGGACCTCTCCCACCCCTTGCAGCACGCTCTCCTCCCAGCGCAGCAAATAAGATTTAGTGCCTCTCTCTTTACTTACCATATTTTCCTTTGCTTTATCCAGGGAGTAAAGAGCTATTTTTTTTTTTTTTAAACTTTCCAATCATGTAGTAATTCTGCTTACATCAGTTTTCTCTCAATAATATGATATCCCATTCCTCTGTCTATGAGCTACCCTTCTAGTATTACAACAAAAGTGGCTAAGAAATCGTTTGGGTTTTTTTTTCCCCCCAAACCCTATCACATCTGTTTTAAAACCCTGGGATAATTTCAGCGTGTCAGGGTGCCAAGGTCCTGGGCAGTGTCCCTGGGGCTCCCCTCATCCCCCCTGGGGCCCCCATGTCTACTGCAGCCCTGGCACCAGGGTTGGGCTGGGGGTGCCTGTGACAGCTCTGTCCCGCCTGTCCCCCCACCTTAGGTGTTGTGTAGATGTGGGAATGGTGGAGTCATGGAAGACAGAAGTAGAAGCAGAAGTGACAGAGCTTAGGGGAGCCCCCACCAGCGTGGCCGTGGGGCTGGTGAGTCCACACGTGGCTGTGGTGGTGCTCGCAGAGCATGGCACGAGCCTGCTGGCCCTAGCTTGGGTGTTTCTGCATCACCCAGTGCTGATACACTGAAGGAATCAACTTTTACCTCTGCAGGACACCACATAGATGTCTCTCTCAGAAAAAGCAGGCACGAAGAGCCTTTCTGAAGCGTTTCCAGGTTTATATCTTCTATTTGTCATCCAGCTCTTCTAAGAAGCAGAGGTCTTCTGTGAAGTGCGTTGTCTGGTTTTAGCTAAACATGCTCCTCTTTGCCTCCCGACTAAAAGATAACCAGATGTGTTCCCATAAGGACTCTTTGAATGGGATGTGCTTCTCTGGACTTCCAGATGATTCCTGGGGTTGTAAGTCTTATTTATAACCAGTGTCACCCGTAAAGTCAAATTTCGTTTAATGAAGAGTTTTACATGGGAGAAATGTTTCTTTTGTGACGATGGAAAAAATGTTAGCCACTGCCAAGAAATTATGATGCGTATGTGGCTGGTGGCAGGTCCTCCCTTAGTGCTTTGTTGGGAACTGGGAAGAATAGAAGTCTCACCTGAGGTTTGTACGTGCCAATTTGAGTGCTCAAGCCAGTCAGCTATGAAGCACATTGTTTCCCTTTCTGTAAATTAATAGAAGCTATAAAATTAATATGATCGATGTCACTGAAGGGAGGTTTCCCAGTTTTGCTGAGTGGATGAATTAAAGCTACTGTTGTTCTCTTCTTGTTTAGGACAGGGTGCCGGTGTTCTTGTCCAGAAAGTCCTGGACGGAAATCTGGGAGTAACACATAGGGAGCAGTGAGCTCTGAGTGTGAAGAGGTGGGTTTGCATGGGCACAGTTCTCTCCCCGGTGTCGGGCAGTCCGAGCAGCAGAGATGCTGTTTCCACTCCATCTGGGCTGCCTGATGCCTGGGACGTGCTGTTCCTGCCAGTGCTCCACCACAAACGCATTCGTGAACAATAGACAGCATCTTCATCTTGCTCCCCATAAATGATCCGTGCACGGCCATTTCCCTGGCTGCAGGCAGTCCAACTGGAAATACCGCTACTGCGCTGAGCAGATTCCCAGCTATAGGAAAGGCAGGGCAATGTCCTAATTTCTCCAACCTCTCTTCCCTTTATAGAATCACGGAATCGTTTAAGTTGGAAAAGACCTTTAAGATCAAGTCCAACTGTTGACCTAACACTGCCATTAAGTGAAATCAAATTGCAGTGGAAAAACAGGGCATGCAGCCCCGCAGATCTGGAAAAAAATAGATTACTTAGTGGAAGTTTCACCGGACCTGGTCTTTTCACCAAAAGCTCTGATTTTTATCTAGGTGGAGTTTTACAGTAAAAACTTCAGTGGTGTTCTCAGCTGACAGGCTTTGTCTGTTACACACCTATAAAATGCATTTTTATGCTGCGCTGTGACTTACAAACTTAGGGTGTGGTAAACTGAGTTAATTTTTGTCATCTCTTCCTGCTTAGAGACTGCGCATCTCTTACTGCTCTCCCAGTTATAGCAATTATGTTTAGTGTTATACTGTATTCAGACTGTTTGCTAAACAGCAAAAAAGGCTAAAAAGTATGTGACTTCTTAGGAATACATCTGTATCACAGAGTTATCTTTCTTCCTTTTTAACCTTGCAAAAAAATTCCTGTGTCTAGTGAAATCACCAGTAATTAAGAAGGCACATGATTACAGTGCTAAAAAGAAATGCCTATTTTTTGGTTAAGGCATGTTTCATCTCAGTGATACCCATGTTTCTGAGGCAGAATATGTAAGTCCAAGGACACTGATTTCACCTATAAAGCAGTTGCATGCTGATGAATACAGTCAAAGTATATGAAGAAAGCACTTCTTCAAAATGGGAGAATTTGGTAATTTATTTTCTATCTGATTTTTGTGTTAGTTCACAAACATGGGCTCTCGGGGCACTCAGTGCAGCTTTGTTAATGTCTGCTTAAATAAGGAGGTCATAAATGCAAAAGACTACGTATAGGCCAGCTAATATTCCTCACAGGAAAGGGATTTGCTCTGTAGTTGAGTTTCTTTGTTCTCCTTTGTTATCTGCACGTTCCACATGGAGTTGACTGTTGGGTGTCCTGCACAAGCCTGATGGTTTGGTGCTGTGCACTGTGTAACCCTCATCAAAATCATGCCTAAACCTCATTGGTGAGAAGTTTGTTGTTCTGGAGGCATAAAGTCAACCACAGAATTTCTAGGTGAAGATCCATTGCTTTGAACATTGTGTCTACAACTGAGTCGTGGCTACCGCCCTCTTTGTCTGGAGCTTTTAAAGCAATAGACAGAAATATTTAGTATTCAGTCAGAGGCTGCAGTCCTTACTGAGAGAATTCATGTATCTAAATGTAGATGTGGACAACTGAGCTAATCAGCCCGCAATTCTTTTACCACCAAAAGACATAAAACGGTGTTTTTAGAGTAACTTTTCCTAAAAGGAACATCTGATATAGATCGAATGACTCATACTCCAAAATGTCTGTTTTTCTCCACTGGATAAAAAGATGCATCTGCAGATGTCTAGACTGATATGCAAATAAAAAGTAATATTGCACAGACTACTTGCAATGAATAATTCAAGCAATTCAGCTAATGCAGAAAGCTTTGTTTCAACAGAAAACATTCTGGAAAGCCTAAATAAATGTATGTTCATTAATGAAGCAGCAAAGAATACAACTAACAGGCGTTTTCTGTTAGACAGATGTTGAGCAGTAGGAAGTAGTGTCGCAGTATCTAGTTCTTTATGCCGCTGCCTAGCAAATGATTCATTGTATATGTGGGTATCTGTGCTTATGGCCTTTCTATGAAAATGTTGAGACTTATAATAATTCAGAATTTGGTGCTCTGACAATACAGAGAGTGAAGTGCAGAACAACTTCAAAGATAGCTCCAGATACAGAATGAGTAGGTTTGTTGGAACACATTCAGTAAGTACTCAGAAAGGGGAATTACCACGTTATTTTCTTGATTCTGTGGTCTTTCTAGGATCCAGAAAGTTTGCCCCATTTTCTTTAATTCTTAAAATGAAAACAATATTCATATATTTGGACCAAGTTTTGAATGGCTTAATTTATCAAGGTTTATTAAAGCTCTGAGTGCTTGAAAAGGGCAATGGAAGGAAAATACTATCAGCATTTTAGGCTGACTATCCATAGCAGCATCTGGCCTTGATATCCTCTTACGTCTGGGATGGATAGATTCTGGTGTTTGAAACCCTGCTGTGGGAAGGTCACATTCCCCTCCAGATGTTACATAAAGTTCTTCTTTCAGTTGACTTAGAGATGGGAGGTGGCATCTCCTTATAACTTGCCAGTTTGAAATGGTACAGCCTTTGAGTCTGAGGGGAGAGTTTCACAGCGAAAATCTGGCAAGTCCATGAGAAATAGTTCTTAGGCTAAGAATGCTCTTTGTTTTTGTACTTTGGTTCTTTGCAAAGAAGTCAATGCTTTATTGTTGTTCTCTTAATAAGCGACACATTTTTTTTCTTGTTTCTCCTTCCTTAAGGGCTTGATTTTGTTAAATGTTGCAGTGCTTTGTCTAGTCTGCCTCTCTGGCCCCGCGCGGGTGTAGGTTTTCTTAAGGATGGGCAAATTAACTAAGGCAATTACTGCCTTACTATAAAATGCACATGGAGCCCAGTACCATTTGCTGTGCTCAGAACAAAGATAATGTAATTAATTATTTTTTTTTTTTTTTCTTTGTAGGAGGAGCAGATCTAGAGGCTGACCAGAAAAACATGCAGGCCATGGGGGTTGGTTTCCTTTTTAGAGCAATTCCACTGGTTGAGCTGCACAGAGAGCTTCTAGGTAGGTAAATTCTTGCTGACTGGAAACTCAGGATGATCGTAAATTCAGTCTGAGCAAGTAAATTACCACATTCCTTGTCTGACAGATATGGCCCAGATTGCATGGCCATAAGTATGGAAGGCAAATTAGTCTGATTAGTCTCATTACATATGGAATAGAGAGAGAACTGCGACATCCAAAGTTAGAGGTGCAGTGAGAGATCTGAGCAGGAGATGGTTATTTCTGCTCCTGTCTGCCGCATTTGCTTGAAGCTCATGAGAAATGGGAGACAAGTCTAGGATAGTATGTTTGAAAGTACTGGTTTTTTTACTGATGTGTTTGTAAATCCATGAAAAAAGGGAGAAGAAACAGCGTTTGAACTCTTCATCTGCAATCAAGAAAGTCTCCTCTACTCAGAAGCAGGTGATTTAATTTTTCTTAATAGAGTCCTAACAAAATAAACCTCAATTTGATTCATGGTTGCAAAGCAATTACATTTGACTAGTGGTCTTTCTAGCTTATTGTTCTCCTTTTTAATGACAATTATAATTATAATGACTTCTGCTCAAGCCAACCAGCCAAATTAACAAATCACAGTCCTCTAGTGACAGACAGCACTGAAGACAGAATTTGTTTTCACCAGGAAATTGGGGCTGTTTTGAAAAATATTCTCCTAGCACAAATGCTGTGGTGGTTTTTCTTTTTAGTGATACATTTTGTAGAAATATAGATATTATGATAAAATTGCTTTTTGAAGAACAAAAGAGTTTAATGATATTGAAGTGGTCCACTTTTTAACTTGCCTAGGCTTTTGCATTTCAAGGTGACATTTTATTTCAAATTCTGCATTTCAATTTTTCCGAAATAAAGGATTTTTTTGCTCCCACAACATTATTTCTATGAGATGGAAAATTTGGTTCCTCCCTAGCTACAGAGCTTTTTGTTGGAAATCCTGTTGTTTGATGTCATGATGAATAAAACCTGGCCCATAAGTGTTTAAGATGTATCGTGTTGCTGGGTTAGATCTAAGGCTGGGCTGAGCTGGGCTCCATTGTTAGGCTTGGTCATTTCAGTGTATTAAAATTATTTAGTTTATTTAAATCCACATAACCCCCAGTCCCCCACCTTCACCCTTCTCAGAGTAATATTTGACTCCTTTGCACAAAGTACTGCGATTACTTTAGAAACCCACAAACTACACCCTGGAATATATTTGGTTTTTTCAGTGTGCTCAGGATGCACAAAATTGTTCTGACTTTGCCTGTCAGGGGACTGGCCTGACGAGCCACAGCAATAGATGGGCTTTCTACAGATCCCCCTGAGAATACACCAGTATGTGCAGTGTTTTATTCTGCCCTCTTTGGGCTCTAGGGTCCAAAATCTTCCATCTTCTGCTTTTTTTTTTTTTTCCCTACCTGTTGATGACAGAGTCTACTGCCTCCTTTCTAGAGTCTCACTGGGACCTATGTCAAAGATGAAATTGGAGCGCTTGCTACCAGTCTCTTTTACTGGTAAAAGCTGGGCCAAAATGGGACACGTGCTTCATTAATGCTTCTGTAATGGTCTTGGAAGCCCAAAGGCTTCCGTGCATATGTGATCTTCAAAACATCATCTCCTCGTGTCACGTAGATTCCAGAGTCTTGTACTGCCAAGCAAACATCTATCTAGTGATCACATATGCCGATCCCAAACTCATTTTCCAACGTCTTTAGCAGTTCAGCAGAGGAAACTGCTGTAGGAGGCTGCTACTCATTTTCTAAGTGCGGTGTGTGTTGCCCTGGCCCTTCAGGATTAGGGTGAGGATTTGAGTGCTTCATCCTCCAGTTCTGCGAGCACCTCTGGTCTTGAGAAGTTTGTAGTTCTACCTGGTTCTGCTGTTGGGTAAAACCTAAAGCAAAAACTTGCCCAGCACATTTAACCAGGGAAAGGGAGAGGCTGTATGCCTCCTACCAGCCCTGCTGGTGAGGTGTGCATGCCCTTTTTTTTTGTGTGTAAGGAGAGAGCAGCCACAAGAATGTGCAGTTCTGTTGTCCAGATTAGGGCCATATCTCTGCATAGATTCTGCCATTGATGGTATGGAGCCATGTGTTTTGCAGACTGTGTAAAATCTGTGCAACTTTTTAGGTCTTGAAAGGACCTCTGTGATAACAAGAGCCTTCTCGTGATAGATGAGGGAGAGAGAAAATGCTGAGTGTCAGCTGGGCTGCCTGCACTGTCCCAGTGTCACGTCTAAGGCCTCACAAAGTTCTCCTTGGATCTTTTTTTTAAGCTAGGAGGAATAGCTTGAATACACACCATGGCAGACTTGTAAGCTCAGGGTCCCAGGGCGAGCGAGGACTCTGTTTACCCTGTCCTGAGTGGGCACCATGACTCAGACCAAGTACAAATCCAGGAAAACGATGGAGGAAAACCTGCTGTTAGTGAAGGCTCAGAAATAAAGTAGAAACTCAAAAGGGTCTTTATAATGTGCTGGTCCTGCTGGTGGTGAGGGCTGTGATCCCAACTTTGTGTGCTCCCTTCAGGAGTTCACCCAAGGTAACCCTCTGGAAGTGGGCTGCAGTTTGATGTGCGGTAGAGATGGGTGGGTGTGATTTACATTTGTAACTTATTCTTATATTTTGGTTTGCTGAAGTTAGTTTCAAGTTTTGGGTTTTGGGGGTTTTTTTTGTGGTGTTTTTTTTTTTTTTTTTCCCTTCCTTTCTTTAGAATAATCTTGTTTTCTTTAACAAGTTCACTTGCTGGTTAATTCGGTTGTCCCTGACAAACCCCGGGTGCCTCAACTTCTATGAAAATAAATAATCTGAAGAAAGTGATGATAAAGACAAATGCTCAAAACCAGAGGAAGGTACTTAAATCTCTGGATGTACAATTTGTTTCCCAGCTTGGGTGTCAATCGTCAAGAGAGAGCCCTTGCTGTAGGTCTTAACTGACATCCCTTTGAATTGGTCCACAATTTTTAGTTATTCTCTATAGGTTCAGTCATGCTTTACTGCCTCTTCTCGACTGTTTCATAATAGCAGATTGTCAAATATTTGTCTTTAACGTAAGTTCATGCAAACTCTTCTTCCAGACCCTTGGTCTGGAAGCAGTCCCAGCTTTAGAGGATTCATGGGATGCTCCCAGCTGCTTAAAGATATTTGGGGTTTTTTCTCAAAAAACACTTGGCCAATAGTCAAGCAGCCCCGAAAACACTATTGCATTTAGGGAATAATTGGAGGGTTAAATTTCCACTGCTTACGTTCAGCTGACTGAGAGGAGAGCATGTGCTGATCACTTGCTGAGCTTGGACTGCTGAAAGCTAGGAAAAAAACATCTTTAAAATTAAAAATAACTTGGAACACTGCTGAAAAGTATTGACAGAAAATACAGTTACTCTTTCCCCAAGTCCAGTTTCTGACTGCTTTGTTTATTTCTTGGTAAGATGAATCAGGCTCATATGCCACACAACCTTGTATGTAGGATTTGATTTTGTATTTCTCTGTGCCGCTTGGAATAATGGAATGGGCTGCCTAGGGAAGGGGTTGAGTCCCCATCCCTGGGGGGATTTAAAAGCTGGGCAGACAAGGTGCTTAGGGACAGGGTTTAGTGGTGGGATGGCAGGGTTAGTGGAACGGTTGGGCTGGGTGATCTTAAAGGGCTTTTCCAACCCAAACGATTCTATGATTCTATGTGTTTTTCATAATTACATAGCATAAAGGGGGTGACAGTTGAGTATTCAGCATATTGGGAGCTGCTTCCCAGATCTTGAATGGAGTTAGTTTTTACTGTGCAGGTTTCATACTGGGGAAAGAGGAGCGAATGCCTTTGCTGTGGTCAGCTCTATCCCTCTGGGCTGTCTATGGCCAAATCAGGGTGACAGTTGGCTGAATCATGACTCTTACTAGAGCACTATAGATTAATCCTACCTCCTGGAAATCAAGTGCTTTTTTGAATAAAGGACACTTAATTATGCCCTTTTAAAGTCCTTTATATACAGCTGTATATATTTTTCAGTCTTTCATAATTTTCTTATGAAATAATGCTGGGAATATGAGTGGTGAATGCAGCGTATGGAGAAATAAGGTCTTACTGAGTAGAAGATGATTGCAGAGAGGTAGAATGAATTTTTGAATGGCTTAGTAATTTGTAATTCTGGAGATGGGAGTTCCATATTTAAACTGTAAATGTTGTGCATTTAGGGAGGAATGTAACAATTCTTTATGACTTCTGCCGTTTCTATAGGAAGTGCTGAAACAGAAATACATGTGGTATGAAGGGGGATCAGTGCTATTTCTGCTTTCCTTACACATTCTTTTATTTGTGGCAAAATGTCATGTGAGTCAATTTTCTTCATCTTATTCCTTTTAATTTGTCTCCTAGGCTGGACTTCAAGGAACAACAAGCCACCACAACCTGGTATGGCTACTGAAAGAGGCAACATCATCTTTCTTCCAGCCTCCAGCAGCTTATTACCCTTCCATGTGCCGCTTGCTCGTGGCAGCCCTAGCTGGTTGCACCAGTGCTTGTGCCAGAGTAAGGGTGGGAGGGTGGAATAGAGGCAAAAATGAAGAGTTTGGGTGGGAAAAACTTACTCCTGTGGAAGTGTTGCTGTGCATGGCTTCAAGCAATAGTGGGATTCCAGCCTCGCGTTCTTACCTGCTCCTACTCCTCATTTTCCCTCGTGTGTTTGTATCTCAGAAGGATGGATAGGAAGAGAGAAAATGGAGGGAAGGAGAGAGGAGAAGAAAAGGAATGATAGAAGGCAACTCCCTTCTGGTGAAGGCAGTTTAATTCATTTACCTTGCCAGCCAACATTAGGACTTGCCTGGGTATGGGGTAGTTCAGGGGAATCCGTGGACCTACGTTAATAGGAGTGGGGACTAAAGATGATCTGTACAGTGCAGGTAGGAGCTTTGCTGTTTTGAAGAGTGGAGTCATCTGCATGTGGAGGCACTTTCAGGGCAGATGACTAATTTGAAACTCCTACAAAAGTGGGTGAAACAGAAGGCCCTGGAAATCATAACAGGAGGAGGAAAAAAAAAAAAAGGTGTTTCTGGTCTTGCTCTCAAGGGTTGTAAGCAAGGATCTACTCATGATGCCTCAGGGAGATTTACTAGGTTTTTTTTTTTGATAAAATGAGTCATTTTTTCAATTAATTTATTCAGATGAAAAGAATTCATAGAGATCTAGTGCCCCCTTCAACAAGGGTACAGTTTTGCTAGCAAAATGAAAGATGCATGTGTACCTTAAGTATTTATTTTAGCAGGAAGGGCAGCTGTACACAATCAAAGTTATCAGATTGGGCACTCTGATTTTAGTGTTCCGCTTTCCACAAGCAAACACATTCAACTGAAGCAGTTGGCTCTGAATTATCTCATTCCTGGCTATTAAAATATGGTCAGGCAGGACTGTGTAACTGGGTGCTCTGGGCTTTTGGCAGGGGATGTGGGATGCCACAGGTCAAGTCCTCACTCAAAAAATTTTTATTTGTAAGATGAGCGGCTTTAATCTGCGCTTGTGCTGCAGTTGAGTGGGCACCGCATCCTCCTGCTGTGTGGTGCTGGGAGCTTCCTCTTGTGTAAAAAAATCTCTGTTTTGAATCAGGTTCAGCAAAGGTGTGCGCATGGCTCTCCCCTACCTCCCAGCTGAGAACAGGCATATGGGTCCTCCGAAGATCACAGAAGCTTTAATGGGATGAGGCTGGCTGTTTTCTGCCAAACACCCCAACCCTTTGGTGTCAAAACACCGACAACTTCAGCCATTTTTGTGGAGCAACCGAAACTTTCCATTTGGTAAGTCTTTAGTCTTTTGTGTAAAGTTTATCTCTAATATAAGCTGTTGCCAGGTTCAAAATAAAGACCCATACGGTCCATTTACATGCCTTTTCAGCTTCTAAAATGCATAGGATAAGCTCTTTGACAGTTTGTTTTCTTTTAAGATGCTCAAATATTCTGCATATGTCCTGATAAAACATTTTTCTCTTCTAATGAACCCTTTCTGATCCCTTCGAAAAAGTTTAGGGAAGAATGTAGTTAGTATAGTAAAGTGATTTATTAAGGTCTGCACTCACTTAAGTATTAGTTTATATAAAATTAATCTATATCAGAAGTCCTCTTCGACAAGATTACAAAACAGGTTACCACAGTAATTGTTACTGGTGTAAAATCAGGAAGCATTTTAGCTTTGAGGGTTATTTGATACAGCTCAAATAAGGACCCTATTAGTGCACCATAATTTTATAGCACTTGGCACTGATGTCATCTGCTGTCAAAGTTTTATGGG
The DNA here is from genome assembly GCA_034008185.1 of Gorsachius magnificus. Lineage (NCBI taxonomy): Eukaryota > Metazoa > Chordata > Aves > Pelecaniformes > Ardeidae > Gorsachius > Gorsachius magnificus. Next base: position 11,552,864 of record CM067091.1, read on the forward strand.
AGTTTCTCAATTTAATACATTATAGAATTTCATAGATAAAACTGCTCTTTTTCTAACTGAAAAGGAAAAATTCAAGGAAACACTGCTCTTTTAACATTTTAAAGATCAGCAATGACTGATGCATGATAGTGAGCAGTTCGTAAAGCAATTAATGGAAGCCTGGCTGAAGAGGTTATATACAAGTAGTGTCTGTGAATTACTGTATGAAATGAATATATTTTGTTATCCTTATGCAAAAAGCACATGAGAGAGACACATTGGACAGTGAAAACCAAGATAATGACCAGAAAGAAAAAAATCACAACTCATGTTCTAATGGGAAACCATTCTGTGTTACCCTGTCCCTGATTCAGAGGGAAAACACTGAAATGTTTCATTTCATGTCTTGCGAAACTTTAATATTGTAGTTCTATGTCTGTTGGCCAAGGCGGCTGTGATTGATTTCATGTTCCACTGAGCATCCAGACAGGGCTGGCCGAAAGCTTGGACTTAGGATGCCTGAACCCTGCCAGGGACTACTTTGACATAAACAAAAGCTAAATTAAAAATTTTTCCAGGATGGAGGTCCACCTCTTCATCTTCCCTGAAAAAAACTTCGCTGGGAGGCTGAGAGGTAAAGGAGAAGAGCACTGATATTTTCTATAGAAAATTCTGGTTTTATTGAAGACTTTTTTTTTTTTTCCCCCTCCTGCAAATTGGTGTGAGTGAACTTTCTAATTGTCTCTGACTGTGCCTGCCTTCCCCAGTTTTTTCGCAAGTAGATGAAAGGAGTTTTGTTCCTTGTATTAACATTTCTTTAGTGATATTATGTTTATATATTACTTCGACTACCTTTGGCATGGGATGACCTGTAGATTGCACTGTGCATTTCAAATTTACATTTTAGCAGGAATGAGATTCCCTGAAGCCGCCTTTCCTCCTGGCTCAACAAGCCCAGGTCTCCCAGTGCCCCTCACAGAGAAAGTGCCCCAGTGCCCTGAGGATCTTTGGTCACCCTCTGCTGAACTCCAGTTTGTCAACGTCTGTCTTGTATTGGGGAGCCGCAAACTGGATGAGGTATTGTACACATGATCCAGTGGGTGTTGGTATGGGGGATAGTGATGATAGAAGGGAACACTGATAGGGGTAATTGCTTCCCTTAATCTCCTGGCTACACCCCTTGTTCATGCAGCCCAAGCTGCCTTTCAACTTTGCTGCCAAGGCACTCTGTTCATGCTCAGATTATCGTCTGCCAACATCTCCAGGTCTTTTCCAGCCAAGCTGTTCCCCAGCCAGTTTGCCCCCAGCCTGTATTGCTGCAAGGGGCTGTTCCTTCCCAAGTGCAGGACTTTGCATTTGTGCTTGCTGAATTTCACAAGGTTCTTCTTGTCCCAACCTCTCTAGGTCCCTCTGGGTGGCTGCCATGCCCTTGAGCGTAATGCAACAGCAAGTGCTTTGTTGCCTTCTCCAAGTCACTGATAAAGATATTAAACAGGACTTGTCCCAGCACAGGCTCCTGCAGTACTCCACTTGTTACTGGTCTTCCGGTAGTGTATGACCCATTAAACGCTACTCTCTCAGCCCAACCATTCAACCAGGTTTTTTACCTATTGAGCTTTCCAACCATCCAGACTGTATTGTCCTAACTTGGACACAAGAATATTGTGGTAGCCAGTGTTCCCTGCTCTCCCCTCATCCACAAAAGTCAATTTCCTGATTTCTATTGAACAAGCCTGTGAATCTCTATTAATAACTTCAGTGTGACTATGAGAAATCAATGCAGCTAAGTTAGCATTAAACAGATCACAATATCACCCCAATCTGGTGATCAGCATGTAGCCAGGGAAGATAACCCTTTCTGCTCCTGCAGGCTCTGGCTATTTAAAGGCATCAGCATGGTCCGTGTGCTTGATGCTTTTGCTCAAGAGATTGAGCTTTGTGGCTTTGTCTGTTGTAAAATTTAAGGTAAAAGACCACAGACCAATACTCAAATTCGTCTTGAGACTCTGGACAACGTTCAGCCGGATGAAGGAGCATTACTGACATACAGATCTTGGTATAACTTGCTAGTGTAACCTTTACGAGGGAGAGAAAGAAGCTTGCAAATTCCTATTCTGGCTTAAGTTTATTGACTTGGCAAGAACACAGATCTTTTTCAAACACAAACCCTTTATTTTAAATGAAAAAAAAACCCAAAACAAAACCAACAAAACAACCCAAGAAAGGAGGAGGTCAGAAATGGCATGAGTGAGGTTGTCAGCATAGATCTGAGCAAGGTGCCTATGCAGTCCCGGCTGCACAATACTCCAGTTCAAGGAGCTTAAAGAAAAACCCAGCAGAAATTAGAGCATCCTAACTAACTAACTAACTATATGTTTCTACGTCGGTGTGTTTGTTCTGCAGGTGTCCTCTCTTTCAGCCCTCCCTCTAGGTGGAGCTTGTTGTAAAATGGTCTAGGACACTAATAAAAGTACATTTTCAGTTCGTTCTGGTCATAATTATCCTGATTATGAAATTTAATTTACACTCATATTGTCCCGGACTTCAAGCCCTTGATGTTGCTGAGATTTATAACTTTGGTGTCAAGGAGAGCAACCTGTACCAAAGACTCTTAGAGGAAATAAGAGACATAAACCTTCTCTTGCTCAGCCCTGTATAAGGTGCAGCCTGCGGACCTTGGTGCTGACAGCAGCCTGTGCACATTACAGCACTGCCCTCGGGTGTGCACAGAGACCAGGGAGGAGAGCCGCCCTGCCCTGGCCACCTCCTGATGAGCCTCAGCTGTCCTCTGCCATCTCCTTTCTGCTTGAAGAAAATCATGCTATTGGGACGCGCTCAAAGACGACGGTATTTCCAAGAGCCATCCTGGCTTTGTCCCTACTTGTTCTGTATATTCTCTCCTACTTCAAGGCAAACTGAACATGTTCAGGCACAGTAAAATAAAGAAGTTGGGAATTAGGAACAACAACTGAAACTCGTAATGATGGATGTCAGGTGGTGAGAGCAGAAAGCTGGTCCCCTGCTCTGAGCTCTTGAATAAAGTTTGCTTAGACCGCTAGAGAATAAACAGCACTTGGGAACAGGGGGAAGAACATCCCCTAACAAAGCTTGGAAAGAGCAGAGGAGGTGTTCTCAGGAAGTAAATCCTAGAACAATGGTTGGAAAGAGGTGAAAGTGTCCAGAGGGAAATAGGGGCCAAAGAGCACCTGAGCTCTGTCATGGGGTTCAAGTTTGTGTGGATTTGTGTGGATTTAAGGGCGGAAACAGAAAACTAAAAGTTGGGCTCTGGTAAATTTTTCTGATACCTAATAGAGAAGGGATTTCAGGATGGTCTATGCAAAAGCCAGCATTTATTTTTATGACCCAGCTCAGTTTGTAACACTTCTTTTCCCAAATGGTCTGCAAACAGATTATGATTTCCAGGGATAATCACTTGTCTGACTCTTGACTGACTTAGTGTGGGTGTTTCGATGCAATGCTGTGCATGTTTCAACGCAGTGCACTATATCTGATAAATATTTGAAACATTATCTATTTTGGGAGGAAACATGCCCGTGACTTACCAGCTCCCTGACTGCATGAAACCAACTCTCCTTAGATCCCAAAGCAAATACAGTGATATCAGAAGTGAGTATCTGGAGATATTTTCCTCTGTTTCGGTAAGGGAAGCTGTCTGTACGGACTTTATTCCGGTAGTTGTGCATTTCTGCAGTGACTGGAACCTCAGCCAAGCAGACTCTCAGTATTCGCAGAGTTTTCTTTTCCTTGTTTGCCTGAACACAACTTTGACCATACGAAATAATGACTTGGGGTTAAGCCTAAATTTTCAGAATTATCATTTTGCAAAAATGACAGTTTGACAGGTTGCCGTATTTTCCCGAATATAGAACAACCACCTGAATATTTAAGAACAGTAAACATTCTCATTTACAAATAACAGCAAATTCACTCTCTCACAGCTCTTCTTTAATGTATTTATCATGTAGATTTATTGGAGAATAAATAACAAAATAATATGCAGGAAAAAAAATGTTTCATACCATTTATACTTCTGGTGAAACCAAACATTGTAGAAAATTCTTGCTGAATTCAAGGTGTTTGGTTATTATTAACTTCAGAAATAATAGGAATAGTAAAGGGGAAATAAATAAACTTTATACCTAAAGTAAAGCAAGGTTTGTTTTTAATAAAAATTTGAGAGAAATTATTTTTTCATGGAGATGGGAATATATGGCTCGCCTTATAAAGGGGCTTGTGGGATCAAGATATAAGCATACAAAGAATAAGATTATTACTGTGCTATTTAGCTAAGCTCAGGTTCATGTAGCAGTCCCCTACTGCTTTGTGTGCTTATTCAATGAAAGAGAAGTCCAGGGTTTTTTAAACATGCGTTTTTAAACTTGATCATTGATTGCAATTTTATAAAGTGAAAAATAAACCTCAGTCAGTTTTGTAGAAGAAATCCATGCTGAGCTGGTTGGTAAAGAGAGGACTGTCTGTGAAGCATGAGTTGAAGGAGAAAGAAATTGTGGTTCTCTGCTGCTCCTCAAAGATAGAAATACACAAAACTGAAAAAGAAATAAAGCACTTCTTTGAACTTCAAAAATACTGCTTAAATAGATTTCTGCTGAAGGCAAAACATTTACAGACTATAGCATGAAGAGAAACATCTGCTTGTGCATGGCAGCTGAGAACCAAACATGTACCACAGTAGGACAACATCTGGAAGTGACATAGTGCAGGGTTTCCCTGTGGAAAAAAGGAATTTTATAGTATCTGTACAAGGAATGTATCATTTGAAAACTGTATTCAGTAGTGTGACTGCTGGGAAACCGGCGTTGCCTTTGTTGTGCCTTCCTCATTGGCATGTGTGTAGGTAAATTGTGTAAATAAGCAAACCTTGAAATCTTTCCATGTTTTTCACTAGCTTCTCCACTGCAAATTCTCAGTTGATGAGGATGAGTGCTGTTCATCTAATTTATGAAGCCTTCTGTCTTCTAAATAAAAAACTGAAAGAATTTCTGATATGTTTGTTTCTAAAGAAAGATCTCTGTCTTGTTTTTGAGAAGTGTGCTTGGATGAGGCTCGTCAAACAGGTTGAAATGCAGTGCTGGCAACTGAAATGCATGCGACTTGCCCCAGCAACACCAATGGTGGCTCATTGAGCCACGCTGCAGCAAACAGATGCGCTCCACTCAAGCTTAACAAATAGCAGCTATTAGACTGCTGCTGGAAGTACCATTCCCCTTCCTAAAGTTGTGTTGTGCAGGTACTAAGCTCTAAGCTTTAGTTCAGGTTTGCATCCCTTTGAAAGCTTAAGGTCTCTCAGTAGCACTCATGGGACAAATTTTTAGTCTGAATTTTCATTTTGCTTTCACTCCAGCAGTGCACAGGGAGTGAGTATTGAGCATTTACCAAATATCTTAGTCACCCAGTGCAGAGAGAGGAATAGGAGCAGAGAGCTTCCCTTTTTGGCTGTCTCATCACAGCCCGTGTTTGTTCATTGCTCTCTCAAGTAATTCAAACTTTGATCTCAAAAACTGAATTTAGCTGTCAGCATTTGCTGACAGTTCCTTAATCCCAGGTGCACAGTCACTCCGCTGCCACCAGTCCAATTGTTTGTCAAGAAGTGGTTTAAACCAGAGTGTGGTGGGGATTTTGGGGTTTGTTGGGTTTGGGGGTTGGTTTTTTTTTCCCCCTCTTAAGTTGAAGTACGAAATAAATTTTGCTGGAATAAGAATAATCATTTGGAAAGATATGCTTGCCAGGAGGAAAATTTCTCTCTGTTCCACATGGATACCCCTCTGGTGCTGACTAGTATGTGCTGAAATGTTCACAATCAAGAGAACTGGGAACTGAGTCAAAATCAAACTTCCTAATGATGGCACAAATGATGTGTCAGAAGGGAGCACTCCGTTATATCCTGCTCCAGACACTTTGGAGTCGCTTTCTGTGGTGGCACAAATCGCTCCTCTGGAAAAATCCTGCTTTATGATTACTGGTGGTCACTTGAGATGTGCTTGTGGAGGGGTCCTTGCCTGGTGGCCGTGGAAGATAGTGTGCTTACCTTGAGAGCAGTCCAAGACAAGCTGTTGTGCAACACAGTGGTGTGGTTGCTGCTCTCCCTTACTTAGCCAGTGCACGAGTGTGTTTGGTGCTTTTTGAAACAGAAAGAAAACTCTGCACATGTGCAGAAGGCTTTTAGCCAGAATGGTTGCAGCTTTGCTCCTGAGCCACCCATGCACTTCATATTTGAAGGTTACTAAATGAACATCTGGGTTTATTTTTCAAAATAGGGAAGAGAGGGCACTTACATATTTTCAGGCCTCTTTCACCAATTTGGCTTGTTTTCAGGTAATATATACTGGTATATCCAAGTGATCTCAGTTGACTGATACAGCCAGTTCAGCTATCTGTCATCCTTGTAAGCCCCATAGTTTAATATCCTGAGTTAGACACACAAGACGGGTTATATTCCAGCTGCCTGAGTTGAACTTTATCTGGTTTCCTGTAGCTGTCAGAGCCCCGAATAGGTCTAAGTGTGACCTGAAGATTTTTTGTGGTAGACCAGCTCTGCACAAAGTGGAATTCAGATGGGATGAGGTTCATCAGTCTTCCACTTCAGATTCCTTAGGGCTGCAGACATTTTACATAACTGATGTTAGATTTAGATGCCTGTGAATCGGATAAAACAAACCTAGATCTGGTCTGGCATGTTCATGGCTAGGAGCAGGGCCGCAGGTGAGGAGCTCTGGGTTGATTTTTTGACATTATACCTAAAATATGAAATGCCACTGTTGACTCCTTCCCAGGTTATAATATTGCCCTGAAGACTGTGATCCCAAGTAGCCAAATCAATGATCCCTCCTTTAGTACATTTAGAACAAGAGAATAAAATTGCCTGCCTTCCTTCCAAGGAACAGCCATAGCAGCTGGTTGGGTGGGGTACTTCTAATGTGCTGTGATGGGTATTTCTGGCATCCTCTGCCTTCAGAGACTGCCCGATCCACATACAGAAAAACAGGTCTTTGTCACATGCAGCCAAAACTCTAATGCTATCTGAAAATAGCATGCTTTGAGGCAAGAGGGAATTTCTTTATTGCTAAGTGCTAAAGACAGAATTAATTTGTGCTAAGAGAAGTTACTGAGGATGGCCAGTGAAGAAAGTTGGGTAGGACTAATTCTGAGACATACTTATAGGCAAAGAAGTGGTATCTGGCATCACCGTGTCTTTTGTGACGTCTGTTAAGGCCACAACATTTGGTTCACCATGTGGGCATAGAAAATTTGGTATGGAGTACTGGGCAGAAAGGGCAAGCAATGGAATATGCAGGCAATCATTCAACTTAATTTGTACAGCTTTATATGATGCTCGTTCCTTGGCCTGTACTCAGGTGAGAATAATACTGCATTGTTCTATCTTACTGTCATTCTCCCCTTGATAATACCAAACTAATTTCTATTCAAGACTGCTGAGCCCAAGCCAGAGCAAGGCAAGCCATGGCACGCATTGCTACAGAACCCTTCCGAGGCTGGATGCCTCTGTCAGATGAACTAATATGTTATCTCTTACCACAAACGTTGTGTCTTGATATTTGATTTCTATATATCTCTAGAAACAGTTACAGCAGTTTAATGCCCTGACCTCTTCCCTTCCATTGACTCACAGTGATTCTGCATTTGAATGAATCGTGATCACAAATTCCCCCTATCTTCCATGAAGAAAGGTAGGAGATCAGTCAACTGTTTGTGTTTTCTTGTTGTGACTCCAATTGAGTGAGTCAGCTGCGTTCAACAGCATTTGAAGCTTACAGGCTGAAGAGCTCCTTCCTAAGGGAATATCCTACAAGACAGATGGAGGAATCACCATTTTTTTGACTCGCTGTAGTGTAAGACTTTGCAGGAATTGGGGAGCTTCTGTTAACTTCACAATCCCAGTCTGATTTTAAAGAACTCCATTTTCAAAGTTGAAGGGCTTGAGAATGCCTGTCCTAATGTGTTGAGATTAGATCTGAGGCCTAAATTTTACTTGAACAACATTTTGCAGAAGTATGGAACTTCAGCAACTGACTTCAGCCTTGGTTTGAGGTAACTTAAGAGTGCTACACTTTTTCTTTGTTCCACAGGTCTGTCCTTACTAAAGTGTTTTAGTCTTTTTTTTTCTTTTTCTCCACATTCATTTTGCTTTTGGAACCAGTAATTTTTGTATAGATCCCTTTGCATCTCTCTCACCTTCTTTGCTGCGTTCAGCCAGTTCTGTACTGGCCCCTTTCAGGAAAAGGGTCTGAGACAGCAGCAGAGGGAAGTGGGCAGTGAAACTACTTATGCACAGCATGACTCCCACCCCCTCTCCTAGTAAACTTGAAATTCATGAACATGAGTAACTTATTTGAAATATTTCCTCTTCCAGATTGCCACTGGACTCGTTACTATGGCATCTATGAGTACAAAATTGATAATTGTTGTGGTTTAACCCGGCTGGCAACTAAGCACCACGCAGCCGCTCGCTCACTCCCCCCCCTCCCTCAGTGGGATGGGGGAGAGAATTGGGAAGGAGAAAAAGGTTAGAGCCGAGGGCTGAGATAAAGACAGTTTAATAAGAGAAAATAATAATAATAGTAATAATGAGAATGATAACAAAATATACAGAATATACAAAACGAATGATGCACAATGCAATTGCTCACCACCCGCCGACCGATGCCCAGCCCGTCCCGAGCAGCGATCAGTACCCGAGCAGTGATCACTCTCCCCGTGACCGACCAACCCACCCAACCCCCCCCTGAGCATGACGTTATATGGTATGGAATAGCTCTTTGGACAGTTTGGGTCCTAGCTGTGCTGTACTCCCAGCTTGTTATGCACCTGGCCGAGCAGGAGAAGCTCAAAAAGTCCTTGAACAGTCTGAGCACTACTTGGCAACAACTAAAAACATCAGCGTGTTATCAACATTCTTCTAGCACTAAATCCAAAGCACAGCACTATGCTAGCTTCTGTGAAGAAAATTAACTCTATCCCAGCCGAAACCAGGACAATAATTTAAGGAGCAGAATTTTCAAAAGCCAGAAGCTTAAATCTTGGTGAGTTCAACGTATTCTTACCTGGTTTTCATGGTCAAAATGGCACTTTTTAGTTGTATATTGGAGTGATTTTTTTTTTCCCAAGTGTCTAGCCGGTAAGCATTAAACCGATAACAGAAATATAAGGAGCTATCATTAAAGTGGTACTTTCATTATTTTAACTATCACAGTTTTCTTTTTGGTTACAAATTTTTCATCTGCTATACTATCAAATAATAAGCTAGTTAGAAACATGGTCTGGAGTTGACTGGTTTCTTATTTAGCTTGATGTTTTGACACAAGAATGCTGTTAAGTGAAAAGATTGTTTGGAAACCTGTTAACATATTCATGCATGATTATTAAGTGAATAAATAGTGAAAAACCTGTTTGAGACAAGTCTCTAGATTTTAGGTGGTGTTGAGTGCCTCCATTTTCATGGGCACAAGGTGCAATTATTGATAGTCATTGCCTCTGAAAATCAAGTCTTTAAGCTTGTGGGCATCTACAGATCCTACACAAGTTCTGATCCTGTGCAGAGGTTTTACCTTTGTAGTCAGTGGATGCAGTACTTCCTATAAAGGACAAGTATTATTTAGAGCTTTTTTTACCCAAGTTATCTGTTTTCCAGCAGTTTCATAAATGTAGGTGATGGCATCTCTTTTTCTAGATGTGGCAACAAACACTTCTGTTGTTAATATGTTGCTGTTGGCACTCTACTTCTGAAAAAAATTCCGTGTTCCCCCGTCTTCCCCCCCCCTCCCCAAATCAACCCCTCTGAGAAATGTTTCATTCTTTACCATCTCTGACTTCAGTTTTATTTAAATATTATGCATCTACAGTCCCAAATACTGAATTATTATTAGGCTTTGTAAGATTTTAAGCTATCAGAAGTCTTAAAAGATACTGGATTATTTTCTTCTAGATTCTGAGCCTTTAGTATACATTTGTGTCTTGATTTCAGGCTTTTCTGTCCCACTGCTGGCTGAGAAGTTTTGCTTGTTTGGTTGGTTTGGGTTGGTTGGGCTTTTTTTAAGAGAAAGAAAAGAGAGGATCTGAATTCCACTTCTTCACGTAAACCAAACAAGTGTAATTTAACAGAGATACCATATTCCTGAAGATGCACAAACAAACCCAGATGTTCATTGCAACCTACGGTTCCTTCTGTTTGCTGGCAGATCAGTGCTTTGTATTGCCGTATAACAGCAGTTTGCTCCTCAACCACTGGAGTGCCTAGACGTCTTAAAAACTTCAGGCTATAGAGAGTCCATTACATGTCTCAGAAAGTGGCTCTGGTGGCTCCTTTCCAAAGACAGGCGCTTTTTTTTTTTTTTTCTTTTACTTGCCAGTCTAGCTTCAACTTGTAGTCAAGCATCTGCAAAACTAAAGAAGCTGCTTACCGTAAAGATGTGTTCCCTAAGTTGTTCTTGTTGATTATAGTGAAGTTGGGTATTGGTTTTTGAAGCCCAATTTATTACTGAAGGGATATTACTGAACATTGGCTCATAAATGTGGAGGCATATGTCGGTGTGGTTTTTGCAGGGTTAGGCTCACTCACCTTCTGGGGGGGGATGTAGTTATGACCGTTGGGTTCATGGCATCTGTTGTTTGTTAACATCTTAAATAGTTTCACAGAAACCTCGTTCACATTGTTTGAACTTGTAAGTAGGTAAAAGAAAGTTGGTGGTGAGAATTCAATCACCTAACAAAAAAAGTAAAGGGAAACCTTTAGGACTGAAACCAGGATGTATAGAATTATCTTGTGTGCTTTTAGCCGTAAATTTTAGTTGAATGAACCCTTTTTCAAATATACCAATGTTCATGAGTGGAAGGAGGAGGAAGCGGGATATTGGCTTCATCACTCAGGATGAGTTCTTCCTGATGGAGCAGAGATTGCATCCAGCTGTACGGAAATCTGTCCCTGCCTTCTACGTTCTGGCTGTGCTTCTGATCTGATAATTTCTTTTCTGTCTTCTCTCTGTCTTATCTGAGCTAATACAAAGCGACAAGAAAACCTCCCCAGATACCCTGACTTATGGCATCGAAATGCCCGTCGTTTCAAGATTAAAACCAGACAACTTGGGGTAAGGGAGAGGGAAAGGCTGTGTTTACTGCTGTGGAGAGGAAGAGTTATGGGAATGAGCATATACATCTGTAGTGATGATCTTAATATAATTATCCATCTGCAAAGGGAAAAAACAACTCAAAAATCACAAAGAAATCACAGGGGTTTTGAACACTGTTTCAGCAGCAAGTAGATACTTTTGAAGTGACTCTTACTCCTGAAGGCTCTACAATCATCACAGAAATTGGAAGGCAAACTCTTAACAGAAGTTGTTAACCAAGCTAAAACCTGTGTTTTCACTGAGAGCAATACAAAATGCAGGCATGGCAGGCATGAAGTTCTGGCCTGTGGTGGGTTGCTCTGCAAGTGAGCTGCTGAAGTGGATATATGTGATCTGGACCTACTGCAGGCTGAGATGTAATACTATGAGATGTTGTTTTTCAAAGCAGTGCTCTTTAATTGACTCCTTTAAGCGCTGCAGGGGTGGAGTGCCTCACTGAAGCTGCTGCTAGAAATCCCAGGACCCCCCCAAGCTTGCAGTGCTGACAGTACTTCAGCAAGCGGACTTCAGGACTGCAAAATCTGTAAGTGCAATATTCTGTTTGTCATCCTATAATGTGCCAGACTTCTCCCCAGTATATCTGCTGTGTTAATCAGTTATGATAGTGACATTCATTGGGTCTGTGAAGTTAAAGTCTGTGAGAAGTTAAAGGCTCATAAAAGAAAGCAATTGCAAGAGAAAGATTTGTGTAACTGGGGGGGAAGAAATGCACAAAGTCGAGCTTTTCCTTGTGAAAATAGAAAATGTGGAATATGTTCAGTCACTGGTAATAAAAAGTTCCATTTGACTTGGCCCTAATGTTCATAAATGTTTCATTTCAAAAACAAAGGAAGAAAAAAGGGCTTCTTCGTTAACTTGTTGGGGTAGGAGTCGAAGAAGGAAGGGACAGTGATTGTGCTCACTCCCATCCAGACAGGCAGCCTGAGTGGAATTTTGTCATTGCAAGGCAAATTTTTAAAAAAGTACTATCCAGATCAGGTTATCTAATGGTCATGTGTCTGCCAGTTTTAAAGAGAAATAGGTATTCTCTTTAATGCAGATATCACACACGGATTCGGAGTGTTTCCTGAAAAGAAAACCTGTAGGAAAGCCAACGTTGATGCTGTTACTGAGGCTGTTACTGCTTCCTTGCCAAAAAACCAATTTGCTGGCTTATTCCAGGCACTTAAATAGCTCTTTTTGGCTACTACCTTACCAATACGATGATATTACTTGAGGACCATTATTTCAAAGTACCCCAAATTAAAAAAGTCTTTCAGTTTCTTATAAATCTGCTGCTGCTACTTCTGTCAGCTGAGCCGGTGTTTACAACTCCCCAGGCTGTAACAATCTGTGATTGTTACTGCTTTCCACTCCCAATCTTAAGACGCTTTTCTTTTGTGTGTTTACCAGCACATCTTTTTGTCTTCTGATATAGTGTTACGTTCTGCTGTTCTTTTCTAATTTTAAGCAAAATTGTAGCAATGTTTCTGTTAGAAAAACAGCAAGGATGGAATTACTATATCATGCAGTAATTCTTCGACAGATTTATTTCATGCTTTTTGCAATGAAGATTTTTGACTCCTAGAGTTTCCAAGAAACTGGCTTTTCAGATGCACTGAAAATGAGGAAAAAAAAAAAAAAGATTGTGTCACTTATGCATAGACAGAAAATGCTACCTTGATAAAATCAAGATGTTTTGCAGAAATATATTAATTGCAATGAACTAACAGGTTTTGATGACTTCTTGCCTTGGCTTTGTGCTCTTTTTGGAATAGCGGCCCTAAATTCTTGGCTGTTTTTTTGTTGCTGGTGGTTTTGTTGGGGTTTTTTCCTCCCCCTCCAAAGGGAGGCTTTCAGCGAAAACGTCTTTTTGCTAGAATATATCCATCTCTCTGGATAGAAAACAACTCGGTGTGAAGTGGTGCAATACCCTATTCTTAAGATATCAACAAGAGCTCAGAATTATTTCAGATTAATCACTGCAAACAACATCTTTAAGCTAACAAAAGCTGGTAAGGAAGAAGATGGTTTGGACTTCGAACTTCAGATTCAAATAAATATTTCTGGTGATAGTTTGTCAGGTGTCAAATGCCATAAGTTTGATTTCTGACATGCCCTTATTATTTAATTGTATTGTTTTAGCTTAAACAATTGTATTGTTTTAGCCTAAAGGTCAGACAATGAAATCTAACCTCTGTTAAATAGGGAGTGGCAGATGTCCAAGCTCAGAGAACAAGCAAGGGAAAAAGATACAGTCTCAGCTGCATTTTTATTTGGTCGACTGTCAGAAAAAGAAGTTGCGAATAAACACTGGGGAAAGAGGAGGGAAGAAGTCCATCTTGAACAAGAGGAAGGAAAATAATCTCAGAGCTGCTGCCTCAGGAGCAGAGATTGGTCTCCTTTCTTCCTCCAGCTCCTTGCACGTATCATTTGAGAGTCTTCTCCCAGAAAGAGCTGAGATGGGAATTCCTGCTAACGGCATTTCTTTGTCAGCCTCTACAGCTCTGATGCACCTTCAGGCAGTAAGGGACATGGAGCAAAGGGTTAACCTCTTTATTCTTCAGGTTACATTTAGCTTCTTTACTTTTCTTCTAATACCACTTAGGTTTTTGTAATTAAGGACTAACCTACCTTTGCGTATGTCATTCTTCAGGGCGGGTTTCAATACAGGCTCAGTCAAGGTCAGATCCTTTTACCCTCACAGTAAGCAGAGGGAAGAACTCATGGTCTAACCAACTCAGCCATTTTCTTACTTTTCCCCTGTCTGTCCACTGAAAACCAGGTTAATAGCTCATCCATACATCACCCCACTTGTAATCTCCACAAATGGACTCTTTAAAGCATGTAGTCACATGCGTAAACAAAACTTGAAAGCTACCCTGGTACTAGGAGAGCTGAGTCCCAGAAAGCCAGCCCTTCCCAAGGAGCCCTATCCTTGGCGCCACCCAAGACGTTAAGTTCTGTGATGAAAATAAGAAACCGAGAAATGCTTCCCAGGGCAGACTGGCTGCCTGCCTAACCCCGTACTCTGTCTCCAGCAGTGGCAGGAAGAGGTGCTATTGAAGGAAAGCATGGGAGCTAAACCATAAGGGTGGTGTGCTGCCCTGGTGCTTTCCCTCCCTCTTCTCGTGGCACTGTAACTGGGCTATCCGCATGATGGTCCCAGGTTTGTTCCAGTGGCTGGATGATGCAAACATCAGAGAAGGGGTCCCCGGCTATTATGGTGTAACAGGCTAGCCATAAGCCTATCTTCTCAAATGGACTTCAAGTCTGCCTGGAAGTTTGCACCTGGAAACCATTTTAGAGGAGTGGTGCTGGCAGGGTAACTTTCTCCTGGAAACAGTTAGGCATGTAAGTGCTACCAAATGGACATGCAATTATTTGACAGTTGTGTAAAACTTTATTTCTGATTACAGAATCACACGTGTCATCTTAAAATCATGCTGGAGTCCAGTCGTTTTATTACGCACTGATGGTAGTGGGTGAGAAAGTAAGAAGTCACTTAAGTGAAGTGGTGAATATCTGGCTCTTTTTTTTGTTATTATTTCTGAACCAAAAGGTATTGATTTTGCTTCTTATGGATTTTTTTCTCTTTTTTTGGAAGTTGAATAGAAACAGTGTTAGCTGGGATGCAGCTTTCATTTTGTCTCCTCCTGGTTACTGATGAGAAATCTAGGTAGACTAGAGCTAATCAAAGTTCTCCACAATAACTAATAGCAACTTGTAGGTAATTTTTTACTGAGAGAAGCATTAAGGAACATAGTATCTATTAAAACTGCATGTAAGAGTCTGGATCTAGTGAAGACAAGTCAGTTGTGCCAGAAACTGCTTCTACATGCTTTGTGTAGGTGTGAAGTAAAGTGTGCACCTACATTAGGGTCTTAGTTCAGACCAAGAGTGTGCTTTTGAAGATCACCTGATAGACCCCATTTCTCACCCTTGGGTTTACATTGCAGCCACCAGGTTTGTTCCAAGTAAAACTGCACCCAAAGACGCACTCCAGGAGCCCACCTAATGTACCTGCACTCCAACCTCTAACTGCCATGCGGCTCATGGCACCAAATTAGAGTAGGACTAAAGTAAAACCTCTGCAAAGCGCATATTGTAGCTGCTGGCTTCTCAAGTGTTGGCTGTGTTGCTTCTCATATCTGCTGCTGTTGAGATGCATTACCACCCATAGCTGTTGTAGCTCCACTAAGAACTTCCATGTATGCTATATCATCTGGTCTTGCTATATTCGAGCTCATCTTGAAGCAGTATCACAAGGTGATAAATCATTATCACTAAAAAACTGAATAGGCTATTGGTAGAGCTGCGTATGTGATTGTTATTCATGTGACTGCCTAATTTCTTAAATCCAAGTGATTTTTGCTGTTGCATGTTCCCTGGAAACAATTGTAATTAAATAAAAAGGTCCCTTACATAAATTTTCCTTATTTCTGTCAACACTTTTGTTAAAAGCTCTGCTAACTATTTCAATCTGTCCCTAAGTTCTCAGAAGGACCATATGTATTCTGACTATTTATGTGTTTGTTTTATTTATGTAATCTATCCATGTTATTTTCATTTGTTTTAGAATCACAGAGTCGTTTAGGTTGGAAAAACCCTTTAAGATCATCAAGTCCGACTGTTACCCTAACCCTGCCATCCCACCACTAAACTCTGGCCCTACGCACCTCGTCTGCCCAGCTTTTAAATACCCCCAGGGGTGGGGACTCGAGCCCTGCCCTGGCAGCCCCTTCCAGTGCCTGACAGCCCTTGTGGGGAAGGAATTTTCCCCAATGTCCAACCTAACCCTGCCCTGGCACAACTTGAGGCCATTTCCCCTCATCCCATCGCCCCTTCCCTGGGAGCAGAGACCGACCTCCCCCAGCTCCCCCCTCCTGTCAGGCAGTTGTAGGCAGCGATAAGGGCTCCCCTCAGCCTCCTCTTCTCCAGGCTGAACACCCCCAGATCCCCCAGATGCTCCCCAGCAGCCTTGGGCTTCAGACCCCTCCCCAGCTTTGTTGCCCTTCTCTGGACATGCTCCAGCCCCTCCAGGTCCTTCTGGGAGTGAGGGGCCCAACCCTGAACCCAGCGTTCGAGGGGCGGCCTCCCCAGTGCCCAGGACAGGGGCATGGTCACTGCCCTGCTCCTGCTGGCCACACCAGTCCTGATACAAGCCAGGATGCTGTTGGCCCTCTTGACCACCTGGGCACACTGCTGGCTCATATTCAGCCGCCTGTCGACCAACACCCCCAGGTCCTTTTCCGCCGGGCAGCTTTCCAGCCACTCATCCCATTAATGATTGCCCAATGCTCCAGCCTATCTAGGTCCCTTTTCAAGGCCTCTTGCCCCTTAAAAGAGTCAACAGCACCTCCCAGTTTGGTATCATCAGCAAACTTGCTAATGGTGCGTTCAACTCCTGCATCCAGATCATTGATAAATACATTGAGCAGAACTGGCCCTAGGACTGAACACTGAGGAACACCACTGGTGACTAGTTGCCCAACGTCTATCAGTATTTTTAAGGACTGAGGCAAAACCAGCATTGAATGCCTCCATTTTTTCTTCATCCCTACTAGTCAGATGACCATCTTCAACAACATTCACTTGGCTGTACCCTCCAGGGAGTTCTGCTCTGCACATTGATGGTTTAATAATGAGGATTATTGCACAACAGTGCAAAGCTAGCGTGTGCTGCTCATAAACAAAGTCTTTTTTCTTGAATCTAGCACGTGTTGGGGTTTTTTGAGAGGCCTTTCTGTGTCCTGCACATACATGGACCTGATCAGAAGGAATTTATGTGAGTTTGAGGGGGGAATTTTTTTTCCACAGAAACAAAAAGAGGTTTGTGATCTGAGCAGTGGCTGTGAATTTGGAAGTTTTTAAGTTTTCTGAATAAACTGTTTCTCCATTCTCTCTCTTTTTTTTTGGGGGGGGGGGGGGGGGGCGGGGCGGGGGGGCAGGTAATGTGGGCACTGTTAATTTTGGGTGAAGAGGTCACCCCAATTCTTCTTTCATAAGAGTCCAACTCTCTCCTGGCTCCCTGATTAGTACAGGATTTTTGCCTGTGCATTTTCCATACATTTGGCAGCTTGGGGACATCCTGGACAACAATATGTGAAACATCTGTATTGGTCTTAAGTTACCACGTGTTAAATCGAAGAAGAATTCCTCTCTAGCAAGGTTAACTCTGGGACAATAACTTTGCCTGGCAGTCACTTTTCACGTGTAAATCAGAGGGTCTGCTGCACTAGGGCAATTGTAATCTTTGTTATGATGTTTCCTTGAAAATTCTAGATCAACCTCTATGTTCAAAAGCAGGGAATGGAAAAATCAAATAGGCTCAGAGTTCACTCCAAGGAACTTCTTCAAAGAGCACAGGCTTGATAAACAGTGCTGCAATAAGCCCAGTGCAAACCTGTATCCAGCTTTAACCAGTACACAACAAGAGAGAAGTGGTGTGAGGAGGTACTGTCCCTTGCTCTTTGTCATTGCCTGCTGAAGAGTTCACCCTCCATAGGCATGTTGTCAACCTCTGAAATAAGCTGGCATGGGCCATTCTTGGGGTGAGTTAAGCTGTAGGGGAAGAAGGAAGGAGGAAAACAACCATTTTCTTCTAGTGTGGGAAAATCTATTCTCTTGATGTAGCAGGCTGACTGCTTTGGTGATGTCCTCTGGTAGAGGAGGAGTTTAAAATAGCGAGTAATTGGGGAGAAAATAGTAAGAGTGGATGTATTTGGGGAAATTATGCTATCGGCATGCCTTTTGACTCACTGCCTGAGCCAGGCTCAGTGAAGGGGTGAGGAAAAGTAATCTTTGCGAGCAGTTGAAATTGTTGCCCATGAGAATCAGAATGTCATTGGTTATGTGCCTGTTGAACTTCTACCTGAGCAAAATGTGATCGAGCAATGTTCTTTCTCCAGACTGTTCCTCGTTTTCTATTCTGCTTTAAGCCCACTCTGAGGTACACCACAGCTATGGACGGAGCGCTGGCCCAGTATTCCTGAAGAACCATATCTCAAAATCCGGACTCAAATTTTAAGAAGGTGAGATGTTTTTGCATAGGGATGGAAGGTGCTTTACAGCGCTTTCCCCATCCTGAGAGCAAGCTGAGCTGCCATGTTGCCACAGACCAAACTTTCTCTTCCTACTCACAGACCTCCTGGCTGTACACGCAACCTTCTTGACCACAGGAACGTGTGAGGAGCTCATGGCAAGCTGATGAGCTGCTGTGACTCTGCTGTCTCCTTTCTGAAGTCCTTTCTAAGTTTCTTTCCCAGAACAGGACTCTGCATTTTATAGGTGTAACCTGTGTCCTTTGCTCCTCCCTGCATTCCTTCACATTTTGTTGTATTGCTGACCATGCTGTTTGTTTGTGCTCTGCTTTCTAAGACCATCCTGGATGGATCTTTCTAAAATCCATCTTGTCTTGTATCACTTGTTTCTCCTCTATCCATCTCTATCTATCATGATTTATAGTCTCCCAGTTTACTCATTTAAAACCAAAACAAAACAGCTTCAACAAATATGGCCAGTCTTACAAGTCTCCATTTCTAACTGCATTTGATTCTAATTTCATTGTTGGTCATTTAAAACCTATTTAGTATCCCACCATTGGTTTTGTATGGTTCTAGCTTCTTAAGCACTATTTTGGTACCAAGCTGCATTCCTCTCTGAACATGGGCTGTTACATTGGCGCTATTGCTTTAATAATAATCTCTTACATTTATAATCTTTTGTCACTAGATTGCAAAATGCTTTTCAAAGAGAAGTCAGTGTCATTACAAATGGGGAAAAGGAGACAAAGAGTGGTGAAGTGACCTATATGTGGAAATGCAGTGATGGAAACAGACAAGATCTGCTGACTCCCCACCGCTTTCCATGCAGTTACAGGTTTGAATTCTGAGTCCCATGAACAAAACCGCTGTACAAGCAAATATAAATAATTAGTATTAATCTCAAAGTTGCCTGAATGTTCTGGTTTTCTTCTAGAAAACAAAGCATGTTTGAAGTTAAGTCTGTTAACAATCCAGTCCTCTCTTGAGTGCTTTAATGGAAGGGAATGTTGGCGTCTATCTGGTTACATGTGATAGAAAGGGTTGAGGAGAAAGATAAGAAACAAGTGTTTTTTACTCATTTGATCTTGGAATCTAGTGGGGTTATGAGTTTTTCTTTTCAAGATGTGTGGTTTCAGTGCAGTTTGAGCACAGCCAGGAGAAAAAAATAATCCATCCGTATATCCAAAGAGTGCCTACAATTTGCAGCTGTGCAGTCTTTCTACTGGCCAATTCCAAATTAAAAGAAATGAAAACTCCACATGGCACCGTCCCCTACATGCAAGCACAAAACTGAACGAATCCATCTGTTCCTCGGAGATCTTCGGCTCTAACACTCAGAAGGCAGCAGGGACCAGGGTATGCACCTACTGCTGGGCTTCAGCTGAAAGGAAGCAGGATGAAAGCAATCATCTGGAATAAGGATGAAAATACTGCTGTAATTTTAGATATTTGTTCTTATTACATCCATTTCCATTTTTTTTGTCTTTGTGGGGTGTTTTTAATAGCTCAGGGAAAGATTCTAATTTCTTTCTCTCTTTCCCTTGGACAAGGAGAAATACAGAGAAATGTAGTGAACTTCAGTGCCTCCCTGTAATCTCTCCTGTGCTCCAGGGCTAGCAGTCAGAAATGCAATGGTAAAAACGTAATTAATTTAGAAGTATACAGGCATTTTCAGTAACAGCCTCCCCGACTGATTGCACAGGCGGCTGATCAGAACTCTCTATGCCAGTGACAGCCCAGGAATAGTCCATTTTAGCTTCAAATCAGGATCCGAGGGGCCCAGCTTCTATTAAGAAAATAATAATTGAATTCCATTCTCATTGGGTTTGGATAAAAAAAAGTAATAATACTGCATACAAATTGTGCCTATCGAAATAGTTTTGAGAACTTGAGTATTTCCACGATGTTTAGAGATAGAAGCTGTTCACCCCGGCTGAAATGTAACCGCCTCTGTGATGAAACCACAGATCTCTTATGAGATGTCCAGTAGCCTGAAGGCTCTGGCAGGAGTGGTGGGCACCGCAATTTCCTGCTCTCATTGCTTTAACAAAGGGAACGGAGCAGCTCCTTGCACCTATATCTCCCGAGTCTTTACAGCATGGGTAAGTGGAACCAACTGGATCTTTCAAGTTGTAGCATTTGATTAATGCTAATTTAGACATTTCATTTCTACTGTGTAGAAGCATATGCTGCTTTTAGATGTATTTTCTTTGTACCTTCAGGAGAAAGAATTTAATTTAGGAAATGAGATCACAACCAACTTGCTTCAAAAGAAAGAGGAGGCTTCTGGAATAAATTTTCTGGGTAAGTAAATCCTTCCTTAATGTATGTGTTTAATAGAATTAGTATTACATGTTGAGGAAAAAAGGTACACATTCAGGAGGAGTTTATTTCCCAAATATGCTGAACAGGCTGTCCATCTACCTCACTTAAATAGCAGATCCTTGTTTAAGAAAAACCTGCTGAATGAAAATATATCATCTTTAGTGGCAGAGAGGTGCCTTGATTTTAGTCGCTACTTTCTCTGTCCTATTTGCCTGTTTCTGGTTGCCTGTTATTTACGTCAAGAGACCTTAGATCCACTGTTACTTATTTCAGCTGCTTTCAGTCTAATTTAGTTTTGAAATATCGGTTGTAAAACTGAGTCATTTATGCATTGATTCTACTTGTTGAGTATTTGGGAACCTTGTTAACTGCAGGCCTAAAAGTAACTGCTGTACCAAAAGCCATTCCGAAGGATGCGAGGCAGGTGTTTCTGTTTGTAACACTTGAATCCTGGGCTATTCACTGTTCCTTTAGAGAGACCCAACACTTCTGAAAGACTAAAAGTGCAAGGTTAGGGATGTTACTAAGAGAACCTGAAAATATGCCCCCCCTAAACACTGCAAAATCAAGAAGCAGAGCAGACTAACGTATGAGATTGCTATGTAAGTCATTACTTTAAAGCATATCTTAGGTGCTTTGGACTCTGTGGAATTTCTTTTTCTGAGCATGCTTGGCCATATAACTTCATGTTCCTTTTATACCAACTTTCTTTTATCTTACTTGCTGAGTCCAAACTGACACACTTTCCATATTTAAGTCCTAATGTTTACTAAATACATTAATATCAAGGTTGGAGTTATCTGAACCAGGAGAGCAGCTTCTAAGCAATCGCAGCCAAGATGAATTCTCAGACTCCCTGCATAAGGGCAACATTGCAGCCAGGCGCGCAGCCATAGCTGCGCTGCATGCCCGGAGCCGCTTGCCCACCTGTGAGTAGACAGCACTGAAAACATCATCTTCCACAAAAATGTGCCACCACCAACTAGAGAGAGATTCCCCCTGGTGTACTGGGGGAGTACTTTTCTGGAGAAAGGAAAGGCAGTTGTAGTGAGGTGGGTGTTGGTCTCTGCTCCCAGGTAATGGGCGGTGGAACAAGGGGAAATGGCCTCAAGTTGTGCCAGGGCAGGTTTAGGTTGGACATTGGGAAAAATTCCTTCCCCACAAGGGCTGTCAAGCACTGGAAGGGGCTGCCTAGGGAAGGGGTCAAGTCCCCACCCCTGGGGGTATTTAAAAGCCGAGCAGATGAGGTGCTTAGGGCCAGGGTTTAGTGGTGGGATGGCAGGGTTAGGGGAATGGCTGGGCTTGGTGATCTTAAAGGGCTTTTCCAACTGAAATTATTCTGTCATTCTATGATTCTGCTCGCTGACACGCAAAGCCCAGGCTGCTCCCGGGGAGCAGGAGGCAGCTGGTGGGCTGGGCACACCACATCCAGCACAGCATCATTTTGGCATGTGTGTCACCAGAGCAGTGAAGTACATAACACCTTACCCTCTAATCTATTTAGTCTCATTTTTGGAAAGAGGTAGGATGGAGGGAGACACGGACAAAGAAAATGTTCTTCCTGCCCCTGCAGCCAGTGTCCCACCTCCTGGAGTTTGGATGCTAAGGAACGAGTTTTGAATGGCTGGGAGCATGCATCCCTGTTCGAAGCACTGCACTTCTGCCGCTTTGAGTCTGCTCCAGCAGAAGATATCTCATATACTCTTAAAGAAAAGCAGAGGCACAAGTATCTGATGTAGTCACTGTCTGCAGGTAGATACTACAGGCAATGACTGTTTCAAAATATTTGTCTTCTGATGCTCTGTTTATTCAACTAAAATATTTTGAAAGAAAATACTAATGATGACAGGATTTGGGTTTTGAAATTAATGTTTTTTCCCTTTCATTACATTGCACCTTAAGAATTAATAAAATCCTTTTCCATCAAGAAAGAAAAGAAAAAATCAACCCCTTTTTTATTAAAGCAGTATGAGGTGGAAGGGGTTTCAAGTTAACTGGAAAAATCATGAATGATGTCCTGACTGCAGGTTCTCCTCTGTCGCAGAGGAGAATGAAGAAGCTGATAGGTGACAACGGGCTGTGAAGGCTTGTACATCTATAAAAGCACTAATAAGAGGAAAAAACCCAAAAGCTCTGTTGGAAATAACACTGGGTCTTGAAACAAACTAATGGTACTGGTAGCGCTAATGAAGTCTAGATCCTAAGTACCAACTTTCTTTGCTTCACCAGGTAAAGCAAACATCTCATCGAATCTGTCCAGCGCTTCACGCTAGCCCATCAAGGCGGCTTTAGGTACCCGCACTGGTGTGATGCAGTGGTAGTCTGGAGTGTTTATGCATCTCCAGAGTTGCCTTGCTGGCACTGGACTGCTGAGGGTACCCAAATGATCTGAAAAAAAGGTAAGGATCTGTGAATGAATCCAATGGATGGCATTCAGCATTCCTGCTTGGCTACACCATCAACTGACAACGAAGACGATCTTCTAAAATGTAAGCCCCCTTCTGTGTCTCTGCCAAAACCTAGTGAACCTGTGCTTGCTTTTAGTTATTAGTTTAGAATTGTTTGAAACCTACGTATGAGCTGACAGCGGTGAAGAACTTGCGTAGGAGGTGAACTTGTTCTGCTAGAGCTGTGATGGGCAGAACATATGTGAAGGCTAAGGTGAGGTCTGCAGACTACTGGCATGCTTAGAGTAGAGAGTGCAAGCTTGATGAATCCAAATAACTTGGCTGAACAACCCCACAGCTAGAAGATACCTCTGGTGTCACCATCTCTATTAGGCAAAAGACACTCCATGGAGAGTTTGTAGGACAACTGAGTATTTTGCTAAGATGTACGGTACTGCTGTCCTCCAGCAATAAGCACCTGAAATTACAGGGGTTACCTCTTAAGCTCCTTCTGTCTATGTACTCAAACAAGTTGTGGGTTCAGCCCTGTGCTGCTAGCATTTCTACTCCATGAAGACGATATCGGCTCAATGGCTTCTATTTGGCTGGGGACTATAAAAATTGTCTTGCTTTAAATATTTACTGATTTTCTGAATTCAGATAAAAGTTGTATTTGGTGAAGAAAGGTAAGTGTTTGTGCCAGAATATCTGTACCTAGATGTGACCTCTATTGTGTGCCATGGAGCTGCAGAGCTCTGTTCTGCTCCTGTTGGTAGTAGAACGGCCCACTCCGTGCTAGCAGAAGTGTGTTTACAGTCAGAGCAAATACTGGATGTGTTGCTTCATACCAGACACTCCAGCAACAGAGGCTTCAGCACAGCAAGAACATTAAGGAAATTGTAGGCTATAAAACCCCCTTTGTTCTCAGAATTAAAATGTGATGCACATACAACAGAAATGGCTGCTTTTGGTAAGAAGACACTGAAGAGAGCGAGTGTTGCTACTGGTGTCAAGACCTATCCAGAAAAGGTTGATCTCAGACATCTTTGTGAGGACACGCAGGTGTTGAGCAGAGTTATATCTAGTTACATCCATCGAGTTTAACATTCTGAAGCTGCATCTTATTGCAAATCTCTTTTCCTCTTGACTTACAGGCGATCATTAGCTCGTGCTGCCTGAGGACAGAGAACTTGTGGTGTTTATTTCATTTTACAGATTTTTCTCCATCAAAAAAAAATGGCACATGGCATTTTATCAATGCCCTCTGCTCTGCAATCAAGTTGGTGATTTTTAATAACCAACCTGCAATGCACTCTTGTCACCCCCCCTTTATTTTGCTCTGCAGGCCTCCCGAGGTGAGTTGTAGATACAGCATGCTGCAGTGGCTGGCTCTTCAGAACCGGCGGTCTGAGCAGCTGCTGTGCACAGCTCAGGGCACAACGCATCTTCTCTACTCCTTCACTGCCTATCTGAGCCAACAAGCAGCTGTTGATGATATCTAAAGATGTGCCTCTGCGTGCCTCTGTGTGTCTCCCACTGCGCACAAGAGGCAGGGGACATCTGTTCTTAGGGTAAGTGGGAAGATAGAAATCTGGACTCCCTTCCCTAGGAAATCAGTCACTGTGGCTTTTTTTAATCATAGAATCATAGAATGTTTTGGGTTGGAAGGGACCCCTAGAGGTCATCTAGTTCAACATCCCTGCAGTGAGCAGGGACACTGCTAACAAGATCAGGTTGCTCAGAGCCCAGTCCAACCTGGTCTTGAATGTTTCCAGGGATGGGGCCTCCACTACCTCTCTGGGCAACCTGTTCCAGTGTTTCACCACCCTCATTGTAAAGAATTTCTTCCTTATATCTAGTCTAAACCTACCCTGCTTCAGTTTAAAACCATTAATTGACAGGTTTGTTTTAAAAAATGCTCAGAAGTGGTTTGTCGCAAGCTGTGAAACAGTTTGCCATGTTACATTGACCCTTGTTTTGTTTTGTTCCAATTACAAAAAATTGGGGGTGATCTCCGTTGTTTTGCCTTAAGGTTGCCTCTCATCGCATTTGTCTTATACTCTTAACATTCAGACTGTATCCAATATGGACACTCTTTTTCACTGCTCGTTGAAGGAAGACCAAACTTCTTTCTCACAGCCTGTTCAGACCAATCTCTTCTTTGCAGTGACTAGCCTGTTACGTGCTAGAGGGAGCATGCATTTCCTCCAGTAGAAAAATATCAAGGTTACAGTCATAGTAGCAAAGCTTTCTGGTGTTGAGAGTGTGTGTGTGCGTCTCCCTACGCCCTTCTACTGGTGCAATACACATACATTTCCAGGAAAAAGAAGCCCTAATGATAAATTGCAACCTCACTGCTCTTATTCTATTGTTTGGCACATTTCTGTAACGGGGATTGTCAAAGCAGGCAGTGTTAGTGCAGACCTGGCTATAATCTCAACCACCATCATCTGTTAGTGGTTCTGAATCTTCTCCTAGACCACAGAATTCTCATGAACAGTTCTGGTTAGCATGAACCAGATAATCAGACCTTTTCCCTGGCTTGGATGCAGGTAATTGAAGTGATCATGGTTGATCCTTGATTTCATGACGGTGTCAATCTGGACCAACATAATGAAGGTAAAGGATACCAGTCTGCACCAGGGCTAAGCTAAGGGCCAGGGTCTGTTAATATGACTTTGCTCTTCAGCGCAGATAAACTGAGCTTTTTGAATTTCTCTGCTGGACTAAATTGGGGAGGAACAGGATCACAATGTGCATGAAGATTACGGGCAACCTCTAAAGGTCATATGCAAAAAATTAAAGAAGAGAAAGCTCCTGATGTAACCATCTGGAGGCTCATCAAACACCATGGCTATCAACGTGCCCAAGATCTACTTCAAAATGAGCTGAGAGCAAAGTTTGGGACCAGTGCAGATATGTTTAACTATGTCCCTTGGCTACCTATTCTTTGTCATGCATAATGAAGCACATCTTCTCCACTTTACTGAATAACAACCCCCAGATCACTAGTCTTGGAAGTTTTTTTAGTGGACAAAACTTGGTTTGTGTTGGGCCCCATGATGGCTCTGAGGGAGCCGTTTTCCCTTCCCAAAAGGAGATGCAGGCAGACCCTGTAACTTCAGTTACCATCGGGAGCAAGGCTTTGTAACCAATGTTTGTAATGAACACATTACAAGAATATGTATTGAAAATTATGAGAAAATTATATCACAGTAGACATTCCACATAAATTTCTAATTCTTATTTAACACCAAACCAGAAAACTAAAACTTTTCAATGTGTACCACAAACCCTTTCCTAGAATTATGTGAAATACAGATCTTGCATTTCTCCGGCAAAAGAAGGGGGAAAAATCAGTATGTGATAGGGCAAATTGCAAAAGAAATTTTAGCTAAATGAATACATCTAGGCATTGCTTTCTGCTGCCTAAAGTCTTCCACGCTTTTATTTAAGGTATACACAGTGTGGAAGGGTCAATGCCTTTCATTAAGGAAGTGTTGAAAGGCAACATTTTTCCTAACTGCGTGATATTTTGACGTTCCCATTTCCTTTCTTTTTGCCAAGTCTGACAGTGAATTTTGTCTCTACAAAATATAATTTTCAGTGATTTTGAATAGTTTGTGAAAAATCTTGCCACAATATTTCCCTCCAGTTCCTCCCCAGAAGCTTTAGCTGGAAAGTTTTAATGTCATAATAAAATGGAAGCAGTTATAAATTTCCACTGTATTTGCAGATTCTTAGATCTGCAGATTCTTAGACAATTATTTCCCTCAATACATTTATCTTTTTTTGTCTTTCATTTTCACAGTAGCATACTTTTCAAACTTACTTTGCAGATCTGAAAAAAATTTTGCTCCTGTTTTCAATTAATGCTGTAATGGATTCTTGGATAAAATAGTACTCAACTAGAGTCCAACGTTGATTAGAATAGGGGTTGCTCATTGGGCTGTGCTAGCAAAACAAGCTCGCTTCTTAAGCGCTGATCTGAATCAATGGCAACCCCCCAGCCCTGAGGCCAAACCTTTGCCCTGACTGATGGGATGGGAACGGGACAGGGACAGGGACGGAGAGGTGGGCAGGCAGGGGGGAGTCAGGATGGGCTTCTGCCTACAGAAAGACTGGAAAGGTGTTGATTGTGATTGTAAGGCAGACAAGCCTAGATCCTGAAAAGATGTTTTTACTTGTCTAAACAATGAAATAGTTAAGATAATTTTAAATAATTTAAAAATTATAATATCATTTCAATAATAATAATAATAATAAACAAAGTATTTGTTTAAATGCTGTACAACATTTTACTGAAGCCAATTATGCCATCTGGATCATGTAAAGTCAAGCACATGTGTCAGTTTTTGCAAGACATGGACTGTAATTTACCACTCGGATTTCTAGAGCTGTCCTCCCACATGGAAAATACCGTCAAGAGGTCCTTCATGCCACAAACCCACTGGGGAGGATTCTCTGTCTTTCAGTGTGAAGTCAAATGAGTTATGTGTTTCAGCCTCTTAGAAAATGGGATTTAAAGGTTTCTGAATATTGTGACATGCTGTTACACTACATCGTCGGTTTAAATACAAACCCATGACTGTAACAGAGATGACTATGGTACACATGCAATGGTTTCATTTTCAGGTTATTAAAAACCAATGTTTATTTAGGATCCTTTCTGTATTAGATATGTTAAAAGTTCCCATTTTTGACAGGGAAGTGAGAATTCCATTTCTGTCAGTACTTAATAATATGTCAGACATTGAGGAGGGCTGCAACATTGGTAAAATATGTCCCTGGAAGTTTATGAATCTAGACTTTTTTTAAAGTGTTTTTTCCTTTTTGATCTAGGAGCTGAGATGGCTTTCTCTATCAGAAAATCGTTTCTTTAGCTTCATGGAAAATCTGGGAAAGCCAACATTGCTCATCAGGCAAGTATCATCCAAAACACACACATATTTTTATTTCTTTCATGAACCAGTTTAATGTTTCAAACTTTGACTAGATTTTCAAAAAAGAGTGAAACCCAAGCAAAAATTAAAAGGGACTTTCAACAGTCACGTTAAGACTTAGATTGCTTGTGGGCACGCAGAACGTGGAAGGACTGTAAGCCAACTTCAGCTGGCACGTTGAGAAAAACATACACTTTAGCCGTAGCTTGTGTCTCTTCGGCATGAAGAACATTGACATGTGCTGTGCAAAACTAATTTCATGTATTAAAGGAAAACATGGCGTTTGAAACTCTAGCTAATCACGTAAAACCTATCTTGCATTTTGGAAACTGAAAGCAAGACTAAATAAGGAAAAAAAATCTATTTAAGTACGTGGCAGCCAGGAAAAAAGAACCTGTGCTTATTCATAGGCTTTCAAACAACTCTGCAGACTTCCCTTGAAACAGAAAATCTGCTTAAATTACACTTGAATTCTTCTTTAAAAGCTTTTCAGCAAATATTTTAAATCAGAATGTTAAAAGTGGTATCGTAAGTTCAGAATTAATTTTGCCATTTTAATAGCTCAGAACTTTCTGTAGATAGGTAGCTAGCATGTATCTGTCCCAAGATTTGTAAAGTCATTGAAAAGAACGTTATGCATTAAGTTCACTGTAAGTATAAATTTCAATACAATTACAATACATTAATGTATATATTCTTTGTGGATTATTATACTTTTAAGGCTAAAGAGAGTCATAATCATAATCTTCTTTAAGATGGCATATGCTGGGTTTGGATTTTTAAAAACTATTATAATTAAAAATTAAATTAAATTTAAAAATTAAAAATTGAAAATGTTTAAGATCTTCTGGAACCAGACACTGATCACTAAATAATGTCAGCACAGAACTCTGTGCCATTGCAATGCAAGACGTAGAATTGGAATAGGTAGGTTTTGCATCAGGCATTTGCAGCATTTATAGAGAAATATAGTTACTGAAACACTCATAAAACACATTCAGTGGATTTTCCCCCCAATATTAAAAACATCTGTGGTTATGGACACATACTTTCTTCTTCCTGTAGATACCTGCTGTACCTCGAGGAAGCGAAGTCACCAAGCAATCCATAAGAGGAACTTCTGGAGAGCTTCACCAATGCACATAATGTCATTTCTGCAGTTACTGTCCCAGGAGAAGCAAAACATTTGGTAGCAGAGGGCTTTAAGGAAGCTCAGCTCATAAAACTTAGTAACTTCTAAAAATGAGCTGCATTATCTCATCTTTTGACACATTTTAAATTAACGCTAATTCAGAAAATGAAGAAAAATAGAAAGTATAAGCAAAACATGGAAACATTTTTTCTGTTAGAACTTTAAAGAGGTGGGGTTTGTATTTCAGGGGTGTTTTGATGCATTTGATATCCATTGATACATCATGTTATATATTGTTTACATTATAGCTAGACCATCTACTTGTAAAATGAAAAAAATAAAACTGATGATCCATATCTATTGCATATTGGAAACACTTGGATCTCAGTGATCACTTCAATAAAAGAGTCTATGATGATTTTGTCAAATCGCTTCCCCAGCACCCTTACAAAACTGTGAGCTAGAGTGATGACAAACATTGCTAGAAAAACAGTTTTTTTTTCCTACTTTGATAGTTTAAGCAATGCCATAAACCCAAGAGTCTTGAAAAATTAGGTCTTTGTATTTTAAATGTGTATAAAATTCTGCACATTCTACTGAGAAGTTTTAAAACTGAATAATAAAAGCTTGGCTGAGAATGATACAAAGGGTGAAAAAAGGTACTAGAAAAAAGAAAATATACTCCAAAAAGCATTTAAATAAATTTAAAATTTATTTTAAATTAAAAGCTGTTGAGCACCAGTGCAGTGTCAGTCTGAGTTCTGTGTGGTTTTCTATGCATGTTGTAGAAATTTGTTTCTCATCTGATAATATTCACACACAGATTTGAAACATTAATAATCTAAAATAAGTTACATTGTACTAGTTGGAAAAAAATTCCTGCAGAAGATAAGTTCTTTGAAAACAGGAAACACTGAGGTCTGTAGGTGCACACATCCATACCTGAAGATCAGTACTTTTAATTTTTTTTTTAAAAGAGTTTGTGAGATTCTTTATATACAAAGTTATTCCCAGGTATTGCAAAGAAAACCTCTTGGTGTTTTCAGCACCAATTCAAGATATAAGATGATTTCTGGCACCTTTCTTTATAGATGTCTCTAAATTATAAAGCCTACATGAATTTAGAGACATCTATAAAGAAAGGTGCAATACTACATTTCCTCTTTGCAAAGATTTTGTCTTCTGTAGGATTTTTTTTCCAGCTAGCGCAACCTGAATTGTTATAGACATATACAGACAGATACCATCAGCAACCCATTCAAAAGGTTGGTTAGTCATTAAAACAGCCAGTTTTAACTCAGAACGTTGCTGTCAGAAATGTGATACACATGAATCAGGTATCTGCTGATCACATAGTAACCATGAGCCTTCCCAGAAAGCCTTCTGTGCTTTTGTCACTGAAAAGGAAAATGTAAAAACCAGCGTACGACATTTTCCTGAATAACCAAGAGAGGACACCTTCCTCTACAACGTGTAGTATCGCTAAAGGATTTTGAGAGAAAGAGGCAGGAATGGGAAAGGGATAGGATTTGTTTGACACTTGAGGAATAGACTCAAGGAGCTCTGTCCTACCTGAGCAGAGAGCAGCTCTAATCATTCATCCTGGTGGCTCCAAATTCTCTGTAGTGCAACTGGAACAGCTGTTGCTTTTAAGAAGCTACAGCTTCTCAGGCAAGAAGAAATCTGGGACCATCTTCCCAAAAAAGACACATACAAAAAGGGGGGGGGGGGAAGGAGGGAAATCAACCCCAAAATAATCAATGAAGGACAAAAGTGTACTGCCTTTACCACAAATCCATCAGCTTTCCCATCCCTTATCTGAGAAGCTTGTACCACTACCTTCAAAATGGGACTCATCTGAAAAGGAAACACATCAGTGTACAATTATCTGAACACTGTTTCTTCTCCAGATGGAGTCATTGATTGCAGAGTAGTTTGGGATCTCGTTCCGGGTTCTAATTTGTGGTGAAATTCATAGGCCATCTTGATTCACTTCCAGTCCCTTGAAAATCAAGGTAGAGACTTACTCTTCGCAAAAGAAATCCAGGTTTTCTGCTGGGTGCAGGAATTCTGTGTTGTACCTGAACACATCCTGGCTGACATACTCCTTCAGAGCTTTAGTTTGTTTGGGGTTTTGCCCTGCTTTGGGGCCTGATCCTGCCATCATCAGGCACCCAGCTGATGTATTTCCTACAGGTTCAGTTATTTGGCCTGTGTTAGTCCCCCTCAAATGGAATCTGGATCTATAAAGCCATAGGAAGCCTGGAGTTTGTGTCACAGGGGATACCTGATTTCTACTGGCCTTCCCTTCCAGCTCCTCAACCTGAGCCTAAGGATGGTGTGGATTTGCTGTTTTCCAGCCATTCGCAGCTGGCCACCTCTGTGGTTGTACCCAGTCGGTACAAGTTAAAGCTTGCTCTAATATAGTCTTGGGCAAAGAATAAGAAAAACGTTACAGTTTCAGGCTATTTGAATCTATTTTAAATACAGTCTCACAATTTTAAGCAGGAAGAGAATCAATCCTTGAGCAAATATTACTCACTGATCTTTAAAAAGGCCCTCTGCAACTGGACCTGCTCAGCTTGCATTGGATTGCACAGCTCTTGGCTACCTTGTGTGACAGGAGGCACCCCTGAAATCTGCAGTCCCTTCTGCTCTGCCTTATCTTAGGGAAATGTCTTTGCAAACTCTTGCCCATCTGATATTGGACAGTTATAATCCAAGGGAAGGAATACAGGTAAATAATATCAGAACAATGATAGGCAATCTATTTTTCCTCCCTGTAAACAAAATAACGTGGAATATGCTGGAATGCAAGCCATAACTTGTTTCTGCTTGTAGATCTCAACACCGGTTGTATTAGGGTTGATACTACCATCGCTGTTAGGGCTTAACAACTGCAGAGGACTTGGAGCACCTTGTACATAGGCCTATGTGGAGATAAAAAATTTGCAGTAAAGGAAACAAATGATTCTCTGAAAAAAGGATTTTTTTTCTTACGCAGTTTTCGCAAAGTCACTGGTAAATTAAGGATGCCTTGAACTTGCAGACCAGTCTTGCTTTTTTGGAACAGGTTTTGCCTCACCTTATCATACTTAAGATGAAAAGGGATAAAATCAGTCTTCTGTTTCAGAATATTGTGGTTCGTATGAGACTTGCCCTTCATTAAATAAATCTTGTACAAAAAAGAAAAAATATTTATTTTCCATCATACATATGATTTCTGAGGCAAATCAGAAGGAAACACAAGGAAAATCAAAGATGTGGTTGGCATAGTACCTCATTCCATTTGGTACAGTATCTGATTTGATTTTTTTAAATTTGATTTTTTACTTGCCTTGTTTTTTTCCACAAATCTTGTGTAAAGCTTCAATGAAGGTGGAATGAAATTAGCAGCAATGCTGAAGCCAGTTAGGACTAAATCCCTCTCTCTCTCCCAGCAGAAGGAGAAGCTGGTGGTGAAGGGTGGTGAAGCTGAGAAGAGCAGCAATGGGAACACCAGAGCTGCCAGGGCTTCCCCAGACTGCGGGGACTAGGACAGGCTCTACAGCTGCAGCCCCAGTTTGCACTGATGGTTCCTGATCTGTAAAATGAATGAACAATCCCTCCCTGCCATGGGGCTAAATCATTCTGAAAAGTATCTGCAGGTTCAGGTGGCAATGGTGAGAGCTCACATTTTCTTCTGAGAAGAAAAGCTGGGAATTTTTAGCACTGTGGGAGAAAGAGATGGGGAGTGCTGACAAGATCATAAACCAATCATCTGCTTAGTCCCAGTTGGCAAAGGAGGTGGTGCCTCTTCCCAGCTGTGGTGCCTACAGACTTTAACCACCATGTCAGGATGTCTTAGGGCTGGCTGGGCTTTTGTTTGTTTTCCCCCTTCCAAAGCACGAGGTTGCAGCTATGGCTGGAAAAAACCACAGCGCGCTGCTACTTCCAGGTACCCTGAGAAAACTTCTCACTGCCAAACCTGGGCATGGTGGTGATGCTCCCAGGCTTAAGCCCAGAGTCAAGAGGAGATCTTCCACAGGACAGATGGGCAGGAATGCTTGTGGGTATTTCGTTGCCTTTCTCTGCTAAGCAAGCAGTGATTTTCTCCTTAGCACATGCAGTCAATTTTCTGCTGTCATGCAGACTTCTCCTTTTCTCTCTTTACCCTTATTTATCCTCTCACCCAATGTCACCAGCATCATTAAATCCGCTCTCTAGTGGATTTAGCTGTTTATCCCTCATTTTTGCTTCTTTCAGAGACTTAAGTTGTCTTAATCTAGCTATAGAAACAGTTTATTTTCTTTGAAAAGCAGTCCCAAACAGAAACTATTTACCAACTCTGGCAATGGGCTTAAGAGAGTGGAGTGATCCTAAAGAGGCAGCCTTAAATGTGCCCTTGTGCCATTAAATTGTGTACACAGACACCCAAAATGCTCTTAACTACCTGTGTATCAATTAACGTGAGAAATTGAATGCCAGAAGTCTTTGAGGTGGGAATGTAGCCCTTAGTCGACTTTCCTGGGGGCACCACAAAGAATTGGGGGCTGGATTAATGAGGAGATGCAATCCATGGTGCTGTCCCTTGGGCACTGAAGCAAACTTCTCTCCTTGGCCTCAGGGGATACAAAGAGGATGAGGCTGGGGGTCTCGGTCAGCGTGTTGTAGTGTGACTGGCAAATACCCAAGTGCAGCATTTTGATATAATACTTCATTTATAATACTTCCTTTGGGGGTGTTGGTCAACAGGCGGCTGAATATGAGCCAGCAGTGTGCCTGGGTGGCCAAGAGGGCCAACAGCATCCTAGCTTGTATCAGGACTGGTGTGGCCAGCAGGAGCAGGGCAGTGACCATGCCCCTGTCCTGGGCGCTGGGGAGGCTGCCCCTCAAATGCTGGGTTCAGGGTTGGGCCCCTCACTGCCAGAAGGACCTGGAGGGGCTGGAGCATCCAGAGAAGGGCAACGGAGCTGGGGAGGGGTCTGGAGCCCAAGGCTGCTGGGGAACATCTGGGGGAGCTGGGGGTGTTCAGCCTGGAGAAGAGGAGGCTGAGGGGAGCCCTTATCGCTCCCTACAACTGCCTGACAGGAGGGGGGAGCCAGGGAGGGGTCAGGCTCTGCTCCCAGGGAACGGGCAATGGGACAAGGGGAAATGGCCTCAAGTTGTGCCAGGGCAGGGTTAGGTTGGACATCGGGGAAAATTCCTTCCCTGCAAGGGTTGTCAGTCACTGGAAGGGGCTGCCCAGGGCAGGGCTCGAGTCCCCGTCCCTGGGGGTATTTAAAAGCTGGGCAGACGAGGTGCTTAGGGACAGGGTTTAGTGGTGGGATGGCAGGGTTAGGGGAACGGTTGGACTGATGTCACTTCTCCTGTATTTCTGGAAAGCAGCTTTCTTCAGAAATCACTCTTTTAAAAGGAATTACTTTTTCCTTTCTCAAATATTTTGTCTTATACTTTCATTAATCAGCTAACTTAATCTGAAAATTCAGGACATTGTACAAAACAACCTCTATGTTCTCTCATCTTTTGTGAGGTTGTATTAGGGCATAAGTGACATCCAATTCCACCCGTGCTAGGAAACACATTATAGCTTAATTACAAAAATAAGGCGGGAAGCATGCCACTGATAAGGCATGTAGAAATGGAATTGTTAAAGGCCATCTCAGGAGGTGTTCTAGGAACAGTGGAAACAGCTGGCTTTATTAACTGGCATATGTAAAAAGAATTAGCTTGCTTAAAACCATAAGGATGCAGTTATTTGGCATTTCCTCCCTCCTTTGTCATTGCTTCCTAGCAAAATGGATCCCATTTTATCCAAAAGCACACAAAACACTACCCGCTGGGATTTATTTAGGATTACTGATCTGATACTCTGCAAAAAGCCACCCATCCTCCAGGTGTGTTATGTACACTTAGGATGTTACTTTTCTCACGTAACTTGTTTTGCTAAGGTCAATGCACAGCGCTAGTTCATGCAATGCAGATTCTCAGCTCATTTGCATGCTCGCACAAAACTCATTTTGGTTTAGGACGAACAACCTCTTCCATGGACGTCAACGGCGAGAAGTGGAGTTCTTCTAGTCTTGGTTGCAAGGGATGGGGAGCTCAGAACTGTCATGAGAAAGCTGTAACTGGAGTTGTGGGTTGTACTGGTATTACCACCAGCACCCTCACCTAACAAGCTTTATTAAAAGGGAGGACATAAATTTTAGCTCTGAAATGTTAAAGAGTGAGTTAAACATGAGCGAAGCAGAGCGCTTGGAACAAGCAAGGTGTTCTGTGCACAGGACAGCAACTGTTTTCAGTGGGAGCTCAGCAGGCACTGGCACCCTGCAAGGCAGGACTGCTGGAGAGCACAGCTCTTCGAGGCCATGCCCAAGCTTTGATTTTCACCCTAAGTAGCTTTTAACTCTTTCTTCATGAACCTCCCACCCCCTCCTCACTCAGCATTTTCTTCTGGAGTGCTACTGTTAGGACTGTTTTTGCACTTGTCTCCCTCTCCTGTTTTTCCCTGTTTTTCATTAAAAATTCATCAAAATTTTCAGTGGACAAATCCATGCCCTCTTCTTCCTGGTTTCCCCAAGAAAGCAAACAACCCCCCCCAAAATGCTAGTCCTGGCTATGCTTGCAGAGTCCACCTGGGAACTGGATGATAGCCAGTCTCATCACTGGTCTCCCAGCTGGAGGTGGGGAATCCTTGGCTGGCCTTTCCAGCAGCTGTATATTCCTGTTGTATACGGTATGAACAAACAGGATAGGGGGAGTCTGCAGCTCTAGCCCTAATTATGGGAATTGGACCGTGACATAGCAATGCTTTCTCACTACTGTTCTAATTGCTCTGGAGCCACACTGAACCTGCAGCCTTTGCTAACCAAAGCTAGTGCAGGGGACGCTTGAGCACATGCCTGTGCTGAAGGAGGAGCTTGTAGCAGTGAAAAGCACCTGTGGCCTCCACACCTTGAGTGCGGCTGCATAATGTTAGGTCCCTGAGAACACTCATAGGGCTTAATGGCCCTGACCAGGCTTACCTGGGACTCCCCCTCACATGCCCTGCCCACTGCTCCTGGTGCCCCATTTAAGCTCAAGCCTGGTGGTTCAGTTTTTCCTTGAGCACTGTAGGAGCACTGGCCTCTGGGATTGACCTTGGATGTATGCTGTAGGTAGCTGGTCTTCTGGGTGGACCCCCTTGGAGGTAGGTCCCATCTCTGTGATGGGCTTTAGGTGCATGTTATAGTCCTTTTGCTTCTTGCTGGACTCCCTGGAAGGACCCTGGACCTGGTTTATTGCTCTCCTTGTCCTGGACTGTTGATGGATCCTGTTAGCAGCACCCAGCTCTGGCTGCCCTGTTTGGACCCTGTGGGACTGTGCCTTGCTGGTGAGGGCATGGTTTGCACTGGGGTAACCCTTGGCTTCTGGCTTGTCCCCCTCCTGGGGAAGCCCCATTCTTGCTGCTTCTTGATGTGTCCTGTGGCAAAATCCTCATTTGGGAGTTCCAGTTGATAATTGCTGGCTTCACAGTCCTATGTGTCTTCTAGCTTGTGTTGGAATGGAGTCCGTAGCAGCTGTATTGCAATGGGAAACAGAAAAGCAAGGTTAAAATAGATGTTTTCTGAACAGTCACTCACTCCAGCCTTGAGAGGGAGTTGCTGTGACATGGAACTAAATTGGAGGATGGCAGCCATATCGGGAGACAGCTCACATGTTTTGCATTTCAGTTGTTTTGAAGTTCATTCTCTCTAAAGCATGATTGGTTCATCTTCAGCTCATGCTACTACTGTCAGTGGAGCAAGGATTCAAACTGAATGTCTCCTCGAATACAATAGCAGAGCTCAGGAGCAGCAGTTGGTCAGACTCACTGCAAAAATTGCTGTAGCAATTTAAGGTGCTGTGGCCTTTGAGCTCTCTGTTGCTGATCCTTCGCTGGATGAGTACCTGTTTCTGGAGCTGAGCTTGCAGGATGCTTTACTGCACTCAATCACTGAGTTGGCTGAGTTAGTCCAAACCATCTCCCACAGTGGTTTCAAGCAATTTGATTGCCTGCCCGATGTAGACAACGAGTGCTGGCAGAGTCCATGGGGAGGAAGAGGAGGAAGGTGGGATGAACAGACATCATGCATTAAACTCTGCATGTCTGTATGCAATGCATCATTGCAGCCCTTGCCTAAAGTTGATGAATTAAAACCTTTAAAGAATATTTTTCCAAATAATGAAAGATTACTTCATTATGTAAGCTGAAAGAGGTGAAGGAAAGAAAGCGATGATATTAAAGAAATATGGAAGGTGAATTGGATATGGCCTGAGAACTGAATGGACACTTTGAGTTTTTGGTGTTGTTGATAAGCAAAGGCAGTAATGATCAAGGGTTTAAAGTATGGAAAAGGCTTAAAAAAACCCCCACAAAAACAACAACAAAAAAACCCCGGACACAAGAGGAAAGTAAAACTGAATGGCAAGAGCCGCAATACTCAGACCCAGTACAGTAGAATTGCAGCCCAGGCTGAAAGCATCCTAAATACAGAGGCAGTAACTTCTCCAGACAGGTAATGTCCAATTGGTCTGACCTGGAAATTATGAAGGGAAACAGTTGTGATAATTAAATACCTATAGGATAAAATGTAGCCTAAATCTTAGAAAAATAAAGTCTTTTCATAAAATAATGCTTTTGACAGTGAAATGATCAATTAAGCTCAGATCTACCCAGCTACATTTATAGTCCTAAACCACTGTTTTGCTATGATATGTAGCTGTTTGCTGTGTAACTGGGGATGCACATATTTTTCTGCTTAGCTTTTTAAAATGGATATTTTATAGCACATTTGACATATTTTCAGCTAGAATATAGTTTTACCCCAGTTTTGGCTGGGATAGAGTTAATTTTTTTCCTCTAGTAGCTGGCACAGCGCTGTATTTTAGATTTAGTATGAGAAGAATGTTGATAACACACTGATGTTTTAGTTGTTGCTAAGTGGTGCTTACACCAGTCAAGGACTTTTCAGCTTCTCAGCAAGAAGCTGGGACAGCTGGCCCAAACTGGCCCAAGGGCTATTCCAGACCATATGACATCATGCCCAGTATAGAAACCGGGGGGAGTTGGCCAGGGGGGTAGTGCTGCTCAGGGATGGCCTGGGCATCAGTCAGTGGGTGGTGAGCAATTGCATAGTGTGACACTTGCTTTGTATATTCTCTTATTATTTTCCCTTCCTTTTCTGTCCCATTAAACTGTGTTTATCTCAACACATAAATTTTACTTTTCTTTTCCTCATCCCACTGGAGAGGAGGGGAGTGAGCAAGTGGCTGTGTGGTATTTAGCTGCTTGCTGGGTTAAACCACAGCAGTGGTTTCATTCCTTGTGTTCTAGAACTCAAACCAAGTTTGGAGGAAATCAGTGTAATATTCAAATTAAGATAGCATTCAGTGCATTGCCTGTCTGCTAGTGGTAGAGGCAGCAGATGACCCAGATTCTTTTTTAGTGACTGGGAAAACGATATTCATAGCATAGAACAGCATCTTGTGGGAAAGTTACAACAGACAGGTGTTGCGTCCTGATGCTGTGAATGCAGCCTCAAAGTCTCTCTGACCTTCACCCCTGCCGTGGTGCCCCTTGAAGAGCCATGCTTGGAAGTCACTAATATCTTCTATCCCACACGCCAGTAACTCAAAACCAGATCAGGACTGATGTCCTCATGAAGCCTGGTGCTCCTAGAACAATGCAAGGGAGGACAATACAAAGGCTTTTTGTTAGGCTTATTATTTTCCTCAGTTTGGCAAATTTTAAAAACAATCAAGGTTTTCTGGGAGAAAGCCAGTGAGAATCTGTCTCCACTTAACTCATTGCAAATGTTATTTTAAATAACATTGACTCTACACAAACAGTTCTTTTCTGTGCAATGCAAATGCCAGAATCATTGGTTCTCATCTTTGGCCTTTCAGTGGTGTAGTTGAAAAGCAGCAGCAGACTTGGAGCCTTTCAGAAGAGTCCTCTAAGTCTCCTTTACTAGGAAATCTTGTGAAAACAAGAGACTCTTCTACAATGTTGCTTTAATCCTTTGCATTTTGTCGATCATGCGTAGGTCAAAACATTAGTGCTGTTTTCCTTTTCAAAGCTTATTTGGACATACCAGTTCATCTGATGTGGTTTTGTTTTGCTTATACCATGGGGTACATAAGAGAAATTTAGAAATTCAGTTAAGGAAGAACACTTGAATGACATGCAGTTGCTTTTGGATGCTTGTAACTGATGCAGGAAGGAGGAGTAAGGACTTAAGATCTATTTGGGCGATCTGCAGCAGCTTGCTGTCCAGTGCCTGATACCCAAGTCCGCAGCAAGCTCAGACGGGTGTCCCTGCTCTGGGTGGTGCATGGCTCCCTATGGTGTGTCCCACCATAAGGATGGGGCTGCAGTGCCCTTAGCTCTGCAGGAGGCTGGTGCTGGAAAAGGGTCCAGCAAAGTCAAAATGCCCCCTTGGAGGCTGCTGCAGAAGAACTTGTCAAAGGATTTACTCTGAGACCAGATCGTAAAGAACACAACATCTGCAGCTATAAAAAAAAGGGGGGGGGGGGGGGATTTGTTAAAAGGAATGTAACCGTCCAAAACAATAAGATAATTTAAAAACTCAACTTTTCAAGATTAATGCCCAAATCCCAGTCTAAAATTATTGAGAAGAGACCATGACTACTGAAAAATTTTTATTTTGACATCTGGCTGCTGTAGAATGATGAGCTAAACCTTTTAATACTGAGGAAGAATGGTGAAAGAAATACAAGAGCAGTTAATAAAAGAAAACTTCAGTTTGATTCCTATTTAATGTCTGTTCCTGCTGATTTGCTTTTCTGAATCAGAGCACTGATGGAGGAAAAATTACTCATCAGAAAGTGTTACCAAATGGAATTTCATTGAATTGTTAATAGCAAAAATTATGAGTACAGTCTATAGGCTTGATGGGAATCTGTTTTTACTCTTTCAGATGAGGTAATGATAAACTCAAAACCTTTCCTCTAGTAAAAGTTCTTAGTATGTGGTTTGTAGGCCAAAACTTTTGACCAGTCCTGCATAGTGGCAGAACCTCTCTGCTGAGTAAAATTCAGCCTTTTTCAGAGGGAAGAGATAAAGCTGCTTATGCTGAATGCTGCCCAATAAATTTATTCATTAAACATTGAGTTTCCTATGCAGAAATCTTAAGATGTTTCAGCTTTGTGTTGTCAATATCTCACTATAAGGCCAGGCATTTTTCTGCTCTCCATTTTGAAGGAAAATGCAAATACTGATGGTGGTAGGTGTTCGGAGATATTTTTACCAAATAATGCAGCTAAAGGAATGTAAAGAAAGATGAAATAGAGCTATTCTGGGCCAGAAAAAAAACCCCAACTTCTTAAAATAACATTTGATACATTTAGTTGAGAGGAGGCTATCTTTTTGGTAAGAAGATTTGTCTGAAGAACTTGAGTCCAAAGCTTTCAGGTCTGATTAGATGTACCTTAGACACTTCTAAATAGAAGGTAGATGACTTGGAATGTCTGTTTTCCTGGATGATGTTTGAAAAATGTGTTTTACTTCAGCATGGGAAGAAACATTCTAAAGTTGTTAAAAATTATTTTTTTGTTTAATTCCCTGATTGTTGCTCTTGGAGCATTCTTACCTGTGCTCTTGGCAATGTGATGAAGGGCGAGGCAATCAGTGTGCCTACAAGAAGAGGGGGGAGCAGCCCCACCTCACCGCTAACATAATTTTTCTTGGACAAGGCATTGAACTGCATGTGCAGCAGTGGATGTGCTGGTGAGGTGTGCATGTTTCCAGCGTGCTTCATAATTGAAGCTATGCCTGTATTAAGCAAACAAACAGAAAATGGCATAAATTGTATAGAAAGCATCCCCTGGAAAAGATAGCATGTCTCACCTTAGTAGGGCTAGGATTTCATTCTGAGCCTGACTTTGCACTTGTATTTAATTGCCTTTTGCTGTAGCATAAAAGGATGGTAACCTTAAAAAAAAAAACAAAACCAAACCCAACCAAACAAAAAACCCTGACAAAACTAAAAAACCAAACAACCCCCCCCAAAAACCAAATCCTCGCATAACTCAAGACTAGTGTATCCACTCTGTTCTTCCAAGCAGCAGAAGAGAAGCTCTCTTGGCCATAGAGCAGCTCCAAGGGCTCCACAAACTGTGCAAGGACGAGAGATCAGAACCGGCTGATCTTCAGGAACAGCCCTTCAGTGGCTCTGCCTGCTCTAGCCATGGTACTTGGAAGATCTCAGCTGCTTGGCTCCAGCTTACATATGCCTGTTTCCAGGGTAACAATGCCACAAGACTTTTGGGGCTGTATCTCAGATTGATGAGCTACAGCCCCTTGTGCTCCTGTTGGGTGACTGTATCTGGACAGCTCTGAACTTACAGGCAACCAGGAATGCGGCCTGGAAAATTCCCTAATTGCTACTCAGAAAAGGCAAGGTTATGCCTTTTTCCTCTGGTAGAAACAGGCTCTAGATGTAACCCCCTCTTTTACTGAAGCCAAACACAAAATGGCTTCAGGGCTCAGTTCCATGTACTGTGTCCAAAAGATTTCCTTCTCACTGGCTAAATATAGTCCTTGATCACACAGCTTGACTTGGCTAATTCACAGAACAAGGACGGAGCCACCCACTCTGGAAGATCAACCTTTCGGGCTAAGGCCATTAGCCATGTGAACTGAAGCAACAGTTGAGAGAAACCATCCTGGCAAGGACAGTTCTTTGCCTTGAGCGCTGGAACAGAAGTCCCGCATGTGGGTCAAAACTTTATGTCAAGGCTACAAAAAAAGATGAGCCGGTCTCAGAGTATACAGCAGGGGTGTGCAACAGTAGAGGGGAAATTAAGTTGAGAGAGAAGCAGTGTGTTTCCCCCATCCTTGTATAGCTTTCTGCAGGGACTGTTGAATATTCAGGGGATATTTTCCTACTGGGGACTGCCAGGAGTGCAAGTGGCAACTTGAATGGACGTGAGGAAGGAGGGTTTAGGTCCAATAGTGTAGTTCTGTGTGGCAGCCTAGGGCTTCTTGGCAGTGTTGTATTTTCTTCTCAAACTGGGTATAGTGCATGATCTGAAGTGTCCCTTGGGTTATGCTGACATTTCCCCAGGCGCTGGGCTTGGCTGTGCCCATGAGCTTCACATAGCTCACCAGGCCCTCTTGCAAAGACAAAAGGTGAAGGAAAGAGAAGCATGTTGCCCATCAATCTTGCTTCGTAACCTGTGCCCCCTCAACTAATAAATCTGACTTATAAAAGCCAAATGCAAAACCGCACATCTAAAAAGAGAGCATGTGGGGCATACCTAAAGAATGGGTGACTGGGAAGCAGCAACCATATAAAGAAAGGATCTAGCACTTGAAGAGGAATGAATAAGCAGTGTCCCAGGGCCTCCAATTCAGTTCACACAGCTGGTGTAGGTAACTTAATTAGGTGTTCGTGAATGCTCTTTAGAATTGCACCTGATACAAAAGTTGCATTAGGGAACACTTTTTTTGCATGGCTTAGATTCCTAACAATCTGCAGAAGCCTGGGTTGTCCTGAACAGCAGAAGAGCACCTGTATGCAGAGCTGGCTGCTTCTGGAAGCTGGCCAGGCTGTGCCCAGACCTGCTCCTGCCCGCAGCAGGGCCGTGTCTGGAGGCCTCAGCACATGCATCTTCCCCCAACCTCTGCACTGGTGACAGCATTTGCTCTTCCCACACCCCTGCAGTGAGCTATGAGCTTAACTCCTCAGGGGCCTGCACTTGCTCTGCGTTACTACAGTTCCTTCAATTTAGCAAGTCTACATGTAGCTCTTCATCGTGGCTTGCTTGCTGGTCTCCAAAGTACTGAAATATTTTCATCTTTTACCTGTAAGCGGATTTTCTGCAGTCCTTACAGTGGAAAGCATCTGATCCTTTTTTTTTTTTAGCACAGGGCCTTCCCTAGAGTTACTATCCAGGAGAATTTAAATGTTCTTGATCCCATATTGTCTTCTGGGATCAAGGGTGATACAGGTTGGACAAATGTTCTTGCAGTGAACAAGACTGGTATTAGGTTTTTACAGTTAAAGCAATGAGAACTAGAAAACTTGGAGGTACTGTTGGGAGGGAGGTGACAGAAGATATGTTCAAACCAGGCCTCTCCACAGCAACCAGCACCAGTAGGTATCAAGGTTCCAAATGGTGGGCAATTGGCTGACTGCACCCGAAGCCTGGGATGATGGAAGCATCCAAGGTGGAATACTGTTGTTGGGTCTGTACTAGCTGACTGCTAGATAGGCTGAAGTGCAGGGTACTGTGGCCTTCTTTGTCTCCTCTTTTGATGACTTAAGGAAACCCCAACAAACTCACAGGGTGCTGCCATTCTTTTAGGACAGCACGGCATGAAGATTCTCCATATGTGCATGAACAGATGACCAGTCCTACTGATCCATGCGGGTCTGTTAGTGCTAATGTTGTCAGCCCTGCTTTGCTGTTCTTCTGAAAATGAAGCTGTTTCAAATAAAAGGTGCAAATGACATTTTTGTAAGGCTGACTTTGAACTAGGGAGGCCCAAGAGCTTTAGCTGTAAGTGCAGACGCAGCTTTCTCCAGCTGTGCACCAGATGGGGGCAAGAGGATACCAGAGGCTGACCAGAGATTATTGGCACCAGCTGTATTTATCAGTTCTGTATTTATGTGTCCCTGATTGGGATTTGTCTCCACCACAGAAGAAAATGTTGGCTTTCCCAGTCAGAGTGGATATAGCCCACCCTGGACTGGGACTGGTAAGAAACTAGTCTCTGCTTTTGTTCTAATTCATGCTTTACTTGCTGGTTCTTGGTTGATCCATGCATTCAGTCCTAGTGTATTGTGGAAGAGCTTGGCTG
Source organism: Gorsachius magnificus (assembly GCA_034008185.1). Taxonomy (NCBI): domain Eukaryota; kingdom Metazoa; phylum Chordata; class Aves; order Pelecaniformes; family Ardeidae; genus Gorsachius; species Gorsachius magnificus. The sequence continues at coordinate 11,596,668 of CM067091.1, forward strand.
GCTTTTCTCAGCTTCTGTGGGAGTGTATTTTTTTTAACTGCCATCTTGGTTAAATTAATTGCCAGCAACACTGCCTGTTGGCTGTTACACATGCTGCATGACAGAGGAGTGATCCAGATCATAAGGCAGAGTAGAAGAAGTGTTGACAGTAGTATGTCTTGCTGGTGAGGCAAGGCTGAATGCATGTGTGGCAGAGGAGGCAATTCAGAATTTAATAGTTGGGTGCTTGTTCTGGAGAAGTCCTGCAGCACCAAGTGCGGAGATGGTGTTACCATGCAAATGACCAGCATGTCATCTCTTGTGGCTTCAGATCTCCTGTCAGACAAGGCAACTTGCAGGAGGATCTACCTTAGATCTTCAAGAAGATTTGGGCTGTGGTGGTTAAGTTCCACAACTGGCAAAGCCTGGAACTGGCAAACTTGCTGCTGGGGCTTGGATGTTGGTGCAGTTACATGGTGATGTTCAAGAGAATTGTGGTACTTTAGGTGGGGAAGGTTGCTTTTATTCTGGGGACTTGTCAAAGGGCTGTCAATGGCTCATCTGGGCTGAAGGCTCCCATCCTCTGCTGATGCATGTGAATGTGTACAATGGAGTTTGATATTAAAATATACCTGATGGCCTGCATTTCTAAATGTTGTTGACTAGCCAAGAGTCCTTTCCAGCTGGCAATGTTTTGTGAATTTTAGCCATGTTTTTGATGCTGTTCCCAACTTTGCTGGTCCAGGAAGCCCTCCCCAGAGTTGGAAGCAGGGGTGGGGGAAAAGGTTAACGTTGTACTGGGTGAGTACAGAGTGGCAGTGGAATGAGCGTTTGGCTGTCGCAAGGCCCTGTGTGCATGCCTGGAATTTAAAACCAGCTTTTTCATGACTTCAGCAGTCAAATTCATGATTCTTGAAATGGGAGATGGAAGAACAGGGTGAGGGGGGGAAAACCACCTAATAAACCTCCAAGAACCCAGGGAACTGAGAGCTAGGGCCTCAGAGAAGGCAAAGGGAAGAGGATGGAACATGAATTTATTGTTTCTTAAAGAAGCAATGTTAAAGACGGAGACTAAACCCTGTTCAATGCTCAGGAAAGGCAAGTGTACAAGGAGTCAGTTTGTCTGATTTGCAGTCTTTTACCTCAGATGAAGTGAATGCTACAACAGCTTACAAAGGGTATGATGAAAGAATAGCATGAATGTGCACAGAGAGAATTGGGAAGGACAAAGTGTGATATAGCTAATAAGGGACCAAACCTACAAGAAAAGAAAAGCTCTGAGAATATTACTGTAAAGTACAAGTCCAGGAAAAATGCTGATCTCCTACTTAAGAGAAAACCATTAAATGGATGAGTTTATTGACCCTGTTGCTTCAGTTCTCATGAAAATGTCCAACTGCAATTAGGCAGCTTACAATATGAAGATGGCTGACATCTTGGACTAGGATATGAGGTGAACAGGTTAGGCAAAAGTTAACCCAGTTGAGGATTTCCACATCAGGTGAGCTTGATGGACTTCATCTCAATGTATATTTGAGGAGATTGAGACCAGTCCCAACCATCAAGGGGTGGGGTGGGGGGGAAAAGATCAGCAGGGCAGTCATGTTTCTACCAGTTTTCCCCAAAATGTCACCAAACAAGCTGCTGGCAAGATTAAAAGCCTTTATTGCTAGGGATAAGCAATACTGTCAAGTGTCTTGGCATAGTAAGACTTTGGATACATGACACTTCTGTGAGCATGGAGAAACATGTTCTGAATGAAGCTTCTAAGATAGCTGTAAAACTGTTGGAAAAACATGGAAGCTCTGTCAACAGCTCCCTGTCAAAGAGGAAGGATGCATGGATGGTACTTAATGCAGAGCAGCAATAATCAGTTTCTCAAATATGGATCAGGGAGCCAATGGCCATGTAACAGTTTTGCAGGAAAAATCTGGCAGCAGAGCCCACAGATGCTGTGGGTTCAGATCCAGCTTGTGAACCACGGCAATGATTGTTCACAAGATGTCTCCGAGCCCACTGCATCATGCTGCAGTGGGAAGGCAGGCATTACACCAGAAACTGCAAGCTGCTGGATGGTGTAGAAAAAATGTGGAATAGACCTTCCTCTCCATCTGGTGCTCAGGCCTTTGCCACAGTGATACGTCCAATGCTGGACACTGAGACAAGAAAAGCAGGGTGCAAGGAAGGGTGCAGGAGAGATTAGTGAGAGTTCTTTAAAAACAGGCAACTGGGATCCAAAGGGCTGCACCTCTGTCCTTGGGGAGCTGGAAGCATTTGAATGAATGAATCCTGGAGCACTGGTTACTACTGGGCTAACATAAAAGCAGAAAGGGGAAGGACAAGCAGAAATGTGAAAATACCACCTATAGCTGCTATTTTCCAATATATCAAAGTGCCAAATATTCAGACTTCCAGAAAAGAGACAAGTTGAGCTCATGCCAAAACAACTGAAAGCTTTTGTTCAGCGGTTTATGCAAAACAATATATATTGTGTCCTCTGTTAGGTGAGGAAGGCAGCTCAACTAGGAGCAACCTGAGAGCCCTGCTAAGGCAATGCTATGGCTCCTGACCCACAGTTGTAAAACCTGACTTAAGCATAGTTCCTATGGTAGCAAATGTGAGCTTCAAAAGCAAGAGCAGAAATAGAAGAAAGGAAAAAAAAATTATCTGGAGGAGCACAAGTCCAACAAGAGTACAGAAATACGGGGTTGAAAGCTTCTGTTTGTGGTCTTTTAAGTAAGAGCTGGACAGGCTCCAGATTATAACCAGGTGGCATGTAAAACAACTTTAGTAGGTGTTCCAACTCCAGGAATGTGTCCATGTGTCTAGCCTTAGGGCATGTAGATATGGGAACAACATGGGATGTGTTAGAAGTTCTGGGGCAGGGAAGGAATAGCCTGTGGAATAATGAATACAGCTAAAAAAAAGGAACTAATGAAAAGCAATGGCCTTTGCTACTATGATGCCCTGAAACCTTTCCTTGGGGAAGGACAGAAAAGGAGGGTGACTGGCTAAAAAGGAGGGATAGAATAACATAACCCTTTAGGGAGCATTATAACGCAGTAATGGATCTGCAACAGGAGCAAACATGAGCTTGCATAAGGAAATGGCCTTGGGAGTCTGGGGAAGATATGAGACAAGTCATCAGGATGTGTCCTACTTGATCCCTTGACAGAGATAAGGATGAAAAAATGGGAAGGTGAGCCTGGGGCCTCCATCACATGAATTCTGGAGTAGGGTTGTCCACCACCTGCTTTACCAGTGCCAGTGGATTACAGAGAGAGTGCCCTTCAGGTGCAGTGATAAATATCACATAGTGCTTTTCAAGAATCTTAGTAAATTTTTTAGCCAGTAATTACATTCTCTATCCCTAAAGGTCCCTCTGCAAGATCGCTTAGATAAATTATTCTTCATTTCCTCTCCTAAAAACCAGGTAGTGATGTTAAGCACAGTGAGATTAGATAACCCTATACACACCATCGTATGTGCACCCCTGCAGCACAGGGTGCTGGGGCAAGAAAGAGCCCAGGATGCTGCTGGGTATTGGTGTGCCTATCAGCATAATGCTGGGCCCATGGCTACCAACCTCCATTAAGTGGGGGTACAAGAAGAACTATTAAGCTCGAATTTGTTACCAGATGCACAGCAAAACCCAAAGAAATTTGACCTATTGAAGTACATACTGGTTTTGGGAGAGGAACTAGACCATTTTGTGCATGGCCTAATGCTAACAGCCTACCAGAAGAATAAGAGCAAGAGGACCTGCCTCTAGCCTTTCCATGAGAAAATCAATTAATACTGGATTTAGCAAACCAATGTCCTCATCCTCTGTCACAGAGAAAGTCAAAATGCCCCTGGCCACAGTGGAAAGCTGGGAGCCCACCCACAGAGGCATATTAGAATCATAGAATCGTTTAGGGTAGAAAAGATCTTTGAGATCATCAAGCCCTAACCCTGCCATCCCACTACCAAATCCTGTCCCTAAGCACCTCGTCTGCTTGGCTTTTAAATCCCTCCAGGGATGGAGACTTGACCCCTTCCCTGGGCAGCCCCTTCCAGTGCTTGACAGCCCTTTTGGTGAAGAGATTTTTTCCTAATGTCCAACCTAAACCTGCTCTGGCACAACTTTAGAGCAAAGGCTAGTTGTACTATGCCATGTGCCTGTAGGGATCCCATTTGGGATGTCCTGAAAGCAGATGGCAAGGTTCACCAGCTAACTTTTTTGCTTGTTGGTTAATAATTTCAATTTAATTTCTAATATAGGAATTTGTATCAACAACAACTTTATTAATATTTTTTAGGATTCAATCTTATTATGCACCAAACAACATCTGTTGTAGCAAAAAAGGAAAAGCTAGTAGCTCTAACTGTCACAGTGGCCAGGGCAAAGTGGTTCCATGTAATAAACTTAGCAAATGCACTGCTTGCCCTACTATTAAGCAGTGTTGGTACCAGTTTGTCGCTGCAAAGGACAGCAGTAGTGCTTTACCCAGGTTCACCAAGGATTTTGCAGTACCCAGCTATGTTATCCTTGCACGATCTGGATGCAGGAAAAAAATATCATATGCTGATAAAGCCCATGTTTCATATGTAAATGTAGTGTTCCATAGTCACTCACATAGAAGTTAAAAAGTGAATTAAAGAAATGGTAGCTATAGCCATGGAAACAGGAGTCAAGGTAAGTTGGGAAAAGACCTACCTGCTACAGGACAAAATAAAATGCCTGGGAGTAGATTTGGATGGGATGGCTGTCTTCTCAGGGGCTTGTCTAGAAACATGCTCACAACTTCAGACCAGCAATGGTGCGTGAAGCCTTGTCTGAACCAGGCTGGTCTGTCCTGCACAAAACTTTTACACCAAAACTTGGAATTCTTTGCGGAAGCATCCCCACTGGCATTTCAGTAATGACTGATGCTGCCTCCCAACTTACAGGCAGTACTGGCTGTGCCAGTGTAGGCGGTGCTTATGCTAACAGGGTAAATATGGGTGTAAAGGTCTTATGTCGGCAAGAAGGCTGTGATTGAGGTTACTGGGGTGCTATGACACAGCTCTCCAGCTATATTCATGGGGAACAGCAGTATTCAAGGGAAGAGCAGCAGCAGAAATAAAATTATTGTGGCTGTGCTTAGCTTTGTCAGATAACCCACTGCCCTCACAGAAGGTTGAAATTCAAGACTATGGCCCCAAGCCTTGCAGCATGCATAACAAGGATGGGGGACTATCTGTTTGTAGGTGGTTGTGCCATACATTAAATTTATGATGTTTGTTTCCCCTTCTGCTATTTCTCAGTTTCTCCTGTCTTTTTTTTTTTTAAAAAAAAAAGAAACTCCAAACCCCAACAAAGCCATGGCCCTGTGCTGGCAAATAGTAAAGCTCTACCTGTTTCCAGGCACAGTCCAAGCTGTTGTCATTCAGTCCTGTCTCGGAAGGCACCCCCCTGGCTAACTGATCCTCGTTTTGTTTTGGTTGGCTGCAAAATGAAGGAAATTACATTGATGAAAAGGACTTGGGAGTATGAAATTAAAGCCTTCACATCTAGAACTGCACAATAAGGTCCACTGCACAAAAAGAGCAAATAGTCCAGTCAATCCCAGGAGTCACCTGAGAAAGAACCTTAGAGCTTTGATATGAACTGGAGTCAAAGGCACCCAAGTGATATGCCACAATTGATATCACTAATGTGGTTTTCTCAAACCATTTGGTAGCAGAGTGCAGGCCACAGTTTGCTTTCGCTTGGAGGGGTGTCCAGTACCCCTGGAATCAATGGCCCCAGGGGTGGAAACACAGCCCTACCATTTGCCATGGTCTGATCCAGGCAGCACTGGAACAGGGTGAGGCTCCAGAATTCCTGCAATATGTTGATGACATCATTGTGTGGGGCAACACAGCAGAAGAAGATTTTGAGAACAGAAAGAAAATTGTCTGAATACTTTTGGAGGCCAGTTTTGCTGTAAAACAAAGTAAGGTCAAGGGACCTGCACAGGAGATCCAGTTTTTAGGAATCAAATGGCAAGATGGATGTTGTCAGATCCCAATGGATGTGATCAACAAAATAACAGCTATGTCTCCACCAATGAGCAAAAGGAAACTCAAGCTTTCTTAGGCATTGTGGGTTTTGGGGGAATGCATATTCCAAATTACAGCCAGATTATAAACCCTCTCTATCCAGTGACCCAGAAGAAGAATTATTTCAAATGGGGCCCTGAGCAATGAGAAGCCTTTGAACAATTAAACAGGAGATAGTGCATGCAGTAGCCCTTGGGCCAGTCCGGGCAGGGCAAGATGTAAAAAATGTGCTCTACACCTCAGCTGGGGAGAATGGCCCTACCTGGAGCCTCTGACAGAAAGGACCAGGGGAGACTTGAGGCTGACTCCTAGGGTTTTGAAGTCAGGGATACAGAAGATCCAAGGCCTGCTCTACTCCAACTGAAAAGGTGATATGTGCAGCATCTGAAGGGGTTTGAGCTGCTTCAGCAGCGGTTGGTACTGAAGCACAGCTCCTCCTGGCACCCCGAGTGCCAGGGCTGGGCTGGATGCTCAAAGGGAGGTTGCCTTGACATGTCATGCAACTGATGCCATGTGGAGTAAGTGGGTTGCACTGATCACACAGTGGGCTCGAATGGGAAACCCCAGCCACCCAGGAATCTTGGAAGTGATCACGGACTGGCTAGAAGGCAAAGATTTTGGAATGTCGCCTGAGGAGGAGGTAGAGAGTGCTGAAGAGGCCCCACTGTACAATAAACTACCAGAAAATGAGAAGCATTGTTCCCTGTTCACTGATGGGTCCTGTCGTCTTGTGGGAAAGCATTGGAGGTGCGAGGCTGCTGTATGGAGTCCTATATGATAAGTCGCAGAAGGCAAATCAAAGTCAGTTTGCAGTTGAAAGTCATCCAGCTGGCTTTGGATATTGCTGAACAAGAAAAACAGACAGTACTTTATACTTACTCATGGATGGTGGCAAATGCCCTGTGGGGGTGGTTGCAGCACTGGAAGCAGAACAATGGGCAGTGCCGAGGGAAACCATGTGGGCTGATGCATTGTGGCAAGATATTGCTGCCCAGGTAGAGAACCTGGTTGTAAAAGTATGTTATGTAGGTGCTCATGTACCCAAGAGTTGTGCTATTGAAGTACATGAAATAACCAGCAGGTGGATCAGGCTGCTCAGATTGAAGTGGCTCAGGTGGGTCTAGACTGGCAACACAAGGGTGTGGGCCCATGACATGGCAGGCCATCAAGGAAGAGATACAACATACAGATAGGTTCATGATTGAGGGGTGGACTTGTCCATGGACACTGTTGCACAGGCTATCCATGAATGTGAAACATGTGCTGCGATCAAACCAGCCAAGCCATACCTCCTCTGGTATGGAGGATGGTAGCTGAAATATAAATATGGAGAGGCCTGGCAGATTGATCATATCACAGTCCCACAAACCCCCCAAGGCAAGTGCCATGTACTTACCATGGTGAAAGCAACCACTGGATGGCTGGAAACAACCTGTGCCCTATGCCACTTCCCAGAACACTATCCTGGGTCTTGAAAAGGAAGGCCTATGGTGACAGGGCACCCCAGAAAGAATTGAGTCAGACAATGAAACTCATTTCTGAAACAACTTCGTAGACACCTGGGCCAAAGAGCAGGGCATCGAATGAAGGCAAACCCATTTGCGGGATTGCTTTTGCTTGAGGACCTGGGGCGCACTTGGTGGGTGATGCAGAAGGATGGGGAAGTCTGATGTGTACCTCAAGGGGGTTTGATTTGAATTAATTAATTTGAATTAATTGAATTAAATTGTATGATATTAATTGCTATATAATATTGTATATCATCACTTCTATGATGGTTATATGCCATGTCAATGGTATTACAGTAGGAATCACCTACGTTAATGAAGAATGAACTTTGATGAAACCAAGCAAAGTACAATGATGATGGAACCAAAACTGGTTTCAGTGTGCAACAACCCAACACCACACACCATCTCTCCTGCCCTGAAGGCCTGTTTTGACAGATGAAGCCCAGAGTCATGGACTAAATGAACTCAGATGGACATTCTAGAGGGATGTCCCATACACTAAGGGAATGATATCTGTATGTGCATATCTAAAAGACAGGAAAGGTGGCGATTAATTGGAATCCACTGGAAAGTGTGGGACCTGAGCATGATGTAGATGGTATGGAATAAGAGGTGGATACTGTCCTGGTTTTGGCTGGGATAGAGTTAAATTTTTTTTCCCCCAGTAGCTGGCACAGTGTTGTATTTTGGATGTAGTATGAGAAGGATGGTGATAACACCCTGATGGTTCAGTTGTTGCTAAGTAGTGGCTAGACTAGTCAAGGACACTTTTTTTTTTTTTTTTTTTCCTTTTTTTTTCTCTCTTCTCTCTCGTCTTCCCATGCTCTGCCAGGGGCACAGGAATCTGAGAGGGGGCACAGCCGGGACTCCAGACCCCAACTGGTGCAAGGGCTATTCCAGACCATATGGTGTCATGCTTGGGGGGAGCTGGCTGGGGGAGAGGGATTGCTGCTTGGGGATGAGCAGGGCATCAGTGGGTGGTGAGCAGTTGCATTGTGCATCACTTGTTTTGTATATTGTATTATTATTATTGTTCCTTCCTTTTCTGTCCTATTAAACTGTCTTTATCTCAGCCCATTAATTTTCTTTTATTTTCTTCCCCATTCTCTCCTCCATCCCACTGGGGAGGAGGGGAGTGAGCGAATGGCTGTGTGGTGTTTAGCCACAGCAGTCCATCATTTAATGTAGCTAAAACTACATTAGACCCTGTACAGACCTTATTTAAATGGCTTAAATTCAGTTTAGCTTGATGAATTCTCACAGGCTGAACTATAAATCTATGCACATAATTTTCTTATTTTCTCACTCTTCTCTATTTCAAATACATAAAATTAGAGGCACATTTGCTAGATTTAAATTTTTTTTGTTCGTGTCCTGCACCTCAGGCAAGAAATTCTTCTTAGATAAAATCTCAGCTAAAGCTGGCAAAAATTTCACCCAGCTCATATCTTGTTTCTAATCTAAATGAAATTGTTAAAAATAGACCATACAAGCCATACCAGGTAGGACCGCAATCGACAGAGCCACGATGCCTAAACAGCTACAGCCCTACCAAGACCTTGGGCTGCCGTGAGGGTGGTTCTTCACCTGCCAACAGTGCCCCAGTGGCATCCTGTCACTGTTCTGTGTATCAAAGTCTGTTCTTGCCCTAGATCCACGTTTGAGTGTGTTGAGCAAGGTGGTTGGTTCTACTACAGCCCTTTGGGGGAGCGGACAATTGTTCAGGAGGTTTGAATCTGCCCTGGCTGGGTCCTGGATGAAGAAGAATGGAAGCAGGACCAGCGCTGTTGAATGGCCGTGCTGAAGCGCTTCTGCTAAGCCTTAGCGAGCAAAGAGCGTGCTGGTCTGGTTTTAGATGTTGTTTTTTCAGATTTGTAATAGGATCACAAATCAGGCGGGAAGTAATGTAAATTGGAAACAGAAATGTCATTTTCATTCACATCTCTCGCATCTGAAGGGGCTGAGGCAGAGAAGAGGCCAGATGGCAGGCTTTGAAAATTAGGTGTGGAGATGGGGAAACCAGCAGGGCATTAGGGGAGAAGAGAAACCTTTGCAGCTGGATTTCTTTTCTACTGTCTTTGTTTCCAAGATCCCAGAAATTTTCTCTCTCTCTTCCCTGTCCTGGCCAAGAATTCATTAGGTTCCCTAATTTTGCTCAGCTTTATGTTCTTACAGAAAAATGTGTCTGGTCTTTCCTTGTTCTTTCTTTTTCTTCCTTTCTCTTTTTCATCCTCTGTTTCTTTCTTTAGTTTGGCTTCCATTCCCTCCCACAAGTTTTCTTCTCTATTTTTCTTTCCAGTACGGACTTGGATTTCAAAGATCTGATATAATATGGCAGTATAGCTGTGCAGATTATATTATATCGATACAGCTTGATGCAGACTCTTTGCTTTCCCCAGAGGTTCCTGTGATGGGGAGACAACAGTCTAAACGACCAGGTCATTTGCACTAAGTGACTTACTGAGATTATTTTTCAGATACAATTGTTGCGATCACTGTAGTCCTTTCTGTACTGCAGGGAAAGATGTCTCTCAAGGTGTCCCAGTAAATCAGAAAGCACTGTATTGCAGATTTACGCTGCTCAGTTAATATTCATGTTTTGATCCCCTCCTCTGTTTTTCCCCCATACATTGCAAGAATAAAAACACAAGCATTCTTGGCCTTACTCAAGCCCTGCTGCTTGCATTAAAAGAAATCACCTAGGAGGGATATTACACCATATAAACTTGGAGGTCAGTTTACTACATACTTTGTAGAGAAAGTGTAATATGCTGACTTAGTTCCTCACTTAAGCTATAAAATCCAGATATTTTTTTCCCCCCATTCTTTTGAAGTGCACGGTTGAGGTGTGAGCAAACATGTCTACTTTTAAGAATGAGTGGGCAGTTAACAGCAAACGACTTTCATGATGTGTTTGGGGTAACCTTGGGTGGTGCACAGGTCTTGCCTGTTTTTATTTAGGTGCATGCTATTTTTGTTATATGCTTCCGGTCTCAATTCTCTGACCTCTCCATGAGGAACAGAAAAATGAACTCTTTTCTCTGCAATACCTGAAACAAATTTACAAGAGTCACTTTTATATGTCACTCATTTTGCTTTGCATAACCTGACTGGACCCGAGTGTACCCAAAGGAGCGTGCAACTACAGCATCTCTTTTGAAAATTCCAGACTGTACATTAATACTTCTGCATCTGTGAAATCAGTCACCCAGGAGCTACTACAGGCAGTGAGGCGATGCCGTTTCCTTATCCAAAGAAATGGGAAAATAGAGAAGGGTCAGCCAGGCACATAATTTGTAAATACTTAAAATGCCCTGCCTTGGCCTAGCGACTCATCCGGCTCTGGCACCCACCACCAGGTCAGAGAAACATTGTGCTGAGACACCGAGAGGGCTTAGCTCATGGGGCAGAAGAGCTCAGTCCCCTTCTGAATTTCTGTCCTCTTTCTGGTGATCGTGAATGTTCTTGTTGGTCTTGTGAGTGCGTGGATCCTGTTAAGCTCTTGACTACAATTTTATTTCATGGCAATGATTTTCAAATTTATTTCATTGGGGTAATAAACACTCTCTATCCCTTTCAAATCTGTTGCCTTTCACTCCCTTCCATTAAATACAGATACCCTGATTTTCACAATAGCAGGCACAATCATATATAACTATCTCGTATCTCCACCTGTACTTTTACTCAATTTCTTACTGGAATTCACTAATTAATTAGCATGGCTGTACCTTTACAATTCACAAAACAAACACATGAAAGACATTTCAAGGCTAAGGACTTTGGGAAACTTTGCTATTTTTTCATCTTTGTCGTGATTTGTTGGGCTAAATGTTTACATTTCTTTGACCACAAAGGAAGTATTTTTAGTAAGAAAAATTTTTTTGCAGATGGCTCTATTTCCGTGAAATCTCAATAAATAAAGCTTTGTTTAGGATTGCATTGAAGGAAATAGTGCGGTTGAAATTGTAGAGAATAGAATGCAATTAAGGGAGGAATTGAAATTGAAGCTGTTTAGCTTTGGCTCAAATTGAAAATTAAGTTTCCTGTTCAGGACCATTCTGTCAATAAATCAGAATTCTTTCATTGTTATAGAAACCTCATGCAGACATTTTCATACCCTTATAAAGTCTGTCCGTTAGAAGAAAAGATGTTGCTGTCTGAAGAACCATTTACTTCTGAAATCTTTCCTTACAAAGAAATGAAATGTGCCTGCAAATCTAAAAGGATGATTCGAGCATACTTTTGATCATAAAGGAGAAATTGTCTGGAAAATCAATAGCTTTCTGTGATTTTTAAAGAGAGGACACCCAAATTTTACAGCTCCTAATGGCGTATGAAACTGTGGGATGGGCAGATGCTTTTTGTTAGAAAATTTGCAATCAGTGATACTATTCTTTTTGCATACATGAACATTGGGAGGGAATGTATATTGTACTGCTGGTTCACATTTGTTTCTTTCCTCCTTGATAGACAATTAGAAAATTTTTGAGTTTCCTGAGTGTAAAAATATCAAGATGGTGAACTTGTCTCCAGCCTGGAGTGTCAGACAGTGGTTTTGTAGCCCCTTGCCTTGGAAAGCCATTGACAAACATTCGAAAAAAAACAGCACAGGGCAATTAGTGGGACAAAACTTCTCAAGAAATAACAAGATAATCCCAAGAATGGCGTTTTGCATGAGTGCTTGCAGATGTGATAAATTACATCAAATAACTTCAAGAGAAAAGGGCTATCTGCCTTACCAACTCCTTGTGTTCTCTGAAACACTGACATTCTTGTTTCTGGCTTCCTCTCACTATATTTAGAGTTTCCTTAAGCATGTTATTTTCCATCTCCAAGATCTCTCTTCTGAAGTCTTCCTTTTGAAGGTTGCATTTTTGGCAAAGAAAACCAATGCTGTTTGACAGATGTGTCTCCTTGTTCCATCTCCTACCCTACAAGTAGGGGGTGTCACCCTTGCTCCTGTCCTTTAAAACAATGCTGGGGCTATTGCTGCGACCCTCTTCAATGTTGCAGAGATTATCATAAACATAATTTATATTATTTTAAATTATGCAAAAGTTAATGGAGGAGCAGGAATGTTCAAAGTTTGAACCATGAAGGAAAAAGATTAAATCAAAGGAACATAAGTCAAAAAAGTCAGGAATATGAAAAATGGCTGAGGAAGGAACCACCCAGGTGCATACAAAGAAACTCCTTGTTGAGTAAAGGAGTCTCTTTCTCCCCAGCTGGGCCACCTTTTGGAATTGCTGAGTCTGTACAACAAAGACCAGCACTGTCGTTGCCAGGCACCTTCTCCCAGCCTTACCAAGAGATCCACACCACTGGCCTGAAAAGGAAGGGAATTCCAAAACTTTTTGGTGCCACTCCGTTCCCCCACTCATTTTACGCATGTTTTGTCTGTGGATCTTGAAGATAAGCACCTCACCATGGAGGTGAGTGGTAGGGGCTAAGGATGCCGCACAACTCTGGGCAGCGTTGCACCACAGTGTTCCCACAAAAAGTTTGACACACGATGCCCTTTGTACTCAAAGCTGCCCAGACTCCTGTCCTAATGCGGGGAGGCATTTAGTAGAACTGTGAGTAGAACTAAGCTAGGACTCCCTTTGGTATGCTCGTGGAGAATGGCATTGCAATTGTTAACACAACATTTGGGCTTTCCTCCTGGATAAGGTATTTGAAATGCAGCAGCTATGTATTAAAAGACATTTATGGCTCAACCAAGCAGCAGATTGGAGGAGAGATTTGGAAAAAGCACATTTTTGTTTCTCTGATGGCTTTGTTGCTCCCTCTAAGCATGCTGCTCCCACAGTCCTTGTACAGGCTCTGAGGTTCTGGCCTGTTTGGCTGCACCGATGTATTACCCTGGGCACTCCAGACACATGACTCAGCAGTTTGATTTTCAGCAAGCAAGCAAGCAAGGCATTTCCTCAAGGCTGCTCTGAATCTAATCCTAACTCATTTGGACAGTCTCCCAGAGAGAGTCAATAGCAAAGTTTATTTCAGGAATCCAACCCTAATGCCTCAATCAGAGGCCTTTGCAAAACTTGGCTGTTCTTTAATGAATAAATGACTTCGGTAAGGTTAGCGTACTGCCAAGACAAAGTACCAGCCATGTGGCTTGGCAGCTACAGCTGTATGAATGTGTCTTGCAGGCAGGACTCATAGCTTGTTGCTGCTTTCAGTGCAATCTTGTCATCTTAGCTCACAACTGCTTGTCCCCTGTTCTGTGGACTTAGTGAAATCTGTGGGTCCAGGTGCAGGATGTGGGAAATGCCATCACTCTGCAAGTGCCCGAGATAGATAGTCATTGATGAGATGGACTGTGAGACCATAAGTACATCTGACACAGGCTCAGTTCGTCAGAGTTGGTTTTGCGATCTATCTAAAGCCTTTAGGTAGAGGGAAGCTTTCCATTTTTTCTGTGGGCTTTGGGTCAGTTTGAGCAGAGTTTAAGCTGTTGGTTTAATGTATATCAATAGTCCCTTAGATTAGTTCCTAAATTCGAAAAAAACCTCATGATCAAAAGTAAAGGCAGACAGAGATTAGAGGAGAATTTTTCTCTACTGTGTTCTATCTTCTTAGTAAAGTCTACTGTGCAGAATCATGGGAGCTGAAAGGTCCAGCACATACTGGCACAGGAGGCAGAAGGCCGAGTTTCAGTGAGTGGTGAGCCCCAAGGTGCCTCAGTCTGCTGGAAAGGAGTTCCTGTGTTTTCCCTGTGGACAACACTTCACTTCCATCGCATGGTTGTGCTGGAGCCATTGCAACAGTAAAGCTGAACTAGCTCCTAGAATTGCTGTGACGTGCCTTACGCAAAGAGATTATGGGGCAAGGCATCCCTTCAGTGAAGAAGCAGATCTGCCAGAGGCATGGGATGGGTTGTGATTACAAGGCACTGGCGTTTTGGTGTCTCAAGGCCCAGCAAAAGCATCCCCAGCTACTGTGGAGTGACAAACAGGCAAGAAGGAAGGAAGGCGCACAAAATGAGAGGCTCTGTAGCAATCAGCAGAGCACAACTTTGAAGTGACACCATGTTGACGGCCGCGTGATTTCCTCAAAACAAACTATATGGGCAAGGAAGAACACATTCCTTGGGTCAAAGATATAAGCCTTGCCTGCGTAGCCAATAGTACATGAGACATATTGTATGTATGTGTACCTGCACATGAACACATGAATGTAAAGAATGCTAAAATAATTAAATAATCTCTAAGCTAAGACTTGGTGTGAGAGATGTGAAAGGACAATGAAACAAAAAGTAGCCAACAGAGCTTGGAAAATATTTTCAAGCCTTCACAGCAACTGTCACGCAGTTCCCTGTCATCATACAGAAGGTTCCCATTTCCCGAGTATCAAAACAACTGCAAGATTTTCTACTCTGCTGGGCAATAAAGAAGAAATCTCCTAAAGCCAGGGCAAAGTGCATGGTTCTCAGAGACAGATGACAGATTACTGAACATTTTTCTAATGAACCATAGTGGTCCTGTTTATGAAGACACAGACTTTATAGGGCTATAATAGAATAATAAAAATGAGCAAGTTCTAAAAGTTGTGTTTCATTTTGCTACCTTAAGTGCTCATGACAGCAGGGATCCTATGATAAATAAGATGCTTTTTCTCACAGAGGACGCATTCTGCCTGGGAGAGGTCTCCGCATCAGCCTGAGAAATATTTGCTGAAGAGCTAAAGCCCATGGGGCAAAACCACGAGTGCTGCTTCTTGGTCTGGTTTGGCTCTCTCCTTCTGAGCTTAAAATCTGCACAGGCCCCCACGAGCGGGGTGGTTTCACCTGTTTTCCTTTGGGAAGCGCATGCGCTGCAGATGTGCTCAGCCATTGCAGTGGGGGGCGGGGCGGGATGGGGTCTGGGTCTGCTGCTCTGCAGCTGGGCGAGGGACCGGCACCAGACCTCCTGTGGAGGAGATGGCTCATGGTGACTACCTCAGCTGTGAACCACTGTCACTAATCTGCGAGGCTGTGACTGTTCCCAGCTCACTTATAAACCACAACGCACATTTAAATCCCTGAAAGCTGCTTTTTGTTTCTCCCCACCTTTTTTCCATCCTGAAGACCAGGGGCCTCCTGGGGAGGGATAGATGGAGGGATCAGGACCCCTCAAGCTTTGGTTTCGATTTACTTTGAGGTTAAGGTTAAAGCTGACATCCTGTGGTGGTCTCTTTGTTTAGTGGGTGTTGGAAGGTATTGTACGGCATTTGGGTGCATTTCTGGGAAAAGCACTGCTATTGTTTGGGTTGCTGTCTTAGCTGTCCCTTGGTAAAAATCAAAACAGAGAAAATTGGTGTCAAAGATGATATTGGGTTTGCATGGCAAGGTTTTGGTCGTGGAGGGGATATAGGGGTGGCTTCTGTGAGAAGCTGCAGAAGCTTTCCTTGTGTCTGACAGAACCAATGCCAGATGGCTCCAAGAAGGTCCCACCGCTGGCCAAGGGCAAGCCCATCCGCATCGGTGGCAGCACCTCTAGGATAACGTATTTAAGAAGGGGAAAAAAACAATTGCAGCCAGAGAGGGGAGTGAGGATATGTAAGCGGAGCAGCCCTGCAGCCACCCAGGTCAGCGTGGCAGGAGGGGCAGGAGGAGCTCCAGGCACCAGAGCAGAGATTCCCCTGTAGCCCCTGGTGCAGCCCATGGTGAGGCAGGCTGTCCCCCTGCAGCCCAGGGAGGCCCACGGGGGAGCAGCCCCCCGGGGGGCCCCCGCCAAGCAGGGAGTGCCCGAAGGTGGCGGCCCCGGGGCAGGTTTGCTGGCAGGGCTGGTCACCCCACGGGGACCCACACTGGGACGGTCTGCTCCTGAGGGACTGTACCCCATGGGAGGGATGGACCCACGCTGGAGCAGTTCATGAAGAACTGAGCCCATGGGAAGGACCAAGGCTGGAGCAGTGCGTGGGGGACTGTCTGCCATGGGAGGGACCCCAAGCTGGAGCAGGGAGGAGTGTGAGGAGTCGTCCCCTGGGGAGGAAGGAGCGGCAGGGACAGAGTGTGATGAACTGATCCCAATCCCCATTCCTGTCCCCCTGCATAGCTGGAGGGGAGGAGGGAGAGAAAATTGGGAATGAAGTTAAGCCCAAGAAGAAGGGAGGGGTGGGGGGAAGGTGTTTTAGGATTTGGTTTTATTTCTCATTACCCTACTCTGATTTGATTGGTAATAAATGAAATTAATTTCCTCGAGTCTAGTCTGTTTTGCCCATGATGGTAATTGAGTGATCTCCTGTCCTTATCTTGACCCTCAAGCTTTTTGTTGTATTTTTAATCCCCCTGTCCAGCTGAGGAGGGAATGATAAAGCAAGCTGGGTGGGCACCTGGCATCCAGCCAGGGTCAGCCCACCACAAGGATGGAAATATAAAATGAGAAGAAGAATTAAATGGCTGTGTGTGGCAAGATGTATGGTTTCCAAGAAAGAGATTGAGCAATATATACTGAAGCTTGAGTGTTATTCCTGCACAACTTCCATAGAAGATACGACCCGGCAGTGGTCCGCATTTCTGTTACCGCTTGGGAAATTGTTTCAGTGCTTAACATCCTGGGCTTTTCACAAGAATCTGGTGAAGCACAGTATAAAGACATAGCAGAGCTTCTGAAAATGTTTAGTTGCTGCCACAGGATCGTAGGAATACAACATGAGTTTCATCTCATAACAAACTTGAAGAAGGTACTTCTAGATTTTTGGCAAGTTTAAAGTAGCAGCTTCTTGCTGGTTTTCTCTCTTTTTTTTTTTTTTCTATTTGTGAAGGTGCAGTTTGGTTTTGAGTTGAATTCTTAAACTGGAGAAATGCTGTTGGATAGTAAGTACAAGGTAAACCAGCACTAGAAAATGCAGTAAAAGGGGTCACGCTCTGTCTATGAGGGCTGAGTGGGGACGGAGCCATCCATATGGATGAACTGAGCTGGCCCATGCCTGCAAGGGGTTGGGGTCTGGTGCTGGGTGTCCATCTCCGTCTGCAAACTCATGGCGGGCAACTGGTTTCTTAGGCTTTAAATACCATAAAAAGTGGCAGACCCACGTCAGGCAGAATGGGAAACCAAAAGGTAAATATTGCTTCTGTGTTTGCCCCCCAGAGATAAAGGACATGGGAAAAGCCAAGTAGCGGTACTCTCTGGTACTGGTAAGGCCACGGTGGATGCCCAGGAGAGCAGAAAATATGTCTCTTGTACTGGGAAGGCCCTGCAGGAAAGCAACTGCCTGAATGGCAGAGGAGGGAGACGGTCACTCCTGCAGAATTTGCGCCAGTTGCTTTCCTGAAAGACCAGTATCAGGGGAAAGGCTGTTAATCTGCCCACTCAAAGGAGACCAGCTCCCGGGTAAACAGCATGACAGATGCTGCCTTTCTTCATCCCTCATAGAAGAACTAAAGTGCTTCACTTGGCACTTACCACTGGCTAAACTTTTAAAGAGAGTCATTGCAATTTAGTGGATGTGCTCTAGTGAACAGTAGCTCAGCAGATGTGGCAGCTTGCTCCCATACCCTAAGTTACTCATGTGTCTTCCCAGTGCAAGTGTATGTTGTTGTTGTTCACAAAAGCACCCTCTGAAACGCCTGTGTACTGCAATGCAGAAATGATAAAGCAGACAAAAAAAAAGATAAACTTTTGCAGCAGAAGTAGGTAGTGCTCCACGAGTGGCCAAGGACGGCGTGGATCGTTACCAGTCTTTGTGGTTCCCAGGTGTGGTGGTGGTTACAGAACATCAGAAGAACTTGTTATTGCAGGTACCCTGTTTGAATTGACCCGTTCATAAGAAAACATACAGCGGGGAGCGTTGTGCTGATATGATCCCATTACCGGCAGAAATACCACTCTGGAAATAGGCCAAGGCTGTGCCTTTCGGATTGTTAGTAGTTCCAGAATATGGGAAGAGCACTGGCTGAGAGTAAAGCATCTCCAATTTTCCTTAAACAGTTATGTCTTTTTTTTTTTCTGTAAGGATTCCAAGTTGCACATAAACCTCATTAAAATTACATAATATATGTACTAAAGGGATAGCAAGAAGTTATTTTGTGAGGCCAAAGATGATAACAAAAGGAAATGAAAAATGTTCCTTTGAAAAAAAAAAATTGGGTATTGATTTCATTACCAGATGATGAATACCACTTGCTGGGAATTCTCAGATCTTCTGTAAAACTACATTGAGCTGCAATTTTTCATACTGAAGTTTCAAAATTAATACTGGTGGCAAGTGTGTGGGAAGGAGATATGTTTTTAAGAAAAAGCTGCTATCGGTTTAAATTGTAGAAATTTGTTTCCTGCCTGCAAGTCACCGTTCTCCAGGGAAGTATGTGATCAGGATGGTATTTCCACTTCCATTTCAGGTTCAGGTTTCTTGCAACAAGATGGCTTTGATTATCTCTGTAAAAGAGGATTTTTATTTTGTGATCTTAGGAGGCTTTGGTTTAGATTCTCCCAGAAGAATTGTTCTGTTGCTGCCTGTTCAGGAAGGATTTAACTCTTGACCTGGCTTTTCTTAACTTCACCATGTATTAGGAACCCGCTGTGGCTCTTTTCCTTTCAATGCCACCCCAGGTAGGGCAAGCAGATTGCAGGGCAGCGCCTGGATGGATCGGAGCCTGACTCAGAGCCCTGGGAACTCCCAAGGGCTCTGTTAGCAGAATGACTGCTGCAGCGCCTGAGAAGCTGTGTTAATTTGAGCTCTGGCCAGTGCCCCGCCATGCACACATTGCTTCAGGCTCAAAAGGAACTGCCACACTCTGGGATTCACACCTGCAGATCAGACTGGAATGAAACGCATTGGCTGACAGCGCAGGGTGCATCCCCAAAGAGATAATGGCCAGAATGATTCAACAGCTTTGTTCTTACATCTCTCAGAGCAGGAATCCTCTTCCTACCTGTTTGCAGAGACCATGATACGAAAAAGCCATGAACAGGAGGGGATGAATCTAATGAGTTACCCTGTGGGTCGCTGTGGTTGGACGCAGTCTTGGGCACTTCCAGGTGGCTTGGTGGGCACCCAGCATCCAGCCAGGGCTGGCCAACCCACCCCATGCTTGTTCACCTCTGCAGGGGTGGGAAGCAAGTTCCAGACTGTATTTAAAAGAGAGAGATGAGAAGGGAAAGGCAAGAGGCAGAGACAAAGGAGCTAGACTTTGCAGAGGTTACCAGCGATCTGATGAGCTAGATGTGACTTTTGTTTGCAGGCTGTATTTGTCTTTGTCATTGGTTCCTAATCCTTAGCATTTACTGTGGTTTGGTTTACTCACTGCCGCTGCAATAATAGAGGTCATAAATTTGGCCATGAAACAGAGGACTGTCTTTCTTTTAGAAAAAGGGAGTGATAACAATAGACAGTGAACTGAATTTTCTCCCTTCCTGGCCACAAAGTTAAGTAACTTCAGGACGGCAGACTGCCTACTGCAAGAGGCAAGAGACTTGAGTCAATTTATTGGTGAAATCTTCTGACAAATCAGGGATTCCCAGCTCCTCCTGTACAGAACGGACACCAGGAGCTTCTGTCCCTCTTGGATACCTCTTTTAGAATGGTTCCCTGCTGTGTTGCCTGTTACCTTCTGCCCAGCCCTGTGCCCTTGAGCTACTGCACAAATCTGTGTTAAATCTCGTCCGCTTGGACTGTGGCAGCAACTGCTACCAAGCTTAGAAAATCACCTGCATTGTCTCCTGTGTTGGAGGCTTGAAGGGAGTGAACAGTGGGGAAGCACTGAACGTCGGGGTCCCTGGGCTCTCCAGCCCGCAGTTTGGGAGCAATGTGTAGTCAGGAGCAGAACAATAGCACAAACCCAGTGTCACTGGTGGCAAGCTGTGGAATGTATCAACAGAACAGAAGGGAAATGGTCCAAGATGCTTTAGTGCACAGGGTTCCCAACTCTTGGTAAGCTTGTCAGGGGAAAGGGGTACGTGGAAACGAATTTTATTCCTTCCCCCAGCACTGCTGGCAAAGATGTGCTGCTCGCAGGTCAGGGAGAAAATGGCTAAAGCAGTAACAGGGCCACACGTGCTCACATTCCTGCAAGCCAGGCTGTCCCCTAAGGGGTTCCTCTGGAGAAAGGGTTTCATCATAGACAGCCTCTCCACTAAGCCAGAATGTGTCCCTTCACCAGCCGCTAATTCAAACCAGCTTCCTGGACCAATTTGTTGCAAAGCATTTCAAATAAACACCCTCCTTCCGCAAGGCTTCCATCCAGCCTTGGTCGTGACTGCTGCAGCATAACTAGTGAACTCGGAAAAAAAGAGGCAGGCTCTGGAGGGTGCTTGTCAAGTGAGGAGGTCGCAGACCACGCTGCCGGCCAGCGGAGCAAACCCCATAGCCTCGTACAGCAGATTTTAGTAGGTACAAGGCTCAATTGTTTTGAAGATGGGGATGGATAAGTCTTCTGGATGCTCGGATTCTTAGTCTAATGCCCAACTGAAAGTTAAAATCTATGGTGTTGGAGTGGAAAATGCAGCAAAATGAGAGCGCTAGTGCGGTGTGTAACCCAAGTGGTTGGGTGCAAGTCAAAGCTTCATAAACCTTGAGGTGAGTTTCAGCTGCTTGGTATGTGTTTTCAGATGACTCTAGATCGAGATCAGGGCGTTCAGGAAAAAAATATGGTTTTCTCTCCCAAAACTTGGGCTTCTGACTTCAGTTTTCTTTCTCACTTGGCTCAATACAAACACGAGTATTCAATACTAAGGCAGATGCTTACTTGTTAAAATTTTCATGGCTTTTTTACCATGAAAGAAGCACTTGTGGGAAACCTCAAACTGCTCTTTGGGAGCCCAGGGCTTTCCAGAGAGCTGCACTGTGGTGATTGCAGTGCTGCTCCCAGATGCAGGAGAAGGGGTGCCTGGCTCCCCTTTCTGTCTAATGTGTTTCTTTTCTGGACCTGCATCCTTATCTCCAAACCCAGACAGAGCTGGGAACTAATTTGTATTTAGTTTTGTATTTGTAGTTCAAAGACAAAAAAACATTAGATGGGTGGTCAGAAACCCCAGGCTATCTAAAGCCGCAGCCCTAGGCTATCTCCCCCTCTGGTCCAGTTCCCACAGGGATGTTGCTAATGACTTTTTTTTCTTTTCTTTTTTTTTTTAGAGTGGTCTCATTTGTGCCTTTCCTACTGTTTTTTCTTTGTGACTGGTTATCCATTTTCTGTTTGGCTTATTGTTGTAGCACAGAATATTTTCTCAGCAACTGAACTAGGCACGCGGCCTTCATCTGCAGAGACTGAAGACAGAAACGCCAGCCAGAGCCATGCTTACTTGTCCTGTCCCTTTCTGGAAGGGGAGGTTGAGCTTCAGCAGTTAAATGGTTCCGGACTTACATACATACTACACAGTGTAGATCAGGGAAAGGGAACATTAATGCCTGCTCTATATGGATTTGGGTTTCCTTCAAATATTGAGCTGGGAAATCATTTTGGTCTTTCCCCTCTGTAAAACCGCCAGTCACTGTGCTGACTGCACGGAACCTGCTGCTGCGAGAGCATGGTAAAGCCGAGAGAGGGAGAGAGCCACCAGGTTGCCCTTGGCATTCCCTCTTCCAGCAAGCTGCAGCAGGATCGCACCTACAGTTGGTGCTACCAGGTTGAGGTGGCTGCAGCTGTAGGAGCGGCCCACCACACCGTGGGTTGGAGGTCCACCACCTCCCAGCTCAAGCCAAACGAACATGCCCTTAAGTAGCCTGAAGATTCCATGAAAGAAAGGCTCGTTTGGCGCTGAAATTTGGTTCTGCCAGATGTGTGCTTAGCAAAGCAAACACAGCCATGGTTGTCCTTACGTGAGTGTTCCGGGAAATCACAGAATCCCAACATGGCAGGGGTTGGAAGGGACCTCCGGAGATCACCCAGTCCATCCCCTCTGCTCAAGCAGGCTCACACAGAGCAGGGGGCACAGGACATTGTCCAGGTGGGGTTTGAATATCTCCAGAGAAGGAGACTCCACAGCCCCCCTGGGCAGCCTGGGCCAGGGCTCGGGCACTGTCAAAGCAAAGAAGTTCTTCCTCACGTTCAAGTGGAACCTCTTCTGCTTCAGTTTGTGCCCATTGCCCCTTGTCCTGTCACTGGGCACCACTGGGAAGAGTCATAGTATCATAGAATCATAGAATGTTTTGGGTTGGAAGGGACCCCTAGAGGTCATCTAGTCCAACCCCCCTGCAGTGAGCAGGGACACCGCTAACTAGATCAGGTTGCTCAGAGCCCCATCCAACCTGGCCTTGAATGTTTCCAAGGATGGGGCCTCCACCACCTCTCTGGGCAACCTGTTCCAGTGTTTTACCACCGTCATTGTAAAGAATTTCTTCCTTATACCCAGTCTAAACCTACCCTGTTTTAGTTTAAAACCATTACCCCTTGTCCTGTCACAGCTGGCCCTACTAAAAAGATTTTCCCCATCTTTCCTATAGGCCCCCTTTAGGTACTGAAAGGCTGTAATCAGGTCTTCCCGCAGCCGCCTTTTCTCCAGGCTGAAAAACCCCAACTCTCTCAGCCTGTCCTCATAGGAGAGGTGCTCCAGCCCTCGGATCATTTTTGTGGCCCTCCTGTGGACCTGCTCCAACAGTTCCACGTCCTTTTTGTGCTGAGGGCTCCAGAGCAGGACGCAGTACTCTAGGTGAGGTCTCACCAGAGCAGAGTAGAGGGGCAGAATCATCTCCCTTGACCTGCTGGCCACGCTTCTCCCGATGCAGCCCAGAGTATGGTTGGCCTTCAGGGCTGCCAGCGCACATTGCCGGCTCATGTCCAGCTTTTCATCCACCAGCACCCCCCAAGTCCCTCTCAGCAGGGCTGCTCTTGATCCTTTCTTCCCCCAGCCTGTACTGATACTGGGGGTTACCCCGACCCAGGTGCAGGACCTTGCACTTGGCCTTGTTGAACCTCATGAGTCTGGCTCCGTCCTCATGACACCCACCCTTAAGATATTTGTACGTGTTGATGAGATCCCCTCTCAGCCTTCTCTTCTCCAGGCTAAACAAGCCCAGCTCCCTCAGCCTTTCCTCATAGGGAAGATGCTCCAGTCCCCTCATCATCTTTGTAGCCCTCCCCTGGACTCTCTCCAGTAGTTCCTCATCCTTCTAATCTTTCTTTCAAATCTTTCTTTGCTTTCATGCAAAAGTATAGGCTTGTGTATAAATTCCCAGATTTTTAACTCCTGCACACTTTTGCCTCTCTGGTGATAACAGGCAATGAAATCACGGTCAGTCCCCAAAGATAAGCATGTTGCTGTTAAAGCGTTAGGTTTAGCGATTCAGCTATGTCTGGATCAAATCAAGTGTTATTTCTCTTATGCCAGATTTTAACCATAGCTATGACTTGCATGCGCAGGCTGTAAACAATCTTCTCTGTCCATTTCTTTTCATGCTGCTTCTAAGAACCAGAATCAGCATTCTGGGACCAACACATTTAATTTTTTTAGTATCTTGAAGACAGGTTTGCCTGAAATTACAGCTCATAAGGAAATTTCAGGCAGCTAACAATCTAAAAATATTATTGTTTGTAAAGAAAGCCACGTCTATTCTTCATTTGAGACACATTTATCCTGTTTAACTGCATACCTGAGTCATCTGGCTGCTCCTCAAAGCTATTTTTCACATTTTCAGCACCTTCTCCCCCTCAGATCCATCTGAGTTCTTGGATAACTCAAAAAATGGTCTCTTCCATTGTTTTTTAAACAACCACCTATTTGTCAGAATTCATTCTCAAGGAAGGCTGGCCACTTTGGTGTATCTGCCACAGGGGTTGTATGGCACCAGCAGGTCCTGCAGCAATAAGCACAACCTACACGCATGCTTCAGACCAGGCTCTCTTCCAACGCGTTCGTAACTCCTACAGACAGAGGGTGATAAGGAAAAAGCACAGAAGCAAAGGCTGGAGTTACCAATGATATTCAGGTGTCTGAAATTAATGGGAATTAGGCACTTAATATCTTCTCATAGCTTTGGGCAAAACGAAATGTCAGTAGTCCCGAGATCCTTCAAACCTTGCTTAAGGCCTGCCCCAGTTTCCACCAGTGAACTTTCCCATGCCACCTGTATTCCTGCAGCAGGCACATACACAACCAATGAGGGTCTCAGAACTTGCCAAGCCAGAGGGAATGAGAGAAATGGCCCATGGTAAAAGCATTTTCCTCAGAGATCTGAGAGCAACCACCGCTGCTTGGACGGCTTTAGTGTTTTATGCAATGTAGAGCAGCTTTGAAGGAAACTACAGAATACCCTGTTGTCCACTTTGCCCCGTTACTAGGGTGTGCATTGAAGAAACTATAGAATCATCAAATCCTAGGTTGGAAGGGACCTCAAGGATCACCTGGTCCAACCTTTCTGGGCAAGAGTCCAGTCTAGACAAGATGGCCCAGCACCCTGTCCAGCTGAGGCTTGAAATTGTCCAATGTGGCAGAGTCAACCCCTCCCCTGCCTGGAGAGATTATTCCAATGGGTCACTATTCTCACGGGGAAAAATTTCCCTCTCATGTCCAATCAGGATCTCCCCAAGAGCAACTTGTGTCCATTCCCCCTTGTCCTCTCCATGGGACTCCCTGTAAAAAGGGAGTCTCCATCTTCCTTGTAGCCACCCTTTACATACAGGTAGACAGTGATGAGATCCCCTCTGAGCCTCCTTTGCTCCAGGCTGAACAAAACCAGCTCTCTCAGCCCATCCCCATACGTCTGAGAAAGGCTTCCCAGGCCTTGGATCACCTTGGTAGCCCTGCTCTGGACCCCCTGAGTGAGGATTGATGAGAGTTCAACTCTGTGCTCTGGAGGAAGAAATGAAATGGAGACTGGTTGCTTTCCCACAGCCTGAGTGCTCTGGCTTTTTACTGGGGGGTGGCAGAGCGGCTGCCTCCCAGTCATACCATGTTGGTTGGATTGCAAGGCTCCTGCTCTGTTTGTGTGCCATGTTGGGAGGCTGGACACCTAACTCTGGGGGCAGAGGGTCCCACCAGTTCCAGCCTGAGGTTGTTTTCTTTGTATCGTAGAGAGGCAAGGCCAAGCTGGGATACGAAACCTGGAAAGCGATGTGCTGCTTCCTCTTCTGCAAGGCACATGAAGGCCTTTCAAGATGGCCCCAATGCCATCGACACCTCAGAGCCCAAGTGTTTCCTTCTGGCTCCATGTTTCCAAAGGCCAAAGAGCAACATGAGGAAGGATGTAGAAGGTTGTGCAGTCCCGTCAAAAAGCACTGATATAATCTTTCCTTGCTTACCAGGGGTACGAACAGCTTCATAATAGCCACATCATTTGCTCCCAGGACCAGTTAAGTTATTGGGTGAAGCAATCACTGCCTGTTTGAGAATCATAGAATCCCAGGTTGGAAGGGACCTCAAGGATCATCTGGTTCAACCTTTCTAGCTAAGAGCACAAAGAGAGGGTTTGATGCTATGTGCAGTCACGTGGGGAAACTTAAAAGTCTTTTTTTTTGATTGTCCATGATAGTGACTGCCAAAGCGCTGGCATCTATCCAAATGGGTGGCTAATGAAGCCATTCCCATGTTACCTGCATCGGCACCTTTGTAATTTACTGAACGGCTCTGCTCCTCACTGTGGATTTGCTGTCATCGTTAAGCTATGGCATTTGCTTTTATTTGCTTGTTCGCCTTCCAGATGTACTGATCTTTATCGATTGAATAGTCTATCTCACCTTGTGAAGGAAGGGTATTTCCAGCTTGCTTATGTTACATTAGCATTCAAAAATAAGATCGAGGAATCACATATTATTTGGGATTTTTTGATTCTTAAATAATTCACAGAATCAAACCAGGTCCTTACTGCCAGGTTGACGAAAATTAACTTCAACTTAAGGCCAGTAACTGAACTTCAGGATGCTGGAGGCAACAGCAACTTTACAGCTTTTCTGTAAGCAATGCCCTGATATGCCTAAATATTTCTTTTTTTTTTTTTTTACTGTGTACCGAGAACCAGAAAACTATAAAAAACACTGAGCCTCCATTTTTCAACCATGACTCTACAGAAATCCCATTTAGGAATGTGGATGAGTTGCACAGTGTAACTTAACGCAGGTGACTGCTCCAGAGTTTGAAAATCTTTCCTAGCTTGTACAATAACGTGCTAATTAAAAAAAGAGCGGACAGTGCTTTTACTAATCCCTCTGATTTTTCTACCACAGCCTACTGCATGCTTCTGTTTGTACAGCCTGTGCTGGTTGGAGTTACCTTGTCTGACTGGTATGCTCGTCCCTGCAAAACTTCTATGGCAGGGGCAGTTATAATGGCAAGACTGCACATTTCACAGAGCATCTTTGCTCCATGTGAGATGGTGGATTGCTTGAAATGGGCTTGTAAAACCCACTCAACATTTGCCTTTTCCTTTACGAGAGACGTATTTTGACTGGGCTGAAGTCAATCACTTACCAGTTTAGGAATAGAAAGATAAGCTGCTGCTCACGTATAATATAAGCATTCCCAAGACCTGTGCCTGTGTGACAGTTTAGAAATGGATCTAATTGCTTGCTTTTTTTCCCCCCAGGACTTTGAATTCCAGAACCAAGAGGCAATTTGGTACTGTCAACGCTTAAAAAACCGTGTTGATTCATAGTGTCAATTATCGCTACTAGGTACGTGTCAACTTCCAGCTGAGGGGCTATGATGAGAAAATAATCTAAAACATATGCTCGTCTGTATCCATTTTCTTCCTGTATCTGCCTGATCAAAACTTGTGACAGAAGGTGGCATTTCCATCAATCTGGAAAATGTTGTTCATGGTCTTGTATTGTTCCTAGATTCAATAATCTTTGCTGGTTTTATCCCTGTGCAACTTTTTGAAATATAGACATGGAAAAAAGTGCTTGCTGGCAATTAAATTAGGACTTGCTCCTTGTTTAAATGGATGCAATTAAAATCTTGCGTACATGTGGTGGTGTCCTTGATCAAACCTCTTGACAATTTTTCCTGAGATGCTACTCAGGAAGAGCAATGGTGTTCAAAACGCTCTTGATCTCGATTAACACTCGAGTGCAGGAAAGTCTTAAGTGAAAAAAGTGACCCCTCTGCAAATGTGACTGTCTCACAGGCAGTTCCTGCACCTCTGTGAGAGGCAAAAAGGCTGGCGGAGACAGGTTGTATTGATGCAATTTTGCCTATGTACAGAAAAAGGCGCAACGCCCTCTGTTCCTATGTACACAGGAGGAATTGAACATCAGCCATGTTCTTGGCTTTCTGAACCAAGCCTGGTTTCGCCTGCTCTTTCTCACCCATATTTGGAGCCCATCCAGGCTGTGGGTTCATTTTCCTGGCTTTTTTAATGCCCAAAGGTCTTTCCCCTCTTTCTCCTCCTGTTTTCCACCTGTATTGAAAACAGTACCTAGCAAAGCCTCTGTCTGCATGTTACTTCATTCCCGAATGGATTTGTCTGTGATTTTTGCCATGCAAAACAATAGGCGGGGAGAGCAACAGCATGCGCTTTAGGTTTCCAGGGAGCTCCTGGACTGGCGCTAGCCCATGGCTACCAAAGCTCCCGCATCAGGTGAGCAGAAATCTGACTATAAAAGCTACCATACAAGTAGCTATGGTTCCCAACCTGAGAATTTCTCACACACTGAACAAAATGTTTATTTTAAAGGACACTCTGTGTAGTTATCCAGGCAGAAGGTTTAGAAAACTAAGTTGTGACGGAGGAGAGCTAGGCTGCCTACATCCACGGTTCTCAGTGGATTTTTAGCACCTGATCTGCTTAGCACCCATTGAAAATGTCTACAAACACCATGTTCAAAAGAGACAAGAATTTGAGACAGGTGAAGAACCAAGTCCTGTGTCGTGGTTTAACCTGGCTGGTAACTAAGCACCACGCAGCCGCTCGCTCACTCCCCCCCCTCCCTCAGTGGGATGGGGGACAGAATCAGAGAAAAAGAAAAAAAAAGTAAGACCCATGGGTTGAGATAGAGAGAGTTTAATAAGACAGAATAATAATAATAATAATAATAATGGTAAGAAAATATACAGAATATATAAACCAAGTGATGCACAATGCAATTGCTCACCACCCGCTGACCGATGCCCAGCCCGTCCCAAGCAGCGATCACTCCCCCCAAGCCGCGATCACACAGCCCGAGCTGCGACCACTCTGCCCGCGACCGACCGATCGACCCGACCGACCTATCGACTAACCCCCCCCCGAGCATGACGTTATATGGTATGGAATAGCTCTTTGGACAGTTTGGGTCCTAGCTGTGCTGTACTCCCAGCTTGTTATGCACCTGGCCGAGCAGGAGAAACTCAAAAAGTCCTTGAGCAGTCTGAGCACTACTTGGCAACAACTAAAAACATCAGCGTGTTATCAACATTCTTCTAGCACTGAATCCAAAGCACAGCACTATGCTAGCTTCTGTGAAGAAAATTAACTCTATCCCAGCCGAAACCAGGACATCCTGCCTTACCCCCTTCCCCTGGTTTGTTTAAACTTTCCTTTGCAAGAAATGAGCAAGCAGTTTCAAGCGTAAAACTCTGTGTTAGCTGTTTCTGGCAGATTTGAACAAAAAGCTGTTTAATCTTCCAGTGTTCTGAAAAAAAGAGCTCTGAGCTCTACCATGAGCCACCGTGCTCCCCTCTTATCCCCTCTCCTGAAGGAGGTGCAGGAGAAATGGAGCGATGCTCCGGTGTGACACCGCCACATCCCAGTGCCCACCAGCTGCAGAAGCTGTTGTGAGAGCCAACCACCCAAGGCCACCAGAGGGTCCTGGGGTGTTTCAGGCCCATAGGCTCCAGCTTGAAGCAAGCATTTTGGGTGCTGTCTTCTTTCGGGGTGCACTAGTTGGGGCTGATCATCTACCTGCATTATACATTTGTTTATTTTGGTAAAAAAACAAACATCATGCCCCGCTCCCCAAAAGCCCTTTTATTAGATCTGCAATTTCTGTCACCTTGCTGTTTTTCAAGGCTTTGTGACTCTGCCCAGGGGAATGACAATAAACATTGGGGGTTTGCTTGCTGGCCCTTCACGCCAGCACAGAGCATGGGACCCCTTTCCCAGAGCCTCTCTGAGGTGGCTGCTGCCCGGGGGACCGTGGGGGCGGCGGGTGGTGCGGGTCTTCCCTCCTCCTACATGGCCCCAGATTTAAATGGAGGTAACCCAGCTCAGAACTCCTTCCAAGGAGATTCACACCATTGAGGCGTTTCTCTGGCAGGCTGCACTGGGCCAGAGACTGCACTGGTATCTGTTGGTTGTGCTCATGCCTCACTCTTCCCTGCTCACCACCTGTTTTGCAGCTTCTCGTAGCAGCACAATCCCCAAGGATATGGCATGCAAGGATAAAAGATGAAGAGGCAAGGGGTGGTGAAAGAAAAATGTACATACAAACAACATCTCGTGATAAATCTTGACACAACCTATTATTTTGTTAATTCAGCATGGAGACAATTGCGTTGTTTGATCTCTCAGCTAACAGCACAGACAGCTGAGCGGACTCTCTGAAAAGCTCAGTCCCATGTAGCTAGAAGGATGATGTCTACGGGACGTTTGGCTTTCAACACGCAAGGGGATTTCCCAGCCCTCAGGCCATGAAGTGGAGGGAAGAAAACTGTGGTATTTCCTGACTCACAGGAGATTTGGATATTGGAAAAGGTTCAGAGAATAATCCAGTCTGGGCAGAAAATGGTACTAGTGGGAGTGATCATCACCTTAATCTCTATTACTCTTCCCTGCAAAGACAGCCGGTAGCCGTCACCCCAACGAACACCATCGGTAGCCATCACCCCAAGGAACACCACCATGGAGAAGTGGCAAACAACCTGTCAGGTGCTTAAAGAGATGTGTCACTGAGGTCCTGGATGCCAGGGTTATACCCTGTTTAGGAACAGTACCTTTTCTGCAGTAAAACACCTTCAATAAGCCCTTCAGGATGACGGTCTTTAGGAGCAAGTCCCATCAGGACTACAGTTGGGAGTCAGAAGATATCTACTAGAGGATATTGGCCATAAATACCTGCAAGGTGTGCCTTAACATGTGGTTGCTCCAGGCAGAAAAGGGAGTAAATCACCCACTGGTCACGGGAGCGTGGCTCTTGGGAAAAGAGGCTTTATATTATAACTTTACAGAGGCAGGTTTTAGAAAATAATCTCTGGTCATAAGAAGATGCCGAGTTCTTCTCCAGAGCTGAGAAAGCATTTGGACAGAAATGCTTTGTGTACAGAAAACAAAAGGAAATAGGGACTAAAAGGATTTGAGAGGGAGAAGCGATGCAAGGATGGACTGGCAGGAGGATTGGAGTTTGGCTGTCTCCTGGGTTCCTGAGAGCAGGCACAGTATGTCCCTGTAAGCAGAACAGCATTTAAGATAATTGCCTGTAACTAGAGTTTTCCCCTTTAAGACCCCAGCCTTTGGCTCATTATTCTGCTAAGTAGCTAAGTTTGCCAGTTACTACGAAGTTCAACTGTGGGCAATAACTTTCACCCTTTTTTTATGCTGCTCATGTCTCCATTTTTCTCAACCAGCCCAAAAGTCACTAATTAAACCCCACTGCTAAAAATTTTGCCAAGAGCTTCAAACCCCTGGCTTTGTGTGCATTTTCATGCAACTGCAGTCCAATGTAACGTTCCCTTAATTGTTTTAAGTTGTTTGAGAGTGATTCTACTCTTTATGCCAGTTGGCAACAATGCAGGATTGGTTTTGGAGTGGAAAATAGATTTTAGTATGGCTAATTATGGCACATTCCACTTCATCGTAAACAATCTAACAACGCTCTTGAAGTTATTTTCCATTTTTCTCTCAAAACACTGGTGAACACTCTGCCTCAAAAGAAAGCAAGTACAGAACCTATTTTATTGCTGTTATTTAATAACTGAAAACAAGAAAAAGCCAAGAAACAGCAGAGAGATGGGGAAGAATAACAACAGTGAATCCAGCACAGCAGCAGCCTAAGCGCGGCTATGTTCTGAGTCCTGTGACAAAGGAATAAGGGTGGATTTGGAGGTTGGTTTTGAAGCAACGGAGGATTTTGTACCAGTGTGGGTAAAAGCAAGGTGAACAACAGGAGGAAGACAACTTTCACTCAGTCTGACTGGTGCTAGACTGGGGTCTGGGAGAAGCCTTAAAATCAGGCGTTTTGACCAAGTGCTGGATCCCTTTGGGGAGAGTTGTCACCACTGTATGAATGCATGGATTAAAATGCAAATTTGGCTTTTCAAAAACACATGTTGTGAAAGCAAGCCCCTAAGAAGGGGTTGAAATCCTCCCCTTTTTGCTGTCCTCTTTCCACACAGCCAGAACTGGATCACCCTTGTCCCTACCAGTTGGGTTTTTGGCTGTGGAGCAGATCTTTGTCCTCACACCCAGGCTGTGACCAGTTCCTGCAGGCTTCCTCTGCCTGGTGTCTTCCTCGCAGGGGTCCTGGTTGTCTGG
Organism: Gorsachius magnificus; assembly: GCA_034008185.1. Lineage (NCBI taxonomy): Eukaryota > Metazoa > Chordata > Aves > Pelecaniformes > Ardeidae > Gorsachius > Gorsachius magnificus. The sequence goes on from CM067091.1 coordinate 11,628,527, forward strand.
CCTAGAAAAGCCTTCCTCTTCCATACAGCTGCTTTCTTCTCCAAACCTACTTCACCCGTTCTCCGGGCTTTCCTAAGAGCACAGACCTGTTTGCTCCAGATTTCCACTGAGAATCCTTCTTCTTGCTGTTTCACTCTTTTTTTTGGGTGGAAATAGGGCTACGGTTCTGTCTTCAGCCATCTTAAGCGATGGGCAGTGCTTAAACCAGTGTCAGTGAGTCTAAGCCCAGCTGTTAACACCGCTTATTCCACAGCAATCTTCAGACCAGACAATTTAAAATGGAATCACTTACCCAGAGCAGAATTCAGTGCTATGCATAGACTTAGTAGAAACTGACTTAAAGCAAAAACAAACCTTGAAGCAAAATCTCCTTTAAAACTCAGTGCTTTTTGTGCCTTAGATTTACACTGACACTGTGGAAGAGCGAACGAGGTATAGAAAGAGATGTTTGGCCATCACCTAGCAGTGGCCAGAATGAAATTCTTCCTCTTGCTCCCCAGGAAATCGTACAAACGCAGCTCAGATGGAAGCAGCCATGGACGCCTCCCTAAGCTCAGTTACGTGTGTAATGGCTACTTGAAACAGACGTCTGATCTTTGGGTTCTGGCACTGTGTAAAAGTACGGCTTCAGTATTGCAGGGAGCTCCGGAGCAGGGCTCAGAATTCAGTCCGGCAAATTCCCAAGGTCTTTTTCTGGAGGGCTGGGTCATGCTCGGAGGGAGCACGGCCTCCCAGCCTCCACCAGTCTCTTTCATAGGACTCTGATTTCCACTGCCCCCCCCGCCCCAGTTCATTGCATTTAAGTTTATTCATCCCAGACTGTGATTGCTCATCACTTTCTGACTATAACTTGGGAGGTTGGACTAGATGACCTCTAAAGGTCCTTTCCAAACCAAAACATTCTATGATTCTGTAACTTGGCTAACTGCATGACACTTCCAGTGCACTCAATTTCTGAGCTTTAAGTCCCTGATTTTTAGTTAGTGAAGTTAAAATTCTACTTGACGTCCTGCACCATATGCCCCTTTCTTAGTATGTCATGACTGTTGCTCATGAATAAAATTTAAAAAAAAATAGAAAAAGCAATTTTTATCTGTGTGTTTCTGCAAACTCTTTAACCCAGACTGTGCGTTCCTTACCAAAACTCATGCAGGACTTTTTTCCCCCAAGTGTCAGATCAAAGATACTGGTTCCAGCTGTTCTTGGCCAACTGTTGTAATTGGTAACAACTAATTAACAACTAATGTAGCAGCACTCTTAAGTTTCTGGAAGTGATTTAATTCACAAGGAAAGCAAAGAAGAAAATAGAACAGTAAAGTCCTGTATCCTGAATGGTCTGTCAGCAGAGGAGGGGGAAAAAAAATTGAAATAAGGTGATCTCCCAGGCATGCCTTTGATGTTGCAGTGTCTGCAGCCAAGTGCTTCAAAGCCAGCATTTTGGTTTCTATCTGAAGATCAGGTTGTAAATCTAGCATAGCACTTCTAGCAGCTCCCACTAGCTTCTCCCCTGATGTTTTACAAAGGCCAGGTATTATGTATGTGCACAACATTACTCATTAGGCAGCCCAACGGGAGGAAATCTCAGGATTTTTGATCACCAGGTATCTCAGGGTATTTGTCACTGGTCTTATTGACAAAGAAAACAGTGAATCTTCTTCTAGAATGTATTAACAGGGATGTTACGGATGAGACACTGGGGGGAATCATGCCGATCTATTTGGTGCCGCCAAGGCATGTGGGGACACTACGATGCCCATTATGGGGCACTGCGGGCAGGCCAGCGCAGGCACCGTTGTTAGCAACCCAGGCGCGCCGGCTGCGTGCCAGCGAAAAGTGTTTCAGTATGAACAGTCTAATGTGGCAGAGATGTTGAAGCAAACGCTTGCAGCAAAAGAAGGAAGAATAATTTGGTGGGAGACCATCTTGGGTGTTACGACAACACCAAACATGTCCGCTTGGCTTAGCACCAGCGTTAAGTAACAAACAAACAGCTGCCTGCAGCACCCAGAAAGCCGCGGTATGCCTGCGGCACAACGGCAAGTGACAGACACAAATGCTGCAAATACCCAGGGAAACATGGCAGTATTGAAGCAAGAAGGGAAAGTGATCTTTTGAAATTGCATTTCAGAGGTTTAAGCGAAAAATATGTCAGCCATACTGGGAAAAGCTAAAACCAATCCTGTCCTGGTGCCTACTGGGTCTCCAAAGTGAGGGCTTTGTGTATGGAATACGCTGGGTGTCCTCATCTTCAACTGAGGCGAGAGAGGCAGATGAAAGGCAGACCACGGACAGACAAGGCGGGCGGTCTTTTCTTGTAGGTGCTCGAAAAGTTAAATGATATAGCGTGTATAACCTCCCGCTAGCGTAAAAAGAATAGTACAGGTTAACATCAAATAATGGGAACTCATGGGACTCCAGGAATGCAAGTGGTCTGGAAATACTAAAACATAAAACACCCTGTAACAATGTTTGGGCTGACAGCTCTCTCTGCTTTAACGCTAAATCTTGCGTGAAATGGATGACCTTTTCATTTCAAAGAGTTGGTTGGGAGGCAGAATTTTAACACCTACTTTGTGGTACACAACTTTCTGTTGTGTGTTAGCGCCGTATTCTTTTATGAGCTCGTATCAGGGAAACAGGACGAGGAAGGAGGACTAAGGGCTTGGAACATCTGACGTACGAGGAGAAGCTGGAAGCGCCTGGATTCTTCACCCTACAAAAGAGGAGGCTTGGGAGAAACCTTACCGATGTGTATACAGAGGTGGGCAAAGATGACAGAGCCAGACTCTTCTGGGTGACAGGACACAGGGGCAGCAGGCACAGAAATACTTAAAACATAGAAAAACGTTTTTATTGTGAAAATGGTGGAACGGGTTGCCCAGAGAGGTTGTGGTGTCCCCATCCCTGGAGATACTCAGACCCCAGCAGGACAAGGTCCTGAGCAGCCTGTTCCAGCTGAACTCTGCGTGAGGGAGCAGGGAGGAGCAGATGCTCTCCTGAAGTCTCTTCCTACACCAACGAGTCTACGCGTCCAGGGGAAGAAGGAGGCTCTGCTGCTTTAATGACGGACAAAGCACTACTGCATTTCTGCCCTGCTTTAATCAGAGCAACCACCCAGTCCTCGCCCTCCGCTGTGCCTCAGCCCTGTCAGTCCCCGAGATCTACCCCTTCACGCTTCCCAGCGCAAGAGACCCCTGAAAGAAACGCAACTCTTCCTGGGCCCAGTACCCTCCGGGAAGAGGCGCCCTGCGAACACCAAGGACGCCTTCAGGGACACCGCCCCGAGTTCGTGGGTTGCTGCCGCCGTTCCCCCTCGTCCCACGCCCGCAGCGACGGCCGCGGCGGCCGCTGCCCGGCTCCTCCACAGGCCCTTCCGCAGGGGAGCGAGCCCGGACGGAGGCGCCCGCTGCAGCCGGCGGCTCAGCTCGGGGATGCCGAGGGAGGGGCCCCGCCGCCTGACGGCTCCCGCCCAGTGGCGCACCCGCGAGGCGCCGCGGCGGGGCGCGCATGCGCGGGGGGCGGCTGCGCAGGCGCGGGGGGCCGCGGCGCGGCGCTGCGGGGGAGGGGAGCGCTGATGCAAGAGGCGAGCGCGGCGGTCGCGGGCACGGCGCCGCGTCCCCAGCGCCCGCCGCCCGCTCCGCGCCGCTCCGGCCGCGCCTGGGGCGACGAGGTGAGACCCGGCGGCCGCCGCTGCCCGCGGGGGAGCTGGGCTCGAGGCCTGCGCCGTGGCCGAGGCCGCCGCCATGTGGGAGACGGGGCCCGAGGCCTGCGCCGGGCAGCGAGCGCGGCCTCCGCCCTGGGGCAGAGCCGGCGCCTCGGCGCTCTGGCCCTGCGCACCGTGGGAAGGCCGGAAGCTCGCCCGGAGCTCCCCGCGTTCCGCTTGGCGCCCGCCTCTGGCAGAGGGAGGGCCGGGGAGGAAGACGGACTTCCCCGCCACCCCTTCTCCATCGTGTTCCGGGCTCTTCCGGCGATATTTAGCGTTTCGTCCGTTTGCTTACCACTCTCTGGAGCTTTAATACCTCGTCTTTTAACCCCGACAGCTAAATAGCTGCATCTTAACAAACGGTAACTTAAGGTTTTCCAGATCCGATGGTGTTTGCGTAGGCAACCTTCCAGGGAAGTGGACGTATCAGCCTCTGAGAAATTTTTCAAGGGTTGGAGATGCCATGTGTGGGCACCTTCACTAATCTCGTTTCAATTCCTCTCATGGGGAAAAGGACAAAGCTTTACATGTGTGAGATTATAAGCACCCTGATGGGTGAATGGAGTAGCCTGTGGCAGACTGCACTGGCTGAATCCATGAGATGCCTGTTTTTGGTCTTGTATCTTTTTTCTGCTGCTGTTTAAAATACCTGTGTGGCTTGTTTCCTTCTGAGCAAAGTGCTCGCTCCAGCCTTGGAGACAGGCGAGTCATAAGTTGTCCTATGTAATAAAGGAGAGCTAATTATTTTAATGGTAGCTGAGGCTGACTTATTCAGCTACTTTGTCAACTAGAATGAGTGCACTGCGTTTTCATGCCTAATTGTGGCCCTGGAACTGCAGTTCTAACATCTAGGTTTTGCGCTGGTTCTAGAAATTAGCACCCAGGAATCCTTGCATCAGATGCTTTCTGTTCTGGGTGGTCACAGGACCACAGAGCAGTTCATCTGGAGTTTCCCAGGTTGGATTTAGTTTAAATGGCAGTAAAATTATTACTTTTCTTGCATAGTGCATTTGTTCTGACATTGAAGTGATACCAGGAATATCTAGTATAGTAAAGTTACATCTCTGGATTGCTTTATGTAGCAGGCTGACAGAGAATAAAAATGGGAGCAGATATCACAGTTGCACTGTCCCTGTTAGATCTTCTGGCTGGCGAACATGTGAGAGCGAGTGAGCGCACGTGCCTTCCAGAACATCTGTGTATCTGCTTGTTAGGAGCCAAATGGTTTGTTACTGATGTTAAGTTGGTGAAACTTCTAAAAACCAATGATCCTGTAACGTTGAGGAGGGTGAAGTCACACAAAGGCAAATTTGCGCAGATGTTACAAAACTGTGTTTTGTTGCGTTGGACTGTAGCTTAAAATTTTCAGAGCTGTATACGAAATTAAACTCCTTGGTAGAAACGTCTACTGTCTGAGTGCTGCCTGGAAGCATGGCGCTGCAGAGGTAGCGCAGACCCTATTTGCAAGGGGAAGCAATCCATTAATGTCTATTTGCTTTATTAAAAATCCTACTGTGTATATAATCCTACTAGATATGTAAAAGTTCTCCTGGCCCTGTAGTTTGATGAAGCTCCGGGAAGGAAATAATATTAGAGAATGGTGTGTTTTGAGCAGTCAAGAGGGTTTAGGTCTTAATTTTGCACTCCATCAGAGACATCAGTGTAGTGTAAGGATACCTGCACTGACTTTATTGGTGCAGAGCTGCTGTTTGCTCTGTAGATGTGCCTGTGTTTATTCAGACCAACGAAATTGGATTGATTTGTGGCCTCTGTTAGAATCCCCAGTATTTGTCACTGTCACAGCGGTTTAGAGTAATGTTGGCTTCTGTCTTGAGAGTTGCATTTGAACTATGAAGCTTTGAGTGTTGTCGTGTCCCGTCCCATCCTGCCCCCACCCCCCGCCCCATTCATTCACTTGCTCATTTCCTGTAAGTTGGAATTTTTGACTGCGTAGGCATTTGAAATCAGGAGTGGATATATGGAGCTGGATGTGAGAAAGAACCGTGTGGTCTACAGAAGAGAAAACCCCATATGGGAGTTTGATTCTGAGAGCAGAAACAGGACAGAAATTTCTAACCATTTGCGTACAGGAAAAGCAGAGGGTTTGGTGTATTTGGGCTGGGGGGCTACAGTCTCTTCAGTAGAGGGCCTGCAACTTCGTAGAGGTTTTTCAGTGCTTAAATGGTGTCATAATGCTTCGACTAATCAAACATACTGAACAGAGAAAGGAATGAAGAAGTTTCTGACGTGTCTAGCTCAGAAAGGCAGAATACAGAATAGCCTGGATATCAGGCTGGCTAGTTTATATCACATTTATTAAAGCATGTGTGGCCTAAGGACTCCTGCTTAGTTTTCATTGAAACTTTTGATGAACAAAATATTTCAGGCATAGACTTCCTTCTCAGGCTGTGGAATTCTTATATTAGTTTCCTGAGAGCAGTTAGCATGTTATGACTAGGTCTTAGGTTTGCAGAAGGCTTGACCTGACTGGATGTAGTGGACCTTCAGAGCAGTTCTCTGTTCAAGGCCAGCCACATTGTTTTAATGCTGAAAAAACAATCTCCTGCGTCCAGGAGTTGTCCTTGTGTGTTAACTTCAGCTTAGTGTGCTACTACGGAAGACACAGTAAGGCTTTTGTAGACACAAAACATGCTTTGTGGCAGTGCAGGACGAAAGATGTCTTCTTTCTCGCAAAGAGAACAGTGATTTGGGGTGGGTGGGCTGGTTCCTTTTTAGAAATTATTACATCCGATCTAAGCATAATCTTATGTTTGCTTAATCATGTGAGAAGGTATAAAACTTGCAAAGCTTCTTCATTGAAATGAGTCATGATCTTGAAAATGGTGTTCGTGTGCTTGTTCCCTAAGCTGTGGGCTCCTGCCTGCGCAGGCAGCTTTCCTTCTGCTGCAGCAGGCTGTGGAGGTTCCAAGAGGAAGCCAGCAGACAGTGTAACCGGTTGTGCGCATTTTCTGGTTACTGTGCCTGATTCATGTGTCTAAGAATTAGAGGGAAGCCCTGTGACCAAACTACTTTGACTATCATTCTAGTGTACAACCAAAGACACACATCCATCCGTGTGGGCACTTTTGTGATGCTGTGCTTCAAACACCCGTACGCGCGGTTTACTGCCTTTCAGTGGAACCTTTATGAAACATCTAAGTTGCAGAAGATTGGAAGAGCATCAACAAGAATATCGCATGTAGGGGAATGAGAAGTGTGAGGAAAAGATTGCTTTGGGAAACCCCCAAAGTTGCAGGGTGTAATGCAACAAGAAGCTGGAGAACTGCTCCTTTGATGAAATGGTGGTATTTTCATGAGTGAGGGTATTCATGATGCTGAATTTTAACCGTGAGAATACTCCTCAATTACTAGGTAAGAAAAACTGGAGGAAGAGTCTCATTAAATGTCTAAAATTGTTTGGTGTATTAAATATATATGATGGTCTGAAAATATGGCCAGATACATGTAACAAAATGGAATGATAGCTATGAAGTCAAACTTGCATCTCAAGTGAAAATAGTAGGAGGCATTCCTTTGTTGGAAAACTGAAGAGCTAATGGGTTAATTATCCCAGGTCCACAGATGATGAATTAGGTTAAAAGTGTGTCTTGGAAGGTTAGTGCTGCCTTCACAGTCGGAGTCTGTGAAATAAGCTGCTTCGCTGGCTAAAGAGCTCATTAGCAGCCTTTAACAGCTTGGACTCTGAGCTTCAGTTTCCCACCTGTGGGGGGAAGAGGATGAGACCTTTGCTACTTCGTAGCATTGAGAGCTGAAACGGGTCTTGCTGTATCCCCAGCACCTCCTAGGTTTCTTCCTAGTCCAAAGCATTCTCGTCAAGAGAGTTGTTTGTAAATCTTGCCTTTTAATAAATCTGGAGATTAATGTGTCACAAATGGAAGTACAAAGCGTAACTAACATGTTATCAGGCTCTGTGGTATAGGTGTGCTTAAATATTTCTCTGATGCTTCACATAGTCTTACTTCAAAATTTGAGTCCGTAATGGTAATAAAATGGTGAAGTAGCTGGTAGCTACTCTGTCAAAGATTCACAGCATTAATATATTTTTCTGCTGAACTAATGCGTAGATGTCAGAAACCTTGGACTGTTGTAGGAAAAGTAGCAGAAGCTCTAAACTATCAAGCACTCTTCTCTTATAACTGGTCACGTCAGTGGGATCATCTTGGGACAAGATCTGTGATGTTTTTGAATCACTATGTAATCACTGTTTTGAGTCAGCTGACTTGTAGTACGTTGTTACAGATCTAGAAAAATCCCTAACTGAGATTGAAGCCTAGGAATAGTTTGGGTAACTGAAGGAATGTTGAGAGAAACTTAAAGGTGTTATAATTAAATTCTTAACAGTGTTATAAATATTAAATGGTAGGAGTTTATTATGTGCTAAGGAACTCTTGACTTTTACAGATGATTTTCGATCCCACTATGAGCAAGAAGAAGAAGAAAAAGAAGAAGCCCTTTATGTTGGATGAGGAAGGAGGGGAAAGCAGAAGAGACTCAGCAATCGGAAACAAAAGAAGTTGAACCAGAGCCAACAGAAGACAAAGATGTTGAAGCAGATGAAGAAGACAGCAGGAAGAAAGGTAAAGTGAATCCAAGTAGATAAACTCTCAAAGGTATTCTGTATTTTGGGACTACAAGCCCCATTTCAAGAATCATTTGGTTGGAAAAGACCTTAAAGATCATCAAGCCCAACTGTACCTGTCCACTACTAAACCCTGTCCCTAAGCACCTCATCTGCCCAGCTTTTAAATACCTCCAGGGATGGGGACTCCACCACTTCCCAGGGCAGCCCCTTCCAGTGCCTGACAGCCCTTTCAGTGAAGAATTTCCTAATATCTAATCTAAACCTGCCCTGGCGCAACTTGAGGCCGTTTCCTCTCATCCTATTGCTTGTTACTTGGGAGAAGAGACCAACACCCACCTCGCTACAAAGATAATTTGGCATTGCAGTGTATAATGCTGGAGCCCTAGTTTATTTAGACACTTGTAATACTCCGCTGCCTATTTGGAGGGCATGTTTTCCTCCTGCTTGAAATCATGTTCACAGATATCCAGCAAGCTATCAGTGGCTTATGTAAATTCTGCTTTTCCTGACTCCTGACAGAGTCTTTTGTGTGAGACAATAAAAAGAGAATCCCTAAAATAGTTAGCATGAAGTTTTAAATCTTCCATGTCCAGTTGTTGAAATAATTCCACAATTATGGCTGGTTTTCATTTGAACAAATAAGCAATAGTGTGAATAACAGAGGGAATGGTTAAAAGGGTTTCTAGTTTTTGGACAGCTGTGGATGTGATAACTAGACTGTCCTTTGGAATCTTGCAGGAAATACTCTTGCAATTGCATATATTACCTTGCTTTTTAAATTGAGGCCAATGCCATTTCAAGATGACCCGATTCAGGGAATGCTGTTAACTTAAATCCAGCTTGTTGATAAAATTGGCTCCTGCAGTAGACCAAAGAAACTGTGCCTTCTTCCTACAGTTTAATTTTCATTTTTTCCAAGCACCTCTACTATAATGACAGAAGTGGCTAGTTTCTGTTGTACAGCAGAAAGATTAAGCACTTGAAAAGTAAGAAAATGCGGTTAGAAGATGCAGAAACTGTAAAATAGTACCGAGGTATTTGGACGTAGAGGGGAATGACCTGTTTAAAACCTGAAGGATATCTGTGGGGGCTACAGATCATTGCTTATGTCTAATGTAATATTTTGAAGATTTGGATGTAAATGAGAAACCTTAATGTCTAAACTGTTTCTACAGTTACACTTCTTTTGGCAATCCTTTGCTTTTTAGATGCAACGGATGACCTGGATGATTTGAACTTCTTCAATCAAAAGAAAAAGAAGAAAAAAACAAAAAAGATATTTGATATAGATGAAGCAGAAGAAGGTGTAAAGGTTTGTTTACATAACTAGGCCATCTTGTCTATGGCTGAAAACTTTCTTGCTTTCATTTGCTCAGGATTGGCTGTGCAGGAGCTGTTGCGAGTCTGTCATTGTGTCTTAGTGCAGTTAATAATGAAACGTACGTTTCACTGTCTCTTTCATATATAGTAGGCTCTGCTGAACACGTTGCTCCTGCAGGGCTTTTTGTCCAGAAGTGAAAAAAAATCTAACTGACCTGCACAATGAACAAGTAATTCTGCAACCTGTAGTGAGGGTTGACTAGTGTCAAGGTTAATTGTCTTTTGGGGTGAGAGAAGTAAATGGATGTCAGAAGTCATGCACAGAATAGTCTTCTAAAGGCCAGCCCTTTAAATAAAGGATATGTATCTGCTAAGAAATCTGTTTTTACGCTGGTGTTTGCTTTAGAAATGACTGACTGGCTGCTGTTCTGTGTTCCAGAAGGTGCATGAGATATTTTTACTCATCTCAAGTTTTATTCCAAGTCATGTTTTCGTATTGTGTGTCAGTGTAACTGGCAAGCCCAGAGAACAAGGGGACAGAGAAATGTTACATTTTATGTGAATGTCCTCTTTGGATTCTGCCTTTTGAGGAAGAAAATGTCCCACTGATCTGCCCCAGACAGGTGAAATGCTTGCTCTGTGTTCTCTACATGTGCAGAATTATGATAACAAATTGGACTGGCTGCAGGTAGCACAGCTTTGCCTTCCCCTTGTCTGACATGCAGGGTGTTTTGTTCCCTTATGCCCTAAAATGGCCGATGCCTTTAGGTAAGTATAGAGCGACCTTGTTCTTGAGGTCCAGAAGTTAGACCAGAAGATAAAACTCTGGCCCTACTTCATGGTAGCAGTGTTCTCTTCAACATACGTTAGTTCTGTTCCTATCTGTTAGGTTTCAGGATTGTGGTGGATAGTACTGGTATTCATCTCATATAGTGAGCTACTGGTACTATTTCTAATTCTGTGCAGTGGAGATTGGTTTAATACTGTAAACTGTAGTCTTATTATTTGTTTGCAGGACTTGAAAATTGAAGGAGATGTGCCAGAGGCGGTAGAACCTGAAGATGACCTTGATATCATGCTGGGCAATAAAAAGAAGAAAAAGAAGAATGTGAAGTTTCCAGATGAAGATGAGATAATGGAGAAGGATGAAGGTAAAAGTATAACCTAGCTCAATGAGATGCTGGAAGTGAAACGTAGCCCATGTTGTAGGTGAATAAGTTCTGTTCAAGTCCTTTCTTGTTTCAAAATTCATTTAGTTACCTTTATCACTATATTATTTATCAGAGAAATGTTCTATAAAAGCACTATATAAATCTGTCATAAGTTCTGGTTTCCCTTGTAGGCAGACAGAGAAGACTTGTGTCCACGTCTTAGTGGAATCTTCTTTGATGTAACTTTTAGAAATGTTGTAAGTGTGAGGTTAAAGAATGTTTCTTTTCTTAATGAATACTTTCTTTACAGCTTTTGAAGATGAAGATAGCAAAAAAGACGATGGAATTTCTTTTAGCCTTCAGTCAGGACCTGCGTGGGCAGGCTCAGAAAGGGACTACACATATGATGAGGTAATGGTCAAAAGACTTTTTAAAAAATACTTTCTATGTTGATGTGCACCAGTAGAGCAGGGCCTGATGCTCCTATGTCCTATATCTAACAAAATTAAAGGACTTGTAGTCAGAAGCTCATGAAAAGAATAATAACAAAGCACATCTTTTATCACAGTTAATTTTCATATAGAGCAATATTAGTGATAGTTAAAAGACCTCTGCAAATAGGCTGAGGTACTTGTAGATTTATGAAGTAAATCCCTGGGAAAACAGCTTTTTATTTTGCATTTATCAGAACTTTTTTCTAAGTGTATGTTCAAAAGCATATGGGGAAATGCTAATGGGCAAAGCCAGTATTCATTCTGAACACTGTTTCAAGTTTTTTTTTTAGAAGTGATGTACTTCATTTGAGAAATGCAAGATATTTATTCATGTTGATGTGAATCTCTCTTTTTTTTTGCAGTTGCTCAATAGAGTATTTAACATCATGCGGGAAAAAAACCCAGATATGGTAGCTGGAGAAAAACGAAAATTTGTCATGAAGCCTCCGCAGGTTGTAAGAGTAGGGACCAAGAAAACATCTTTTGTCAACTTTACAGATATCTGCAAATTGTAAGTTTCCTCTCTAGATTTCCCAGGACTAGCAGATGAATGGCCTTCTCTGTGCTCTTGGCTGTTGTGCTGAATGCATGTTTTCTGGCAAAAGGCTATGGCAATTCAGAAGTAAACTGAACGCTGTTTCGGTCATACTGCTCATTCTGACGCTTCTCTGTGAGAAGATATTTATGAAGATGATTTATTGAGAATTTCTTATTTTATAATTAAATTATAAAAATGGTAGGCTCGCTATGTGGGCCTCATGGGCTGGAGCTAAGCCTATTGCTTTTGTGAGTTCATTGGCTTCTATCAAGTCTGTAGTTGGGTCACCGGTGATACTTATTTGCAAGTCTTGGGCAGGGAGGCGGGGAAAGTTCTTTCTAATTTGAGGTGACTATAAATTCTATTCCCTTGGTAAATAGTATGGAGTTCAGTAAATTTTTTCCACTGTTTTCTGCAGTGCTTTTTGTGTCTTAATTATTTCCTGTGAAGGCAGTTCTATTCTTTGTGGGCACTTCTGGGAACGCCTATCTGACTTGTTTCGTAAGTGTGCCAGAAAACAGTCCTGATGAAATCATACTGAGGATCTGGGTAGTATATTGAAGTGAATTTTTAATGGTAGCTAGTAACACTTTTTTTTTCCTGGGAATAGCAGGGGGAGAGGAGGGTAGGAATGGAAAATCTCAAATAGAAAACTTGTTTTCGATAGTTACTGTGAGTTTGGTTTGGGGGGGATGGTGGGGGTTTTTTGTGGACTGTTCAGCTTTCTTGTGTCCTCAGTCATTGTCTGCCTGTGCTCTTTGATGCAGACCCTCTGGCACTGCCCCCTTTTAAACTTGGTAATTTAAGATTGTTTTAGCCTGTCGGTCCTGTATAAATAGCAAATTTCTCTGAAGGGGGAAGGTTAAACATATCGTTACTTTATTTTTAGATTACATCGTCAGCCAAAACATCTCCTGGCATTTTTGTTGGCAGAATTGGGTACAAGGTAAGGCTACTGGGCTATGCATGTGCTTATGCATGTAGGAAGCAATGGCAACATAGCTGACATTGTCTGATCAAAAATGAAATTTCTGGGTTTAGGTCTGTATATATGTGCTTGAACATCAGGCTTTTCTTCCCTGCACATAGACACTGTGCTGGGTGATTGAAGAGATACCGTCTTGGGGAAGAGGTACAGAGGCACACTATAAATCCCAGGGAACAGCCTGGATATTAAACAGTCTGGTTTGAATTCCCTGTTTGGATCCTTTTTCAAAGATGCTCTGATAGCAGAGCTGTTTGTCACAGTCAGTGAGGATGGCTCTGTGGCTCCTATCAACCCAAGGTGGATGATAGCTAGCTAGAGAAGAGGGAACGCCTGACTGCCTGATTCTAATGCTGCAGTTAAATTCACCTGTCTTAGCATAAAACCAGCTCTGAGTTTATATGCCTGTTATCGACGATCTCCTGCTGTGGTGGTGTGCTTCCTGGTTGCCTCTTCAGTTCTCTGTTGTAGGCTACAGTGCTGTTATATGTAGATGTAGGAAATCAAGGAGTCTAATTGCAACGTGTATGTAACAAGTGCCCGTCCGATTGGGTTTTGGAGTCTCTTCAGCTCCAGATGACTTAAACAAAAACTTAGAAACCATGGTGTGAAAAAACAGTTGACTTACTACATCTGAATGGCTGGATGAGGATCTTACTACTCTACTACTTAGATCTTACTACTACTATTGCACTTTACTAGGGAGTTGTCTTGGTCACTTCTGTGAGATAAGCAGGTGTTAATTCCTAATTCTGTAAAGTTCCTGTGATTGGGGTAGCTTAATTATTGAGGCTGATCTCTGCTGGACTTTTACTGCAGTGAGGGCAAAACTTCCTGTAGGTTTTTAAGTGCCTTCAGAATTTTGCATTTTTTCCACAAAGTATTTCTGGCTTGCTCTTATCTTGAAGAACGCATTGTTCTCTTGCTTCATGTTCCTGACTTGTTCTAGTGCTCAACATCTTCTGCAAATCAAGTAATTAATTTTTCTTTTTAAATTAGTGGCTCAATAGATGGTAACAACCAACTTGTAATCAAAGGAAGATTCCAGCAAAAACAGATAGAAAATGTTTTGAGAAGATATATCAGTAAGTATAACTCCCTTTCCACTAGAGATTTCTCTCAGACACCTTTTGATGCCCGGTGGCCCATGTGTGTGCGTGCTGTGGAGATTTTGTGCTAAGAAGCTACAACTTTGCTGCAGCTTTATAAGGGAATAGTGCAAGTGCAGGTGGTTCTACCATGGTTATAATAATATAAGCACATAGGTCGTACTCTGTCCTGGCACTAAAACGCACCAAGGAAAACAGTAAGAGCGTTTGAGAATTGCTTGTTTTCATCTGGCTTTCATTTCTTGGCTTTGATGAGGACTATGGAAAATAACAGTAATTGTTGATTTTAAAGTCTGTTGTACACGTTAATTATATACAGCGTGCATGTCGCTGACTGCTGGTCAGAGGACTCGCAGGTTGTATGTAACAAAAAATACTGCTGTGGTGCTGTGTGCGTACAAGAGTTGCTGACATCTGGGAATGCTGTTTCAGTTACGGAAGTTACGGAATGCCAGTGGGAAGTCTTATCTTGTTGTTACTATTTTTAAAAGGCCAGGGTCAGTGTGTAATGTACCATATGAAACCCAGCCTTTATTAACCTGGGAATGGGAGAATTTTTAGGTTGCCTAACCATCTGTGGTTTTCATAGTGAGCTGCTTCTGAGTTAGTAGGTGCATTTGAACAGCCTTTCACAACAACTGTGGAACTAAAGGCTTGAAGAAGTGGTAACTGGTCCACTGATAATGTGTTATTTTTTTAACTGCGACTTAATTCCTTCTCTGCAGAGGAATATGTCACCTGTCATACCTGTCGATCACCAGACACAATCCTACAGAAGGACACCAGGTTATATTTCTTGCAGTGTGAGACCTGCCACTCTCGCTGCTCCGTCGCCAGCATCAAAACTGGTTTCCAGGCTGTCACAGGCAAGAGAGCACAGCTCCGTGCCAAAGCTAACTAGTTTGCTAATCAACACTGGATTTTGCAAAGTGTTCTGGGGAGGTTTGGCTGGACAGGTTTACAATCTGAATGGATTTACCATTGTGTTAAAACAAGATTGTAAAAACTACACGAAATTTGGCTTTTGGTTGATTGGTCTGTGATATCCTTGCAAGATGCAGATCCTCAAGCTCTTCACATACATGTGCTCATTGAATATATTTTACTGACTGTAAGGAACGTGATGGGAAAGGAGGTGCTTTTTAATCCGTTCAGACTTCTGTAAAACACAAGATAAATTAAAGATACTATAACAGTGAGTGTCTTCGATTTGGATTTTTCCTTCAGTTTCCTCTAAACAGCTCATGGGAATGGTCAGCATGGTGTTCTGCAGATCATGTCACTGAACTATGTCCAAGACCCAGAATAAAGCTGATGAGAGAGGTTATTTTGCTTTTACATAACAAGCTTTATTTTTAGTTAGGCTATTATTAAACAGAGAAACCAGGCACAAAAAGTCACAGGGACGATACACCAACCTGAGAACTGCTCACGCTTATATAGCCACATTAATATGGGAATGCATTTTGTATGGAAAGCGACATCAGGACATGTTGATACTGCTTAATTAGGCAGAACGTAGCTCTGAGGGAGTTCAGACACCATATTGATGCTGAATCTTAACACAGAATCGATGAAACCGTACTGTAATCTTTCATAGTGTCATAGGAATAAATTTTGCAATTTCTAATAGAGAAATGTTTATATTTCTTACATCCTGCACTCTTCACCACTTTAAAAAGAACCTAACTATAAAAGGTAACATCATTACATGATGGCTGCAACACAGTCTTACATGAATCTTGAATTTACAGAAGATACTTCCAAGTAGTTCGAGTTCCAAATTAACACATTCTGCTTCTTGATCGTAACGTGTGCTTCTCTCAGCTCACCGTCGCTATCGGTAGTCTCCAGGGGACGCGCGCTGTGCTGTCCTAACTAGTTTTTCTAGCGCTGCAGATGTTTCGTTACAGCTGCCAAGTACGAAGATGCAAATGGAGAGTGAAGTCCCTAAGGGGGACAGTTTTCATTTCATCGCCCAAATGGCACAGGGTCAGGATAAGGCAGGGTAGCTCAGGACCATGGGCACCCATCCCTGCAGGTAAGCAGAGTAGCCTCCTCCCCAGAAAAAATGGTGGTTATTCGGAATGCCGTTCATCAAATATCAGAAACTGAAGGGTTTCTACCAAGTTTTAATCTTTGTATGTATATTAATACAGAACACAGTCTTGCTGGGAAGTCACTTGCTATTTGAAAACTTGACAGCACTGTAAGGCAAAAATCAAGGTTTTATGGTTGGTTTCTTAAAAGCATTTTGGATTTCAAGTGAGCTATAATGAATGTTGGATGTATCCTTAAGCGAATAAAGCCAGGATCAGTGCCTCTTGTGACGTTACTGTTGTATTGGTTTTCTTCTCTAGCAAATAGGTGTTCTCCTGTGGGATGTAAAACTTCTTGGAGAATTGCTAGCTGCCTTCTTGTTTTGGTGCCTTGCTGTTGGGATGCACTGAAATAACTGGAGAACAGTGACACTTTTCTATTTTTAAATGTTTGCTTTTTCCTGGGTCAAAGACTCTTAACATACTTCAAAAAAAATACAGTAGGGCCTCAAGCTGGTGCTGTATTTGAGTGCATTGAAGGCAAGGTTTGACTTCAGTCTGGATCGAAAAGATCAGGTTAATAAAGGAAAAAATAATTGTTCAAGCCCATTGTCTGTGAGCTCTCCTGGCTCGCAGGAGAGCTTCATAGCTGTGTTTTATAGATATATCTTAGTTGGGGCATGGAATCCTGAGGATGTTGGGTTTGATGATAATATTTGAGTGAAACATCTTGAGTTGTAGGCTGTAATTTACTGTGGAAGAGCCTCACTGACATATGAAAAGGCTTCTGTGTCTAGGAGCAGATATTAGTTGGCTTTTAATTTTTTTTTTTTAAAACCAATCGTCACCTTCCAGTGTACATCCAAAAAGGAGTGTAGCCTACCATGAATACTATATGCACATACGTATGGTGTGTGTAAGGCTGATGTAAGTTTGAGGTACAGTTGTGTTCAGAGGCAAAAAAGCAGAGTTTTGTGCTTAAGCTGAACAGAAGGAAGCAGCTTATGGATGGAGTTCTTGGAACAAGGTGGCAGCTTTGTTTGCCGTGGGTCTGCATGCAGGCACGTATTTGGGGGCAGACAGAACTCTTCCCCATGTTTTTTTCCTCTGAGAGCTGAAAATTGACTGTATGGTGCTGATGGAGAGGTGGGAACCAGGTGGGTTTTTTATAGGTTTGCACCCTGGCTGCTCCAGTGTGAGCACTTCCCCAAGCAGCCCCTTTCTGCCCCCTGCCAGAGGCAGGACATGGGTCTGGGTGGACAGCGCTGTAACCCGACTGGTCTGGGTTCGCTTACCCTCCTCCTGCGCTGTCCTTGTTAGCTGTTGTGTTTCTCCAGCCACTACGCTCACTCTTCCGCAGAAACATGAGGGACTCAAATGACTGGCAAATGGGCAGTTCAGTGTCCCTGGAGGAAAATGGCCAGAAACGCCCCAGTTGGAGGTTGTGGTCAGGCGTTGGGACAAGCCTGTCCCGATGAAAGCCTCTCTCGGGCTCTCCCTGCGGTGCAGAGGGGGCCTACAGCTAAAGTCTGCGGAGGTTTGGATTTCCACAGTGTTTGTGGGGATCGGCCAGGGTTAGGCTGGACCTGTAGGGCTCTACATCGCATTCTGCTTTCTATGTGTGTAGGGACACTTGGCAGCGAATCTCAGTCACGGCTTGCTCCAGTCCCGGGAGTCTGTCAGCCTTGGGAAAACTCTTCTCAAATGGCTCTTATCTGGGATAATGGCTAAAAGGATTTTTGGACAAACAGTAGAATCCTGTGGCGGGAAAGGGACTGCAACTCCCTGTGTCCTTTCCCTCAGTATGCCTCAGTGTGTGGAGAGCTGATGGAGGAGAAGTGTTGCTCTGATCCTGAGTTGCTTAAATGATCTCATGACAGGAGGAGGAAAAAGGCTTTTGAAGGAAGATACTGCCTGGAAGCTGTGAAATCCTGAAGAGACATAGGTTCGAGTGCTCTGGCTGATCCGTAACATGCGCTCTCACCTGTAAAAGCATTTGGCTCGAAGGGACCTCACCCATCTCCAGTCCCTCGGCTAAGAAATCCCGTTTTTTCAGCTCTTTCTATAGTCAGTAATGAAGACAGGGAGGCACCTCCGGAGGCGAGGCAGCCAGTCTCTTTGTTTTTAGGAAGAGGCTAGGGAGACTGTGCTTTTACTGTAGGTGCTTGAATACAGATAAGATACAGGTACATACATAGGTGTCACAACACATATGCTATGTGTTTGTATATATTCTGTATATAAGAATGCAGCTGAACCTGTGCTGTTGGTCTCTGTCAAAGCCCAAGGGAGAAACTATACTTCTTTACACAGAAGCGGTTATCTAAGCTGGCCCTGGCAACGCGTCGCTGCCTATAGAGACAAGGAATAGCCTTTTTCTTGCAGGAAGAAAAATAGTTTCTTGCTTCCTGTCTGCTTGTGCCTGTAATGCCAGGCTCGTTCCTCGCTGTGTAACTGCAGTTCAGCCTTCTTCCATTTCGCATATTGCAAACAACTGTGTATTTCTGAAACAAAACGGTCAGGGCTTTGTATCTGTGTAATTAATAATTTTTTTTGGGCTGGATACCCAGCAGAAATATGTGGATACCACCCTCTTCAGCCAGTTGCATCTTCCCTGGCAGGTCTCTGGGCTCAGAGAGACTTTGAGTTTTCTAAGACAGAAGCTGCTTCCTTGCTCCTATGTTCTGAACTAAAGCAAATGAGTTTTAAAACCTGTTTCTTCCCCCAGCTTTGCTTGCTGCTTGGGTAATTATCCCATAGGTTTTGTGTATTTCTTTCTTCCACGTGGAAACATTTCGCTTGGAGGATGCTGTGACTTCAATGGCAAACCAGGCCCTAACTGGCACCAGCGTTGGGTCGCTCGGCTGGATCCTGGTGCTTCTAAAGTTGTCCTACAGTCGTCTTCTGGTAATACCCATTTTTGTTAAAAAAGGAAAAGAAAAGGGAGGAGTTCTGCCTTCGTTACAGGGAGAAGAGCTAGATGGGATTAATTTTGAAAACAAGGCATAAAAGGCAAGCAAAAAAATAAATTTTTGGTTATTTTTAGTTTTGTGGACTGAAATGTCTGTCTGTACCACTTGTGGTCCTCAGAGCCTGCTGTAGACCTTGTGCTGTGTGTTTGTTCAGCACCAAAATAGCCTTTTTCCCAGCATAATGTGAAAAACTAAGTTCTGGGAAACATGAGCTCATCTGAAACGAAGCTTAAAATGTTTTTCTTCCCCGTGTTGTCTCCACGCTTTCCAGCACCGTCACACAATGGGTCACTTTCCTGTGAGTCCCAGCCAGTAGGGAGGATTCCATTTCTTTCCTTCTGAAAGAGCTGTGTCTTGGGCTCTCTTGCCATGGTTATTTAGGTTTGAGGCTGTGGTTGCCAGTGAGGTTTCCCTGTTAGTAAGAGGCTGCTCGGGGCTAGCTGTGCAGACTCCAATATTTTTTGTCCATGACAGTTTGTTTTAAATTCCAGACCTACTCCACTTTCTCCAATTCATTTAGGCTCTGTGCTCAAGCTCATTGTTTCCCTCTGCACTTTGTTCTGGATGAGGGAGGTGGCCATTAAATTCTGCTCCTGACCAGGAACATCCTTGGGCGTGAAGAACGCGGAGCGTGCTGGGGCTGGAGCCTGATCTGGACCTTGTGGAGATGCTGCGGGCAGAGAGATGTCTTCTGAGCTGGCCAAAATCAGGAGACGGGATGCTCTGGTGCGTGTGGATATGAAGGGGATCTCCTGAGCGGTAAGGATGGGGCCAAGCTGGAGCGCAGGGTGACCATCGGGAGTGGATGACCCAACCGTGCCATCCCTCTCTCCCTGAACAGCTCAGGATCACCCAGCAGAAGGAAACTCCAGGTAAACGTGGGGATTGCTTGCACTGTCGTGGCTCTGAGACCCCCTGCTGGGGCTAACCTCACCTTGGCAGCCCGAGCACCCCTGGGCCAGCGTCTTGCGACTCCTGCTTGCCACCGCAGCAGTGCTGGTGGTGCCATTTTACCAGAGATGGAGCTGCGGTCGTCCCCGTGCAGCGGAGAGTCATTTTGCTGTGAGGGTTAAAGGGTTCTTGAAGATAGGGAGGAAATATGTATGTAATGAAAAAAGAATATTAAACTTAATGCATAGAAATAACAGGAGGTGAGGATTGGGCGAACATGCAAATGCCACAGAGGAAAAACTGAGGAATGCCATCACAAAAGTATGGATCTGTGTGTGCGGAGGCACTGGCTCTGGGTTAGCATTCCCGATACCCTGAAATACCATTGTTTGAGAGCTCTGCTGTTAAAAAGGGGATTGTGGATGCCAGGTTGACCTTTCCAGTTTGCATTGTAA
This sequence comes from Gorsachius magnificus, assembly GCA_034008185.1. Lineage (NCBI taxonomy): Eukaryota > Metazoa > Chordata > Aves > Pelecaniformes > Ardeidae > Gorsachius > Gorsachius magnificus. Next base: position 11,648,787 of record CM067091.1, read on the forward strand.
CGCCCTGTGCACCACACTTTGCCTGTTACGCATTGAATGTTTGCCAGAAGAGCAAACAGTGGGTCTTTTACATCCACAGCCTTGTGGGTTGAAAGGACCTTTAAAAGGAGTCAAAAAAACAGAGCAGGGGGAGAGGGGAGTGCTGTGAGGAGCAGAGCTGATGGGGATGAGGCGGAGGCAGGAACTGACAGAGCGCATGGTGACAGCCCGTCCCTCTGCCTTCCCCTCGAGAGCTCTGCCAAGCCATGGCTACGGCCGTTCCTCGTCTTCTGGAGTACAGAAGGGATCAGGCTACATACACTCTTTTTTTCACTGGTGCTGTCTGTTTGTTTTATATCACCACATATAAATTAGGGTACGAGCAGAGTTTTTCCATCTCTGAGTTGGGTTGCTCCTCTGCGTGGTTACATTCTTCCAGTTTCATCACTGGCTCAAGCTCAGCAGACTCTTCAAGTTGGTCCCCACTATGTGCTTAGCAATTTTCCAAGGCAGGTGCCCTCTATACAGAACCAGTGGTGATGGGTAGCAAAGGTCCAGTGTCTGAACGCAAGTCCCGTCCTGCCAGAATGGTTCCTGGCTGTGGCTCGGGAGGACATGGGACTCTCCCTTGTGTCTGGGCTTAGTGGCTGGAAAAGCAGGGAGCCTTGCACCTCGTTTGCCAATGCAATTATTTTTTCTTTGGTAAGAGCAGAGATCTGTCTTGGATTGGAAAATGATCCCACAACAAAAATTATCACGTGGGAAATGGTCCCTACTATGATATTGTAGAAAAACAGTATCGTACCGACTACTTTCAACCTATATATTTGTAACTAACTGAAAAAGCTGTCTTTTACCAGAAAAACAGCTTCAACGGTGGCAACAAACCCAGGAATTTTTGTTCCTTGCAGTGAAATGGTTTGAGAGACAGAAATAGTCTTAAAACCAGGACAGATGCAACGTGCCTCCTGCAGGAGAGTGCTCTGGTTTTTGCCCTGGTGGGGCTGGGTCTGTGGTGTTTCCAGATGGTTCCAGCACCTCGCTTGCAGATTCAGTGCAGGTTTCTTACCTGCTGCTGGGGAAACGTTTTTCTTGCTGGGGGAATAATTCAGACCCATTAAGGCGTGAGCTGAAAGCGGTGAGGAGCAGTTGCAGAAGTGATTTGAGATGGCCAGCATGGCTTCACCAAGGGCAAGTCCTGCCTGACCAACCGCGTGGCTTTCTATGATGGAGTGACAGCATCAGCAGACGAGGGAAAACCAACAGTTGTTGTCTCTCTGGACTTCTGCAAAGCCTTCAACACGGTCCCCCCCAACATCCTTCTCTCTAAATTGGGGATCTATGGATTTGATGGGTGGACTGTTCAGTGGATAAGGAATTGGTTGGATGGTTGCATCCAGAGGGTAGCGGTCAACGGCTCGATGTCCAGATGGAGACTGGTGACGAGTGGTGTCCCTCAGGGGTCCATACTGGAACCAGTACTGTTTAATATCTTCATCAATGACATAGAGAGCGAGATTGAGTGCACCCTCAGCAAGTTTGCAGATGACACCAAGCTGGGTGGTGTGGTTGACACGCCAGAAAGATGGGATGGCATCCAAAGAGACCTGGACAAGCTGGAGAGGTGGGGCCTGTGTGAACCTCATGAGGTTCAACAAGGCCAAGTGCAAGGTCTTGGCCCCTGGGTTCGGGCAACCCCCGGTATCCATACAGGCAGGGGGATGAAGGGCAGCCCTGCCCAGAGGGACCTGGGGGCACTGGTGGGGGAAAAGCTGGACGTGACCTGGCCATGTGCACTGGCAGCCCAGGCGGCCAACCCTACCCTGGACTGCAGCCCCAGCAGCGTGGCCAGCGTTGAGGGATGAGATTGTGCCCCTCTGCTCCGCTCTGCTGAGACCCCCCCCCCGAAGCCTTGTGTCCAGCACAAGAAGGACATGGACCTGTTGGAGTGGGGCCAGAGGAGGGCTACAAAAATAATCTGAGGGCTGGAGCCCCTCTCCTACGAGGACAGGCTGGGAGAGTTGGGGGTGTTCAGCCTGGAGCAGAGGAGGCTGTGGGCAGACCTGATTGCAGCCTTGCAGGGCTTAAAGGGGCCCATAGGAAAGATGGGGACAGACTTTTTAGCAAGGCCAGTTGTGACAGGACAAGGGGGGATGGTTTTAAACTAAAGGAGGGGAGATTTAGACTGGATATAAAGAAGAAATTCTTTACCATGAGGCTGGTGAAACACTGGCATGGGTTGCCCAGAGAGGTGGTGGAGGCACCATCCCTGGCATCATTCAAGGCCAGGGTGGCCGGGGCTGTGGGCAACCTGATCTGGTTAAAGGTGTCCCTGCTCCCTGCAGGGGGGTTGGACTGGATGGCCCCTAAAGGCCCCTTCACACCCAAAGCATTCTGTGATTCTATGAGTCTATGATTTTATTTGTTTTTGTTGGTATTTTAAATGAGTTGCGTGACAGGCTGTGATCTGGGAGGATGGCAAGCGTGTGTTGTGCTTTATGGGGACAGAAGAGTCCTGCTTGCTTGTTGCTACACCCCCACCCTACACTCCCCTCTTCCCAGTGCTGTGGCAGCCGGGTGGGACAACCAGCGCAGTGAGGACGGGTGGGCAAGCCTTGTTCTGCCCTAATGGAAAAATCGCTCCTCAAAGGCATTATTAAGGCTTTTTGCAGATGGGAACAATCCCCAGTGGACCATCGGGTTTGATTCATTTAGGACCAGATTTCTAAAAAGCCTTTTGTAGCGCAGCTCCAAGCGTCAACATTCGCAGCTGGGATATGTTTTTCAAGACAACTCAACACCCAGTGCATTGAGCAGTTTTGAAAGCTGGACCTGGAGCGAATTAGAGAAGCCAAATACAACTTTTGTCCTTATTTTTGCTATTAAGGTCCTTAAGCATTTGACTGTTTTTTTCTTTTTGTTGGTTTTGCGGTGTCAGCATTGTCCATCTCAGCCATGTTTAGGTCACTCTCCGGCCAGTGTCTCCATCCCCATGAAGGCGGCACCGCTCGGATCCCCGCGCAGCGTTGTGCTGCCCAGTGCTGAGCTCCACGACCTGGGGGACGCTCCCAACGTTGCAAGGAAGGAAGAGAAATTTTTACAATGGCCTTGTTGGGAAGACGATGCCAGGGGTGAAGGGATATGACAGGTAACGGTGGGGCTGGAGCCAGGGTGCGTTGCTCAATCAACGTCTGCTTTTTGGGAGAGGAGAGCAAGAGCAGGAGAAACACCAGATGAAAGAGCAGCGCCTTGCGTGCTGCAGCAGGGAGGGAGGCCAGTCCATGGCTGTTGGGTTCCAGCCAGTTCGCTTTCTCCCAGTGCAGCTGTGCGCAGCTGTGTCTGGTGAGATGTAAAGCCAGGCTGTTTTGTAATAAACTGGGAGCAAATGACTCCAAATGAAACCCATAGGAATTATATTTTCGCTTCAACATAGCCCCTGGATACCTTTCGAATTGCTCTGCTGCTTCTTCCTAGGATGTCCTGCATGTCCAAGCCATGAGAACTGGGAAATGTCATGGGGTGCCTGTCAGCATAAGCTTCGGGCTGCGACTGTAGGTGTCCTGGAGGGTTGGGTGCCTGTGCTGTTACTTTTCTTAATGTCTTCCCTTCTCCTCCCCCCCCCCCCCCCATCCTTTTAGAATCACAGAATCATTTGGGCTGGAAAAGCCCTTTAAGATCACCCAGTGCAACCGTTCCCCTAACCCTGCCATCCCACCACTAAACCCTGGCCCTAAGCACCACATCTGCCTGGCTTTTAAATAGCCCTAGGGATGGGGACTTGACCCCTGCCCTGGGCAGCCCCTTCCAGTGCTTGACAGCCCTTGCGGGGAAGAAATTTTAGTTTAAATTCAACTTCCCACACTGCTGTTAATGCATCTTTGTTTCTCCTTTTACCTCTCTGGTGTCTCTTGAAGTTTTAGGCTTCTGAATGCAAATGCACATCCCAGGTGGCTGTATTGGCCCCAAGTGCTCTGAGCACGTAAAAATGATTCCTGGTTCATCCCCAGTCAGCCGGGGCTACGTGTATTACTTCAGAAGAGCTTTTAGGTACAAAGATCGTTTGTTAGAGTATGCTTAAGGTTACTCTGCTTTTGTCCTTGTTCCTCCGGCTGGCTGCCTGCTTCCTGCCCAGCCTGAGCTCCCTTCCCGTAAAGCTCTTAATGCATTTACTGAAATATTATATTAGATGCTGATAGGCAAACACGTTCCGAATTTCCTGTGTGAGCAGCATGTGCTTGCACTCTCTCCCACTGCGATACAGCCAGCTCTGGTGGCACTTGGGCATCCCTGCTTCGGCACCTGGGGATGTGGTGCTGCCGTGGCCTGGGGCTGCTCATGGAGCTGTGCAGACCTGGGGTCGGGGCTGGACCTGCCCACCAGGACGTCTCCTGTGCTGCTGGGCTCCTGCATCATGCTGAGGTAGGGTGCTGCGTCTGGGTCTCCAGGCCCCACAGCCAGACTGCTCTTGAAGCAGTTTAAATGGATATTTGGGTGCACCCTGTTGCACCTAAAGCAGTTTTGTCAAAGGAGATATGCAGGTGAGAGTTCCCAAAGCCTCCGAGGTCTCGGTCATGGTCCTAATGCAGGAAATTTTCACCTTGGCCTCGAGTTGCTGCTTTGATGCTGTGCCCAGAGTGTGGTGGTCTGTGCTCCAGAGCTGCTGGAGGCAGGGAGCATCCCCACCCAGCTGCTCGCAGCCAACCCCACAGGTGCCTGGGGCATCTCGGGTTCCCGAGCTTGTGGAAGTCGCCCGTGGCTGCTTGCCAGTGGGGCAGGAGAAGTGGTCGGTAAGCAGACGGGGGAGGCCGTCGCTTCAGTCCATGCTTCACCTTCCGCAACATCTGCTTGCAAACAGGAGTGAGGGCGTCAGCAAGGAGGCTCAGGTGCTGCAGGCAGGGCTGGGAGCCCGGGTCCCTGCTGCTGCCTGCACCGCTCACCCCTCTCCTTCCCTTTGACTCCTCTTGCACCTTGTTCCCCCCAGTCGTGCTTTCTCTGGGTCTGCTTTGCAACCAGTTTGGGCGAATCACTGGGGCTGTGAGCCCGGGGAGGGGGTGAAACCTGGGACCCATAGGAAGTTCAAACCCGCCAGATAATCTGCCTGCTAGGAAGTAAACCCGGGCAATGAAAAGGCGCTGAACTCGCGGGTTTTCTCGCTAAAATGCTACAGTGCCTCCGTACTGGCACGTGCCTGCCCATGCGCCGCCATGATGGGTGCGCAAGCAGTGCCGGCAGTGCGGGGTTTAGTGCAGGAATGGCTGCTTGGCCCCTCTGCTGGACACGGGCAGAGAATTCTGGATATGGCTGAGCCCTTTTGGCATGACTGTCCCGGTCCCAGGGTGTGTTTTCCTGGCACAGGGTGAACAGATGCCACAAGGAACCCTTGGGGTTCTTGAACACATCTCCAAATGTTTCCACAACTTTCTTGAGGAAAAACATGGCATTAAACCTCCTGCAGATAATGGGAACACAATGAAGGAGGCATATGACAACTCTCACAGAGGCAGTAATTGGCTTTTACAAATTGCCCCAAGAACGGGTCCCGTTACAGCTGCAGTAACTGGAGTATTTCCAAAGTGCTGCATGGACTTGACCTGTGATGCTCATTAAAGTTAATAGGATTTATTAAAGTCAGGGGGGCTTTTGCTGTGTTTCCTGACCCAAACCGAATGGAAGACTACAGCCATTTGGGCCTGACAGATAGTCTTTCCGTGTCCAGAAGCACATAAAAGGAGTGTTTGGGACTGGAGTAACCCTGTTCTATTGCTCTAATGACAGCTGGGGCTAGTACATGAAAAAGCAGAGCACTAAACCTTCCTGCACGTCTGCTCTTCCCATCCAGAGCGGCGCGTTTAGGCCCAAAGCATGTTAGCAGCCTCACACATTTCATGTTTCCTTCGCAGAGGTACAGGCGAAGCAGCGGGGATGAAGACCTTTGGGCTTGTGTCCAACAAAGACTGTGCTGCTGTCACCACCAAACGTAGAATCATAGAATGTTTTGGGTTGGAACCTTTAGAGGTCATCTAGTCCAACCCCCAAACGCAGATGGTACAAGCAGAGCAGCAAACGTGAGAAGGTCCAGGGCACTCGGTAACAAGGCCTCGCCTTTGTGGCTGGTGGGGAAAGGCTTTTAACAAAAGCATTTTTATTTTTTTTTCCAGTTCCCAAGCTAGAAGCTGCATGTATGTCCAGCTGAGCTGCTCGGTTTATGTTGGGTATTTTTTTTCAGAGTGTGCAGATGTTGAATTAGCCGTTACCCTGGGGGGAATGCTGTGGGGTACGGATGGGGCCAACCCTTCCCACATCCCAGTGGGGCAGGGAGGCTTTATGGGGAATGACTCTATGGGAGGTTGGGTGCATGAAGGGTGGGGACCCTTTCATTCAAGAGCTAATGAGATCTGATGGATCTTTTTGTGTCATGGGTATTTCAAATGCCTTGGGGAGGACCACACATCCTCCTGTTAACCAGGACAAGGGCAGCAATGGGGCTTCTGCTCTGTTCCCCTGCGGCAGCGGAGTGTGGTTTGGGCTGGGGTTGAGGATGGAAGGGCTGTGATTAAGGTGCTGTTGTGTTCTGAGCACGCAGCACCCACACCCTATCCTCTGTGTGCCTTCACACTTGGGAAGGTGGGTTGGGGGAGGCAGGGAGCAGGAGCTGACCCCAATCAGGTGCACGTTCAAGCAGCACCCATGGCTATGCCCACACCCTGTGTGCACGTTCACTGTAAAAGCTCTGGAGTCCCAACACAACTACAGCCCACAGGCTTCCACCTGCCTCTTCCTCCCAAGCTCTGCCCCAGTGCCCCTGCGGTGGGCAGCTGCCTTCCCTCTGCCCTCCTCGTCCCCAGGAAGGCAGCATTCAGAGGCAGTGGTGCCTCCACTCCCCTCTCGTTGGACCTGGGGGCATCACCGGGAAGCTTGGCAGAGGCTTTATGATCTGAAGGGGTAAAAGGGGTGGCGCGTGGCCCCTTCCCCACCCCACTGCTCAGCCCTCACCCCTGCAGGTGAACATTTTCTGAATGGCCGCATACAGAACTCAATGAACATGAGAACCCCAGGCCTCATTTTGTTGAGGCCAATAGTGAATTTAACTACCGTATGGGGGCCTGCATAAGAGCTCCCAACATTCCTCACTTCTCCCCCCCAAATAATTACTGAAATCAAACCAGTTGTTTGCTAGGACACCTCGACCATGCTGCAACGGCCTAAAGCTGGTGAGCTGCACTGTGCTGCAGTCACCCAGCCCCAGGTGCCAGGCTCAGTGTTTGGCCGGTGCAGAGGGGCTCAGGGTGGGGATGGAGCAGGGAAAGGCTCTGCCCTCCTCCAAGGCACTCTCAGAGCCCAGGCTCAATGGACCCAAGGTTGGGCTGATTTTGAGCTTCCTGATAGCCATTTTTACTTTTTTTTCTTTTTTTTTTTTTTTTCTTTCCTCCTCCCCCTCCTCCCCCCCCATCTTTCCTCCTTTTACCCAGTCACAAAGATGTCCAGCCATTAGTCTGACCATACTGCTTTCCTCATCTTGAGGTGAACTGGTGACCAATAGCAGGATAGATGGATGGATGGATGGATGGACGGATGGCAGGATGGATGGCAGGATGGATGGATGGACAGATGGCAGGATGGATGTTCAAGCATCCCCAGACTCACCATGAATAATATATGCAATAGTTGCCCTCCAGTGCTGGATGATGGCTCAAGCCAGGCTCAGCAAACAATTTTCCAGGACTGGAATCTTAAAACAGCATTGCAAGTGTGGTAGCTGCTGGCTTCTCCCCATGTGGTTGCTGGTGCCCTCCAGCTCAGGTGCCAAATGTGCCAGGGTGTGGATGCTCACCCCAGTGAACATGTGCAGAGCTGGCAGCACTGTGTGAGCTTTCCTCTGCTGAGGACGGGACTGGGGAGACGGCCAGCAGATGTTATGCTTAAGAAGCATTTATCGGCACCATTGCCTTGTGCAAACTGCAACAGCAGCCTAATTTTTCCAGTCTGTTATGAGCTGGACCAGTGCAAAGTCCAGAGATTAAAGGCCTGGCTTTGCCCCTGCATCCAATGAGTTTCCAGGCCTCAAGAGGAAAAGTCCCAGAACCCCTCTGAATCCAGATGTTTTGCTCAGCCCAGTGTAAGGGAAAGCAAATCCTGTGGGCAGTGCTGAAGCTTAGAAAGGGAAAGAAGCCTTGTCTGGAATATAGCAGGGAAAGAGAGTGAATGTGTGTGTGTACAGTAGGGAGAGAAGAGAGTGAGATCAAGTTAGATTTCTTTCTTTTATTATACAGGATCATATGTACAAGGTCACCTTCCTCCCAAACATCAGCATCACAGTTGGTTCACAGCAAAAACTGCAGCTCACCTCTCAAAGCCTAGGGAACAGCGCTACAGAGGCTCAGTACAACACAATGGATAAATTGTACAGGAACCGGAAAAAGGTAGGGGAAAGCCCAGTTATCACTTTGATCCCTCATGAATTATTTGAAACTAAGAAATGCAAATAAAACGTTGTGCTTCAAGAGCCATGCTTGCTCCAGGATGGCCCTCGGGGGAGGGCAGGTGGCCCCTGGGCCCTGTTTTCCCCTTCGCCCTTCCAGAATGATGCCCTTATGTGAGGTCTGGCTTTGAGCGCTGGAGCAGAAAGCGGGAGTCCCCTTTCGGAGCACACTGCACCACCTGGGGGGGCCACGCGTTTTCTGGGAGGGTTTGGCCAAGGAGAAGCTGCGGACGCCTGTCCAAATTCAAAGAGCTTGGGGGGTGTGTGTGTGTTTTGGGAGGGGGAGTAGGGGAGATGGGCAGGAGACATCTGATCTAAATAAAGTGCTGTGGGAGTTTCAGTCCCACCTACCCCTGAACTCAGAAAAAATGGGTAAGCCCCCAAAGGAGGAAGGAAGGAGAAAGGCTGAGAGACCTCTTGGGTGCTGTGGTGTGTGTGGGTCCCAGGACCAGCTGCCTGCCGCAGCCCTCTGCTCGCAGGACCTGGCATGGTGCAAAAGCAGCTTGAATCTGGGGAGGCTGGGGAGGTGCTCACACGCCCACATGCACCGTGCGTGGGGTGTCGGCTGGTACCAGTCTCGTTACACTTGGGCAAGCTGTCAGGCTGCGCAGACCCGTGGGGCGGGTGGTGGAGCGCAGCCTCCGCCGTCCGAGCAGGAGTGGTCACGCTGCTCTCCCAGCATGCCAGGTTGGTGCAAAGACCCAGCGGGGCTGGGGCGAGGGGGGACGTGAGCAGCGGGGGGAAGGGGCCGATGTCCCTGGCACTGGGCTGGAGAAGTGGGTGGATTACATCCCTCCCAGGGAGCAGCTGGTCCAAGAAAAGGGTCTCATCCACACGTGCTTGCACCCCCTCACTCTGCAGAGACTTGCTCGGTCTTTACATAGTGGTTTCCCAGGGGAGAACGAGGAGACCAAACCACTGAAGATGACTTCTGCTTCGTTTCTCCTGCTCGGGATCACTTGCTGTCCTGCAGGCAGCTTCCTTCCCCCTTCCCCTTTCTGCGAGCAGCTGCAAAGAGCCCAGCACATGCACAGCACCGATGCCTTTCTGCCTGGAAGTGGCCATTCTGGCAGGACAGCGCACCCCACACCCTCTTCCTCAGCATGGCCTTTCGTGTGAGAACACAAATTGTCCCCGCTGAGACAGTGCTTCTCCCCCCATTAGCAAATGCTCTGGCTCTCACCTAGCATGGGGAAAAAAAATAGTCTATTGGGTTAGTTCTCCCTCCTCTCCTATAAGAAGCTCTATAGCATCACTGACGCGTTTGGTGACACAACCGCTCTCCCGTTACCCAGTCACTGATGGTTATGGATTGTGCCGGGTTTGGCTCCTGCCTCTGCTGGCTGCAGAGCTCCAAATCGATTGCACGGGGGCGTGGGGGCTTCACTGGGAAGATGAGTTTTCTTTGTCTTTGTTTTACAGATGGATGGAAGATGTCAGGCCATGTTTCTCCTTTTGAATGCCAGGTAGAGATGACAGCAGCACTTTGATTCAGCTTGTCTTGCTCATCGTGCCAGGACAGGCTCTCGCCTCGTGCTTTCCTCACACTGCTGCTCACTGCTGTTCCGGATGGGCTACAAGGAGAGAAGGAGGGGGGAAAGCTGCATCGTTTTCCTTGAACCTCAAAGATCTGCGATTTAGGAAAGGGAGTGACCCAGCTGAGCAGCCAGACTTGGTGCTAGGAAAACGCAGAGGATCAGCGCAAAAGAGCATCTTCTGAAGCAGCACCCCCCCACCCCGGCACGTATGGAATGAAAGCTTTTGCTCAGAATCAGCCTCTAAACAAACGCCCAAAAAGCAGTGTGAGCTGTACCTGGTTACTGTAGCCTGGCATTCTCCGCATCTGTGTAATGGCTGTTCTCCTGGAGGGAAAAGGGAAGCAGAAGCCGTAAATCACTCTGCGCCCCCTCTGCCCTGCCCGGGAAACTGCGATGCCTTGGAGCCGGCACCACAGTGGGGAGAGCTCGCATGCTGCGAGCAGCATTGGGTTGGGTTGCTCGGCGTGGTGGAGGAGCTACAAACCACACCTGGTGCGGGCACTGGGGGCTGTGGCTGTGGTTTCTGGCAGACACAGTCCCAGGCAAACTCCCAAATTTCCTCTGGCTCCTTACTCTGGAAGGGCTCTGCCAAACAGCCTGGGATGTGCAATTCCCTCTTGGATTTTGCAGCCTGGTTCCTGCTGAACCTCAGAGGGACTGGGATGAAATTAAGCCCACCTTCCTTTGTGCAAAGTCAGGTGTCTCGTCCGGGGCGCGCCGGAGCCAGCACCTCCAGCGGACACATCCCAGGGAAGGTCCTGAGCCTGTGGCATGAGCTGCCATGCTTAGACTGGACACCACATTTCGCATGGCCAAGCTAAGTCCATGCTCAGCACTTTCCTAAAGTTTGCTGCCTGAGCTTGCACACCTTGTTGCAGCACCACGGGAAGTTAATTTGGGACCTAGGAATGGGCCACACCAAGGAACGGGCATTCCCGCGTTACTGGAACTGCCCAATGATGCAAAGGGGCACTCAGTCCGCAACGGCAAATGGTGCATGCTGTGATGTAACGCTGCTGAACACAGAAACTGGTCCCAGTTTGCAGCAGAACTCATCGTCCAGAACAATAACGCTCACATTCATCGCTCCAAAGGGCGCAATAACACACCCAGTGTGCTGGACCTCCCCCCACCCAACCGTGGGGCTGAAAGCACGGCACGTGGGAGTCCCCTCCCGGGAGCTGTCCTGCAATGGAGTATCATTAAAAGACTTCGGTGCTCAGCAGTCCTATTCTACCTCCTGCACAAGGCCAAATTTTGTGGTGAGTATTTTGAGAGATGGAAATGGATCCAGGAGATGTCTGCAAGGGATGCAAGGTAATTTGAAAAGAAAGGCAAGGGAGCCCAGCCCCGACCTTGGTAGCAGCAGGCTGGTTTACAGGGCACCAGGGGAGAGAATAAGGTTTTTATGATCAGGGAGACCAACAGGGTCTTTGCAAAGACCCTCCAGGGAAAAAGCCTCAGGGCTGCAATGTGTGAAGAAGGGACAGCTGGAGACTGTGCTCAGAGGAGCTGTGGCTGGAGGCTCCCACGAGAGGGACGTCTGGAGGCTTGTGACTGCTGGCAACAGAGCAAAGGCTCCTTCCCGGCAATTACAGAGCCAGCAGCACTCTGGGAACAGGCTCTTCAGGAAAGCCTGGTGAGGCGGCATGTGCTGCAGCCAAAGGAACAGCCCAGGTGCATGGGGATTTATTTGCCTTGGAACGGGTGAGTGATGGGCCAGATGAGAGCTTATGGGTGAGGATGAAGGAACAGAGTGATATGGGCGACATCATGGCAGGTGTCTGCTGCAGAGCACTCGATGCGAAGTCTCCCCTGGATGGCTGGAGAAAGCCTCCCGATCACAGGCCCTTGCACTCCTGGGGGACTTCAACCACCCTGGCAGCTAGTTGGAGGGCAGCAGGTCTGGGGGCAAGCAACCCAGGAGATTTCTGGAGAGCGTCAAGAGCAACTTCTTGACAGAGATGACTGATGTGCTGACCAGGGGAGATGTTCTTCTGGACTGTTACTGGTGACCAAGGAAGAAGAGTCAAAGACGTGAAGATGGAGAGAAGTCTTGGCTGCAGTGACCATGAGATTGTGAAGCTGAGTATTCTGAGACAAGTGACCAAGCTGAAGAGCATGATCAATTCCCTGAATTTATGAGAACAGATTCTGGGATGTTCAGGGATCTGCTTGGCAAAATCCCATGGGAGCCTGCTCCAGAGGCCAAGGAGGCCAGGGCATCTGGGTCACCTTCAAGGACACCCGCCTTGAAGCACAAGAACGGCCCGTTCTGAGGACAGTTGGGCAGGCATGGCAGGAGGCCAGCATGGCTGAACAGCAAGCTCCCAGCCGAGCTTTTTCCTACAGGAAAAGGCAGAACCTGGAAGACAGAAAGCAGAGCTGAGCCACCCAGGAGAAATACACAGCCATCTCTTCAGCGCACAGTGATGGAACTGGAAGAGCACCTGGAGGTGCACAAAGCAGCAAAAGGAAGGCCAAGGACAGCGTAAGGGTGGGTCAATGGGAGAGGGGACCAAGAGACCCAGTGACAAAGCACACAGAAGAGGCCGAGGTACTCGATGCTGCTTTTTTTTTTTTTTCTTCTTGGTTTTCACTGGTCCGGTCTGTCTTCTGGCCTCCCAGGTCCCTGAGCCTAGTGGCAGAGCCTGTGGGAATGAAGCGCTACCTGCGTTATCCTTCCTCTGCAGAGCTCCTTTCCTGCCCACCCTCTCTGAAAAAGGCACAAACCCATGCTGGAAGGGGGGTCCCTTCGTCCTTCTGTGGGCTGCAGCGTGTATGTCGGACTTGATTTCCCTAGGTGATGTTGGAAACTTCACCAAGGCCAAGCAGAGGTTTGCACACAAACCCAGGGCAGTTGAGTCTGCACTGGAAGTGAGGCTGTCCAGCTCACGTTGCCTTTCAATGGCAATCATGTGCTTGACTCCCCTGGGGACTAAAACACTCCCCCCCACCTATCTGGGGCCAACACCACTGTGAGGCCCTGCACTGCTCAGCCGTAGTATTTTCACGTGAGCTCTGGTTCAGTCTGGTCCTCTATGAATAGGGATGCTCAGGCCTGCTGGTCCCCAGGAGACAGCCTACAGTTGTCTACAGGGCACAGGTGGGACCTAAACCCAAGCCCAGCTGGATCTTCCCCACTTGTCAACGTTCACGGCAGGGAAGCCTTTGTGCTGGGCACTGCAGATCTGGTCCCCACCTGGTATAAACTGAGTCCTTCCCAATTCTGATGGATGCACTCCTCCTGTTTGAACTAACTGAACTTTGTGTTACAGAAAATGGAGATGGAAGGGAGCTGAAATAGTCACCTTGTTCACCTACTCTTAATGGAGACCAGCTCTTCTTCAATCATTGCCTGCAGATGTCCATACGCTCTATTTTCTTATCCCACCAATGGCAGAAAAGTCCACATTTTTTTGTTGACAGGCTGTGCTGCTTTATCATCATTAGCATCAGCAAGTTTCCCCTCTAATTTCTACCATCTGTTTCCCTCGATGTCAGTCAAATCTGGCCTTCCTTATCTTAATTGACACAGAGATGGAGGCCAGCTTTTGCCTTTCTTCTTTGTAGCATCTGTTATGATGCCTCCCCTTAATCATCTCTCTTAGATTTAGCAGGAGTCACGGACTTCAGCTATGAGGCCCCAGAAACCGAAACAGCTGGAAGACCCTGTTCAGATCCCTCATCCGATCATGGCTAAGGTGGGACAGAGTAGGAGAGTACAGACAAGCTGGGAAGGGTTTTGAGTTAGTGGAGCTTTTTGGCCATAGGAAAAGTGCCATGCATGTGCGCTGTGGTGCAGCCACCCCAGTGACAAGGGGGGGTGAGGAAGAAGAAAGGGATCATAGAATCACCTCGGTTGGAAAAGACCTTTAAGATCATCGAGTCCAACCATTAACCTAGCACTGCCATCCCACCACTAAACCATGTCCCTAAGCACCTCATCTATCCTTCTTTTAAAGACCTCCAGGGATGAGGACTCCACCACCTCCCTGGGCAGCCCATTCCAGAGCCTGACAACCCTCTCGGTGAAGAAGTTTTTCCTAATGTCTAGCCTAAACCTGCCCTGGCGCAGCTTCAAGCCATTCCCCCTCGTCCTATCATCTGTTACCAGGGAGAAGAGGCCGACCCCCACCTCGCTACAGTCTCCTTTCAGGCAGTTGTAGAGGGCGATCAGGTCTCCCCTCAGCCTCCTCTGCTCCAGGCTGAACACCCCCAGTTCCCTCAGCCGCTCCTCGTATGACTTGTGTTCCAGACCCCTCACCAGCTTGGTTGCTCTCCTCTGGACCTGTTCCAGCAAGGCAACATCTTTCTTGTAGCGAGGGGCCCAAAACTGAACACAGTATTCAAGGTGCGGCCTCACCAGCACCGAGTACAGGGGCACGATCACTTCCCTACTCCTGCTGGCCACACTATTCCTGATACAAGCCAGGATGCCATTGGCCTTCTTGGCCACCTGGGCACACTGCTGGCTCATATTCAGCCGGCTGTCAATCAGCACCCCCAGGTCTTTTTCCACCAGGCAGCTTTCCAGCCACTCTTCCCCAAGCCTGTAGCGCTGCATGGGGTTGTTGTGACCAAAGTGCAGGACCCGGCACTTGGCCTTGTTGAACCTCATACAATTGGCCTTGGCCCATCGATCCAGCCTGTCCAGGTCCCTCTGCAGAGCCCTCCTCCCCTCAAGCAGATCAACACTCCCACCCAGTTTGGTGTCATCTGCAAATTTACTGAGGGCACACTCAATCCCCTCATCCAGGTCATTGATAAAGATATTAAACAAGACCAGCCCTAGAACTGAGCCCTGGGGGACACCGCTTGTGACTGGCCGCCAACTGGATTTAGCTCCATTCACCACGACTCTCTGGGCTCGGCCACCCAGCCAGTTTTTAACCCAGCGAAGAGTACATCCATCTAGGCCATGAACTGCCAGCTTCTCCAGGAGAATGCTATGGGAGACTGTGTCGAAGGCTTTGATGAAGTCCAGGTAGACAACATCCACAGCCTTTCCCTCATCTACCAGGCGGGTCACCTGGTCATAGAAGGAAATCAGGTTGGTTAGGCAAGACTTGCCTTTCGTGAACCCATGCTGACTGGGCCTGATCCCCTGATTGTCCTCCATGTGCCTGGTGAGCACACTCAAGATAAACCGATCCATAATCTTCCCCGGTACCGAGGTTAGGCTGACTGGTCTGTAGTTCCCCGGATCCTCCTTCCGGCCCTTCTTGAAGAGAGGCGTCACGTTTGCCAGTCGTCTGGGACCTCCCCTGTTATCCAGGACTGCTGATAAATGATAGAGAGTGGCTTGGCAAGCTCCTCTGCCAGCTCCTTCAGCACTCTTGGGTGGATCCCATCCGGCCCCATAGACTTGTGGATGTCCAGGTGGCATAGCAGGTCAAAGACTGCTCCCTCCTGGATTATGGGGGGTTCATTCCACTCTCTGTCCCCATCTTCCAGCTCAGGAGGCTGGGTACCCTGGGGATAACTTGTCGGGCCATTAAAGACCGAGGTAAAGAAGGCGTTGAGTATCTCAGCCTTTTCCTCATCCTTAGCGGCAATGTTCCCCCTTGCATCCACTAGTGGATGGAGGTTCTCCCTGGCTCTCTTTTTGCTGTTAACATATTTATAAAAACTTTTCTTATTATCCCTTATAACAGTGGCCAGGTTAAATTCCAGCTGGGCTTTTGCCTTTCTAATCTCCTCTCTGCATAACCTGACAAGATCCCTGTACTCTTCTTGGGTTGCCTGCCCCTTCTGCCAGAGCTGGTAAGCTCTCCTTTTTTCCTTTAGTCGCACTAGTAGTCCTCTGTCCAGCCAGGCCAGTCATCTTCCCCGCTGATTCGTCTTACAGCACATGGCAACAGCCTGGTCCTGTACCTTTAAGACTTCTTCCTTGAAAAACACCCAGCCTTCCTGGACCCCTTTGCCCTTCAGGACTATCTCCCAAGGGACTCTCCCAACCAGCGTTCTGAGCAGGTCAAAGTCTGCCCTCCAGAAATCCATGGTGGCGGTCTTGCTGACCCCCTTCCTAACCTCACCAAAGATCGAAAACTCTACCATTTCATGATCACTAAGGCCTAGATGATTTCCAACCACCACCTCTCCCACCAGTCCTTCTCTTGTTAGTGAACAGGAGGTCAAGCAGGGCACTTCCCCTGGTAGGCTCACTTACCAGCTGTGTCAGGAAGTTATCTTCCACACACTGAAGGAACCTTCTGGACTGTTTCCTTTCTGCTGTATTGTATTTCCAGCAGATGTCTGGGAAGTTGAAGTCCCCCACAAGAACAAGAGCTCGCGACTGAGAGACTCCTGCCAGCCGCTTGTAGAATTCTTCGTCCACGTCCTCATCCTGGTCGGGTGGTCTGTAACAGACTCCCAACAGGATATCTTTCTTGTTGGCCTTTCCCCTCATCCTCACCCATAAGCATTCTGCCTCACCACAAGCATCAAGCTCTGTACAATCTAAACACTCCCTAACATACAGAGCCACCCCACCACCTCTCCTTCCTTGCCTGTCCCTTCTGAAGAGTTTGTAGCCATCCATCGCAGCACTCCAGTCATGGGAGGCATCCCACCACGTTTCTGTGATGGCGACTACATCATAACCATCCTGCCGTACAATGGCTTCCAGTTCCTCCCGTTTGTTGCCCATGCTGTGTGCATTAGTGTAGATGTACTTGAACTGGGCTGTCGGTTTCACCCCCAGCAATGGGGTGACCCCCCCAGGCTCCTCTCTAGTGAGCCTGTTTATATCCCCTCCCCCCTTCAGGCCTAGTTTAAAGCCCTCTCTACAAGCCCCGCCAGTTCATGAGCGAGGATCCTATTTCCCTTCTGAGAGAGCTGGGCACCATCTGTTCTCGACAGGCCCGGTGCCATGAAAACCTCTCCATGGTCAAAGAAGCCCAAGCCCTTCTGATGGCACCAACCTTTGAGCCACATGTTAACCGCTCTAGCTTTCCTATTCCTTTCCGTGTTCCCTCCTGAC
Organism: Gorsachius magnificus; assembly: GCA_034008185.1. NCBI lineage: Eukaryota > Metazoa > Chordata > Aves > Pelecaniformes > Ardeidae > Gorsachius > Gorsachius magnificus. Next base: position 11,665,768 of record CM067091.1, read on the forward strand.
ACTAATGGGATCGCGGAGAGCACTACCTGCGCTCCTGATCCTTCAACCATTTTCCCTAGTGCCCTGAAGTCCCTTTTGATCAATTTGGGGCTTCTCTCTGGCAATTCATCGCTGCCTGCCTGTATAATCAAGAGCGGATAGTAGTCAGAGGGTCGTACCAGACCAGGGAGTCTCTTGGCAACGTCCCTGATCCAGGCCCCAGGGAGGCAGCAGACTTCCCTATGGGATGGGTCTGGGCGGCATATTGGGCCCTCCGTTCCCTTCAGAAGGGAATCACCCACAACAATTACCCTTCTTTTTTTCTTTGTATAGTCGGTCTTGATAGGTAGGGGTAACCATCTCTCCCTAGCCAACCCGCTGGTTGGGCCTTCATCCCCATCTTCAGTTGCCTGGCCCTCAACTTCCAGAGTCGCATATCTGTTATGCAAGGGCAACTGGGAAGGTGAAGGAGCCCGGGAGGGGATTCTCCTCCTGCCCCGAGCAGAAACCTTTTTCCATCCCTCATCATCTCTTGGGTCTCTAGCTTCTGTCTGCCGGCCAGAGGACAGAGGATCCTCTGCTACCTGTGGAGCCTCTGTCTGTTGCCACGGCCTGAGGGATGGTAGAGTGCCCCCATCTTATCTCTCCCCTTCTTTCAGCTCTGCCACCAGGCAGAGCAGATCATCCACCTGCTCACACCTGAGACAGCCCCTGTCCTTACCAATCTCTGGTACAGCAGACAGGCTGAGGCACTCCCTGCAGCCAGTGACCTGGACAGCCGCATGTTTCTGTTTAGGCGGGGACTCCGTCTGAGTCGCCACGTTCCGTCTGGCAACAGCTTTCGGACAAGTAGAAACCATTGCTCTCTCCTCGTTTGGGTGTCTATGGGTGCTAGTCGGGCGAGCCTCCGAGCCAGGAGGGGAGAACGCGAACTGCCCGCGCAAACTGCCGCGCCACGCCCTGTTTGCCCGCCCTGTTCGCCGCGCTCCCTGGGGCCGCTTTTATATGTCAGGAGGGTCCGGCCGCCGTCACCCCTGACTCCGCCCCCGCTGAGTCAGAGCTGCCTGCTCGTCAGGAGCCCGCTCTTTCGCGCCCTGGGAGGGGGGGAGGGGGTTGGGGTCCCCTCTTTCTCCCTGTGCTTTTTTCGCCTTTTTGGCCTCCGCGGGTTTTGCCGCGGTTTTGCCGCTTCAGAAAGGGTCCCTCGACGCGATCCTCTGCTCCCGAACCCTTCGCCTCAGTGACTTCGTCGAAATGGCGGGTACGCGGGCTTTTAAACTGCCGCCGTCACCCCTGACTCCGCCCCCGCTGAGTCAGAGCTGCCTGCTCGTCAGGCCCTTTCCCGGGAGGGGGGGAGGGGAACTTCATCAGCTGAACTTCATAGGAACGGAGCTGTTGCAGGGAACACTCAGTAGGGGCTCGGAGGCTGCCCTGATGTGCCCCAAGCCCCTGCAGTGGAGCCATGCCAGCCGGCCCAGCTTCCCAGGGCTGCGGTCCTAGGGAAGAGGCAGCAAGCAGGGCTGTCATAGAACCATAGAATCATTTGGCTAGAAAAGCCCTTTAAGATCATCAAGCCCAACCGTTCCCCTAACCCTGCCATCCCACCACTAAACCCTGGCCCTAAGCACCTCGTCTGCCTGGCTTTTAAATACCCCCAGGGATGGGGACTCGACCCCTGCCCTGGGCAGCCCCTTCCAGTGCTTGATAACCCTTTCCACCCCAGCACCCTGCTGCCCTTTGCCTGGGTCTGGAGCTGATCCTGTTCTCAGAGGAGTCTTAATTTGGGATAAATGCCAGTGCTGCCAGTGGTAACACCGTGCCCTGTATTACCCTTGCCACCAGAGTACCCAAGAACAGGGTTCCCATCCAGATGCTTTTTAGGCATGAAGCCTGCTCACTGGGCTCACTGCGAGCATCCTTCAGGGCAGGACCCACACCACTGGGGCTGACGTGTGCACGGCGTCAGGCCAGCCACGCTCGAGTGCTGCCCTCGCGACCAATGCACAGCACCATGGTCATGCCTTGCCCAGACCTTACCACTGGGTTTATGTCATTCAGCATCCGCCCAGATGAAAGGGCACTGCAAATGCACGTTGTTGGGGTAGCAGTTAACACAACATGGCCTGTCTTTGCCATACGTTTCAATCCATCTGAGGTTTACTCGGGAGCAGAGCAACTTGCTTTAGCCATTAATTAATAGTTGTGAAATCAGGGATGAATGTGGTCTGAATTTCAAGAGCTAAACATGTTTGTTCAGCATCTCCACATGCACTTGCTAGGCCAATGCTTTTGCAAGCAGCAGAACAGTTTGAAAGAAGAAGCTGTGAACAACCACGGGACTTAAATGCAACAAGTTCTTTTGAGGAAGGAAAAACTATTTTTTATGGGGATTTCATAAGTTCCAGTAAGACTGTGGTCCGTTACTGGACTCCTTTGGCTGGAGGGATGCATTACCCAAACTCTCTTACCAGTTCATCTTCACACTCATCCCGTGCGAGACCCTCTTCCTCACCCTCGTCCCCGTTCAGCGGCTCCTCTGTGTTGACCTCCGCCTCCGACGCCGTGTCTTCCTGCGAGATTTCACTTTTGCTGCTGTCCACCTTCTTCCGTACCTCTGCAAGAGCAAGAGCCAAGCCACCAGGGTCAGGGGCTGGGGGAGGCAATGGCTGGAGCCTGGTGATGCTAAAGCAGTGGGCTCCCAAATTCAGTTGGTAGGTAAAGAATGGATCTAGGGTTTTTTTTCTGCAATGGGAAGTTTTGCTGATTTTGAGGAAGCTGCCTGAAAGCAGCGCTGGAGAGGACAGAGCAGGGCATCGTTCTGCATCCCTCCAGCGTGCGTGTGGGAGGCAGAGAGAATCATAGAATTGTTTGGGTTGGAAAAGCCCTTTAAGATCAGCCAGCCCAACCATTCCCCTAACCCTGCCATCCCACCACTAAACCCTGTCCCTAAGTCTGCCTGGTTTTTAAATACCCCCAGGGATGGGGACTCGACCCCTTCCCTGGGCAGCCCATACCAATGCTTAGCAACCCTTTCATTGAAAAAATTTTTCCCAATGTCCAACCTAAACCTCCCCTGAGAATAGAATAGAATGGAATAGAATAATAGAACAAAAAAGCAAACTAAAAAAATACAAACTGTATAAGAAAAGGAAAATAAAAATCTCATTATTTTAAACCCCAATTCTGTAATTTGGGGAGCTCTGGGATGTAATTTTAGCCTGTGATTCTGCTGTAGAACCTGGGAGTCGACACTTCCCCATCAGAGCCCAGAGGATGCTCTAAGCCGCGATGGTTTCAAGCCCAGCTCTGCCGGGCAATTCCGTGCACTTTGTGCCTGTTCTTGGAGCCTGCACCCGGCTGACCTGCTGACATCTTCTGCTCTTCAGCAATCTGCTCCAGCCGGCCCAGGAGAGCATCGATGTTGGATTTGATCTGTGTCAGCTCCGTTTTGATTGTTTGCAGTTCACTGCATTTCACTTGGGAGGAAGGAAGGAAGGAAAAACAGGCATTTAGTGGCCTGCAGAGCAGCCAAGGCGCCCACCTCACCCTCTTGCCAGGCCCAAGTTGCCTCCCTGAGCAGGTTAAAAAACTCAACTGGAAACCCCACGCTAGAAACACACTCCTTGCATCCCTGGGGTCAGCGTGCGGTGGTGCTCACACCTCGCTGCACAGTGTATCTGAGCTTGTCTGTGCTGGGAGGAGCCGCAGCGAGTGGCGTGCAGGGAATCCAGCAGGGCTGGCAGGGGCTTGGTGGGCAGGCAAGGAGCCGGGGGCTTCGCATGGAGCAGCAACGCGCCCTCCTCCGCTGCCAGCCCTCGCCACCCTCCCACCTGCTCTGGCATTGGCAGGGAAAGCTGGGGGGCCTGCGGGCAGTCGTATATGCCCAAAAATGGCCTTGTGTCTGCTGTCCAGTCACACTGTGGAGGCTGGCACCAGGCTCTGGCATGCCTAGGTTGTATGCGCACCGTCCCCTGCCGCATTCGCAGCCTGCGGCCTTCCCTCGCTTGGGCCGTTGTTTCCAGATGTTTTGGTTTGTGTAAGGTTTTCCTGGGGAGCATCTGGCCCTGTAGGTGAATGCTTGTGGATAGGGAGTCCATGTGCACACCAGGCTCCGCACCATCCTGCACGCATACTCACGCTTCAGCTTGGCTGAGCTGTTGGCGATGGCGGCCGATCTGGCGAAGAGCTTGACGGGGAGCGTCGCCTTCACACGCCGGACGAGGGGGATGGTGACCCGTGGCCGCTTCACAGGAACTACCCTGGGCACTGGAGAGACGCGGCCCCGGTACTCAAAGAGCCTGGAGCAAGAAGGAAGAGGATGGGGGCGCTGAGGCAGCCCTGCAGCACCCCCACCCAGCCCTGCCCCGACGGCCATCAGGTGCCGCAACCGGAACCCAAGCAGTGCTGGCAGTGAGCTGGGGCATGGCCTGGCTACTGGACCCCACTGTGCTGGGCTGGGCTGGACCACCCTGCATCCCACCTCGCCCCCAGCAGGAGCCACGTGGCAGGGAAGCCCTTGCCCCATGGAAAGCCCCTTAGGCTGATGCCTGCCCCGCTCACCTATCATAGAAGTCGTCCCTGTAATAGTCGTAGTCAAAGTCATAGCCGCTGCAGAGACAAAGACAGGATGGCACCGGTTAATTAGTGCTGGCAATTTATTACTGTTGTTCCCTCATCCTCTGCTGAGCCTCCCAGGTCCTTTATTTGTTCCCCTTCCATAGGGGAGCCCCTGCCCCTCCACCTGGCAGGATGTGCACGCTTGTCCTCCTGGCTGCGAGGGTCTGCAGGGTCGTGGGCTGAGCCCGGGAGAAAGATTTGGGGGGCTGAACACACTGGAGAAGGTGATGTTGGCAGCAGAGCGTGACCCTGCTTATCTCAAGGTGGAGCATGAAGATGCGCAGGTGGATTAAAACCTCCAAATGGAGGTGGGGACAAATGTCTGCCAACACCCTGTGGGGCTGGTCCGCATCTGCAGCGATGGCTGAGGTGCAGGGACCGGCCCCGCGTCCCGGGGCAGCCACAGGGGGAAGTTCACAGTATGGTGAACGGGTTGTGTCTGTAACGTGTGGGCTGGAGCGTGCTCACAGCACTGCTCATACCCCTCCGTCCTGCCTTTTGCACAGCGGGGCTGTGCCTGTGTCAGGGGGGCACTGCCCTGCCGCCAACCTTATACGGTTTTTTTTTTCATACCATATATAATTGTTGGGGGAGAAGTCAGGAAGAAGGGGACATTTACTAATTAGACATCTTTGCTATCAAAGATGTTCAAACCTCTCTCCTCCCAGTGAGATATCGCCCGCGTCCCGTTTTCTTAAGCTTGAACTGCATTTTAACCCAAAGCTGGGGCAATGCCTTTCTCACTCCCCAGAGACCCAGCAATGCGCTTTCTCTCTTGCTGCAGCTGGTTCTTCAGAAGGCAAGGCAACATCGGTGGTTACAGCCAGCATCCACAGCTCTTCAGAGACTGGACCCGCGCCGGTGCTGCCTGCTGCCCGCTCTCCGCAGCAGGGAGGAGCGATGCTACTGAACGTTCGCAGCAGCGGCCCCCAGCCCTGCACGGCGCCTGCTGCCCTTGCCTGCTGCTGGCTGAACTGATGCTGGTGAAATAAGAAGTTAGGCTAACATTCACCCTTCGCTGCGCTGAATGAAGAGAATGGGTATTGCAGCCCTTGAAAGCAAAGAGCTGGTCCTGCACTGCACAACTGTTTGAAGTGGCTTACCGAAACCCAGAAAATCTAATGGGAAGAAGGAGCGATGGGGAGAGGGAAGGACTCAGCCAGGAGAACCCAGGGTGTGGGGAGAGGGAAGGACGAGTGCTCCAGTATGTAGCTGAGAGTAGAAAATTTGGTGTTCTGCATCTTAGGCAAGAAGTAAAAAGAAGAACGTGTGCCTGGCCAGGACAGCTGGTGGGAAGCATGGTTTGGACCAGGAATTCCAGGCTTGACCCAGGATGCCTCTCCCACCTATGCTGGCACTGGGCTTCCCACCCAGTGTTTCAGTTTCAGTAACTGGCCAGTTTCTTAAATGGGTTTCTTTCATGCTGGTGTCCCTCAGGGGTCCATACTGGGACCAGTGCTGTTTAGTACCTTCATCAATGACATAGACAGCAAGATCGAGCAGACCCTCAGCAAGTTTGCAGATGACACCAAGCTGGGTGGTGCAGTTGACACACCTGAAGGATGGGATGGCATTGAGAGGGACCTGGACAAGTTGGAGAGGTGGGGACTCGGGGATGAAGGCATTGAGAGCAGCCCTGCCCAGAGGGACCTGGGGGCACTGGTGGGGGAAAAGCTGGATGTGGCCCGGCCATGTGCGCTGGCAGCTCAGGCAGCCAACCCTACCCTGGGCTGCAGCCCCAGCAGCATGGCCAGAGTCGAGGGAGGGGATCCTGCCCCTCTGCTCCGCTCTGCTGAGACCCCCCCTGCAGCGCTGCGTCCAGCTCGGGGGTCCCCAGCACAGGACAGACAGGGACCTGCTGGAGCGGGGCCAGAGGAGGCCACGGGAATGATGCGAGGGCTGGAGCCCCTCTCCTACGAGGACAGGCTGGGAGAGTTGGGGGTGTTCAGCCTGGAGCAGAGGAGGCTGCGGGCAGACCTGATTGCAGCCTTGCAGGGCTTAAAGGGGCCCATAGGAAAGATGGGGACAGACTTTTTAGCAAGGCCGGTTGTGACAGGACAAGGGGTGATGGTTTTAAACTAAAGGAGGGGAGATTTAGACTGGATATAAGGAAGAAATTCTTTACCATGAGGCTGGTGAAACACTGGCACGGGTTTCCCAGAGAAGTGGTGGAGGCCCAGAAGCCTGTGGCAGCACGTGGAGACTCTGCCTGTGCCTCGGGGGGCTGAAGCACGCTCTGGATGGCTGGAGACACCAGGGCTTCTCTGGGGGCCAAAGACAGTTGGTGCCACAGGGTAAGGACAAGAAGCACTTGCACCCTCTGCCTCTTTTGGGGGTTGCTGCCCCTGTCATGCCCTGCTATGGTGGCCGCAAGCAAGGAGGCATTTTACAAAGCTGGAGCAGCTGCCACCCAGGGCATCCAGGGCTGGCCGGGATGCTGGATGCACAGGGTCTCACTGCTGAGCAAGCAGCCGTGGCGGGGCGGCGGGAGATGTGATACGGAGGTGTTATTGCCATAAGCCTTCCGAACTCAACCACGTGATGTAAAACAGCCATCTTGCTGGCAGCCTCAGCACAGGTGAATTTCAACACCTTTTCAGCCTTGGCGTCTTCCCCTTCTAGCCGGACTTGTAGAGAATGTTTCTGCTGGGCTCACAAGAATATTGTGGCAGTCTTCTCTCCCAGCCACCGAGTAACCTGTATTTATTCCCTTGTGTGTTTTTCTGAATTGTAAGGGAAAGGTAATGCCTCCCATGTCAGCTGTTACTGGAATATAAGCAGCCTGTTCGTACGGCTGAGGAGATGGGCAGTATGGAACAGGGAAATGTATTTTCATGGAGATTTTTGTGACTCGTAACTTGATTTTCATTCTAACCTGGGATGAAACCTGGAAATACAGAAAATCTCCAAGAAAATAGCTCCCCTCAGCCCACTCCAGGTCTGTTTGAATCCAATAAACAGAAAATACTATCAAAATAGGGAGTCATTTGAAAGGAAAATTGACCTAGGATGCCAAGGCCAACTATATGAGGTTCAATAAGGCCAAGTGCTGGGTCCTGCACTTTGGTCACAACAACCCCATGCAGCGCTACAGGCTTGGGGAAGAGTGGCTGGAAAGCTGCCTGGTGGAAAAAGACCTGGGGATACTGGTTGACAGCCAGCTGAACAGGAGCCAGCAGTGTGCCCAGGTGGCCAAGAAGGCCAATGGCATCCTGGCCTGTATCAGGAATGGTGTGACCAGCAGGAGTAGGGAAGTCATCGTGCCCCTGTGCTCGATGCTGGTGAGGCCGCACCTTGAATACTGTGTTCAGTTTTGGGCCCCTCGCTACAAGAAAGATGTTGCATTGCTGGAACATGTCCAGAGGAGAGCAACCAAGCTGGTGAGGGGTCTCGAGCACAAGTCTTACGAGGAGCAGCTGGGGGAACTGGGGGTGTTCAGCCTGGAGCAGAGGAGGCTGAGGGGAGACCTTATCGCCCTCTACAACTACCTGAAAGGAGTCTGTAGCTCGAACCACATCACATGGGCATTGCCCTGCTGCTGTCAGCGCCATCCCGGGCAAAGCTGTGCATCTAGGAACAAGGAATTAAGCTCTGAATGGTGTGGACACCCTCTGTCTCCATCCCTGAACCTGACCTGCTGCGTTTGGGCACCTCCACCTCACTCCTGGGCTCTCCTACAGCACCAACAGGATGGAGCCTGGCCTCAGGTACCTGCAGATCCAACCTGGTGTGGACTGGAAAAGCATGGAGAAGCCCAAAACCTCAGGAGAAGTCCTAAGCCTTTTTCAAGACCAGCCAAACCATCAGTGGTGTATGAGGTGGCTGATACACACCATAAATGTTATTCTGTCATTTGCAGTAGGGAATGTGTGAGCAAAGCTAGGCAGCCTTACGTTTTTCTGGTGGAAATCTGGAAATCTGGCCTGGTTTTGCAGCTTGTCTACAGAGGCACGGGAGGTGGCTTGCAACGTGCCTTATCTGCAGGGTGGTGGGTCCAAAAGCATCTGTGGGTGAAAAGCAAGGGGGGGTGTGGGGGTAGCCCAGCCCTGGCCCTGAATCCTCGGGGGACTGGAGACACTTCCACCCACTTCAAAAGGAATTAGGTGCATAATCATCCTGGGGAGCTGGTCCTGAATTCCCAAGACCAGTGTGATTAATCTCACCTGGCTTCGACACTGGGAACATAAAGAGATAAATCCAAGCCGGGCGGGAAAGATGCAGTTCCAGGTCATGGTCCATCATATCCAAAGGCAGACATTTAAAATACGGTCAGGTGAAGAACTGTTTTTTTTTTATCCAGCAAGCATAAAGGGAGACCAGAGAACCAGCCCACATAAAAGCCACAACAACATCGAGGGTTGAACTCACATGAGACGAATCCACCCGTAGACTCAGTGTGGTGTGGAATGGCAAATGAAAAAAATCTCAGCCCCTAGCAGTAGGGCTTGCAATGCCTGCTAACCACGCGATGGCCCGCAAGGAAGGCGGCAGGCTGGAAGAAAGGGTTTTCGGAACATTGTGCCTGCAGCAACGTGCTGGTCAGGTCATGCTTTACAGGGAGGCAGTGGCTGGGTGCTTTTACCAGCACCCTCGGAAGCCAGGTGTTGTGCAAAAGGCAGCTCTTCCAACACGAATGCAGAAAGAAAAGCCAGTAAAAAGCGAGCGCCTCAGCGTGGGTCATTTATCCGGACAGTGTGCCTGAAAATTTCCCTGCACGTAGGAAAAACCTTCCTGAGACTCCGAGATGGATCATTCCTCAGTGACCTGGCAGGGCTTCCTTTGTGTACAGGAATAATTTTTTGCTGTTTTTCAATCAGTTGGTGACACTGTGCTCTTTGCAAGTAAAGCAGGGACAGTCAGAATGAAAGGCAGCAGAAGGCTGTAAGGCTGCGCCAGGTAACACAGTGCTTGCTGCATTTCTTCTTCTTTGTTTTTCTTTAGTAATTAAATAACATTTATTAACGGTACACAGAGATTCAAAATCCAAGTATTCACAACCGAAGGGCAACTGGTTGTATGTGCTGCCTTTCCACCACATTTGTGGTGCCATTTCCGAGCATGTACCTGAACAGCAAATGCACATTTGAGCAGCTGTGCTTCTAATTACGGGCTGACGGCCCCGCGCTGGTAATCACAAGTGACACGCCGTGCTCAGCTCGCATCCTTCTACTAATGGTTGCACAACCTTAATTATCACCGCAGTAGAAATAATACCTGCTGGAAAGCTGCTCGGAAAATCTGGCATTGATCAAGTAGCGAGCTTTTAAGATCTTGTGCATCTGGTGCAAGATTCCTTCCTCCTGCAAATAGCCAAGGTAGTGGGAAGCTGGGAGAGAAATGTGGGAAGGGAGCCCGGCATTTCCAAGGTGCCGGGGCTGCAGAGGGGCTGCTGTAGGCTGGGACAAGGCGCACATCTGTACTGCCAGCACTAGGTCTGGGTACCACTGCTCACCTCCTCCGCTGCCCTGTGGCTGTTCCACAGCCCTGTCCATGTGGATTTGGCACCAGGGCTTGCTGGGCTGTCACTGCTCCCAGCACCGTTGCTGAGGTGTGGGAGGAGGAGTGGATCTGTTTGGAGATGGGGTGACACCAGTTTTCTGCAGGGATCGTAACGGGCGTAACAAGGGGTGTGAATGCCAGCTGAGCTGGAAGGACATTGTCCACTTGCATCTGTAGACGGTGAAAATAAGTCAGCGGTGGTTTGTAGCTGTCACCATTTCGGAGACAGCTCCTTGGGCCGCTGAGCTGCCAGACACTCGGTTGCTCCGGCAGTTCTTGCTGAGGTTGTCCTCACTGTCCTTTGGCTACAGAGCAACATTAGCATCAGCAGTACAGGGAAGGGCAGAGATTTGTGCCTCCAAAGGTCAAGTGCAGCACTGGCAGACCCCACTGCCCTGGGGCAGAGCCACCTTCCCTTCCCAGCCCATGGCAACAAGCTTACAGCACAGCAGGACCACCGGCACCGACCCAACCGCGGTCCAAACTGCCCTAGGAAATCCTGTCTGGACATTCACTATGCAGGCAAAAAAAAAGCATTGCCAGAAGGCAAAAGGTGTTGAGACTCAGGATGTGAATACCTGGGGGGCACAGTCAAAATGCAAGCTCATTTTCCAGCCACCCTCATGAACTCATTTGCAGGATCTCCAGGCACATCTGCGTTCAGCAGCGGTGGCTGCGGTGCAGGAGCAGGAGCACCCAGGGGACTTCCCACGTGCAAAGGGATGCTCTGGCAAATGCCAGCGGCAGAGGGAGGGGAGCCCTGAAGATCCAGAGAGACTGGGGCAGAGCAGCGATGACAGCAAGGTTTTACATGAACAGAAGGTCGCTCTTGTGGAGAGACCTGAGAGAATTTTCAATGTCGTGAACCTGGGTGTATGTTTTACCTACTGGAGGTAGACGAGAGGCTATGTCCCCAAGGATTTCTATTAAATGCCCAGATATCCCCCTGGGCTAGCGGATCAAGGAAGACTGTCCAGATCGTTGCTTCTTCTACATCCAAAATGAGGTTTCCTTTCCCTTCCCCTTGACCCTCTTACACAGACTTGGAGTGAGGCAAAGTAAAAACCCAATCTTTGAAAAAATAATCTGATATGTTTAACGCATTTCTATAAATTACAGTGCTGTGATTTTTTGAAGTCTAACATTTAGAAAAATTTATGATGGTTAGGGAAGCTCTAACCACAGCTCACTGTGAGCCTGCATTCCCTGCCTTCTGTGGGATATCGTAAGTTCTGCTAGTCCAGATGGCAAAGTTTAAATCTGTCACCAATCTGGGATGAAATACTGCTGAAGCTCAGAGCAGTGTAGTTCTCTGGCCCATATTTTAGCATATCTGTAGTTGTGGGAGGAAGCAAACGTCTCTTGTTCGCTCCCTCTCCATCTACATGGCAGCCTTAACGTCTGAAATATTGGTCATTTCAGCAGAAATGGATCAGCGGTCAAGGCATGGATGAAGGGTAAATGAAAGGCTCTTTACTGCAAGATGTATGGAATGAATTGCTTTGCATTCCGGCTACCAGCACCACCCAGGTAGTACATGTGCAGTTAAACCAGAAGAATTGTGTCATCTCTATTTCCATACATCGGCACGGGCAATGCACAGAGCCCACTGCCCCTTGATTGGCACCCCCATCGAGGGGGCCAGGCTCTGGTGAGGGGCCAAGCTGGCCTGAGGTGGGAGGAAAAACTTGCCTGGCAAAAGAGGCAGAGGAAGAGCTCAGCTGAGAGGCTCGGGGAAGGTCTCGACAGACACCTTGGGGGTGCTGGGAGGGCTGCTGAAGCTCTGGTGGCTTTGCCTATGCCAGCAGAACATTGCCAGCACCCAGGTTTGCCATTCCGTAGCACATCGGTGTTGGACTGAATTGAATCACATTTTTTTTCATTTCTCTTCATCCCTCTCACTTTGTTTTCTTTTTGTAGAAAAATCTACAGTTCTCTCATGATTTCCTTTCTCATTACACCCACTTATAACCCTGATACTGATTTTAGTCTTCCCAACATCACACCTTCTAAATCCTGACTCAGCACCCCAGTCTCCATACCCTGAGACTGTCATAAAACCAATTAAAATTTATAAATAAAACACATTCTGGGACCTTGTTATTTGGTTTGGGGTTCCTGAAACCTGCAGGATACTCTCCTTTTCAAGTTTGCCCTTCTGCAACCTCAGGAGCAAGAACTTAATGAGTTTCTCCCACACTCCCATGACTCTGGACTCCATGAATGCAAAATCTTCACTTCTTGTGAAAATCTTGATAAAGTCTCTAGAGCTGGCACCAGTGAAGGCTCACTCTGACATCTGTAATGCCTTATGTCTCCCACAGACCCACTCCATGTCCTGCTTGTCCCTCCTGTTCTCTTGACCTTTTGGTCACTGCTCCGCAGCACAGGCTCCCTTGGGGATTCCTCCGGCCGCCTCCTTGGTCCACCTCCATCTGTTGCCCCAACGGCTTCCCGCTTTCTCCCTTTCCCCATCATTCTTTGCTTGCCCTTTTCTCCAGTGTCTTTCCCTACATTAACCCCATTCCCTGTTCTCCCCCAACACCAAACTTATGCCACTGTGCCCTACTCCTACTCCCCAGCCGGAGGAGCTGGGGCTGGAGGAGAGAGCTCCTCTTGTTACACCTCTTTCAAGACCTCTGCTGTGGATAAAGCAGGTACTGCCAGCTTTTCTCCAATGATCTCCAGGTCCAACATCGTTCACAGGTTGGACCATGCCCAGGCAGAGTCCCACAATGCCATGGGCGTTGGCCAGCTGTGGGTCTGCTGCTGATGCCTCTTGCTGGCTCTCCTCCCTGCAGCCTACCACCGCGGGGCATTGCAAAGGCCAAGAAGCCCATGGGAAGAGAAGATCTGAATGGGCAGCAGCGGCCCAGGGCTGCCTGAGGTAGGGCCAGGGAGCTTGGGCCAGCAGCCTGGGAAGTGCAAAAATCAGCCCCAACCGGAAGGCAAATACCAGCCTGGAGACCTCACTGCGGGGAGGCGGTGCGGTGGAGACCTACCTGTACAACGCGGAGGCTGCTCTCTTCAGCCCTTTAGGTCTGTTGGGTTTAGGTTCCCCAGCCATGTTGATATCTGCAATGAAGGGACACGCAGCTATGACACGGCACGTCCATGGGCACTGGGAGCCACCTCCGACCACGGAGCAAGGGAGGCACAGCCCTACCATATGCAGAAACAAACTCCCCCACACCTACCACCACATTTCCAGCTGCTTTCAGCATGTCTGGGGCCCTGCTGGACCTCCACAAGAAGGCAAATATATTCTTGCACTTGGCCAGTCTCTTCCTTTTCCTTTACAAAGCTACTAACCATTTATTTTTGAAGTCAACGCCCTGCATGTGGTCTCCTTCCCCCTCCCCTCCCCCCCCCAAGTTCAGGACAGGCTTCTCAGGAGAACTCAGTGCTGTAGCGATAAGGCACGGACAATATAAAAACCCGCTGCCTGCCACTAACTGCTAACGATTTGTCCCTTGCTCCTTCCAGAACAGAAATGAATGCTAAGCACGAGCCAGCCAGGCATCGCCATGGACAGGGCTGCGTTAAAAGCTGCCTGGGGTGATCACCCTGGCTGATCTCGGAGGAGCAACTTTTACCACGGGAGGTGAGAATGAGTTCTAATCTGCCAAGGAAAGTTCTCTCCTTGGACTCAGTGTCAAACGTGCTTTTGATGTGAGAATAAAGTGATGCAGCCAATTCTATGGAAGCTGCTGAGAGCCTGGCAACCTAACGCTGAGGGTGGCCCCAGAACTGCAGAGATGAGCTGTTGGGAGCATGAGGCCTCACCCTCTCTTCGTTTCTTGGCCCAGGAGTGAGCAAATTCCCTGCTGCCTTCTCCGATCACCCCTGAGCTTTTTCTGCTCTTCAAGTCCTTTCTTGTCTAAATTGGTGTTGGACCTCTGGGCAGGCCAGATCCGAGTGAAGCACAACAGGGTTTCCTTACCTAGCCCAAAAGCCCCGTGTGCCCTGGGCTGAAGAGGGGCTGCCTCACAGCACTGGGGCAGGTCCTCGTGCTAAGCTGGTGGCACGAGTTACAGCCTCTGAGGTGCAGGTGGATTTGAAGGTCTCCATCGGGGGTGCAGGGGTTGTGGATCTGGGACTGCCAGCTGGGGTATTTAAGGTCTCACCTTGTCTGGACTTGCATGACACGCCACGGAACTCAGCAGGTTTCAGCTTACTCATTGTGGCCTTTTTCAGGCTGCAAGAAGGGACTTTGTGGAGAAATGTGGACAGGCTGGTCTGCTTGCCATCATCAAAGTGCTGACTTCATTATTAACCACGAAAATCATCTTCAGGAGCACAAGGAAGCCACAGCACTGCTGAAACAACCTGAGCAGGAGGAGTACAGGCTGTGCACGCGGGACACGGCACCGGAGGAGCACGGATGTGCTCCCACTGCCCAAACGTCTTGCTGTGCAATTCCTCCGACTGCCTTTTAGGGTCTAGCGAGAGGCGTCATTCCTACTGAAGCTGGAGCTCAGCCCGTTCATAAGCTTGCACAACGAGTGTGGTATCAGGGGGTCGCTCAGCCACTGCACTGAATGCTCCTCTGGAGGCACATTCGGGTCAGAGAATGTGCTTTCTCTGCTGCCTGTCACCCTCCATCCTCCCATACTCAGCTGCCAAAGGGAAGGCAGAAGAGTGTGGAGCCTGAACACTAGCAAGGACGCACATGGCAAGGACAGGTCAGTAGACAACTGCTGCCAGTGTGGACATTAGCACGCGGTTGCCTTTCTGAGTCCGTTGAGCAACACAACGCTTCTGGCAATGGTGTTTCCTGTAGAGGAGGAGAGGAATAAATGCTTCCTTGGTGTGTCCCAGAACACATCCCTGCTCAGCTCCCGCTCCCTTGTCATGAGCCCTTTTTGCTGCTGGGGTGTATCTTGCCAGCTGCAAGTCACTTTTCTTGAAAAATGAAGAGCTAACGACAGCACCAGGCTGATTAAGGCCCTTCAAAGTGGATGTAATGAAAGCCCAGTGGTGGATAAGGACAATAATTAGCTTGATTTGCTGGAACACACTGCTCGAAATAGCACTGCGGAGCCTTTCTCAGGCGTGCACACAGACCAGATTTATACTTTCAACCTATAGTGGTGATGAGCAGTCAGATCCCTCAGGATTCTCTTGGTAGTGAAGAAGGAGAGACGAGCTCAGCGTGCACATCAGCCTGGACAGATTTTGCATCTTGTCCCCATTCTGGCTCCCTCCTCTGCATCGCTGAATCTGCCTGCCCAGCCCGTGGCAGCCCCTATGCCTCCAGCTCAGACGCAGGCCCCCTGGCCCACACTGAATGGGGAGGTCGTGCTTTGTCTGGCCAACGCGGTGGGGTCAGGTTATGGTGTGGATCCAGCTTCCAGCGCAGAGCTTCCCTGACTGCAATGGTAACTGGGGTGTCTGGGAACCTCTGGGAAAGCACAAGGGCCTCCAGGACCTGGCTGGCAGAGCAGGCCATGTCCCAGCACACGCTGGGCTACAGCTGCGGTTTCAAATCCCTCCGTTTTGTGATGCATTCAGCATCTTGCTGATCAATTAAAATGCAAGTTTGATTGTTTGTGTATCTGGTGGCAAAGGAAGAAGAAGAAAGAAAAAATGGAAGAAGTGCTATTAGACCGCTTAGCTTGCAAGCTGCCCTCAGCTGAGAGACGTGAGCAAGAAAGACGCTGCTTCTTCACTCATTCATTCTGGTATGTTGTGGTGGGGTGACCCTGGCTGGACGCCAGGTGCCTACCAAAGCCGCTCTATCACTCCCCTCTTCAACCGGACAGGGGAGAGAAAAATATATCAAAAGGCTCGTGGGGTTGAGCTGCACAGCGCTGTGCTTGCTATCGGTGTGTAGAAAGGTGCTTGATAATCCACCGGTGTTTTGGCTCCTGCTGAGCAGCACTCACACAGCATCAAGGCTGTGTCTCCAACATTCCCCCCCCACCACCAGTGGGCTGGGAGGGGGCAAGATCTTGGGAGGGGACACACCCGACCCAAACTGGCCGAAGGGATATGCCATACCATATGACATTGGCTTGGAGATAAAAGCTAAGGGAAAGGAGGAAGGAGGGGAGAGAGGGGGGTATTCATTTTTTATGACATTTTGTCTTCCGGAACAACCACTATGTGTACTGAAGCCCTGCTTCCCGGGAAGGGGCTGGACATCGTCTGCTGGTGGGAAGTAGAGAATAAAATCTTGTTTTCCTTTTGCTACCGCATGCAGTCTTTGCTTTTGCTTTTGCTTTTATTAAACTGCCTTTACCTTGACCCACAACTTTTCTTTCTTTTCTTTCTCATTTTCTCCCCGTCTGTCCTGCTGAAGAGAAGAGCGACAGAGCATCTTGGTGGCACCTGGCATCCAGCCAAGGTCAACCCATCACATATGTGCTGGAAAAAGTTACGTGCAAATCATCATTGGCACTCGGGAACAGATGGAGGGCTGAACCCTCCTGCCACCATGTAACCGTCCCACGGCAGCGCAGCCAGCTGTGCTCCTGGAGGGGCAAGTCCCTGACTTAAGAGTTTCTGCAAGGACCAGCTTTTCTGTGATCCTTCTGTTAGAAGGAGCTGCAAGAGCCTGGCGGATGCTGGGGGAGATAGGAGATCCTTAGGCTATGTGCCCACTCAGATGAATCAGGTGCTCCTGGCACGTGCAAAACTACGATGCTTTCCCAAGACACTTCTTAAATGTTGGTGCAAATTCCCTTTCCCATCTGAATAGCTGAGGCATGAAAGGCAGCGCCACTCGACCCGTGCCACACGGGGCTCCTACAACACAGTCATCGCAGCGAATGCTTGCAGAAGAGGCTCTGGATCTGGCCAGGGATGCTGTCCTGCTGCGCGACCCTGCTGGCACCTTGCACTCTCAACAAGCTGCTGCCCCTCAGCAGACTGGGGGTACTTTGCCCCTAGACCAGGCACTGCCTTGAGCCGTGCTGCCCCACTGTGCGGGCGGTGATCCCCAGGAGCTCCTGCCACGCCAAACACAGCTGGTTGGCAGCTCTTCCACAGGATCGTGCACCTAGCTGAAGTTGGCAGCTGGAGCTGCTGGAGCAGAAAGCAGCTGACCTTCTTGTTGCCCACCTGGGGAGGGAAGTTCTACCGTCACCACAAAGGAACCCCTAAAACCCTGCCCACGAACAGAAGCAGGGACAGGCTCTTCAGCAACATGTTGGCCAAGTCCCCTGCCCATCCCATCCTGCCTTGCCTCTCCACGTTCCTGTGTGGCCATCGCCTCCTCTTTTTTAGGAGGGGACTTTCTACCTTGTTTTGTGCAAAGACATCGTCTACCCATATTGTTCAGCTCTTCTCCTCTGCTGGATTCTCCTGAAAGGGGAGCGTCCCCATGTTTATACTGGTCAGTGAGCAGCCTGCTGAGCTCCTCTGTGGTAAGACTGGCCCATGAAGGGAAGGCAGATGAAGGGGAGCTGAATTTGCACCTCGTCCCGTACATGCATAGGACTCCCAGTTGCAATACGGTCCTTCTGTCTTGTTGGCATTGCCAGACCTCTGGGACTGGCACTGAGAGGAGGAGATGTTCCCATCATGGTAATCCTTTCATCTCCCTCTTCAGCTACATGGGCAAGTGCCGCCTGTCTCCTAGCTGCATCTCCTGTATCTGGAGCACCACGATGAGCTCCTCTGCTCCCCAAGGCCCTCTCTGTCCTATCTACAGGCTCCACATGCGTGGGCAATGCCTGGGCTGGAAGCATCCCTGGCACACTGCCCTTCAATCGGCCTGCAGGTCCGCTCTCAGGACTGCAAGAGAAGTGAAAAGAAGTTCCTGGGATTGGAATAAACCATGGATGGAAACAGCACACTGTCTGAAAGATCAGATCTAACATGCAACTTGGTATTTCAGGCTGCTGTGCCAGAAGCAGGGTGGGAATGGGCTGCAAATCGCTTTCCTGGGTGCCCAGTGACCACTGCCTGCAGCAGGCTTGGAAATAACCATTTTTTCCATTAAAAATACCGTCTCCAGTTCCAATTCTCAGCTTAGAGCTGGTGACAAGAGCTTCTCAGCATGTGATGCTTCAGAGCAATCTACAAAATGAGGATGCAGCTGGGAGCAGCTGGGGTGGTTTTGTTTGTTATTTCTTATCACTCAGCAGCGCAAACAAGAGAATTCCATGTGTGTATGCGTGGGAAGTTCATCTAACATCAGCTGGCTAAAGTTAGTCTGAGCTAGTCTGAGTTAGGCCATCACCTCTCTTGACAGGCAACGGGTAAGGCCTGCTCCAAAAAGGGGACCAGGAAATGTCGTTTCCCACCCTTTTTCTTCCCCACCAGATCAAGGATAAGGACATGGGGTGGTTCAGAGGTGTGGTTTAGCTTCTACAGTTGCAGCCCATAACATGAGTTTTTGGGCCACAACACCACAGCCCTGAGGGTATGAATATGCCTGAAAGGCCACCACCAGCCTCGCTTCTGCCCCCTACCCACATGGGACGCTGGAGCCTTCAGCCCCATCTGAGCTGTGCTGTAGGAGCACTGGTCTCCAGTGCTGTCATAGCCGTGCTGGGGCCTGGCCATGGACCCTGCTGATCCTGACCCACTGGCTGACTTCCCAGCCTCGCCACAGACCAGCCTCGTCACTACAGACCTGCTTGGTCATCACTGGGTTGTGTTTGACCCGTTCACCGTCACTGGACCTGACCCTAGCTGCAGACTGATGTCCTAGCTTGACCTTGGGCCAGTCATCCCCTGACCATCCCCTAGGGAGCAACCAACCTGCACCTGAACATCTAAAATGGATGAAGGAAAGACTTACCAAGCGTCTGGCCAGCAAGCACACGCCCGTTCTCGCCCAGGACGGCAGCACGTGCGTGCCTCTCGTTGGAGTACTGTACGAAGGCATAGCCCTTGTGAACGGAGCAGCCCACCACCCGGCCGTACTTGGAGAAGATGGTCTCCACATCTGACTTCTTGACCACAGCTGTGTTGAGATTGCCAATGAAGACTCGAGAGTTGATGGACTTGGGGTCATTCTTGTTTGTGATGTTGCTTGTCTGCACCTTCAATGACATCTTGAACACCTGGATGAACAAACTGGGAGTCAGGAAGGCACACAAGGGAATTGCAGGAGTCTTACAAAAAGGGGCAGGGGATAAATCTCCCAGCAAGCCTGGAACGAGCACTTCAACTGCAACCAGTCACAGCTGGAGGGACCCCACCTCCAGGGAGTCCCAGTGTGCTGGGGAGGGGAACGTTGCATCCAGCACAAAACTCTTGCTGGAACCCTATTTACCAGGCTGACAGTCTGGGTTGCTTCTGGGGGACAAAACACGATTTAAATAAATTTTGCATCTAAGCAAAAGCTTTAATGCTATTACAGGAAAGCTTTTACCTCTCTGTGCTTTATTACAATTCAAGGACAGCTCTTTTAAAGCAGTCTGCATTCAGGACCTTTGCTCACGTCCGCCTCCTCGGGCCTCCCCTGCTGAGCACAGGCCAGCTCTTGCCACCCACAGGGTCATCCCCATCCCTGCGGATCCGCACTTGCAGCTGGAAAAGGATTTGAGGTTTTTGGGATGGGCATGAAGAGAGATCGGTGGTGGAGCAGCCCATGTGCTCCTATCTGCGCTCTGCTGCCTGCCTGCACATTTATGCGCCAGGCTTTGAGCTGAATTTTGTGCAAACAGGAGGTGTCACTGTTGGCCTGGGAATCACTGAGCCGCCGGCCTGATCAGCTGGAAGCCACTCCAACCCACTTCGCTCCGCGGCAAGGTGTGATCCCCTGGGTTCCTGGGCTGGGGTATTTAATGGGCAGCCCCTGAGTACAGGCTTCACCTCTGAGGATAAAGGGGAGCCAGGGGCAGGGCTGGAAATTGTGCAAAATTAAAGCTATTCTAGCTGCCTACTCCACTGCCTGCTCACATTTCTACAGCAAAAATTACAGCTGTCCAAAGGCATAGTCTGGTGGATTTTCACCTTCCAGACGCGGAGGGGAGGCTTTGGGATGGCTGTTGTGTGCTGCATACTCAGCGTGTGGTATCTGCCAGGGGAAAGTCAGCTCGGAGCCGTGGAAGGCGTTTTATGGTGCACATTGCAGTCCTGTTCCTCCCCAGCCCCTTCCAGCAATGCCACAGGTAATGCCTGGCACCCGGGGCAGAGCCACTGGGGTGCCCATGGCCCCAGGCAGTCACCCAGCGCATCGTCCGGCTCGGGAGACGATGCACTGCTACCCCAGGGCCATGGTGTCCCCTCCCTGGTGGTCCCAGCATCTGCCTTGGCACTGGGCAGAGCTAAAGCACCGCCTGGCTTGGGGGCTTCGGCTCTCTGAGCTCAAAGCCTGAGTTTGCCTGAGCAGCTTGGTCCAAGGTGAGGATGGTGGCAGCTGCCCAGCCGCCTGGCTTCACTGACCTCAGCAGTCTGCGATGCTCTGTCTTTGCTGAGCCCTAAAACAGGCAACGAGTCTTTCCTCCACTCCTCCCTAGGCAGGCAGAGGCCTGGGGAAATGCTGCAGCGTTACCTGATGTGCTTTTGGGGGGTTCACCCCAAACTTTCAAGGAACCTAAGCCCTCCATCTTCCACATCTTCTGCACAGAGCTTCCACACAGGACCCGAAATCTCTGGTTGCTCTGATCTCCCCCTAGACCTGTTAGGGGGGATAACGTCATCCTACCTATCTCACCCCTTTTCAGGTGAGCCTTATTTGGGCTTCTTGGGTGATGGATGTCCTCCTGATGGAGCCTGCTCTGCTCCTGGGCTGGGGCTGCTTCTGCCCATAGCCCTGTTTCTGCCCGAGGGAACGTCTGTCTGCACAGACAAGCATGAGGGCTCACTGCCGCTAGCTCTGCATCTCCAGGATTTGAAACTTTGGTCCAGCATGGAGGTAAAGAGCCAACAGAGGAGACTCCTGCACACAGAGAGTGCTCACAGACTGACCTGGGGGGGACACGGAGCGTCTGAACACCAATGGCAATCAATGGGTGATCAAATAGACAAGCTATGATGTCCAGACCTCTGCCTTTTTAATTTTCAGAGCACAAAGGACCGGACACTCCACTCCTTTCATCATTTAAAGCCAGACCATACAGAGCATTGGAGATACCTGGCAAGGCTGATCCTCGGCCTGGAGCTGCGGGAGGATGTGGTGGCACAATAAATCTTCTTGGGCTCTAACCCCAGTGACTCTATTAACCTACCATTGAGTCTGGAAATGATCTCCCTGCTAAATCCAATCAAAAAAAAGTTAAAGCTTCGTTTGAGTCTGGCTCGTTATATTTTCCCTTTCACCCTTACAGATTAAGAAAGCTGGAGACTTTTGGGTTTGTTTTTTTACAAACAATTCCTGGCAGCACAGTGTCCTAAAAACACTGGAAAAAATAACCGAAGGACGGAACTTTTAAAGGCATCAAAGTGAATCCTCACGTCGCTGGCAAGCGGTGCCCAACCTCTTTAGGTTGCTCAAAGTTCCAACCTACATAATAACATTTGCTTAATACTGTCTATTTTAACAGCTTTTTGCAGTGCAGTCTGGAAGAGGTTCACAGAGGAAACTCTCCCTATTACTGGTGCAGAGGTGGAGACACAGAGGAAGGTCCAAGGCTGTTTCCAGCCACTTGGTCTCTCTGGGTACCCAGCTTGAGCCTCAGGGCCTCCCTTCTCAGAAGTCCCAAGTACCTGTGCAAAGCCTGGCTGGAGGCTGTTCCAGGATGGCCATCCATGGAGACCTCCATAAGAACCTCCCTGGGACCAGTTAAGGCTGTGCAGGACCTCTAGAGAGCTGGCACACATGTAGGGTACCTGCATGCAGGTAGCTCTGGATGGCCTTGGTACCCAAGGGCACATCTGCCCTGCTGTGGGCTCTCCCTGCCCCGGGGTTTCAGCGATGTTGCAGGACCATGCCTTCAACATGTGCCTTTACACATGGAGACTCCTGGAGTTCCCAGTTCCTGGTGCTCGTATTTTCTATTTCAGAGTGAACCTGCCCTGGCACCTCTCTCGCCCATGCCACGTGGACATCTTTGGCCCGACTCAGCTGCGCTTTGGCCCTTCTAGATGATGCACTCCCACTTTTCCATCCTTGTTTATCTGCCAGAGTTTATGCAAATCTCCAACCCATTTTGCTACCCGCCCATGCCCCTCTTTCCCCCACCCCCAGTCCCTGGAGGAGCTCCTCTTGCACAGGCAAATGATGAGCCCGTCTTACTGCCCTTGGAGCCCCACCATCCAGCCTGCGCTGCTCTTGGAGGCCACTGTGTCCCAGCTTGGATGCCAGGATGCTGTGGGAGATGACGTCAAAAGCCTTCCTGAAATCAAGGCAGACGTCACCCATGTCATCTCCTTGGCCACACGCTTCACCACAGAAAGTGGGTGGGCTAGTTGAATTCGGCCCTACCTTTTCCAGGACTGGCCCGGGCACAGGCACACCGGAGGAATGCTCTCTGCCTCAAAATAAAATACAGCTCTCAAATAAAATATACCTGACTCTGAAGAGTTTTACTGCTGCTACCCCAAGCCCCAGCCTAGGGAAACCCCTGGCTGCTGTTTGCCCAAGCCCTTCCCCAGTTCTAACGAGCCCAGAGGCGACTATTTATTTACACCAGTCTGCATCTCTGACCAGCTGTTTGCAGCTGCAAGCACCAATTGCATCAGGGCGCTGAGCTCCTTAAGCCTCTGCGGGAGGGATATGGGTTAAGCTGCCCCTGTGCCTGGGAGCAGGAAGGGCTGTCTGGAGGATTCGGGTAGGATGGGGGTGTGTGGGGGCATAAACCCCGTGGTTTCCCTTAGATCTAGCGGGCTGCCCTCTCTCAGCAGGTGCAACACAAGCCAGCCCTGCTGCTGTCAATGGATCCTCCACTCCCTGGGTTTGTTTTAAAGGTAAAAGAGCTGGATGAAGACGATGCGTTTCTCAGGTGGGTACTAAGGCACCAGATGGATTTTCACCTGGAAAGGGACATCTCCTAAGGCACCTCCCAGGCATCCACAGAGGTGGGGGGAGGCGGGGAACGTGCACGTCTCCCAGGGCCCCACTCCACCAACCCCAACTTGCACCCTCCTTGTCTGGCTCCTGTCACCTTCCCTCACGCTGCTTGTAGTTGGACCAGCGTGTGATGTCCCCTGCCCTGCCTTCTCTCCTCCTCACCTGGGATGCCAGGTCCCCCCAGACCAATAAAGCCTCTGGCTGTAGGAGCTGGAGATGATGGGAGAACTGACTGCGGGGTTGGTGATGGAGGCTCAGCATAACCCCTCCCTTGGTAGAGCCCTCCCCTTGGCTCCCTGGTGGAAGCCCCAGTGGCTCTGTGCACTGGGGCCATCTTGGGACACCGCAGGTCTGCGCAGGAGCCGTGCCTGTGGCTGATGAGCGATGGGACAGGGCCACCAGATGGCAAACTCAAGGTCAGGCAAGGTGACGGCCACGCCGCTGGGAAAGACTTGGGAGTGAGCCAACGAGGACCCACCATCTCCGTGGACAGGATGCTCTCCCAGTGCCATCTGCCACCGACTGCTGTCCCTGCCCAGGCAGGGAGTGTGGCTTTGGCAGGGAGTGTTGTCCAAGGCTTGGGAGCTGGAACCCTGGGCTTCTAGCACGGCAGCGCGCTGAGATTTCAGGCACCATCAGCGATGTCCCCCATTTAACAAGCAGCCTGCGTGGCTCTCATTACCAGCACTGGCTGTTCAGAAACCCTGTGCAAAGCACTCTTCTGACATCCCCACGCAAGCCTGGCACACCCTGGAGCCCGCAGCCTCCCTTGCCTTCCCTGTCCCATCCATTTAGGGTTTCTTCTTACACACAATGTTCATTCTGCATCACTTACTGCTCCCCTTACTGCAACAACCGGAAGGGACATTTTAACCATCGCATATTATTATTTCATACTCCACGTAACCGCCTCCCATCAGAGCCCTCTGTGTGGTGCCCCGGTTAAACCCAGCACAGCATCAGCCGCGGAGGCTTAGCATCCCTTCCACGTGAAGTGCCACGGCTCGCCGGTGCAGTGCTACGGGGCACCGCGTCTTCTCGAGCCAGCGTCTCTTTAGTACGCCACTGAGAAAGCAGTGGGCACGAGTCAGAGCAGACCATCTTGGTGATGTGTCTGGGTAGGAAAATAGACATGGCAGAGGCAGATATCACTGGTTATAGATTAATATTCCAATAACTACACTGTCTTCAGCAGATGCATTTGCACAGCTATTATTTTACCTTTCATCCCCCAACCCACAGCTGCAACAAGGCAGACTTGGAAAAGTGAACAAACCAAAATGCCACTAGTAATAATTCTTGGACATAGATAAATGAATGTATAAAGGGCTCCTTCACCTGCAGGACCTCAAAGAACACCAAGGACAGGTCAGTATTATCATCCCTGCAAGGGAAACTGAGGCCCAGGTGGGAGAGGTGGGGGGCAAGGGGGTTTGTGCCACTGACCTCACCAAAGCTTACAGAAGCATCATAACAACACCTCCTGCCCCCAATCGCCCCCAAAGACAGATGCGCTTAAGGATGAGATGGCCAGAAGCTCCTTCCTTCCTTCCTTTGTTCCTGTGTCCTGTGTCCCTCTGCCCAGGGCAGGTGCTGGTACCAGTGGGGACCCTGCGAGCTCTGCAGGGGACAGTGGTGGAGCCACACCATGGTGACCCCAGAAACACGTCCCTCTGCACCCAGGCTGTGCCGCCCCCAGGCTTTCTGGCCATCCTTCGACCATCATTCCTGCAACCTGACCCTACCGCGGATCCCGGGGCTGTAGCTCTCCATGGATTTACTGCCCCACCAGGCTGGAAGCCTGTTTGCCACCACCAGGCTGGGAAGAAAACACAAAATGGGGTTACCTGAGCTTTGTCCCCCAAAAAGTCAAGGACCTCCCACGCCATTTACCACGCTGAGCTCCCAAGAAGCTCCCACGCTTGGGGAAAGGCTGTGCCTGCCTGCATGTGCCCCCTACCCGGGCACCCCACACCAAAGTCCCCTCCCTGCCAGCTCTTCTCCTCTCTTCCTAGGACAGCACGGCTGGAAACAATGTCCCTGCTGCTGCTTAACACTCCGGAATCCCTTAAAAATATTGATATTCAGTCTGGTAGCAGCCCAAGGCCAGAGCTGGTTTACTTGATAAGCTATTTTTCCTCCCTGCTTTAAGTGCCTTGCTTCACAGATTAGCTGTTTAATTGAGAGCCAGGTGTCTGAAAACCCCAGGGGCCGCGGTCTTAGCGATGGACTGAAGGCGGCAGCGAAGAAAACCCACCGAGTCCCACCACCCTCTCCCGCAGAGAGCCCTCTTCAGTTCCGCAGCGCGCAGCCAGGCTGTTCTCCCCTTATCACGCCTGCTCACAAAAGGGGAGTTTTTCATCCTGTCCCCGTCTCCACCCAGCAACAAGTTTTCCCAATGTGGTGGCCTTCCACTGGGAGCCAGGTGACAAATGAAGCCATCCTGCGGGGACCCCTGGCACGGGGCAAAGGGCCAAAGCCGCTCCCTGCTGGGTTTGGGGAAAATTTGGCATGTGGGATGCTGAAAAAAGCACCAGCAAACCTGTGTCTTACTAGCAGACGCAATGGATGTTGCAGCCTGTGCTTCGGTGAGAGCTGGGTGCTCCCCTGCTCCAACAACAGGGCTGGTGCACCCCTGCCCACGTGCTGGAGCAAGCCCGAACGATGCAGGCTGGTGCAGGTCTTCGTTAACTGCCTCCAATACTCTTGCACAGGACAAACCCCAATTCTGCACCACCTCACTGCTTTTTGGAGGTTGCCCCCCTACTTTCATCCCAAACCTTTAACATCTGTACATCTTCCTTGCTCCTTTCTTGCAAGCAGGAAGCAAGCTGCGTTTCAGGGAGGCACAGGGCAGTTAACATGCCCCAGCACAAACAAATGGGCACGGCTGTCACACAGTGAGCGTCCCGCTTTGGGCAGCGATCGACCCAGATGCCTGGCTCCAAGGGATTTCTGCCTAAACCAGTCCTTTTAGCTGAAAAAAAGCAGTTTTAAAAAGAAACACGGACAGCTATGAGACAGAGGGACTCCACTGACTGCACTGCCAGAGCACGGAAATGCACGTGCGTTTAAAAGGAAAGCCCCTGCTACTCCTGGTGCCAATCATTCCTCCCCTGAGAGCTGCGAATAATTTGCTAGTGAGTCCCCAAACGCTGGAGCCAAGCTCCAAAGCATTAGTTTAATAACGATCACAAACCCTGCAATCTTTTTAATAACTTCTGAGGCCCCAAGAAAGCCTGCACAGAAACCCAGAGGGGCTCAGCCCTCCTCCCAGAGAGCAGGAGGACCCTCCCCACCGGTGTGCGGTTCAATAAATAGAATAAATGGGAAGGAAACCAGTCCTTGGGTTTTCTGGGGAAAACAGCTTCAATTCTTCCAAATGTGATTGTTAAGGGACCAGAAAGTTATTAAAAAAGGATGTAGACAAAGATGTCATGGTTATTATTCCAGTTCTGCAGGACCAGGCTGTCCTTTGGGGAAATTTCTGCTATGGTGAGCGAGCTGGAAGGGCCGGAAAGCTGGAGATCAGCTCAGTGGGAGCCAGACGAGCTTGCTCCGAAGCTGTGGGTCCCCTTTGCAAGTATTTTTCCCCCTGTGAAGTGCAGCTGAACGCAGCCTGGTAAGAGCGGATGCGTTTGCAGTGGGCAGAGCGGGTCCTTGGGTCTCTTGGGTGCTATTTTGGGCTGTCCCATCCCCCATCAGACAAGGGGCTCCTTGTACAGGGAACATGAATTTTTCTGAATACTTCCCAGGGCTCCACCTTGCAAGACGAGTCAGCCCAGACCCATCCAGGCTCAGCCTCCATCAGCTGCAGTCACCGACCTGGCTCCTGGTCCCCCCGTGTTTTAACCCCAGCTGGCAGCTCAGCCCTCCCAGCTATTTGCTTGCTCCCCCCGGTGGGACTGGGAGAGAATCTGAAGGGTGAAAGTGAGAAAACTCGTGGGCTGAGATAAAGACAGTTAAAGACAGTTTAACAGGGAAAGCAACAGCCGTGCATGCAAGCAAAGCAACACAAGGAATTCATTCCCTGCTTCCCATGGGCAGGCGGGTGCTCAGCCACCCCCAGGACAGCCTGGCTCCAACTTGGGAAGACAAACACCATCGCTCCCAACGTCCCCCCCTTCCTTCTTCATCCCTCATCTGAGCATGACGTCATACGGTGTGGGATATCCCTGGGGTCAGTAGGGGTCAGCTGTCCTGGCCATGTCCCCCCCCAGCTCCTTGTGCCCCCCCAGCCGCTCGCTGGTGGGGTGGGGTGAGGAGCAGAAAAGGCCTTGGCTCTGTGCGAGCCCTGCTCAGCAGGAATGAACACATCCCGGGATTATTAACATCATTCTCACCCTAAATCCAAAGCACAGCACTTCCCAGCTGCTAGGAAGAAAATTAACCCTCCCCACCCCCCCCCCCCCGCCCCAGACACCCCTCTACCCCCCCAGCACCAAGCCCCCGCCAGCCCAGCACCCTCCACAGCCACCCAGCCCCATCCACCCTCCACACCCAGGCCACCCCCTTGGCATCGTGTGGCTGGAGCAGAGATGGAGAAGGCACCAACGCTGCCTTGCAGTCCGTGGTGCGTCCCTGCAGCCCCCCCATTTTTGCTGGGGGGGAAGGACACTTTCTGCCCGAGGACACCGATTCTTCCTCCTGAGCACGCAGGCTCTGCGGGTTTAGGCGGGCAAGCCCAGTTTCAGCCCAGTTTCCACCCCGCACATCACATTTTCCTTGACAGAATGAAACAGCGTTAAGACCTGATGTGTCAGGAGGCAATGCCGCTGGAACGGTTCTGGATGGGGGCTGCTTGCAGTGGCACGGGCAGCAATGCCTCTGCACCACAGGAGAGCCCCCAGTATAAATACAGCCATATTTATAACCTGGTCTCACTGCCTGCTCTCCACCAAGCCTCAATTTACGGGATGGGTGAAGGGGGGGGTACCAGCTGCCCACCCCATGTCTCCTTAAGCCCCGTTTCGGTGGAGGCTGCACCCATCCTGTGCTCTTGGACTGTACAGAGGAAAAAGCAAAGCCACAGAGCAGGCGGGAGAGAAAACATCAGCCAAGCCTGGTTCATTAAAGCTCATTTGCTGCAGGACGTAAGCAAATAATTCCGGCTGACACCGTTCGCTTGTGGCACATGCCAAGTTCTGCATTTGTAGGGCGAAGGGGCGGCAGGGGTTGACTCTGTCCCCTTGATCCATCTTACTTTACGCCACGTCTGATGCGCTGTGAATTTTTAGGTCGGTGCATCCTCTCCCAGAGCTGCCCCAGGCTCCGCGAAGCTGCAGCGCTTCATCACCACTCCACAGCCACCTCTGTCATCTACGGCTGAAGCACAGGGACCGGCAAGCATGGGGGCACCTGCAACCCCCCCGGGCTGGGGCCTCTGCGCTGGGGGACAGCGTGCGAGGCAGAATTCCTGAACCCCTCTGGTTTGCAGTGGGGTTCACTCCTGTCTGACGCAGGGTGCTGCTGCCCAGACGAGTGGATGTTGAGTGGATGAACAGAATTAGCTCCCTCAACTGTTTGTCTTGCTATGCACACAGCCTCCTTTTTTAATTTTTAATTAAAACAACAAGTCATATTGAACTGGAGAAATCCTGCCAATCCTTGGAAAACCCAGCTTTAACTTAAATTTCAGTACAACCGGTAAAGGAGCAATAAAGAATCAATGGCTGTTTCAATAAGTATTTAATCAGTTGTTAAAGGTACAACTTAACCAAGTTTATCAGATCAGCGTATAGTTTATAGCTGTGGCTCACAACCATCTGTCCTGTATGTTATTCATGCCTACAGAAAGTTTAAAAATCTGTTCATTAGAGTTTACTAAGTGTGATAAAGGGGTGACCTATGGCTGCAAGCTCTGAGATCCATCTGCACAGCCCCTGTTCCCCACCCTGCCCATCTCCACAGATCTGGGGCTCACTCCAAATGTGTGACAGTGCTGGAGCTTGTGGGGCTCTGTGGTGGTTTAACCCGGCTGGCAACTCAGCACCACGCAGCCGCTCGCTCACTCCCCCCCCCCTCCCTCAGTGGGATGGGGGAGAGAATCGGGAAGGGGAAAAAGGTTAGAGCCGAGGGCTGAGATAAAGACAGTTTAATAAGAGAAAATAATAATAATAGTAATAATGAGAATGATAACAAAATATACAGAATATACAAAACGAATGATGCACAATGCAATTGCTCACCACCCGCCGACCGATGCCCAGCCCGTCCCGAGCAGCGATCAGTACCCGAGCGACCGACCGACCCCACCAACCCCCCCGAGCATGACGTTATATGGTATGGAATAGCTCTTTGGACAGTTTGGGTCCTGGCTGTGCTGTACTCCCAGCTTGTTATGCACCTGGCCAAGCAGGAGAAGCTCAAAAAGTCCTTGAGCAGTCTGAGCACTGCTTGGCAACAACTAAAAACATCAGTGTGTTATCAACATTCTTCTAGTACTAAATCCAAAGCACAGCACTATGCTAGCTTCTGTGAAGAAAATTAACTCTATCCCAGCCGAAACCAGGACAGGCTCCCAGTGGGGAAGGACACAGCTGCCAGAAGGCAGATTCAGGAGGTTAAGTGCATATATGGGCTCCTCAGCACAGGGTCACGATGCTGTCCCACCAGCAGGGCAATGCGACAGCGATCACAGAATGGTTTAGGTTAGAAAAGCCCTTTAAGATCACCCAGCCCAACCGTTCCCCTAACCCTGCCATCCCACCACTAAACCCTGGCCCTAAGCACCTCCTCTGCCCGGCTTTTAAATACCCCCAGGGATGGGGACTCGACCCCTGTCCTGGGCAGCCTCTTCCAGTGCCTGACAGACCTTGCGGGGAAGGAATTTTCCCCAATGTCCAACCTAACCCTGCCCTGGCACAACTTCCCCTCATCCCATCGCCCCTTCCCTGGGAGCAGAGCCCGACCTCCCCCAGCTCCCCCCTCCTGTCAGGCAGTTGTAGGGAGCAATGAGGGCTCCCCTAGCCTCCTTGCTCCAGGCGAACACCCCCCCCCCCCCCCAGCCTTGGGCTCCAGACCCCTCCCCAGCTCCGGTGCCCTTCTCTGGACATGCTCCAGCCCCTCCATGCCCTTCTGGCAGTGAGGGGCCCAACCCTGAACCCAGCATTCGAGGGGCGGCCTCCCCAGTGCCCAGGACAGGGGCACGGTCACTGCCCTGCTCCTGCTGGCCACACCAGTCCTGATACAAGCCAGGATGCTGTTGGCCCTCTTGGCCACCCAGGCACACTGCTGGCTCATATTCAGCCGCCTGTTGACCAACACCCCCAGGTCCTTTTCCGCCGGGCAGCTTTCCAGCCACTCTTCCCCACGCTTGTAGTGTTGCATGGGGTTGTTGTGACCCCAGGGCAGGACCCAGCACTTGGCTTTGCTGAACCTCACCCAATTGGCCCGGGCCCATGGATCCAGTCTGGCCAGGTCCCTCTGCAGAGACCTCCTCCCCTCTAGCAGATCCACACTCCCACCCAGTTTGGTGCCATCTGCAAACTGACTGAGGGTGCCCTTGATCCCCTTGTCCAGGTCATTGATAAAGATGTTAAACAGAGCTGGGCCCAGGGGAACACTGCTTGTGACTGGCCAACGGGATTTAACTTGGTTGACCATCACCCTTTGGGCTTGGCCATCCAGCCAGCTTTTTACCCAGCAAGGAGCACCAAAAGTGCCCCTGACCCTTAGTCCTACCCTTCGGATCAGAAAACAAGGATTGTGGTTGTGCACTGATCAGGATTTTCAGGCAGGTATCACCCTCGGTGGGTTAAATTTGGGGTTCTACTCCCATGCTAACAACATCGCATTTGAAACATGGGAAGAGTCCTGACAGCATAGGGGGCCAAGAAAGAAATCCCACCATTAGTCCTACACTAGCACCAAGACTTAGGGCATCCTCTAAAGCCTACGTGGACCAACCTGGGCTTCAGCCGGGGAGGAAGAGCTCCTCAGCAGCTCTTTCACTGCCTACTTGAACACGGACTCCCCCTTCGCACTGAGCTTTTCTGGACTCTGCTTTTCCATGAAAATATTTTTTAAATTAAGGTATTTTTCCAAAAAAAAAAAAGGGGTTATCTTTGCTTGCAGAATATGCAACAAGTAGACTTTTCAGGAGTCTCTGCTTCTAATCATCTTGGAAATCTCTTGTGAACAGACCAACATTCTTTCTGACAGCAGCAAAATAAATTTTAAAGGTCAATTGAATCAGATAAGCCCAGCCTGGCAGCACTTTCAGATGCAGAATTCCATGGATAACATTTAGGTTATGTTCAAGAACAGAAACAAAATTCTTTGGAGGAAAGAATCTTTAAAAGAAAAAAAAAAGGAAAGAAAATGAAAAGGAAACAGCAATTAAATAGAATGTCACCCATAATCCCACTGGTGCAAAACCTGATGATTACCTACCAGGGTATGGACAATGCTACATGTGCTAATCTAATTAAAGTCCTTTTTTACAGGCATCTGAAGCCAGCTCATTAGTATGTTACCAAGATGCTCATTAATGGCTGGCCATGACTAATTTATTGAGAATTATTCTTTAATTCTTTATCATTCACAACCTAATAGGAAAACACAATGTTTCCATTCCCCACTCTCCCAATCGTATGCAGCGGAGACAGGTTCTCATCAGCCACCTATTGACTTGATGTTCCTTAATGAATATGCCCCCCCCCCCCCGCCCAAATGTTGTTTTAACAGCAAATTATTTATTTATGAGGAAAAGCAAGTGAACTTTCTGGGAGCTTGCTTAGCTGTTAATGAACCGGCATCTTCGCTGCTGCTTTTTGCATCTCCCCGCTCATGGCAGAGGGGAAACAGGAGTGGTGAAAGAGCGGGGCTCCCAGTCTGGCTAAGGAAGAGTCTCCTGCCCCGGCCCATGAGCCCAGTGCCCACCTCCTCATACAAAACCCCGCTGGGCCACATCTAATGGGTGACCTCAGGAGCGCTCCCAAGTTCCAATGTTGGGCCATGTCCTGCCCTATGCAGGGCACGGTGCAGGTTCCTGTGAGAAGGACACATGGACCTTTTAACACATGGCAACGTTGAAGGAAGGGGAAAATCTGGGCTCCAGGAGGGACCCCATTTCATGCCGCCAACCCATCAGCAGATAATTTAATCACTGGCCAGGGCCAGCAAGCTCCCAAAGAGGAGCTGCTGCAGATGGAGCTTCACAGATGCAATTCTCATTATTTAGCTCCGCTGGTGTCTCTAAGTCCTGCACCTTGGTGCCATGGCTTCATTAATGTGCAAATGCTGCTCTGTTCCCAGCCAAATCGGTCCTGCTCACCCCCCAGTTTGTGCTGTGCTCCTGGGGCCGGCCCTGCCTCTTCCAAGCTGTGAGGGCTATGGCTGGTTTTCCTGAATGACCGAGTAGAAGCCAAGGATTTCCGCATCACCACGTGGTTCCTGCCGCCAGGGATTTTAGCAAAGCCCCAAATGCCCGGAGACTTGACAAAACCATGAGCTGAGGAGGAAACCGTGAGTGCTGCCACCACCCGTGGGTCAAAGGTGTCCCTCTGGGACCCAGACCAGACTGGTTCCTCCAAAATGCTTGTCCATGCTTTTCTCAGAGAAACCCAGCTGACAGTCCCCCCCACCTGCTACGGGACTCTATGTCATGGGTATCCCCGATGCCAGGCTCTTCTTCCCCAGGTTGCGCTGGTGGGGTGGGGAACAGGACACAGGATGGGGAGCCTTAGGGAGCGCAGAGCAAGAAGTTGCTGGTCCTTGGCATGCTGCCCCTCAATTCTGTGACAGCTGAGGGTTTTGACATGGTCCTGTCCTCTCTCAGAGTTAATTAGCAGCTGACTGCCTTTCAAAATTATTTCAGACACTTTAATTAGGCAGAATGACATAAATTATTAGGATACATCTCTCTGTAAAGTCACTGGGATGTGGGCTCCTACTTCACCTGCGGTGGGATTTGCTGAGCTTTGGCTGTCTCAATGCCACCTTGGAGGCTCCACAGAGACTGGGGAGGTACCCTCACCCCAAGGAAAGCATCTCAGATGGGAGGGATGCAGCTGCAGTGATGGGAGCAGAGACCTGAAAAGCAGCTAAGCCGCTTGAGGTGACCACTACAGCAAGACCTATGTTTGCAGCCATCCCATTTCCTCCTGAAAATAATAAATCCTGCTCCCTGTCTACTGGTCTTTGCCTCTCCATTTCTATGTGGACGCAAGGACTAAAAGAAAGCCTGGTTTTACGGCGGGTACACCTGCTCGCGTGCGCTCTGCTACCCCTGGCATTGGTTTGCCTGAAACCCAGAGATGACTGATGGTCCGGCCATCTTCCCACCAATGTCAGCAGGCAGATGAAGGTACATTGTCTACTGCTCTCATTCCCCACCAACATCATCACGCCAGTCTTGCATCCTGTGATTACGTGTGATGGTTCAGGGCTGCATGGATGCTTGGGGCTCCCCATCGATGCTGTTTTCAACCCTTCACACTCCACCAGCCCTTCTCTGGGACGGCATCACCCTTCCCTTCCCAACGTTAAGCTCCCATAGACGCAGCTGAATACAGAAAGATTAGTAACCCATCATTGTTTGTTGATTATGGTCATTCTTTTCTGTAAATGAAGTTTAAAAGTCATTAAAAGATTTGTCAGCTGTGACTTATGAGCCCTTCTTGCCGTAGGGGAGTGAAGCAATGACAAATTCCCTCCACCGCCGTATCATCTGTTATGTGTTAGAAGTTGCCACATTCCAATTACCAGGGACCCACCAAATCTGTAAACGAAAAAGCAACTCAAACATCCTACAGGGCTGCTGGGACCATTAGTCAGAGCTGGTGGGTTCCACTACCAGAGCACCAGGCTGAGAGGGACTCAGGAATAAATAACACCCTGCATGCGTGCAGGGCAGCACTGGCGGCTTTAGCAGTGTTAATTATGCCTTGGGCTCACCTCCGGGGAGGTGGAGCAGCTCCCAGCTTCCCGAGCAGGAGGCGGCTGAGGGGCTGCGGGAGCTGAGGGCTGGGGCCGCTGGGACACGACCAGCATCGGACGGTACGTTGGAGCCAGGAGAGCCCTGCAGCCCAGTCAAAAACTGCAAAAAAAAAATCAGCTCGCTCATTTTCCTTGCTTGCAGTGATTGATAACAGAAAGGATACAGTGAGCACCAAGCGCTGTGTGGCCTTGCCTGCTGCCTCCAGCGAAGCCCTTCACGCTGGGACAGCCACAAAGCCCTGAAGACCCAGAAGGTCTCAGTGATCTGCCCTGCTCCTGCCAGCCCCAGCGGGCAGTAGGGCCCAGCTTGCCCCGCTGCCCCTCGCCCCCAGTCCAGTGAAGCTTCTTCTGGTGGCATAAGGAGGAGGAACATGAAGGATGGAGAGCCCGTGCCTGCTGGGAGAGCAGCCAGTGCTGTACACGAGATCTGTCTGGGGTGCAGGACACAGGGCCACCCTTCTCATCCCAGCCAGCAGAGCCTGGCATGGCCCCTTGTCCCTGCTCTGGGATGGGGGGGTTGCTCCCCATAGCTTGTCCTGATGGAGCCATCCAGTTAAAGTCAAATCTTCCTGCCAGGGCAGGGGCCAGTGCTGGCACCAAGCACTCCCCAGCTCTGTGGGGAGCCTGCAGCTCCTCACCAACACGGGCTGCTCAACCTTGCCCTTCCCAGGGGATGCTGAGCCTCTTCCCTGCACCAGATGGGCACTCCTTCTGCCCATGCAGGACTCCCAAACACCCCAGGGAAGTCAGGACCAAGAAGGCAGAAGCTCTCCAGGTCTTTGTAGCCCTTTCTCTAACCCCAGCCCTGAGCACCAGCCCCACTGGGTGGGTTACATGCAAAGCCAATGCCTACCAGCAACTCCCAGTGCTTGCCCACTGCTGGGGAGGGGCATGCACCAGATGCTACCAAACTGTCTGGGTGATGGCAAGGGAACACCGTAGAGCTTCTTGTTAACACAACAGCTTATAAAATCAATTACATCACATTAAACGGCAATTTGGCCCTCATCACACTTAACCTCCTCTGGGAGAGGGGTAATGGCCCATGGAAGTTTACTGCCTGTTGGCTTTAATTTGTTGGGCATGGTGGAGGGAGCATTCACAATGGCAAACCTTGCTTCCCCAGGCAACAAAATCTATCATGAAAACCTTTGATGACGAGCTCCTCCCCAAGCTTCTCTCTACCAGATCCCGCTGGAGGTATCCTGGAGGAGCTACACCAGAGCTGGGGGACAGCACTGAAGTCATGACTCGGTTGTGGGGCTGTTGCGACGGACCAGACTGTTGTGTCAGGAGCTCTGCGTTCTGGCAGTGGCCAACACCTCACCGCTTCCCCTAACGCCAGCAGAGAGGGCTCATGTGCCTGCTCGGTGCCCTTAGGTCCCCTGGAGTGCGCGGCTGACATCCTTGCCCACGAAGGCTGATTATCGTTCATTCGCCCTCCCTGACCACGCACAGCAGCAGGCAGGCATTTATCCCGTTAACCCTATTTGATCCTATTTAACCCTATCAAATCTGATCTTTTCTCAGCAAAACTGGCTGCCTGGGGCTGTGTCTGCCATCACCGATCCATGGATCTTTGGAGACTCACCCGAGGCAGTGTGACTTTCAGCTGCTGTTTGCTTTCCTCGCTGCATAGGGCATCTTTGACTATCACCAAAAAGCAGAAACAGCTCTGTCTGGACACGGCTGCTCCACAATTACTCATTTTAACAGTAGCAGTCATTGGAAAAGCAAAAGAAGAAGAATGATTTCATTTTCATAACCTTGAGTTCCCCCTGCCCTGCTTGGATGAGTTTGCTGCATTATTTTCAACCCCCAGGAACGCAGGCACCACATTGCTCCTGCTGCAGAGCACACCATGCATCTTCCAGACTTGGTCTTAGCACTTGGATGCCCAGGACTTGTTCCAGACTGACAGATGATGAATCCCTCCAGGGAATCTGCTATTGACCCTAACAGATAAACCCTGGGCAACCAACCCACGCTTGGTTCCCTCCAGTTAGTGCTCATCTGCAAATGCTAAATGAGCTGGGTGCAAATTGTGCTGCTCTGCTCCACCGGGCACCTGGTGATAAATAACAAGGGCGTTCATGCCGTTGCTGTGCCAGCAGCCCAGAGCCGAGTGTGGGCTCTTTGATGAACTGAAGCCGATGAAGTTAAGTGGGGAATTCAAGCTGGTTTATGAAACCTTCATGGTTTGCTGTGGTGGGGTTTCAGCCATTCCCTCATCTTCCACTTTGCAAGGGTGATGGCTGTGTGTGCAAACACACTTGGACGCACCCGCAGCCATGGCACAGACAAACCCTTGGGATACACCAAATGGTCTTGTGAGAGCCCGATGCCGGGAAAGGAAAGGAGGAGGTTTTACAGTGTTACGCATTTCCATTTTGTAGAGGAGTCTGAAACATGCCCACACCTTGCCACAACATGCAGTTACTGCTTGCTCGCTGGCTCCTGCAGAATACCAACACTAGAGACAAAGAAATCCAGAAAATTCCATTTTTAAGCGTTTTCCTAACTCCTGTCCATCCAGAAGACTTTAATTTTGTTAGGTCAAAGCGATAGCTGTTTTGCTCTTTGCAGGTGGAGTACGTAATGGCAAAGGGGCAGCACTTGGCATTTGCATTTAATGACTGTGTTGGGAACCCACTGTTCAACCAGCATTTTCTCCTGGCACCAGGTAATATTGTGAAACCTGTTTTGATTTTGCAAAACACAGCTCCCACCCCGCCTTTGCAGTGGAGAACAGCAAATGTGTCCTAGATGCTTTGGCAGGAATAAGTGTTTACTTCAAAAAATTCTCATCTTTTAAAAACCAATCTAGGGAAGAGGGTGTGGGAGGGAAAGGCTGGCTGCTGAGTCCACAGGGCTGGCCAGAACCCTTGCCATCAGCAAGGCAGGTGATCTCCAGGAGCTTAGAGAAACCTCCTCTGGGCTTCTGGAAGGGGCTGGGTGGGTTTGGGAGACCTTTCATCAAGGATCACCTACTGAATGTGCTGGTCCTCAGGGGTCTGTCTCGACATGCCCCGAGGGAACTGGTCCCCCCCTAGGGAACCACTGGCCCAGGATCTCCCACCCATGGGTAAGTTCTGCAGCTCTAGGAGACCAGTGCCCAGACCTCTGGGATGGACCAGAGATGCGATGGGAAAAAAAGACAGCTTGCTTTCTGATACCCACAGCTTATGGGGCATCAAGTCAGCTTTTATCCCATTGGGCTGTTTAAAACATTTTTTTTCCGAAGGAAGAATTCATTAACAGACCTGTTTATCTTTCTGGCAGAGGCGGTTTTCCACAGCGCTACCTGGCCAGCTGACCTCTTGTTCCTGAGTGGAGTGGAGTAAATATCATCATGGTCGCTTCCTCTGAAGTTATTTAATTTCTTAACTCATCCATATGGCTCTCATACTCTTTGTCTCTGCACCTGGCTGCCAGTTTAGGGGGGACAGCTGAAACTGGGAGGGCTCTGCATTAAGGGCGCTGATCATCCATGGAAGGATGTGAAAACCTCACCCTTTGAAGCACCCATGAGAACACCTTACCCAGGAACGCTGAGGGAAATCCTCCTTCTTTCACCACGGCATGAAGGACGGCCCACAGCTCAAGGAGTTATGAAAGGCAGGTGGTAATCCGTAACCTGCCCAGCAGCTTCCTTAGAGATAGCCACGTCCCCATCAAGGCAACCGTTCCTCATCCCCCATGGCCACTCTTGTGCTTCCTTGTCATACTTGTGTTTCTTTGACACGTCACCTGCAACCAGAGCATGGCCAGGCAGGACTGGCTTCATGCGGGGGACCTCCCAAGCCAACCTACCTGGCAAACTTTTGGCACTGCTGCTGGGAATCGGGCTGCCAAATTTGAGAACCTCGCTCAGGCAAAATTGCCCAGAATTTGGGACTGAGCTTTGCTAAAACAAAGACCTACCGTTGCAAAACCAAAGGGCTGAGTGGACTTCTGCAGAAGCTACATGACTAAGCCATGGACTAGACAATTCCTGCCTTCAGGACATTTTGCATCTACTCTTTTGAGTTAGGTGTTCATTGGGCCATGAAAAACCCTCTGGGAGATCCCACTATTCACTCTATCTAATTCACCAGCTTAAGCCTCTGGGAAATGCAGTGTAGCTAAATGAGGAGGAGATGGGCAAATACAGGTGTAAAATAGGTACAGATGTAAAAATTACAGCCGCGTTCACATTTGGCCACCTTAATGCTCTGCCTACATTGCGCCTGGAGCTCATCCCATGGAATTTTCTATCAACTAAGGGCAGCACAGCAGTTCTATCCCTGCCCCTCTTGGTGCTGTTCAGCGAAGGAGATTGATGGTCCATCTTAAATGTGCCAAGACGGAGATGCGTGAAACTCCCAGAAGGTGGGAGAAGAAAGGTACTTTCAGCGGGTTTAGCAAGAGATCCCTTTCTTCTTAACCAGCTTTCAACTCATGAAATCATTCTCTCACCCAGGGCACTGCCCTTCCTTGATTGGCCTCCAGCAGCCGGGTAATGCGTCACTGCGGAGCTACCAGGAGCGCAGTGCAGGAGGGCATTACAGGAATTTGGTGAGATTTCCACACCTTTACAAAGCTCCCTGCTGCCTGGATGTCTCCTGACTAGAAAGATTAAAGGGATTAGAAGCTTACAAATGATGAGGTAGGGAATAGAACAGCTTTAGAAAATACCAAGGTCTTAATTTACAAGGGATGTTTAAAAAATGAATGGAGTGAGGATTTTCTCCCACAGGAAAGTGGGAAAATTTATTCTGAAGCAAGGTTATTTGATCAGTAAAATGGTTGGCTCATCCCATGTAAAAGTGCTTATATATAGAGACAAAGGCATCTCTCATTTGCTCCTCTACAAATTAGGTGAAGAGCGGGAACAGGGTTAGCGGGATGGGCAGAGAGCATGCTTTTATGAACCCAGCAAATTAAGCACTGCTGGAGTAATGCTAGGAAGCACGTTTCCAGATGAGTAGTTCATTGACTAAAAATTATATTTCAGCGTAGGCTGAGCACTACTCCCCAAGCATGCAAAAGGTCCAACTGGAGCACTTGTAGAAGGAATAAAGTGCAGGTATCTGGACCATGTTTTCATTCAGCTTGGCAATACCATGCTGAGCTCTCAGCTTTCTTTCACCTGCCCCTGGGAGGGCTGTGCTACTTCCCACGCTAACTGGTTGCTTGGGCCAGTTTAGTATCCAGCCCTGGTTAAACCAAAATTTAGCTGAGCCTGTGAAAAGCAGGGGGTGGACAGAGCTCTTGAACTCTTTCCAAAGTGGGGTTTGCAAGTCGAGAATATATTCTTCCCTTTCCCTTCTCCGCCAGCACAGATCCAGGAGAGGGCAGGACGGGTGGTGCTGAGCAGCCTGCAGGGGCTGGAGGATCCCTGCCTTGGGTGCAGGCTCCAAGCCATCCTCCCCAGGCTTCCTTCTGCAGGTTTCTCCTTGGCCTGCAGTGCAGCTCTTGCAGAAGAAGTGATTCCCAGCATAGGCGTCTTTCTGTGCTGGCTCTTCCAAGTGTTTTCTCCATCCTCAGTCCCCACTGACTCATGCACCCCAGATAATTGCATAACACCAGGAAGCCAGGCAGCGTGTGCCTCCAGCGTGTTCATCCTTGTGGGTTTGTAGACACCATCTCCAAATGCCCACCAAGCACTTCTAGAACCCCCCTCAAAACTTCAGACTTGGGCCCCAAAAGGGGCTCACAGCAAGAGGTCTGCCTGCAATACCACTAAGCCAGCCTGAAAGGGCCCCCAACTGCCACAGGCATCTGCTCTGCTTGCGAATCACTTATGCTCAGGGTCCCAAGGGTGCTCCTGACAGCCCTGCGCCCCTTGGTGCAGAAGAGGTCATAGAATCATAGAACGCTTTGGGTTAGCAGGGACCTTTAGAGGCCACCCAGCCCAACCCCCCTGCAGGGAGCAGGGACACCTTTAACCAGATCAGGTTGCCCACAGCCTCGGCCACCCTGGCCTTGAACGATGCCAGGGATGGGGCCTCCACCACCTCTCTGGGCAACCCGTGTCAGTGTTTCACCAGCCTCATGGTAAAGAATTTCTTCTTTATATCCAGTCTAAATCTCCCCTCCTTTAGTTTAAAACCATCACCCCTTGTCCTGTCACAACCAGCCCTGCTAAAAAGTCTGTCCCCATCTTTCTTATGGGCCCCTTTAAGCCCTGCAAGGCTGCAATCAGGTCTGCCCGCAGCCTCCTCTGCTCCAGGCTGAACACCCCCAACTCTCCCAGCCTGTCCTCGTAGGAGAGGGGCTCCAGCCCTCGCATCATTCCCGTGGCCTCCTCTGGCCCCGCTCCAGCAGGTCCCTGTCTGTCCTGTGCTGGGGACCCCCGAGCTGGACACAGTATTCCTTGAGTTTGCTGTGTCCACCACCACGCACAAGCATAATCCCAAGAGCACCCCCCCAGCCTCCTTTGCATTTGACATGAAAAACAAAGACGGTAAGAGGGAGATGGATACACGCAGGGCTAAAGGTACTTTACTACAAGTGACTCGTTGTCCCTCTGAAGTCAGCAAGGTGGAGCAGCTATGTGATGCTGACATACATCAGAAGGCAAAACCCAGATGCAAAGTGAATGGAAAGCAGGCTTGGCTGGATGAAGGGCTCTTCCCCTAATGCAGGAACTTCCCCGAGCCATAGAACGTTGGTGCAACTGAATCTGGGCCAAGCTGGCATCTCCGTGCCATGGGGCACAGTGGACTGGGCAGGAGGTCCTAGGGCAGAACACAGCGGTGGTGGCACCAAGACCATCTCCAAGCCCTGGAGCTCCTCTGAATTACTCCAAGGGCTGGCTCAGGAGGGGGTGAGGTGGTGTGTAATGGCCAGGCAAAAAGCCTTGTTAAATGATTTTTGATGTATCTACCTGCCCGTTGCAGAGCAGAGAGGAACTGGAGCCACAATTTTTCTTCTGCGAGGAAAAAACACCTGAAGTCCAGATACTTGGGTGCAGAGTCAACATTAAACATGACACCAAAAGGGAAGTAGCAAGTGAAAAGAATTTGGCTCTCTATAACTAACTGTCCTGGTTTCAGGAAAGAAAATCAACCCTATCCCAGCCAAAACCAGGACACCCACATTGTGGCATTTCTGAGCAGCTGACAATCTGCAATGTGCAGAAATGCTTTTTAATGCAGATACAGCCACAGTTTCATCAGACAGCCTCCACATCCTCACCCCGGTAGGTCCGATCGTCCCCTGCCCACGTGGCTAACACAGCATTAAGCCTTGCCCTGGTGCAATTCGTGGGTACATTAGGTGCAATCCCACCGAGGAATGCACCTGGCCACTGCTGGTCGCGGATGGCACAAACACTGAAAGCAGGAGCAGAGCCAGATGTCCCTCGGCACTCCAAAGGCCATGCTGGCCTCAAGCACTCCTTGGCTCTCTGCTGTGCACCAACCCAACCAGTCCACTGCAAACAGATAACTGGGATTTTGTTTTAAGTTAGCAACAGGGGTGAAGAGAGGTATAAAACATGACATAAAAAGAAATATCTCTACCATTTCAGGGTTGCAGATAATATTTTTGTGTGGTTCAGCTTCCCCTGCAGTGTCATAAACTGCAATGAAAATAGGTCCATGACAGAGGGTAGGAACTGGAGTATTAAACCTGTGAGCCTACTTATACTTCAAAAACCCTACGTGAAGTTAAAAGAAATTAAGACAGATTAGGGCTGTTAATGGAATTCAGTGGTTTCAGATGTTTCAGTCAATTTACAGAATCCCACCTGTAAGGCCTAGAAGGTGGGCAGCAAGGATGCTCCACCGGGGCTGCCAGTTCCCAATAGCCTGGCCATGGCCATAAAGTCTTTGGAGTTGGACTGTCCCTTGCTTCACCTGCACTACACCTTGAACAAAGGGGCTGTATTTCATAGAATCATAGAATCACAGAATCGTTTAGGTTGGAAAAGCCCTTTAAGATCACCAAGCCCAACCGTTCCCCTAACCCTGCCATCCCACCACTAAACCCTGGCCCTAAGCCCTCCTCTGCCTGGCTTTTAAATACCCCCGGGGGTGGGGCTCGACCCCTGCCCTGGGCAGCCCCTTCCAGTCCCTGACAGCCCGAATTTTCCCCAATGTCCAACCTAAACCTGCCCTGGCACAACTTGAGGCCATTTCCCCTCATCCCATGGGAGCAGAGACCGCCCCCCCCCCCGGCTCCCCCCTCCTGTCAGGCAGTTGTAGGCAGCGATAAGGGCTCCCCTCAGCCTCCTCTTCTCCAGGCTGAACACCCCCAGCTCCCCCAGAGGCTCCCCATCTGCCGTGGGCTCCAGACCCATCACCAGCTTTGTTGCCTTTCTCTGGACGTGTTCCCAATCTGATCCATGGTTCACTCCTGCAGAAAAAATCAATGATCGCTGCAATCACACCCTAGCAGTGCTCCTGGTCTAGATCTCTCTCGTTACCCTAATTTTAGAGGGGGTCTAACTTTGCTGATTTCCATGCCTCACTCATGATTTATATCCAGGGTTGTCACCTCTCTCTTTCCAAATGGCCTCTGGCTGTCGCAGAAGACTTGCTGATGTCTCCTGGGGAGCGCGGTGGTGTGATGGCAGTGGTCCTCCACCCTGGGTGCCAGGGGGCCCTGCCTTTGGAGGGACGGCACCTTCCACCACACCGCACGTGAGACCAGCGGGTGTGTGCCTGTTTCAAGTGCCGTGTGGCATCGGCCACTGCTGGCTGAGCACAGAGCATTCCCTTCTCCCTTGGGTGCAAGCCCTGGGGGTGATACTACCTGCCCCTCTGGTGCTCAGCACGCTCTGGATGTGGGCACGGACTCCACTCGGTGCCAGCAGGGCTCAGCCCTGCCCCGTGCTGAGAGCCAGCCCGAGTGGGGAAGCGCCACCGATTCAGAGAGGAGGCCGAAATGCTCCTGCGTAGGGTGCGATCCCTGCTGGCTCTAATAGCAATGGGTGGCGTGACTCGACGGAACACTTGGGGTGAGATTTACAGAGCACTGGGCATAGGAAAGTATTTATTGTGGAGCAGAGGCCACAGCGAACCTAGGGAGCGCGGGACATGGGAAGGAAGGCAGCGTGATTCATCAGCAGGAAGAAGAGCAAGACAACTTATCTGTTTTCTGCAATTCCACTTACAGCCAAGAAAAATGAGCCATCATAACAGAAATTATGTGTGACAGGGAAGGACAAACTGCTCTAATCAAAACAACAGCGTTTCAGATAACTCTTGGAAGAACTCTGCCATGGGCACCTGACTCCATTTGGACGGCAATACCGGGCCGGGAGGATGCCCCTGGCAGGACAACGAGGCACAGACACCGCACACCCTCACCCCCTCCAGGACAGATAAATAAGTACTCAAAAAGCAAGCAATGGACTTCCAGAACACTGATTCCCTGGTGCTAATATTTTCTGGCTCCCTGCTACAAAGCCAAGGCGATTTGATTTAAGCCAAAACATAATAAATAGATGAGACCTTCCCAACTGTGGGGTGAGGTGAGGCAGAAGAGGAGGGTGAGGAGGAAATACGGAAGCAATGAAAACAAAAGATAATGATGCAAGTCACGGAGACTGACTGGCTCCCAGCAACGCTTGAAATGGCTCCTGAAGGCAAAGCGTTCACCCAGGTCTCCATCTCACTGCTTATTTTGCTCAAGTGAAATGTGAACCTCGGGGCCGACGGCATCCCCTGGGAGCTCCTCTCACGTTAGCTGGCTCCCGAGCGGCCACCTTCCGCCGCTGTGCTGGCAGAGAGCAAACCCCAGGCCCAGAGAGGTTTTTATCTTCCTGTGGTGGAAGGAGAGGATACGTTATCAGCCCGGACTACATTGGCAGTTAGGTGATAAACCCTGCTGGGAGAACAGTTGGTGGCCCCTGTTAAAAACTGGATCAGGGGAATGGGTTCAGAGAAGATGCAGAATCGAGGAGGTGACTGTTTAATTCGAGATCCAGATCACCATTCGGATCATACAACAAAGACCCAGGCCCCACCCCAGTCCAAATCAGACCTTTTGGAAAGCTGACAGTGATTTGGATGCTGAAACGCACCTTTACGTTTCAAGTCTGTTTAACTTCAGCTACTCCTAAGCCTGTTTGATTTCTCCTGCAGAAACTGAAGAAGCAGGCAGACAGTGCTTTGTGGGGAGAGAGGTTTTCCTTCTGCAAAGGCCCTCTGATGGTGTTTTGCCATTGCCCACGACAAGGTACAAACCCTGGCATCAAGCACTATGTCTTTTGGCCATTCTCGTGGCTTAACCCAGCAGGCAGCTGAACAGCACAGGGCCGGCCGCTCACTGCCCTGCTCCTGGTGGGAACGGGGAGAGAGCTGGGGGGGAAAAAAGTAAGATTTGTGGGTTGACATAAAGACAGTTTAATAGGACAAAAAAGTATAATAATAATAATAATAATAATAATAATAATAATAAACAAAATAACTAATACACAATGCAATTGCTCACCACTCATTGACCAATGCCCAGCCGGTCCCCAAACAGCAGCCCCCCTGGCCAGCTTTCTCCCAGTTTATATATTGGGCATGATGTCATATGGTCTGGAATACCCACCCCTCTTTGGCCAGTTGGGGTCCTGGCTGTGCCCTCTTCCAGCTTCTTGCGCATCTCCAGCCTTCTCAGTTGGCAGAGCAGAGGAAGCTGAGAAGTCCCTAACTTAGCGTAAGCCCTGCTCAGCAACAACTGAACCATCAGGGTGTTACCAACATTCTTCTCATACTAAATCCAAAACACAGCACCTATGCCAGCTACTGGGAAGAAAATTAACTCTATCCCAGCCGAAAGTAGGACAGCCATCTTCACCGTAAGTGACCTGACCAAGTCCACATGGTCTGGCTGTGGACAAGGAGAGGACAGTGTACATCATGCAAACAGCAGGCTGGGTCTGAGCACAGGACCATCCTCTGAAGAGCAAACCAAACTTGAGGTCCTTCAGAGGACCTGTGCTATGCAGGTGA
This sequence comes from Gorsachius magnificus, assembly GCA_034008185.1. Classification (NCBI taxonomy): domain Eukaryota; kingdom Metazoa; phylum Chordata; class Aves; order Pelecaniformes; family Ardeidae; genus Gorsachius; species Gorsachius magnificus. Next base: position 11,710,645 of record CM067091.1, read on the forward strand.
CCATGCATGGTTTTTGGTTTTTTTTTTTTAATTTCTGGGTCTCTCACAAAGGTCTGTGCAGCCTGAGGAGCTCACCCTCTCAGTCTGGGCATGGGGTCCAGCCCAGCCCGCTCACACCGCCAGCCTTCAGGCTTCACAGGGGTTAGCTGGGATGGACTGAACTCCAGATGAGAGCCTACTGTGAACAACCCCCTTCATTTTAAAATCTAGATCCTTGCTCCTGGGTCTGCCATGCAGCGTGACACAACGTGGAACGTCCTCTCCCATCCCGACCATGCATGTTTGCCCATCTCTGCTATCCCATGTCATCCCCCAGTTCCCTCTAGAAGCCAAAATCCTGTGATGAATTTGGACTCCCGATAATCTTAAAAACTTACTTTGAGCTGTTTTCATTACCCTTCTGCTTTTTTTAAGACATATTCAGGCTGAATTTTCAAGCTTTTCACCATGATAGGCGAGAAATACACCACTGCTTTTTTGGAAGTGAAGATGTTCACAACTGATAACTCTATAAGAACTGAAATTTCAAGAAAATAAGACTTCAGGCCCATGGTAAAACCACAAGGGCTGGCAAACCCACAGGAGACAGAGGCTGCAGCATGACACTTCTCTTCCCTTTGGGTAATTTATTCTAGAACAGGAATCACTTATTCATAAACCAAATGTTGCTTCTAGAACTTCGTTATTAAAAAGTCCCCCTCCCAAACACACAATTCTCATGACTGTAATTCTAATAAAATTATGAAACTGTTAATGAAAATACAAGAAATAAAAACCTACTGGCAATCCAAGCAGCAAGACCAACTGATGGACCGCTGGTGTGATAGCAGTTTACACCAGCAGAAGATTTGTCTACGGCTGATGAGATGTTCAATATTAGGACTGGACTGGCAAGCAGATTTCAAGCAGGGTAAGCTAAGTCTACATCAGTGGAGAAGCATGTTGTATGCTTTCCAAAAAGTGGAGTCTTAACGATGGAGTTTTATCTTGGGAGAATTAATTTCAATTTTGACAAAAATAACGGGCTTTCTGAGTTGACTGCAAAGGTGAGGCGAGGTCCTGCGGCTACACAGCTCAGAAACCTCTGTGCGTGGGCAGCAGGCTCAGTCAGTTGGGCTTGCTGCGTGTGAATGTACAGCCCATGGCACACACCACACTGCCTGGGTAGTGGTGGTTGTACCTGCCAGCTGCGCATCATTTGCAGGTCCCCGTCAGGTCTGCAGCCAAACCTCATCTCCTCAAGTTTTTGGGAACTGCTGCGGTCCTGGTGATGACTGAAAGAGCAGACAGGAGAGTTGTGCTGGGAAGAAGAAATGAACTGGCAAATAGTGGAAAACCAAGTTCAAAGAGAGTTCATTTATGTAGTTTCCACTCTCCAAAATGCCCATGTCGCATTTTGGAGCATGATGTCTTGAGAGGTGGCAGAGAGAGACTGAAGTGAGCGTAGCTAGGGCGAAGGAAGAGGAAGGCTTTCACTTCTTTCCTTGGGAGGTGCTGGAAGAAAGGGAGTTGAAATAGGGATGTGCCAAGCTGTGGTGGTGCTTGGATGTCTCAAGGGTCCAGAGAGCAGCAAATTCAAACAGAAAACTCATTGTTCAGCATAAAACTCCTCTCATGGAGCAAAAGCGACCCTGGCCAGCTGGGAGCCCCAATGCCAGCCTGGGACGAAGTGCAGCAGAGGGGAAGACGCTGCTTTGCAGGGCAGGGGAAGCTGAGCTAAAGCACCGTGGCCGCCGGACTCGCAAAGGCATCCTTCATTTTACCACTTGCTGCGCTGCACCACAGTTCGTTACCCAATTTCGTGTGGTCTTTGCCTCTTAACACAGTGTGGCTTCTTTTACACACAGACCTGGTGCTCAGGAGAGCTAAGTCATTGCAAGTTTTGGTACTCAACTCCTCCTGGGCCTCCAGAAGAGGGTTTGCATTGCTCTTCACCTGGAGAAGGACCCCGCAGCTTTCAGAGCCCAGCTCGGAAGTCAGTTATGCCCAAATAACCCCCCTGAAGTCACCTGAATGACACTGGGGGACGCTCCGGATTCAAAGCATGGTGGAACACCAGAGCTATCTCCCCGACCTTCGGTGAGCCTTCAGGCCCTCCAGAAGATGGGTGACAAACCCAGTGCCCTGCAGCACATGGGTGCAGAAGAGGAGAGCTTGTGCCTCCCGTCTTAGGGTCTCCAAACCTTGTACCCAAGTCCAAGTAGAGCTTCATCATTACCAAGCACCGTGGGATCCACAAGCCCAGAAGGTTGGCCTGTCTGCTGCTGCGAGACACTGGACTGCTCACTTAATCTTCTCCCTCTCTCTCTCTTTCTTTTTAATAGTTGGGTTTTGCTGCTTTCTGCTGTCTCAGTCCTTGTTTGAGGCTCACCCGTTGCCTGAAGTGTGAGGGAATAACCTGTGAGCTCAAAAGGGTCATAAGGAAACAGACCCACGCAGGTGAAGGATGAGGGAAAAAAAGGAACATGTGGAAATACTAATTCCTGAGCTGATGCCGAAAGCCAGCCAGATCTAAAGGCAGTGAGAGCAATTAAAGGTAACCCTCTTGGCCCTGGTCCGCACTGTGGATCTCCTTTCCTGCCTTCATCAGTCGTACCTGGCATTGACAAAATGCACCCTGAGGTCCCTGCCAAATGTGTTACAAAGGCAAAAAGCCTGGTGGGGCCCTGCCAGCGGTGGGAGCACCCTTCAGTGTGGCAGAGCAGGCACTGGTGCTGTCCCTGCCCTGGGAGCTCCTGCTCCTCACAGAGTGCAAGCTTGGAGCACGGAACCCCCAAATATCCTCACTTCAGGAGAAACAGAGCCACCAGCATTCTAAAGGCCCGAACAAGCCCCTCACTGTCTGACCTTGGGCTGTGGGTCCCACTGAAGGGAATAACACACCTCGCTTCCCCCACTGCTCCCCAGGGGGTTCGCCAGACCATCCCCTTCCCGAGACAGACGGCTCTGGCTCTCCCTACAGCCCTCTCTGCTCCCGGTGATGTATGGCAGGTGGGAACACTCATATATCCCGTGGGCAGGCTCATTTATACAGTCTTTGAAAAATAGATGGTGTATGAAGTGCAATTTGGTGTTGTAGCAGAGTTCTGTCCCCCTTGGGGAGTCAGAGCATTTGATTAAAACCCTTTTATGGGAAATCAATATTTTACTCATTATAACTTTCATTCTCAGACCTAAAAACTGCCGAGATGGACTTGTAAGATGCTGCACTACATGCATGCACACACAGGTCTATTCATTAGGGGAGCAATCCCTTGGCGTTTATTTTTCTTTCATAAGCACACAAGAGGTAAATAAGCAGTGAGAGGGTCCCTTTCCAATGGGTTAGGGACAGGCTGTAGTGGGGACCCACCAGTTACTGCTAAAGGCTCCCAGTTAGAAACACTGGCCCAGATCATCCCAAGATCCCGGCCAAGGCAAGAAGAGGCGATCATCTTGGACAAAACTTTTCCAAGGCCACAACAGCCTGAAGCTTTGAATTGCATCCCAGGGCAGTGGCTGACATGGGGGACAAGAGGGAGAGGCTCAGCTGAGTGAAATTAATAAAGCACTGACTCGAGTCACAGAATCATAGAATTGTTTGGGTTGGAAAAGCCCTTTAAGATCACCCAGCCCAACCATTCCCCCAACCCTGCCATCCCACCACTAAACCCTGGCCCTAAGCACCGCATCTGCCCAGCTTTTAAATACCCCCAGGGATGGGGACTCGACCCTGCCCTGGGCAGCCCCTTCCAGTGCCTGACAGCCCTTGCGGGGAAGGAATTTTCCCCAATGTCCAACCTAAACCTGCCCTGGCACAACTTGAGGCCGTTTCCCCTCATCCCATCGCCCGCTCCCTGGGAGCAGAGACCGACCTCCCCCAGCTCCCCCCTCCTGTCAGGCAGTTGTAGGCGCAAGGGCCCCCCCCCCTTCCCACGCCCCCTCCCCTCTGGACACGCTCCAGCCCCTCCATGTCCTTCTGGGAGTGAGGGGCCCAACCCTGAACCCAGCATTCGAGGGGCGGCCTCACCAGTGCCCAGGACAGGGGCACGGTCACTGCCCTGCTCCTGCTGGCCACACCAGTCCTGATACAAGCCAGGATGCCGTTGGCCTTCTTGGCCACCCGGGCACACTGCTGGCTCATATTCAGCCACCTGCTGACCAACATCCCCAGGTCCTTTTCCGCCGGGCAGCTTTCCAGCCACTCTTCCCCACGCCTGTAGTGTTGCATGGGGTTGTTGTGACCCCAGGGCAGGACCCGGCCCTTGGCCTTGTTGAACCTCACCCAATTGGCCTCATACAATTCATAAGACCTAGAATTGACTTCTGCCTCTGACCCCCCTGGGGAGCCCAGTGAGTCCCTTTGCAGCTCTGGGCTTTGGTCTTCCCATCTGTAAAATGGGCTGAAGTCACTGTCCTACTGCACGGTAACCCCTGTAGGCAGCCCTGCCTCAGCTGCAAGAAAAGAAATGGGATCGTTGCTGGGATTTTGGCATGGAGACTGTTATCAGACAGTCCCAGGCTCTCCCCAGGAGTGGTTACAGGAGCCGTGGACAGGACTGGAGGCAGTGCGGCACAAACTGCTCGCACCGCATGCTGTGCTGCTGTTAATTACCCCCCCTGAAAACAGCTAAAGAAGTGAAACAAGCAGCAATAATAATACCAAAATAATATTTAATAATCCCTTCCCAAAGCAGCACTGATTTGTTTCTCTAAGGGGTTGCTTTGCCTCCCACAACCTGATCCGTTAGTGCTGAAACCATAGCAACAGCCTGGATTGTACCATCACACGTAAGGATGCGCAGCCACTGTCATCCGCACCAGCACCAGCAACCTGCCGCGGTTTTACAAAGACGGGAGATGTTCGGGTTCCACCCCATGGCTTGCACCACACCTTGCAGGTGTAGGGACTGCGGGTGCTGCACGGTATCGGCCCCCCAGGTCCCGGCGCCGCAGGGCCGGGGTGCTGTGTAAGCTGGCACGTGTTTGCCAGACCCGCTGTTCTGATGCCAAATCCAGCGGGAAGAAGCAAAGCTGTTGGTGACAGTAGCTTCCAGTACAAACTGGGGCCAGAAGGGACCATCCCTCACCGGAGAACTGGAGCAGGTGTGAACCTCATTAAGATAAAACCAATTTCCTTTCCGCTCAGCACCAAGGAGGAGGCAGGTGGACGTGTCCAGCGCCGGACATTTTTTTAATTAAAAAGCACCATAATCCAGTTTATCGTTGGTTATTGTTTATGGTGCCTTTGCTTCTGGGAGTCAGAATAAGGGTGCGAGGGCAACAGGGCAGACAATGCACAAGGAGAGGACAGGTCCCATCCTGCAGGGCCGAGTGGTCCCCAGCCTGACCCAGCCCTGTGCTAAGGACTGGCCCTGTCCTGCAAAGCCTGGCATAAACTTTATTACCTTCTGCTTAACACAGTTCAGCTCCTCAACCCCCCAGCAGAAACAGCAATGCGCGACAGGAGGATGAACTTCTCGATGAGACAAAAGGAACAAAGTGACCAGAGATGGCAGAACCAAGGGACAGAGCCACAGCATTACTGGGGGGGTGGGGATGGGGTGGGGTGGTATTTTTCAGTTTGTTATTTTTTTTTCTTTCAAAATACAAAATTTCATTAGCATCTGAAAGCACTGAGTATTTTCTACTTGCTGCCCGGGGCTTAGGAAGTGGGAAGGAAAAGTTTGTGAATATTTCACGTTATAAACATCTTGTGTATTCCTGGAAAAACATCGGGTGTTTAAAACACGCCTGAGGGGTTGCGCACAAGCTGGGCATGGGGAACTACGCTGCTTCACAGTGGGATGAGCGTGCATGAGAAATGCCTCCTGTTAGAGAAGACAGAAGTGGGTTGGGGTTTCCATGGGGCGAGCGGGCTCAGGCAAAGGCATTTCTGAAGGGGACCCAGCTGGTTACCCGGGGACAATCTGGCTCGCAGCGGAAGCAGGCTGGCAGAGCCCCGATCGGTATCGGCTGCTAGCGACAGTCAACACCAGCCTGACTCCGATCTGATGTTCATCGGCGCTGCGCTATCTGCCATGCCTCCGTGGCTGAATCAGTCACACTCTTGCAAAGCCAAAAAAGGAATTAATTTGTCTGGGTAAAGACATCCAGACATGAAATCAAAACAAAATCAAACATCGCTGCTGCAAGGGAGAGCAAATGACTCCCCCAAAGCCATTCCTCAGGTCAATCCTATCTCTGCCTCCACGTCCAGGAAGAAATATCTTCCCAGAATTGGGATGGCAGGGGAGCAGCCCTGCCCTCTACCAGCCGCCTTCCCCCGGCTTCAGCCTGCAGCTCAGCGGTGCAATGAGCACTTCAAACCTCAGCCCAGCATCTGCCCACTCCCTCCATGGCTGCAGGGCGAGACGGAGCCTGGGGCTCGGGGGAGGCCAGCTTGGCTGCACCCCAGATTTTGGCGGCTGGGAGCAGGGCAGTGCAAGAAGGCAACGAGCCATTGCTTGTCACCAACAGCGCTCCTCTGCAGGGCTGGGGAGCGATGGGACGTGTCCCATGCCGGCTCATTTTGCTGATGGCTATTTCATGGCCCACATGGCTAATGCTGGCTATTGACTCATCCTCCTTCAGCGATGCTCAGGAGCAGGTAACGTCCGTCCACCTAACGTCCCCCCCTCACTGGGCAGAGTAAATCCTGGCTCTGCATATGACAACACAGCTCTGATCAGCCGTTCACACTCCCCCTGCCCTAGCAATTTTAGGATTTGCTGATGAGGGATTTTTGTCATTTTGGGAAGCTTAGGAACCGGAGGGGAGCCCTGCTGCTTCCAAGCACAGGCAGGATTTACAGGCAGGGGTAGGGGAAGGAAACCTGATGAGATTTACACTTTTTTTCTTTAAAAAGTGTAATTTCCTATTTACTGACCTGTTTTCCAGCCTCACATCTGCCCGTGTGCTCGCAGGCACCCAGCTTGAGGATTAACAACAAGCAGGCAGCGTGCTTTTTATTTTATTTTAAAGATATTAAGAGTAAAACCAGCCCACTCTCCTGTGCACCCCAGCGAAACGTGTCTATGGGGGTCCCGACAGCGTTCGGGGGCAGACGCACTGCGGCTGCTCATGCACGTGCATTGCGGAGCTGGGAGTGTCCTTCACAACAGGGCAGCTCTTGCAAGTAGTGGGACCAAAAAGGGGAAAACTGGCCCCCTCCCCTCACACAGGCACCTGCCCAGCTCGCAGCCCCGCCTGCGGCTCTCGGGGCTGTGCGGGGATGCTCCCCCGCCTCGGCAGGCGGGTGACTCTGGGGGGGGCCCCGGGGTTTGGGGCTGCTTCTCACTGCAGCGTGGGCAGATGCTGGGGGTCGTGGCTCTCCAGGGGTTGGGTGGGTTTCCCTGGGCCACCTCTCTTCTTCTCGTCTCGCCTGAGTGGTCCCCAGCATCGCAGCTTCAGAGGACAGGCATGCGGAAAATGTCATGTCAAGGATGAAATCCAGGACAGAAGGATGACACTGGGACAGTGCGTGTATTCTGAACCTGGTACCGGGTGATGGGATGAGGGTTAATGGCCTCAAGTTGTGCCAGGGCAGGTTTAGGTTGGACATTGGGGAAAATTCCTTCCCCACAAGGGCTGTCAGGCACTGGAAGTCCAGTCCCCACCCCTGGGGGTATTTAAAAGCCGGGCAGATGCGGTGCTTAGGGCCAGGGTTTAGTGGTGGGATGGCAGGGTTAGGGGAACGGTTGGGCCGGGTGATCTTAAAGGGCTTTTCCAATCCAAACAATTCCAGGATTCTGTGACTGTAAACTGCCCCTGGCAAACCTGCCGCTGCTCATGCTACTGCATCTTAGACACAAATTCCTGCAAGTTTCATAAAAAACAGTGGCTGTGAAGAGAAGACCTCTAAGAAGGTCTTAAGAGACCCTTTTGAGTAAGACTAACATGAACACAACACTTCTGAGACATCCAAGAAGTTACAAGGAGGAGGGGGAGGCTCTGAACAATGCAGAAAACCTTTCAGCCTGAGTTTGTGCCTCATTGTACACGAGAAAACACACGTCTCAGTCAGACATCTCCTCCTGCACAGACTCTGAATCTCTTCCTACTATTAGGGCATTTACAGTTTATACTGATTTATATCCACCAATATGTAGGAAGAGTTCAGCTTGTGCTGAAACCTTGGCACAACTCAGTCAAAAAGTCCATGAACTTATAATAGATAAATACATAAGGAATTTGTTCTCCTAACCAGCAGATGGGGGGAAGGTCCCCCCTTACTCCTTGTGGGTTTGTTTTTTTTTTTGTTACATCCTTTGTTTAAAGTCACTATTGTGCAAAACTCATGGGACCACCTCCTGATATATTGATAAATTACCAATTCCTGAGTGGCGACATCCTTCTAAGTAAACAAGCACGAAACCTTCCTGCCTCATGCTGGGCCAACATGGCCAGATAAGGAAAGAAACTGATCTACAACGTGGAGGAACACTATGACATTTATCCTCACGACCACCAGAAAGATACCAGAATGTGCCACGTAGACCCGGGACTACTAAACTATAAAAAGGGACTCTGGTGGGGGTGAGGTGCACGCCGTTGGTGGAGCAGGAGACTCCCTGGCCGCCCAGAGCTGTTTTGCCTGCTTGATTGCTTGCTTGAATAAATTCGGTCTTGATAAATATAATCGGCCTCAAACGCTTATTACAAACTGAGACCAAAAGCTGCTTTGCGTGAGATTGGGTAGCACCAGGTGCCCCTGAAACTCCTGGTTCTGCTGCCCTGCACTCACAGAAGCCAATTAGTTATTTCATTAACATCCGCAAAGCAGGTTTAGTCCCTAATGAAACAACAGGAAAACTTTATTTGGTGTTATTCACCCTCTGGAAAACATCGCTACTACAGAAGTGTTACCAAAGTACTTCAGACCCCTCCATTTTCAGGATGAGTGAAAAGAGCAGGTACATATTTTAGCCACCTTCTCCAAAATGCCTTGTAATCGCAGGGTTAGCACAGCAGCACGAGTTGGGGTGAAACATTATGTCCCGTGACATACAGACGGTTTGATTAGAGGCGATAACAGTTCTCGGAAGTCCAGGGTATTGTACAACTTAGCAAATGTCACGGTTCTATATAAACTAAGTCTGACATCACTTGTCCAAGACAACCTAACACCTACAAGACACTTCAAAACAAGGTCTTTTTCAAGTTTGAGTAATTTTTTTCCCCCAAATTCTATCTCCCTGAGGACCCTCCTGAAACCATCTTCTCTCTCACTGGATTGAGCTAAATGTCAAGAAAACCAAACAAGGCGTAAGCCTTGCTTAAGGAACAGGCCTCCAGCACCAGCAGCTCAACCAGCTCTTCCTGTGTTATTCTTTACTGACTTTTTGATTTCCACTGAGGCTGAAAAGCCACTGATCGAAGCCTGCTGAATGACAAGGAAAAAGATCTAGAAATGGAGGCACAGTACTGATGCCAAAGCACAGCCAGAAGGAACGTGAGCTTGACGCCTTGCACACAGCAGCTTGTCCTGGTTTCGGCCAGGACAGAGTTAATTTTCTTCCCAGTAGCTGGCACAGCGCTGTGGTTTGGATTTAGGATGAGAAGAATGTTGGTAACTCACTGATGGTAAATTGGTGCTGAGCAGGGCTTACACCAGGCAAGGCCTTTTCAGCTTCCCCTGCTCTGCCAGGGGCACAAGGAGCTGGGAAGGGGCACAGCCAGGACAGCTGACCCCAAAAGGCTAAAAGGGGATATTCCAGACCATTCCAGACATCATGCACAGTATAGAAACTGGGGGAAGAAGAAAGAAGTGGGGGGATGTTGGGAGTGGTGGCGTTTGTCTTCCCAAGTCACTGTCACGTGTGATGGAGCCTGGCTGTCCTGGGGGTGGCTGAGCACCTGCCTGCCCATGGGAAGCAGGGAATGAATGCTTTGCTTTGCTTGTGCGTGCGGCTTTTGCTCTCCCTATTAAATGGCCTTTATCTCAACCCACGAGTTTTCTTACTTTTACGCTTCTGATTCTCTCCCCATCCGATTGTGGGAGACCGAGCGTGTGGCTGGGGGGGCTGAGCTGCCAGCTGGGGTTAAACCACGACAGGCTATTGCTCAGCTGGCTGCAGAGCACAGCTGGGCCTCCGGCAGGGACCAGGAGCGAGCACATGGACCCGCCGGTCCTCTGAGCTCACAAAATACTTAGAGAAACAAACCTGCTCCTTGCTCGCTGCAAACGGCAGCCTTGGGCTGAGTATCAACCAGGTTTAGTATGAGGAGGAAAATGAGTACGCACGGGGGACCCCCAGCCCTGGCTCCATTCTCCTGCCCTGCCCTGGCTGGATGCCTCTGAGACCCAGCTGACGCAGACACCTCCACTCTGGTTTGGGGCACAGGATTGACACATCCATGGCATCCACGATACCCACGCTGACTCTGACTACGCCTGGGGACACTTGGGGCAGGATGCTATGGTTTCATGACTTGAAGTCGATGAAAATGCAGCATTTCTTGAATGAATCACTGCCTTTAAATTGGCTACAGAAGAAAACGCTTCCCTGACCCGAGATGCTTTCGTACACAAGGGCCGTATTAAAGGGTTTGCTGGCTGAAGCCAAATCCTGCTGTGAACGTCCCGTAATTTAATGCATGTGCACTCAGAGTTTAATTTAAAACTGTCACTCAAAGTTTGATTTTAAAAAAAATCTCTTCTAAATATTTCTTAATCTGCGGTTTACTGCTATACATTGTTGTTCATTTTTATAAAAGAAGGCTTTAAAGACAGGCATTTCTACAAAAGATGGAATTCCCCACGTTCACAAAAATCTGTGATTAAAAGAAGATGCCAAAGTGGTTGTTCCTAATGGTGGAAACTTCTGAAATACCTGAGAGGTGCTTGGCAGCTGCGGCAAACAGCTCATAAACACCTTCCACTCCTACAATCAGTGCCACGTACTTTGGAGTAGATACATTCCCAGCAACATTAAATTACATTCTTTAGAAAGATCATTAAATTTCTTTTGATTAAGTGTCAGGAATAAACTGTAGATGAATGATGGAGTTTTTTAATGAGTTCGAAGTCCCTGAAATAATTTTCTTCCCTGGGTCAATTATCATTTCAAAGCAAAATTCCTAAGGGACCAATTTATTGGGAGCGCAAAGAGGCTTTTGTTCAGCAGCTCCCAGCTGCTCCATGCACTGCCAGACCCTGCCAGTGTTTGCTTAGCTGCAGTTTCACCTACTCCGATAACACGCTAAATGCCCCAGCAAAATCCCTGAGGAGCAGCTTTCTCTTTCTGGCTTACAATACATACTTTGGTGCTATTACTTACAATGAAAAAAGATAATTGTCCTGCACAATAAACATTTCTCACTGATTTCTAAAGCTATCCAGGGATTTTTGCAGGCACGTTACGCAGACAGAGATGTTCCATGTAGTGTGGGTAAAAAGAGCTCTTCCTCAGAGAGCGAAGGTATGGGATCATTGCTGGAATTCCTACAGAAAGAGGTCTTACCAACACAGGTCGCAAAATGTGCCTTCACAGTGCAATGTATACTACATGCACTGCATGAATCATGGAATCATAGAATCCCAGGTTGGAAGGGACCTCAAGGATCATCTGGTCCAACCTTTCTAGGCAAGAGCCCAGTCTAGACAAGATGGCCCAGCACCCTGTCCAGCTGAGGCTTGAAAGTGTCCAATGTGGTGGAGTCAACCCCTCCCCTGGGGAGATTATTCCAATGGATGACTGTTCTCATGGGGAAAAATTTCCCTCTCATGTCCAATCAGAATCTCCTCAAGATGAACTTGAGTCCATACCCCCTTGTCCTCTCCATGGGACTCTTTGTGACAAGGGAGTCTCTATTTTCCTTGTAGCTCCCCCTTAGATACTGGTACATGGTGATGAGATCCCCTCTGAGCCTCCTTTTCCGTAGGCTGAACAAACCCAGCTCTCTCAGCCCATCCTCATAACGGCTAAGAGAGGCTTCCCAGTCCTTGGATCATCTTGGTGGCCCTAGAAGAAGGGGCCACCATGAATGAAGAAAGCACTGTGCCCAAAGCATAGAGAACACGCCCGTGTTTTAGTCCCAGACCTGTCTGTCTAAGCCAAATATTCACAGTGAGGATGATCAGAGAGGGTGGCCACAGTGACAGGATCCATGTGTACATCCATGTCATTGGGCTTCAATGGGAGATTGAAGCTGCTGTTGGATGTCGGTTATGAGACAGCCTTCAGTCCCCCAAAATCCCTGCAGAAAGTCCTCAGCCAGCTTCAAAACCATGTAGAGAAACATGACATCTCCTGCTAGCACCAACGACCACAAGAACATCCAAACTGCTGGCCCGGGTCAACCCAAAGATCCATCCAACCTGCCTCTGCATCTGGGGACAGTGCGTATGCAGGGTAACACCATATATACCCATTAATTTAATAGAAAAACTGAAAAAACATGGCAGAGAAGGCAGAACATGTGACTGCAGAGGGCAGCAGCAGTGACAGAGGCGATGGCCATGCAAAATACAAATTAATTAAACTGCTGGCATGCAGTGAGCACACACAACCCACAGTGGCAAGGTCCCTTACCAGCACAACCTGGGCAAGCACTGCTAGAGGTAACTGAAGTCTCATCAATTCACCCTCCCAAACCTGGACACCTCATCTGACCGGCACAACCCTGGCGCTGCAGCAACACCCTTGGCCCACGAGAAGGTCCTGGGAAAGCAGAGTTATTGCAGACTGTTCCCTCCGGAGGAGGACTCCAGCCTGCCTCCCTCCTGCCTTCAACAGCAGAAGAGTTTCTTGATGCTTTATTTGCTGCCGGCTCTTCATTTTGTCCTCTCATTAGCCACGCCACTGCCTGACAAGCCCTGACCTGCTGTTCTTCCTGAACACAACTTAGACTGTCATCCACATTTTGAGGGACCCGGGCGTCAGCCTGCACAGTCTCTAGACCATGGACCTGGTCTTTGATTTAACCATCTACAGGTGGAGGTGCTGCTCTGGCATATAACACATCAGGTAGAAAATAACATGGCATCATTTCCATTAAATCTGTTCCTTGCTCAGGAGGATGCACTAAAAACCAGGACATCCATGCTTCAAAAACTTCCTAGCATGTCAGCTTCTGCAGCTTCCACAATAAAATACAGGACCAGACTCAATGATAAAATAAGACGTGGGTTTGAGTGCTGCTTGGTCCAAATCTCTCCTTGGTGAAGTGAATTCCCAGATTTCTTATTCTCCATCTAAGGCAGCTTTATCTTCTCCCCCTGCCAGCAGGGCTCTAACATCTGGCTGAAGGATGAAGCCTCCAAAGTGGAGAACAAGAAGTGGCCGATGCCTCCTCAGCTGCTGTTGGCCCCCTGGACTACTCGGTTAAATTGCCACCGATTTCCACAGCCATTAGTGCAGCAGGTTGGGTGCTGCCATCACATCAGGCTGTGTCTTAATTCCAGTCTCAGAATATTCTTTGATTAAGATCTTCCCAGCTTCAGACCCTACCGCCCCTCTCAGCTCCTTCAGTGGAAACACTACACAGAATGGGATCTTAACTCTGAGTCTTTGCTCTACGCTGACCCTTGCTATCCACAGGATAATCCTTGTGCTCCTTCTGAATCTTGACGGATGTCCTGCCTCCTCCACCCCACCCTGCAGAACCTTCCAGAGCTCCCCTGTACCCCATGCATGCTTGCTTTGTGTGTAATTTCCCAGATGAACAGGCTTTTCCCAAGGCTTTGCACACAGAAAATACAATGTTCAACTGCCTTACGACCCAAAGCCCAGGCATTTTTGGAAACGTTTCCACAAAGCCTTCACTAGAAGCCAAGCAGCCTTCATTCACTGCACCTTCCACGTCAACCAAAGAGTGAAAACCTCATCACCCCCCCAAAGTGAGCACATTAACCAACTCCATATTATAAATACAGATCAACATGCATTCACAATTTTATTGCAACGATGCCATTCGCTTAACACAGGCCACTGGACACGCACGATGCGGTGATGATGAAATTCAAGCCCTTCTGACCTGGGCTGGATGGAAACTGTGCCTCCCGCTAACGTGCAGTGCTGGGGACCGTGGATGGAGCCAAGCTGGGATCTCTGAGATCATATTTTGCAGTCTAACAGCAAGAGTGGAGAAAGAAGCTGGTTGAGCAAAGCAAAATATTTAAACACGAATACGACTACGATCTTTTCAATGAGTTCTCCTTCTCTGTGAGCAAGCACATCTGGTTGACAGTCTGGTTTACTGGTTGACAGGCGGCTGAATATGACCCAGCAGTGTGCCAGGTGGCCAAAAGGGCCGATGGCATCCTGGCTTGTATCAGGACTGGTGTGGCCAGCAGGAGCAGGGCAGGGACCGTGCCCCTGTCCTGGGCACTGGGGAGGCCGCCCCTCGAACGCTGAGTTCAGGATTGGGCCCCTCACTCCCAGAAAGACATGGAGGGGCTGGAGCATGTCCAGAGAAGGGCACCGGAGCTGGGGAGGGGTCTGGAGCCCAAGGCTGCTGGGGAGCATCTGGGGGAGCTGGGAGTGTTCAGCGTGGAGAAGAGGAGGCTGAGGGGAGCCCTTATCGCTGCCTACAACTGCCTGACAGGAGGGGGGAGCTGGGGGGGCAGTCAGGCTCTGCTCCCAGGGAAGGGGCGATGGGATGAGGGGAAACGGCCTCAAGTTGTGCCAGGGCAGGTTTAGGTTGGACATTGGGAAAAATTCCTTCCCCACAAGGGCTGTCAGGCACTGGAAGGGGCTGCCCAGGGCAGGGGTTGAGTCCCCATCCCTGGGGGTATTTAAAAGCTGGGCAGATGCGGTGCTTAGGGCCAGGGTTTAGTCGTGGGATGGCAGGGTTAGGGGAACGGTTGGGCTGGGTGATCTTAAAGGGCTTTTCTAACCAAAACAATTCTGTGATTCTATGTCTGCAGAAAGGAAATCATAAACCACACACCCTGGTGCTCTTGCACACCCCAGCACCAGAGCATCTCCTTTGGATGTGACGATTTTGGTACCCAACCACAAGCAGAGCCAATGCATGTGACTTATCTACGTATTCAGAATTTTTGATGGATTAAGGATTTCAAATTGGTGCTGACCAGGGAAGAAATGATAACCAGCTGCCAGGCACTCGGTCTGCAGAACAGGGGTCCACCACGATCCATGTGAGATGCTGCGCTCCACAACACGAAGAAGGGGCAGTTTGTGAGGGGCTTGGTACCCTGGTGCTGATCCAGGAAACCAGTTAATTATTTCCTTAAATCCATGCACACAAGCAGCCTAATTACATGCAACAGGACACCCCTCTAGCTTAAGCGTTTTGCTGGACCAGATCCCTGATATCAAGTATAAAGCCAGGGGCTCTGTGCAGAATACAGAGGGATTTTGATTAAATTCTTCTGACGGGGAAGGAGGGAGGGAGAACGTAGCCTTTATTTAACACCCTCCTCAGTTTACAATTTATATTCCAAAAAGCTGCGAGCTGTGGTCTTAAGGAAGGAAGGAGATTTGCATTGCCCACCGTGTCCTTCCCCCTCTGCCCACCATGCTGTGTTGACAGGGAATCTGAAAAGGAATCCACCTTATGTCATCTTTTCAGTCAAAAAGGAAAAAACTTAAGGATTGTGCTTCCTCAAATGAGGGACGAGGCTGCATGGCCGAGGCTTTCCCACTGATTTTGGATTCCCCGAGAGCTGGTCCTTGAGCTGCTGCCTCCCAGGAGCAACCCCTGGAGCCCACCAAGCACATCCAGCTGAGCAGAACCAGCCCCAGGTCCGCTGCGAACCTCATCTGAAGCTCTGCAAAGCCCAGGGGAAAGCCGCTGCACGTGCAAAGACGGGGGGGTTGGATGTGTGGAACTGGCCCAGCAGGCAGGATGATAAGGGGAATTATCTCATACCCCAGCTCTCTCTTCCCAAACGCTCCCCCTACAAATCAACACCCTAAAACCTTGGATGGACAGACCTGACCTCCTTCCCAGCTACGTGCCTGTAATGACCAAAATGACTATTTACCTTTCCTTCAGCCTGCGGAGCAGTAACGATTTCAGCTATGGCAGTGACCGTCAGCATGGCTGCAGACGTGGTGCAAACCCAGCAGACACCGCCCTAAAATCCTGGGCTTTGCTGCGAGCCTCAACAAACCCCATGTCAAAAGGAAAGCACATCTCCCAAAGGTGAAGCCATGGAGATCAGTCCTCAAAGCCACCCCACACCAGCAGAGCCCAAAGCAGCCCAAAGGCCAGTGAAGGCGGCAGGGGCATTATGGCACGGTGGCTGTGGCAGTGGGGCAGGGACACGCCACGTCCAGCCCTCGCCGCCAGCACGGGCTCTTGGCTGCGCTGGAAACTACCAGTGTTTCAGCTTCCACAGCATGGCAACTTCCTCCTGTGTGTTCCCACCAGCACTTTCATGGGTGTTTTACGAGCAGCTGGTTTGGAGGAGGTCTACGCTGCTGCCTGCTTGGAACACGCTGAGTGGTCAGCACTACATCGGAAATCAAGCTCTGCGCATAAATACTGCCACGTGTCGCCAAATTTTGCTGCTCTGAATTCATCTGCCTCCCAGTTCTTCATTCATCCCAAGCCACTTTCTGCACCACTTCACCTCCACCGGCCTGTCCCGTCCCTTCCCGAGTGCTGGACCGGTGCTGCAGCACGGGGGCTCCTGCCTCGCTGTCCCCAGGGCAGGACCAGCAGCCCAATGGCAGGGCAAGCGCTTGGGGACAGTCAGAGGAGAACCTGGGGATCTGCATTTGGGTCCTTGTTTGGCCGCTGGCCTCACATGCAACCCTAGGCAGCTCTTTAACCTTTCCTGGGCCTTGATTCCCATCCATAAATGGAGCTAATGCCGCTATGTCTCGTGTGGCTGCCGCTAATTCATTAACCATTTACGACTGGATGTTGCTGCCGCCCCTTCGCAGGGAGATCGGATCCTACCCTGAAAAGATTTTTACAAAAACCAACAAGTGAACAGCAAACCCGGACCGGGGGCTGCTCAATTTGTCTTTTTTTTTTTTTTTTTACCTTGGACACAGCCCCATGCAGGCTCATATGCTATGACACGTTCGCATCGCTGTCCCTTTTACCGTGCTTTAAAATCTGGAGTCGGGGAGAGAAGAACAGAAAATGCCTACTACCTTCAGACAATAAGAAGGCTGCATTTACATGGGGGGAATATTTTTCACCTCCAAATCTGTTTTTGAGTCTTCCTGCCTACGTGCAGGCATGCCCAGGGCCGCTCGGGGAGGGAGCCGTGTGTTCTTGGCAGTCCTCTGCCTACAAACAGATCGGAAATATTTACCAGGAGTAAAGAATGAGAGATGCTGATTAGACCACAAACTAAAAAAACCCCACCCCTTTCACAAGTGACCAAGGCCATTAGCTGTGACTCAGAGGCAAGGCTCAGCTTTAGGATTATCCCACTTAAAGCTTCAGAAGAAGATTCAATTAAATTACAGTCTACCTTGATTGCCACCACTGTCGGGACAAACCAGGCATGCTAAGGAGGGCCTGTCTGGGCCAGCTGATTAAAGCAAGCTGGTGTAAACTGGGGTGAGGAGGAGTGGGAAGGAAGAAGGCTGCATGTCAATGGATCGGAGGTAGGAGATGTACAACCTAGAGAAGATAGTGGAGTGGCTGGAACGTAGCAATTGCAGGAGACAATTTAAAGAAAGGAATTAGGAGGAAGACAGGGAGAGCATAGAACAAACCCTGGGAAGTCATTCCCTTCAGAAGCGAGTGTGAGATGGGCTTAGGGGTAAGCGGTCCCCAGCAAGGCGAGGAGCACCGCCTGACCTGGCCACCAGCAGGGAGCCTACAGCTCCATTTCAGCAGCACTGGGGAGCTGAAAGCAGGAGAGAGGGCAGCTCCAGCTGCCCTGAAATGGCACTTGCTTAAGGAATTGGCCACCGGTACCAAAGCTGGGTGATGTCTCCATGTGCTGCTGGCGTGTGGCTGATGGAGATGGGCGGGGTACACATAAACCCAACCGAATGCCCCACCTGCAAACATCTCAATGAGATTCAGTGCCTTGGAGGTCTCCCATCACCCAGCCTTGCTCCCTCCTGGCAGCTCTGCACCATCCACTTCTAACCCAGCATCTGCTTCTCTCCAGTCCAAGCCACGCAGCCAGGAAAACTCATTTTGGGAGCGTTCCCTGCCTCCTCCTCACAGTCTGGCAGTGCAGGCTCTGCGTAGAGCACGAACCTCCAGACCTGCTGTCCTTCACTCCCCTCCATCTGCTCTCCCTGCTCGGCTGCTGATGCAAAAGCAATGTGGGATGGAGGAGCAGCACAGACCAGTGAGCCTGGCTGCCTAGGGTCCTTGCTAGGCACCCTGTAACAGCTTGGACAGGGGAGCACCAGTGCGTGACCCACAGGATCAGGTCCACCATGCCATCGGGTACCTGGCTCCCACCTGGAAGCCTCTGTGTCCATGGGGAGACTGGCTCTAAGCACCTCCGTGTCAGGCAGATGAAAATGCTGAAGCCTAAATTGCAGATAGCAAAAGCACGTTGGCATCTGACAGCGGGCTCCTTGTTTGTTTCGCAAATACATGAAATATTCTATGGTACTTAAAAAAAACCCCCACCAAACCAACCCAAACTGCAACAGGCTACTCCAGCATTCAAGACGAAATTCTTGCTGGCCATTAATTGCTGCCTGCTAAATGGACAGGCAGGCTTTATTAACCAACTGCAGCAGGAAACTCAAGTGACAATGGAGTTAGAGAGCTAAAATAAATCTCAGAGACTCTCTCCAGCCAACGCGGGAGAAACACAAGGGTTTTCCAGCAATCTGTGATGCCTGTTTAATAACAGGGTGAAGGACGTTAAGAAAAGAAATTGGCTGGGCAAGCTTTAACTACACTGAATGGATCACCTTAGGTTAGCAAAGCCATAGTCAATACCCAAGCCTTCAGATTTAGAGTTTCAATCAAGGGCCTAATTAACAGAGCCTAGGAAAGCAGGGTTCTGAAATTTAATGAGACACTCAACACAGAGCCAAGTGCTGCAGATATCTAAGCTTTCAAAAATCATGAGAGGGTGATAAAAAACAGTGAAGATTATGCAAATATAACCCCTCATTGGGTCAATGGTAGGGTTGGCTGAAAAGAAATGAGGATGCCCCATCGCTGGAATGGCTGCAAGGTGGTGATGGGAGTATCTATTAAGGGGCCTGATCCTCAGTGGCTGCGCAGTCCCAGAGCTGCTTTGATTTCAGGAGGATAGCCCAGATTTCCATCTGCTGACATGACTGCTCTACCAGAGTGCTGCCTCCTGCAGTCCGCTTCCCCCAGGCATCCCCACCGGCAGAAAAAGGCTCCTCTGGGCGAGCCAGCTTGGAGGAGCCGGGAGGCGACTACCAGCTGCTGTGGCAACTTCGAGAAAGTTTCAGAAAAGTTTGGGTCACTTCCCACGCTCTCCTTTTCTCTCCTGCCTATTCTGATGGGAGGATCGGAAAGCCAAATGCCCAAGTAAAGCTGGAGGTGCCCTCAGGGACAGTGGCTTTGGAAAAGTCACTCTGCACAGGGAGCCTGGTGGTTCCAGCCCAGCAGATACTCATTGCAGGTTTGGGTAAACACCTCCCCCTGGCAAGGCCTTTCTGATCCCATCCTTGCAAGCGCAGCCATGTCCCCAGAACAACCAAGCAACAGATATAATGCCATGCAAGCACCAGGGGGCAAGGCCAGGAGGAATGAACTTTGGATCAATATAAATGCCTGGGGTTAAAGAGATGCAGTCAGGGACTTTGGTGGGGCACCAGATTGGAAAGGAGATGCTGTATCTGTCCTGGCTTCAGTACGTTAAAAAAGGTCTTATATCAACTGGTAACTCATGCTGATTCAGTTTAAGATGATCTCAGCTCAAAATTACATTGCCCAAACCGAGCCAGGTGTTGACCCCCAGTCTTCTCCAGGGGCTTATTCACAAAGGCATTAAATAAATGGGTTGACGTTATTTTAAACTGAAATTCATTCTGTACCTGCAATGAGAGGAGTACAGGCTGGGATTTTACAGTCAGCTTTGGCAGAGCAGAGCCAGTGCGGAGCTGTTAATCTGGACTCAGAATGCTCGCTGCGAAGAACCGCTCTATGCAGTCTTGCGCTCCTTGTCTGAAAGGGTCGATGGGCGCCATCATGCGATAAAGATCAACACCGATGGCTCATTGCAGGTAGGTGGGACCAGATACTGATCTCAGCAAGAGACAGATAGCAGGGGGGACCTCCACGGCGCTTACTGTGGCTCTGCCAATGGACAAGAGAGATTCTTTTTGCTCACTGGTGGGCTGGAGAGCAGCCAGGCTCTGAAGGACCACCCGGCAAGCCATGGCTGGATCTCTTCCAACAGCCTTCCTTCCTGCTACGCGAGGTGGTAGCCAGCGAGAGGACGGGCTTGGTGCTTGCAGCCTGCAGGGTAGAAACGCGCCCATCAGCGCCAAGACCATGGCGGGAGGCTGCAACCTGGAGGTGGGGGCCAGCTCCTGGCAAGGGTGGTTTGAAGTTGTGGGCTCTGCTCAGACCTGTGCTGCCTCCTCCTGCTGGCCCTTGGGACCCTAAATCCCAAGCGTTTGGGGGCTTCCTGCTCGGCAAGGATTGCGGGGGGTCCCAGAGGTCGGGGGGCTGTGCGGTGCAGGGTGAGGTCCAAGCCACGGGATGGGCAAGTCTCCATGCTCAGGGCTTCAGGCTTGGCAAGACTTTTGCACTTCTGATTTGAATGCTTAAATAACCATTTCAACACCCAAATTTTACGGATTAAAAAAAAAAAAAGGGAGGAAGTGCAGAATGCAGCCACAAAGATGATTCAAGGGTTGAAGAAAATGCTTGACAAGGAGAAAATTAAAGACTTTGTTCTGTTTAGTTTATCAAAAAGGAGATGGGAAGGTGATGTGATTACTCTGTGTAAGAACTTTCAGCTGCAGACAACACTGCATACGGAAGGGCTCTTTAATCAAAAGGGTAAAGACAAAACAGGAATAAATGGCTGCAAGCCAAAGCCTGACCAATTCAAATGAGATAAAGGGCACAAATTTTAACACGGAGATGATTAACCACTGGCACAAGTGACAAGGGGGGCAGGGGAGTCTTTGACTGTTGACATCTTAACTGCATCTCTTTTTTCAAGAGATACTTTCACGACACACAGGTTCCCAGGCTCAGCCCCGGCCGCAGCTGGGTTAGATTGTGTGTGAACACCAGGAGGCAGAAGCGACGCTGGAGTGATAGCAATGGGCTGATGCCACCATGCTGGAGATCCCCCCAGGCCTCTGCTTAGGGACACCTTCCCATCGCTCAAAGGCAGCAGGGCAACATTGTGCTTGCGGGAGATGCCAGCCTGCAGTGGGATGTCCCCAGACTTGGGGACCCCAGCCCAGACACAGCCCATCTCCTTCCTCTACCCCACGCTTCGCAGGAGAGCAGAAGAAGCTGTAAGCACTTGGCTGTCTGCGTAAAACCACAGCACCAGGTAAAATGTTTTATTTGCTTCCTTAAATCACAGCCCTGCTTTTTTCACACTGCTCTCAACGTGAATGTCTACCCCGCGGCTCCATTATTTCCAGCATTTCAAACCCAGAGGATATATTCTGGCAATTTCTCCTGGTTCTGGGTTTTAAGTACAGTGAACAATTACACTCAACTGCATTCATAAGCCAACGTTAATGAGGCTCGTCGACACACTTTACTGATAGCAGCTGCTGCACATCATATTATTGATCTGCCTGCTACAGAGATATTGCAACCCCCCTCACTGTACAATCCAAGTTTCCTCCTTGGACGTGACCGCTACAGAGTGAGCTGCGTGCGAGCCCTTCCCCGCTGCTTCTCCTTTCACCGCCACCACGCAAGCTGCGTGGTACTCCCCAACCAGAGCAGGCACAGGCGTCCCACCCAGGTCAGCACGTGGCCACCACCTGCTCTCTGTGCTTGCTGTCCAGCATCCCATCCCTGGCTGAGCTGCTGCACGCAGACCCCACCACAGCGATGTACTGGGAAAACCATGGACCAATACAGGTGAGCGGCTCTGCACACACTGGGAGCTCCAGCTGACATCAGTATCTGCTGGGTATCTGCTGCTGGGGTTTCTCTTCTCTACAGACCATTTCCAGGGGCAACGCAGACCCAGGGTGGTTATTTCTCCAGGGGCTGAAGAAGCCTCATGAGGTTCAACAAGGCCAAGTGCAAGGTCCTGCACCTGGGTCGTGGCAACCCCCAGTATCCATCCAGGCTGGGGGATGAAGGCATTGAGAGCAGCCCTGCCCAGAGGGACCTGGGGGCACTGGTGGGGGAAAAGCTGGACGTGGCCCGGCTACGTGCGCTGGCAGCCCAGGCGGCCAACCCTACCCTGGGCTGCAGCCCCAGCAGCGTGGCCAGAGTCGAGGGAGGGGATCCTGCCCCTCTGCTCCGCTCTGCTGAGACCCCCCCTTGCAGCGCTACGTCCAGCTCGGGGGTCCCCAGCACAGGACAGACAGGGACCTGCTGGAGCGGGGCCAGAGGAGGCCACGGGAATGATGCGAGGGCTGGAGCCCCTCTCCTACGAGGACAGGCTGGGAGAGTTGGGGGTGTTCAGCCTGGAGCAGAGGAGGCTGCGGGCAAACCTGATTGCAGCCTTGCAGGGCTTAAAGGGGCCCATAGGAAAGATGGGGACAGACTTTTTAGCAAGGCTGGTTGTGACAGGACAAGGGGTGATGGTTTTAAACTAAAGGAGGGGAGATTTAGACTGGATATAAAGAAGAAATTCTTTACCATGAGGCTGGTGAAACACTGACATGGGTTGCCCAGAGAGGTGGTGGGGGCCCCATCCCTGGCATCGTTCAAGGCCAGGGTGGCCGGGGCTGTGGGCAACCTGATCTGGTTAAAGGTGTCCCTGCGCCCTGCAGGGGGGTTGGGCTGGATGGCCTCTATAGGTCCCTTCCAACCCAAAACATTCTATGGTTATATGATTCTAAGCAAGAAAGACGCATTTCCTCTGACCCCCAAGGACACCCATCGCCTGCTGAGGGGGAAAACAGCGGTGCCTGGCCCTCAGCTGGCTTGGGCACAGGCTGCCTGCTCAGCCCAGGATGCATTCATGCTGGCAGAGGATATGCCCGTATCCCTGGACTGTATTATATGGAGTCACTGCTACTCACCGCTCTGATAACATTCACCCGCAGGCTGCTGAGCGCTTCTCGGCAGCGCAAACATTTGTGTCTTACACCCCGACCGTCTCAGCACCAACGGCATCATTGGGAGATGCGTCAATAGGCACCTCTGAGGCTGCTCCTCAACAGCCAGAGCCCCAGCGGAGCCCAACAGGTCTTTTCCCATAGGGTGACAATGAGGGGGATGTGCCTGGGGACACTTCAGGGTCCCCCCCTGGGTCCTCCTGAGGCTGCTCCTTGCTGCCATGGGGCTGGTCTTGATGCTGCTGGGATTCCCCCAGATCCAGCTCTGAGCAGAGAGGACCCAACAAGCAGCTAATAACTCCCTCCTGGAAAAGCCCAGCTCAAAGCAAGGGGCTAAACAAAATCTTTTGCTAGGCACAATCCATGAAATCTCTTAGGCCAGGCTCCTTTTCACTGTTCGAGCCAGGAGACGGCAGGTTTTGGAGAGGTCTCCCCTGAAGCCAGTTGTTCCCACCCCTGCAAAATGCCGGCGGTTGCTGCTGGCAGTAACTGGATCCGTTCTCCTTCCCTGCAGCCGGGAGTGCTCCCTCCTGCCAATCCTGGCCCCGAGGCAGGTGGGAGCTGCCAGAGATGCCGGATTCGGGCATCGCATCAGGCTTCTGCCTATGCCATGGGGGCACGAAAGCCCATGCGTGGACCCAGAGAGGATACCAGCCTGGCCACCCAAGAGATGAAGCAATTACTGCTAATTAGGAGGTGGATAAATAGGAACCAGTTGATGAGAAAGACTGCGGGGGCACAGACTGGCATGAAGGGCGGGGGGATGGGGTGAACCGTCTTGTTAGGGAAACAAGGCAAATGTTTTCAACGTCTTAAGGAGGGCATTTAATGAGCTGTGATCTGCGAAAGCGCTGTGCCCCTGTTTGTGTTTCACCTGAGGAGAGGCTGGATATGGCGACGGCGTTCAAGGACCCAAGTTTATTCCCCGCCTGCCAATTTGTCACTCTTATCTTTGGCAGCCCACGCTGTTCTGGCAGGGCTTGAAAGCAAATTTTGCCCTTGAAAAATAAGCGTGCGCTGTGAAAAGAGATCCTTCCAAATGAGATGCACAAGTGTTCGCTGGAATGCAAGCGGCAGTCTCTGGGGAGCGAGACACATCACCCCGGGTCAGGACAAATGGCCACACCACGCAGCGGGGCCTTGCAAAGGGATCCTCTCCAACCTATTGGAAAATTACCCCTTGCTTGACAGTGCTGGAGAGCAGGAGGTGGAAAGGGTTTTCCGTGAAATATGTGAAATGAAGTCACAAAGCCTGTAGAAGATCATATCCACTATTGTCCTTTTTCTTAGATTAAAACTCCAAGTTACAATTGACTGTTTCTTAGTAAACATTACAGATTTCATTCTTCTTCTTAAGAACATGACAGCTTTGAAATAAAATACTTTCTATGACAATTTGCACTGAAAAATTAATTTTTAACCTAAAAAACTTGACTTAAACCTCACCCTTTGAATGATTGCTCCATAGAACAATCCCCCCCCTCAAGGCCAGGCTGGACGGGGCTGTGGGCAACCTGATCTGGTTAAAGGTGTCCCTGCTCTCTGCAGGGGGGTTGGACTGGATGGCCTCTAAAGGTCCCTTCCAGCCCAAACCATTTTATGATTCTATGATTCTCTGATTATATGATACTGCTACAGAGAGCTATGACATCTATGGAAGGTGGACTTCCCATCAAACCCTACGGTTGTTGCATTTTCGATGCATCGTACTCTGCAGGACTTCCCTGCAAGGGAGTGAAAGACGCTGATTATCTGTAGTGTTGGTCAGCAAACCGCAGAGTAATAGACTGTTTGCTGTGCTGCTCCCATGATAAATAAAGACTGCTTCTGCTTTGCCCATAACAGCATTGACTAGATCTGGTTAAAACAAATAAAATAAAATAAAAAAAAAATCACAGGAGGAACTTAGAGTTGCTTGTCAGCTAAATCTCAGCCTGGGGCAGAAGGTATTACTATTAATTATATTGTTTCAAAGGCAGCTGCAGTGGGATGGTAAAGATTTAACACTCCAGCTGTGGCTCGATAAAACACACGCTGAAGTCAATGGCAAAGCCCTCTTTGGCTTTAGGGGTGCAGGATCTGAGGTTAAACATTGCTGCACGCCCCTGCATTGGGTGCCGTGGTACACAGGCAATGCTCTGCCCCGGCATCCAGACAGATGAAGAAGATGGCCTGAAGGACTGTGAAAATGGAGCCCAAAGAGGCAAACTATTCTGCAAGCCCACAAAGCCCACCAGTGAGCAAAAAGGTTGCATGAGACCAGTGTCCTGGTGTACACTGCACGAGCAACCCCTCCTTCTATCACCTGTTCTGCCTCTTTGAAGAGTGCCTGATGGCCTCTCCCAACGTTGCCCATGGCGCAGTGCCGTATGGAGGGATGGAGCCTTGACCTTTCCTATCTTGCTCCAACACCACCATTCATGTTGCAGTTCATAGAATCACAGAATCATTTAGGTTGGAAAAGACCTTTAAGATCATCAAGCCCAACCGTTCCCCTAACCCTGCCATCCCACCACTAAACCCTGGCCCTAAGCACCACGTCTGCCCAGCTTTTAAATACCCCCAGGGATGGGGACTCGACCCCTTCCAGGGCCTGACAGCTCTTGCGGGGAAGGAATTTTCCCCAATATCCAACCTAAACCTGCCCTGGCACAACTTGAGGCCATTTCCCCTCGTCCCATCGCCCATTCCCTGGGAGCAGAGCCCGACATCCCCTGGCTCCCCGCTCCTGTCAGGCAGTTGTAGGCAGCAATAAGGTCTCAAAGTTACAAGCCCTTAAAACTGCAGCAGACTCTGGGGCCGGGGAACACCGCTCCACAGACCCCAGGAGAGCTGCAGGGCTTTCGCAGGGTGGACCTGTCTTGGTCATGCTGCAAGACCTACAGCAACTGACACCAGCTGAAGATGAGGGCCTCCTACCTCAGCATCACCTTCATCTTCACCAGGACAGGTGATGGCTTGGTGACAAGGTGGAGGTGGCAGACACCCCACCTCCTGTTGCATGTAGCAGACCATGGGTGTCATTTAGGGAGAGAACATCCACGCTGCAGTGAGACGCTCTTAGTACGGAGACATGAGGAGGCAACGTGCTGTAGAGGGGAAAGCAGTCACGAGACCCAGGTTTCTGTTCATGTATGCCTCTTCCTTGGCTCTCCCTGCTCACTTCCTATCATCCCCTCATTTCACTGCCCTGCTCTTGCATCCACAGCCCTTGTCGTGCTCTTGCATCCATCTCTTGCCATGCTCTTGCATCCATCCCATCAACATCTCCCTCCTCCTCCTCCTCCTCCCTGACAGAAAATGATGCCACTGGACAGCCCCAATTTCCTTCCCCACAGAGAAATCCTGTGCCAAATACTGTGATTCATCCAATAAGAGCAGAGCCCCTTCTCAGTCTAAATGTTGATCTTTAATCTCCAGAGGCTTCTGTCGCCTGGAGTGTAAGCTTCACTTCTAATTAACGGTGTTAACAAATCTTTCTGCGCTAGCAAGCTTTCAGTGGTGCTTTTCCAAGGGCTTTGTCAGAAAGACACCAGCATCACGTTGCCCTCCCAGGGGAAACTATTTTGGACAGCAGAGACCCCAGCTCTGGGTTGAGCTGGAGCACCTGGACCAAGGTAGTTCTGCTCCGGAGACCTCATCTTCCTCCGGTGCCTTCGGCGGGTGTCACAGCCTCATTCCATGTGCTGGCTGTCCCTTTCCCCTATGGGCGCAAGCAACACGAGCTGCTTTAGGCAAGGGCAGTTTAGATTTCCCTATCTGAGAAGATCTAAGAGCTAGGAGATGCTCTGCCTTCTCTTTTTGAGGTCCGAAACCCCAAGTGCTCCCTCTTCCCCTCCCCATCCATCCCACCGCCAGCCCACCCAAGTCAGCGCATCTCTTGCTGCCAAGAGCCATCCCTCGGACCGAGCTCTTGCTAGTTTGAAGTTTAGTCCTAGACTATAGATCTGTTTCCTTCCCAGATCCGAACTTTGCTGACTCCAAGGAAAGCGATCTCTAATGATCCCCTGGACAGCTGTATTTCTCTTACCTAAGTGCACACAAATTGCAACCTACAACCAATTAAACAGACAGCTTCTCATTTTTTCACAACAAATGTAATTTGTAATTCCAAAATGTCAATAAAGAGCCCTTCTATTTTATATTCCACCGCATTTGCAACTCAGCTCGGTAATTTTGGAGTCAATAATTAAAACCCAGGCAACTAGGGTATTAATTGCAAATCACCAAGTTACACCATACAACATATTGCATATTTATCCACTCGCATGCTTCGCCCTAACGGCTCGTCCCTCGCTGAATGCTGTCCCATCACTGTGGCTGAAGTTTTTAGAGCAATGCACCTCTCCCTGCCCAGCCCTTCATCCCAGCTGCGCTCCTGGCTTTCAACACCGAGACCAGTGGTGGATCTGGTACAGGGTGAGGGAACGATGAATCCTGGAGGGATGAGCCCAATTCACCTTGAACAGAGCTGGTTCTGCTGATTGGAACAAGGTGGGGAAAACCCAGCCTGTTCACTATGGAGAATTTTAGTGAGGAAAGAAGAAAAGAATTTTCTAAAAATGTCATCACCCAGCAATAACCACAACTGTCTCATTTTATAAATTATACATTTTGTTTCCTGCCTGCTGTTCTGGGTTATTTTTAGAACTGGAAAAGAGAAGCGGCCCAACAGAAAGCAGATTCTTGGTACTACAAGAACGGCAGCCTAGCTACCAGCCCAAATCTCACTTCAGGTGTCCATGCAGCCCTTCCACTCTCTCCCCTGGAAGAGGGTCTGGATACGGGACCCTGAGCCAGGCAGGGTCCCCGAACTCTGGGAAGGCTCAGGACCCCAGACTGGCCATGGCCACATTTGCCCATAGTCTTGTCTCGCACCAGGAAAAGGAGAAGATGAGCATGGAAGAAGAATATGGAAGAGGGCAGAGGAAAAAGCAGTGAGCAACTGCATCAGATGGGGCTGTTGGTTACCGAGTGTCCCCCAGTTCTGCAGACACAACCCAACAGGGACAGCTGGACATGGCCACCTTGGCTGTGTCCCCTCCCCCTGCCTTGGTGGCTGTCTGGAAACCTGACAAAGGGGATGTTATTCTTTTTTTTTTCCCCCACTAATATCCAAATTCATGGGAGGCATTACTGACATGACACATTCTTTGCAAATTCAAATGCGAAGCCAGGAAAGCGGCATGCCGAGACATAAAGGCAATGTGCTCTGCTTTCCAAAGCTCTGTGTTGGAGGGATATTTCTGATATCAGGAGGGGTATTTCTGATATCAGAGCGCTAATGCAGTACGGCGTTAGATGGATTGGCAGCAAACCACCTGCAGTATTAAGACTTCCATCAGCTGTCTCGTCACACAAAGAGCAGAGTCTCTATAAAAACCTAACACCTTGCAATTTTACAAGTTTGATATTAATACCGAGGCTTAAGAAGAAAATACAAGTCAGCTGAGTACAGGCTGATGTTCTTCCCATTCGGCGATGCTGCTGCCCAAGAATGAGCTTCGCCACACCAATACGGCAGCTCTGGCACTGCGGTAGTGGACATGGATGCCACAAAAGATGGAGGCAAAGAAGCCCCAAACGTGCCCCAGGGACTGGCACGCCTTCTACAAGCGCAGTAAGGTTAGGCAGGCCACAAGGACTGAGGGACAGAGGAAGGCAGGCGTATGTGACAAGGTCTTGCCCACCAGAAGCCAGCTGGCAGTGCAGTAGGAAGCGTCCTACTGCGGTAGCACGAGGCAATGCTGGGTCATGGCCATGGACCTCACGCCCTCCTTCAGGCCCACTGCCATCCCCGGGGCTGCTGTAGCCTCAGCCCCGGCAGAGGCTTGGAGGGACTTTGGGATTAGCCACTGGGGCACTCCCTGCCCCCCTACAGCCTGGGGGGGGGGGGGGGGGGGGGCACAGGAAGCGCCAGGGGCAGGAGATACATCTCTCCTCCCTGTCTTGCCTTCACGGAAGGTTTCCAGTGCAGACAGTGCAACTCTGGCCACCGCACCTTGCATCCGAGGTGCTGTGCCGGAGGGGTGCCATCTCTCTCTGGATGCCACCATTAGGAGTTTAAAAGGCAGGACTGACGGGCCAGAGAAAGGACAAACAGGACAGCAGCGAGCAGCTGGCAGAGCCTTTCCCGTGGCTTTGTTTTCTCTTGCAATTGAATTAGATGCTGATAAGAGATGATGAAGGATTTTCATGCCACATGCGGCTCTGCGATGGAGCCTCTGATCTATGGATTACAGTTTACCAAGGAGACAGCTCTGTGGAAAAATGCTTATGAGGAAGAAATGCCACCACTGTACAGAAAAGCTTGGGCAACCATCTTCTGGGGTCATTCCTCTTACAAAACCACCCTATAAAGTCACGGAAAGACTCTTAACCAAGCACCAGGGACTTGGCAGCTGGCTCCAAGCAGGACCACTCTGACATGCCCATCCTGCGAGGATCACATCCTAACCCCACTCAGCACCTTCACCTGCACTTGCTTCGAGGCCAGCAGGACTGAGCTTGCTTTCTGTTACTTCTCCAAAGAAATAAAAACAATGCCCCGTGGTTTTACCTCTGAGGTCCACCGCAGCTAGACGGATGGCCCCAATATTTAAGCTTGCATCATGAATTAATCCAGGACCTTCTGAACAGCCAGGCATGCCTCTGACCTTCAGCTTTTGAACCAATGCTCATCTGAATAAAACCCCACATGGCAGATACTGAGACCAACAGAAGACCAGCCTCCCTCTCTAATTAAAGTATTTACCATTGACTTATCCATAGCCACAAGCACCTCTCATGCACCCATGACTGCAGTGCAAAGCAAGCAGTATTCCTGAAAAGTCAAGCAGGTCATCACAAAGTAGCCAGCAACATTCTCTGAGCCCGATCTGGAAAATCCCAGTGGAACAGCTGTGGGTTAAATGTTAACACAGATGCTTTTTACACAGAATGAGGCACTTTTTATAACCCATTGGTTGGGAAATCCTTTTCAAGCCAATGGGAACTGCCACACTGGTGTTTGCAAGCCCTGGGTGCTGCCCCAATGGCACCAGTAAGGTGGACTGGATGAGTGATGAACCATGAAATCACCTTCCCGTGCCGAGGGTGCCCACGAGCCTTCTGGGAGTGAGGGGCCCAATCCTGAACTCAGCGTTCGAGGGGCGGCCTCACCAGTGCCCAGGACAGGGGCACAGTCACTGCCCTGCTCCTGCTGGCCACACCAGTCCTGATACAAGCCAGGACGTTGTTGGCCCTCTTGGCCACCTGGGCACCCTGCTGGCTCATATTCAGCCACCTGTTGACCAACACCCCCAGGTCCTTTTCCACTGGGCAGCTTTCCAGCCACTCTGCCCCACGTTTGTAGCGTTATGTGGGGTTGTTGTGACCCCAGCGCAGGACCCGGCCTTGGCCTTGTTGAACCTCACCCAGCTGGCCTTGGCCCATGGATCCAGCCTGGCCTGGTCCCTTTGCAGAGCCCTCCTCCCCTCAAGCAGATCCACACTCCTGCCCAGTTTGGTGTTTTCTGCAAACTGACTGAAGGTACTCTTGATCCCCTCATCGCAGAGTCCTAAAGCCAAAAATCAGAGAAGAACCCAGATTTTACATTGCTCATCAAACTTTCCAGTGGCTCCAATTAGCGTTGCTGTATTACGTATAACCCTTAATTGCTCTCTGTATCACTGCATACACTATACAGGAGGCAATACCCAGGCTTTCACCTTCAGCTCACAGAACCAAGGCCCTACAGCCACAAGGTTTTTCCCAAAATCTCCCAACCTTGAGCCACGAAAGCCATCATTTATGTGCTGCTTGTGGGCATGAGAAAGAAAAAGCTCACTGAAAGGCTTGGCTGTTCCTTATTATAAACCCTCCACACCCTTATACACATTTCCCTCAAACTACAAAATAGTATCGCATGCTTTTACAAGGCTGTAGGTTTCATGCACTACAAAGCAGCACCTCCGTGCGTTCCCGATTTCTGCCCGGCTTTGACTCACATTATCCCTTAATTGTCCAGTTTTGTTTACAACGTACAAAGGAAAAGCTCCGGTGCAGCTTTCCACCCCCTGCAAGCACAGATATTGTTTATTTATAGCTCCTTATTTGCAGAGCGCCTATGGAGATGAGATGTCATTCACAGGGGAAGGCAGACGGATTGAATCCATCACTGCGTGGAAGGGCCGGGGGTATTTCATAAAAGAACCACAATTCACAATGGAAGATAAATTATCCAAACCTTTACGCATCCTCGTCTGCCAGTTACCGTCTCGACACAAACTTGGCAAAAAATAAAGCAAAAGCCCCTTTTTCTAAGTCTAGCAGGAAAGTAGAGATCTCCATTCTCCAGTTTTTAAGCTTGACGAAGGGAATGGTTGCAATGTTGCAATGACGAAGGGAACGGCCTCTGTTTATTTTTCCCTAGCTATTTAGAACCATAGAATATCTCAGGTTGGAAGGGACCCATAAGGATCATCAAGTCCAGCTCCTCACAGGACTACCTAAAACTAAACCACATTTAAGCCCATCTAGGTTTCAATCTCCAGTCTTGTCTAATGGATACGGCCGCATCACTGACTGACCACCCATATGGTCTTAATCATCTTTAAAAGTTTCCTTTTATAGGTTGGAGGACAAAAGCTCCCAGCCCAAACTGCTGTAAACTGCTCTACGGGTAGGGTGGGGGGCCCTTCCTACATTAAAAAAGGGTATTTCTGCGTCTGTAGATATATAGCAACAGAGGTAGCAGGGAGCTGGTCTATTTTTCCCATGTAATGATAAAAATTGCCCAAGACAGGCAAGGAAGGATTCTTCATCTGGGAAGAGGGTCAGTATTTCACAGACACCTACAGATTTCCCTGAAAGCATCCGGAAAATTACCTACCTCAGAGTTCATACGATGATCCTACCTATGATATCAAACTCAAATGAAGAAGGGAGAATGGAAAATAGGAAGAACTAAAAAGAAAAAAAAGAAGAGTAAAAGAGAATCAATAGAATAAAATCAACGGAAATACTTACAAATATCTTAGGGGTGGGTGTCATAAGGACAGAGCCAGACTCTTCTCAGTGGTGCCCAGCACCAGGACAAAGGGCAATGGGCACAAACTGAAGCAGAAGAGGTTCCACTTGAACGTAAGGAAGAACTTCTTTACCTTGAGGGTGACCGAGCCCTGGCCCAGGCTGCCCAGGGGGGCTGTGGAGTCTCCTTCTCTGGAGATATTCAAAGCCCACCTGGACGATGTCCTGTGCCCCCTGCTCTGGATGAGCCTGCTTGAGCAGGGGGGTTGGACAGGGTGATTTCTGGAGGGCCCTTCCAGCCCCTGCCATGCTGGGATTCTGTGAATAAACTAATCCAACAAAGGGCTGTGGCATTTAACTTCAGACCACACTGGAGGCAGGATGGTCTGCCTTAGGCTGGAGCCAAATTCCCACTTTTCGGGGCCCATCCTACAAACCTCTGCTGAACGCAGCAGCTGGCTCTGCCTGGTGCACAGACAGACTCTTTCAAGGATATAGTTCCCATATTTTACTTGCTAGCCAAACACAATCATGCCAACACCCCGCCGCGGAATTACAAGTATTTATAATCAACCTACCCATTAAACTGACAATGTTCAATTAGTTTCTTGGGGACAGACCTTCGTGGAGCCCTGTGGGACCTTCCTTCACCAGGGTACTGCTCTTGACAAGACCCGTCCAGTCCACGCACCATGCCCTGGAGCTCAGCTACCTCCTCTGCTACCTGGCTCAGATCTTCTAAGCTTGACATGGCCCATGCAATGACCTTTCT
The DNA here is from genome assembly GCA_034008185.1 of Gorsachius magnificus. Classification (NCBI taxonomy): domain Eukaryota; kingdom Metazoa; phylum Chordata; class Aves; order Pelecaniformes; family Ardeidae; genus Gorsachius; species Gorsachius magnificus. The sequence goes on from CM067091.1 coordinate 11,743,510, forward strand.
ATTTCCCCATTTACCACATGGTGATAATATCCCAGGGCCAATATAGTCACGGGCTTACCAATTCAATGGCCTGGGAGACTGGAGGGGATATATCCAAACACGTCCTTTGCTAGAGACAACCTCAAACTCATTCTTTATGCGCTCCGGTCCTTCATCAGAGGTAACCAGCTCAGGTACATGATATCCCATGAAAACAGACACACTGTGTGTATCAGCACAGATCTAACCAGAGTATTTCTTAGCGTGGGCAGCTCAGGGAACTGCATGTAGATAAACACAATTTTGAGCCACAGCATGCCGATGTCCTATGCCTGTTCTACAGGAAAGCAGGCGATAGCTCTCAGTTTTCCCACCTCTGACCCCCTCCCACTTTTGGGCTCAGCTTGCAAATCACACTGTTACAGAAGACAAAGTAACCCATGTATCTGCAGTAATTTATTTTCCAAACCCACTGTGGTAACAGCAGGAATTGTCTGTAAGTAAATGGACCATTTATTTATGGATCATAAAGAGCGCTCAATTCGTCATAACCACGGAGCAAAACTGAAGGTTCCCCCTTTGCCTGTGGACACCAGGCTCCTGTGAGCTGGGCAGTGGTGGGCAGGGGGCAGCTAAAAGGCAGAAGAAAATTCATTTATTCCCTCTCCCCTTCCACAATATCCTCGATATTTAAATGTAGACCAGAAAAAAACTTCAGAACGGAAAGAAAGTTGGGCTGTGAGAGTCTAAGGTCTAGCCACATGTTCTCATCTCCAGGATAACAGTGGGAATGAAGAGCTGCCACGAGCACAAACTTCTCCCCTTGGTCAGAGCTGCAGCCAGATGGAGTCCAACCCATGGAGAGCATCCCTGCTCCTGAGAGCAACCGCCTGCCTGCAGGCAACTCAGCAGAGAAGCCCCAGTGGGTTACGGCCATCGAACCTCCTAGATTTGGAAGAGGCTCGTTGGAAAAGGACCATTTCCTTACCACAGCAACTTGGACAGGAATTACTGAGAGTGAGTTTTGAGATACTTGGAGGTAGGGGTGGAAACTGAGCACAGTCAAGGTGGGGACCCAACAAAGAGCAATCTCAGCCCCATTGGGCCAGGAATTACAAGGCGGCAAGGTCACCAACAGGGGGAGAAATTCAGCTGAGCAATTTTGAGGAGGAGGGAAAAGTAGGAAACGATGCTGGCAAGCACAGGGTGAAATCAAACCGGAGAAATCAATAAAGGGAAAGGACAGAGAGGGGTGACGGGACAGGGGAAAAGATAAATTAAAGGCTTGCCCAGGGGTTATGATGGCTAGTGAGCAATAAATTAAATAAAAGAGGGCAAGAGGGACAAGCAAGGTAGTGTGAAAAATTAATTAAAAGGAAGGAAGGCATAACCAAGGCATAAAACATGGGTGCTGGTGGAAAGATTAGAGGACCCGGGGAACGAAGAGGCTTTTGCCTAAGAGGAGCCAAGGCAGAGGCTGTGAAGGCTGCGACCGCATGTGAGGGTCAGATAAACAACACGGATGCGTTTTCAAGAGCATGAGAAGTAGGAAACCATCGAAGAAGGGAGGTGGTGTTGCTAGTGCTGAGGTGCTGCTACACCGCGCTTCCCTCCTCAGCTTTTGCAGCCAAAACACAGTGGGGCATTGACTCCCCCTGCCTGCCTGCGAACAGTCTCCTCCCACCCATGGAGGGGGGCAGGGGTGCTGCCTGCAGGATGAAGCATCACACAATGGGTTATTTTAGCTGGGTATCTTCAATGCACGTCTGCTGAGACATCAGGAAAGGGGTGAATTGGTCTGACTTGAGCTTGGCTGCCTCCAGGACCCCCTCCAGCTCTCCAAAACAAAACTCAGCCCTCCCTGCGACCATTTCTGAGGGTGCCCCCCAGCTCCTGAGCAGAAGCCGCCAACATCTCAGCCACTGCAGTTCAGTTTAGCCTATGCCCTGGTGTGGATGTACCCTGTTGACTTCTTCAGGCTCATGGGACTTTGGGTGGTGGGCAGAGGACCCTGGCCTCAGGGGATTTATGTGATAAGTGCAGGCTTACATCCAAGTCCCTGTGGGGTCTATTTGCCACTACAGACTTGGATGCTGGGTCTCAGACCGCACAGGGGAGCACCCTGTTTGCCTCAATGGTTGTCCCAGAGTGAGCAACCTTCACCCTTTTACGCTGAAGCAGTTCCACTTTGCACAAAATAACGACACGCACTGGGAGATCTGGAGACGGGGAAGGGAATGGATGGAGAGAGCACAGCTCTGCAGCCTGGCAACTGCACAACTCACTTGAGCATGTGGGAACCCTGACTGCCTCTGGCCTCAAAAGCACCCCTCATTTTAGCCCAGGACACTTACAGGGTTGCCCAAGACCGCAGGAGCCTCCAGGCATCACGTCAAGCTGAGCAATGAGCTCTGTGAGCTGCTACTGCCCGTTGCCGCAAAGCTCCCCAAGTCAGTATTTCGTTAGCGGGCTGTTAATTGCCACCGTAGTGCACATGGTGCTTTGCTTTCAGAGGATTTCTCATGAGGAGTAGAGATATCATTTTTAGAAGAAGAGCCAACGAGTGTTTGGGGGCACGTGTAGAAGAAACGATTACATGAATCTTTTCAGGCCCTTCGAATCATAGGGGAAAAGAAAGAATTGGACAAGTCTGGATCATACCTGCCTTTAAAACTGCATTCTTTGAAATGAACAGGCTGCCTCAGTGCTCAGAGACAGCTAAGAAGATTACAAGCAAAAGATACCTATGCCAGAGGAGGGAAGAAGAAATAATAAAGGCATTCAACGCTATAACAAGCAAATAAAAAAAAAAAAAACAAAAACCTAAAGCAGACGCTGTGGATGGACCAGGAGGGGTACAAGCAAGATCAATACACTGACAGCGGCAGCCAAAGTCGGGAAAGGAACAGATTCAGAGCTCCACCGCAGGGCTGAGCCACCCAGCCCCGAAGACAGCACACAGACTTCCATGGGTCTCAGCAGCTACCGATCAGGCACTCCGGCGAACGGTGGAAGGGAAGCAGGACAAGAAGTAATGGCTAATTAACAACATCAGAGAAAGCCAAAAGGGCTCCCTCTCCTCTCTCTGCCCTAACAAACTTTGCTTTGGCTTCTGCTTGAACTGGACTGGTGACAGGCAAGTGACAGTTCATTGCACCCTATGCACAGTAGGGAGCGGGTAAAGCCTTAGGCAAGTTGTAATGTAAACAGACAGGGAAAAGGGGGCGTTTCCACACCATTTTATCATACCAGAGCAGCGACACGTAGGGTAGCAGGGCTCAGTCCAATGGAACACCAGTTTGAGTTCAGCACGGGCGCCACAGGGATCTGATCAGAGGGAGCCTGTGCTGGATCCGGAACCGAGCACGCTGCTCCTGAGGTCCCGCTCCCCAACTCCACTGAGACGCTGCCTGTCCTGACTTTGTGTGCACTTCATACCGTTCACAAACTCAGCCTGAGGGCCTTTCCCACCTCTTGTGGCATTCCCTCTAGATCGGCCACCGTGATTCAGTGGGAATTTCGGTGCACAGCAAGAACACAAGCTGCCTCACTCTTTTATAAGAAGGCACAAGCAGATGACTGAGAGCCCCATGGTTACTGCAGGCTGCAGGCGACCCAGGGCTCCCAGCTGACACCATGGAGTGCAGAGCTGGTGCAGGCTGGGCGTCAGCACACGCACCGCAGCTCGCCTGTAAGCGGTTGCCTGTCCGGCTGCTGTAAGACAGGCTCTTCCACCTGTGCACGTGGACTCTTACCGATGTTTCTCTGGAGCCTGTACTACACAAAGCTGCACAACCCCGAAGTCATGTGGCAGGCAGATCTGCCGGGCAGGACAGCATTCCCTTCCCAAGTTACTTCTCCGAATATAACAGCACTGGAAGCTTTTGCCCTGTTAAAACACTAATTCCTAGAATTACTAACCCTCCTAACTATGAGTCATGGTTCAAGAGTACGGCATTAATGACACCCTCAATTCACCCAGCTTCAGAGAGGCCCGAGGCTGCCCTGCTGACGGCATGCGGTGCCTTCCAAGCAGAAATCTGTCACTTGAAAGCATTCACGCAAAATCCTTGGTACTTTCTGGTTTTAGCTGTGTTGGAGGAAATTCAAGTACAAGGCATATATCCACTCCGTGGCCACGCACACCGAGGCGGGCATGCGGAGCCACCACCAACCCCTTCTCAGGCTAAGCCCTTCCTGACACCATGGCTCCCAGCTATTATGCTGCTGCTCGGGGAGCCCCAGACACAGCCCAGGTTCAGTTCTGCGCTTGATGCGACCCAGGCACGTGTTCAATCTGCAATCAGATGGGACACAACGAGGCTCATGGGATGAGGTGACCATGGAGGAGAAGACAACCTCCTCCTGGTTCCCAGACAGCATGGCAAAACCAAGCTTTTAGGGAAAGATGCAGAGGGCTAACACAGGGTTTGACTGTAAGGCTTTCCCCTAGCATGCAGGAAAAGAACAGGCAAGCAGAAGACCAAGACTGCCATGGTCCCTGTTTGTCACCCTCCTGTGAAGAGGGTCTAGAAGAGCCCACCACCAGGAGCTCATCCCAGCAGAACTCCTCCACCAGAGGAAAACTGGGGACCCAGGTCAGTCCTCCAAGGTCACCCAGGACGTCCCAAGGTCACCCTTACTGACCTTCTGCCCCTGTTTTTTTTAATAGTTGAACCCCCACCCTCAGGAAGAAAACAAAGACGACAGGATTTTAGAGGAAAAAACCATCCTACCCCACAGAGCTCATCATCAACGCAGGGTGTGCGGCACCCAGCACCCTCCAGACATTACAGCACACTGGGGAAAGGCATCCAGCCTGAACTCCCCAGGCAGCACAAGGTCCCCGACATCAGTGCTAGGTCTTTGTGTCACACCACAGCCTGCAAAAGGTCAGTGCCTCGTGGAAGAAACACATATGATCATGAAATACTACAGAAGGAGGGTGGTAAAACAAGCAACTTTTTGGCTCATTTCCTATAATCCCCAATTCAAGCCAAGCTGGAAGCAAATCTCAGGCCTGGATTTCTCTTGATGAAGGAACGTGGCCATCTGTCTGTTTATCTTTTCTGCATTTCTTGCTAACCCTTATGTCTCTCCTTAAAAATAAAATATCCATGCTCATGTGTCATACTTGATGCATCTGACAAGGTCAGAGCCATTGCATCCCATCAAGCATGTGCCGATACAGCCTTGCAAAGGGAAGCCAAGAAGAGATGTGCAAATAGAGCTCTACTTTCATATTTTCATTCTAAGGCACCTCCTTGACTTCTGATTTCTGACTTACTTTCCAGCTCCAGTACTCAGCCAGAAAGCTGCATCTGGTTAGGAAAGGACACTGGGAGAGCAACACCGAGGTTGTCATCTCCTGTGTCTGAGCACCTCATCACAGAATGGCAGGGGCTGGAAGGGCCCTCCAGAGATCACCAAGTCCAATCCCCCTGCTCAAGCAGGCTCACCCAGAGCAGGGGGCACAGGACATCGTCCAGGTGGGCTTTGAATATCTCCAGAGAAGGAGACTCCACGGCCCCCCTGGGCAGCCTGGGCCAGGGCTCAGTCACCCTCCAAGTCAAGTTCTTCCTCATGTTCAAGTGGAACCTCTTCTGCTTCAGATTGTGCCCATTGCTCCTTGTCCTGGTGCTGCGCACCACTGAGAAGAGTCTGGCTCCGTCCTCATGACATCCACCTCATGGAGGAACGTTTTTACCGTCCTAACACCAGTTCAAGCTGGAACAGAAAGACTGTTCCCTTTTGGAGGCTGAGAACTGAGAAATTCAGGACCAGCTCCTCAATGCTGACTGGATGACTTTGATGGCTGAAGCCCAGCCAACTGGCCAGGGAGCCCAGGAACATAACAGTGGGGAACTTGAACCCTGAGGCAGACATTCAAACCTCTTTTCATGCAGCATTAAATCCTGTCCCCCCACCTTTCTCTCCATAACGCGCAAGACTCCTTGAGCAGGCAGCAACTGGCCCTTGACAGGAGGGGCAGAAAACACCTTGAAGGTGATGGGGAAACCAAGCCAAGATGGTGAGGATCTGGTGATGCAGAAAGAGGTGCAAAGAGCCCATCCTCAGGCCTTCTGGCCATCAGCTTGGTTCTCGAAGGAGTTAAGGTGTCAATAAATAGAAGCCACCCCACTCCACATCTGTGAGCACTCCCTTGAGTTCTTTACAAATGGCCTCCAGCTGGGTTCCCGTTCAATGAAGGCACAGGTCTGGCCAGGGGATGTGCCTGTGACAGACCACTAACACCTGGGGCAGCTCTGATGTGCCCACTGGAGCAATTCCAAATCTTTTAAGGTTTCATCCTGCAAACATTTTCACCTGAAGATTGAGCACAGGCATTATCATTAACCACAGCAGAAGAAATGACTCGTGCTATCATCTGTCAGCTGGTGCTCACACAAGGGAGTTATCTGGGAAAAAATTTTACATTTTCCATTCATGCACTAACTTAATCTGAATTAACCTTCAAGTCTTGAGAAGCTCTGAGAAACAGATGATTTCAAAAAGCAAATCCAGAAATGAAAAAACCAAAAATCCCCAAATCAGATAATTTAAATTGACATGGTATTTTGATAAGCTCAAGATTTGCAGAAACCTTAGTTCTCAGGTATGATACTCATCTTGAATTGCTTGCTCAGCTCTTAAAAGAATCGAACGTTTTGGTTGATCGCAGGAAACCAGCTCAGCTCTAGAAATTAATCCTTGACTCAGGGAGGTATTATTAACCCATGGCTTGCTTTGACCACGAGAGTTTTGACTGAATTTGTAGGTTTAAAAGTAGACATATGCTTGAGTTCTTTTGGTTTATCAATGTTTTAAATCTCAAACTAGATACCACACAATCCACTGGACCACGTATACAGTAAGTGAAGTCCTTTTTGATTTTCTGTTCAGCCTCACTGTCCTTAAATAACGCCAGATGACCTGCTCTTCTCACATACATTTAGCTCACAAGACATGAGCTAAATCATCTTCTCCTTGCAGACTGCACTACCAGCTGCAAGGTCCAGAGCACGTTGGTCTCCCAGGCAGAGCTGCTGGCAGTGGCCCGTCATGCAATCCATCATTTGGCATCTGGAAGCACCGCAGCTTTCCTGCTGTCTTGGCAGAGCAGTTGAGAGCTTCATGCCATTAATTTGCTTATTTAAAAGCACAGGTAACCACGGGGACAGAGCAATGAGGCTGCTTATGAAGGGTTAATTAGCATCTCCCACTAACTCGCCCCTAGCAGAGCCATGCAAGCCTGGCACAGGCAGAAATGAGGAAAAAGCCTCTCAAAGAACCTCTGTGAGGCTCTTGCCTGAAGAATGGCAGCTCGGCGCGTCAGGATTTGGCTCTTGCTGGAAAACTTGATCCTTTATCGGAACTGCTTGGGTTCCCACTCAAAACCAGCCAAGCTCAGCTCTGCATAGGCAGAATGCACGCGGGGGCAAAGGGAGGGGATGGCTCCATCACAGAGAACTTTGGAGCTGGCCGACACCAGGACCTTAGACTACAGACCCCACTCCTGATGCTCGCAACTGCTAATCATCTTCAATCAAAACAACCCCTGACATGCTCTGTTTTTATGACAAACCTTAGTACCAAGAACGTGGCTCTTCTAGCCCCAAACTCATCTGCATCCTTGCAGGGAGCAGTCAGGGACTGGGGCCTCTGCGTGAGGAGGGTGCTCCTCTCACCTTGCGTTCAAAGGACAGGCTCCACAGCCCGCTCTCATCATGCGAGTATCAACCTACTCAAGACGAAACCTGTCCCAGACAAACCAGCTGCCTGGGAACATCCTCCAGCCAACTGTTTACAAATATTGCACACACCATGAGATGGTTCCCAGCACAGACATGTGGGCAACCCTTCCAGAGAATCTACATAGAAAGGATTTTTAACTGGGTCTTTGCATTTATTTACTGTGGATAAGGATTGGGGAGTGTTACTTTGGAGGGAATTTCTGTTCGTGTCCTCCACAGCCTGGACCACCCTTCTCCTCATCCACAGTTCACGGCCAGCACGTCAGCTCTGCCTCTTGAGAAAAGAGCTATGGCCTTGTTTCATAGGGGACCTCACCACACTGAGCCTATAGCAAAAGAAAAACTCTTCAGAGGCACCAGGATTCCCAGGACTTTGGCAGAAAGGATTGAGACAGGTTTGTCCTCTGTGGGTGGTCTCGAGGGTCCTATTGCTGGAGCATGCTGTGAGTACGCACACTTGGACCTGCTTATCCTCATGGTCCTCTTTCGTCTTCTGGGGACAGGTGGGGTCACTGGGCCTATGAGGAGACAGCGAGGATGTGACAGACCCTGGGTCCACTTTCCAGGCAGCTTTTTAACCAGTTCTCCCTTCCTCCACTTCTTAGTTCCTTCTTTCCATATTTTACACAGGCTCAACAGGCTGCATCATAACCAATGGCCAAAGCGGGCTGCAGGTGACAGCACCCACGTCCAGCGCTCCATCTGCAAAGGGGATGGTGTGAATGAGCAGCATATCCCAATTCCTGCCCCTCCACGTTTGTCGCTGGCAACCACTCTCACTGCTAGGACCGTGCCCCGTGCTCTGCAGGAGACAGCAGTGACAGGTCTGAAGCCTCTTCTCCCTTTTATTACTAAACAAAACCACATACTTTGTTTTACCTAGTGGGAACCACCTGAGGGAGTGTCAATTATTTGGGTTTCTTCTCCTTTCATAGAATCACAGAGTGGTTTGGGTTGAAAGGGACCTTTAGAGGCCATCCAGTCCAACCCCCCTGCAGGGAGCAGGGACACCTTTAACCAGATCAGGTTGCCCACAGCCCCGGCCACCCTGGCCTTGAACGTTGCCAGGGATGGGGCCTCCACCACCACCACACTGCTGGGGCTGCAGCCCAGGGTAGGGTTGGCCACCTGGGCTGCCAGCGCACATGGCCGGGTCATGTCCAGCTTTTCCCCCACCAGTGCCCCCAGGTCCCTCTGGGCAGGGCTGCTCTCAATGCCTTCATCCCCCAGCCTGTATGGATACTGGGGGTTGCCCCAACCCAGGTGCAGGACCTTGCACTTGGCCTTGTTGAACCTCATGAGGTTCACACAGGCCTCACCTCTCCAGTTTGTCTGGGTCTCTCTGGATGACATCCTGTCCTTCTGCCATATCAACTGCACCACGCAGCTTGGTGTCATCTGCAAACTTGCTGAGGGTGCACTCGATCTCCCCGTCTATGTCATTGATGAATATATTAAACAGCACCCGTCCCAGTACAGACCCCTGAGGGACACCATAGAATCGTTTAGGTTGGAAAAGACCTTTAAAATCATCAAGTCCAACTGTTACCCTAACCCTGCCATCCCACCACTAAACCATGTTCCTAAGCAGGGACCACTTGTCACCTGTCTCCATCTGGACATCGAGCTGTTGAGCACTACCCTCTGATGCGACCATCCAACCAACTCCTTATCCACTGAACAGACAACCCATCAAACCCATATCTCCCCAATTCAGAGCAAAGGATGTTGTGGGGGACTGTGCCAAAGGCTTTGCAGAAGAAGAGACGATGTCCATTGGTTCTCTCTTGTCCGCTGATGCTGTCACTCCATCATAGAAGGCCACGTAGTTGGTCAGGCGAGACTTGTCCTTGGTGAAGCCATGCTGGCCATCTTGAATCACCATCTTTCTTTAGAGGTTTTCAAAACCCCACCAGCCACTGGGGACAACTGAAGTTTACCGCACTCTTGCAAGAGGAGCCTGTCTGTGGGGCTGGGAGCAGGGCTCAGAGAGCCAAGCATGCTGCACCCTGCTCAGAACTCCCTGACACTTCATCTTCACCTGCTCCTCCATAAGAATCCCTGAGCTGTGAAGGGATGCTGCCGATGAGATAATTGCCCTCAATAATCTTCCCAGCATATGCTCTTGCAAAAGCATGAAGAGAAATAAAGAACTTGTGCGCGCACACGTCAGAATCCACGCTACAGAAACTCTGCCATCTAATTGCCTACAGAGGAATAAAAACTAACAAGAAAAACAAGAGAGAGAAAAGCAGCCACACAGGGCAGTCCACACCAGGCATGAGGTACCTGCCCACTCGTGTTGAAATGACAGAGCTGCAAAGCGAGTGTTGCAAACAACATGGCCAGCAGTCTACAGGAGGTGACCCCCCGTCTCATGGCTTTGCACGCTGCGGCTGCTCCTAAGGCGCTGAAGTTGGTTTCTGATGGTTCGTGGCACCTGTAGACCCTCAGAAGGAATTACAGCTTCACAGTGAGACACATCAGTTACCCTACTGCCCATTCATCTCCTTGACACAGGTGTCTCAGTCACAGGGTGGGACTCGGTCCCCCTGTTAGGCTTTTTTAGACTTGATCATGAACACTGCAAACGCAGCATTCACGTCCCACCACCTCCTCCGCACCGGACACTGCAGCCCTTACCCACAGCCTGCGCCTACCAGCGTCTGTGCTGGGCACCGATACCCGCCGCCTCCTCCTGACCTGCGTCGTCTTTTCTAAATTAAGAAGCCTGTTACATCACTTCCTTCCTTGGCCCACAGGGTGCTAAGAAGGTCACCACCAGATCGTAGCTTAAAGGGGGCTACTGAGTGCTGCCCTAATCCTGGAAGGACAGGAACTGCCCGAGTTGATAAATGACCCAAGCGAGTGATTACAGTCTGGATTTATTTGTGATTAGACACTGTGATGGCCTGCTCCGACTGTTTTGGTTTCTTTTCCTAAGACAGACCAAGAATTTGATCCATCCAGTTTTTGCTGGGCTCCCTAAGGATTCTCTGTGTCCTCTCACTATAGGACACTTCCAACCCTGCATGGGTGGACTCAGTAACAGGTATTTCTGTGACCTTCCCTGCATTGCCAGAATGACGGGCATTTTCATTAGCCCTCCCAGTTCTCCTGAGTGACCCTCAACGTTCTTTGCCAATTGCCTGAATGACAGACCTTTTCACAGCTCTTTCTGCATCCCTCAAGAAATAGGTGGTTTCACAGCTCCCTCTGGAATCAACCTTTACTGTGTGTGCTCCCAATAACTGGAGGGAGAAGTGAAAAATGAAAAAGCCAATAATCAGCCGGCAGTGTTCAAGGGTGCAGAAGTCCTGCAGCAGCGAAGAACTCGCGGGCTGACGGAGGTGCTGCAGCTCAGGCCCCGCACTTGCCTCCGCTTACCGTAAATACCCTGCACAAAAGAAGGCTCCATAGTTTAAAGCACTGTTTAATATGCCAACAGCCAAAACAAAACTTTGAAAAACTTCTGGCAGTGTTCTCTTCTAAAATGCCTTGAATATTAGAAGAATAAGGTGTTTCTTCAATGCTGCTGGATCCTGTAATTTCATTTGCCGAGTTAAATCCTGGTCTGTGGAATTAGGGCAGAGTGGTTCTCTTACTCATGCAGAAAAGGGCTTTTAGCCAGATCATTTGTTTAACACATCTGCACGTCAGAAGTTTTTAGTTCTCCTTTGTGTCAAGATATTCTCACCACTACTAAAGGAAGGTACGTTAAGGTGGAAAAGGCAAATGGTTTTAGACAAATCAGAAGCAAACCCAAATGCCCTTTCCCCTTCAACTGCTTGAAGGTTTGAAAAAGGTTGGGTGAATCTTTACCCCTCTGCTAGCTGAGGTTTCCTGGATTAGCTTTCCAAATGAGGTAAGTGCAAAACACTTGGATCCCTATTTACTGTATGTGGCACCTCCTGGGGTCCACCAAGCAACAGCAGAGCTCCCACCCCTATGATAACAAGTTTTACCTGATCACATTTATTTTTTCTCCCTCCTACATTAAGTTCCTGAGGAAAAATGCAACCACGATACCAATTAAACCAAATGTGTTAGACCAGGACTGGAAACCCCGCCGACCTGGAAACTGAGGACCTGCTTTTATCCATCTGTCTGGGAACTGGAGGGACGAGCCCACTGCTGAGGACATTCACACCATGAATCGTGCATGGTACGATGCCGCCCTGAAACCTTCATTCACCCTCTGCTGAAGCAAACTCCAGGTTCTATTCACCCACAGGCCCCTTACTCCATTATTACTGAAACAAAACTCCCACAAAGCCAGGAAGAGACCCCTGAGCTCCAGACTTCATTGACTTAATTGCTCAGGAAGCACAGCAAGTTTCTAATAGCCACAGTGATTCCTGGACCAGAATTTCCCAGTACTCAGGTCACCCTCTCACTGGCTCTGATCCCTAAACCCTCTCCCATCCCTCCACAAAACCTCTTCTTCAGAGAGATGCTTTCAGCTCAGCCTGCCTGGCCAAGCTGGGTCTGGAGGATGTTAAAGCTCACGCCCCGGCAGTGCCATGTCTGTTGGCTCTTTGCAGTTTTGCCTGTCCGAGCTCACAGTCTACACAGTCCAGAGCTGATGGGAACTGGGTCCAGGTCTCTGTACTCCCACTCCAGTGCCTTAGGAAGTTGGCACTTCCTAAATTGTGGCCTGAGGACGCTGCTGTACCCTTTGGGGATGGGGGAACCGCCTCTGTCCTGACCGAAGCATCAAGAAACACAGCCCCGATTTACTGGTGTCCAAGGGAATACCAAGAGCGTGCTTTCACCCAGCCCATTTTCAAGAGGATGCTCTGCTCACCCCGTGCAGGGGCAGTACCAGGGTTTGGATGAGACTCTGGGCACCCTCCTTCACCGCAACACCCATTCTGCAAGGCGAGCCCGCTGGCCCCATGCGCAGCCCCTCCTCCCCAGCTTCCCTCTGCAACCTCCGGCTCCAGGCTGTGCACCACCAGAGAAGTCAAGAGCAGAGTCCACCTCTACATCACCCCGAAGTCATGCTCGTAGCCACCGTAGCTCACAACAAACTGCAAACATAACTTTTAGAAGAAATATAAGCAATGAGTCAGAAATGAAACCATGCCAAAGCCCACCATGTGCAAAACCTATCACAGTTTGCCTGTCAGGGTGTAATTAAAGCAAAGCCGTTTCTATTGCCAATAGCAGACAAGGGAACGGCAGGTTCTCAGCACATCCATCAACCTTTTGATTCCTTGAACCTTACACCAGGCTGGGATGAGGCCACTTTCAGCAGGCTGAAAGAGAAAACCTGCAGCCTGAATGCAGAACGAAGCCCACTCCTGCAGTTCAGCATCTGAAGCGAGGTGTCCTTGCTGCCCCAGATCTCACGCCGAGTCCCACTCACATGGCAGTCAGGAATCGCAGGGATCCCTCCCACCATTCCTCACGTCTAAAGGTACCTGACGACCCAGTTCCATGGGTTACCTACCGGGGCTGGTGCGGGCACTCGGGGTTTGTCAGTCCTTCCCGTCGCCGACTGGGAGCAGACGCAGCACCCCTCTATGGTCTCAGCTTCAGCCTGCAAGAATCAGGACAAGGGGTTTTTTTTTGCTAGTCGTGGTAAGCAGATAATCCAGTACTTTCTAACCCTCAGCAGAGAAGGGTACGCTGTATTGGAAAGAAAAGCCACTGGCTGGTTGTCTGCAAGGATCAGACCCAGGACTTTCCGAGCTAAGACACTGAGCTGCTTAGCAAGGAGCTCAGACTAGAGCAGAGCCAGTTGTGTTGGCAGGGCTGAACGCTTGGGATAGCAGCTGGGAGGGTGGTTTGGACTGGCTGGGGCATGAGAAATCCCACAAGCATTGCTACATCGTCTTTATGCTTACAGAGAACAAGGCAGACAGCGGGCAGAGGCGGGCGGGAATTTTCGGTCACGATGGTTGGGATTTGTTAAGGGAGAACAGAGTTTCTTCAAATGGAAATGTCTCACAGTAAAGCAGGAACTTTTTCATGGTTTCTAATCTGTGTTTTGAAACTGAAGATGTTGCTTTGGGTCAGGCTGACTTGATTTGAAACATTTTGTTGCTGGAATTGAAATGTTCTGCTTTAAGTCAGTTCCTCTGGGTCCCCTCAGGCTGCCAGGACATCTCCTGGGACTTTAAATTAAGGTGCTTTCCCTTTCCTGCCGTGGGCTGGGATACCTGGCTGGGCTGCAGGCAGCGCACTGATGTTATCTCCCTGAGAGACCTGCCCGGTAGAAACGCAACCAGGGCATTGCAATTTTGGAGCTACAGGGCTTTCTACAGCGTTTTTTATGTCAGGCAACATGCAAGTGCCCACTGAACAGGCTCCCAGCACAGCAGTGTCAGCGCCGTGAGGCCGACATGTGACCCTCCCCGCAGGGAAGGCTGCCGAGCGCGGCCACCCACCCCATGAGAACTGGTCCCATCAAATCCTCACTCCTCTGCAACCAAAGGCAGGCTGAATCGTCCCAGCACCCCAGGGCAAGGAGCCGGGAGCTGGGGTTCAACGGATGGGACATAGTGAGAGCTCCTCTGTGCTCTCCAGCCCCAGGCTCCGGGACAAGGACTGGCCATCCGAGCTCACAGCCTACATAGTCCAGAGGTGATGGGAACCGGGGCCAGGTCTCCATACTCCCACCTAAGTGGAGTGCCTAAGCCATTAACAAGATCCAGTCATTTAAACCTATTCCTTCCAATCAGCCTTCCTGGGCTAGCAATGACCTACAACAGAGGCAATAAATCACCGTGAGATTCCTACTCTGCTTTCTCCACCCTCTTCAAAACGTTGATGACTCCCACCTCCTGCCTTCCAAGCAACGCTTCCTGAGCAACCACGGCTTTTCCTGAAAGACCAATACTTTTTCCACCCTGCTCTGTGAAATACACGGATATGTGGCCTGCCTGGCCACTCCGGGAGGGCAGGAGGAGCAGTCAGGGCTCTGCCACCACATTGGGTGGAACGGTTAGCTCTTCCCCCCAGCCTGCCAGGAGAGGCTCACCGTAATTAGAGGCTCAATCCGTTATGTCACAGCACCGCAAAAGGTCAAACTGGAATGAAGTTTTTAATTAAAACTGAGAAAGCACTAAAGAGACAGAGAAATGAAGCACGGGGCTTCAAGCACCAATATAAGGAAGAAATTCTTTACCATGAGGCTGGTGAAACAGTGGCATGGGGATGTGGTGCATCAAAGAGCGTCAGAAGCCCTGAGTTCTAGTCTTTGAGACCCAGGGCCAAATTACTGCATCATTTGTGTCCCTTCAGATGTTACGTTAGATCTGGATGAGGTCTACGAAGTTGACTGATAACCTGAAGTGGAAGTTGTACAGGAGGGGGCATAGAAAAACCTCACCAACTAGAACGATCGAGGGAGCTAAAAGGAAACCCGCTTCTGCTGCTCCATAATCCCTCTTTTCCCAAATGTACAGCTAGCCGAAAGACCAAATGGTCCTGCTCTTAGAGAGCTCCTCTTCACCGCATGAGTCCTAATGAATTCCGGCAGCAGGAGCAGCAGACTCCAGCCCTCGCAAGGCTGAAGTCAATCAGCCAAATGCACCATCCTGTGATTTTTCTAGAATCACTTCAGCCCACGATGCAAAAGTGAAGGAGGAAGGAGCCAAGTACACTGCCAGACTACCACCACATCTTTCAAACAAAGTAAGTGCACTAAAACGTGCTGTTTTATTTTCACTCTGGGCTCCCACAGCATTTCCCTTCTCTCCCTGAATGATAACGGGCATAAAAATTAAATATAAATTCTCCAACAAAAAGCGAAACGCACTGAAGGGTAATAAATCATGGGGGCTGGATGGCATTCAGAGGAAGTTGGGGGAAGGAATAAAGGATGAAATAGTGTAGATACTGACTAAGATATATCATAGGCCCTTAAAAACCCAAGACTCATCCTCAGGGCAGGGGATTCAACACAATGGGTGGAATTTTGATGAAGCAGCAAAGGGAACTTGCCCAGCGAAGTGGTGGGGTTGGTACGTGGTGCCTGCAGTCCCGCAGGGCTCAGAGCATGGCATATGTCACCCCAGCACCACGCTTGCACCCCCACCTCATGCGGCGATGAAGACCCCGACAAAAGCATCTTCTAATCTCCCCAAAGCCACAGTTCTGTACCAGTTGCTGACCCCCAAGGTCAGAAGACCTGCAAACAGAAAGTCTGTTATGGGGGCTCATAATGTATTTTGTACAAACCAGGAGAGGTGCTCTTCCTGCTCACCCGAAGGCCCCACAGGGATGCACCCCCAGGACGGGTGCCTCCCCTCTTTTTCCCCAGGGCCGCTTGCCAAAAGTGAGCCATTGCGCTGGCACCGGCAGTGGGATCCACTGGGGACTCCAAAAAAAGTAAAGAGGGACCAGGCCAGTGCTGCAGAGGGGATATACACATTTTCGAACAGCAGAGGTCACGGGCTGGATGCTCTGATGACCCGAGATTCTTACATCGGCATTTCCAGTAACGTGAAACACTCCCCAGGGCATCACACAAAAGCACAACAGTCTGGAAATGCTATATATCAGCACCAATTTGCTTCTAATAAACAAGATCACCTTTAATTTTGCAGGCACCTCCTACTTCATTAAACTTAAAGATCTTGCTCTCCAGGGGTTTCCTCCTCAACTGGGGCAGGAAATGAAAAGGCAGAAAATGCAATTTAATTGGGGATGAAGCTTCATCTTTACACTGCCTATCATAATTATGTGTCGTTTAAAAACAAGCACGGAGCAGGTGTGAAATGGCACCAGCTCCGGATGCGCATAAAAAAGGTTGACACCAGCAGCACGTCTCAGCAAGAATCAGATGGTGCAACTTGAAAACGCCTTGTCTCTTTGGTTTGTCTTCCTTTGTTCCCTCAAACTTCTCAGAAAAAATCTCCCTTTGAAGTGGGAGAGAAGAAATGGCGTCTTTGTGAAGCCGAGTGGTTTGAAATGAGCCAACAGTGTGCCCTTGTTGCCAAGAAAGCCAACGGCATCCTGGGGTGCATGAAGAGGAGCATGGCCAGCAGGGTGAGGGAGGCTCTCCTCCCCCTCTACTCTGCCCTGGTGAGACCCCATCTGGAGCGCTGCGTCCAGTTCTGGGCTCCCCAGTTCAAGAAGGATGAGGAGCTACTGGAGAGAGTCCAGAGGAGGGCTACAAAGATGATGAGGGGACTGGAGCATCTCTTCTACAAGGAAAGGCTGAGGGAGCTGGGCTTGTTTAGCCTGGAGAAGACTGAGAGGGGATCTCATCAACACGTACAAATATCTTAAGGGTGGATGTCATGAGGACGGAGCCAGACTCTTCTCAGTGGTGCCCAGCACCAGGACAAGGGGCAATGGGCACAATCTGAAGCAGAAGAGGTTCCACTTGAACGTAAGGAAGAACTTCTTTACCTTGAGGGTGACCGAGCCCTGGCCCAGGCTGCCCAGGGGGGCTGTGGAGTCTCTTTCTCTGGAGATATTCAAAGCGCACCTGGACGATGTCCTGTGCACCCTGCTCTGGGTGAGCCTGCTTGAGCAGGGGGGTTGGACTTGGTGATCTCTGGAGGGCCCTTCCAGCCCCTGCCATGCTGGGATTCTATGAAAGGAAGAGAAGGTCATTTCAGCAGCCTGTTGCTGGGGCACAGCAAGAGTCCCTGCAAAACGTGGGGCAGGGCTGGTACTGGCACATAGGATGGGCGAGCGGAGGTGAGGGTACATCAGCGCAGCCATGTGCCCCAGCCTCTCTTCTGCATAACGATGGTTTCGGTGCTCATCTGCTCCCCAGAGCCCTTCCAAAATCTGCGAGTGGGAGGGCCACACAAGTGCTAGGAGAGACCATAGGGAACCGTGGAGAAACCAAACCATTTGACTTCAAAACACATGCAGAGCATCTCAGCTCTGAGCATGAGCATCCCTGGGCTCCCATGCTGTTTGCTTGGTTGGTCTGACATGCCGGTGCCTTCCCCCTGAAAATGTGATGCCTGAAATTCGACTTGGAGCAGAGATATCCACCCTTTGTGTCCTTCTGGACATTATCAGTAACACCCCAGATTTAAATAGTGCCTATTTTTCTAACAAGTGCCTTTTCTATACTTCCACTGTGGGAGATAAAATAGGGAGGAACTCCCTTTGACTGGTGCACTTTAATGAGTTGCCTGTGGTCGTCAAAGCCCTGCTCTTGTATTCTGATGCAAATTCAGTCTCTTTCATTTTAAGCAATACGTCAGTTTGGCTTTAGTCTTCCAGTGATCCTTTAATGTTGCATTTTCTCCCCAGTGAATCAATATTCAGATCCTCTAATTGGAACTTATCTGCTCATCCAACCTTGGGCTAGGTTTGTTTAGCGGCTGAGCGTATCAGACACTTCTGCAGACTGAACCAGCAGAGCTGAACTTTGCACAGGAGCTTTTAGGCGGAGATGCTGCCTGCGGCATGCGCCGGGAGCTGGCTCTGCTCCCTAGCCTCTCCTACGCTCCCCCATCCAGTCCTGCTCTGTGAACCACATGGCTCCCCAGTCACCAGTGGCTGTTAGCAAGATGTGCTTTGCCTGAAGCAAGACGACCAGAGTATTTTCTGTAATGGAGATACGAAACCCTAAACCACATCCCAGCGCAGGACTGGATCAGGCACAGGTCAGTTTTCCCGTTCCACTTCAAGGGGCAGGGACACAGCTCCCCATTGTTTCTAATTTTAAATCACAACGTCTCCATCTTCTGCCTGTAAGTTCTCTTCTGCTGTCAGAAGGTCACCAGGCCAGTTGGAAGGCTATTTTTCACAACCCTGCTAATCCGCAGGCACCTTGCTGCCTCCTCCCACCAGGAAAATGCTGACAACAAAACTAATTAGTGGCCAGCAGAACTGCAGGCTGGGCAAGGCACTGTGGACAGGACTGGCCTTTAAGGTACCAGGCAGAAATTCAGGAGTTCCAGGAGCAGCTCCTGGCTCTTCCCCAGGCTCCCTTCACGACCTTGGGCTCCAGCTCTGCACCTCAGCCTCACCTCTACTAACTGGGGCTAATAATGCTTCCCACAGTTGGTCATGCGGATAAATTAATTTATGTTTAGGAAATAATCTATGACGAAGGGCCCAAGGGCCCTTTTAGAATAAAACTAGATATTTTTTCCCTTGCATCACCACTGGCTTTAGGGGAATGAAGCCAAGAATGACTCTAACCCACTATGTCCTGGGCTGGGCTTTTTGCTAGATTTGGGCATTTGCTGAACAGTCTCCCAAAGCCCGGGCTGAACGAGTTACACCCACCGTTCATGCTGAATTTAGGATGGGGCTATGAACCGGCTTGGAGGGGCACTGGCCAGTCACGTGGCTGGCAGGTAGCAGCACGGCCCATTTCAGTCAAGGAGGACGGATCTGCAGCCACCGATAAAGAAAGCGCAGCAAGCTCATGACGCCATGCTCAGCTCTGGGATCTTCTCCCATCACCTGCTGCCAGTTGATGGCAATAAATCTTTCTAAGGAATAGCAGCAGCCCAGCACCCTCCCCAAAACCACCAAGACTCTCCCAGGTGGAAGGGCTTGGCCCACAGGGTTTCCACTCAGAGTAAGGGGCTCACCAGGGACTGCTCAAGCATCGTCCCTTCGTCCCCAGGGTTTTACCAGGCTCGGAACCAAACTGCTTGATGAAAAGTCTTTGAGCCAGTGTGCCGCACCTGGACTGCTCACCACGTCAGGCATGCGCATTTCCCAAGCCCTGATGTGGGTTGCACCGTGGCTCGGGTAGGCAGCTATGCCAGGGCAGAGGGATGCAAACCACTCCAACAAACATCCGCCCCAGGCCCGGAGCTGCAGGGCCAGGGGATGCTCCACAGCAGGAGGCCAGGAGGGGGTTAACTCCTCCTCACTCAGCTTCTTTCATCCTCTGGACAGATGAAACCCACCCCTGGTGAACTCACCCCTAGGCACCATCACTCTGGGAGCCCAGGCTGCTTTGCTCTCCATCACTCGACCAGCACTGATGCTGCCTGGGGCAGCGGCCGGAGCAAGCAGAGACCCACGCCAGCCTCCAGACACCCCCACAGCACCCCAGCTCAGCTGCCTGCCGAACAGCCCCTGGGAAGCTGGGACAACCCCAACTTGGAAAGAGAATGACCAACATCTCAGTGTCCCCGGCCAGCAATGGTCCTTCCTATAAAAGATAAAGAGGGGCTCAGCTACCAGGGCGGGAGGTGCTGGAGCCCAGCACCAGCTGAAGCCCAGCACACCGGGACCCCCAGGAGACAGAACAAAAAAAAAAGGTAAACCCTAAGCTGCCTGTCAGAACTTCAGCGGCAGAGATAATTGGTTTATACACATTTATCCCCGCACCCAATTATCAGCTCAGTTTAGCGTTTGATTTGACACGACTCTGGTCCAACAGACCTGTTGTTGTTCTGCTTGATTCTGCTTCTCGTGCTCGTTTATGTATATATCATCCAGTCCCTAAATCATTTTTAATAGCAGCTTTACTTGCGTGCCCTCCCATCTAATTCCAGCACCACCAGCACGAGGCCGGTTGCAGATATGAAGAAGCTGACATTTCCCTTTTGAGTAATTTGCAGTGGATTTCTTGCCTCTTTGATGTAGTCATTTTGTTCTCTGCACTGATGTGACATTAATTATTGTTAAATATTCTTATCTGTTACATACAGTTCTGTTTATATAAAGGTCAGCGCGTGAACCCCTCCCTGACAGTGCCTGCTGCTGCCATGCTCTAAAGCCAATTTGTCATTCTCTCTCTTCAATACCCTCATCTTCGTTTCAGACTGTTTTTTCCATCAATTCAGGCATGGTAGAGAGCCATTAAAAAATGCAAAATATCTCAGCTGTTCAGATTGGCACTCGGATAGGAAATTGTTAGCTTGGGTAGCAGCAGTTGCATGGGGAGGTCAGGTAATATTGCCCAAGCAGATCCAGTGGCAGCCTCTTGCTAAGGAACTGTACGGCTGCCCCCCAAAATACGTTCATGTTTCTGCTTTGATTGAAAATCAGTTAAGCCTTGCGTAGCAGGCGGTGCCTTCTCCCAGCCCGGTCTGCAGTGGGATAACCGCACAAGCCCCACACCACCCTCTCTTGGCAGAGGACAAGAAGGGCAAGCTCAAGCCATCGTCACCAAATTTGCCAGAAGGGAGGTGTGTGGCAGTGTGATCCATCCCCCCAGGGACCTGGACTCACACCAGCCTGCTCACACTGAGTAAAACCTACGCCTGCCTCTGCTCAGCCTTGTTTTATATCTCTTTGACCAAATAAATCCCCCGTTGTGTGTCGCTTCCCACGACGGCAACCGTGATGTGGGGATGCGGATGGAGGCGCACCCTGCCTGGGACTCGCCCCCAGCACCCCTGGACCCTGCATGCCTTGGGACACCTCCATGGGCTGAAATGGATCTCTAGAGCGTATTACGAGCATGGGTGTTGCAGGCTTGCCAGCCGTCGGAAAGTGGCCTGCAACCTGGCGTGGCTCTCCCAGGGGAGAAGACAGTCGGTCATACAATCTGACGGGGATGCATGTCAGCGCAGCACAAACAACAGACCTCAGGACAAACAACGGACCTCAGGAGATTTAGTCTGCAACAGCAGAGGGCTGGGAGCCGTCACCTTTCCCAGGTCACCTTATACCAGTAGCCACTGGGACGAGGAGCGGGGCTGGCAGCCCCCGGTGCCTTATAAAACCTATTTTACTGCTTGGCTGAAGCTTGCATGCTTTTATGCCCCCATCCAGTGCAAGTGCTTCGGCACGTACTTAACTCCAAGCACACAAATAGCCTTAATTACATCAAGGGAGCTGTTTGGATGCTTAAATTGAAGCCCATGCTGAAGCGAGTGTCTAGGGAGGACTTTGACATGGGAAGAGGGAGCAAAGAGGATGGCGAGGAGCTGAGCCTGCAGCCCTGTGAAGCTGGTGACGAGGACTGGAGTAGAGATGCTCAGATGGGGCAGGGGACTGTGAAAGCAGGATCAGGTAAATGCAAGGGCTCAGCTTGCTGCAAAGGTGGATTCTCCTGCGCGAGTGGAAAAGGATGCAAAGGTAGATCCAGCATGACCGAAACTACCACACAATGAAAGACGTGCTCGTTTCAGCACTTGCCAAATGGAAGAACATTTGATCATTTATTCAAAGCGACATTTAATTTTGAATTGTGCTAAATCATTTTGTACTTTCAAATAAAAGAAAATAAACTCCCAAACTTGTCCTTCTCTCAGTAGAATACAAAGAAATACTGCATTTTGCTGAATGTAATAAAGCGTGGGCGTTTTCTTCCTCTACTTCTTTATATACGAATGAGACAAAGAATAGAAGGGAAAAACACGCTGGGCTTCCTCAGTTCTAGACTCAAGGGAGAAAAGCATGGTTGACGCCGCGCTGAAGCTGCCCCAGCCGAGGGCATCGCCTTCCCGTGCACCTGGCACCCGCAGGTGCCATCCTGGCCAACCACGCACACTGCGGTTCCCACTCCCTGCAGACCCACGAACGCCCAGAAATGCGCTATCAGCAGCGACGCTGACGGGGATGGGGTGCAGGGCAGAAGCCCCTGCACCAAACAGTTTCAGTCTATACTTGATCCTCGGGGTCCTGCCCTGCAACCATGGACCTGCTCTGCAGACGAGGGCTCCTCCACGCTTGCACAGCTGCATGGCACAGAGAAGACAGCCTTCCTCAATCCTTCCTCCAAGGCTCTTATGTGCCACAACCATCAATAAACTCCCAGGCAAACAGATATTCATGGCTCAGGGCCTCAGCTTAGCTACACGGGTGTGAGTGGGAAGAAGCTGCGCTGCCGCCCTCCCCTTCTTTAAATCCGGACATGGAGAAGGGCGAGAGCTGGCTTCACACTTTTGGAAAGGTATTGGAAAACCCAGGTCCTCTCTGGGTTTGGGGACAGGGTGTCCTGCGGCTAAAAATACAGATACAAGCCAAAACATCAAGGCTAGCAAGAGGCATTGGTAGGGTGACCAAAGACAAAAACAGAGCCTGTTTATTTATGTAGCCAGTGACTATCCAGCCAGAGAGACCGAACCCTCAGCACACATGCTGCCTGCGTGACGGACCGGCTCCTGCCAGCTGGAGGAGTCCGATTTCTCATGCAGACACAGGGGTTCCCTCTCCCCTTCCCTTGCTGCATGCTCACGCCTTTCTTTCAAGCATTTTTAGCTCCTCCACGAAGCAGGGTAACATGCAGGAAGAAAGGGAAATGGAAGGGATGGAACTCACTGCTCTGGTGAAGGGGACCCCTTGCCACTGCAACAGGGAGCCCAGGATCCAAGCCTCATCAGGGTCCGTGCTCAAACCTGTCCAGAGTTTGTGGGATGAAAATCTCTCCCAGAGGCTCTACCAGCAGCTGGAGTTGCATGGGAGATGTCCCATGCCTGCTGCAGGACTGGGCTGCTCCACGCTGCCCAAAGTGCTCCCACCGCACCTTCCTCAGGGGTCTGGCCCTGCACCAGACCCAGGCGTCTCCTGCAGATGGGTTTTGGTTCTTCATCAGCCCAATGGGACAGAGCTCCAGGGGAAAGATCCATTGCCAAAGGATACAACTTCGAGGTGGCACAGCTGGCAGATGGCAGTCCTAAGGGACAGGGATGGTCCTTGAGCCTGCTCTGCAACAGCCACATCCCAGGTAGCTCAGCCAGCTTGCAGATGGCCCATGGTTGATGAGACACAAGCACCAGCCACACAGGCATGAAGTGTCCCCCAAGACCTGGGCAAAGGGAACAGCAAGGCCATTTGGATATTAGCACCATGCAGGTGTCTTCCCTGCCGTAAGAATCCTGTCTTCATCAAAAATCCTTCACTACAGAAGGGCAGGAAGATGCAAATACGCCTGAAGCAATATTTTGCTGCCTTTGGGACAGTGTCTCTCACTGACTGATGTCTCTGCAGCAGCTGGTGTATGTATAACAGTGGACACTAGTACACCAGTGCATCCCAGTGCAAATCAGGGGTAGCAGGGCTGACCTTCCTGAACTTAAACTGGGATGGAAGTTGTGGTCTGTAAAGCTTTCTTCTTCTGTCTTTCCCAAAGACCTCAAAGCCTGAAAAGAATAAAAAATGTTGCAGAAGGCCATGATAAGATATGGGTTTTCTCAGCCTGATTTTGCTCCGGTCTTGCTCTTCAGGAGTCTGGGCAACCACGAGGAAAGGCTGAGAACAGACGTGTGGATGAGATCCAGGGGAGAGCTGCTTGGCAGAGTCCCTTTTCTCCAGTAGCATCTGCAAAGTTTCATTTACCAAGGTTAAACAGCTCTGTGCCAGAGCCCGGCGGGTGTTGGGAAGCAGTGGCTGGGGGCAGCAGGGAGGACAAGGCATCCTGCTCACTGTCAGCACCGTTTAGAACAGCAAACCCCAAGCTAAGTGGACCCAAGAAGCTCTCAGAAGTCTGGCCATGAGCAGCACACGGACCTGCTGAATTAGCTGTACAGGCCAATGCATCAACAGCTGGGGGACTGGCAGGGTACGATCCATTACCCATGACAGACACTTACAATTTAATGATGGCCAGGCATAACTGATACGAAGGACAAGTGACCTTCTGCTGGTGACTGAACCCTCGGACCCATTTCTGTAATGATGCACATGCCTTTCCCACCAGCTCCGAGGCCAGCAGGGGAGAGACTGATGTAGCACCTCGATGGCCTGAGAAGACATCAGGGTCAACCCTTTCTCCTGGGCCACCTCTGCTGGGACCCCAGCAGCTAGCGCTCTGTACCTCCACAGAGAAGCATCCTCTGTAGAAGTCTGTGGGCGTTACACCATGGGGGGAGGCAGGTCCTGCCGGGGTGATGCTCAGCCGGGATGCAAGGAGCGCAAGAGTGGGGATCCGAGAGACCTCTGGCCCAAGAGGTCACAGCCTGCGTTGGCGCCAGGTCCCAGGGCTGGGCTCCCTCCCTGCCTGGAACAAGAGGCACAGCACAGCACCATCCCAGCTGCTGTGAGCTTGGGCATTGGCCCCTCTGGCAGGGAGAGCACCTCCTTGCCCCCAAGGTTATGGCTGGATCCTCCATTTCTAGCAAACCCACCTTGCGCCCACCCTACGTATCACATCCCACCCAAATCCTGACGGGCTCGGTAATCCAGAGACCGCCCGGCCTCCCTTCTCCTCCTCTCGAACCCGAGCGATGCAGCTGCCATCGGCACGCATCCACATCCCACCTGCACGGGCTGGGAAGTCAAACACCCCCACCAAGACAACGCAGGGGGAGGGCTGGCAGGATACAATGGTTGGGATCAGAATTTAATTTTGGATTCCAGAGCTAACGCTTGCCCAAGTGCCAGGAGTGCTTCTGCGACAAATATTTGATACCTCATCCAGAAGATACCGGTTACAGCAGCGTCACGGAAGGCTCCCTGAGGCACGGCAGGAACACAGGGCTGAGATGCACCAGGCTCGGGGGGCTCGGGGCTGCGCAGCCTCCAGCCTGTAGGGCTTCACAACACCATGGAACCACTGCTGGTTGATCAGAAACCCCAACGAACGGATGTATCCAAGCATTTAAGTAAAGAAACAAGATGGGGGGGGGGGGGAGGGTGTTGCTTTCTTGCTTGCACATTGAAATGGCTGGAGCTGTCAAGAGTTCAGCTCCTCTCAGCCACTGTAAACAAGCAAATTGCTGACACCAAGATGCAACCATTAAAAACACCACGAGAGCACCAAGAGGAGCCTCTGAAACCGGCTATATGCCAGGCTAAGCTTTCCACGCAGGGCTGTTCAATTCAATTTACCTTACTTCATTAACCTCAATAGATTTACACCCGAGACCAGCACTGAAGAAAATCAATTATCTATCTATTTAACCTCACTGCCCTGATATTATTCCCTCTGTCCCCTGTTTGGCTCCCACTCTGCTATCTGAATTCTTTCAGGCCTGCCAGAAATTTGGGCACAGTCTGCAGGCTGCAGGACAAACTTCACCAAGGTAAGGGAAGGATAAGGCCACAGCTGCTTTTGCAAGAGCGATTTCAGCAACAACCTACTGCAAAAATATTATTAGACGACTCCAGACTTGTAAGCGCAGCTGTTCCCTCTGCAACTTGTGCTCAGTTGCAGAGATCAAGGTTTGTGTCTTGCTGCAAGAAACCATCTCCTTCCGACAAGAACGCTGCTGGAGCTCTTGTAGAAGCAGGCAGTGCGTTAGGGCTGAGAGGGAGAGCCGACAGATGGATCCGTTGGCCAGCAGAGGCCTGAGAAGCTGCCTGGCTCCCAGGCAGCACGCTGGTGGCAGCTTTCTGCCCACCGCAGCGGTTGTGTGCTTCATCTCACTGCTGATGGCAGAGGCACCTGGCAGGAAAAGTGGATCTGAGAAGTTTTAAAGAACAGGCTTTCATCAGACGGGCGCCGTCTGTCCCAGGCTTTGGGGCAGCACGCTGAAATCCTCAAGAAAAAAGATAAATAAATATAAGGGATAAATAACTTTTTGTGCTACCTTAGCCTCTGAGAGCAGACCGGATCGTCCAGTAGAGCTGATGTGAGAAGGCGCCTCTGCTCCTCTACCACCACTGAACTTCAGACACAAAATCTACTAAATCCCAGCTCACTGCCCTCCTGGATGCTTGGCCACAGTGCACAGATCAAAGCCCCTCAAAGCTCTGGCCAGCTGGGAGGGTCCTTCCTCCACTCCCATCTCACATGGACACCTCTCGAGAACCAACTCACAAAAGAGCCAGAGTTCCAAACGCAGCCAGGTGAGGCGAGGCTTGGCCACATGGACCTCCCGGGGACGCCCGTGCAAGCCGGTGCTTGCACAGCTCCAGCCCAAGAGGTGGACATTAATTCCGTAACAAATTGGGTGGTTTGCTGTACACAAGCAATTTCTTTTCTTTTTTTTTTTTTTCTTTTTAATGAAATGGGTGTATCATTACGATCACGCGTAGCTGTTACATTCAGCCTTTAATTAGATTTGTGCAATTAGAAATTCACTGAGTTATTTCACCCAGTGGAAAAAATATTGCTTGGATGGGGTTATATAAGACGGTGACAGATTTCTCTGTAGCTCCCAGAGCTGACTGATAATCGGAAACAAATGACATCTTTGATTCTGAGACCTTCACAAGACATGTGTAATTCTTAACTCCAGTCAGATTTTGCACAGCTAAGAGGTAGAAATCAGAGGCAAGAGCAAGTGAAAAATACCATGACCAGTTCCTACTGGTATTTTCTGCTGCTAAGACACTCACCTGCCCAAGCGGGGTAACCAGGAGCTAGATGCTGCAGCCCATGGTGCCCCAACCACCCGGCCGGGCCTGCTGCCATGAGAGGCAGGCCAGCAGGAGGGAATGTCCCCAAGTCACTGCCGGGGCTTGGACATGTGAATGTGACATTCATATACCAAACGCAGAGGAAAGCATCTGGAGAAAGCCTACTGGATCGGAAGGCTTTTGCACAAGACCAGACAGGCAGATGGGGCATGACCCAGAGCCAGCTACATGGCTGCGCTGGTGGGAAGCATCATAGAATCACAGAATCATTTGGGTTGGAAAAGACCCTTAAGCTCACCCAGCCCAACCGTTCCCCTAACCCTGCCATCCCACCACTAAACTCTGGCCCTAAGCATCTCCTCTGCCCAGCTTTTAAATACCCCCAGGGGTAGGGACTCAACCCCTGCCCTGGGCAGCCCCTTCCAGTGCCTGACAGCCCTTGTGGGGAAGGAATTTTCCCCAATGTCCAACCTAAACCTGCCCTGGCACAACTTGAGGCCGTTTCCCCTCGTCCCATCGCCCCTTCCCTGGGAGCAGAGACCGACCCCGCCCGGCTCCCCCCTCCTGTCAGGGAGTTGTAGGGAGCGATAAGGGCTCCCCTCAGCCTCCTCTTCTCCACGCTGAACACCCCCAGCTCCCCCAGATGCTCCCCAGCAGCCTTGGGCTCCAGACCCCTCCCCAGCTCCGTGCCCTTCTCTGGACACGCTCCAGCCCCTCCATGTCCTTCTGGGAGTGAGGGGCCCAACCCTGAACCCAGCGTTCGAGCGGCGGCCTCACCAGTGCCCAGGACAGGGGCACGGTCACTGCCCTGCTCCTGCTGGCCACACCAGTCCTGATACAAGCCAGGATGCCGTTGGCCCTCTTGGCCACCCAGGCACACTGCTGGCTCATATTCAGCCGCCTGCTGACCAACACCCCCAGGTCCTTTTCCTCCGGGCAGCTTTCCAGCCACTCTTCCCCAAGCCTGTAGTGTTGCATGGGGTTGTTTTGACCCCAGGGCAGGACCCAGCCTTGGCCTTGTTGAACCTCACCCAATTGGCCCAGGCCCATGGATCCAGCCTGGCCAGGTCCCTCTGCAGAGCCCTCCTCCCCTCTAGCAGATCCACACTCCCACCCAGTTTGGTACCATCTGCAAAATGACTGAGGGTGCACTCAACAGATATGGAGATGTATGGGGTTGCTGTTTCTCACTGCAGCACTATTACATGATGCACATTAAACTGAAGGAAAAAACCCATTTAATTTATACTTCCCAACCTAAACAATTCTATGATTCTATGTTTGGAAAGGACCTGACCCCGTCTTTATTGGTGACTGAAAGCGTTCACTGAGACTCTGGCTGCCTTCAGTCTCACGACTCCCTGACCCCCAAAACAAGTGACATCTCCAGGCCGCGCTCGCCCCCTCCTACCAAAACAGCCACAGGGCTTGGGCCCACCCGAGTGTCAGCCGCTCCTTCCTGGGGAGGTGAGGGAGTACCACTGCCTCCATCACGCCCTTGGGTACCACCTCTCCCATTCACACGGGGAGTCGAGAGCCACACCACAAGTCCATTTTCTAGAGCCAGTGCTTGGTCCTAGGCATTTCCACGTGCTCTGCAACACAGATGCTTTTAGCACTCCAGCCAGGTGGGGACACTGAAACCCAAAGGCGTTTTAATTCACCCCAAGGCAGAAGAGCATCTTGTGGCACAGCCAGGAGCAGAATCTGGACTCACCCAACAGCATCCCAGCTTAGCAAAACTCCCTGAGCCCTTTCTTCTGCAGTAGCTGTTGGCACATCACTGCACCAGGCACCTGCACTGGGCTGAGCGCTCTCTGCACCCGGGAGGAAAACCCCAAAAGCACAAAGCATTCAGGGAAGCAACAAGAAAACGCTCTCCTGAGAGACCTGAGCCCGAGGTTTTCCCATTAGACTATTTTTACGGCTGGGGAAATGAAGCAAGAAATGGCCCTCAGCCATGGAGTTAGGCATTGGCAGGAGTACAGCCAGCTTTACTATCGGATTCACATGCCTTACTACTCTGAGCAGTATTTGCACCTTTAGTAACTTCTCCCACGTCAGCATGGACAGTGCAGCACAGGCAACCCAGCGAGGCTCTGTTTAGCGATGAGGTGGCCAGCTCAAGGAGACAGCCCATGCTGGGCCAGGAATGGCCAAATGGCCCAGAGCTGCCAAGGAGGTGACGTGGACTCGGCTCCAGCTGTGCCAAGATACCGCAGGATTTGAAAAAAGCTGGGAGAGAGAGAGCAAAGGCGGCTCTAACCAGTGGAGATGACAGAGCTCCTAAAATCACAGCCCTCTCCTTAAGAGTTTTTCCATTAAACTGCTTCTCCAGCAGCAGGGCTGGCGGGTGGGAGAGGGGAGAACAAATTGCACAAACAACTCATGATACCACGATAAGAACATTTGATTAAGGAGCACTTTAAGGAAAGTCCTTAACCAACATTTGAAGGACCCCTAATATATGTTTGCAGTCATGTCTGGATCTAATTTAAACAAAATGTTTATTTGCACACCCAGGTGAGAGTCAAATTATGAAGCAAAGCCTTGTTTTCTTCCACAGCTTTCCCTTAGGTACACAGTCCCCGCTACTCAAACTTCTCCCAGACCTGTCTGTGGGAATAAAACTTTTCCTCCCCACCTGCAAGCCGTCGGGCTCGAAGAGCTCCTTTGCTCGGTGCAATCACAGCCTTGAGTGACTCTCAGAAACCCCTCTCACTTCTCAGCCCAATCACAAATAAGCAGCACAGCTTGAATTTCAAACATTTTTTTTGAAGCTGAACAACCCCGAGAGCTCTTCATCAAAACCACTTGATGAACAAGCTTGGGAAGAACCTCACATCTGGAGCAGTGGCTGGCACAGTGGAGGAAGCTGCATCCCCCCGGAGCTACAGCATGGGAGTACGCAGGGTAGCTGCTCCCAGTGAATCGTGCCTCCCTCCCGAAACCACTGCTCCTTGAGCTTTAGGGCAGCACCGAAGATCTCAGGCAGCCATCGATGAGATGAGTTGTTCCAAGTCTGTCTTCTAGATCTTCTTCAGGAGGTTTCACAAAGCAAATCTCCCAACGGGCAATGAGAAACTCCCGGTTTCTGCGCCCCCGCCAGGTGCCCCAGCAGACCCAGGATGCTAGCTCCTCCTGGGTACCACCACTGGGAGAGGAGCCCAGCTCTTCGGGGGGGCAGGACAGGCGGCCAACCTTCGGAGCGACAAGGATGAGCGGCAGCAGCACGAGTTCTGGGCCCAGCTCTGTTTAACATCTTTATCAATGATCTGGACGAGGGGATCAAGGGCACCCTCAGTCAGTTTGCAGATGGCACCAAACTGGGTGGGAGTGTGGATCTGCTAGAGGGGAGGAGGGCTCTGCAGAGGGACCTGGCCAGGCTGGATCCATGGGCCTGGGCCAATTGGGTGAGGTTCAACAAGGCCAAGGGCCAGGTCCTTGGGGGGTCCTGGGGTCACAACAACCCCATGCATCGCTACAGGCTTGGGGAAGAGTGGCTGGAAAGCTGCCCGGAGGAAAAGGACCTGGGGGTGTTGGTCAACAGGCGGCTGAATATGAGCCAGCAGTGTGCCCAGGTGGCCAAGAGGGCTAACAGCATTCTGGCTTGCATCAGGACTGGTGTGGCCAGCAGGAGCAGGGCAGTGACCGTGCCCCTGTCCTGGGCACTGGTGAGGCCGCCCCTCGAACGCTGGGTTCAGGGTTGGGCCCCTCACTCCCAGAAGGACATGGAGGGGCTGGAGCGTGTCCAGAGAAGGGCACCGGAGCTGGGGAGGGGTCTGGAGCCCAAGGCTGCTGGGGAGTGTCTGGGGGAGCTGGGGGTGTTCAGCATGGAGAAGAGGAGGCTGAGGGGAGCCCTTATTGCTCCCTACAACTCCCTGACAAGAGGGGGGAGCCGTGGTGGGGGTCGGTCTCTGCTCCCAGGGAAGGGGCGATGGGACGAGGGGAAACGGCCTCAAGTTGTGCCAGGGCAGGTTTAGGTGGGACATTGGGAACAATTCCTTCCCCACAAGGGCTGTCAGGTACTGGAAGGGGCTGCCCAGGGCAGGGCTCGAGTCCCTACCCCTGGGGGTATTTAAAAGCCGGGCAGAGGAGGTGCTTAGGGCCACGGTTTAGTGGTGGGATGGCAGGGTTAGGGGAACGGTTGGGCTTGATGATCTTAAAGGGCTTTTCCAACCTCAACAATTCTGTGATTCTATGGGTTGCAGACGTGAGAGGGAACATGCACCCTCCAACAAGGATGGCACCTGCATCGCTGCACTGAACCCCAGACTTTGGGACACCCACCACAGCAGTGAAGTCCAGCACAAAAACTACAGGTGGAAACTGCAACTCATGACAGAAGTTCATTTTCCCTTTACCAAAAGTATTTCAGTTGTACTCCAAAAGTGCTCAACAAAACAGCCTCTACAAAACATTCCTTCTCAAAGCAAGAAAACAGAAACGGGTTTGGAAAAAACAAATCCCTGCTGAGTCATGGCTCCCAGCAGGAATCTGATCTGCACGCCCCAGACAGACCTTGAACACTTCTGTTACGCCTAGGAATGAATATTGAATATTGAAACACTCAAATTGTCAAAACTCTACATCTCTCTAGTGTTACTTTAACTTCTTTTTTTCCTCTAGTATAAAGTACGTTTTTTATCGGACCAGGACTGAAATAAAAGGTCACTTTCACAAATTGCTTGGATTTACCACAATGTTCTAATAACAGACGCAAACATTTTAAAAAAAGACTTCATCACAAGCTGAAACGTGCAACAAAGTTGAATTTCAAAACAGGCTTTTGAGAGGAACATTTTTTACTGTTCAATATTTTTCCTGGCACATCGATATTTCTCCAAACATTTCAGATTTGATGAAAAAGGTTATTTTATGAAAAAGATCCCCTCATTCGCGATCTCTTCTTGACTGATTGCGTGAAACCACCTTACAATGAGGCGTAGCTATTGATTTACCTAAAGGTGGTAAGTGGGTGACGATTAGACAACAGCTTTTTATCTACTCTGGGAGAAATGCACGCTCCCACCAGCACATCCCACGGGGAGTATGATGATGATGCCACCGGGTCACCAGAACAGGTCTCTCCCTGTCTGTATCCCTACCAAAGATCATTGCCTGGGAAGGCAGTCTTGTATTTGCTGTTTCAGTGCACTCAGGAATTTCTCATTTTCTTCAGGTTTTGATTTTTTTTTTTCCCCACCAAATCCCAGCATGGCAGGAGCTGGAAGGGCCCTCCAGAGATCACCCAGTCCAACCCCCCTGCTCAAGCAGGCTCACCCAGAGCAGGGGGCACAGGACAGCATCCAGGTGCGCTTTGAATATCTCCAGAGAAGGAGACTCCACAGCCCCCTTGGGCAGCCTGGGCCAAGGCTCGGTCACCCTCAAGGTAAAGAAGTTCTTCCTTACGTTCAAGTGGAACCTCTTCTGCTTCAGTTTGTGCCCATTACCCCTTGTCCTGGTGCTGGGCACCACTGAGAAGAGTCTGGCTCCATCCTTGTGACATCCACCCTTGAGATATTTGTAAGTATTTATTTATTTTAAGTAATTTATTCTTGGGAAATGCAAGGGCCCAGCACCTCGCACGCCACCACGCCTCACAACAGCTGCACCGGTGAGGGGTCACAGCGAGAACTTTAAGGTGCTGGATGAGCCAGCACACTCATGCATGGCACCACCTCATATCCAGCAAGCAGAAACAAGGCCCGTCATGGCGGCATGCAGAGCCAGGCCACGGGTCCCCTGCTTTTATTCTTTCATCCCCCTTGCAGTTAGCCGTCTGTCCCAAGGGCTTGTTAGCAGAGCCCTGCAAACTGTACCAGCTTGCGTCTGGCTTGGAGTGCAGCTGTACCTAGAAAAGCACAGCTGATCCCACCCAGACACTGCTAGGAATGCCTACCGATGGATGAACGCCTGTCTGGCCGAACAGGCAGCACGCTGTGCCCAAGCAGCCTCTGCCAAGGCAGCACCCCAAACCCACCTGCCACCCAGACCTGACCCCCAGCACACACTGGTCCTGGCAATTTCACCAGAGTCCTCAGCCACCTGCTTTAAATAAGCATTTCCCTGATTTCCAAGCGCATCATCCCGGGTTTGATTTAGCCCAATTTGTCCTAAATCAATTTCCCATTCCTCTTGGCTTAAGGGAAGAGGAAAAACAGACTGGAAGAGTACTCCTGATTCACGCAGCGAAGCAGATCCATGCTGTTCCAAAAACATAAATGTCTTGCTGAGGCAGGGGCATCAACGGGGGATTCCTACTTGTGCCTACGGGGAGGAGGCTTTCCTCCAACGCCCCTGCACGCTCAGGAGCAGGCAGGACCAGAGGGCTGCTTTATCCCCAGCCCCAGGTGCTCACACCCCTGCTCCCAGACGTGATGGGACATCACCCTTCAGCAAAGGACATGTTCTGGCTATGTTTGCCTTTCTGCCTCTTTTCCCAGAATCCAATTTAAAACAAACTTTATTGGCACTAAAGCTAGATCATATGTAACACACTGCGTAATTGTCCTGGTTTCAGCTGGGATGGAGTTAATTTTCTTCACAGAAGCTAGCATAGTGCTGTGCTTTGGATTTAGTGCTAGAAGAATGTTGATAACACACTGATGTTTTTAGTTGTTGCCAAGTAGTGCTCAGACTGCTCAAGGACTTTTTGAGCTTCTCCTGCTCGGCCAGGTGCATAACAAGCTGGGAGTACAGCACAGCTAGGACCCAAACTGTCCAAAGAGCTATTCCATACCATATAACGTCATGCTCGGGGGGGGGGGGGGGTTGGTGGGTCGGTCGGTCGCAGGGGGAGTGATCGCTGCTCGGGTACTGATCGCTGCTCGGGACGGGCTGGGCATCGGTCGGCGGGTGGTGAGCAATTGCATTGTGCATCATTCGTTTTGTATATTCTGTATATTTTGTTATCATTCTCATTATTACTATTATTATTATTTTCTCTCATTAAACTGCCTTTATCTCAGCCCTCGGCTCTAACCTTTTTCTCCTTCCCCATTCTCTCCCCCATCCCACTGAGGGGGGGGGGGAGTGAGCGAGCGGCTGCGTGGTGCTTAGTTGCCAGCCGGGTTAAACCACAACAGTCCTTTTTGGCGCCCAATGTGGGGCACGAAGGGCTTGAGATAACGACAGAGTAACCGGAGTATATTAAGGAATTTATATCTGTTAAACAGTTGTGGGTCGTGAATTGATTCATTTGTTCTTGATCTTAGCTTATCCAATCTGCACCATGCTCCCTCCTTTGCTGTACTTGTTAAAAGTTGGTGTTGGTTTTTGCAGTTTGTTATGCTCTGTGGTGACTAAACATGTTTTGCTTGGGAAACTTGTTATTAAAACAATGACCTTGAGCTTTATCTGGTATTTGGGTTTCATGTCGAAGTCTGTACTGCACTTTGGGTACCACCTTGCGGGGAATATTAGCAATTATACATGGGACTCTGAAAAGTTTGTTCTGGAGGAAATACAGACTGGCACTTTTTCTGCCTTCTTTGATGATGTTTCCTCCTTCATTACAATAACTTTTCAGTATCTTGAACATCCTTGGATAGTTAAGATATATCTATTGATATCTATTTGGAATATTGTTTCAGTTTTGTCCAAAGTTTGTAAGCAACTTAATAATACCATCCAGATGTCTGCCCCAGGGCTGGATAGTTATGAGTGGAAGGGTATTTGGGGTAGTATGGGTAAATGCCTAGAACGATGGGCACCTCCAATGTTTTGGAAATTCACTCCTGAACAAGTGCAGAATCCTGAAAAACTGGTAGAATATTTGGAAAAGGTATGCTGTCACCCTGGCAATTCTAAGCAAACACAAATCACTGCAATGTGCTGGGGCCTGGCCCATGCTTACCGAACCCTGTTCAACATGATTCAACACATCCAAAGGGAACAGGAAGTCTCTGGATCTGATGATAAGGCCACAGCCACTGCAGCTACTCCAACCCCGGCCACAGCCACTGCAGCTACTCCAACCCTGGCCACAGCCACTGCAGCTACTCCAACCCTGGCCACAGCCACTGCGGCTGAACCAACGAACCAACCCGTGCCAGTATCAGTCGCCCCTATACAAAAGAAGAAATCTTGGAAGCGAAAGTCAACTCGTTTAGAAAGGGAGGATGAAAAAGCGGGGCCATCACAAGAGGAGGAGGAAGAGCTCATAAACGAGACAGAAACCACCAGATCCCTATCCTTGAGTGAGCTGCGAGATATCCGAAAAGATTTCAGCCGTCGTTCAGGTGAGCACATTCTCACCTGGCTACTCCGATGCTGGGATAATGGGGCCAACAGCCTGGAACTCGAGGGTGAGGAAGCCAAGCAACTAGGATCCCTTTCTAGGGAAGGGGGCATTGACAAAGCGACTGGAAAAGGGACACAAATCCTCAGCATCTGGAGGCGTCTACTGTCAGCCATGAAGGAAAGATATCCCTTCAAGGAAGATGTCATATGTCGCCCAGGTAAATGGAACACTGTGGAGAAAGGCATCCAGTACCTGAGGGAATTGGCTGTCCTGGAGGTGATTTATAGTGACCTGGACAATGACCAGCTGCCCAAAGATCCAGATAGTGTCCCGTGCACACGACCCATGTGGCGGAAGTTGTTACGTAGCGCACCAACATCATTTGCCAACACATGGGCAATGCTGAGCTGGGAAACTGGATGGGGACCAACAGTGGATGAAGTGGCTGGCCAGCTCCAGGAATATGAAGAAAGTATCTCTTCCTCCTTTGTTTCGGCTGTGGAGAAACTGTCCCGGAAGTTTGAACGACTCGAAAAGCGTATACCCTACTCCCCTCCTGTACAGACCAGTATCTCAGCCATCAGAAGTAAGCGCCCTTCTGCTCAAGAAAAAGAATATCGAGGGTACACACCACGGGGCACTCTATGGTTTTACCTGCGTGACCATGGAGAGGACATGAGGAAATGGGATGGAAAACCTACCTCGGCCCTAGAGTCACGGGTACGTGAGTTGCAAAGAAAAACAAACACAAAAGGGGGCTCTTCCAAGAAACTTGTTGCTCCACAGACTGGGCAGACTGTAGTTTTTTCAGACAAAATAGAAGGGCTGATCTTAATTCTGATTGTGATGAAGGAACTTCTGACTCATACACACAAACCATGAGCAACAGTGACCAGGATTAGAGGGGCCCTGCCTCCAGCCAGGTGGAGGAAAGGGACAACAGGGTTTACTGGACTGTGTGGATTCGATGGCCTGGCACGTCAGACCCACAGAAGTATAGAGCTCTAGTAGACACCGGTGCACAGTGTACTCTAATGCCATCAAGCCATATAGGGGCAGAATCCATTTGTATTTCTGGAGTGACAGGGGGATCTCAAGAACTGACCGTATTGGAGGCCGAAGTGAGCCTAACCGGGAATGAGTGGCAAAAGCACCCCATTGTGACTGGCCCAGATGCTCCGTGCATCCTGGGCATAGACTGCCTCAGGAGAGGGTATTTCAAGGACCCAAAAGGGTACCGGTGGGCTTTTGGTATAGCTGCCTTGGAGGCAGAAGAAATTAAGCAGCTGTCTACCTTGCCTGGTCTCTCAAAGGACCCTTCTGTTGTGGGGTTGCTGAGTGTTGAAGAACAACAAGTGCCGATTGCCACCACAACAGTGCACAGGCGACAATATCGCACCAATCGAGACTCCCTGATTCCCATCCATAAGCTGATTCGTCGACTGGAGAGCCAAGGAGTGATCAGCAAGACTCGCTCACCCTTTAACAGTCCCATATGGCCAGTGAGAAAGTCTGATGGAGAGGGGAGACTGACAGTAGACTATCGTGGCCTGAATGAAGTCACGCCACCGCTGAGTGCTGCCGTGCCAGACATGCTAGAGCTTCAATATGAACTGGAGTCAAAGGCAGCCAAGTGGTATGCCACAATTGATATTGCAAATGCTTTCTTTTCGATCCCTTTGGCAGCAGAGTGCAGGCCACAGTTTGCTTTCACTTGGAGGGGCATCCAATACACCTGGAATCGACTGCCCCAGGGGTGGAAACACAGCCCTACCATTTGCCATGGACTGATCCAGACAGCACTGGAACAGGGTGAGGCTCCAGAGCACCTGCAATACATTGATGACATCATTGTGTGGGGCAATACAGCAGAAGAATTTTTGAGAAAGGGCAGAAAATAGTCCAAATCCTTCTGAAGGCCGGTTTCGCCATAAAACAGTAAAGTCAAAGGACCTGCACAGGAGATCCAGTTTTTAGGAATCAAATGGCAAGATGGACGTCGTCAGATTCCAATGGATGTGATCAACAAAATAACAGCCATGTCTCCACCAACTAGCAAGAAGGAAACACAAGCTTTCTTGGGCATTGTGGGTTTCTGGAGAATGCATATTCCAAATTATAGCCAGATTGTAAGCCCTCTCTACCAAGTGACCCGGAAGAAGGATGATTTCAAATGGGGCCCTGAACAACGACAAGCCTTTGAACAAATTAAACAGGAGATAGTGCATGCAGTAGCCCTTGGGCCAGTCCGGGCAGGGCAAGATGTAAAAAATGTGCTCTACACTGCAGCCGGGGAGAATGGCCCTACCTGGAGCCTCTGGCAGAAAGCACCAGGGGAGACTCGAGGCCGACCCCTAGGCTTTTGGAGTCGGGGATACAGAGGATCTGAAGCCAACTATACTCCAACTGAAAAAGAGATATTGGCAGCATATGAAGGGGTTCGAGCTGCTTCAGAAGTGATTGGTACTGAAGCACAGCTCCTCCTGGCACCCCGACTGCCGGTGCTGGGCTGGATGTTCAAAGGGAAGGTCCCCTCTACACATCATGCAACTGATGCTACGTGGAGTAAGTGGGTCGCGCTGATTACACAACGGGCTCGAATAGGAAACCTCAGTCGCCCAGGAATCTTGGAAGTGATCATGGACTGGCCAGGAGGCAAAGATTTTGGAATATTGCCAGAGGAAGAGGTGGTGCGTGCTGAAGAAGCCCCATTGTACAATAAACTGCTAAAAAATGAGAAGCAATATGCCCTGTTCACTGATGGATCCTGTCGTCTTGTGGGAAAGCATCGGAGGTGGAAGGCTGCTGTATGGAGTCCTACAAGACAAGTTGCAGAGACTGCTGAAGGAGAAGGTGAATCAAGTCAGTTTGCAGAGGTGAAAGCCATCCAGCTGGCTTTAGATATTGCTGAAAGAGAAAAATGGCCAATGCTCTATCTCTATACTGACTCATGGATGGCGGCAAATGCTTTGTGGGGGTGGTTGCAGCAATGGAAACAGAACAACTGGCAGCGCAGAGGCAAACCCATCTGGGCAGCCGCATTGTGGCAAGATATTGCTGCCCGGGTAGAGAACTTGGTTGTAAAGGTACGTCATGTAGATGCTCATGTACCCAAGAGTCGGGCCTCTGAAGAACATCAAAACAACCAGCAGGCAGATCAGGCTGCTAAGATTGAAGTGGCTCAGGTGGATCTGGACTGGCAACATAAGGGTGAATTGTTTCTAGCTCGGTGGGCCCATGGTACCTCAGGCCATCAAGGAAGAGATGCAACATACAGATGGGCTCGTGATCGAGGGGTGGACTTAACTATGGATGCTATTGCACAGGTTATCCATGAATGTGAAACATGTGCTGTGATCAAACAAGCCAAGCGGTTAAAGCCTCTCTGGTATGGAGGACAGTGGCTGAAATATAAATATGGAGAGGCTTGGCAGATTGACTACATCACACTCCCACAAACCCGCCATGGCAAATGCTATGTGCTCACCATGGTGGAAGCGACCACCAGATGGTTGGAAACATACCCTGTGCCCCATGCCACTGCCCGGAACACTATCCTAGGCCTTGAAAAACAAGTCCTGTGGCGACATGGCACCCCAGAAAGAATTGAGTCAGACAACGGAACTCACTTCCGAAACAGCCTCATAGACAAATGGGCCAAAGAGCATGGCATTGAGTGGGTCTATCACATCCCCTATCATGCACCAGCCTCTGGGAAAATTGAACGATACAATGGACTGTTAAAGACTACACTGACAGCAATGGGTGGAGGAACATTCGAACATTGGGATATACATTTAGCAAAGGCTACCTGGTTAGTCAACACTAGAGGATCTGCCAACCGAGCTGGCCCTGCCCAATCAAGCCTCTTACGTACTGTAGAAGGGGATAAAGTCCCGGTAGTGCATGTAAAAAATATGCTGGGGAAGACAGTCTGGGTTACTCCTGCCTCAGGTAAAGGCAAACCCATCCGTGGGATTGCTTTTGCTCAAGGACCTGGCTCTACTTGGTGGGTGATGCGGAAGGATGGGGAAGTCCGATGTGTACCTCAGAGGGATTTGATTTTGTGTGAAAACAGCCAATGAACTGAATTGTATAATGTTAACTGCTGTACCGTATATGTCATAATTTTTATTATTGCTGTATATCCTATCAATGGTATAGCAGTAAGAATCGCCCAGATTAAGAAGAATGAATTCTGAAGAAACTGAGGAAGTGCAGTGGATAGAACCAGAACTGACTTCAGCATGTGACAACCCAACACCGGACCCCAATTCTCCTGCCCTGAAAGACTGTTACAACAGATGAAGCCCAAAACCATGGACTAGATGAACCCAATGGACATTTTAGAGGGATGGTCCATAGACTAAGGGAATGCTATCTGTGTATATATATATCAAAATGGGAAGGTGGTGGTGATTAATTGGAATGTATTGTAAGGGTAGGACCTAAGCATGACGTAAATGGTATAGAATAAGGGGTGGATAATGTCCTGGTTTCAGCTGGGATGGAGTTAATTTTCTTCACAGAAGCTAGCATAGTGCTGTGCTTTGGATTTAGTGCTAGAAGAATGTTGATAACACACTGATGTTTTTAGTTGTTGCCAAGTAGTGCTCAGACTGCTCAAGGACTTTTTGAGCTTCTCCTGCTCGGCCAGGTGCATAACAAGCTGGGAGTACAGCACAGCTAGGACCCAAACTGTCCAAAGAGCTATTCCATACCATATAACGTCATGCTCGGGGGGGGGGGGGGGTTGGTGGGTCGGTCGGTCGCAGGGGGAGTGATCGCTGCTCGGGTACTGATCGCTGCTCGGGACGGGCTGGGCATCGGTCGGCGGGTGGTGAGCAATTGCATTGTGCATCATTCGTTTTGTATATTCTGTATATTTTGTTATCATTCTCATTATTACTATTATTATTATTTTCTCTCATTAAACTGCCTTTATCTCAGCCCTCGGCTCTAACCTTTTTCTCCTTCCCCATTCTCTCCCCCATCCCACTGAGGGAGGGGGGGGAGTGAGCGAGCGGCTGCGTGGTGCTTAGTTGCCAGCCGGGTTAAACCACGACAATAATACATTAGAGGAGAGAATGAGCCACCTATCCCTACGTGATAAACACCTATATATAGGGCTCAGCACCTACCTTTATTGATGGCATTACACACTGCTTATCCTTCTGCCTTCCCTCCTGCTGTCAGGCTTGGCTTTTCAAAAACACCTAGGGAAGGCAGGTGATCAAATACCCTTGGAATTCATTAAGATGCAAGTCAGTAAGATACTTGGGCTCCACTGAAAGTCCTGCCATTAAACATGGTATATTAAATACAATTTTACCTTCACATTACGCCTCTCCTTTCAAGGGAGGCCAAACCACTTTGCAAGCACGACATATGCTGCCCTCGGTTCGCCTGCAGAGGCACATCTGGACTGAGAAAGTGGCTGCTATTCAACATCCCCCACGGCAGTCCAGTGCTGACCTTCCACGGAGCCACAGAAGAGATGCCACCCCAGCAGCATCCCCATCACCTACCCTGGCAAGCAACCCCGTCACCTGCCCCGGCAGCATCCCCATCACCCACCCTGGGTCCTACAGGCTCTGCTGCCCCTCCTCTTGGGGGGAAAAGAAAAAAAACCCATCACTTTCAATGAGAAAAAGTGTCCATGAACATTATTCTCAGCCAAGTGCCTCAACCCTTCCGTTCACTGGGCACAAAGTCTTTTCTACAAGCAACCACCACTGCGGTTCAAGGCTGGCTTCCTTCCTGGGGCGTGTGGGCAGGAGCAATAACAATTACGGACATACAACTATTTCCTACTCTAACAAAACCCAACAAAATAAAATCTGAAACTTACAGTGGTTCTAGTACATGCGGGTATAAGTTCAATTTAGTTTAAAGAATCATAGAATTGTTTAGGTTGGAAAAGACCTTTAATATCATCAAGTCCAACCGTTAAAGACGAAGCACTGGGACAATGGAAATACTTAAAATCACCAGATCTGCTTCCCTCTTTCCTGGTGTAAATGCCACGTTACTGACCACATTCAAGTAGTATGATATAAAACATGGTAATTCTTTGGCATCAGTATCCATCCTTGCATGTGGACCCGCAAGATTTTTTTTCTCTCTCATACCACAAAACTACTTTTAATCTTCATAAGCTATGGTGCCAGTTCAAAATGGGACAAAAATCAAAATGCATTGGACATTCTTCAGTGCTGGGCTGCTACACAGATTAGAAAGCGTCAGGTAGCAAAGATGATGAATCGATCGGCACCGCTGTGCATGGTCGCAGAAGCCCGGTCATGGAGCTCAGGGCTCACGGGAGCCGGGGAGATCAGACCTGGCGTGTTTGGTCTGGCTGCTGCAGCACATCTCCTCTGCGACCCAGAGAGGTCCACAGCAACCCCACCAGTGTCCTGACCCCTGGGAATTATTTTCCTTCTTCCTTCTCATTCATAGGGAAGATGCTTTCCACCTTACCTCTTTGTAATAGGGAAGATGTTGCTAAATTTGCCCTGGACCCTAACAACGATCCAACATTAAGCTTTCTTTTCGCCCAAACTGTGGCGGTAATGTCTCCTTAAAGTCTGCGGCAGAGCAGAATACTTCTCTGGGATTTTTGTGCCAGCCTAGTTCAAACCTTCCTGTAATCTTCTGCCTGTCTCATCAGCGATGCAGAAACACTGCGGAGATGCCAGACGTATCTGTATCGTTGTCACTCCAGTCCATTAGCTCAGTCTCCAATGTGTATTTTTCCACCCATGCCAGAAATCCAGTTGTGCAGATGAGCAATTCCCTTACACCAGGAGACCTCTGTGACACCAGAAAAAGGCTTCTACAGGGCTTGGACAGATCATTGCCAGGTAACGGGGCAATGGCTTGCTGAACCGTGGATTAATTCCTACCCACACTTTAAGTCAGAGATCCCTGTGCCTGGCAAAGCCACCTCCCTGGCTGCAAACATAAAAATGCCCACCAGAAAGCACGAAGAGAGCACTCAGGATGAGAGCAGATTTCTGGGGGGCAGGAACGCCTGGCAGGGAGAGGCAATGGAGAAGAACAGGCAGAGAGGGCAGTGGGAGGCAGAGCAACGCAAGGGCTCGCTGCAGGCATCTCAGCTCCTCAGCCCGGCAGGGGACACGCAGCATCCCCCAGGGCTGCTCCTTTCATAAGCAACCCTCTAAAGCAACTACTTCACAAGGTCACAGCAAATTGCGATGAGAGGTTTTGTCCAAGCAGTCCAGACTGGTCCCAGAGGACAGATCCACACGCAAAACGGAAGCAACTGAGACTTTCCTCTCCCCATATCAGAGCACAGGCAGCAACTGAGATACCAGCTCCCAAATCCACAGGCTCTACCTCCTCCTCTCCCAACTTGGTGCATGTGACAACCAGAGACCTGAGCATCCCGGCAAGGTCCTGGAGCTGCTGCCCTTACTCCACCCCACACTGTAAGCTCAGCTGCATCCAGCCAGAGACAGGGTTCAGCCCCTAAACCTGCAATCTTTCAATTCTCCTTGACTTGAGGCAGTTTTAAAAAGCAGCTCAGCACTTCAGATCACTGAAGTGTAACCATACGGTTCCTTATCAAGGGGTCAAAGCAAGGCAAGCACGTCAGTAAAGCTGGGAACATCACATCTGTTCCCAGGATGCTGGGTACGGGGCATTCACCTGGGGATTGCCCCT
The DNA here is from genome assembly GCA_034008185.1 of Gorsachius magnificus. Taxonomy (NCBI): domain Eukaryota; kingdom Metazoa; phylum Chordata; class Aves; order Pelecaniformes; family Ardeidae; genus Gorsachius; species Gorsachius magnificus. Next base: position 11,786,314 of record CM067091.1, read on the forward strand.
CAAACACACTGCCCTCTAATTTTAGTAAATGGTGCAGGAATCCAATTCAAACCTTGCCTCCAAGCAGCACAGTATCTTGCGTTGATACTGTGACACAGCCCCCAAATGCACATGGAGCAGAAAGTTCAGGATACAGCAGCAAGGGCGTATTCCCACTACCCACTTGCTCTCTGGTCTGTAGAGCAGGGTGCGTACGAGCAGCCCCGGGAAGAAAGGGTTCGGAGGCGCATGGCTGGCGGGGGGCACTGGGCATGGTCTGTGTGCACATGGCTCGGCCGAGATTCGACTGCAGTAACTCAAGGCACACTGTGGTGCCTTGAGCAAGGGACTGCACCCAAGCACTTGAATTTCCGAGAGCAGCCTGGGGACTCCCACTTAGGAGCGTTGGTCCTCGCAAACGTGAGCCCCTCTGCAGTCAGAACCATCCCTCTGCACAGTGACAGCTTCTTTTTGCAACAACTTTCAATGTGGACTAGCTCAAAACAGTATTTGGGGCAGTGCTGTGCTTTCCCCCCTTCCCAAACTATGGAGGGTCCAGTCTGTGTTAACATCTGATGAAAGCACCAAGTTCCAAACCTCTGACCAAACAGGCTCCCAAATTTTTATATAAACCATTTTGCCGTTCACAGAATCCCAGAGTCCCAGAATGGCAGGGGTTGGAAGGGCCCTCCAGAGATCACCCAGCCCAACCCCCCTGCTCACCCAGAGCAGGGGACACAGAACATCATCCAGGCGGGCTTTGAATATCTCCAGAGAAGGAGACTCCACAGCCCCCCTGGGCAGCCTGGGCCAGGGCTTGGTCACCCTCAAGGTAAAGAAGTTCTTCCTTACGTTCAAGTGGAACCTCTTCTGCTTCAGTTTGTGCCCATTGCCCCTTGTCCTCCTGCTGAGAAGAGTCTGGCTCCATCCTCGTGACATCCACCCTTAAGATACTTGTACGTGTTGATGAGATCCCCTCTCAGTCTTCTCTTCTCCAGGCTAAACAAGCCCAGCTCCCTCAGCCTTTCCTTGTAGGAGAGATGCTCCAGTCCCCTCATCCTCTTTGTAGCCCTCCTCTGGACTCTCTCCAGGAGTTCCTCATCCTTCTTGAACTGGGGAGCCCAGAACTGGATGCAGCACTCCAGATGGGGTCTCACCAGGGCAGAGTAGAGGGGGAGGAGAACTTCCCTCAACCTGCTGGCCACACTCCTCTGAATGCGCCCCAGGATGCTGTTGGCTTTCTTCATGAAACAGTGTTATTTGATGTGGTTACTTTACAGCCTCAGGCAGCCACATGGATAAGGCCATCACTCATTTTGGTCCCGAAGTCCATGCCAAACTTCTGACTGCTTTTCCACAATCAAATGCTGGGCTGTGCCCTACACCAGAGAATAGCACAGCCCTCCCACCGGTTACTCGGAGCACAGTGAATTAATTGAGGGGTTGAATTAGTGAGGTTAGATCCAATTAGCTCCATTTGACCAAGATGCTTTAAGCAACATTTTTCTAATATATTTGAGCTGGTTATCATACAAGGTCATCTTGGCACTGGGTAAAAAAAAAAAAAAAGATCTGTCTCAGAGCAGCTTTTCCAGGTGTGTCTCCTTGACCCTTTGGGATGCATTTTCATCCTTCATGTGGCTGACGGGCACAGCTGCAAACAGCCGAGGAGGAAAGAGCAGCCCAGGACTCGGGAGATCTTCCAGCCAGGAGCAACTCCTGGGTCTTCACTGCTCATTGATGGAAAACATGTATGGGCGCTCATTGCTTCCTTCTACCCCACCTACTCCAAGTGTAACCTGCTCAGGACAGAGCCTGAGTTTAATAATGCCCTTTGCACGCTGAGACCCTGGCCCAGAAGCAAGGGCATCCCCAGACCTACCACTGCCCAGATACCACAGCACATTAAAGCCAACAACGTACCTGGATTTGACCAAAATTTCTTTTGTGGACATGCTTCACCTGCAGAAAGGAACGGTCTCGCTCTGTCCATTCTCACCGAAAGAGTAGAAGGAAGGATGAAGAGGGAAATGTACTGCAAAAAGTTTACAAAAACTCCAATAAAGCTGAAATAGTTTTTCATTATCGAGGAGTAACTGCTCGGAAAGGGCGAGAGCACCCACAGCAAGGAGCAGCAGACCTTGCCCCAGCCATTCGGATCCCAACAGCTCTATGACGAGTCATCAGGAACAGTCAAAATGTCTAGCCTGCAAGGGGCAGATGGTAGCTGTATCACGGTAACCTCTTCTCTTTGAAAGCAAGAAGCTCTTCGAAGATTAAGCATACGCAAGTAGTAAAAGAAAATAAATAAATAAATTAGTAGGTGAGGGGGAAACTGCAAGAACAGTGAAGCCATTTCCCGGGAAAGAGCAGCAGACGCAGAACGAAGAGAGTGATGAAGTGAACAAGAAGTCACAACTGCAGCTGAATGACACAGATCAGCAAAGGACCAAGCCACACCAGCCGGGCATGCAGCAAACCTGACAACCAGGGGGTTAACAAAAATGAAAGAATCCTGAACAAACTGTTTCTGTTTTCCTGAAAGAAAGTGTGCAATTACATTTTTTTCTAATGAGAAATGAGAAAGCAAAAGAGGTTTGATTTTTTTGAACCACCAACCCCCAACTTCGATGTGTCAGTTTATTGACATTCCCAGCAACATGTTCCAGAACGGTACTGCAAAACGCAACGCTGAAGTGGAAAACACCAAATTCTCCAAAATTTTATTCTGTGACCACTACTTTCAGCACATCGGGTGTTCTTGTCAAAGTGTCAGGTACTGAAACATTAAATCTCTCACAGACAAATTCCCATTTCCCAAAACCTACTGCAGATAGCAGTGGGGGTCTGCTCACCAGACCCTTCACCACCAGCAGCTCCAGGCACCGCACGGCTCCGCAGCCGTGGCCCACAGGGTGGAGAGGAGGGAGATGCCTTCAGAGTGATCCAGAAAAGATGAGAAAAAAAGGTCCATCCCTGCACTGGAAGACCTTCAGCCTGCAGCTCCAGGCAGTTTGGTTTCTTAATCACTGGGATACGCTGCATGATTCAGAGGGACCTGGTCAGGCTGGATCCATGGGCCCAGGCCAATTGGGTGAGGTTCAACAAGGCCAAGGGCCAGGTCCTGCCCTGGAGTCACAACAACCCCATGCAACACTACAGGCGTGGGGAAGAGTGGCTGGAAAGCTGCCCAGAGGAAAAGGACCTGGAGCTATTGGTTGACAGGTGGCTGAATATGAGTCAGCAGTGTGCCCGGGTGGCCAAGAGGGCCAACAGCATCCTGGCTTATATCAGGACTGGTGTGGCCAGCGGGAGCAGGGCAGTGACCGTGCCCCTGTCCTGGGCACTGGTGAGGCCGCCCCTCGAATGCTGGGTTCAGGGTTGGGCCCCTCACTCCCAGAAGGACATGGGGGGGCTGGAGCATGCCCAGGGAAGGGCACCAGAGCTGGGGAGGGGTCTGGAGCCCAAGGCTGATGGGGAGCGTCTGGGGGAGCTGGGGGTGTTCAGCCTGGAGCAGAGGAGGCTGAGGGGAGCCCTTATCACTCCCTACAACTGCCTGACAGGAGGGGGGAGCCAGGGGGGGTTGGGCTCTGCTCCCAGGGAGCGGGCAATGGGACAAGGGGAAATGGCCTCAAGTTGTGCCAGGGCAGGGTTAAACGTTTTGGACATTGGGAAAATTCCTTCCCCGCAAGGGCTGTCAGGCACTGGAAGGGGCTGCCCAGGGCAGGGGTCGAGTCCCCATCCCTGGGGTTATTTAAAAGCTGGGCAGAGGAGGTGCTTAGGGCCAGGGTTTAGTGGTGGGATGGCAGGGTTAGGGTAATGGTTGGGCTTGATGATCTTAAAGGGCTTTTCCAACCTAAACCATTCTGTGATTCTATGATTTCCCTGGCTCACAAGAAAACGGCCCCAAGCCCCGTCACTAGATCCTAACAAGGAGGCATCACATGACAGGGCCCCATGGGGTGTCCGTTCACCTCTCCATGTTCATCAGCACCGGGGCAGAGCTATACCCTCTAATCACAGGGTTTGGGTGCTTGAGGTCCCCTCTTGCGGCTTCCCTTATCACTGCAGGACTGGAAGGACCTCAGGCCTCCCCAGGGACCACACTGGGGGGACCTCCTGCAGGGCAGGGCAGCCCCCCAGCTCCTCACATAAACAGCACCCACCACATGGGACTGACTTGGGACATCACCTCTCCATGCTCCCACAGGAGTCATGGGAGAACGCTGGAAGGTACAACCCTCACAGGGCTGGGATGGCTTTTTGCCCCCTCCCTAAATACAGAGGTAAGATAGATCAAAATAAGTGCACTCACTGAATACGTGCTCATGACTGCGAAGGAGCGTTACGTAACCCAACCATGAACCCTTCCTGCCTACCTTTTTTTATGCACCTTTCCCTGACATTCCCTTATTATCACCACCAAGCCTAACAAATCCAGTTAAAGCTAAAAGTCTCTTCATTTCCTTCCCTTTTTCTGAACAGGTTCCACTATTTAAAAAAAAAAAAAAAAGCCCTGAAATGGAACAGCGACTGCAGCCACAACTTCCACAAACACAATTTGATACGCAGGAACAAAACCCCAGTCCGAATCCAGGCTTCCCAAACACACAGCCTCAGCGATCAGGGAAATGGAGGGTGTTTGTGCACAAAGCTACAAAATGAAAATTAAATGTTGTGTTGGGCCAAGAAGAAAGCAAACTAACAAGGGGATATTTCTTTCTGCCTGTACCAGTTTCAGCTGGCTGTGTTACTTCCCGCGAGCCACTAACGCAGCCTAATTGGGAGGGGAGGCATGTAGCACAGCAGTTGCTTAGCAAACTTTATCGTTATTTTTCATGAGGCTCCAATTTTCTCTGCTGCATTGGATTCATGGCCACTTGGTGTATTTTACTGTCCTCTGCTTTATTTTCTTTCCTCCCTTCTTCCTCATCTCTCTCTCCTCATTTTTTTCACAACAACCAGGTCTGGCTAGCAAAAAAAAGCCTTCACAAGCCTATCACAGCCCACCCCAGCTACCAGTGAAGGCAGCCAGCAGAAGGCAACTCCTGCTAGACCCAGCAAAGAAACAACTTGATGAGCAAGGGGAAGCCAGGCTGAACCAGTGGTCCTGGTTCTGGAAGAGATGAAGATCCACCTTGGACATGGGTGAAGGTAACCCTGCATCATCAGGGCCAACTGTCCGGCTTTTACCAGCTGTAGACAAAGTTACATTGGCTTTTCCTCATTGGGATGAGCCCAAAGCAGCTGGCAGGCTGGGTAACGTCAAGTCTGGCTCACCCTCATGAAGGGTGGGACTGGGATCCACCCGGCTGGAGAGCAGCTCTGGGGAAAGGGACCTGGGGGTCCTTGTGGCCAACAAGCTCCATAGGAACAAGCAGTGTGTTGCTGCGGCCAAGAAGGCAAACAGGGTGCTGGGGGACATCAACAAGGGCATCACCAGCACAGATAAAGGAGTCATCATCCCACTCTGCTCAGCACTGGTCACGCCACACCCGAGATACTGTGTACTGTGTCCCTGCTACACAATAAAGATGTGGACAGGCTGGAGGGGTCCAGAGCAGGGCCACCAAGGTGATCCAAGGGCTGGAAAGCCTCTCTCAGCCATATGGGGATGGGCTGAGAGAGCTGGGTTTGTTCAGCCTACGGAAAAGGAGGCTCAGAGGGGATCTCATCACCACGTACCAGTACCTAAGGGGGAGCCACAAGGAAGATGGAGACTCCCCTGTCACAAGGAGTCACATGGAGAGGACAAGGGGGAATGGACACAAGTTGCTCTTGAGGAGATCCCGACTGGACATGAGAGGGAAATTTTTCCCCATGAGAACAGTCACCCATTGGAATAATCTCCCCAGGGGAGGGGTTGACTCCGCCACATTGGACACTTTCAAGCCTCAGCTGGACAGGGTGCTGGGCCATCTTGTCTAGATTGGGCTCTTGCCTGGAAAGGTTGGACCAGATGATCCTTGAGGTTCCTTCCAACCCGGGATTCTATGAATTATCTTCCAAGATTTCACCATGGGCTGTGGAACAGATGGTCAAAGATTTTTCTGATGCACTCCCTAGCAAGGATGAAGGGACCCAAAGCCAGCCTACATCCCCTATACACCTCCCTCCCAGCCTCTGTTACAACACAGCCTGGAACAAAGCTGTTATTATTTCCTAATTAAGCACCAAGAGGTCCAACACTCCAACCACACGGTCAAAGGAAGATGATTCTTTGGAGCGAACCCTCACTGGCTGGGCGCCAGCCTTCACGCATGCCTGCGGACAGTGCTAAGGATTTATACACTTCATCTTCTGTCATTTTCTACCCCGGAGGAAGCAAGCCTCTAAATTGAATTATCACAAAGAAATCAATTCCAGATCAAACCTCTGTGAAATTATAATTGCTTTAATGTTCTGCAGGCTGGAATAGACAGGGCCCAAGGAAAGCGTCATATACTTTTCCTCTTCAATTCATAAGGCTCCTATAGGAATCAGCCTTTGTTCGCAGGGAGCATTAGTGTTTTCTAATTATGTATTAACTTAATCTACTATTAATTTTCAATTATTGTTATTACACAGGCACTTCCTTTTTCCCCAATGCGACTGCCATGCAAGACGCTGAATCCCAAACAGCTCTGCGGCAAGTTGACAGGCAGCAGCTTAGCCTTTAAAAAGGGAAAAAAAAAAAAAGAAAAGAAAAAACCTTCAACAGCCAATTTTGATAAGAATTTCAACCAAACAAAAATAAAAAAAAAAAAAGACAGACACAGACAAACCTTTCTGACTCATCTGAAAATGTTCTCGGCAGCCTGTTTAGCCTAAAGGCTTGAATCACCTAGGTACACCATGCCTGTGGAGACTTTCATTAGAATTGACATTTTGACAACTACAAAAAACCCTCTAACAACCACCCAACACACAACATCACGGGCAGTTTAAAAACAATTATCAACCACAGGCCAAAGACACCCAGGGAAATGAAGTTTCACTACCCCCTCTTCTCCCTAAAGAGGTGGCTGAATAGTATATTGAAAAAATAATCAAGTATTCTTCTTCGATTAATTATAGCTGCAAAAATAGCTCAGGATTTTTAGCATTACACGTTAGAAAGAACAGAAGCGGCACAGCTGTGACCAGGGCTGGCCTGGATGGACAGCAGGAGCTCCTGCAAATGTGGAGGGATTTAATTCTTGAATTTCACATTCTAGAGATTCTGCTCATCAGAAAGCTGCTGGCGCTAAGGGTAGACCCTCTTTGCTGTGGAAAACATCCAAGATGCCAAAGGGAGGAGAAAGCACCTGGAGAATGCAGCACATTTCAAACCCCTGGGTTTGGTTCGTCCTGCCTTTTTCACAGATGCTGGGAGAAGAGGCTTATGAGAGGGAACGGAGAACGCCTGCTTGTGGACTTCGGGCCAATCTGCACCGACTTGGCAGACTACCCTCAGATTTTCTATGTACAGCTAGAATCACATCCAAGAACTAGTAAACTAGTGAGAGACTTTCCAAAGGCTTCAATAGCTTTGGAACAGAGAGGCTCACACGCTTCCAGTGCATTCAAAACAAGAAATTAAGTAATGCTGTGAAGCAAAGGCTTGGGAAGTGCCAGTGCCTTTGCTCGTGCACCATCACGCAGGAGGAGTCCATCCGAGCGGAGACCAAACAGCGTTACAGCAACAAACAAAGCTCTTGCAACCACACGTGTGCAAATCCTGCTGCATGAGTACCGCAGAAGAGCCTACCTTCAGCAGCCTTCAGGGCTTGGGTGTCCACCTTGGTGGCTCATCTCTTTGAGCTCCTTACACTATTATTGAGCTGGGATCAGCCTCTCGCAGGTCAGTGAGGTGACAAAGCTGACTTCCCCACAAACTCAGGGCAGACAGATCACCCCAGAAGCTTGTAGCTACCCCACCCCCTGAAACAGTAGGTGTAACTTGCACACAACAAAGAGCAGAGAAACCTTTGGACATGACTCCAGAAAGAGTAGGAGATGCCTGATTTTTTGCAAGAATAAAGTACGAAGGCTACCTCATGAGGTCAGAATGCTTCTTTTGAGCTGTGCGGACCAGGTCTACTGGCTGCTGCTCTTCTTGCCCCACTAAGGCCCTATTTATCACAGAGCTCCATTCTTCCACTACATTACTGTATATCAAAGCAGCCCTAGCTAAATCAGAATTGCTCCCATTTCATCCCAGAATATCAGCAAGCTATGTTTGGCTTATCAACACAAGAAACCTACGCAATGAATAAAATCTTCTTCATAAAAGGAAATACCTCTTTACATGTAATGTACCTGGCTCCCCAGGTCAACGTTGCCTCTGCAGGTAGCCCGGAATCATAGAACACTTTGGGTGGGAAGGGGCCTTTAGAGGCCATCCAGCCCAACCCCCCTGCAGGGAGCAGGGACACCTTTAACCAGATCAGGTTGCCCACACCCCCATCCAACCTGGCCTTCAACGTTCCCAGGGATGGGGCCTCCACCACCTCTCTGGGCAACCTCTGCCAGTGTTTCACCAGCCTCATCGTAAAGAATTTCTTCCTTATATCCAGTCTAAATCTCCCCTCCTTTAGTTTAAAACCATCACCCCTTGTCCTGTCACAACCGGCCTTGCTAAAAAGTCTGTCCCCATCTTTCCTATGGGCCCCTTTAAGCCCTGCAAGGCCGCAATCAGGTCTGCCCGCAGCCTCCTCTGCTCCAGGCTGAACACCCCCAACTCTCCCAGCCTGTCCTCATAGGAGAGGGGCTCCAGCCCTCAGATCATTTCTGTGACCCCAAATCAGCTGGATTTTGGCTCGCTTGGACACCCTGCCTGCAGCAGGAGGTCACAGCCCTTTGGAGATGAGCACTGGCCCTCCTGGTCTGTACAACATCTAATGCATACCTAGGGCAAACGAAGTAGCAGTGCAGATTATCATGGCCTGCCCAAAGTCCAGTAAGTGATGGAGACAGCCAAGATTCCCCCTGGAATACTAACAGGGCTTGCCCAGCCAGCTATCTGCTCCAGTACGCAAGAGAGACAAGTGACAAATTTGGCCTGGAGACCTCTTGTCCAGAGCCAAAGAGACTGCCACCGTGAAGATCAAGAATTTGGCAAGGTTTGAAGACAAATTAGACTGTCAGAGAGACAAAGGCAACAACTCCAGACGTCTTCAATGGATAGCACCTTCCGCTGTCATTTTTGTGCTACCGCCCATCAGACAGGATCCCAACCCTGCGGAGCTGGGGCGTGGGTCAGGAGGACACTCCAGGTACCACTACACCCAAAAAGACACATCTGTACAAAAAGCCCTCCAAGTCACCCAACTCCTTCAGCTAAGGTGTGGACCAAGATGAAAATCAGACCGCATTCATTGACACCTTTTCTGAAAGGGGACATCATCACACCCGTCAAGCACCCATCAACCACCAAGCAGTCGCCTCTGCCGTTTGCCATCTCATCCACCTTTCTGGGAACAAGGTGAACTGCGCTCCCAAAGAGGGTACGGCGAGCGGTGGTTGAGGATGCATCAACACCTGGGTATTCTCCAGCTATGCTCCTTGCAGCTTCTGTTCAAACGTCATCCTGACGCGAGACCCGTTTCTAATGCCAAGCTATGCTCATGTTCTTGTACGCTGCTCCTGGACTGCCATGGGAAGCCCCGCACAAAGACATTGGAAAAAGCTTGGCATCAGGCCGACAACATTTTAGTCACTCTCTTGTAGTCATTTATGATACCCGCACCAGCAATGGCATGAATTGGAACACCACGCTGGAGCGATCATGGCCACCTTGCACCCCCGATGCCAGAGGGCCTTGTTCACCAGCTCAGCTGGGAAATTCAGCCATCAGACTCCAACTCCGTCTGCACAGCATATCTGAGCACCAGCATAAGTTATCAATTCTCTCACGGACAGCACGCAGCCAAATTGAATGGGAAGCAGGGATATAGGGAGTGCCCGCGAACAGTGAAAAGACACTTCATGCCAAAGCACGGACACGTGCTGGTCCTACAGAGAGTGAGGCTGGGGATGCATCCTCCCCTGACACCCCTGCAAAGCTCCCCAAACTACAGTTATCAAACATTTTAATATCTACCATAATTTTCCCATGCTGCCTTTCCGAGATCATTGCTGTCACCTGCTTTACAGCTGGCGTAACAGCAAATGAGCACACAGAAATTAAAATGCACTCAAACGAGAGGAGCCATAAGGAACCAGAAGGATTTTATTGGCTTTTGGGGCCTAAAACAGAATATTTTTTTTTTTTTTTAAAGAAATCTAATCCCCCTTGCCTTCATCCCATGCAGAGGTGCAGCATGGCGTTTTACAGAGACCAGCAGGCACCTCTGCAGTACACGTCTCCCCAGACACACAGGACAGGGTCACCAGCTCCCACCACCTTCTGAGATTTGGCAGTGTTTGTTATTGGGTTTTTGACACTTGGGGCTCCGGAGGTCAAGCAATCTGAAATTCTTGGGGGTTGGTTGGGTTGGTTTTTTTCCAGTGTCTGCTGCTAGCAGTCTTGCTAAAATGGCTGCAAGAATAAATCTTGCAGAATAAATCTTGCAAAAAGATCCCTGGAGAAGTTCAGGCAGCAAAAGGTAGAAGGGAGAGAAAAGTGCAACACTCAAAAAACAATACAGAATTTGAAATCATGAGACCACTTGTTATTTGAGGGGAAATTTATCCTGGAACAGAAAAGGGTAGCAAAACCATCAAGAATATAAGATGTGGCTACGGAGAACAAAAGGTTAATGTAAGATATGTTACTCAGGGAATACTGCAAGTAGGAAGAGTGATTTTTGATTCAACTTTTTAGCTGGTTGTGCCAGATTATTACCTTGAAAGGTATGAAATTCCACCCAAGGGAAACGTGCAATTGCAGTGGGATGGTATGGACGCACAGGGCTGAAGTTCTGCACATGACTCCTGAGCCCTCCCCAGTTTACATCATTCAGTCACGGTGAAACCATTGCACCTCTCCCCCTTTACAAGGCATAAAAAGTTTTTTCTCCCATCCCCTCAGTCCCTTGCCAGGGAGGACAGGGTGACACACACACAGAGCCACCAGCACTTGAAAGCTTCAGCCTAGGCTGGTGGAGCTCCTTACTGTCACTGCAATACAAATAAAAATAAAGTTTTGTCAAATGGCTTGGCCTGGCATACTTTTTTTCTTCCTTTAAACCAAGCAACTCGTGCTAATCTGCAGCTAAATCCCGCAGCACAGGAAGCACTGCTGGCATCCGTAAGGAAATAATTCCTGTTTCAAGGGACAAATAAGATCTCATCGACAACATCCAGTGTCCTACCCTTATCTAAAGGAGTCTCGGGCTCTGCTAAATGGACAAGAGTCCTTGTTTTGAACGTTATTTCGAGGCTGGCCCCAGCTACAAGCTGCCCACGGAAGAATGGGCTGGTTTTCACAGGGTGATGTTTTATAGATGATAGCGCTGCAGCTTCTGGGGCACGCTGCTCTGAAGAGCTGTTTTTTAGGAACGTGTTATTTTAATAAACCGGAGCAAGCAAGGGACACAGGACTCCCAGCTCTTGTGGCATTCCCCTGTGATTTAAGACCAGAATAACCCATGTGTGCACGGGGGCAAATCAAAGCACACCCTTGGTCACGCCTCGGTGTGGCAGCAGAAGGGCTGGCAGCAGGACAGCGCTGGCAGCCAGAGCTCCCCAACCCAGCACTGCATCTGGATTCCAACTTTCTTTTAATACTACAGGCTAATGTGGACAACCTCGATGAAGTGCTGGAGCAACAGAAGCGTCGCCCTGAACTCTGACAGTGATGGTTTGCTCCTGAATCAGCAACAGGGATGAGTTCAACTCCAACGGAGAGGCTGGGCATGCAAAGGCAGGGTGTCAAGCCCAGTCCCAAAGAGAGCCGCCCTGCACTGCCTTGGCCACTTTGGCCAAGGAGCAGCTAGACAGAAAAGAACTGCAGAAGGTTGTTAAATTCCTCGCAGAGAAGAGCTGGAGGCATACAGCATGGCTGGTGGGATCAGAGTTACCCCAGAGAGCAGGTCTGGCAGACTTCTGACAGTCCTAGGACCTCTATGGCCCTTGCTGCTCTACCTGAGAGGTCATGCCTGGCTGTGAGGGAAATTAGTCCAACAGCTCAAGTACAGGACTGTGATTTCCTTTTAATTTTAGGGGGCAGGAGAATCAATGGGCTGCTTGAGAAGCACCCTGGTGCTGGAGGCCAAACCACCCAGTAATTACAAAATCTGCTTGATGCAGAGCTACTAGCCTCCAAAGCCATCACGCAAACACTGCTTTCCTGGCACCACGGGACTGGTTGCCTTGACCTGCTGTGCCCAGTCTCTGGACTGGGAGAGGCTCTCCGCTTGCTGGGTTCCTCCGAGTGAGATAGTTCCCACCACCCCAAAGGCAACCATAGCTTGTGTGCTCCACCGCAGGACTGATAATGGCACAGAGCCGAGCTTCACTTATCCGGATCCAGAGCAGTACCAAAGAGGCAGTCATGAGCACGATGACAGTAAGAGTCAATGTCTTGACCTTACTTTCCAATGCCTTGAAAGTGTCCGTACACCAAAAGCCCTGTTTTCCAACACCCGAGCCTTAGTACCTGTGGCAACCGAGACCTTCAAGCCAAAGGTCTTCGCTAGGGGGAAAAGCCAGCCCCAGCATCTGAAAAGCAAGTCTTTCCCCACAAACCAGATAAAGCAATGGTCACTTACCTATGACTAGAGGTCCTGATGAATGCAGAAGCTTATCACAATCCTCTCCTCTGAATTTTGAGGCTATTAGGGGCACCTGAACTCAGACGTATCCCATCGTCTCCCATCTAACTCTGAATGTACATAAAAGTAATAAAGGCTTTGTCCGGCTGTTGGAAGGCTCAGCCAGGCTCACTCCCTTTGAAGCACAAGCTTCATCCAAACCTTTCTCAAAACATGAAAATGTTCAAGATTACTTGTTTTGGTCAACACAGTCATTTCGCTTCTTACCTAAACGCAGGGCAGGGAATGACATTCTTCCTCCCTCCATTTTTTATTCTCTGAAAATCCAGAGTTTACACCCTGGTTTTAAAATCAAGTCAGGAGAAAAACTGCAAAATGCTTCAGCTTCTCTGTTTATTTCCCAACCAGAATAGCTGAGAGATGCCCAACAGCTCTGGGGACTCCACTGCTGTGCTCATGCCAGAGCCAGCAGCACAGCAGATTTGTACGCCGCTCTGATCTCTGCCTTTATTTTAAAACGCCACTGTATCTCAGCTCACCTTCTGCCCAAAACAAGCCCAACAGATTTCCCAGGGGCTCTCCTGACTCACCAGCACATTTTCCTTTTCCTCCCAAAAATATGTTGTGACAACAGGGATTTCATTAGTTTCCCCTTAGTTTCAGTTGGTCAGCAGGGACCTCAGAGACTGGTGGCACTCAGGAGTTTCCCTAATGATGCACTGTTCATCCTATTTAGGAAGAGGTGAAAGAGCAGTCATAGGAAACATCTCATCCCTTGATTTCCTTGAGTTTTCCTTTTTCATTCTTGATTTCCTGAGCACGGCAAGAGAGCAATTAGCACGGTGGTCTCTCCAGCAGAGACATCTGTACTGAGATGTCCTCACATGCTCATGTCATGTATTTACACACCGGGAATCAGGATTCCAGCTGTAATTCTTGCAGAACAGGACAGACAGAAGTTTTACTCCAATTTCCCTTTGAGTGCTCCAGTACAGCCCTTTTCCAAGCAACTCTGAGCAACTCCTTGAAGTCCAGAGTCCACTTCTGGGAAGCACGGGAAGCCTGGTACAACCCATACCCAGTTTCCAAGAGCAATGCCCCTAAACCCATGGTTCAATCACAGCTGAGTCAGCTTCAGGTGGACCACCTACTCCAATTTACTTCAAGTCCCTAGGATCTGCTCATTGCTGAGGGGTCCTGCAGTGCTGCCTACTCATCCAAGCTGCTTCAGAGCACACAACTTCACACCCAATTTCGCATGTCCCAGGAGGCTGCTTGCACCTGGAGATGATCCTTCCGCTGCCGATGATGTTCATTTGCTTGCAGATGAGGTTCATCTGCTTGCAGGTGCTAGGCATCTGCTGGAGGAGGAGGTCACAAGTACAGCCCTTCTTGCATTTCAAACGTTTCCCCGATAGTCTCGCAGAGCAGGGAGATCAGCTTTAATACTAGAAATATTTTCCACACTGCATTGGATTGCATAAGGACGTTCATCTACCCATCTTCATCTTCTCTGATCCTCTGCCACGGTTTCAGTCACGGTCGCTTGCAAGGTCACTCTAAGCTGAGGAAAAATCATTTGGGTAGCAGAACCAGTTCCCTCTTCAGCTTTAAAATAAACCCTAGATCCTCTGTTTATCCATTTTTAATGGATGCTTAGGGTCCCATGGGGTCACATTTTCAAGTTTTTCCTCCACAAAGCTAGGAGCTTCCTTCGGTGAGAAACAAAGTTCTTGCATCATCATGTAACTTCAGGACTGAAGACAAAGAAACTCCCCAACACATGGAAGCCAGCCAGCTTGGCTCAGGTCCCCTACTCCATGGACTGAAGTCAAACAAAGGAGGTCAGAGCCCGTGCTCGAGTAGGTAGATCAGTAGGAACTCTATCTTTGAGAGCTTCACCCTAGTAGAGCATCTTCCATAAGACCAAACACAGCTGGATCTGAGGCCATGGCCTTCAAGCAAAGGCAGACTCTTCAACCATTTTAAATGGTGTTAGATCAGGTTCCTAACGTGCTTCAGGGCACGACAGGTTGCCTGTTTGCAGCTCATTTGATCCTCTACCACAGCCAGAGTCAGAACACATCAAGAAATCCCAGAACAGGATTGGCCGGGGGGGGCAGGAGGGGGAGCGATTTACATTTTAAGAAATACAGCAACAGAAACCCAGGCTTCAGAAATTAGGAAACAGGTTTTAGTCAGAGCAAAGCAAGAGGCATCTGCTGGAAGTGTGGCAGAGGAGCTTTTAGTATTTTGAATGGTGATGCTAATCTGCTGTGACATGCCATCAGTCACGGATACACAGCTAAGATAAATCTTTCATCGATAAAGCTCGTTGTCACAAACCCGAAGCACACAGCACAGCTAACACACCTCACCTGCACACCCGTCCCCTTTGGGGTCTTCCGTTAAGGACATTCCTTACAGCACCGGCATGTGAATCCTGTGACTCTCCCTCCCTGGTTGCAGAAGGGAAACGCTGTCAAGTTTAGTCTTCATAAAGAAGTGAACACACATCTGACCTACATAGAGTGCACAGATGCGAGTCGCCTCACATCGCACTCCGGAGATTTTTTTTTTTTTTAATGAAAAAAAATTAACCACCACCTGCTTTGCCTGGGACCACGCAGGAACAACAGCCAGCTGTGCACAAAGTGCTCCACCAGCCTTCGGACCGGAACTCGGCGTCACCACGTCCATCTTTTTTTTCATATAATCTTGAAAAATCATCCATTGAAAAGTGTAAGACGCAGCTTTTGTTACTAAGACCAAAAGCACCAGTAGCTCTGGGCAGGAGTCTGAAGAATCAACTTCTGTCCCACAGGGGCCTTTGCAGTTTTGCATGACGGTTAACGGCACAAGCACAGGAACAGAGCACTGGATCTGCTGAATTCGAGGGAGGCTCTCCTCCCCCTCTACTCTGCCCTGGTGAGACCCCATCTGGAGTGCTGCATCCAGTTCTGGGCTCCCCAGTTCAAGAAGGATGAGGAACTCCTGGAGAGAGTCCAGAGGAGGGCTACAAAGAGGATGAGGGGACTGGAGCATCTCTCCTACAAGGAAAGGCTGAGGGAGCTGGGCTTGTTTAGCCTGGAGAAGACTGAGAGGGGATCTCATCAACACGTACAAGTATCTTAAGGGTGGATGTCACGAGGATGGAGCCAGACTCTTCTCAGCAGGAGGACAAGGGGCAATGGGCACAAACTGAAGCAGAAGAGGTTCCACTTGAACGTAAGGAAGAACTGCTTTACCTTGAGGGTGACCGAGCCCTGGCCCAGGCTGCCCAGGGGGGCTGTGGAGTCTCTTTCTCTGGAGATATTCAAAGCGCACCTGGATGATGTCCTGTGCCCCCTGCTCTGGGTGAGCCTGCTTGAGCAGGGGGGTTGGGCTGGGTGATCTCTGGAGGGCCCTTCCAACCCCTGCCATGCTGGGATTCCAGGTGATTCTGTGAATTAGGCTAGAAGTGCATCACCCCCAGCACCAGTGCAAACAACATTTTTATTTTCAGTAATCTGCATGCTACCGCACCACCCTGGTGACCCATCATAGCCCCACTGCATTACTCATCTGTTGCCATAAGAAAATCCCAGAGTTTAATCTTGAGACAAAAAAAAGTAGGAAAATCAGAAGATGCAGCAATATGAAACAAAGTGAAGGCACCCCAGCCAGGCCTGCCACATTCCAGGCAAGGAAGATGCCTACCAGGGGTTACCTCTGCGAGCCAACACTAAGCCTTGCAAAAATGGCTGCTACGTTCCCACACTGAGCTAAATCTCAGCGTCATTTTAGTTGGAAAAGACCTTTAAGATCATCAAGTCCCACCGTTAACCTAGCATGTATCATATGGGAAATGCATTTCCCCGGAGTCCAGGCCTCTCTGCAAGGAAATCAGCTGAGACAGTCCCTGGGAATGGGAATCCCAGTGAGAGGCAGGGGGCTTGGAAGGCCGGGCTGAGGCACGCCAGGCGCTGCCACCCACTCGGATTTCTGCAGGCAGGGCTGAGGGAGGAGGGGTGGCAGAGCAGCATAACTAACCTTGAAGAAGGTGAACTGGGAGCAAGAAGACCTGGCTTCATTCCCAGCTCCACTCCCACCCGAGGTCAGGCCAAGCCACGTGCCCTCCCAACCTTTAAATATTTAGAGAATAAACTCCAGGGCACAGTTACTTCTCACTGGCTGTCATGCACAGAGCTTCAGATACTGTCATACTGTCAGGAAAGATATCAACGACTGGCTAGCAAGTCCTCAAGATTTTTCTTATTTGTTAGAAAAAAATTTTTTTTTTTCCAGGGAGGGGACAAGAACCTGGATGACAGCGAGTCTAGGGGGTGGGAAGCCTTATCAATAGTTCCTGCTCTCCTTCATTCATAGAAAACTTCAAACAAACAAAATTCAAGGAAAATAACATGAATAAAACAAATGAATGTGTTTGCAGCTATTTTGTCAGCTAGTCTTTTGTCTACTCGCTAGGGATTCCCCTTGCTCATGGCTGTGAGGCTCTGGAGGTGAAATAAAAAGATGACAAACTCCAAGGTAAGAAAAAAAAAAAATCCAAACTTACTGCCTGATCCTAGCTGGAAATTTAGAAGTGTGATGGGTTGACCCTGGCTGGACACCAGGGGCCCACCAAAGCTGCCCCATCACTCCCCTCTTTAACCAGATAGGGGAGAGAAAAGTAGATCCAAAGGCTTGGGTGCAGATAAGGACAGGGAGAGATCATTTATCAGTTACCATCATGGGCAAAACAGACTCAACTTGATAAAATTAGTTTAATTGATTACCAATCAAAATCAGAGTAGGAGAGGATAAAAACTGCTGAATCTTAAAACACCACACCCCCCTTCCTCCTGGGCTCAACTTCACTCCCAATTTTCTCTACCTACTTCCCCCCAGCGGCACAGGGGGACGGGAATGGGGGTTGGGGTCAGCTCATCACACGTTGTCTCTGCCGCTTCTTCCTCCTCGGGAGAGGACTCTTCCCCTGCTCCAGTGTGGCGTCCCTCTCACGGGAGACAGTCCTCCACAAATTCCAACCTTCCCGGGTTAAACCTGGGTCCATAATTTCCACGGGGTGCAGTCCCTCAGGAGCAGACTGCTCCAGCGTGGGTCCATCCCTCCCATGGGGTGCAGTCCCTCAGAAGCAGACTGCTCCAACATGGGTCCCCTGCAGGGTCACAGGTCCTGCCAGCAAACCTGCTTTGGCATGGGCTCCTCCCCCATGGGTCCGCAAAGTCTTGCCAGGAACCTGATCTGGCGCAGGCTTCCCATGGGGTCACAGCCTCCTTCCTTCGGGCATCCACCCACTCCAGCGTGGGGTCTTCCACAGGCTACAGGTGGAGACCTGCTCCCCCGTGGACCTCCATGGGCTGCAGGGGGACAGCCTGCCTCACCATGGGCTGCACCAGGGGCTGCAGGGGAATGTCCGCTCCAGCTCTTGGAGCTCCTCCTCCTGCTCCTTCTTCACTGACCTTGGTGTCTGCAGGGCTGTTTTCTCTCGCATCCTCTCACTTCTCTCCACGGCTACTGAGTTGCAGCCAGTTTTCTTCCTTCTTAAACATGTTATCCCAGTGGCACTACCACTGTTACTGTTTGGCTTGGCCTTGGCCAGCAGCGGGTACAGGGAAAACTCTGGGCAGCTTCTCACAGAAGCCACCCCTGTAGCCCCTCCACTACCAAGACCCTGCTACACAAACCCAATACAAAAGCCAGGCTCCAGAAGCCGCAGTCCTCGCTCTTTGCGGCCAGGCACAGGCACCCTGTCAGGATGGGCCCGTTCTGTACAGCAAGGATGCCAGCGCAGCGCGGGTGGAGGGCATGAACTTCCAAAAGCGTTTTCGCTTCCCAAACAGTAACTCGGCGGATCTAAAGGCTGTTTTCCATCATCGCACAAAGCCTTCTCACTCGCATGACCCCTTGCATCGCTGCAGGTTGTGGAGACACTTGGTAACGCTTCCCTTCTGTCACAACCAAGAAAAGAAATCAAAAAGCGTCTCTGTCGATAAGGCATTGCTGGGCTGCTTTGTCCAACTGCATTTTGCCCTGAGTGACGGCAACTTTTCAGCCTGAGCGGGCTGTTGGAGCATGGAGAGCATCCTTTTTTGGGGACTTGTAGAGAAATGTAAACACACGCTATTTACTCCCTGTACAGGCTATAGATTGGCAACCCAGCTGTGAAGACCCGGGGCAAGCTATAAATCACTTGCGTGACTTAATGGGGCAAAGCACTCAAATGACTTAAAGCCTACGACTTACTGAGCCGTAGTCCTGTGCACCAACACCTCGCAACAAGCTATAAAATACAGATGTTTACACTGCATACATGGCTAAAACCTGTTCGCTCTGAGGTCATATGAGCACCATGTCTCCCCCCCCTTGCAAACCAGTATTTGAGCAGGCATGCATCATCAGCTAGAAACGCACAAAACTGGATGGCGATGCAACACCTGCAAATTGAGCTGCAGATGGAAATGATCACGAAAGCCATGGATGCAGAGGACAGCCCGTATCACGGGCACGCACGCAGGCTCCTTCTCCACTGCCCAGGCTACCGCACTGCTCGTTTGCTGGGCACCCTTCAGCTGGGCAACCCCCTCTGCAGCCCGAGCCCTCCAGCAACTCCTCTCACCGGTATTTTGGAACTTGCTACGGGAAGAAGGGCAATCACGCATCTAAATAACAAGTCAGAAATGCACTCCCTTCCAGGTTAACTCCAGAAGGAGGTTGGTATGAGCTGTTACCATTGAAGTGCTAACAAAAAAGAGTATCTGCATGCATAAAGTAACCGGCGGAAGCGTGCTATGCAATGATTTATTAAATCTTGCTTCCTGTTCAGCTGTAACTTCTGGGCTTTTCTGCACCGAATCAGCCATCTCCACTGTCTCCTGCTTGTTTTACACAGGGGAAAAAAAAAAAGTTGTGCTGTTGTGGGGTACTTTTTTCCCAGCCCCGGCGGGTCTCAGTGTTCAAATGGGAAAGGAAGAGATCCAAAGTGTTTTCTCCAAACTACCCTGCCAGCAGCCACCAGCACCAGGCATCGCTCCACTGCTGCACCCCTCCAGCAGCACAGCACCCCCCAGCAGAGCCCTCCCTCCCTTCGGCGAGCAGCAAGGAAAGGAAAGATCCCACTGCCACAATAAGGGGAGAGCAAGTCCTTTTTAAACAGATCTGCTCACCAGATGGAGCACTGGGAGCTTTTCCCTTGAAATCAAATAGCAGTTTGACTTTTATCTTTCCTGGAACTGGGAAAGTTCTTTCCAGCCTGGGCTGGAAGGGAAATCCCAGAGAATTGGGAGCGATGCATGGGAGCAGAGACATGGGCTGATTTATGCTTGGGCTGAAAGAGCTTTATTCTCCTGGACCATGTGCAGAGCCTGCTCATTTGGGGAAGAGAGGTAACTAAAGATACCTTCTGTAGTGCCTGCTAGCAGAACAAAGATAAAGGACTGGAAGAGATGACCAATGTTTAAGTCCATCTTCAAAGTGATTTGGGGAGCTGGTGAAAACAAACAAGCGATCTGGGCCCAGGAGCCCAGGCAAAAGCCGATGACAAAATTGCTGGTTTTCCTAGGCAAACAGAAAGCGGCCAACAGCTCAGTTCAGAGGGGCTGAGCGCTCTCTCCCCTCCTAACACAAGCAGGGCAGGACACCAAATTGAATTTCTTTGTCACAACGACACAACAGCTTTAATTAAAATCATCTAAGCCCTTCCTGCCTCTCTCCTGCCACGAGGTGTGGTTCTGCTCGAAGAAGGTATTAGCAAACTCTGGCTTATTAACATGCCCTCCATGAAAAAGCTGTTTATAGCACGGTTGGATGCGGGGAGCCCGTCGGCAGGAAAGCACTCTGCTCCTAATTAAGAGGGAAAAAAACTCACAGAGCCCACCTTTGATGTGCATCGGGGCAGCAGCCATTCCCTGTGCGCTCGCAAAGCTGTTGAGCAGTGTTAGCTTCATGGGGCATCCTTCCAGGGGAATTCACTATCAGATGTTCCTCTTCACCACCACCTGTGGGTGCTGAGATGCTACTGGAGGTACAGAAAGGATGCCGGCTGCACGAGACCAGCCCTACCAAGGATTTTTCTGTACTTTTATAAACGTAGACATTTCAAAGCCATGGTCTAGGTCTCCATCCTTGCGGCACCACCCATGTCTGCACAGAGACGGGGCACCCTCCCAAACCCACCACATGCGTGGAAAAGCATCACTTGAAATGCGTGAGCATGAATAGGAGTTGCACACAAGACTAATTTCTGGAGCAAGAGCTATTACAAAATGAAGCCTAAGTTACTAGAGGGGCTCAAGAGGATTTCTGCAGTGCTTACAGCTCTTACCAGCTCCCGAAAGCAGCCCTGCACACTGCTGCAGAACCAACAGTCAGGAGCGAACACCCATTTCACAGGCAGACAGGGACAGAAAGCAGGAGCTGTTCAAACACCAAAGGGCCACAGCATTGCCCTCCCAGCAGGACCATGCTTGGTCAGACCATGCAGCACCATCAACTCTGCCGTGTTATGTCCCAGAATTTCTCAAACCTATCTAGGAAAAAAAAACCCCAATTATCTTGGAGCACCAACCACCTGCAATCATAGAATCATAGAATGTTTTGGGTCTGAAGGGACCCCTAGAGAGGTCATCTAGTCCAAACCCCTGCAGTGGGCAGGGACACTGCTAACTAGATCAGGTTGCTCAGAGCCCCATCCAACCTGACCTTGAATGTTCCCAGGGATGGGGCCTCCACCACCTCTCTGGGCAACCCGTGCCAGTGTTTCACCACCCTCGTTGTAAAGAATTTCCTCCTTATATCCAGTCTAAATCTACCCTGTTTTAGTATAAAACCATTACCCCTTGTCCTGTCACAGCTGGCCCTACTAAAGAGATTTTCCTCATCTTTCCTATAAGCCCCCTTTAGATACTGAAAGGCCGTAATCAGGTCTCCCCGCAGCCTTCTCTTCTCCAGGCTGAACAACCTCAACTCCCTCAGACTGTCCTCATAAGAGAGGTGCTCCAGCCCTCGGATCATTTTATTAGCCCTCCTCTGGACCCACTCCAACAGTTCCATGTCCTTCTTGTGCTGAGGGCTCCAGAGCTGGACGCAGTACTCTAGGTGAGGTCTCACCAGAACAGAGTAGAGGGGCAGAATCACCTCCCTCGACCTGCTGGCCACGCTTCTCCTGATGCAGCCCAGATACGGTCGGCCTTCTGGGCTGCCAGCGCACATTGCCGGCTCATGTCCAGCTTTTCATCCACCAGCACGCCCAAGTCCCTCTCGGCAGGGCTGCTCTTGATCCTTTCTTCTACATCAGGGCCATATCTCAGACCAGGAGAGTCATCTTGAAGCCCTGTCAAGTCTGCGATGCAACTGAGGAGGCGAAGAGAGCACAAAGGCCAAGCGCAAGGTAGCACGGACGCTGGCCAGCAGGCTGTCACACCGTACCCACAGGGACAGTTGCTACCACGCAGAGCAAGGTGGTCAAGGTCCAAACCTCTTCACTGGAGCACCAGGTCACCCTTATTTCTCCAAGACAGCAGGCTCCACCCACACGTTCAGTTCTGAGGGCTACAACACCTCTCCTATGAGGACAGGCTGAGAGAGTTGGGGTTGTTCAGCCTGGAGAAGAGAAGGCTGCGGGCAGACCTGATTGCGGCCTTTCAGTACTTAAGGGGGGCCTATAGGAAAGATGAGGAAAATCTTTTTAGTAGGGACAGCTGTGACAGGACAAGGAGTGATGGTTTTAAACTGAAGCAGGGTAGGTTTAGACTGGACATAAGGAAGAAATTCTTTACCATGAGGGTGGTGAGACACTGGCACGGGTTGCCCAGAGAGGTGGTGGAGGCCCCATTCCTGGAAACGTTCAAGGCCAGGTTGGCCAGGGCTGTGGGCAACCTGATCTGGTTAAAGGTGTCCCTGCTCACAGCAGGGGGGTTGGACTGGATGGCCTCTAGGGGTCCCTTCCAACGCAAAATATTCTATGATTCTATGAAACAGAGCTCCCACCCCCAGGCAGAGGTATTCTCCCCCTGTGCAGGAGAGCGGACAGAACTAGTGCTCCCCATGTCCTTCGGAAGGGAGCGTTCTTCTCACAAATCCTCCCAGGATAGTTTTTGGAAAAAAAAAAAAGTTGCTAAAGGCAGAAGGAACGCATGAGATTTAGACTAATAAGGACACCAAGAGCCAGGAACACCTGCAACCACCTCCTCTGTCCACCTTGTCTCCTTTGCCAGCCCAGTCCCAAACTCAGGAATTCACACATTAAAACGAGTAACAGTGTTGATCTATTCCCAGCTTCCAGAACAAGCGTCCACTGCCATGGTTTCCAGAGTATCTTCTCTGGCAGAAGCTGTCACCCTTTTTTCAGTGTTTAAGTACCCCTGCCAGAAGGCAGACCCCCAGGGAGAAGGATGCTCTCCCTCCAAGGCAGGCAGGACACCGCGGGCACCGCTTAATCCCGGCACAACAGGGGATGGAGCTGCGCTGCCTCGGTTACTGCTCCTGCTCGCACATTTAGCCTCTCTGTTCCTATTCAGCTTGTAGTGATCAGAAGAGGAGTTTGCATTCATTTGTACCGCAGGCTGTGTTTGTTGAAATATCAGCAGCTTGCAAAAGCATCAGATGAAGCCGTGCCACTTTTCCAGCAGTTCGGTACCACCACGCACCGCGTTGGGATGACGCTGCAGACTTCACCTGGGAATCACCAAATACACGCAGATGTAGCCCAGAGGTGCCCAAGCTATTTACCTCATTGTTGTTTTCTGAGGGGAAAAAAACAGACAAACAAAACCAAACCAACAAATAAACCTATTTTAAAACCAGACTTTTTGGAACACAAAAAGCACAGTTGTGCAGCATCACCAGCAAAGCCTACAAACAGATGTTGGGTAAATGAAATCATAGAATCACGGAATCATTCAGGTTGGAAAAGCCCAACCATTCCCCTAACCCTGCCATCCCACCACTAAACCCTGTCCCTAAGCACCTCATCTGCCCAGTTTTTAAATACCGCAGGTGCAGAAATGCTGCAGAAACAGAGCCCGGCGCCCTGCCCTTCAGCTCAAGCATCAGGGTGGAAGCAAAAGCTCAAAAGCCCTTAAATCAGCAGGGGACGGGACACAGGCATGCACATTCCCTGCAAAGGCAGGGCCAAGTCCTCCCTCAGGAGCTTCTCCCTGGCACATCTTGCTCTATTTGGTTTCAACATATTCTCAAGGCTTGCTTTAAAAAAAAAACAAAATTATTATTATGTGCCAGAGCGGCAGATGCAGCATGCACCTGCCTCTGAAACAACTGCAGCAGCTCATCGGGTCCCCCTGGTGCGGGCAGATCCACTCCAGGGTCTCTTCATGTTGGAAGATACAAGAGACCTCAGCAAGCAGAACTAACAGGACTGTTCGCATTAAACGGCATCACACAAGAGCCGAAAAGGCAACCACCGCCGCCCTCGGAGCCTTTCCCTGGACGTCCAGACAAAAGCACGGCACCGTGCTTTTTGTAAGACAAAAAACTATTCTCATTTTATTTAAGAAGTCACGACAGTACTCCTGGTATTTCACCCTTCTTAAACAAGAAGGACCTTGCGGGGAGCTTGCAGGTGATGCACCCATGGCTCAGCACCATCTCTTACATCCTGCACGCTATCCCCCACCCCGGGCTCCACAGAAGCCGCTTCTCTCCTTTGCCCACAGCCTGGCAACACCAGGGTGCTAATTCCGATCATTTTAAAGCTGAAAGAAATGGGGGAAGCCACCAGAAGAGCTTCAGCTTCACTGTTTGTGGGCACACTTCTCCCCACAAGCTGAGGATTTCCCAAGACATGCAAAAGAAACCAGTCTTTGCTCGTGGTTACAAGCCTCGGCTTTGAGAGTACCAGCGCCTTAAATGCAAACCCAGACACTTACAAGCAGATGTTAACACTGCAGAACACCAGTTCCCAGTCAATCTCTGCCCTGGCGTCGCCTCAGTTACGCCTTTTGTAAAGCAGATACAATTAATTTTAGATCGGAGATGGAGCTGGCAGGCACCTGACCTTCTAACTAAATAATACGCGTTCAGGTGAGAACCACCCTGTAGTATTACTCGCCAGAACAGGTACGCCAGGGCTGGTGGCAGAGATAAAAATAGACCCAGTTCCCACTGCGCCGAGGAAGGCGGCAGCATTCCCAAGCACAACAGCAAGATCAACTTAATCGCAAACGACAACTTCTGAAAGCCTTTACTTCGCATTCATCCCGGGCATTTTTCTAGGCCGGTTTGAAAACAAAAGCTCTGCCTTCTTAAAGTGCAGTTTGCCTGAGGCACCTCGGAGAAAAGTGCCATAACTCAGGTCTGAAAAACGCCCCCCGGGTTTCAGATTCCCCCAAGAGCCTCCTTGACGTTCAGCTTGGTTCAGATATTGCAGGTCAGCACCAATTCTGCAGATCTAGCCTCCACCACCATAAAAAGCACACACTCAGGATTATTTTTTAAACAATATCATTAAAGCTCTATGGTCACAAAAAGAACTTGTTACTCATCTGAACGGTTCCTCCCTCCCTTTACTTGAAATGCATGAGCATGAATAGGAGTTGCACGCAGGACTCCGGCGATGGGTTATTCCGAATTTCACCCTGCTTAGCTCCTTTCAGTTTTTTTTTCCTAGCGTGTTTTTCCTGCTGGGTGTTTTCAACCTTTCCATCACAAACCTCAAGGTGTGAAAAGAACAAGCAGCTCGTTTTGGAATCAAAACTCGGGCCCTAAATTTTATTCCTTGTTCCTTCTCCCCTCCACAAACCCTCTTCATTTCAGCGTTTTTGCAACGCCTTCGTGCTCCCTCCCAAGCAGCAACACAGCCCCGCGCCAAGCGAGACAGTAACTCAGTGGTGGGGGGCAAGGAGGGAAGCGCTGCAATCCTTCTCAAGACAGACACAGCTATTTCTAAAACCTATAAATATCACCTCTGATAACTCAGTGGTACCTTTAGTGTGTTGAAGATTTTTGTAGCCGTAGGCCATTTTCTTTCAGTAGATGCAAGTTTACTTCTAGGTCTGAGGACTCCTTGTGTACGTCTCCATCAATAAAGAACTCAAATCAAAAGAAGTTCTGTGGCTTTGACTGAATAATTTGGGACAAGGAGAGCTGAAAGCTCTCTTGGTGCTGGGAATATGTTAGAGCCTTATTTTTCTGAATGATCAAGTCCCATCACCTACTCCACATAAATTGTTCCCTGTCAAGAGCTTTAATCTTCTCTTCACAATCCCTAAACAAAACATCCTTCCAAACCGCGCTGCCTATTATCTGCCTTTTCTAAAGAAAGCGGTTCTTAAGAGACCCACCTTCGTCTGCTTCGCCATTGCCCTGAAATCCACCTACAGCAGCAGTGTGACAGAAGTAAAACACCAGCAATCCATCACAGGCACCGCGCAGAGAGCTAAGCGAGCGCCTGCCTTCACATACCCACCTCGCGAAGAAGGGAACCACACGCAGCCAAGCAGGACGCTGCTCGCCCAAAACAAGAGTCAGAAAATGACTTCCAGAAACGTGAGCAACAAACCTTGTGGCAAGCTGTCACCGAGCACAGGCAGCCCAGGAAGGATGCTACAGAGCCCCGTCGCCGTGGTATAACCCGAGGTTTCGCTGGTGACACAAGCTCCTCACCTCCCTGGTCACCCATGAGGAGTGGAGGCAAAAGGCAGGAGCTCTGCTGCTGGCTTTGCTTGAAAAGCAGACTCCTTCCCTGTCCTTCAGCTTGGAAGAAAATAATGCAAAGAGCCCAAGTCAGATCAAACCGCAGAATAAAGAACGGGACAAAACACAAGCGAGGGTGCCACCTCTGCCCTTCACAGCTGCAAAAGGGAAGCCGAGCGTGGGAGCACCTGTGGAAGAGCTCAGGCTTCCCCCGTCCTGCAACGCAGCCTGCACCTCCGCCCCGTGGCTGCTCCTCTGAGGCGACAGCCAGCACCGCTCAAAGCCAAGGAAAAGGGGTTTGGCCCAGGCGCTGAGCTCGGCAGCAAATGCCTGCCCAAACGCTTGCGCTGCTCCTCCAGCTGCAGAGGAAGGGCCGGCAGTGGCAGACAGGCACAGCCCTCACTGGCCCAGCAAACGCTGACACCGGCTATCGATTACCCTACGGTATTTATTTGCAGGGGAAAGACAGCAATGACTTCCTTAATATGAAATAAGAGGTTTTTTTTTTTTCCCCAGCCTCCAAAGTAAGCTGAAGTCAGTCATGATGCTGCCGACTTCGGTCTCCGCTGGAGCCTGTGCAGCAGAGCTACCAGAAACAAGAGTGGCTGCCGGAACGTGGGAAAGCCCCGGGAGCCCGCAGCCTGGCACAAGCTCCTTCCCTGGCTTAGCCCTAGAGCCCAGATCGTCCCCAGGCCAAAAAAATGACCTGGAGAATCACACCCCAAAACATGCCCGGGGCCATAGAGGTGCACATCCACACCCTCCTCCATATGGGCAATGTACAGCTTCGCTTTCTGGGCTCTCTCATCATAAACCAGCCGAAGGGCCTCTGCAAAAAGCCCCAGCCAAAACTCACCAGCTGCCACGGGGACCGTCCCAGCCCTCCCGATAGCAGCCGGGAGAGAAAAATAGGAGTTTCGCCCGCGACCTCAAATACTTCCAGACATCACCGAGCCCAAGGCGGTGGCGAGAGAGGCCGTTCCCAAAGGCGGGGGATTGCCCCAGCCCTGCCCGGGGATCGCCCTTCCAAGGCCAGCAGGCAGGGGGGCGCCCGCCGAAGCCCCCGAGCTATCGGAGCCCTCGCCCCGGAACCGGGGCCCAGCCCCAGCGGGACCCTGCCCCCGAGCAGCCGCGGGCTTCAGCTCTCCCGGGAGCGCACACGGTAACCGGCGATCGCTGCGGACTGCGCCCTCCCCCCCCCCCAGCCCCGCCCGGCACAAGCGCCAGGAGCGTCCGAGCACCGGGGCCCCCGCCGGGACCGGGGGCCGCGGCCCCAGGGCGGAGCGGGGCAGAGGGGGTCCAGCCCCGGAGCCAAACCCCGGCCCCAGCGGCCACGGGATTGCAGCCGGTGCCCGCTCGGAAACGCCAAAGTTTCCCGTCCCGCAGGTGCCGGCGCCTCCGCGCTGCCGCCCCCCTTCCCGGCAGAAGAGGGGAAAGGCGGATGCGGGGGGCGGGGGGGACACGAAACAAACACATGGAAGACAGCGAGTAGTGGGCAAGGGAGGATACTGGGGGGGATGAACAGAAAGACGGTAACTCACCCGCAGCCAGGGAGCCCGCGGGAAAGCGCGCTCCGCCGCGCAAGCGGCGGCCGCGGGGCGCGGAGCGGAGCCGGAGGGAGGGAGGGAGGGAGGCGGCCGCGGGGGAGGGCAGGGGCACTCACTGAGCAGGAGGGCGCCGGCGGGAGGCGGTGAGGAGGACGATGAGGATGAGCAGGGACGAGGCGCAGCGGCCCCGGCCGCCGCGCCCCGCGCAGCCGCGGGCAGGCGGGGGGGGGCGCCACCGCCCGCCCCGGTGCCGCCGGGGGCGAGCGGCCCGCCCCGGGCCGCGCCGCGCCGCCGGGCCCGGGCGAGGGGAGCGCCGCTTCCCCCGCACCTCCCCCCCCCTCTGCAGCCGGCGTGATGGAAGAGTCCAGCACGGGCATGCTCCGGGGGCGAGTAGGCGCCGCGGCCCGTCCCCATCCCCGTCCCCGTCCCCATCCCCTCCCCGTGCCCGTGCCCGTGCCCGTGCCCTCCCATCCCCTCCCTGCCCATCCCATCCCCATCCCCACCCCATCCTATCCCGCCGAGTTCCCCCAGCCCCACTCGCTCCTTGTCCGAGCCGGGCTCACCACTGCTCCCTGTAACACCGACTCCCAGCTTGGCTGCTGTTCTGTGCGATT
The DNA here is from genome assembly GCA_034008185.1 of Gorsachius magnificus. Lineage (NCBI taxonomy): Eukaryota > Metazoa > Chordata > Aves > Pelecaniformes > Ardeidae > Gorsachius > Gorsachius magnificus. Next base: position 11,814,784 of record CM067091.1, read on the forward strand.
GCTGCTGACGAGGAAGAAAGCAGTTCCCTTAGGAATTGGGTGTTTTCTTACCCAAACTACTGTCCCGCACCTCGTCACTCACTAAATGCATGTGAAGTCCAGGCTGAAAGCCTCGGCAGCGGAGGGGCAGGCACACACCGAGATGCCTGAGCGGTAACACAGGCAGCGCTGCACCCAGCGTCGATCGTGCACACAGGTTTCACATGGCCACCGTGCATGGGAAGTGCTTTTGGGTCACTGGGACGTTTACTGCAAATAATCGTACACAACAGCTCTCCGCAGCTGAAGAGCAAGGGGCGCAGTGGCAGGAGTGACCACCACAGTCGCTTCAGTGTTCAAACATTTCTGGGGTCGCGCCATAGCTCAGACAATTAATTGGCAATCAAGGCAGAGACACATCCCCTGCAAAGTATTTCTGCATCCCAACATGACTGTGGTGGCACTGAGGGGCTCAGTTGCACAAAACTACCCAGCACGATGCTTGCTCCCACTGGGGCTGGTGGGAACGATGAGGCACTCAGCAGATACCTCTGAAGGTTGGGTTCTGCAGTGGTAGGAGACCCCTGCATAAGGTGAACTCTCTTGCCAACATCGAGACCTGACTGACTGTGGGCTGGAGGCAAGATCTGGGTACCTACCAACCCAAACGTGAAGAATTCACTGTTCTTCAGTTTGATTTTTCTTGGGCAACTCACGTATCTCTTCCAAGCTTTAGTTTTTCACCTGCAGAGTGGGCTTCCCAAAGACGAGTTGAAAGGCAAAACCTTGTCAGCTTCCCAGTTTAACACATTGGCTTCTCCCCTGAAATCCAGATACCCCAGCCTGCCATGGGACATTGTGCTCCCTCCCTCTCTACACAGAAAACCAATCTTCTCCTTGGGTTTTGCTTCCCACCATAAATCCACCCACAAAGGCCCCCGTAACACCCGTGAACTTCTGCAAAAGCAGGTGCGTCTCATATTAGTCCAGAATTAAATTTTCATTGAAACCTGATTTTCTTTAAGGTCCTATTTATTATTGCTTCACGATCGCTTTAAAGACTCTGGGTGGGAAGCAATACAAAAGCATCTTTCATTATTCATTAAGGACAAATGATGCAGGGGTTTTGCAAGGGAAGAGAAAGTGCACGTACTTTTCTGCACTTAAAAAAATTATTTCTTATTAATAACCCTGCAGAAAGGTGCCCCCGGAGAGCTGCAGTTCGGATGCTTTTGAAGTTAAGTCTCTTGATCACAAAAAGAATTATTCTTCCCCTCTGACTTTCCTGAGCAGAAATCCTGGGAAATGTTTTGTCATTTTTATTTTTTAAGAAGATTTAGATGATTGGTTTTGGGGGTGTACCCTTCAAGGGGTGGAAAAATAACAAAGTGGTGATCATGGAGATTGAGACCTGTCATGAGAGCAAAAAGCTGCAGCTACAGAGCAAACCTGCAGCAGGTTTGGGAGGAGCATTGGGTTGCCCAGAGAGGTGGTGGAGGCCCCATCCCTGGAAACATTCAAGACCAGGTTGGACGGGGCTTTGAGCAACCTTATCTAGTTAGCGGTGTCCCTGCTCCCTGCAGGGGGGTTGGACTAGATGACCTCTAGGGGTCCCTTCCAACCCAAAACATTCTATGATGCTATTGAGGAGCCACAAAATGCCAGGAGAGCTCAGTCTGGAAGGGGCCCTGGAGGTCTCACCCACCCTCCTTGGGCGTCTGCTGGGCTTACTCCAGTTTAGCATCACATTTCTTGTCCCAGGGGTGGCCCATGTGCTGCTCCTGATGTGGTTGGCACGGGAGGAAGCAGGCGTCACCCTCCATCCACTGGCCATACCGCCCCGTCCGCTGTCATGTCCTTGCTGCCAGCGTGCACTGCTCCTCCAGGTTCACTTGCTGCCCGGTGGCACCCCAGGGCCTTTGCAGCAGAGCTGCTCCCCAGCCAGTCCGTCCCCAGCCTGCACGGGGCAAGGGGACAGTCCATCCTGCCTTCAGGGCGTTTGTCCCTGTGAGATTGCAGAAGATCCCCACGGGCCGTTTCCACCAGCCCATGCTGTCCTTGCTCAGTGACAGCCCTGCCCTCAACCCTACTGACTGCACATTTGGTGTCATCTGCAAACTTGAGCGGGCATTTTGTCCCCTCCTTGGGCCATCACTAGGGCTATTAGGACAGGTCCCAGGAATGACCGCTGAGGGGTCTTTCCCCTTGTATGCCCCTTGTAACCGCCCTCCAGGTAGCTCAGGACCATCCCCTAACCTCCTCAGAGCCCAGCTATCCAGCCAGTCCTCCGCTGCTTTACAAAGCCACCCATCTGGACTCTGATGTCCCATCTTGGATGCCAGGATGCTGGGAGGACACCGTGCCAAAATGTTTGCCAACCCCAAAGTAAATGGGGTGGTGTGGGGTCCCATGTAAGGAACCACAGGCAATGGCTCCTTGTCCACCTCTGTCACGAGGACAACAACATTCCTTGTCCACCTCTGTCACTACACCAATGCTCCTCATCCACCTCTTTCACGAGGACAGCGCTCCTTGTCCACTCCCTCCCAGGAACGGGTGGTGGTGGTAACTCCGAACCGCAGCGCTGGGGATCTGGGCTCTGAGGCATGGCACCGCTCCCCTGGCCATGCCCTGCCGCAGGATCTGTCCCTCCAAGTCCTTGAAAGCTGCCCATGAGAGCACAGACTGCAGAATTCAGCCAGGCCCGAAGAGGAGCCAGCGTTGGGCTGTGCACTGCTGCCTGCGGAGCCCCCACTCCCCTGCACTGCTGCCCGGACAGGAGGTGCCGGGAGGCAGGGAGCTGGTCCTGGGCCCTCACCGCCAGCAGAGCTGGTTCGGGCCTCGGCTTCCCACCCTCCTCTCCCTGCCACCTCCTGCCACCCTGCTCGGAAAGATGGGGCAGGCCAGGCTGGAAGTGATGTCCCTGGGGAGTGGGGGCCACGCAGGGCTGCAGGCGGGAGCCCAGCAGGGAAGGAGGGAGCGCGGGGACCCAGCAGGCTGGAGAGCGGGGCTGCGAGCAGGGCCACACTGCCGGGGGACCTCGCTGGGGCAGCTCCTGGAGCTCCTCCAAGGGGTCTCACCGCCTGCTGAAGCGTCCTGAAGAAAGCAAGGCCTCCTGTAAGACCCTTCCCTGACTCCTAATCTGGCTGCGGTACCCTGCAAAGATGGTGACAGGTCCTTTTATTAAGCACAGACGCTGCCCGCGTGGCCATGAACCCTTTGGACATTTACCCCTCTCTCGCCATCACCCCAATTTCAATCTTCTACATTTGCTTTTTGTGCTGGGAGATACAAAAATGCTGGTGGTTTTCTTTCTTTCCCTTTTTTTCTCCATTTTTAAGAATTTTTCATTTTGTTCCACCGGTACAGGAAGAATAACAATGAAGCAACAGTGTCAACACAGAAGGAATTTTCTCCAAAGTCATACTGTGGCCAATCTGCAGCAACAATAACAGATTTTATGAATCCCACTACAGAGAATTGTTAGAGGAGGGGGCAGGGGTTGCAGCGCAAAGGCTCCTCGGCTATTTGTGCTTTCCACACCGCGACGCCCTGTTACAAGCAACTATTTAAAGAATGATGGGGGAAAAAAAAAAAAAAGATCATTCTGCAAAAGCTAATAGCAGAGGAACAAAAAAAATGCATAGGTGCTTTATGATGTTTAAAGTAAATAAGTTGCCTGGAAAGGCAGCGCTCTCCCGCTTGCTGTGGGAGGTGGGCAGGGTGCGGCCGGGGGCTGGGAGCGGCAGCTGGGCTGGGTGGGCTTTGGGCTTTGCCCTTGCAGCCCTGCAGCGGCTGCCCTGGCTGTGGGTACGCTTCCGACTATGAGCAAGGTTCTCATTTTATATTTGTCGTTTCTTTTCCAGGAGGTGTTAACACCAATTTATGAGCTCAGTGGGATGAGAGAAACGGGTGAGTGGTGCTGACCTTGGAACTTCCCTCTGCCAGATTTCTTTTTCTGCCCCATCTCAAAGTTGGTCTAAAAGCAATAAAAGGCTGTTGGAGGCGGGGGGAGCTGGGGCTCGTCTGACTTCATGTTAAAAGGGAAAAACTCAGTGAACACAGTCTGAAAAAGCCGATGCCTCTAACGGGGCTGTGCGGGATCCACAGGGCCGTTGTCTTGGGAAGGGCTGCAGATTTCACCTCAGCCTCCTGCCATGAGGGCAGGAACATCGGCACAACGGGAAATTGATCCTGGCATTATTGGTTTTGTTCCTGTATCTATATTGTTTATATCCAAGTGCCTTTCCTTCCAGGAACTGCATGCTATGTGCAGCTGAAGATGGTCTGAAAACAAAACCTGTGCTTAGTTTCGTATGTTTTCTTCCTGCTGTCAAAGTGAGGAAACCAAAGATGTGCTCCTAAGCACTCGCTCCACCTCACCCGGGATGCGCAGTGACTGTGAACGGCAGGGAGCGCAAACAGGATTCTCACTAAAAAGAAAGAAAAACAATTAACGAGATGGGGAGGGGGAGGCAAATACAGAGTGTTCTTTCCAAGGATCACTCAAAATGAAGCTCTTCGCCAGAATTTTGGAGCTTAAACAGTCAAGCTGACAACATTTTCTTCATGAAAACAACCCATCGTCTGTCAAGGTGCTTTTTGGCCCAGAAACACTGCCCAGCCCCGAGAGTGCCACAGCTGATGAGCTATCGAGTGAAGGTGACTGCTTTAGGTGCTTGTCCTGAGGGAAGGGAGCAGAAATGCCGGTTGGTGACAGGCGGCCAACATGGCCAACGCCTGCCCAGGTAGGGCTCCTCCTCCCTTGGGCGGTGCCTGGGCACAAGCACCGATTCCTCCGGCATCAGCACCATTTCCCAGATCAGCATTTCCTCCGTTTGGTTTGAGTGCCTGACAAGTGATGGAAGCCTGAGAACAATAAAGGCTAATTCTTATCTTAATAGTCTTTCATTATTAACTGTCTCCAAGTTTATTTGTCGCTCCAGGAGGGAGAGAGTGAACCAGACACTACTGGTGTGAACGTTCTGACGTTACCAGTGCTGCCTGATTTCCATCAGCAAGGTCTGACCCTACTGTTTGTTTCTCCTTCAACGTGTATGCTGGCAGCTGAGGAACACTAGCCCCACACTGCTCCCACCGCCTGCCGGCTCTTGGCCTTCGGGTCCTTCTCCCGCCCTTGGATCCACCTGGGATGGCAGCCCCATAGCGAAGCAGAGGTAGGGACCAGCCTCTTCCCTCTGCGGTGGCCCAAGCCGCTCCTGGGGAAAAGGGAGAAGCGAGGGCACTGGTGCTGTCCGGGCAGTAGCTGGAAAAGAGGAGCATCAAGGGGCTGGATAACCCGATTCCCCACTGGGGTGCTTCCCCCCTGCCATTTCCATGCCCTGGGAAAGGAATGTGAACATGCTTCGACAATGCTTTATTTTCCAGCCCTTTATGAACTGCCCTGCAGCCCTCATCTAAATCACCTGGCATCTCAAAGGATTTCTTTCCTCAGAATGCTGACAAGGTCCTTCCCACTTGTGGTTCCCGGGCACGTGCACCAGTAAATGCATCCAGCATTGCGGGAGCTGGCTGGAGAGATGGGGCAAGGACCACACTTTTACCGAAGAGAAATGAGAAATGTGGGGGGCAGTGGATGGGGGAGAGGAGGAACCTGCTGGCAGAGACGGGGCGCTGAAGCCTGCGGCCAGCAGCCCTGCTTAGCTGCCAGAGCCCCTGACGATGACTTGCAAACCACTACAGCAGCAACAGGAGAAAAATTCATAGTGGCTTGGGGAAATGTAGATCAACCCCTTTGCAAAACCCGGCACCCCCAGCCGGCATCTCCCACACCACAGGGTATGTCTGCCCACTGTAAGTGTGGGATCTTTTTCCTAGCCAGATCATAGAATCACAGAATCACAGAATCATTGAGGTTGGAAAAGCCCTTTAAGATCATCAAGCCCAACCGTTCCCCTAACCCTGCCATCCCACCACTAAACCCTGGCCCTAAGCACCTCCTCTGCCCGGCTTTTAAATACCCCCAGGGATGGGGACTCGAGCCCTGCCCTGGGCAGCCCCTTCCAGTGCCTGACAGCCCTTGCGGGGAAGGAATTTTCCCCAACGTCCAACCTAAACCTGCCCTGGCACAACTTGAGGCCATTTCCCCTCGTCCCATTGGCTGTTCCCTGGGAGCAGAGCCCGACCCCCCCCGGCTCCCCTCTCCTGTCAGGCAGTTGTAGGCAGCGATAAGGGCTCCCCTCAGCCTCCTCTTCTCCAGGCTGAACACCCCCAGCTCCCCCAGCCGCTCCCCATCAGCCTTGGGCTCCAGACCCCTCACCAGCTTTATTGCTCTCCTCTGTTCACGTTCCAGCAATGCAACCTTAATTTGTGTTTCCTTTAGCAGTTTTCCCTGAAAAGCTGAAGGACAGCTTCTGCTGAAGTTCCCACCCCGGGGTTCCCCTTCTTGGTTAGACCGTGTCCGCCTCTCAGGGACCTGCTCGCATGAGGTGCCCAGCTGAAATCCCATTGAAATGCTTTAATTAAAACGGACATTAAAAGCTCACTTGTTCAAGCCAAAGAACATTAGGAGGAATTTAAATGAAGAGGTTTTTAAATCTGTGACATTTATTCTAGTGAGAAAACACTTTCTAATCCTGAGTGTCTCCTAATTCAAAACAGATTGGAAGGACTGCAAGTGAAAACAATTTTTGTTTTTTTTTTCCCTCCAGAAAACACACCCTGAAATTAGTAGACGTAGCTGGCAAATAGTATTCATCTTTTCCCTACAGCTTCCACATCAGCTTGGAAGCAGGCAGTGGAAGTGGTGGGGGCTGTACCCGCCCAGGGGTGCATTCTGCATTAGGACAGGTAGTGGAGCCCACAGAAATTGCTACCGCATCAATCCCGGCATCCGCGGAGAAAACCATTACAGAGGACGTGGAGTGCTCCTGGTCCCCCTAATGAAAGGCGTATCACCACCGCCGTGCGCCCCGTGCTGAGGAAGAGCCGGGAAACAATCTGCTTGCAACAGAGAAAAACCACGCTTCCAGTCATTTGTTGGAGCGGGGCTATTTTTGTCTGAAAACATTGAGATAATGAAATGTAAAATAACAGTGGAAAGGAAAGTGCAAAGCCTCAAATGAGAGAGACTTGGGGAGCAAGCAAACCATTTCGGAGGCGTTTCAGACAGATGCTAGAGAGATGAAATACAGCCCCTCTCTTCACGGTCTTTCTTTTTAACTGCGGCCATTTCCCTGCTCCCTTATGCTACCCCAAAAGGGGTTGGTTTGGGGTTTTTTTGCAACCTCCTGTATTTGCTGATCTTCTGGGGACAGGGCCTGTCTACTTCACGTGCTTAGCGCAGCACTGAATGGCTTTTGATGGAAGCAGATTACCAAGAAAAAGGAGTAAATGTTTTCTTAATCCAAGGGACGGAGAGGGCAAGCAAGCAAACCACTCGTGAAAACTGCGGGCTCCTACATTTTCTGTGCATTTCACAAATGGAAGTCCTACAGAGTGGAAGGTGTCGTGACCTGCCCCTCCCTTGGTCGGCTTCTATTTGGGAATATTAACCTCAGCATAGAACAGTAAGGCAGAAAAGTTGCCAGGTGCTACTGCTGCTTACTGGGAATCCCAGTCAGCCATGGTCCTTAGGGCCGTTATCCTTTTCCCTAGGAAAAAAAAAGGCTTGGCTGTACCAACAGAAATCCTTAAGATCTCAGCAGTCCATCAGTTCTCCGTGCCGGGATGGTGACCTCCAGCTTATGCTGTTCTCTCTTCTATAAATGCAGCAGCAGTGACCAGCCTGCGCTGGGCCAGGAGCGGCACCCTGCTCTGCTGCTCTGGGCGCTCATTTTAATGTTCTAATGGCCTGTGACCAGGGGCAATGCAGGGCTGTTTCGCATTCTCCAAGCCATAGTCTGGGGATTTCTGAATGAAGGCACAGTGTTCTGGTGTGTTCAGCAAAGTAGACAGACATCAGCCGGAATCCAGCTTCCCGCCTCCTTCAGATTTGGCAGAAGTTGGCTCCAGAACTAAAATTTACTAGCAGTCGTATTTCTCTAATGGGATAAACAAACAAAAGAAAAAACCTGGATACAAAGACTCAAATTCTGAAGTCTGTATGGGGACGTTTGTGGTACGCATCTGTCTTTAGTTCAATGGGCAAAGCTACCTTTGTTAACGAAGAAAGCATAGGACATTATTTTATTTAAGGATCCAGATCTGGCTGGCTGCAGTTATTGAACAGATGCTGGTGCCAGTGGCTCCACACGGACCGCATTTGCATTACTTCTTGCTGGCTTGCTGTAAATACACCAGCATAAATGACAGGAATATTCCCAGAAACACCTACTTCTAAGCACGTATCCGTAACTTTATGAAAGTGTCTTTGAATTCATCCTACTGAGTATTCACTTTGGAAACATGAAACGCTTTACCTATGAGCCCAATTAAAACAACTTGGGCTTTAAAGCTTGGGTACTCATAGCCACCATCTTGAGAGAATAATCCTGCCTTGGCATAAATGGATATACGTCCGTGAAGATCAAGGGACCAAGACTCGTTCATGCTCACTGACGGCCCAACTTAGATCTTACTCAGTAAATCATCGCAAATACTGTGGAAAAACTCAGAACTGCTCTGAAACATCTGCAAATAAAGAGACAGAAGATGCACCCTTATTTTAGTGGGAATTAATTTGCTGGAATTATGGGGCTCCATAGCTCCTGGATGCAGAATTCGTAAACATAAAGCACCTACAGTCATTTGCCGGTTTTGCAAATGGGTCTCTTAATCCCACCTGTCCCCTCTGAGATCCCATCTGCACCTCCAGGCAGCTCTGCTGCTCTTCTTCTAATCTTTCCTCCTCCTCCTCCTCCTCCTTTGACTCCTTGTCACCGTGGATGACCCACCATGAATAAAAGATTCGGCTGTGCCAGATTCAAACACAGCCTTTGCTTCTGGGGTCAGTGCTGTAACTCCTGAGCCGCTGGATGAAGGGTTCAGCTCAGGTCTCCATCGTGTCCGTGCACCTCCAGTCACCTCCTGGTCCAGGTTGAGAAGGTAACGCTTCATCTGTGAGACCTAACAGGGCCAAGGCCATGCTGTGAGGGGTCTCAGTTGTAGGACTGTTTTCAAACAGATAACGGGGTATGTCGCCAGCAAATCCACAGGAAGATAGGTTGGGTGAAGGCTCAAATTGTGGCCAAAGGAAAAAATCAAGGACCTAACTTTGAATTTCTGCCCAGCACTTCTTGGCCCAGTCTGCTCCAGCCTTGCACCTGAACGCAAGGATGGGGTCATGTTGTGCCAGAGCAGCGCTGGACTGGGGGACACAGACCCAGCCTTCCCTCGCGCCGTTTGTCCAGCACTGGCCTGCAGCCCTGTGGCGTGAAGCATGGTTGGCCTCGAGTGCAAGCCCAGGGCTGCGCTGGTGATGCAGTGGGAGCTGCGAACAAGGTGTGAGCAGCGTCCCGTGAGAGGCGAGCAGGAGCCTTTGGTTTGTCCCTGCCCTCAACTCAGTGGAGAAGCTGCACCCAGAGCGTGACTGGACTTACTGAAGCCAGAGGCTTGGACGCTTTGAAAGTAGAACAGACCATAGGATGTCACATTCGATGGCTGGTACGTGACGTGTGAGTTTGCTCATATGTTGCCATATTGAGAACTTTTATAGGGTTAAACTTACCTCCCCAAGAAGCACCTGGCTAAGAAATTTGCCTTGAGGCAAAGGTATGGAGAGAAGGTCTTCAGGCCACCATTTTGGTCACCCCTCCTGATGGCTAATCTCACTTTTAAAACACGCGTCTGTTTCCTCCGGGGATCGTTTGGCTTAGCTCTGCTGCGCTGAAGTGGCCTTCAATGCCGCTGCTTCCCCTCTGAGAGCACTTGCCTGCCACAGCCAGATGCCTCGTGAGCCCTGGCACAACCCAAGCCGAGGGGCCCTTACAGCCCTCCCCTCACGGCACCGCTCCCATCCTTCAGTCGTCTCGGCGGCCCTTCCGCACGTGCGCCCTCGCCACCAGCAGCCTTTTAAAACCCTGGGCTTGGTGCTGTACTTCGTGCTGGTTGTCTGAGAGCTGTGCACAGACGTAACCCCGCGTGACTGTTCCCCCCAACTCCCTGCTGAAACACCCAGTGATCACAACGTGAGGGTGTCAGAACTGATTTTGGACAAACTGATTTTTTACCAGTTTGAGGTCCAATTCAACACCCATGCTGTTGTCTGAGGCTTTTTTTTTTTCTGGAAGAAGCCTTACGGAAGCTACTGGGACAGCTTACGGGCTGTGGTGGCGCTCAAAACAAACAAGGATGGCAGAACTAGGTCTGCTGAAAGGAAGACATAAAGGAAATTCACCTTCCAGCATCCACAGCAAGTGAAGCTGATCTGCATTTCTTATACCAAGCGAAGGCTATGGCTCAGATGCTAATTTTATCTTGCTGGCTTCGTACCGTCCTTGATCTTCAAGAGAATTCAAAATAACATGTAGCAAATGTATATCTAAGTCTTTTTAAAGAAGTAACTGCAAAGTGCATAACACTGCTCAAGGGGAAAGAGCTTCTCTGCTAAGCACCGAGTATGAAATCAGATCATACTGGCAGGCTGAACAAATGGACTCTTTACACCTTATCCCCACACCTGGGCTCTTAGTGGGGACCAGGGCAGCGCTGTCTCCATCTGCCCTATACTCCCATCCCTGATGGCAGCGTATAGGAAGGCCAAGCCCGTCTTCACCTCCTAATGGCTTGTGACAGCACGGTCCCTTTGCCGAGCAGATACGGGGCAATCGCCTGTCGCCGACGTCAGGACCACTTTGTGCTAGATGTCAGATGCAGCTGATGCAAGAGACCCTCTCCACCCTGTGTGTAGACACCCAGCGCCGCGGGCTGGGGCAGGGAAGGGCTGCTTCTCTCTCCGAAGACAGGCGGTCGCCCGTGCTATCATCCCAGCAAACCCAGGAGGAGATGAGCGGAGAGCAGCCAGTCCCGCCACTGCTGCGTGCTTGCCTGGCTGGGCGCATCTGCACTCGGACGGGAAGCACAAGCCCAGGAGAGGTGGGTCTGGAGTGCTTTAAGCCCTGCCAACAGCTTGTCAGTGCATCTCCCATGATCAAAGCTTGGGCTTCTCTCCCCCCGCAGAGCTCCAGCTCGGGCAGGAGTTTACATGAGCTTCAGGGCTTGATGCTCTGGTCCCAGGAGCAGGATCAAACCTGCGCTGAACTGACCATATAGGTACATCTGCTGTGACGGTCTTCAAGGCTTTTTGGAAACCTCATGGGCTCATACAGCTGAATCCGGCCAGAAAGCAGGCAGAGGCCACCTAGGGGCAGGGGGCTTCCCTGTCCCCCAGCGCACGGAGAGATGAGGGATCAGACGACAGCCCTCTCGCTCAGATGTTGCCTCCCAGGGCGATGCCTGCTACCCGTGATTATTCAGTTATTACCCAAGGAAATTCAGGGCTTCCTTCAAGGCTGTTATCCAGGCACAGGGCCTGATCATCCTCACCCCAGATGTCAGGTTACAGGTGAGTTGGTGAAGAGCCTGGTTTGCTAACTGGCAGTTCCAAACCCCTTCCCGGGAGCAGCCACAGCGCTCCCAGGAGTCGCAGCTGAATTAATTTCTTAGTTTGTACCAGGCAGAGCTCGCTGGCAGGGATGAAAAAGGACATTTCCCAATGTCACAGGGGGACATTCTTGTCCATCATTGGCACCAAATGCAAGAGAAGTTGGCCGTTTCCAGGTGCCGGGTATAGAGGTGCTCGGAGCAGTGCTGCAGAGCACCCCAACAGGAAGTGCCAGAAGCGCGCAGGCACACAGCACGCTGGCTTCCTCGGCAGGGACAGTGTGGTGCTACCAGCATGATTTCTGCATGGTTTTTTTCCAACCCCTACTAAGCAAAAGAGGGAAAAAAAAAATATAGCAGCTTTGTCTGAGAAGGAGACAGATGACTGGCATCAGCTCCAACAACGTGCCCCTTGGGCGTATAAAATGGCTCTCCCACATGGAATAACAGCCCTTGCAATTCCTCCTTGCTCTGGTGAGACAGGCCTGGTCCAGGCAAACCCCTTCGTTGCGTTTGTGCAGCCGGGTGCACCGTGGTGCTGCTCAGCAGGGCCCGGGCCGAGCGAGCTGGGGTTCATCACAGCCTCAGGGAGGGAACCACCACGGCAGGGCGGTGGGCAGGCTCCAGAGATCTCCTCTGGAGGGAGGTCAGGGAGAGAGACAGCCATTCCTTCCTATTACCATCTGTATTCACCTCCACGCTCAATTTTTGAGGTTATTTGACCATCTTATCTCCTTCTTAGCTTAGCATCAAGGTCTCACAGCCTTATCAAACGTGTCTGCCTCCTTAAAGAGGGGTCATGAGCACATCCAAAGAGCTGGGTCCTCCAGAAGATGAAGACAAAGAAGGAATTAATCTGACAGCACCACAGCCTAATCCCCTGCACCTGCAGAGCTGGAGACATCTGCTCCACAAGCAGAACCAGGATATTTGCCAGGGAGTTTAGACTTTGCTCCCTGCCTGTATTTTTTCTCTAGTTGGAGATAAGTAAAATGAAAAAGAAGGAACCAGAGAAGCTACTGAATTGAAAATGAGAAGAGAGATGAGGATGAGGGGTTTTTTTCTTTTTTTTTTTTTTTTTTTTTGACTTGGATTTAACAGTGCTTGGAATAAAAGTTCCAGGAACCAGAGGCCCTCTTCCTGAGCTGCTGATGCTGTCCTCGCTGCTCCGCGCCGGAGCCCGCCTTGCTGTGAGCCTCTGCCCACGGGGCAGGTACGCTACTGACGGATGCTGAGGGTGAGCCATGAGAGGTGCTGAACTTCTCTCTTTCTTGAGCACGCTTACACTCAAATCACTCTCCATCCTCTCAGCTCTTTCATTAAGTATTTTCCCTATTTTCAGAGCAGGTGCTTGTTCCCATTCTTAACGAATCGCTCTGCTTACTGGTAAACAAGAGCTTTATTAGCTCCACAAGCATGCGCTTGTTTCTATTTATACCTCTCCCATATCAATATTTGAAAGCACGCTACCCGATGCTGAATTCCTTCTCCAAGCCCTTTTCCATCCCTGCTGTCTCTTTCCCACCTCCTCTCTCTCTTCCCTGTCTGTTCACTGTTTGCGCTCTCCTGGGTTTCTCCGTGCTGATAAAAATCAACCCTGGGTTTTACGTTTCCTTTGTTGGCCTCAATTAAATAGTTGGGAGCATCCTTTCTGAATGGTGTCCGTTCAAAAGAGACCTTCGTATCCCTGTGGAGGTGCAGTCCTCTATGTGCATTAGAAATTGGAGGAACTGAACACCCAGATCCTGCACTCTCAAGGTCTGCTGTCCACCTCGTGCTGGAGAAAGCTACGTGCCTACTTATTGATCGGGTGCTTCTGCACCTTGTATTTGAAATCCTGATCTTATTAGTAATGGGAATTAGTGTTCTGGGGTTTAAACACGGGGCAAAAAAGGGTGCTGCTTCCCTTTTCCCGCCAGCTGTATCCAGGGAGGAGGCTCCAGTTTCCTTCACCACAAGTGCTAGGAGTAGCTTTGTAATGTAAATAGGCACTTAGAGTATTTTTAACAAGCACCTGCTTTATCATGCTGCCTAATGAGAGCCTGGACAGAAATGCAGTGAAAGCGAAGGAAGGTAAGGCTACTATTTAAGCTAATTAACAGCAAATTAAATTAAACTGACACACACATATATTTTGGGCTTCTGCATCCAAGGCGAGAGAGTGCTGCAGAGATTTCATTATTTCCCATCGTCTGTTTTTTCCCAGCACCTACCTACCCAATTACCTGGGGAAGGAAGAGGGAGAAAGATACTGAAGCCAATAAGATAATTCTCATTTACATAATAATTTTTCTGCATTGTGTTTAATAGTCTGTGAGTAACTGTAGAAGAATATATAGTCTATTCTTTAAAAAGCTCCAATGCACTAATTGAAATTAAATTACATGGAACTCAGTCTCTGTCTTCTGTTCATTGGGAGATAATATGCAAGCCACCGTTTTATGTGTTATTAATATTGACAGATGAACCACCGTACTCACCACAGAGCCACTCCCCAGATGTGTTTCCCCTTCCTTCAGCTGTAGGTGAGCCTAAAACGGTGTTTTTTCCCCATTAAAGTGGCTCATTTGGTACACCCAGGGTTGCAATCCTTTAGCATTCAAGACAGTCATCACTGCAGGTAGCAGCGCCTATTTGCGGCATTAATGCCGGGTAATGAAAATGCCTTCTTTTTTTCACATTACTTTGCATATGTTGTAACTCAATTAATCTGTCAGGGTGACATTTCCATCACAAACAAAATTTAAGAGAATTTAATGCGAAGCTGGCCAGCCTAGAAAGTGGAGTCAGACGTTACATTCCTCGGAAGAGGCACAATGTCAGGACCGACTTCCCCTGCTTCCCAGCCCGTCCTGCGAGCTGCTGTGGTGGGAGCACGGCTCTTACTGGTGCTGGTGGGAGAGGCAGGCTGCGTGGCAGCTTGCTCCTTGCCTCCTCCTGGAGGCTGCTGCCCAAGGGAGCCAATTAGTGCCAGTTGTGCACTTTTTCCACCAGCAGCCGGATTGAAACCTTTAATTCATTTTGCACAAGCAGAGGCACGCAAAATGTTCAAGCGTGGGAAAAAAATCCACAAATTTTGAGCGTTTAGGGTATCCCCATGGATTTTATTCTTTGCTTCAGACTTGTGGCTTTCATTTAAAAAAAAACGGAAAAAAAAAAAGGGAAAAAAATCCAGAAAGGTTTCTTGCCCTTCTGATGGCGAAACTAATTTTCTTCCTCTAAACTAATATCAAGCCTCCCTGAGCTACCTGTGCTGAAATGGGCTTTCTCTCCTCGGTGACTCTGGGACCTTGGAATAACAAGTTGCCAAGATTGGACATCAGTCCTCGCTGCTGATGGCACTAGAGACAGCCTGCCAGCACTCCAGGGGCCTCGTGACATTTCCCAGCACAACGCAGAATTACCAAGGAGTTCTGTGCTATTGTTTTCCAGCTCTTCATGCGCCGGAGAGAACAAGACGGGGATGAAGAGCCCCTCCATCACTGTCTCTGTCCCACGTGGCCCAACTGCACCCCAAGCTCTCAGCAGGTTCTGCCGAGGAGTGCCTGGTCCTTGCTTCCATCACATCCCAATGTGGGAAGGACACTGAGCTGCTTCTCTGCATCGATGCTGCCTTCTGCTTGGACCTCCGCAGGGTTAAGATAAGCTAAACTGTCTCTTCTCCCACAGGACTCCTCCAAGACCTGGTTTCTCTCCTCCTTCAGAGACTTTTGCTCTTAGAGGGTGCAGAAGGAGGTCCCCTGAGGGCACACAGAGCCCTCCTGGGGGATGGTTCATACCAGGCAGCTGCCTCTGGGTCTTCCCAGGGGTCCTGCCAGTGGCCCAGCAGCACCGAGTAGCTCAGCGCAGGGTGCAGCGGGCCAGGCACAAGGCCACTGGGACTGGCATTTTACAAATGCATGAGGTGCCGTGCCCTGCTCCCATCAGCAGGGCTTGGGAGCACCACCACTGACTTAAAAAAGGCTGGACCTAGTTTAGATTACTAAGTCCTGCCCTGAAGACCTGAGATCTTCCAGAAGGATGACCCTTCCTTCAAAGAAACCGATCAAACACTGCTCACCCACTAACAAGAGGGTATCATTTTCCATCATGGTGAATGGGAATGCAGGCTTCCCCCTGTGCTTTAAGATGAGTCATCAGGCAGACATTCCCCAAAACCTCCTGCCAAATAGACTTTACTTTAAAGGCAGCATCAGAAAGCAGAAAGTGTTTTTCTCAGGACATGTACTAAGTCCTGCAGCTAATTAATGCATGCATTTACAAAAGAAATTCTTGACAATATACACAGTTCAGCTGAGAGCAGGATGTGAAAGAAAATACCAGAACAGGAAACCTACACGTCTCTGTTGGTCCGTAACATACCACCTTAGCAGCAAATCGTCACAGAAACTAACTACTTTTTTTTTCCCCCTCAAGTAGAATCCTCTGTGTCAAACCCTGTTTTTTTATGCAGCATGCTAAAATTGTGAGTGCGAAAACCCTGCATAAGGCTTCTGGGTTCTGCACCACTGCCTTTAATGGAAATGCACTTGGAAAAGACCATCGCCCCGGCGCGGTTCTTGGTGGAGATGCAGAATGATTTGAGTGCAGAGGAAGCAATGCAGAACTTCTTCCTCAAACATGGAGCAGATGTGCTTGGGTACCTGGCTGACATGAGCGTAAGGTGGACCCAGGTGGAGAACAGTAGAGATGTAGCACTGGTGCTGCTTCACAGAGGTCCAGCTCTTGGCTCAGGAACCCACCAGCATCTCAGATGCTCAGATTCTGAGCAGGGCTGAGTCCCTGATCCTTGGGAGGAACTCCTGGAGGAATGGATAGGTTGGAGACCTTCTAGTCACTGGAGATGATGGCTTTCCAAAGAGAAGGTAGATCTTACGGAAGCAGCTGTGTTGACTACCCCAGTCTCCAAGAAAAAACAGACCCACAGCAGAGGGAAGGGAGAGTTGGAAGCTGTGGTGAGAAATGAAACCAAGGGCCTCTGCTTGTTACAGTGGGTGCTACGGCCATGAGACATCTCTGGTAGCACGACCATAGGAGCGGCACCAGTTCAGCCAATGCTCACTGTAAATAGCGATGATCTCTATGTTCAGTAAAGCCTTCCACTGTGCAGGCATCTCTAGCAATAGGTGGAAAGGTGTGAGTTCTCGTGAGACTAAGCCGAGGATAACAGCATACCAGGAGCATATTGACACCCGGCTTCAAGGGGAAAGGAGAAAGAGAGATTGTAACAGGCTGGAGATTTAAGCAGACCAAGTGTAATCCCGGAGCTTGGACTCCATGGGACGAACAGTGCTGCCCCTTGCTTTCTGTACCAAGCAGGATTGTGCCCCGCCTAGTTCTTTTCTGGAGTGGAACTGGGAGTCAAATTATATTAATTGCTAGTTCACTGGTTTTATGGGGCTTTGGCAGGTGCAATAATTCAGTTCATAGCTGTGTAGTGCAGTCATATCACTCATTCCTTTTGTCAACAAATGAGTTCTGGCTTGTCTGTGTGGGGTTTAAAAGCTGACCAGATATGAGGACAGTGGGAAGGATTACACAGAGCCCCTATGCCAGTGACAGGGTGCTTCCTTCTCCACCATCAGTAAATTACTTCCCTGGCACAGTTTCATCTCCTAGCACTCACATCTGAGCCACGGAGAACACAGCCCCAGGCTCTGTCCTGACAGATCCATAGGGAAATGAAGTTGCTGTGCAGAAGGCTGTGCTGCCCTTCAGTGGGACTGGGACAGGCTGGAGAGTTGGGCGGAGGGGAACCTGATGAAATTCAATAAGGGCAAGTGTCAGGTGCTGCCCCTGAGGAGATTTAACCCCATGGACCAGGACAGGCTGGGGGCTGACCTGCTGGAAAGCAGCTCTTACAAGGGGGACCTGGGAGTCCTGGCGGACGACAAGCTGACCATGAGCCAGCAGTATGCCCTTGTAGCCAAGAAGGCCAATGGCATCCTGGGGTGCATTAAGAGAAGCGTGACCAGCAGGGCGAGGGAGGTTCTCCTCCGGCTCCACTCTGCCCTGGTGAGACCCCATCTGGAGTGCTGCATCCAGTTCTGGGCTCCCCAGTTCAAGAAGGATGAGGAGCTACTGGAGAGAGTCCAGAGGAGGGCTACAAAGATGATGAGGGGACTGGAACATCTCTCCTACAAGGAAAGGCTGAGGGAGCTGGGCTTGTTTAGCCTGGAGAAGAGAAGACTGAGAGGGGATCTCATCAACACGTACAAATATCTTAAGGGTGGGTGTCACGAGAACAGAGCCAGACTCTTCTCAGTGGTGCCCAGCGCCAGGACAAGGGGCAATGGGCACAATCTGAAGCAGAAGAGGTTCCACTTGAACGTAAGGAAGAACTTCTTTACCTTGAGGGTGACCGAGCCCTGGCCCAGGCTGCCCAGGGGGGCTGTGGAGTCTCTTTCTCTGGAGATATTCAAAGCGCACCTGGATGATGTCCTGTGCCCCCTGCTCTGGGTGAGCCTGCTTGAGCAGGGGGGTTGGAGTGGGTGATCTCTGGAGGGCCCTTCCAGCCCCTGCCATGCTGGGACTCTGTGATTCTGTACTTGGCCATCAAGCAGCCCGTGAAAGAGCACCCGCTGTCCCAGGGCTGGAGGGAGCCACATGCACGCCAGTGCTGGCTGGGAGCACAGGCTGGCTAAGGGGCCTGAGTCTGACTCTACCACATCCTCCTCCACACAAGACAGGGTTTCACTGCAGGCAATGAATCCAGTGGCCATTGGGAGTGAAAAAATCCCGTATATCGCTGTGCATGCAGCTATGTCCATGCTTACAAACCCCAGCTCTGAGGCCAGCCTTGCTCTGGGGACACAGCTCCTGCATTGCTGCCTGCAGTCACTCACGCACACAGCGCTAATGGGGCTGCTCCGGACCGGGCTGTGCCTCTCTGGGCAGACATGGACAGCGGGTCCCCATGAATTGTGCAGTAAGGGGGAAGAAAAATGAGACACTTACTCTAATAAGTACCTCAAATTCAGCACTGACACCGTTGTGGGTTTTCAAGGTACTGAAGCTTTCTTTTTCAGCTTCCCAGAAACACAGGACCACACGTAACATGTGCCTGAAAAAACCACTCACTTCTAGGTCTCAGCAGCAGAGTAAATATGGAAAAAATGAATAGGAGAAGATACCGGTCAGCTACTGAATGGATTTAAGAATTAATTAATCCACAAGGAGTCACATGGACAGGACAAGGGAGAATGGACACAAGTTGCTCTTGAGGATATTCCAACTGGACACAAGAGGGAAATTTTTCACCATGAGAACAGTCATCCACTGGAATAATCTCCCCAGGGGAGGGGTTGACGCTGCCACATTGGACACTTTCAAGCCTCAGCTGGACAGGGTGCTGGGCCATCTTATCTAGATTGGACTCTTGCCCAGAAATGTTGGGCCAGATGATCCTTGAGGTCCTTTCCAACCTGGGATTCTAAGATTCGATCTTGTCATTTCTGTGTTCAGCAATGCAATGCTCAGTCTACACGAAAGACCCCGGGAGAAGCACAGAGGTGCTGGCCACCATGTATACATGGGTGCTCCCTACGTTGTGGGTGCAACATGACGAACTTGTGCCAGGGAAAGCAGCTCCGATGCATCCTGAGGTCAAAGATAGATCCTGAGGTCTGAGGCCAGCACTCTCAGGGCTCTGGCTGTGCAGGCCTGTACCTCAGGGTGACACTATGAACACACAAAGCTCATTGCACCTTTCCTCTCCGGTTTGGGCAGGACAGGGCGTACTGCAGACAGGTTGGTAGAGGGCAGCAGGGAGCCAGGACCCTCCAAACAGTCTGAGGGCTGCCTAGACCTGTGACATTGCTTCTACATAGACCTCAACAGATGAGGAGGTAGGGGACAGAGTGGATCTCAAGTTATTCCATGTAGCTTAATTATTTCATAATAACATCTTTAATGCATCTTAGAAGCTTGGAAGGACTCCTTTCATACCTAATTGCAAGGCTTGCTGAGAAAGCAATCACTGCTCAGAGGCGTTTTCCAAGGATTTTTGTCTTTTGCATTTGTAACATCAGTCAAGCAAGGCACTATTCAGCAGACTCTGTAGTCTGGCTCCCTTTTTAACCTCTCCTGTAAAACCTTTGGATATTATTATCCTTTCCCTATTTGTTCATGTCTTATGAGTACAGATGCTTATTTGGAGCTTTCATTAGCGCGCTCGCCAAACAAAGAGAAGACATGAAAGAAGCAAAGAGAGCAGTGAAGTTGAAAGTCTCTTGGATAGGCTTTGGAAGTTATTTGTTACCAAATGAGAAGCAATCTTTCATCTGCTTTCACCTGGCGCTGCTTCACTGCGGTGGGGAGTGGCGGAGGAGGGCAGGCATCCAGCCACAGGTGAGGAATCTCTGCAAAGGACTCCAGCTCATGTCAGATGGGAGAAGGCTCCCTCGGGGTGTGTCATTGAACACTTTATCCCTGGGCTGCAGCACTACAAAGACTCATGCTGAGCAGAGGCATTTTCACCATGTCAATCACTCCTCCTGGCTTACAGGAACAGTAAAGTCAAGTCTAATACCCCCGCTGTGCGCGGGTGCACACACACAACACTGGCAGCAGCTGCGTGCCGGGCTGCCCGGCATGGTTGGTGTGCTGAGTGGCTACAGTACCTACGGGAGCTCTGACCACCATGGCTACGCACCACAGAAGAGCCAAGCCATGGGAAGACCAGAGTTTGCCCTCATGCTCAGGTCACCCTGGCGCCAGGCTGGGAGGACAGGCAGAGCAGGGAGAGGAGACGCAGCAAGAGGAGCTTCACACAGGCTGTGGGAGCCATTCCCCCCAGCGAGCAAGGACATGGTGTTCTCCATCCCTCATACCAGAGTGGCTTCACAGACCTCCTGGGAATAAACACACAGCAACTGTGACCTTTTGAAGCTATCTTCCACTGAGTAATAGTTCTCTCTATCACACGACCATTAATTGTTTCATAATAAACACATTCAGTAGTCAGTGGGAGTTGGACACAATGGCTCCACTGCTCGTGAAGATTGCTTTGCTCCAGCTGTTCCTGTGGTACTGATCCCGGAGCCACCCTTTGCGTGGGGTCCAGCCCCACTTTAAATAGAAGGGCTAGAGGGGACAGGGCTGCTTTATCTCATATTGCTGGTGTCCCAAGGGACATTAATTCCCCTCGCAACCAGCCTAATTTGTCTGCATTTTGTCTGGAAAGCCAGCCAGTGGCTCCTCAAAGTATTTTGTGATTAGTCCTCAAAGTACTTCAGAGTGTTTGACTCCTCAAAGTATTTCAAGAGCCGCTGCTCTGACTGAGTCAGAAATACCCAAAGAGCTTCTCTTAATGTGTTGACACCTCTCATCTCTGCAGAGTAACCTGGAGACTATCTTCAGATATGGTACTATCGGGTACGTCACTTCTTACTATAAGCAACCTGCATTGCCCCATCACACATGAAGTCCATGTTGGGTTCACAGCTGGAAGGGGGCGAACAGAGAGTCAGTGAGTCCCAGCAAGTACCACAACCGTGGGGCATGATGCTGCTTTGGCTTCAGTCCCTGCACAGGGGCCTGGAGGAGTGAGAGGCGCTCGGTGGTTGCTGTGTTCTCCTGACCTGGAGGAGTGGTGATGGTGGGAGTCTCCTTCTGATGAGGCGGGGAGGAAGTATCAGGAATCACAGCCACCCTCTGATGACCCTTGTTGTACATTTAAAATCCAGCTTTGCAGTAAAGAGGCATCACTTTTCTAGCTGCGTTTTGCTCTGTCAGTTCTGGGAAGGTAAGCAGCAAAGCAGAAGACAGGAATCACAAGAATAGCAAACCCAGACTGGAAATGGTCCTTGCACAAACCCCAGGGAAGTCTGATCTCTCACCAGGCAGCATCAGCCTACCACGCTGCTACAGGACACAGAGCTGGTCAGCCCGTTTAGATTTCCTTTGCATCTGGTAAACAGATACCAGATCTGCTGCTCCAGGTGTCTGCGTACGCGTCTGTCACACAAAAGCCACAGCCAGCTCCTGCAATACCTCTGCTGAAACTGTGCACAGAAGGTGTTGCTGGAAGTTTGGCTCTTGTAAACACAAGTTCAGAAAGCCAAGACCCCCGAGAAGCGTTCTTATGAGAACAAGCACAGGTCCACGGAGTATTACTGCTTTAGATTTGATGAGGATCTGTTAATGCTCTTTCCATTCTTCATCACCTCCTAGCTAGCTTTCCTGACCATAGGATCACAAATGAGGTCCACAAGGAAAATCCCTGGAGACGGTCATTGCCGTCAGACTGCTGCTTCTCCAAGCCGCTCATTAAGCTGGATTTCTGAGTGTGCTGGCCTGCCTGGCTGCTGCTTTAAAACCTGGAGGGAAGGGTTTTTTCCTGCTCAAGACATCTCACTTCTCCTTCACCTTTTAGTTTGGGAAGGAGACAGCTTCTTTCCATTTGTGCTGTGAATAGAAAGCAAACCAAGATGTCCCCAGGCCTGCATCTCATGAGGAACGGTGTCGGTGCCAGTGCCAGCTTCCCAGCTCCATCAGCGCTGTGGCAGCCAAGAGCACCCCAACATACCAGCACCACAAGAAATACACCAGTCCGTCCCGTCCCCCCCAGCCCACTGGCCCTAAAGCAGGAGGGAGGAGTCGTTGCCATACTTCGAGCTTTTAGCCAAGGCCGGATCTCAAGACCTCTCTGTTGTTCAGGAGAAGCTGCCCACATTTGCAAAGAAAACTCACCTGGCGTGCTTTCACCGGCCATGTCAGGGTCACCCTGTGGATCTTGTCCAGAAGTTGAAATAATACGAGCCAGCAGAATTAGACATAAGGGAAAGAACAGGGTGCTATCAGGTGCTAAATCAAAGCATTCAGTCATGAGGCCAGAAATATTTGCATCAGAGGCAGCTCAGAATAGAAGCGGAGCATCAAAAATTTTGGCCACTGGAGTACCACAAAGATCTAACAGCCCTAGTGTTGTCACAGCTGATTCTAACAGCCAGGTCTCTGCGTCTGTGTTGTAACTCTGTAGTCAAAGCAGACTACAAAGACTCTTTTCCTACAAGTCCCTCACAGGCTTCGCCTGGCTCAGCCCCAGGAGAAAAGGTCCTACCACCAGATCTGGCGTAGCTGGTTTTGGAGAATACACAGTTGAGCAAGATCTGTGGGAAGCTCTCCACTTGTGTTAGTGTCATCCTTCACCTTGATGATGACTATAAATAAAGCGCTGCAATAATCAACTAGATTGACTAAGACAGATGCTGCTTTTAACATGTGTACTGTAATTAACTTACACAAGGCTAGAAAGCTCCATCGCAGCCTCTTCCCACAGTGGAGGAAGTTTGGCTTTCTAATAATAGGAGCTGGGAACACATGTTGAATTATAAAGTAATCAAAGTTGGTTTTGGCAGGAACAATCCAGATTTGTCGTGCTTCCATTTAATCTCCAAGTCTGACAGGCATTCATCTCCCAATGGACCAGCTGCTTTTCTTGTAGCTCCTTCTGAATGTCTTTCCTCTGGCAGAAGGTAGGGCACAAATTCTTGATGGTAGAAGGGGAGGTTTGCTTCCTCTGACTGTCCTCTTGACGATGCATGTGCTGACTTGCTCTCACACGCCATATGGTTTGCACACACTAGTTAGCAGCCACACGCACGCGTCGTGGCTAATCTGGACGCACGTTATGTGTGCGCACCCCCACAAAACCTGGCGCAGCTATAAGCTGTATGCTTCAGTTGGAGTGGCCTTGCCCTGAACGGTCACAGGCAGGGTTGCACGGCGCTGTCTGAGCAGTGGATAAAAGATGCTTCACTGCCCTCTTCCATTTTCCAGCCTGCACGCACGCAATATTGTGCAATGTCCTTTCACTGCTGCCCGCTGCTATTCTGGGACACCTCCTTGACAGTAAACGTTAGGTAGCACTTCCCAGGCTATTAACTTTCCTCACAATTCTCTCTTAGCCCCGATTTTCAGATCCTGATTCCAATCAGTCTTAGCACCCTTCCTAGCACCCCGGCTGTCTTTGGATCATCACTGGTATGGCCAGTTCCCTCCCACTTGCCTGTCCTTCTCCCTTCCTCTACAGCCCCTGACCTGCACGCTCCTTTTTTACTTGCTCAGCCCTCCCTTAGCCAGATCATGCCTTTCGGTAGCCATCTGACAGGATTGCAGTCCGGGCACCCAGTCCCTTGAGGGCTTTGATCTCGTCAGCTCAGCTAACACCTGCAGGAACCGGGTGACAGCGAGGGATTCTGTGTATTCTAAAAACCCAGAATCCACCCTGAACTGTTAATTCGGGCTGCTAGCCCACGCCCTGTGCCTTTTTCCTAGTGTTTCCTGCCAGGTTCAGAAGGCTACAAGGCGCCCCTGTCCCTAGCTTGCCTTGTCAGGCTGCCCTCCTTCAGACATCCCAGTGCATGCAGAGCATCCCGGAGGTAACGCAGAAGCTGCTCCCCTTCATCTCACTGCTTCAGACAGCTTGACTAACGATAACTGCCCCTCATTCTGCTTTTACATCTGCTGCCTGCATTTCCCTGTGCTCTTAGATTAGCAGAACAATTTATTCTAGTCTGACTCCTACTTCCACACATAAAAACTGCACTCCCACAATAATATTTGTGCACTGTTTATGTCTGTGTGCAGACACCTGCTACAAATTCTTGTTCTTGAAGGGACATCTCCAAGGCAGAAAAGTCAGGCTGGGATAGGTCAGGAGCGCACTCTTGCAGACCTCCCTCAGCTGCAGTGGCTGTACCTCCCGAAGCCTGCGCTCGACGAGCATCACACGCAAAGACTTCAGCACACCAGGGGCATCGTGCACAGAAATGTGCTCATTGCCCTCTCCCAGGCTGCTGCACCTCCACAGTTTTCTAGCTTTGGGTATGTGCAACTTTGCAAACCTGCTGGGGACAGCCAGCATCTGAAAAGCCCACCTCAGAGTCCTCCGACGTTAACGGGAAGTGAGCAATGGGGAGTTATTCAGATACAGTTAAAGAATCATTTTAAAAATTTTTTTTCCCCAGTTTTTACCTCATTACAATGCCAGACAAAAAGGTTTTGGCCCTGTCCAAATTGCATAGCATTGACCTGGCTTCCACAAGAACCATCTGCCTCCTCTGACTTCTGGGGAGGTAGGGAGAGCTCAGGACCCACTGGGCATGTGATGCCCTGGGTGGGCAAAGACACAAATGATATTTTCTGACTGCCTGCTCCAACGCAGGCTGAACAAATTCAGCCTTCAACTTGCTTTGGTGTAAGACCTTGCCTATCTCTTGCCACTCCCTTGTTATTTATTTGTCACGTTTGGCTATTACGCAAAGCAGCGGTCACTTGCAGCACAGTTACGGTGCTGAAGGAGTCAGGCAAAGAGGATTAGTTGGAGTGAAGCAGTGTAGCTTCCTTCTGATGCATTAAACAAGGAGAAGGTGTAAAGCAGGAAAGCATTCTTGTAGTGAGCGAGCGTGCAACAAAGATGGAGAGGCAGGCTGTAGCCACGTTAGCTAAACAAGCCCTGCAGAGTTTGCTGTCCCTTATGACTTTCATCCCTATCTGTTGAGCTTCCTAATGAGGACACATGACTTTGCTATGCTCTCACGTCACTTCAACTGATGTAAATCAGGCTTGCTCCTGTCTGCTTTGTATGTTAACACCAGCAATGGGGAGGTCATGTCCCTGATGCCCTCATTAGAGGCAGTGTCGGCAGCCCTGGGTGCCTGCTTCACTGCACTCGGGCACATCTAAGGCAGAAGGGCTTAGTGACAGGGCCTGAGCGTGGGGGGGGGTATGAGCACCATAAGCAAGTGCAAGATTTTCCAGCTTGCCCTGAAACTTGGTAGCTCCCTTTGCTGCAGCAGCCTGCATGCCAGGGTTGCGTCTCAGAGGTAGG
This sequence comes from Gorsachius magnificus, assembly GCA_034008185.1. Lineage (NCBI taxonomy): Eukaryota > Metazoa > Chordata > Aves > Pelecaniformes > Ardeidae > Gorsachius > Gorsachius magnificus. The sequence continues at coordinate 11,840,099 of CM067091.1, forward strand.
CTGCTGCGCGTCGAAGTGCTCTGCACGGTGTCCGTGCCTCGGTTCCCTTTTCACAAAGGCATTTGAGAAGGGCATTGCGGGGAGCCCATCAAAGCCAGAGGGCCCTCTGTTTCACGATCCAGTCCGCTGCCATGCTTCCCCAGGGCTTTATTTACTGCTCTGCTCTGAACTGTGCTATAACGTGCTGCAGCCTTCACCGAGACAAGCAGCGACTGCCTCGCGTGGGGTGGGGTGGTCAAACCATTGGACAGAAAGAAGCAACCAGTGTCCTCACAGCCCTGCTCAGTACTGGAGAGGTGCCATTTTTGTTCAGATTTGAAACCAAACCCTGCATCTCAAAGCACGATGCTTTGATTCAAGCCAAGCGCACTCCCTAACTAAAACAAAGTACTGGTACTTTGCTTGTGGAGGATAAGGAGATCTTGACAAGGGTGACGTTTCATGGCATAGAAGTTACATCTTACAGAAGGTACAATGTGCTAGACACTTCTACCATCCTTTGGGGCACTCCCAGCAGTACTTGCCCCAGGCATCAAAGTACGAGCGTTTGCTGTATTGCAGCTACATACATGATTTTCCAAGGCTTATATTTCAATTGAATCAAAAGTTTGCATCCAAACATGCAAAGGCTTCTCAGGTAGACATATGGAATGTAAATGTAACTCTCCCAGCTCCGTTCCAACCCCGAAGAGAAGAATGACATCTCAGTTCCCTCAGGTTTGTGCCTTTGGACCAAGGGTTAGCCAAAAGCAAGCTCCAGCTCTTCCAAAGGGAAATTAGATCCATAAATTAAAAAGGTGGAATGGAAACACGTAGCAGAGGCTCTGGCTGCTCTGACTTAGAATCACAGAATGGTTTAGGTTGGAAAAGCCTTTTAAGATCATCAAACCCAACCATTCCCCTAACCCTGCCATCCCACCACTAAACCTTGTCCCTAAGCACCTCCTCTGCCCAGCTTTTAAATACCCCCAGGGGTGGGGACTCGACCCCTGCCCTGGGCAGCCCCTTCCAAGACTTGACAGCCCTTGCGGGGAAGGAATTTTCCCCAATGTCCAACCTAAACCTGCCCTGGCACAACTTGAGGCCGTTTCCCCTTGTCCCATCGCCCATTCCCTGGGAGCAGAGACCGATCCCCCCCCGGCTCCCCCCTCCTGTCAGGCAGTTGTAGGCAGCGATAAGGGCTCCCCTCAGCCTCCTCTTCTCCAGGCTGAACACCCCCAGGTGCCAGGTAGGAAATGCTGCTCTGAACATTTCAGTGATTTCCAGAAGAGAACACACACTTGCAGATGTAATACACATACAGTGAACACCTGTGCAAATGGCAAATTTAACATTCGTCCATTACTACTACTCTGGCCCTTTATTATAACCTGCTGCTTTTCCCTTGTGCTCTCACTGCTAGTTAGCAAAGGTAGCGGAAGAGCAGAGTTTAAGTGGCTGACGAGGACAACACCGTAGTGTGAGCTTTTCATGTTCAGCAAGAGATCCTGCTGCCCCTTTGGTGATAAAGAGGAACAAGGAAAACCCACTCTGCCTGGACCAGGCCATTTCTGGGCTGAGCAGGGTCAAGAACAGCCCTGGCTGCCAGTCTGGGCAGGAGACTCGCTGCCAGGGTGAGAGCAGAGTCCCATAGAAGGAGCAGCAGGCACGGCTGGGTGGCTAGAGCAGACTGGGAGAGGTGGCCCCAAAATTAATTCTGAGGCAAGGGAGCATGGAGCAGGTGATGTTTTGGGGGACTAAATCATCAGAGGTGATAAAGACTCTGCTGGGGACTGAGAGGAAAGACCAGGACAGGCTGGACTCCAGGGACCCCCATGTTTCCAGAAAGCGAGACCTCACAAGTGCTCCGATGGACGGTTAGGTGCAGCCTCCCGGGCTGGTCGAGGACAAGGTACTCATCAGCACTGAGAAATGCCAAACCTCTTGGCACCTGGAAATGCCAAGCCTTGCTGCTGCTGTGGGACCTCCAAGCCAGAGGGGACAAGGGCAGAGAACAGCCATGACGGTATTCCCTGCCACCTTCTCACCCAGGTACAGCTGCAAACGCTGAGTACTGGTTTCCAGCAGGATTGCCCTTCATGGCACGGTTACAGCATGCAGCAGCTGTAAACCCAACAACATTTGACTGGCTGTTTTTTTCTATAGCTCTGAGTTCTCAAAATGCAGTCAAAGCCACTTTCAGCTAGTTTCACTTAAAAAAAGTCTAGCAAACCTGTGAGTTTCGCACAAAACGCAAGCCGTAAACCATCAAAGGTTCTGTTAGAGGTTTGAATTTAGCAATGCCTTTGATGAAAATGGTCTGAGTTTCAAGTGTGTAATGAAACCCCAAATCATTCAAGTTTCACATGGTTGCAAATATTTCTCACAGTTCTGATCAAAGCTGTATTCAGCAGGGAAGAAGCTTTGATTTTGCAGTACAGGGGACGTGCTGAAATTTTCAAAGCCAGGCCCTGGGATTTAGATGAGCAGTTCTTCTTGGAAGCGATACAGCTAAACTTAGCAACGCTTAGGGGGAAGTAACGTGAAGATGGCATGTTTGGATTCCTTTTCTTTGGATTCCTCTTCTTGCCCCTAAGCCCCTTCCCAGTAGGAAGTTTTAATCCCCCACGCTGACGTTCAGGAGGCTGCATGTCCCCAAGTTTGGGTTCAACCACTGCATATCTCTATGTATCCATTCCCAGTACTTTTCCCTGACTTCATTCCGCCGGCTGCCGACATTGCTGCTCTGCAGCACAGCTCTTCAGAGGAAAAGCTCAAGCCTGGTTTGAGGAGGAGGCATTAATGCTGCAGGACTGGTTGCTGACCCACATCCCAGCGGTGATGCAAAAGGCAGCACAGCTGGGGAGGTTTCCCTGCTGCCTCCACCACCCTGGGTCTCCCTGGCCAGCACCACCTTGGGTGGAACAGGAAAGCATCTGCGTCTTTCACTGCGCTCAGTGATGAGACCCAAATCCTGCCGGAGCCAGAGGCATATGTAAATGCCTGGGTTTAATGCCACAGCCTTGCTGTGAAGTCTTCATTTGTGACAAAGATTTCCATAGCAACAGACTGATCTTGCTAGCAGGACTATGGTCCCCTTGGAAGTGCAGGTGGAAGGAGGGACTAGAGAAAGCACAACGCTGCACAAAATGCTACAGAGAAGCAGGTACCGGTCTTTACATAACTGGAGTGCCAGGCTTCGGCACGTCAAAGCTCCCGAAGAAAGGGAATTCACCAGGAAACCTGCACAAAGGATGCCATGAAGGCATTAGACTGGGGCTAAGGGGCCACGGACCCTGCACAAATCACATCTCCCTATCTTGATCTGCCCCTGCCATGCACAGTGCAGGGATCCTGGCACTGCTCTCCTTTGCTGTCCACCTTCCCTGCCGAAAGGGAGATGCTACCAGTACCTCGGAGGCCAAGATGCACTTCGAGGCACTGCAGCCCCCCAGCTAGAGGTGTGCAAACAGAGGACAGATCACATACCGTGCGTCAGCAGGCATGGGCTCCTATCGCACCCCGCCAGGTATTTGCTCTACCCCCAGATCACCTCACCAGCCTATTTCTGTCCTCCAAAGGCAGCAGCTAGTAACACTGTCCTGCCAGACTGTTCCATAATTAGTCACAGACTAATCAATGTTTAGACACTGCCTTTAAATCCTTAGTTACTTGGCACCGCAGAAATGCAAAGCTTTGTCACGCTGATAGATACAACTCTGTTACACCAAAGATACATTGCAGATGCTGTTTTCCCAAAGAACAACCCATTTTACAGGCAGCCTGGCATGATACTATGATTCATTCCCACATCCAGTTTCCGATCAGTACAAACACATTCCGATCAGTACACCGCACAGGCGGTACAGAGCCATCAGCCGCTGCCGAAGCGGCAGAAACAGCCTTTGGTCAGCAAGGGCTGGAGCAGCCAAGGACTTTTTTTAGGCAATAGCAAGTTTTTCCTTCTAATGTGTTTCACTTCTTGATAATTCTATTATTTTCACTAAGGTATTACAGTAAGTGGCTTGGCAGCACCTCGTGCTTCTGGCAAATAAATCACATCACGGCAATTGAACAGGGAAGGTAGCACCTTTGACCGGCACGGTTCACTTTAGCGTGTCTAGAGGCATTTATGCAGAAAGCCCTCCAAAGGCAAAGCACATGTTTATTCCCCCGGTCCGGGTAACTCCCCATTTAGTTGTTTTTATTGTCCAAACCAGAGGCTGCTGTGATAACAGGCTCAAAGATTAAAAGCTTCACAGGGATGAGAACACAATCCAGCATCCCAGAAAACTTGAGTAGCTTTAGCATGATCTGACCTAACGCTCCACCCAGCAATGCCAAACCCCACTGCTCCTGAAATTCAAGCCTCATAAAGGTCTTCCTGCTTTCTGAGAGCCTGACAAATATGTCAAGGAGCTTTTCTTACACAGATTTCTCTGAATGCTTTCAATGCCAAAGGCACTATCATTGTGAGAACTGTAATTATTTCCTTTACCAAAGCCAGTAAAGGATACCCCCAAAAGACACATTCAGTTCTTGGGGTTTAGGATAACTGGGTGGGTTCGCGTATTTGCCAATAATTCCTGCATACATTCAGTTTTGTTCTTATTACCGCAAGCTTCCAGTTGCCAGAAGCAACACTTAGCTGCTCAGGTCTCCTACCTCATCAACTCCCAAAGCAGAAAGTTGAGTTAAAGGGTGCTTGGAAAAAAAAAAAAAAAACAAAACAAAAAACCCACAAACAAAAAAATCCCCCTTAAGTACAGGAAAAGCTTTATAATAACCCCCTTGCAAAGCTTAAACATAGCAGGATGCTCACTAGCCAGCTCAAAACACACTACATTCCCCATCTCAAAGCAGTATCCTAAGCAAATAAACCCAAACCAAACAAAAAACCCCTCTCTCCTCACACCAGCAAACCCACAGAGACTTCAGGAGCCAACCTTTTATTCCTCAGGAGGGTAAACAAGCAGCCTGGGTGGCTGAATTGGGGATTTTCTCCCCCTTCATGCAAAGGAGCAGTTAATTATTTACCAGCCTGTCTGTAATGCTCTAGTTTACATGCTGGAATTTACATGATTTATTAAACAAAATAGCATTTAAAAAGAAATCCTGTCACAGCTATGTCATCCTTAAAGGAGACTGAACATTTTTTCTTAAGAAGTCAATACATGAAGGAGTTGCTGAAGATGCCTGCCCTTGTTTGCAGCTGTTTACCTGCTTAAATAAACCCTCTCCCTCCTCCCTCCTATTCACAGGTTTGGGGATGGAGCTTCATTAGCTGCCTAACCTGGGTGAGGGTGCTGGTCTTGCAGCAGGAACTGCTTCATGAAAAAGATTAGGCATTAATCACAAATTCCTAAAGGACGGGCTTAAAAATCAGGGAAGGTCAACTGCTAACTTTGTGTTGATCAGGGGCCCAGAGAGCCAGCAGTAAGGAAGTAAAAGGGCATTCAACCCTTGCTAGGTGTTGGGTTTTTGTTTTTTTTTTTAACTCTGGCCTTTTTTTTTTTTTTAATGCTGTGAAAAAAATCAGATTTGGTCTGACAAAACATGTGATAGCGATTATGGTGGATGTTTTGGATAAAAAAGCCTTATAAATACAGAAAAAGAGATTGCATTTTTGTACTCTTATTTTTTCTTGAAACAATAGCCCATTTAGAAGGAAACTGCTGCTGTGTGTTCCTGAACATTGTCCGTTACAGAAACAGACTGTGATGCTGTAGAGCCTGACCAGTTTCTTATGGAGAAATACTCCATACTTCTTGGAGCTGGACCTTCTCTAAATTCAGCGTCAGTGCCTACAGGCTCTGAATGCAATTAGCTGAGCAGTGTCTCCCTTAAGTGGAAACAAAGCCTAATGCATTTAAGGCTGAGTCAAAGTGGTTGAAACTGAACTTCAAATAATAAACATATCAATCATTTTTCCTTCATTGGATTACACCGTATCTATCATGAGCATCACAACAACCACAAGAGCACTGCTCCTACACTTCCCACTGCTTTAAGTATCAACGTCCTTGCACTTGGCATGAGTGACCTGCAATCCCTAACTCATCTTCTGTCAAGTAAAATGCCTTCTAATTTCCCTTTTTGACAGGCAGGTGTCATCCATAACTGCTAAAACAGAGGGTTCATTTGTTAGTGCAGGAAATGATGTAACTTAATAGAAGTTACCCTGTAAAATCCGTAAATAACAGGAATTTGGCTGTAGGTAAGAGCTTGATAATATTCAAATAAAAATAAAGTTCGCGTCTGGGCAGTGGCAGTGCTTAAATCACCGAGTCAGGTTACCGAGAGGTGGATATGGAGCCTTTTGAACTGAGGTCCAGTGTCCTTTTCAAACACCCAGTTCTGCTGCCAGTCACTGGCTTTGAAGTAGAAATCCTGGTGTGAACTTTGCTTGCCTGGGTTATCAGGAAGATCAGGGTCTGTTCTGGCCTTAAAATCCGTGGCAAGCCAAAGCAGCAAATCTGAGTATGAATTTTTGAACACTGACATGAATGTTGATCTCCTTTTGCAGAGCCAGGCTCCGGAGCTACACAACAGCAGCTGAATCGGCACAGCAGCTTGCTCCAGAGCAAGCCTCTGCGGAAAACACTCTGAGCAAGATTATTGCAAAATATATGGCCTCACATTGTGTTAGGGGAGTAATCAATGGAGTGGATTATTTTCTTTCTTTCCAATTGTTGACAGCAGAGGTTCTCTCCCAGCCCACTCGGTGCCTGGCTCCCCTCTGATTTTGGACGGCTGGAATTGCTCTAGCTAATGGAGTGACTCCAGGCTTTTGGGAGCGTGGATGGATGAGACTCCAGCCTCGGGGCATGCAAAAAATGAGCCATGTTTTCCCCTAGTCTCAAAATACAGGGGAAAGATGTGTGCATAACCACAGATAAGGACACCCACCTGATGTGAGATTTGAGCACTCCCCAGACTGATGAGATAAAGCTGTGACTAAACCTACTCTTAGCTGTCTCTTGAACCCAGTTCGTGATGGGCCCAAGAGCCCCTACGGCATCAGAGGATGAAGGGATGCAGGGCGACAGATATGATGTGGGAAAGATAAACCTTCCCGAGTGAAGAAATGAGTCCCCATAGGATTGCAGCATGTGTCAAACTGGAGTGCTGCCACCTGCTTCTGTTCCCTGTTTAATACGTATATGCTGAACAAAAGAAAAAGATGAGCAAACAACCATTAGATGAGAGAGAAAAAACAGCTCAATACAGTGATCTTCTTCCCCTGCCTATGAGGCTGGGGCTACACTTTCTGGTTAATAGGATAACAGCAGCAACAACTGCATGAGCTTATAGAATCACAGAATCGTTTTGGTTGGAAAAGCCCTTTAAGATCACCAAGCCCAACCACTACTGTAACCCTGCCATCCCACCACTAAACCCTGTCCCTAAGCACCGCATCTGCCCAGCTTTTAAATCCCTCCAGAGATGGGGACTCCTGAGCTTCCCCTGTGGCTGCCTCTGTGTGCCTGAGCTGTTACCTAAATGCACCATCCCCTCAACACAGTGGGAGTCTGGCACCTTGGCCTCAATTAGTTCTCAGCCTGGACTTCAGGGATGTCAGGCAGGTCGTGGTAGCTTATTTGTAATGCAGGGAAAGCTGAGAGCACCAATATACTCTGGTGACTTCAGTGCATGGCTGCTGGGCAGCTAGCAAACGACCTGGGCCTGCAGTCAGCGAGCGCTCAGGAGAGCCACTGGGAGCTTTTCCACCAACCCCACTGGGCATCGGATTAGATCTTTAGAGTCTCAAACAGATGCACCCTGCAATGTTCTTCAGTTATGACCCACGGGCCCTGCACGATGCTTAGGAGGTGCTAAGCAGGCTTGGACCCTTGCTGACCCCGGCTGGGATTGAGCAGAGGTGGGAGGAGTGATAAGTTCCTATCTCCGTCCTTGTTCTCTGAGCCTAATCACTGCCAAAGATTTGCTTGTTTTCTGAACATGTGGGTTGCATTAGTAAGATGGTGGCACCCCTCATCTGCAGCCATTTATCCTCTTCCTTGATTAGCAGTCAAAGGATCTATCTCAGGTTTTATAGGGGCCTTTCTTGTCAGACCCTGCCTGTAGCATCCTGGAAGGAAAATTCTCTGAGAGGTGAGGATGAAAAAGCCACCTCACACAGGGAACCTTGAGAGAGCAGCAAAGCCCCAAGATGTGCAATGCTAGGTAGGTGGCTTTATAAGCAGCTTTTCTGGAGTGTGTGTTCTTCTGTACATTGTTCTGTGATGCACTCATAAACCAAGGTTGTCGTCCTGCTTTGTACGTCTGGCTGGAGCAGCTCTTGCTTCAGAAGGAGCACTGAGCTGGAAGAGGGAGAGATAAAATGTAGAAGTTGCTTTGGGCTCCAGCTTCTAACACTGTATTTAGAGCTGAATCCTCCTTGCCTGTGCAATCTTGGCTTAATTCTATGCAGTGTCTCCTGATTCTCCCTCTCATCTGCTTCAAACGTGGGATTAGGCCAAGCATTCAAAATGTGGACCAACCACCAAAAAAACCCCTCAGCCATTGAATAAACAAACACAGGCCTTCACAGGGTGAAATCAATTCCTCTTAGTATTCTGCGCAATGCAATAGAAGCAATTCTATTTAGCTCTGCCTTAAATGCCACTGTATGTCACACTCTGCAGAAACTGATAGTTCCATTTTCAGCATATTGATCTCCAATTAAATCAATGGTTTTGTGTAAGTTCATCTGTCCAATCCACAGTGCAGACTTGAGATACCCAATCTGCAGCAGGTGTGTACAGAGAGATCTGGAAAGGTAATTGGAGTTGTAGGAGATCATGTTATGCTGCCCACGCATGTGGTATTGCCAAGCTTCAGGCCAAAAGGGATATTATGCTTTGTTCATTAAGGAGCTCACTTCTGCAGGAGCACCCAGAGGTCCCGTCTAGCAGGAGCTTAGACATGAACAAGGGATTCTCCTCAGTGACAAACGTGCATGCAAGATGTGGCCAGCAACCTCCTGGTAGCTTTTTGAACAAGAGATGAAGGCCAAAGAAGGAAAAGAGCTATTGAGGTGCAAGGAAAAATATGGTAAAGAACAGAAAACAATTTGGGACTTCCTTCCAAGAAAAAGACCTCACCATAAACGGTACATTAGCAAATGTCACTTGGTGCATTGGTAAGAAATGATGAGGAGATTGTGCGTGCTCTCTACATCTCTGCAAAGTTCATGCGGAGGGAACCAAACCCCTTTCTTCCACCTCTGGAATCACCACAACCAAATTAAGTGTATGGTATAAATGTCTTTATTTACATAGTCTGAATGTATGTCATACAATTTACATAGTCTGAATCTTGGCACCAATGTACAAAATGCCAAGAATAGTACCTATGTCACTCTTTCAGTACTCGAAATACTAAATCCTAAAGGAAGAAGAGATTTGTCAGGGTTTTAGATAAGATCTGAATATTTCCCCCCAAACTGAGGAAGGCAAATAACTCTCAAGAAAGGTTAAAGTCACAAATGAGCTCTGAAAGTTTTACCCATGGCTGAAACGTGCTTTGTATTGTGTATAAACATGGGCAACTGCGCTGCTTGGTTTCGGTGGGAAAAGGGGATGTGACAGTGAGAGAAGCAATGGGCTGGTTTCACAGTTTGGAAGAGTTGTCGTTTGCCTCACTGTGCTTTGGGGACAGATCCAAATGTTCTAGGTCTGAAAATGGCCAAGCTGTCCGCTACACCAGTGTAACCGTGGCTCACAGGCTTCAGAGCCTGTGCTATTTCCATGGCTGTTGGCACCATCCATCCCAGACTATGGCTCTGGTTACGCCATGGCTTCCTTTTAGGCTGTGGCTGCCGAAATGGGAGCCGAGTGGCAGAGGATGTGTCAGGGATGCCCAGAGGCTGTGTCCACCACATGGCCACCAAGGGCAGGGTCAGGGCCTCTTGAACACAGGGGCTGCCTCCAAAGGATGCCTGGCAGGGCTGCGGGGGGCCTGTTACCCCTGTGTCACGGTGCCACCACCCAGCAATGCAGCCATCACAATGGCCCAGAGCAGGATAAAGGGGACATCTTCCTGCTGCCAGCCTGCCTGGCTTTGTTGTCAGGACAGAGCTGGCCCAGGGGCAGTCCAAAGACATCAAAGAGGAATCCCTTGAGCGTGCAGAATTACTTGGAGGGGGCTGAGGGAGGAAGACTGGAGGCTGAATGAAGCTGCTGGGTATTCTCTGCTGCAAGGCCAGCTCCTGGTGGGGCCACATTTAAAGCTCACCTGAAATCCTGCCTCAGCCTTTGGGGAACAGATGCCAGGTCCTCAGGAGATGAGAAGAACCCCCTCAGCCCCTGGAGGTGCCTGAGGCTATCAGGGATTTTCACCTGGATTAGCAGTGGCAAAACAAGGGATTGCCTTCTTGAGGAACACTGCAGAGCTTGCTGGCCTTATCCCCTGCAGAGCCAGGGTCATCAACAGTAGGAAATGGGATGCACAGATGATGCAAGGGGTCCCAGTGCTTTGGAGGGCCCACTGGTGTCCTGCCAGGCAGGGGAAGGATTCTTGCCCCTGAGGTCAATCAGGCTGCAGGCATTTTGCCACTCTTGGAAACCCCTGAGATGGCTCCATGTTGAGGGAGAGAAGAGGTTGGGCACCTTCTGGGAAGTGTGACTAGCCTGTGGGACAAAGAGGCAGGTCTTGCTCGCATGCTCAGGAAATAGCCGATCACCAGCTCTGGGGTCAGGAAGGAATTTTCCCCCGGGGTGGATTGGCACTGGTCCCTGGGGGTTTTTTGCCTTCCTCTGCAGCATTGAGCATGACCACTTGTCAGGACTCCTCTGCTCCATTTGGGCTGGGTTACTACCTGCTGCTCATGCCCAAGGATGGCCTCTCATGCCCTGCAGCTGGTGGGTGGAAGGGGTTTTTTTTCCCCCCCAGGGTGGACTGGCAAGTGTCCCTGGGGGTTTTTTTGCCTTCCTCTGCAGCATTGAGCATGGCCCCTTGCCAGGCTCCTTTGGGCCATTTTGGCTAGGCGCCTGCTGCTCATGCTCCACAAAGGTGTCCCTTGTGCCCCCGCATCCAGGGGAAGGAGGTTTGCTTTGCCTTTCCTGGTCCTCACACTGAGCAGGAGTGTTACATCTGTGCTAAACGTGGAAAGAGCACCTCAAGCTGAAGTGCTAATACCGTTCTCTGCAAACACAAGATCTCCTGTGCAGGAAGTGCATTGACCAGATAAGCCTGTAAGATCTAGGGATCACATAGTCAGGAGTACCAAGGTTAATGCACCCTGGGACAAAGAATCACCTTTTTTCCTTCCCAAGGAGTACATTAAGACATGCTAGATGCTGCAGTCTTTCCTCAGAAGAAAACTGCCTGAACGCATATACCTCAAAGCTTGCATAGAACGTGCTAACACAAAGCAATTGCAGGTTGGAGTACTGGGACAAATTAATCACTACCATGACTCTGACCCCACACCCATTGCCAGTTACTAAGTACCAGGCTGAATGGGCACTCAACACAGCAGGCAGCAGCAATCCCAAAGCCCTGGGCTGTAACATTCTTGTTCCCATTTTGGATTTTTGAAATGAATGTAGCAAAAATTACCAAAGGCTCCTTGTGACTGAGGCTGCTTTTTATTAGAACACAAAAATGATAAACTAGAACAAAATGAGCAAGATTAACTACCATGTAATCTGAAAGGAAGATTTGGGTTTTAGACCTGACTTCCTGGGTTGAAACTAGTTCCTTGGGGGTCTTTCCCTGTGTCACCCCTGCTTCTGGGCTATGAGTTGTCCCCTGCTGCAGGCCAGGAACCTCCCCAAGCATCTCCCAGCTGTGCTGATGGCTCTTCATCATCTTCACCTGCTTTCTTGTTCTTGGCACTGTCTCCAAGCCAACATAATATCAGAGAATGAGCAATCTCCATTCCAGGTGCTGGTAGCAAGGGCAATGCAATCCAATAACATTTCCCTTCCTGCCTGGCTGGCTGGCTGCACCACCACTTTGGCAGGATGACTTTTTCCAGGGACTAGCAACAAACAGTTTTATCATCTGTCCCCTGCAGACATACACAGACCCTCTTCTTACTGGGACCTTCCCAGATTATGTGGAGGTGACAGCTGGAGAGCATTCCCATCCAGGCCATAGTTAATTATTTGGGTCAGCTGAGATTAATGACAATACTTACCCAGAGACAGTCTGGGCAATTACTGAGGACCATTTTGGGCACAGGGGGCCTTTCCCAGGGAGCCTGTTGGTGGAAGAACAGGAACACAGAGGGGGGAAAAAAAATGTGCTCATCTTGCCCCTTAGACAGAGCAGGAAAGCAGATGATGCTTGAAAAGGGGCTTATGTGGATAGGCGAAGTATCTGATGGGAAAACTTCTATGCCTCCTCCACTGGACAAACTGTGAAACCGAGTGGGAGGAAAACAGAGCGCAGGAGTTGCACAAAGTGCTCCAGCTGTGTTCAAGATGGCTGAGCCTTAGACAATGCACCTTTACGTCCTTCATTCACATGCCCCTGATGCTATAATGGGTTATATTTATCAAGCTCTTTTGACAGTCTCCTGTGGACTTCAACCATCAATTCATCTCCTTTCACCTGCTTTGCATTGCCTCCATTTTTTAAGAGCAGTCTGCCAGAGGAATGCTTCTGCAGAAATTTGTCACTCCTTTCCATCTGTGCACACGCCCCTCTGAAGGCGAGCTGTAGAGCGGGGCTCTGCTCTTTTGATGTATCTTTAATCTATGTGAGGCTTCTTGGTACAGAACAGTCTCCCAGAGGGTGAAGCCCAGCCTGCTGTGTGCTACCCTGGTGTCTGTTAGGCCCCTTACAGCACATGTGGGGCAAGAGTGGTGAAGAGGAGGTTTCCATGGGTTAGGGAGACTTGCGGGGTAGTGTGCTTTCTGTGCTTAGGTGTGCTGGTGTGTGCTGGGCAGCAGGCAGCCCAGCACAGGGAATGTCTCTCTTCCTAGTTGCCGAATAGGTATGTGCTTGCAGAGTCAGGGCTGGGCCAGCACAGTGCTGAGGAAAACAAAGTGAGGAGGGAATGGTGGGCTTCCACCACCCATGGGAAGCTACACAGAACAGCCTGCAGCCTGTAAGACCCTGTTAGATGCAGCCTGAAAACACTTGCTCTGTTGATGTGGCCTGAATCAATATTGTTGTGAAGATACAGAACAACACCCAACCTACCAAGTCCCTTCAGGTCTGGGGTGACTTTCCATTGTGCCAGCCCTGGCAGTGCTGCTTCCTTAGCACAGTTTTGTTCCATAAGCATCTTCATCTCCATCCCACCCTCTGAGCCTTCGATACACAAACATGGCTTGCACAGCAGTGAAGAGTGGTCTGAGAGGCACGGGGGGGTTTTGATCAAATATGTATGGCAGGTATCTCTGATGCATGTTATGTTCTTACACACCTGCCTTCAGCAGAGTCCCAGCTCAGCAAAGCCAGTTTCTCTCCATATTATGAGAAACTTCAGTGCAACCAGCATGTTTCCTAGTAAACGAAGAAGTACAACTTGCTCAGCAGGGATCGGACCTAAGAGCTTTAATCTTTCCCATCTGCTTCCTGGGCCCGTGACGGGGACAGCTCTGTCAGACTCGGTGGCTGCTTGGTCCTCTTTCTCACTGCACTCTTGGATGCTGCAGGGAGTCTCCTCCGAAGGCAGGTTTGAGCTCTCTGCCTGGGCACTTTCTGGTGCTGCTGACAAGCCCAAGCAGCCCTGAGCAGCCCACAAGCTGAGCCCAAGGTTGAAAGCCCAGAGGGTGTTCAGAGTGACAAAAGAAAATATTACGGAACTGGAGAACATTTCCTCCTTTTCTGACCTATTGTTAGTGCAGTTGCAGAGGAAATGGCAAATTCCTCTGATCCAATCTTTGCTTGTAACAAGCTCTCCAGCACCCCTGCAAAGAATTTTATTTTGGCTTGGTGTGGTTTAGAACTTAAATTTTCGGTGGTTCAGAATTTGTGACCCTCCGGTGCACCTGAGCTCATGGAGTACAAAAGCATTTGCTGCTTTTCCTCATAACACAGAAAGATACTTGGCTGAATTTCACTTGTAAGTTTTAGAGCTGGATATCTGAGGTGTAAAGAAAATAAAGTACTCATGAATATTCTTTTGAACGAACTCTGCATATTTCTACAGCTGGGCTTCAGAGTTTTGGTACTTACTTTCCAATCATTTGTGGAAGATGGGTTTTTTGTTTGCTGTAAAGGTTGGCCAAGGCAAAACTGTTTTGAATAGTCAAGAGTCTGACTGCATCCCTGTGGCAGCAAGCTCGCAATGAGGGATCCCATTGCAAGCCATAGTTTTTCTCAAACCAGCCAGGAGAAAGTTTTTTCCATCTTCTTGTTGATGGACAGTCTGCAAGCGGTAAAAGTGACCGGATAGGTTTTGCAGAGCATGGTGGGCTCTCAGCGTAAGCACAAAATGGGCTGGAGGCGAGGGTTGATAACTCTGATTTTACTGGTTTTAGGAGAGGTAGTTTCCCCTGGACCACACTGTGCTCCTCAGACCAGCGCAGGTGGCACTAAACCTGCTGTCCAGTCCTGACCTCCCAGAAAGTGCCAAATGCAGGTGGAGATACGGGGATGAGGGACCACGTTCACTGGGCCAGAAATGCCATGAACAGCACCTTGTTACTGCCCACTCCCCTTTGGAAGGAGTTGGCCTGCCAGAGGATGGTGGCAGGAGCTGTGGGCACTGTGCTGTGCCGTAGGCATGAGCCTTGAGGGGCTCCCTCCAGGCCTCCATGTTGGCCCTGGCCCCAGCACCAGGCCTGGGCTAGGGGTGCCTGTGGCAGCCCGTTCCTGCTGTCCCCCCACTGGTGGCATTTGGGCCTGTCCCCAGCTGTCCGGTCTGACTGAGCAGCCTGGCCTGTGTCTTGCCATGCCCCCAGAGCGGGGAGCCCAGGCAGGCATGGCGGGCTTGCGTGGCATGAGGTGGAGGGGCTGCACCCACCGGGTGGGGATGGGGGGACAGCCTGGCAGAGACCCTGTGGCCGCCACCACCGCACTCTGTAGCACTGCATTTATTCACAGATCCTTTATTTCCTTTCCCTCTCCTGCAGAGATGGATCCCAGCTGATTTTGAATGAAATGTGGCTGTGGTGTTGACAGAACTCTCTGGCAGCATGGCTCCATACGAGTCTGTGCCCTGTCTGTGGCATTGGCTCTGGCGCATGGCTGCGGTGGGAAAGGACAGAGCAGGGCTTTTCCCCACGGTGTGTGTGGAGCTCCAGCGGAGCGGGAGCAAGAGCCCGGCTTCCCAGCACTGCCTCAGGGCTGTCAAGAAACACAAGCGGAGGGAAGCGGCTGCTTCTTTACATGGCAGGACCTTCCCTCCCTCCCCCCCCGCCCCCACCATGCTATCCCCCTTAACGTGAAACTGTTTTTATAACAGGTGGTCAAAGCCTTTAAATATTTGTGGGCCAGGTTTGAATCTTGCTTTTAATCCTCAAACATAGTTCTCTAGACCTTAAGCAGCTACTGGGCGTTGTTCCTAGAGAAGGACGTGTTATCCCTGCTCTTGCTCTCCTCCAGCATTGGTCCAGTGCTGACAGCAAAGGTCACCTGGTGCCAACAACAAAGGTCACCAAGTGCTTTGTTAAAACTGTTCTGTTCGCCTGACACATAAACAGGACAAACCTGAAAGCGGTGACAAAACTGCAACTGCTTTGGAATTGAGGAGATGTTGTGGGACATGCCGCAGGATGAGCCGTTAGCGTTTGGCTGAAGCAATGCTAATCCGGGCCTGAAAAACATGCAGCCCAATTACTGCAGCTATACTGCCGAAGTAATGGGGAGCTTGGGAGTGGGGCTGATGAGCAACTTCATAACGGGCTAATGAGCAGTCTGGCTGCTCTCCATCAAAGGCCTAGTGGAAGCTGGTACAAGACCCCTGGGGTGGTACAGGAGGGGAATGTGCATACTGGGAAATGTCCAAATATAGCATTAAAATACAGCGTGAACCGTGTGGAAGCTTGTGCGTAGCATGTGGATAAAGCAACTTCTATGTGACAGGTGCATGAGAACTGTTACGTTCTCAAAAGGGGCTATATTTGCATTATCCAAAGCACAAGGAATAGATTAAATGTATATTTAGGAGAGCTATTTTACGCTTAGAGTTTCTGGGTGGCTGGAAACACCTTTTGTTCCAGAGAGTGGAGAGGAAGCTGCCAAAAAAATCAGCCCCTTGGGGTTTGATTATTGAGGAAGAGTAGAGAAAAAGGGGGAATAGGGAAGAGCTGAGGGTGAAATAGCACGGATTGGAGGTGGTTTGGGGGGACTGCTGAGGATGACAGGGGAGGAGATAGGCAGGAGCTGGAGAGGCTGGGGATGGCAAGAAGTGTCTGATGCATGTGGGGTTGGAGCTGTTAAATCAGGCATTTATATCTGCTGTCTCGTAAACAACTGAAAATCGTCTCCATCCCTCTGTACTGGAGGTCCATGAGAGCTTTAACAGCTTTCTGCTGCTCCTCATTATGGGTTAACTGAAGGACTTGCTGTGGATCTGAACATCCAAATCCTGCTGATTAAATGTGTGAGAAATCAGTACTGCCGGACCGTAGGATACTTTTTTTCTCATCTTTTATTTTTTTTTTTAAGAATCCATGAACTGAGGGCATTAATAAGTTGGCAAAGTCACAATCTTGGAAGTTAGGCACTGTCTACACATCCTAAATTTGCCTCTCTGATTATGCATGATGCAATTCATTTGGATGAACCATTCACGTGCATGCAAGAGCTGACCTGCACCCACTTTCACTGCCTCCTTGTGCTCCTGGCAGCATAGCCCCCACAGGTGTTTCGTTGTCACCTCTTTTTCTTTGTGGCTGGGCAACAGGAGGTTACGTGGCTGATTAACTGTGATTCAAGATACCTTTTCTTGACAGGCAACTACTTCAGCATGTTAAACATGCTAAAATGTGTTTGGGAATCGTGTCCCAAGATAGGTCAGAACTGGAGCCCCAGAGGATGTAAGTAACGTAACATTCCCCAGGGCGTCTAAAATAGTTGATATAAATTATCATTATTCAAGACATGATTGGAAAGCATCTGTCCCAACATAAGTCTGCCTAGCACACAGGTTAGGTCCCTGCTCAGAAGTGCTGATGATCTTTCTTAATCAGCCTCTAATTTTTTCCTTCCAGTTTCTTGCCACACAATGATCTTCCTGCACAGGATCTTTTATCCCTGAGTGATCTCTCGGAGGCCTTTGATGGTGCATTAACAGCCTGAGAGGAGTGACTTGCTTGGAAGTGGCTGGGCGATGATCTTGGAGGGATGTAGAATAGGGTAAGGTATTTTGCAATGTGTCATCAGTTGCTACTAAAGTGCTAAGATGAATCCCTTGCCAGTCATAGGTTGCAAGCAGCAATCAGACCCTGCCTGTTATACTTTTGATGAGGGAAGTTGCAGTGTCTTGGAAGTAAAACTCCCTGTGACTGACATATTTTGCTTCAGCTGCCAGGGTAATAAGTTATTTCTGTGCAAAAACTGAGATGTAATTATTCCTAATGGTGTCATGGTGACTTGCTGCTTGTACTCCTAGGCAAAAAGGCACCTTCTGTAAACAGAGGAAACTAAAACCAATTAATAATAAAAAGGATGGCTTCCACAAGTGTATGCTTGAATGAAGAAAGTGAAGAGATGTGTGTGTGAACACCTATTCCAATCAAAATAACAAATTTTCCAGCAAGTTATTTCTGATCCTTTCTGTCCATTCCTCATCAGCATTCATAGACATAGATATTGTTCGTGAGAACGTCTGTGAGAAAAGGAGCATATGAATATTAATGGGAATTACAAGAAATGACATGCAACTGTATGTGCACAATCTGCTTGAGGAGCACTTGGGCGCCCATCATGTGGTCTTGGTAGATTTTGCGCAGTTTTGCAACATCGCTGGTAACACATCTGGGTGCAGATGTAGCATGAGGTGACCGATCAAGCCCTACAGGCGATGAGTAGCTAATACTCAAACTAAATGAGCCCTAGGGAAATTCTTGTCTTAGATCTCTTTTGCCTACAACATTTAGTTTGGAAATAAGCATACATATATTTTACTAGGCTATTAGGGTAGGGAGTGGAGAAAACACCTACTGACTTCAACAAGGTCAGGTTTTCACCTTAGACTCTTCGAGCACAACTTGTGAACGGAATTGGTGAACAATATAGAGCTGAATGTATTAGTTAATCCCGTGACTGAACAACTGTGCAGAATTTTATACTTGGGCCTGAGCCTGCTGCTTCTGCTGCTTTCAAGTAGAAAACGAACCAACAGCAAGTAGGGCAAAGCAATGACTCTCTGAATGGAGAGAGGGATACATTAATGTAAGTACAAAAATCAACTTTTTAGAATTCAGGCTGGTTTTACTGGTTTGCATGAATACATATGTCAGATGGCCTGACACCGAGAGGTTATGATTTCTGTTTTGTCCCCGCTCCATCTCCCACACAGCCAGTGGGGCAATCATCCTGATGCTCGCTGAGCTGCTGTTAGGGCACGTACTATTAATCTGTGTGCTATTAATCCTTTTACCCTATGTTTCGGTATTGCATGTGGTTGCTCCTGAGCCTCTAGCTAAATCTGAATTGGAGAGATGAATTTTTAGTGAGATCTCTGCTTAACCATCCTGGGCTGCTCTCTAGTTTTAGATAGGTGCGTGTTCCTATTGGAGTGCATGTTTCAAAATAACTTCCGAAGCGTTTTTTTTGTTTTGTTTTTTAAATGATGTTTGCCCTTGTCCTCTCTTTCATATTGAATGACAAAGTGTGTGAAGCAGTTTTCATTTAATTTCATTTTGAAAGAGCATTAATAGCTTATCCACATTACTGTTTCTGCTCCTCCAGGGAATGGTCCACCTTTCTTGTGTTCTCTGAACCTACAGGCTCCAAATCTGCTGCCCGTGGACATGATTTAATGTCTGTTTGAAGAAGGTTGTTTGTAAAGTGCTTCTCAAAATAATAATTAAAACCCCCCCAACCAACCTATGAAAGGGCAAAAATTAATTTAGTGGGGTGTAAGTTCATGGGAACATTTGGACTTGACTCTGAAAGCTGTGGTCCATAGGTCCTTTTCTCTACAGGGCCTTGGGAAATAAGAGCAGGAACAGGGACAATCAAATTAAAGGTGGTTAAAGTGCTGCCACCTTTTGGTACAAAATTACGGAGAGCTGTTGTCAACTCTGGCTTGGAGAGGAACGTCTTTTCAATACCTTAATAGCAGTGAAAAGGGATTAATCCTGGATGTAACAAGAACTGGACAAGAACGTTATCCTGTGTAGCTGCTTTTCTTCCTTCCTCCTCTCCTTCCTTTTGTCAGTTCTTTATTTGCCTGTTGTTTTCACTAACAGTTTTCACACCATTGTTTGTCATGTTTGTATCTATGATGAATGCAACATGAAACTGCTTACAGCATCCCACAGCCTTGAGAAAGGATGCTCTGATACTGCTTTTAGGAGGAGCAGTGGCTTAAATCAAAGACATGTAGCAGCTGAGCCAGTTGTAGAAAATTGCTTGACATGGAAAAATGACTTGTGTCTAGGCGTTGCTTGTCCCCTGGTGCTCCAGAGCGAGGATGTGGATTGAGCTGGTTTATCAGTCTCGCTAAGAGTTGGTGGTAATACAGAAACTTGAAACGCTGCTGCTTCCTCCATGCACCGTCCAGGGGCAGAGAGGGAGATAAAGGGAACAGTGTGTCGCATCCGCGTGCAGTTTTCCCTCCTGCCACTATGTGTTTAAACGCTTCTAATGAAAATTTTATGCAGTTTAACCCATAGGAGAAGGCAGACGCTATATAATATAGGCAGATCATAGGAATTTTTTTCCAGTACAGATGTTTGCACAGTTGAAGGGACATGGGGTCAAACCAGAAATCTCACTTTCTTTCAGAAGTAAGTTTCTTGGAGGGGATAAGAGAAGCCATCTAGACACACCCTAATGTCACTTCCCAGACATTGGGATGGGAGGTTGGCATGCAAATAGCTGTAGGGGTCTCTCAGTACTGAATCTTGTCCAGTGGAGAAGTGGACTGGATCTTGTATCTTAATGGGGAAATGGCTGATATCCCCGCAAAGCTCCCATGCAGTGCTGGACACTGATCTGTGCTGGAGTTAATCCTTCACTGAAGAATGCGCTGCAGGTTCCCCGGGTGTGCTGGGTTACTGGCCCATCTTCCCTGGATGTGGAGGTGCTGTGAGTAACCAGCAGGTGCCTAAGGTTTTTAATAACCATTTTCAGTGTTGGTAGCGACAGTAATATTTTATTAAGTGAGAAAGATACCCATTTCTTTACTCTGTAGACTCCAGCTTATAACCGATGGTTAAATAGTACTATAATTTTACTTTACAATACATTCAATACCTGTTTTTACAACTTTGATTAGTGCTTTCTCACAGGAGCAGGCTCCTTGACTCTAAAGATGCAGATTCGTGTCTTACATCTGTACCGCACATGCAGCATGTCAGTTATTGGATGGCTGTGGTAATTAAGATGGCTGCGTGTGTTATGGAGTCAGTGGTTGCTTCTATCCTGGGGTAAGAGTACTGATCGTGAATAACGGAGAGGGAGCTACAAAGGGAACTTAGTTGATATGCAAAATACAAGATGTCAAGATCTGACATTCTTCACTTATAAGAAGACATCTAATAACTCATACCTGAATGTAAATGTCATATCACTCCTAAAGCATTATGCATTCTCTATCAACCAGAATAATGAATGACTACAAATGTTCCAGTGCACAAAACACCAACAAAACAAAAGTGAAGCATGAAATTAAAGAAATAAAGCAGAAAATAATGATAATGCTGCTACACCTTGCTTTATTAACACTTATCATCTGGAAGGATCTCAGAGCTCTGTGGGCAGGATGGCTGCTTGCTGGCTCCAGACAAATCTGACCACACATATATAAATACTCATACATCATTTATATTTAGCCATTGGCACAGAACACGTTGGGGTTTGTTTTTTTTTTCCTAATTCTCTGTAGACTTGCAACGAGGCAGACATAGTATTCTGGGAAAAATGAAATGCTTTTTGAAGACTTCTTTGCAGTTGCAAGCAGTGGAAAATTAGTGTTGGCAGCAAGAGCGTTTGTAATCACATGACTCCAGGAGCTGCATCCTGTAATACCTCCCTTAGAGTGATCAAATGGGGATGTTCCTTTTTCTGGACATCCTACAGCTTCTCTGGAAGGCTAGATGAAAAAGGAAACATCATAACTTCTTGGTTTTTCTTATTTCTGTCCTTGTATATTCTGTGGCCAATTTTCTTTAAACATTTTTGTCTCTGCTGTGCCCGAAAGGATATCGGGTGTATTCTGTGCCTGAAATATCTGTGCTACAATTTTCACCCTTCCTTTCTGTTTCTAGTTTCCTTTGGGGATTTGGATACAAGACACAGCTTCTGTTGTTACTTGTCATATTTGGGATTTTTTTTACTGAAATGATAAGTTGTTGTTGGTTATTTTTTTTTCCCCTTGGTAACTTTGAAGAATGTTCATCTGCAAAATGTCTTAATATGCATCTGAAATCTATGAAAAAAAGGAGGGTTTAAAAATTGTTCTTCAAAAGCTTAGATTACAGAAAAGATTGGGACTGTTCCCTTCCCCATACTCTTGGTGAGCTCTGCTCCTTTTAAAAAGTAACAAAGCTATGGGGTAATTAAGAAAAAGTATATGGTTTTTAAATCACATAACAGCAAATTCAGAGACTACCCAGAGGTATCGTAAGCCCATCCCTTACTGATGAGTGGTGGGATTCTGGTACCTAACTGCAGGTTGCCCGTAAAAATCTTCTCCCCTGCCATACATTTTTAAATATTTCTTTCAGGGCAGGAGTAACTGGGCTAAGCTGGCTTCCGGGACAGAGGAAGGTGATCATTAAACACATGTTTCAGCAAAAAACATCTAAAGCTTCACACTGACCATATGCTTCTGAAGCCTTGCTCTGAAGGGGCCTTTATTTAGAATAAGCACTCCTGGGCAGATATCCTCATAAAAAAAATGAAGAAATCCGTTATCGCATGTCAGCACTTACTGCAGCAGCTGCTGCTCTGTCTTCACATGCGCTTGTATAATGCAGTTACCATACAGACAGTGAGCCAGAGACTGGAAAGGGCAAAATCGTCCCCAGTCGGTTTGCAGAGCAGATCCCAGGCTGAGCACTGTTCAGCTGCACATGGTAAGTTTGCTGGTGGGATGTGAGTGGGGTGAACCGTGCAAGCGTGGCTTGGCTTGCAGCTCCTCCCTGTCAAGTCATAGTAAACAGCAGAAAAACTTCACAGGGCATAAATAAACCTGGTTCTTGGATTACCTTCTCCAATAGCATTTGCTTCCAGCCCTGTAAGTTGCCTTTTACGTGAGCAGCTTAGCTTCCTTTAGCTGTCTTTGTTGCCAATGGTCTTCCCCTCCAATGCTCTTCTCCCATTTTTGTGTCTGTTGCGGTCAGAAGACATTTCCTTCCTTCTTGCTCTTGCCTTGATGTGCCCTCCTAGGTCACCTCTTCCTTCTTGGTTCTTTCCTTCCTCACAATCCATGAAACCCACTGTCCTAAATCCTTTCTCCTTCAAGAGAAGAGGCTGCATTCTTCATTGTACTTTCATAACGCCAGTTGGCTACAACCTCTTGCCCCTCCAAGAGACAAGTGGCGTTCACTAGGGGCTGGCTGTGCCAAGCTGTTTGGCTTCTTGTCCCAGAGCAGGGTGAGGAGAGGCGCAGCTGGTAGTGGAAGAGGGAAAGTATTGCAAAATTCCTGGTGTCCAGCCAGAATCCAGAGGCAAAGTGAAAGGAAAGGGCTGGAGATAAAAGCAGGCAGGAAAAGCCTAGGGCTTTGACTTGGAAGTGTCCTGTGATCACGAGAATCGGCATTCTGTGAGTCTGACCTGAGCTTTCTTACAGAAACAATAACTGTGAGGCAGTGTTGTACGGATAAAACAAACAAACAAAAAGGGTGGGATTTCTATTTACAAGCATCACCTGTTGGGTTCTGCACTCCTGTAAAGCCCATGCCCTAATCATCCAGGCTCTCTGCAGCAGCACTGGGAGCAAGGCTTTATGTGTTCCATCTGTGGAAATCTGTCCCCAGAACATGAGTTTCTTTAGTAATGGTCTCTTGGCAAAGGGGCAATTTCTAGGAGCTCAAGTCCTTGCTGGAGAAACCTATACGAAGACATCCTTTCATCTACCATGAAATCAATCTATAGTCTTTCAGAACCGCCCTCAAAAATTATATTACTGTATTCTGCTAAATCATGTAGGATTTTAACCTAATTTGTGTAGATCATTACTAGTTTGTTATTTGTTTCTTTTTCTCTGCCATGAGATGAGAAGCCCAGTGATTAAAGCCTGCGCACCTGAATGACTTGGGTCCTGTCTCCCGCTCATTCATTTTCCTACTTCTATTTTAGTCTCTTTTCAGCTGTTTACTCGATGGATTGATTGCAGGCAACAGGCACAATTTGTGTCATGTTTTCATGCAGTGGCCTGGTGAGTCACATGGCGTCACGCTGTTCTCTTGCTTAGAGAATGCATTCTCAACAAAAATATTTGCAGGGTGAGATTTTCCACCTCTGCCCCCAAAGTGGCCAGAGCTGCTCTAATGCTGATGTGCACAAACATTTGTGCACACAGTATTGAATTTGTGGCAAGGGGCATTTCATTTTCACTTGAGAGCGGGTGTAGCTGAGGAGCTGTGCTGATGTAAGTTCACAGCATGGATTACGACTTTAATAAACCAAGATAATTTTTCCAGAAGCAGCCCCACAACAGCATCTTGACCTTGCTCCTTCTCCTTGCCTCACCAAGGGAGCATTTTCAGAATTCCCTGTTTCTGGCTGCTGCTAACATCACTAATGAGCAAACCTTTTGTGGAAACTCCTACGCAGACAGCACTGTTTGTAAACAGAAATTACAATATATACTAAATCATTCCAAATGAAATAGTATGCCAAATAAAGTAACTGCATTTTATTGTTGTCTCATTATAAATGCTTAATTACTTCCAGCGAAGTACTGTATATGCAGATATAAATATTAGATACCTATTTAAAAAGCCTTACAGGAAAATAGACAAACCTGCAAATTAAATCTATGCTGTAAATTCCATGTAGTTCAACGGAGGTTGCCAGAGCGGTCACCGTACACTAATATTTATTGAAGATGATGCCTTTCTGTTATAGACAGTGAACTTAGTGAACTGACCTCAATTTCTCATTGTGATGCTGGTCAAATCTTTTTGAAAGAAAAAGAAAATTGTATTGATTATGCAAAATGTTCATAAAGCAATTTTTTATGAGGGAGAACCGGGTTCAGTAGTACAACAGGCTGCTGGGATTTAGTTGAAAATTGAAGTGTAAGGAAGGACAAGGGAATGGTTTGGAGAAATCCCAGCTCCAGCCCTATCAGCTGTGTGTCTCTTGGGAGCTGTAGTTCAGACCTCCCGTGTCCTCCATTTCTCCTGCAGGTCAATCTTCTCAACTAGCTGGTGTCCACCAATGGTTGACCTAGGACAGGGACTCTCCTGATGTGCTGTGATATTAGCATGGCAAATGGCCAATGGCAGTAACCACCTCCTGAGGTGCTGGAACATGCCCAGAGAAGGGCAACGAAGCTGGGGAGTGTCTGGGGGAGTTGGGGGTGTTCAGCCTGGAGAAGAGGAGGCTGAGGGGAGCCCTTATTGCTCCCTACAACTGCCTGACAGGAGGGGGGAGCCAGGAGGGTCGGGCTCTGCTCCCAGGGAACGGGTGATGGGACGAGGGGAAATGGCCTCAAGTTGTGCCAGGGTAGGTTTAGGTTGGACATTGGGAAAAATTCCTTCCCCACAAGGGCTGTCAGGCACTGGAAGGGGCTGCCCAGGGCAGGGCTCGAGTCCCCATCCCTGGGGGTATTTAAAAGCCGGGCAGAGGAGGTGCTTAGGGACAGGGTTTAGTGGTGGGATGGCAGGGTTAGGGGAATGGTTGGGCTTGATGATCTTAAAGGGCTTTTCCAACCAAATGAGTCAATGATTCTGTGACTTCCACCAGGAGCTGGGGAGCACAGGTGCTGATGGTACAAGAAATGTGGGGGAATGGAAAGACCTATTTCTTGAGATGCATCTGGGAATGACGTACCTGCAATGTGCTGGTTTGGTGACTGTGGCAAGCCTATCCCTGACTAGTTTATAGTAGTTTATGCCTGTAGTCTCTACACTGCTTAACTTCCATCAGGACCTAATTTTCCTGGGGAACTGGAGCAGGTTTCCTCCAACATTCCTCAAGGTACAACTCTAAGCTCAGGAGATCTCGTTAATAACTTTTAGTTACCATTAGGGAAACTGAGGCATGCAAAAGTGGCATGAATCGCTCGGGGGTAATCAATGACATAAACGTAGCTCCCACAGGCTGCATGTCCCTCAATCAGCGCTCCATTTCTCTTGTACAGTGTGTTTAGCAAACCGCTGGAGCACGCCTGCCACCTGTTACAGCACACTAATGGCCAGTCCTTAAGGACTAAGTAATAGAACAACTTGGTACCTAATGTGTATCTGCATTCTGACTTTTTTTTGGAAGGGAATTTGATGGCCAAGACTGTCAGTCCTGCCAGTTGAAGCCTACCTGATACGTCTGTCCCCTCCCCTCCTTGTATGCCTCATGCTCTTTAATGAAGAGAATGCTTATAAAGATAAATTTAATGCTGTTAAACTGATGGCTCTTCTTCTGAAGCTCATGCAAAGACCACCACTGCGTCTTTATTTATTTATTTTAAAGGCCCAGAAGGAGGAGAGCAAGTGCAGATAAGCCAGTACATTAGGCCTAGGCAGTGCTTGTCATTTGTCTTGGTGAGCCCTGTGGTATCTGATGTTTCACAGGTCCTGGAGATAATGTGACTATATAAAACCTTTGGTTTATTGAAGACGGGCCATACCACAGGGTAGTAGAAACACTGAAGCTTATCAAGCCTCTGTTTTTTATGGAAGTCTCCACACTATTCCATCCCCACTCAGTGTCCCTTACAGTCACATCCTGCGGACACCTCCGTTGCTGTCCTTCATCCTGCAGCTGTTAGCAAACCAAGAGCTGCTCCTGAGCAAGGTTCAGCTGTTCAACTGCTGAAACAAAAAGGATAGGAAGGTGTTCAAGCTTTTTCTCTGGTGGGTGCTAGGTTAAGTCTCTTCTTGTCCTGCTTGTGATTTTCAGGAGACTGAAGAGATAACTGCATACATACAAAACATCTTCTCCTTTGTCAAACTTATTTAAAATTTAGCCAACCATTTTGAAAAATCTTTGGAAAATTGGGCTGGGAGGACCAACATAGGCAGCGTAGCTACATAGATCCAGTTGCCTTAGGAAATTAGGCTAAAAAAGTCTCAGAAAAGGCTCTAACAGTTCATCAGTGCAAGGCCTGCGCTGATGGACAGTGATTAACTATCCTTTCTTAAAAAC
Organism: Gorsachius magnificus; assembly: GCA_034008185.1. Lineage (NCBI taxonomy): Eukaryota > Metazoa > Chordata > Aves > Pelecaniformes > Ardeidae > Gorsachius > Gorsachius magnificus. Next base: position 11,866,472 of record CM067091.1, read on the forward strand.
ATCTGAAGGGGATTTCACTGTGTACTTTGGCAAAAGCTGAGTTGACAAAGTTGCTCTTGGTGGAGTGTCACAGATTTAGGGACATAGTATTAGCACTGGCGTGTTGTCTTTCTATTCCCATCTCCCAATCTACAGTTCCTCCTCTGATTCACATGCTGCCAAGGCAGCTTCTTAAATATTAGATGTCAAGTTGGACGCATAAAACATTTTTTTTTGATTAGGCAGGTTTTAAGTAAAATCTGTGCTGAGTGCTCCTCTTCACTTGGCTGCTAGATGAAGCATCCGGAACAAAATCAGAAAGTAGCTTTAAAAATTAAAGATTTCAAAGTCCCTTTTTAAAGATAAAGTGGAAAGTATTTCATTTGTTATCCCAGGGAAAAATGAAAAACTACCATGAGATCGTTCCCAAACATGAAGGATGAAGAAACCTGTGAAATCATAGAATCGTTTAGTTTGGAAAAGACCTATAGGATCATTGAGTCTAACCATACCTGTCTACCACTAAACCCGGTCCCTAAGCACCTCCTCTGCCCAGCTTTTAAATACCCCCAGGGATTGGGACTCGACCCCTGCCCTGGGCAGCCCCTTCCAGTGCCTGACAGCCCTTGCAGGGAAGGAATTTTCCCAGTGTCCAACCTAAACCTGCCCTGGCACAACTTGAGGCCGTTTCCCCTCGTCCCATTGCCCGTTCCCTGGGAGCAGAGACCGACCCCCCCCCACCCCCCTGGCTCCCCCCTCCTGTCAGGCAGTTGTAGGGAGTGATAAGGGCTCCCCTCAGCCTCCTCTTCTCCAGGCTGAACACTCCCAGCTCCCCCAGATGCTACCCAGAAACCTTGGGCTCCTCACCAGCTCCATTGCCCCTCTCTGAACACGCTCCAGCCCCTCCATGTCCTTCTGGGAGTGAGGGGCCCAACCCTGAACCCAGCATTCGAGGGGCGGCCTCACCAGTGCTCAGGGCAGGAGCATGGTCACTGCCCTGCTTCTGCTGGCCACACCAGTCCTGATACAAGCCAGGATGCTATTGGCCCCCTTGGCCACCTGGGCACACTGCTGGCTCATATTATATGCTTCCCTACGCCTGTAGTGTTGCGTGGGGTTGTTGTGACCTCAGGGCAGGACCCGGCCCTTGGCTTTGTTGAACCTCACCCAATTGGCCTGGGCCCATGGATCCAGCCTGGCCAGGTCCCTCTGCAGAGCCCCCCTCCCCTCCAGCAGATCCACACTCCCACCCAGCTTAGTGTCATCTGCAAAGTGACTGAGGGTGCCTTCGATCCCCTCATCCAGATCATTGATAAAGATATTAAACAGAACTGGCCCCAAAACTGAGCCCTGGGGAACACCATTTGTGACCAGCTGCCAACTGCATTTAACTCCGTTCTCCACCACCCTTTGGGCCTGGCCATCCAGCCAGCTTTTTACCCCACAAAGAGTGCGCCTGTCCAGGCCATGGGCAGCCAGTTTCTCAAGCAGAATACTGTGGGAAACCGTGTCAAAGGCTTTACTAAAGTCCAGGTAGGCAACATCCACAGCCTTTCTCTCATCCGCTAAGCAGGTCACCCTGTCAGAGAAGGAGATCAGGCTCTGCCTTTCATAAACTCATGTTGACTGGGCCTGATCTTCTGATTGTCCTGGACGTGCTGTGTGATGGCACTCAGGATGATCTGCTCCATGACCTTCCCTGTCATCAAGGTCAGACTGATAGGCCTGTAGTTCCCCGGATCCTCCCTCGAGCTCTTCTTGTAAATAGGTGTCACATTTGCCAACCTCCAGTCAAGCGGAACTTCCCTAGTCATCCAGGACTGGCTGTAAATTTCAAGACATAAAATCTCAGGATGTAAATCCTGGCTGTAAATCTCAAGATGGTGCTAAAACCACCTCTGAACTAAGTGGGAAGAGTCCCAGGCTTTGCCTGAAAGTAAGCAGGACTCAAGTTTGTTGGATTTTTCCGTCTTGATCCAGGAGAATTGTGACTCTCAGTGGAAAACTGTGTGAGTTGAGAAGTGCAGTGTAGCAAGAGCTGTGCTAAAGGTAAATACAGAAGTGTTAAGCTTTCTGTGCTTGGACTCAAGCCTGGAACTTGCCTCCTAGCTATATCGATCATTACCAAAGGGAGGTACATTATGGAGATCTTCATGGTTCTGTGACATATAAAAAGATAAGCAAGTTCTGATAAGATTTTCTGTGCTCTCTGGTGCAGAGGTTTCCTTGCAAAGTTGCTCTCAGATGGCGTAACAGCAGGCAAAACAAGATTAAAATTAAAATAGAGGAAAAAAATTAATTTTAACAAATTAAAAAAGAAAAAAAGCACGTGGTTAGCTTTGTGAGTGATCCTAGTAAGCAGAACACCATACCACATAATTATACTGGATATAGTCCTTTTTAATAGCACCTCTCAGGAACCTCATGACGGATTGCTGTGATTACAGCATACCCCGCAAGCCAACACCTCTGTATGGTTGTTGATGAGTACGCACCCAGGCTGTGACCAAGGACGCGCAAACCTCCTACGTTTCTGTCAGCTCTGGGGTTGCTGAAAGAACTCAAGGCTTTCCGAAATAAAAAGGTTTTATCTTTGGAAAAGTGGGTCGGAAACAGCACATCTGAGAATACAAATCTGGGATAACGAAAGGTGACTGATGGTTCATGCAGTATGCCATGAAGAGGCAGTCTCCTCTGCTTTTTTCTGTGTGTTGGCCTTGGCAGGAGGTGGGATCCCAACCTTGGATAGGAGTTGGACGGGAATCTGATGTGGGGGACACTTGCCCTGTTTCTGCCTCACCTTTTTGCAGTTCTGAGTATGCGACTATAATTGGGAGGATATATTTTTAATTGTGTTTTTGCGAAGCCCTTTGATATGAGCAGATTAGCTTTGATCTCCAGCTGCTAAATGAAAGGCTTTTGCCTGGGCCAGGTGGAAAATGTTCCCTAAAATAACGAGGATGGAGAAAAACACAAGGGTGACATGGGCTAGTAATGCTTCCAGCATTGAAGTGGTAGAAACACAATAAATCCTCAACATTTAAGGCTTAAGGTAAGGAGAGCTTTCTGAACATTGAGGTGGGGGGGACTAGCTCACCGTGTGAGGCCAAACCTCAGTGCAAAAGCTGAAATGGTGATTGCAAAAACAACTACTGTTGATAATTGTCAGAGTATGAGCTGTGTTTCTGCTTTTACTATGAGACAATGCAAAGTAATGGCAAACCTTCTTTGTTATGCACGGACAGATTGTCCTTTCCCCTGTACGGTGGTTAATGGCCGTATCCTCACCTACCTGGCCTGCCTGAGGACAGACAGGTTGCTTGTTTAGTTGTGTGAGCAGCTCCTCCTCCTCCTCCTCCCTGCTTGCTGTAGTTCTTTTTCCTCTTTCTTCTATCACTGCCCATAAACTGGCCCAGCAAAGGGCATGTGTTGGTGTCACTGGTGTTTTAATTAATGCTCTCGGTTGCTAGAAGTTAGATGGAATAGAGGCAAATGCATCAGCTTGTGCCAAGCATGCAGCTCGATTTAAGGAGTACTTAGAGGACGGGTGTGTGTTCGCATATCAGATCTCTAAATAGGTGCATGGTATAGTTCAAGACATGAAATAGGATATAGAAAAAGCAAGTTCTTTTTCTGAGATACTTGAGATTGCCCATGCAAATTGTACAATCTTCCAAGAGCTGGAGATTTTTAAGGACTTCTGGAACTATTTCAAGAAGTGGCCCCTTAAGAGCTACTTCATTTTTCAGCATGCCAGGATGCAAGCAGAGCCTTGTTCTCACCAGCATGCCACCATTGTCTTTCCAAGCAGAATTAAATCAGATGAGATTCTCCTATGAAATGGAAATGTTTACAAGGGAAATAGTCATCAGACAGTGATCCTGGAGGAATTTTTAAAGAGATCAGATGAAATCTAGCTTTAATAAAGTTTTCTTTAGCCTTGGTTTTACTTGACCCAAGACTAAGAGCTTCTTTCTACCCACCTTAGTGTCAAATAATCAGGAAAATGCTTCTAGTTAGCAAAGAAGGGTGTTCTGTGGTGGGAGATGGTCTCGTATGTAGACTGTATATTAGCTACACAGATACAAATATTTTAAAGCCTAAGAGTGTTTTGTTGTAGTTGAGAGACACCTGCTTAGTGATTTCACTTGGTGTACTACTACAGGGCAATTTCTGTGAAATAGCAGTACAGGCATGTTTGTGAAAGGCTTGGCTCCTATTCCGATCTGCAAATGAGCATGAAAGCAGTGAAGCAAGAGATGTTATTTCTCTCAGCTTGGTGTGCTCACCCCTGCTAGCAGGTATGTGGTTCAGTTCACGTCCGTTTAATTAAGGTACTTATGTTATACTAAGTGAAAGGGAAGTTGTTTGCAGGACAGAAAGAATTGATTAAGAAGAAGAAAATCGAGTTACCAAGTAAGATAGGCTGAATCAAAAGCTTTTACTGAAGCCTCTGTACAGTAGGTTTGGGGATATGAATGAACTCAGATCTTAACCATCTCCCAGCTTTCTATTTGCAGAAGATAAATTATATGTGTCTGGCACTGGCTTTCTAGCTGCATGAGGTTTTAATATAACAGCTAGAAAGGGCAGGCACCTGGGGTGACATTATAGGTGAACTGATTCCAACTGGGGCATGTGGATCTTATTTGAAAAACTTGAATTCAACGTTACAGAGTTACAGACCTTGATCGCCCTGGGAGGAGTCCTCAGTTATCACACAAGCGTCTTGTTTAGGTCGATTGCTGTAGCGATCTGCTCAGCAAGGACAAAGGCCATCAGCACGGACACATGCCTTTGAAACACCAGACAAATAACTCGGCGTGCTGATCTTCTGGAGAAGCATCTCGGCATTTCAGCTTTGCTTCTAGTAAACCTCGAACCAATTAAGCTAACATCAGGTTTTTAATTGCCTTGGTTAAGCTGGTGCAGACCTCGGTGTGCATACTCATAAATCAATTTAAATGCAAGTTGTACCATCTTAGTGAAATTTGCATTAAAGCAACACAATTCTTGCCCCCCGTCACCCTCCCAAAAAAGCACTTCACCAGACTTTCTTTTAAAATAAAACAAGAATCAAGAGGAAAGAGTTCTCAGCGACCCTTCCTAGATTCCCTGGGACTTGGCACATTGCTCCGGCACCGGCCATTTTATCGTGCTGTAGCTGCGGACACAGTCACTGAACGCAGAATCACGAGTGGAGATGTGTCCTGTTGGGAAGGGGAGTGGCGCACCAGTGGGCGCTGGAGGCAAAAGCCCAAGCACTGGGCTGTGCGAAGGGCAGCGCTGCTGTGGAGCCCTAGAGGAACACGGAGGTGAGCCCCAGATGCTTGGGGAAACCTGGGGAGCTGGGGAGGGTCCTGCAATGCCCCTCTGCTCCCAGCCCAACCTGCCTCTGCAGAGAAGTGGGAGCTGCTGCCGCTGCTGCAGGCCTCCTGCCCCAAAGCAGCCCCCTGTGTCCCACCTTGTTCTAACACACCACGAGCTACAATAAGGTGTTAATCCCTTCTTCTCAGGTGTGACCGTGTCAGCTTTGCCTTGGGCAGAGCCAGCTGTGGATTATTTTTTTTACCCTCAAATCCTGGTGCTTTCACCTCAAGGCTCTTGTAAGTCCAGCTTTGATTCAGTGATTTTATCCTCATGAGATTTTCTGGATGGAAAGGGGGAAAACAAGCCTTTCTTCTCTCTGCCACGCTCCATTAACTTAAACCTCTCTGCATGGAGTTTCCCTCGCAGTCCCCTCAGCCCATCAACTCTGCAGACTGCGTTATTCTTACAGCTCCTTGGGGAGAGAAGCAAACGCTTCAAAATTCAGAACAAAGCTGTGATTGGTCCTGCAAAGAAGGCAAAAAGGACACTTTTTTTTGCTCCTGCTCCCACCTGCAGAGACTCCCCATGGCCAATCTATGCAAAGGGTGCGCTGGGTGAAACAGCCTGCCCCAAACCCTTGGTTCTCACTCCTACTCCAGTTTTTCTGTGGTTTTCAGGATTTTGGTCTTAGAGTTAATCAGCCAAAGCAGTGTGGGAAGAATAAGCACAACCAAAACAAACCATTAAACCTTTAAATGGTGATTTGCAGTGCCGTCCTACTCTCGCTGCTTACTCCTCTGCCTGTGTCTGAGAACCTGGTAGACCCTGGGGCGCAGGGCTGCTGGAAGTCAGCAGGCGCAGGGAGAAGACACGAGCAAAAGGAGCTTGTGAAAGGCATCGCTGAGCATGCCTCCTCCTCCTGTAGGGAAGAAGCATGGGGAGAGGAAATTTTCTCCTGAAAAGCTATGGAAATTTCTTAGGGCAAGCTTCTGTCTACATAAATGCTCAGCAGTGGGGAATCCCAGTGTCTTACAACCCTGCAGTTTATTATTCTACAGGTATATTATTTGTCAAGAGCTTTTTTGTGTCTCTATTAATCCTAGGTACATAGATAATGACTGTGGAGAAGGACATTGAGCACACAGCAATCTTGCACTCACTGAGGTCTCTAGGGCTGGAATTCCTACAGCTGCGAAGCTGCTGCAATGCCTCCTTAGTTCTTGTGATGCTCAACTGTGGAATCAGATAATGATCATTTAATAATGCACATAAACCTCTAATACCCAGCTATGATGGTATGGAAAATTGTATCCACCTGTGCTGAAGAGGACATCCTGGGTTTGTGTAGCTAACATCTGAAGCACAGATAAACGAGCTACCGTGAGTGAACCGAGCTGTTGTAAGGGTCCACGTGTGAGCTAAGAGTGCACGTGAGTGGTTGTAGAAGCACAGTCTATACACCATCACTTGCAACGCGCTTGTGATCCTTGAAAGCTTCCTTGAAACACCCATGCTAGAAAGGACAGGCAGGATAACCAAAGTAAATTTAGTTCTGCGTGTCAGCTGCTTTGATCAGGAGATGCTGCCTTGAGGACTGGTTTGGGTTTTGGAACATACTGAGTATCCTGGAGGTGGTAGATGAGATGTTACAGGATTTGCCAGATTTTCTCAGTTGGGTTTTGGATGAATAAGGATGCACTGGAGGAGGGTGCCAGCCTCATCAGCTGTGTTAGCCAGCAGAAGCAGGAATGGATAGATAGAAAAGAAACCTTGGGTAGAAAATGCAGAGGGTTAAGGATTAATCGATTATTGCCTTCTGGCTGAGTTTTAAAAGTCTCTGAGATGTTGCTCCATTGTCCGCCCATACTTTCCCTTGTGAATCTTCTGCCAGCTGTTTTCACAGACAGCAGTTCTCTTACGGTGGGGGCTGGAGCTGTACCTGCACTTGGTGAAGGGGGAAACCTCCATTCATGTTTGAACAGCATGTTTGCCAGAGCTAGGCTGGAGCTTGACTTCGGCTGGCCCAGAAGGAAAGGAAGAAAAGGTGTCTTAAAGAACACTAAGTCTCTGAATTGCAGGAGGTCCTTCTTGTATACACAAAACCTGTGCAAGAAGCCTGCAGATGAAAGTGGATGTAGCTGTGCAGGGTTGTAACTTAGGGACTTTATCACAAAGTCGTCAAGTAAGTGTCTTTTATATTGATATCGTATTTGTATATTTTTTTCCTTCCTTCTCCCCCCTTTTTCTTAATTGGATGTCAGCCACATGGCAAGGTTATTCTGTTAGACAAGATGGGAAATGACAATGACAGGATTATAATTAAGTGCCAGGACATGCAGCCAACACAATTACCATGCTGTTAGTACACTGGATGATGTGCTAAAGAAGCTCATAAAAGTGCTGTAAAGAATATAAATCATGGAACATGTATACAGTTGGGGAAGAAAGTGTTTCCCCCTTTGCTAACGCCCAACCAGTGCTAGGTGACTCCAGTGTCTTCTTGCACTGACAGCTTTTCTACTTTCAAATGGCTCTTGTAGCAAGCGGTGCTCCCTCCCTGCCCCCCCCCGCCCCCCCCAGCTTCATGCATCGTGCTGCAAATTGAGTAATTTTTAAGCTGGTATTTTCTTTTCCCTCTGTTTTCAGACATTGCTTTCCTTTGTACCTGTACCATCGTCGTGTCTGACCAAATATTACTGGTTGTCAGGCTTCTCTTGGCTTTGTGCAGGCATCCGTCACTGCTGGCAACACTACCCTTTTCTGCTGATTCTCTTGGTTGTCTTCCTGATAAAACAGTTAAACCAAAGCAAGTCTGAATCTTCTCACTTGAAGGCAGAAGACCCAGGGAACTCCTGTGAAAGATGCCTATTACACAAAACACTGATTATGCCTCCAAGCCCTATTTTCAGTCTTCTTTTTCTTCAGAAGAATGGTGGATTTGATGTTTGTGCTTGTCAAAATCTACCTTGAGTCAAAAAAATTTGACATTCATCTGAAGAATAAAAGACTCGGTTCCTTGCCCTCACAGACCTCGGGTCTGGAGTTGAAAATCTCTAAAAAAGCAAAGACCCCAAAGCAGGGCCAGTCAGGAGGGGCTCTGACGCTTTCTACAGCCAAAGGCAGTTCTGCTGAAATGAAAATGCTGTGCCACAATGCTGTTTTGATAATAATTTTGTTTTGCATTATCTCCTTCTGAGAAAGCTACCATTCTGATATCTTCAGAAAAAAATGACAAAAGCCTTTTTCATCTTTTAATTGGCATGGCGTTCTGCTGTGCTGCACAAAGCTGAAATTTCAAATGGTCAAATTTTATCAGTTTGGAAACCCCAGCACTTTGAAATGAAGTGTAAAAGAAGTTAAATTTTCTCCATTGTCTGTTTTGATTTTTGCTCTAAACATTCTGGTAATTTGGACAATTTGAGGATATTTAGGGCTTTGAAGTCTAGACTAAGGTGCTAAATTTGCAGCCCTTGAAGTGCTCATGGCATCTCAGATCTGCTCCCAGCACTTCCAGTACCTTAATTCCTCTTTCAAGGCTAATGAAAGACAGCTTCAGTCTGAGCGAATAAAACCACAGGCGGGTTCCCTAACTCTGCAAAACACCCTGTGCAGCACTGAGGGTCTGCAGGACTGGACGACTGCTGGGCTATTCATTTCATTAAACTGAAATAAAAGGAAAGAAAGGGGGTTTCTGCCAAGCCTGTATTGGTACAAATTTTGAAATATGGAGCTGGTGAACTTGATTTACTGTCCCAGTATTTGGCAATTAGCATGGCTATTTGTAAACTTTGGGCTGCCTAATTTCCACTCCTGGGAGTTTCACCCGTTTAATCTCGCCCAGGCGTTAGCAGTTCCTCTTGCTCTGGATTTACCTGACACGTGTGTTGGGAGCACGGTCCGAGCTGGCTCGCGGCAGCAGGATGGCTTGTGGGACTCGAGCAAAATCCCCAAGCCCCCGTCTGCACTGGCCCTGGGGGTGCAGGGGTGTTTCTCTGCAAGCTGCCCTTCCGATAAGGGAGGGGGTTGCCAAAAGGTATTGGCAGGTCCCTTTGTGATAAAGGGTTTGCCAAAGGCCATTCGTAAGGCTGTGTTGTCTCTGGCTGGATTTTTCTTTCTGTAAATTCTTATCACATTCAGTCATACATAATGGAGAGAACTGCAGAGATGACAGGGCTTTATTATTCCTTATTATTATTTTAAACTTACTCTTCTATAAAAGGCAGGACAAGAGGCTGCTGCCTGACATTTCAGTCCATTCCTTTATTTCATATTTTAAAACATAATGAGGAGCCTGATGTATTGACTGGCAGCTGCAGGCGAGCATCTTGCTCATCAAAATATTTAAACGTAAGGGGAGTTGCTCATTCAGCACCGATCTCCTGCTGGGACATGGGAGTCCGTAAGGAACAAAATACATCCGTGCATGCTGGGAAGGATTTGCAGGTCTCTTCTGTAGGTGCAGGGATCCAGGCATGAAGGGAGAGCACGGGAGTGACTCGTGCAAAAGTGGCTGCATCGGTACCGTGGCTGGCTGGCGCGTGGGAGTGCTTTGGCATGGGGTGCTCCCTGCATAATATTGGCACCCCTATGGGCTGTAGTGCTGTGGAACAGCTCTGCATTCAGGGCTGTCTATGCCTGTGCTGCTGCCCAACGGACAGCCTCAGAAGCTTGTCCCTACATGCCAAAATCAGAAAAGACCATCCTCATGCAGTGGCCATGGGGTCCCTTCCCAGCTTGGAGGAGTTTGCCTCCGCTGCTGCTATGATCCAAATGCCCACAGGAACACCCATATAGCTGTGGGGGTTTTAAGTTTCTGTACTGCCCTCCATAACATGGAAGGGAATGGATGGGACAGTGGAGCCAGGGATTTTCAGAGCTGTCCTGGTTTCGGCTGGGATAGAGTTAATTTTCTTCACAGAAGCTAGCATAGTGCTGTGCTTTGGATTTAGTACTAGAAGAAGTTGATAACACACTGATGTTTTTAGTTGTTGCCAAGCAGTGCTCAGACTGCTCAAGGACTTTTTGAGCTTCTGCTCGGCCAGGTGCATAACAAGCTGGGAGTACAGCACAGCTAGGACCCAAACTGTCCAAAGAGCTATTCCATACCATAGAACGTCATGCTTGGGGGGGTTGGTGGGTCGGTCGGTCGGTCGGGTACTGATCGCTGCTCGGGACGGGCTGGGCATCGGTCGGCGGGTGGTGAGCAATTGCATTGTGCATCATTCGTTTTGTATATTCTGTATATTTTGTTATCATTCTCATTATTACTATTATTATTATTTTCTCTCATTAAACTGCCTTTATCTCAGCCCTCGGCTCTAACCTTTTTCTCCTTCCCCATTCTCTCCCCCATCCCACTGAGGGGGGGGGGGGAGTGAGCGAGCGGCTGCGTGGTGCTTAGTTGCCAGCCGGGTTAAACCACAACAGTCCTTTTTGGCGCCCAACGTGGGGCACGAAGGGCTTGAGATAACGACAGAGTAACCGGAGTATATTAAGGAATTTATATCTGTTAAATAGTTGTGGGTCGTGAATTGATTCATTTGTTCTTGATCTTAGCTTATCCGATCTGCACCATGCTCCCTCCTTTGCTGTACTTGTTAAAAGTTGGTGTTGGTTTTTGCAGTTTGTTATGCTCTGCGGTGACCAGACATGTTTTGCTTGGGAAACTTGTTATTAAAACAATGACCTTGAGCTTTATCTGGTATTTGTGTTTCATGTCGAAGTCTGTACTGCACTTTGGGTACCACCTTGCGGGGAATATTAGCAATTATACATGGGACTCTGAAAAGTTTGTTCTGGAGGAAATACAGAATGGCACTTTTTCTGCCTTCTTTGATGATGTTTCCTCCTTCACTACAATAACTTTTCAGTATCTTGAACATCCTTGGATAGTTAAGGTATATCTATTGATATCTATTTGGAATATTGTTTCAGTTTTGTCCAAAGTTTGTAAGCAACTTAATAATACCATCCAGATGTCTGCCCCAGGGCTGGATAGTTATGAGTGGAAGGGTATTTGGGGTAGTATGGGTAAATGCCTAGAACGATGGGCACCTCCAATGTTTTGGAAATTCACTCCTGAACAAGTGCAGAATCCTGAAAAACTGGTAGAGTATTTGGAAAAGGTATGCTGTCACCCTGGCAATTCTAAGCAAACACAAATCACTGCAATGTGCTGGGGCCTGGCCCATGCTTACCGAACCCTGTTCAACATGATTCAACACATCCAAAGGGAACAGAAAGTCTCTGGATCTGATGATAAGGCCACAGCCACTGCAGCTACTCCAACCCTGGCCACAGCCACTGCAGCTACTCCAACCCCAGTGATATGCACTGCGGCTACTCCAACGAACCAACCCGCGCCAGTATCAGTCGCCCCTATACAAAAGAAGAAATCTTGGAAGCGAAAGTCAACTCGTTTAGAAAGGGAGGATGAAAAAGCGGGGCCATCACAAGGGGAGGAGGAAGAGCTCATAAACGAGACAGAAACCACCAGATCCCTATCCTTGAGTGAGCTGCGAGATATCCGAAAAGATTTCAGCCGTCGTCCAGGTGAGCGCATTGTCACCTGGCTACTCCGATGCTGGGATAATGGGGCCAACAGCCTGGAACTCGAGGGTGAGGAAGCCAAGCAACTAGGATCCCTTTCTAGGGAAGGGGGCATTGACAAAGCGACTGGAAAAGGGACACAAATCCTCAGCCTCTGGAGGCGTCTACTGTCAGCCATGAAGGAAAGATATCCCTTCAAGGAAGATGTCATATGTCGCCCAGGTAAATGGAACACTGTGGAGAAAGGCATCCAGAACCTGAGGGAATTGGCTGTCCTGGAGGTGATTTATAGTGACCTGGACAATGACCAGCTGCCCAAAGATCCAGATAGTGTCCAGTGCACATGACCCATGTGGCGGAAGTTGTTACGTAGCGCACCAACATCATTTGCCAACACATGGGCAATGATGAGCTGGGAAACTGGATGGGGACCAACAGTGGATGAAATGGCTGGCCAGCTCCGCGAATATGAAGAAAGTATCTCTTCCCCCCTTGTTTCGGCTGTGGAGAAACTGTCCCAAAAGTTTGAACGACTCGAAAAGCGTATGCCCTACTCCCCTCCTGTACAGACCAGTATCTCAGCCATCAGAAGTAAGCGCCCTTCTGCTCAAGAAAAAGAATATCGAGGGTACACACCACGGGGCACTCTATGGTTTTACCTGCGTGACCATGGAGAGGACATGAGGAAATGGGATGGAAAACCTACCTCGACCCTAGAGGCACGAGTACGCGAGTTGCAAAGAAAAACAAACACAAAAGGGGGCTCTTCCAGGAAACTTGTTGCTCCAATTTCCAGAGACTGGGACGACGGTAGTTTTTTCAGACAAAATAGAAGGGCTGATCTTAATTCTGATTGTGATGAAGGAACTTCTGACTCATACATACAAACCATGAGCAACAGTGACCAGGATTAGAGGGGCCCTGCCTCCAGCCAGGTGGAGGAAAGGGACAACAGGGTTTACTGGACTGTGTGGATTCGATGGCCTGGCACGTCAGACCCACAGAAGTATAGAGCTCTAGTAGACACCGGTGCACAGTGTACTCTAATGCCATCAAGCCATATAGGGGCAGAATCCATTTGTATTTCTGGAGTGACAGGGGGATCTCAAGAACTGACCGTATTGGAGGCCGAAGTGAGCCTAACCGGGAATGAGTGGCAAAAGCACCCCATTGTGACTGGCCCAGATGCTCCGTGCATCCTTGGCATAGACTGCCTCAGGAGAGGGTATTTCAAGGACCCAAAAGGGTACCGGTGGGCTTTTGGTATAGCTGCCTTGGAGGCAGAAAAAATTAAGCAGCTGTCTACCTTGCCTGGTCTCTCAAAGGACCCTTCTGTTGTGGGGTTGCTGAGTGTTGAAGAACAACAAGTGCCGATTGCCACCACAACAGTGCACAGGCGACAATATCGCACCAATCGAGACTCCCTGATTCCCATCCATAAGCTGATTCGTCGACTGGAGAGCCAAGGAGTGATCAGCAAGACTCGCTCACCCTTTAACAGTCCCATATGGCCAGTGAGAAAGTCTGATGGAGAGGGGAGACTGACAGTAGACTATCGTGGCCTGAATGAAGTCACGCCACCGCTGAGTGCTGCCGTGCCAGACATGCTAGAACTTCAATACGAACTGGAGTCAAAGGCAGCCAAGTGGTATGCCACAATTGATATTGCAAATGCTTTCTTTTCAATCCCTTTGGCAGCAGAGTGCAGGCCACAGTTTGCTTTCACTTGGAGGGGCATCCAGTACACCTGGAATCGACTGCCCCAGGGGTAGAAACACAGCCCTACCATTTGCCATGGACTGATCCAGACAGCACTGGAACAGGGTGAGGCTCCAGAGCACCTGCAATATATTGATGACATCATTGTGTGGGGCAATACAGCAGAAGAAGTTTTTGAGAAAGGCAAGAAAATAGTCCAAATTCTTCTGAAAGCCGGTTTCGCTATAAAACAAAGTAAAGTCAAAGGACCTGCACAGGAGATCCAGTTTTTAGGAATCAAATGGCAAGATGGACGTCGTCAGATTCCAATGGATGTGATCAACAAAATAACAGCCATGTCTCCACCAACTAGCAAAAAGGAAACACAAGCTTTCTTGGGCGTTGTGGGTTTTTGGAGAATGCATATTCCAAATTATAGCCAGATTGTAAGCCCTCTCTACCAAGTGACCCAGAAGAAGGATGATTTCAAATGGGGCCCTGAACAACGACAAGCCTTTGAACAAATTAAACGGGAGATAGTGCATGCAGTAGCCCTTGGGCCAGTCCGGGCAGGGCAAGATGTAAAGAATGTGCTCTACACCGCAGCCGGGGAGAATGGCCCCACCTGGAGCCTTTGGCAGAAAGCACCAGGGGAGACTCGAGGCCGACCCCTAGGCTTTTGGAGTCGGGGATACAGAGGATCTGAAGCCAACTATACTCCAACTGAAAAAGAGATATTGGCAGTATATGAAGGGGTTCGAGCTGCTTCAGAAGTGGTTGGTACTGAAGCACAGCTCCTCCTGGCACCCCGACTGCCGGTGCTGGGCTGGATGTTCAAAGGGAAGGTCCCCTCTGCACATCATGCAACTGATGCTACGTGGAGTAAGTGGGTCGCGCTGATTACACAACGGGCTCGAATAGGAAACCTCAGTCGCCCAGGAATCTTGGAAGTGATCATGGACTGGCCAGAAGGCAAAGATTTTGGAATATTGCCAGAGGAAGAGGTGGTGCGTGCTGAAGAAGCCCCATTATATAATAAACTGCCAGAAAATGAGAAGCAATATGCCCTGTTCACTGATGGGTCCTGTCGTCTTGTGGGAAAGCATCGGAGGTGGAAGGCTGCTGTATGGAGTCCTACAAGACAAGTCGCAGAGACTGCTGAAGGAGAAGGTGAATCAAGTCAGTTTGCAGAGGTGAAAGCCATCCAGCTGGCTTTAGATATTGCTGAAAGAGAAAAATGGCCAATGCTCTATCTCTATACTGACTCATGGATGGCGGCAAATGCTTTGTGGGGGTGGTTGCAGCAATGGAAACAGAACAACTGGCAGCGCAGAGGCAAACCCATCTGGGCAGCCGCATTGTGGCAAGATATTGCTGCCCGGGTAGAGAACCTGGTTGTAAAGGTACGTCATGTAGATGCTCATGTACCCAAGAGTCGGGCCTCTGAAGAACATCAAAACAACCAGCAGGCAGATCAGGCTGCTAAGATTGAAGTGGCTCAGGTGGATCTGGACTGGCAACATAAGGGTGAATTGTTTCTAGCTCGGTGGGCCCATGACACTTCAGGCCATCAAGGAAGAGATGCAACATACAGATGGGCTCGTGATCGAGGGGTGGACTTAACTATGGACGCTATTGCACAGGTTATCCATGAATGTGAAACATGTGCTGCGATCAAACAAGCCAAGCGGTTAAAGCCTCTCTGGTATGGAGGACGGTGGCTGAAATACAAATATGGAGAGGCTTGGCAGATCGATTATATCACACTCCACAAACCCGCCATGGCAAGCGCTATGTGCTCACCATGGTGGAAGCGACCACCGGATGGTTGGAAACATATCCCGTGCCCCATGCCACTGCCCGGAACACTATCCTAGGCCTTGAAAAACAAGTCCTGTGGCGACATGGCACCCCAGAAAGAATTGAGTCAGACAACGGAACTCACTTCCGAAACAGCCTCATAGACAAATGGGCCAAAGAGCATGGCATTGAGTGGGTCTATCACATCCCCTATCATGCACCAGCCTCTGGGAAAATTGAACGATACAATGGACTGTTAAAGACTACACTGACAGCAATGGGTGGTGGAACATTCGAACATCGGGATACACATTTAGCAAAAGCCACCTGGTTAGTCAACACTAGAGGATCTGCCAACCGAGCTGGCCCTGCCCAATCAAACCTCTTACGTACTGTAGAAGGGGATAAAGTCCCGGTAGTGCATGTAAAAAATATGCTGGGGAAGACAGTCTGGGTTACTCCTGCCTCAGGTAAAGGCAAACCCATCCGTGGGATTGCTTTTGCTCAAGGACCTGGCTCTACTTGGTGGGTGATGCGGAAGGATGGGGAAGTCCAATGTGTACCTCAGAGGGATTTGATTTTGTGTGAAAACAGCCAATGAACTGAATTGTATAATGTTAATTGCTGTGTAATATAGTATGTCTTTATTTTTACTATTGCTGTATATTCTATCAATGGTATAGCAGTAAGGATCACCCAGATTAAGAATGAATTTTGAAGAAACTAAGGAAGTACAGCGGATGGAACCAGAACTGACTTCAGCAAGCAACAACCCAACACCAGACCCCATCTCTCCTGCCCTGAAAGACTGTTACGACAGATGGAGCCCAAAACTGTGGACTAAATGAACCCAATGGACATTTCAGAGGGATGGTCCATAGACTAAGGGAATGATATCTGTGTATGTACCAAAAAGATGAGAAAATGGTGGTGATTAATTGGAATGTATTGTAAGGGTAGGACCTAAGCATGACGTAAATGGTATAGAATAAGGGGTGGAATGTCCTGGTTTCGGCTGGGATAGAGTTAATTTTCTTCACAGAAGCTAGCATAGTGCTGTGCTTTGAATTTAGTACTAGAAGAATGTTGATAACACACTGATGTTTTTAGTTGTTGCCAAGCAGTGCTCAGACTGCTCAAGGACTTTTTGAGCTTCTCCTGCTCGGCCAGGTGCATAACAAGCTGGGAGTACAGCACAGCTAGGACCCAAACTGTCCAAAGAGCTATTCCATACCATATAACGTCATGCTCGGGGGGGTTGGTGGGGTCGGTCGGTCGCTCGGGTACTGATCGCTGCTCGGGACGGGCTGGGCATCGGTCAGCGGGTGGTGAGCAATTGCATTGTGCATCATTCGTTTTGTATATTCTGTATATTTTGTTATCATTCTCATTATTACTATTATTATTATTTTCTCTCATTAAACTGCCTTTATCTCAGCCCTCAGCTTTACCCTTTTTCTCCTTCCCCATTCTCTCCCCCATCCCACTGAGGGGGGGGGGTGGAGTGAGAGAGCGGCTGCGTGGTGCTTAGTTGCCAGCCGGGTTAAACCACGACAAGAGCACAGTGCTGCTTGGCTACAGCTAGAGATGTAGCAAGCAGGCAAACGCTGTCTGCAGACTGCCCTGCCCACCCGCCGCCACGGCCCCTCTGCACTCGTCACTCGGCAGCTGCTGTCTTTGGATCTCGGTAGCTTTGCTGCCCTGCGGCCACCTCCTGTTCCCAGTGCTATTCCCCTCACAGGGGCCTGTTTCTGCTGATCCTGTTCTTTCTGTTCCTGGTGTATTTTTGTTGCTGAGCGGCTGAGTGGGCGAGTTACGCCGTTCATTGCATCTGCACTATCTGCAACGTGCTTGCGCAGGAGGGGAGCGGGAAGCTGCCAGGCCAAGGTGCTCAGCAGTGTGGGGTCTCCTGGGGGCTTGCCGTGAGCAATGCTCTCCCTCCACAGCCTTCCCAGCTCCCGAAACAAACAGATTAGCATCCGGTCTTCCCTTCTGCACTGGAGCAAGAACAGTTGAGTTACGTTGCCAGAGTGACTTCGGTGAAAGGGAAAGCTATCAATCAACACTAGAAATGGCAAACATTGACCAGCAATGCAGTTTACTGCAGCCAGGCTGCAGGAGTACTGGACACCAAAATATACCTGGGTCTACGTGGCATATTCCAAAGGATATATGTGAAATACAACCTTTGTAGGAGTGTCATTGGCCCTGTTCATCTCCTTATGGAACTTGTTCTTCTCTTTTGATGCCCCATCCCTTGGAAATGTGAATAACTATGAATTCCAGCTTTTTCTCTTCATTTCCTCTTTCCTCCAAGTGTCTTGCCAGTTGTCTTGGCTGTGTTTTGGTTTGAGATTTGAACCTGCAAATTCCACGTTACTCCTCTTTTCTTTTTTTTCCTAACTTTTTTATGATTTCTGGACACTGAGGGTAGGCAGATGCTCCACGGGATCCTTCCCCTTGGCTGGACACTCACATATCCTCAGTTTGCCCGTGTGGAAACAGAGGCTGCTGTGCTCAGATGATGCCTCTTGGTCTGTGAGCATCAAGGGGCTGAGCTCACCTTTCTGCCTGCTGCCTATGTCACGCAGCAAGGAACAAAGCGAGCAGTGATGAAAGTAGGAAAGATCACCGGGTTTTATGCAAACAGGCTATTTGAAAACTTGCCTTCAATATTTTCTGTTGAGGTAAGGGTGGGATATGTCTGGAGACAAGCAGCAGGGACTTGGCATACATGGTGGCTGCCCTTATTTTCAACAAGTCACTGACCCTGGAAACTTTAAGCATGAAAAGCAAGGGATCCTGTAAAGACTTGTGGTGTCCAAGGAGCAGACTCTGCCTTGGGAAGGTTCAGGGAGGATTTCTTCCTTCACATCTCCCACCATTGGCTGAGTCTGAAAATGTTTGTGTTCCCCTAATTGTCATTTCAACTAATATAGAAACAACAGTGAGACAGGAGGCATCGGTGGGATTCAGTGCTTGTGGTTGCCAACTAAAAGGAACTCAGGGTGTCAAACTTCAGAGCTGAGCCACTTTAGAGAGGAAGAAATAGCAGAGTAAGATGGAGCGCTGATCCTTGCTGTGGCTTGGTTTTACATCCATGCCACTGCTCTGGTTTCAGCATTGCATCAGAAAACCATGGCTGATTTGGGCCTTTTTCTCCTCTCTTTCTTCCCCCCCCCCTAAGATTCAGTAAGACAACATCAAATATACTTCATCGACTACACTAATAAGCTGCAAATCCAAATTCAGGGGAGTGAAAGCAGAAGCAACTCCCTTGGAACACAGGGGGGTGCCCCTGTATGCCCCCTGTGATTCCTGCTGCTCAGGGTGCAGTGGGGGGGACATCCCACCCCCCCACCCCCAAAGTTCTGGCCCTGACGCAGCTGCATAGGAGGAGGCAGGAGCCCCTAGGATGCAGGGGTGTCTTGCTGAGATGGGGGCTGCTCTTTGACTATCCTTCAGGAGAAATTCAGAGGGGATGGGAAGTACTTGGAAAAGAAGAGAAGATGTGTTTGAGGGAGGAAAGAGTATGGGATGGATGGGAAGATTGTCTTTCTGGGGACTGGAACCCAGGGAGATGGTGCATGGTGGTATGTGGGGGTATTCAGCCAAAAGAGACCACCACAGTGTTGTCCTCAAAGGGGAGAGACAGCTGGAGTGCCATTAAGGTATAAATAAAAGAACAGGCAGAATAATTATTGGTGGCATGCAAACAGGAAACTCAGGCAAATCTGTTACGGATCATCCAAGGGCTCTGCCAGTGGAGGTCCACTTTTTGTACAATTTAAGCAACTGCGTAACAGACAAGTGTGTGCTCAAGCAGTGTCCAGCCTGACCCTGTTCAGAGCTGACTGTGGTACAGCTGTAGCATGGGGAATTTGTCTCTGTGCCGTACCCTGCAAGCATTTGAAAGGTCCCATGGTCGGTGTCGTCCGTGGACCAGCACAGCAGGTGCTGAGGTTTGGACTTGCTTGAGCCAGAAGCAGTTCTGACCAGCTGGTGTGACTTGCCATGTGTGCAGAGCCGCAGATGCCGTATGTGGTGCATAGTTTAGCAACAGCAGCAGAGCCAGGAGGGCTCCAGACAGCAGGCGCAGCCCTTTTGTGCCCCTTGTTTTGTACAAAGTTGTGTGTAAAAATCCGTCAAAACAGGAATGATTTACTTACAGAGCTAGGTTGGATCCTCTTCCAGGATCCAGCACGGAATATTGATGATTCTGCCATTTTCTTCCAGTTGAAGGGTCGTACTGAGAAACAACAAGTCTGAACTAAATCAGCGGTGGGTTTGGGCGCAGAGGCTGCAGCTGATGCACCACCGTTTTTCTGCCAACATGCAGACAGTCCCAGCTGCTTGCTTAATCTTTCCTCCATAGGTGCAATACCAGCATAGATGCAACATGTTGTCAGTGGCTGTGCAAAACTCATGCAAAGGTGGCTGGAGGGTAATAGGTCAAAATGGCACGTCCAGAGCGAGCCCTGCGACATCGGTGAGACCTGGAAGACTGATTCCCTTAGCTCCACTCCTGTTCCTCCATTCCCCCACAAGCTTTCTGTTTAGAAATTCAGCAAACAGCAAACACAGCCCGATTTTCCCAGTTGACTAGGAACTGATCTTGGAGGACTTTTCCAACCTTAACGATTCTATGAGTCTATGAAACGGATATTCCCAGAGCCTGCTCTCAAATAAATGACCTACTAAAAATAGCTATGGTTAAGAGCAGGTGAACAAACCCTGTGTGATGGGTTGACCCTGGCTGGACACCAGTGGCCCACCAAAGCTGCTCCATCTCTCCCCTCTTTAACCAGACAGGGGAGAGAAAAGTAGATCCAAAGGCTGGTGGGTGCAGATAAGGACAGGGAGAGATCATTCGCCAGTTACCGTCACAGGCAAAACAGACTCAACTTGATAAAATTAATTTAATTTATTACCAATCAAAATCAGAGAAGGAGAGGATAAAAACTGCTGAATCTTAAAACACTTCTCCCCACCCCCCCCTTCTCCTGGGCTCAACTTCACTCCCAGTTTTCTCTACCTACTCCCCACAGCAGCGCAGGGGGACGGGAATGTGTGTTGGGGTCAGTTCATCATATGTTGTCTCTGCTGCTTCTTCTTCCTCGGGAGAGGACTCTTCCCCTGCTCATGCATGGGGTCCCTCTCACGGGAGACAGTCCTCCACAAAATTCTCCAATGTGAGTCCTTCCCACGGGCTACAGTTCTTCACAAAGTGCTCCAGTGTGTGTCCATCCCTCCCACGGGGTTCAGTCCCTCAGGTGCAGACTGCTCCAGCATGGGTCCCCCGCGGGGTCACAAATCTTGCCAGAAAACCTGCCTTGGCGTGGGCTCCTCCCTCACAGGTCCACAAAGTCTTGCCAGGGACCTGATCCGGTATAGGCTTCCCACAGGGTCGCAGCCTTCTTCCTTCAGGCATCCACCCGCTCCAGTGTGGGGTCCTCCATGGGCTGCAGGTGGAGATCTGCTCCCCTGTGGGCCTCCATGGGCTGCAGGGGGACAGCCTGCCTCACCCTGGTCTTCACCACGGGCTGCAGGGGAATCTCCACTCCGGCTCCTGGAGCACCTCCTCCTGCTCCTTCTTCACTGACCTTGCTGTCTGCAGGGCTGTTTTCTCTCACATCCTCTCACTTCTCTCCACGGCTACTGAGTTGCAGCCAGTTTTCTTCCTTCTTAAACATGTTATCCCAGTGGCACTACCACTGTTACTGTTTGGCTTGGCCTTGGCCAGCAGCGGGTACAGGGAAAACTTCTGGCAGCTTCTCACAGAAGCCACCCCTATAGCCCCCCCACTACCAAGACTCTGCTACGCAAACCCAATACACCCTGTCTAGCTGTTTTAGTACCTGCGGCTTGCTGATCTTGGAGGCCAAAGTATTTGAGTGTGTTACCTCTGTTGGAGGGCAGTGAGATGCAGGTATGGTGCTGACTTCCAAACTTAGGGCCTGCTGCTCTTCAGCTTTGATTTTGGGTGTATGGTTAACCTTCTTTGCAATGATGCAACCCTCTCTCACAACTCAGCGGGCCAAGCAGGGGTCTTGGAGATCCAATGGGAGCTTTTGAAAGAGCTCTGAATTGTTCATGCTGTATCCAGCAGCACAGGAGATGTGTCAGACTGGGGGGAAGGAAGGTGGCATTTTGAGGTGTTCCTGTTGCTTTAGTGTTCATAATTCCAGGCTTTATTAGCAAATGACAAGATAAAGCTGGGGTCTGGTAGAAAATGGGAAGTCTTGCCTTGAAAACTTGGGCAGCTGGATTTGTTTGGCTTTCTCCTATCAAATTCTGCAACTGAAATGGCTTCTATTGTGTTACCAGAAAAAAAAAAGTTTCTCTAGACTGTAATTCTTGTGCTTTTAGGAGTGGAAACTTCTGTGGCTGTCTCTGACTGCTCCAAAGAAGCAAATCTGCAGACAGATCTTTCTTGATCCTTTTTTTCATGGCTCTTCTCAGCACTTTCTCCTTCAGCTCTTGATAGCAGATTTGCAGAGGAAAGGTCGGGAAATGCTGCGTTTGAATCCTTCCCCAGGCACCACTTCTCTCTTCCACTCTCCATGGGAGATGTGCTCATGTGTGCGATGGGACAGATGTCACTTTATGCCTAGCCCTTGCACCCATCTCCTTTGGAGCAGTTATTCCTGATCTGAGTGTGATGTATGGAACAGAAGAATAATACTGTGACCTCGTTGCATTTTAGGGAACTCATAGCATGTCCAAGACTTGTCTTCCTTCAGTAGTTGTGTCTGTTGAGGTCTGCTGTAGGCACTGAGATTATTCTGACTACCCCCTCAGATGTATTCCCTCTTTACATTGGCTCTCTTAGGCACTGTCCCCTACTCAGGATGTCTTCTGGCATCTCTGTTCCCCTCATTCGCAGTCATGGGAAGATGCTATGAGGGTGTCTGCGGAGATGCAGACAGATCTTGTAAACAAGATTTAATTTTTTTTTTAAAAAAAAATCTCTTTAGTGTTGAATATTCATAATTCGTTAAAATGGAGAGTCTTGTTTCCTGAGTTCAAAGCCTTGGACATCCTGCGTTTGAGACTCCCACAGAGCTGCGACCATTTGGGAGAGGAGAGTCTCCTCCCGAGTTCGACACTCACCATTTCACTGATTTTTTTTTTAACTTGTCCCTGTGTTGGGAAAGAGCAAAGACTATTTTCTCTCCATTTCCTAGCTCTCTCAGGACTCTGATTAACCTCATTCCCTTTCTAAGGTAAATTCATGTTTTTGTTTTCTCTCTGCAGGAGAAGAAAAAACTCCATTCCCATTCCTGCTCTGTGAATCTCTGCCAAGCCTGTGCCAGGTGTTCTGTGGGGCTTGGTGGACAACAGGCAGGTCCTGACGAGGTTAAGACGCTGTTTTGTGTGGGAGCATTGTACTGCTTAGTAATATTTGCTGTTCATTATGTACACTGAATTCCTCTGGGGCACAGAGTCAAAAATATGACATGTTAAAACAAACCTTGTAATATAGCATTGGACTCTGTGGAAATAACACATGTATGGTATACACCGTACAAATGACTGATTTTAAGGCTGTATCTTAAATATGACTCTGCACTGGGCAGCCACATTCACATTTTAAAACATTGACCTCCCTAGAGCTCGGCATGGCAGGGCTCTCAGCAGTGGTTGAAATCTACAGTGTGGCCCAGATCTTTATAAAATCAGGATTAAAGACCTGTAATGAAGCAGCAGGGCTGGGATTCTGCAGCATTTGCTTGTTTCAAACCTCCACATACTCTCCGCAAATACCTGCCCTTCCCCAGGCGCTCCTGTTGAGCTCTGCCATGCTGCATACAAGGCAAAGTGGTGTGGGGGTGATACCACCACACTCAGCAGATGCCCAGGCTTTCTGCTTTGTTAAAATCTGTTAAATATATACCCATTATTATAATATGCAAATTTCTTGACTAAGAGGAGAAGGAAATGCACATTTCTTTTCTTTTTCATAACCATCTTTGCTAGTCATAGGGCAGTTGGAATAATGTGTTCTCTTTCAAATGAAAACAAAGGCATAAAAATAGATCGTCAGAGCCTAGAACAGTGGCAAGAAGATCTTTAAATAAAACCCTCAGAATATGCTATTCTCAAGTTTGCTACTTCAAATAGATTCTCCACCTTGCCTTCTCTCCAGAAGATGCTTTTATCAGATCCAAAACTAAAGGACATTTAGGCAGAAAGCCTTTAGTGATGTTTTTCTAACAACTGACTGCAATCCCTTAGCCAAAATCAAGCGTCTGTACGGGCATATGCGTCTGCAGTTTTCTTTGCAGTTTTCACTGGGTGCAGTTGTCTTCATTCCTGGCTGCTGCTGTTGAATTGCTGCTGTGTTTCCCTGCAGAGAAGGCTGCACTTTGTTGGTATATGAGGTGATTCCACATAATCCATTGTTCACGGCAGTAACTACTTTTTCTTTAGGGAAAGCCCCTTACCCGGAATGTGAAGCTTAGCAAAGAAACAAAACGGTGCCAAACTCACTTGTGGATGAAAGACAAGGAAAATCTCAGGACTTGTATTGATTTCATCACACCAATTATTTTCTGGGCAATCCCCATCAACTTATTCTCCTACACTGTGTGTGAGGATGTGGGTCGCCGGAGCAGGCAAAGCAGCTGCTGATCACCTAAGACAAGGTATCCTTGTGGCTGTCAAGCAGAAAAGCAAACATCCTGGGGATGCCACCTTCAGGAAGGTAAAACCATATAGAATTCATGGCCCGGGAAGCTGGGTACCTGAGCTGCATAAAGCTGCATCCTTGGCTCGCCATTAAGCACTCCAGTGACCTGAATGTACGTCTCCATTCCTGAAAATTAATTTCTTCCCCTTTTCTCTGTGGCTAATGAATTACCGTGGACGTGCTAGTGCCTGTCCAGTGATGATGCTGACTCTTCTCTGTAATTCTTTTCTCAGGAAAAGGAAATCCTCAAGGAAAATCCTGGATCTGAGCAATGGAATAGGTCAACGAAATAAAAACATTGCCAGGTTGGCAGCTAGAATTTCGCACTCGAGCAGATTGTTGTTGCCATTCCAGCACCTCCAGCCGCAGGCTGGCTTGAGCACGAATGCTGGAGCTCAGCGAATCTAGCTCTTGGTTTCTGGCTCTCCTACAAACTCTCTGTGTGAATTTTGGCAACTGGTATGATCCAAAACCCAGGGAAGTCAAGGAGAGTCTTTCCTGGAACTTAAATAGGCTTTAAATAGGCTCTTCAGATCTCTGTTTCTAGTCTATAAAATGGTAAATGTACTCTTTCCCACATACTCATAAACTCTGCGTGACAGGGTTTGTTTCTTACTGTTAGCACAACGGAACCCTGATTTGGGTTGGCATTCTGTAATTTGAAGGTGGACATAACCCATGACCACCCCACAGATACAGGAACTCATCTGGGTGGCAGATATCATGCTTCCAAATTTTATGCTGCGCATGGGTGGGAAAAAGTAAAGCGGATTCCCACTGCCTGGAAAAGCATTTCTCCTGTTGTTTTTAATTTTGCATGAAAGGGGTTGGGTAATTCTGAGCTTTATGGCTATGGTTTGGCTTCTGCTCACAGGTGCTACCAACCTACAGGAATGATCGTGTTCATGCAAACATTTCCATTTGCCTCTTTTTTGTATATTTTGTGGGAACAGAAGCGCTAACAGGGCCCTCTTTGTCTTCCCCAGGCCTTGATCTGCACAACCTGTCAGGAGAGCTCGCTCCCCATTGATTTCAGTGGCACGGTGTCCTGCCTATGTTCCCATGGGGACCCCGGGAGCACAGCCTGGTGGTGTAAAATTGAGGCCCGCCAGGAGGCCAGGTGGCTGCAGCAGCCCAATCCTCTGCCCTGCCAAGCAGTGTTTACTAACTACCGAGCAGATCATGCCTTCTGAACAGAAGGCTTGGATGGCTTGTATTTACACACTACAAAAAAACACCCAAAGAGAGTTGTAGTTGGTCTGGTTGTAGGGGGCTGCACTGGTAGGGGAAGAACAAAAATGTTAGTACGACTCAAACAGAAAAGAGGATCCCTGCAGGCATCCCCCGGTCTGTAAAGGGCTTTTACTTACATAAAGAGCATGACAGAGCTTAGCACAACATCCCTCGCGCAGAGCAGGATTCCTTTTCTCTTCTTTGCCAACAGGTAAAGATAAGGCTGGGACTGCGTTTGCACCGCTGCCTAGGAACTGGGCAGAAACTCTTGTCTGTCCCTGCTTTCCTCCCTGCCTTTCCACCTTCTGTTTTTTCAGACCTCCTGCACAGCCTGGCAGGCATAGCTGAACCCAGAGCTCTGCTGTGCATTCCTGCAGAGCTCAGTAAATGTCATGGGAGGGGAAAGCCAATTGATACTCATTCCCAGCAAGCCACATGGCTGGGGACATTAATTACAGGCTGAGTATGTTAGAATTCAAGTCTTCTTCTCATACAAACTGTCCTTATGGCCTAACATAAAGGAGACCGTGACCATTCTGCTCCTAGAAGAGGATGCGGCTGTGAAGCTGAGCTGATGGTAGTGTCCCAGGCTGGCTGGCTGGAGTTTCACTTGTTTGGTGTCATATGGATTTGAGTCCAGATGCTGGAAACGGTGGTGTTATCTGGGAAAGAGTGGGAGGACAAGAGTAGCTCTGAGATGGATCTGAGGTGGTTTGCATAGGTTGGATGATAGATTTTGGGTTCTTCAGTGGCCAAGGAGAGGATTATGTGGGACTGGAAGAGGGAGGGAGCTGAGGGCTCTGGAGTCTTGAATCTCTGAGATGACAGGGGAGGAACTGGGGTGGGGAGGCATGGGGAGCTAAAGGCTGTGGGCAGGACAGGTTAGGAAGGACATCAGGGGGATGCTTCTATGTCTCAGTATTGGACCAGGACTCGGCATGAAGGTCAGGACTGCTTTCCCTGCGCTGTGTGTCTCTATTTTGCTTCTGGAAGTTCAGTAGCTCTGGGCATCCTGGCATAGGGCTCCAGGTGTTGTGCCTGCGTATGTACGTGCTTTGCAATGGCGAGACACAGAAAGGCTACAAAGCCAGGTGGTTTTATGCCTTTAACTAACTAAAATCTTCAGGTCATCACATGGTCCGGCCAAGAACAAGCAGGTTTCTCCAGATTCCTAGGCTACTACTGCAGCAATTTATGGCTCCCGTGAACTTTGCTCATTTAAAAAGTCTCCATGAAAGCATTTCTCAAGAAAAGCCTTTCTGGCATATCTTAATGGCAAAGGAGTGGATGTATTTGTTTCATTTAAGCTGTGCACTAGAAACCTGCTCCATGCTTGGTGGGGAAGTGTTGCCCACCACTGTGAAGGAAAAGAATGGACACGTACTTTTCATTGTGAACTCTCTATTACAGAGTGAAAGGCAAATCTATGACCAAGATCACCCACTGCACTTGGTATAATTTTTGGCTCTCCAGAGAAGCTTCAGGTGGCTTTTGCTTTTGCAACTCTGTTCCTGAGGTCAAATCTAAGGTTGTACAACTTTTGTTGTCTTCTGGAAAATGTAGATTTAAGCTTCTTTTTGCTCACTGGCAATTTTTATTCTTTCAGTGCTACCATCAGTTCCATTAACCTGGAGTTAAGCTAAGGTTATGCTGTTGGATGAGCATCATAAAATGCACTACCTTGACTATGGAAAATATTTCTTTCATGGTGCTTTAAGAGGTCTATAAAGCTGTGATTAAATGATGTCTAAGTTTAGCTCTTCTGCAGCGTTTTGCTGAGAGCAGAGTCAAAACCTTGTTGGGACCTTTTCTTTAATATGCCACTGTCACAGCAAGATGTAGAACCATCAGACCTAGCAACTCTGCTTATTTTAAGCCAGCAACAGCTGAGGTGCCAGTAGTCCCACTGCAAATGCTTGTAACACGATGCTCACGTAAGTAACAGCCCAGTTCATTCTGAGGGTCTGGGGAATGTGTTAGTCTGTGTGCAGGGAGCAGCTGGCAGCGGAGGGAGGGCTGAGAAATGCCATGCAAGCAGGCGAGCGGGGCTGAGCTGAGGGGTTTGAAAGGCACAAGCTGTGCGGAGTTCATTAAAGAGAAACAGCTGCATGCAAGAGAAAAAAAAAAGAGAAAGAAAAAAAGAAAAGGAAGCAAGGAGATCTTTTGTCCAACCCAGTGGTTACTCGTGGCTGTTTTGTGCAGAGACTGCGTTGTTTTTGTGGAACAGTAGCAAGATAAATCTCACTTCTTTTTTAGTGTGTTGTTTTGTTACTGAAGTGTTTCAGCTTCCTCATGGCTTACCGGGAGGAAAATGTTCCCCTCGGATGGAGCCTGTCCCTGATGTGCTGTACAGCCAAGCCAGTGCAATGTTCCTCTTGGCTCCGCATGCCATTCATGGCCACCACGCTGCAAACCACTGTGGAGGTGACATACTCATGTGAAGAAGAGGGCTCGTGTCCCAGTCACTGCAACACACTTTTTCGGGAAATTTGCGCACAGCGGTTGAGTGGCCATGAGAATTCACCACCACTTCACTGTGCGAATGGCCAGAGGTAGCGAGGAGCTGAAACACATGATCAGAGAGGGCTGGTGATTAACACCAGGGGTTCAGGCTCATGCAGCCAGAAAACTTAAGCAAGACTTTCTCCTGGAAGTGGACAGAGTGGTTGTCTTTCAGACTGAAAAAATAGAGCTTGTTGTGGTGGTGTTATTTTAATACAGGTTGTGTAACTTCACCTTGTTCTGAACTTCAGAACTTTTCTGACTGGTAACAGGAACGCTGCCATAGCACGAACCTAGAAGGAAGAAGCCTTGGACACTTCCCAGGAAGGCTGGTGAATCAAAGATATGCAGCTTAATATAGAAACAAAGTTTTAAAGGGTAGCAAACAAGCAAGGTCTTAGATGCAGAGTCCGTATGAATTCACAGGATTACTCACTTCTGTGGCTTCCTCTCCCTCAGAAGACGCAACTATGTAAAGATCTCTTAAACTGGCAAAGAGAGGGGCAATCAAGTGATTCCTGTAGGAATGATTTGCCCATGTGCAGCCAAGGGCTATAGCTCATAAGACAAAGTCCCCACGGTGCTGTACCTTTGAGGCAGTCCTTGCCCAGTGAGTGGATAGTCTGTATGCCATATATGATGGGAAAGGGGATCTGAAGATACAGGAAGGGATGGGACTTTTGCGTGGTCACACAAAGAGGAGTAACAGAGCAAGGCAGAACACCAGGTTTCACATTGTGGGTCTGTCCCAAAGGCAGTGAGCCAGCAGGCTGCTTCCAGTCACAAAGTGTCCTGGTTTCAGCTGGGATAGAGTTAGTTTTCTTCCCAGTAGCTGGCATAGTGCTGTGGTTTGGATTCGGTACTAGAAGAATGTTGATAACTCACTGATGGTTCAGTTGTTGCTGAGCAGGGCTTACACTAGGCAAGGACTTTTCAGCTTCCCCTGCTCTGCCAGGGGCACAAGGAGCTGGGAGGGTACATGGCCAGGAGAGCTGACCCCAACTGGCCCAAGGGCTATTCCAGACCATATGCATCATGCCCAGTATAAAAACTGGGGGAAGAAGGAGGAAGGGGGGGATGTTGGGAGCGATGGCATTTGTCTTCCCAAGTCACCATTACATGTGATGGAGCCTGGCTGTCCTGGGGGTGGCTGAGCACCCGCCTGCTGATGGGAAGCAGGGAATGAATTCCTTGTGTTGCTTTTTTTGTACATGCGGCTTTTGCTTTCCCTGTGAAACTGACTTTATAGGGAGGGGAAGGGTGAAAAGGGGAGGCTCCCCTCTCCTGTCTCATCTGTACATGGGTGAACAGTTCTGTCCCCTTTAGTCCCAATCCTGACACCCCATCACTGTGCTTGGAGCAAAGTCTTCTACTCTCCCAGGAATTTCCAGTGGAGACCTGCTTTGCAGAACACATCCAGCCACATGCTCTAATTCTCTCTCCTTTCAGCACAGCCAACAAACCATTTGCAAGTAACTTCTAGTCCCAGAAGTGATTCCCTCCAGTCTCTGTGACAACTTTAAGTGTTTTGAACTGAGCAATAGGTGTTATCCACACGAGAACCCTGAAATCACAGCTATTGTGCAGGATGTGACAGGGACCTGCCAGTCGCAGGTCATGGTCATGCCCTGCCAAAACTGTTTGAACTCAGGACCTTGTTACCGAACACATGCTCACTGGGGCAGGTCACTCCTTTCACTACGTTTGCTGCTTTCATATGGCTTAAGACAGGAGGCTTGAAAGAAACATCTCTTTCTTTCAAGTGAGCTGCCTCCTGGAATACTTGGCTCAGCTGCTAAATAGACAGAAAACTCACCCGATTGAAAAGGACTTTGTGTGGCCCCTGTAAAGCTTTCATCTAATGTCCTCCAAGTGCACCAGAAGAAATATCAAGGCAAAATCTTTTATGAGAGCATCGCAGAGATTAAGAGGTATAAATGTCAGCCCATCCACAAGCCCCTGTCACTTAGTTGGGCTGCTGGTCCAGCAGGCAGGGAAGAATGGAAAGTTTTCTTTTCTGTCCTCCACAAGGACCCATTCCTATGGAAAGCAAACTGCTCCTCTCATGGGAGAACTGGCAAGATCGGGGGGGGCAACAAGGCGAGCTTGCTGCTCTCTTCAATGGGGCAGGAGCAGCCCCAAAAGCTTGATGGTTTGATGCATCCAAATCAGTCTAGGCATCCACTGGTGGAAGGGAGCCCTGCTCACAGTTTGGACTTGGCCACAGGAAGACAAAATGAAGGAATCAGGTCTGACCTTGTGTCACGGATGGAGTGAGAGGGAGGCAAAAATAATATAGTTTATTGGTGTAAAACAGTGAGTTAACAAAGTTCAGTGGTAAATGCGACAACAATTTATAAGATTCGATGGCAAGGTACACTTCGTTATTTACTGCACAGAGGACAGGGTCAGACAAGACTGTCAGGGAGACCCTCCCGTTGAGTCATGAGGTTCAGAAAAGATCCCCTTGCTTTCTAAACTCCCTCAGAGAGGAGTCTAGGTGCATCTGGATCCAATCCTAGTCCCATATTTGGTCAACGGTTTATGTCTAAAGGATTATATATGCGCAATCAATACTTTATGTCACTTAGCTAAGATTTCAAAGTTAGCATGCTGTTAGCCAGTTACCAAGAATCTGTTGTGGTAAGGAGTCTCTCAACCTTGAGGAGTGACCTTGAGAGGCGTCCCTGCTCAAGGGGAAATCCTGGTGTGCAGTCCACTGCCATGCAGGAGAGATCAAAGGGCTCTTGGGCTGCTCACTGTTTATGGGGGTAAGATAATTGGCTCATGGTCATATTTTCCTACTGACCACTGTGCTTAGGTGGGCACATTCCACAATAGCCCTTGGCTATTGTATTGTTATCTGTCTCCCCCCACATCCAGTGGGTGCATCCTTCATGACCAGACACATCTATCGCCACCGCCACAGGTGGTTATCACTTGAAAGAGGTCAAGGGAGGGGGAGTCAGAGGTGAGGAGGGAGCACACCACCACACCTTGCCAAAAAGATATGGGGTAAGTCCTTATGTTTGCATTCTCTTAGTCTGCCCTGAGCTGTTCCTGCAGGATGCTGTGGTTTTCGCAGTGGTTCAGCTGACAGTCATGAATCCTTGCCTGGCATACTGAAATGTTGTCTGCCCAAAGAATGCAGCACCATGTGGTGGCACCTCTGTCTGTGCTCCTTGCTGAAACTTCTGCAGGGTAGGATCCTCTCATGAGATCTACTCTGACAAAACAGAAACCAGCCACAGGTCAGAACAATCTTAAAATCTTGGAGAGCAACTCCTAATATCGTAATTCCTCTCTCTGGAACATATTGTGCAGCTTCTGCTTTTGGCAAGCCCATCTGAGCCATCCACTCTCAATTAAGCGAACAGAGGCTGGACATTGCTTAGAGCAATGATACCGGTTGTTGTAAATACTGGGTGGTGAGAAGGGTTGGAGCCGACATCTTGTGGCTGGATGCTCTGAGCTTTGTAGGCACTTGCTTCCAGGTGCAAAAAGTAGGATCCCTAGGCGTATTTCCTGATTTTCATCTTTTGATGTAGGTTACACTGTGTCTCAGGAGATTGTATTTTGATCTTAGCATTAATGCACTTCAAAAGAGACAGACCCTATTCAGCATGGGTGAATTATCCTGTTGCCCCACTGTTACATTTCGAGGACTATCCCTATGTCCAGAACATTTTTCTTCAGTAATGCCACGTCCGTGGCTAGAAGGTCTCAATTGCAAGTCACATGTGTAAACAGTTGACCAGTCCTTTATCTAGTTTACAGTCTGCAAAGATGACGCAGAATTTCAGTAGTGCATGTACGGATTTAGTAGCCTTATTATTACCCTGTCAGCAAAATTAATTCTGTATTTGCACAAAGCACCAGTTCAGTCTTCCCATCTTCAGGAACAGAGAGGCTGGGATATGGGCTGAGGTGTCTTGACAACTGAGAAGCGCATTGTACGCCAGTGCTCGTCACCGCTGCAAGCAGAACAGGCGTTTCCCAAGATTGCCCTGCATTAGAAATAGCACATCCCAATTACCCAGTTAAAAGGACAACAACAGTGTGACAGACAGACTTAAGTGTGAATCCACAGGCACGATTCACCCAGCAATTGGCTCCTTTCCAATGAAATGGTTGAGATTTTTGGTTTGCATAGAGGAGCCTGAGGGGAAAGCACAGGAAGTAAAATATTAGCAACAAGCTCTGCAAAACCAGAAGCAACTCCCCTCTGTTTTATAACAAGAGGAAGGGAAATCCTCTCCCATGTCCCCCCCCCCTTTTTTTTGCATTGTGCTTTCCAACAAATATAGTGCCGGGGCGCAGCAGGAGTGCGCTGCTCCACAGAGGAATACAAGCCAGGAGCAGAGTGTGGCGAGAAGGCAGGCAGGGGGCAAGGTCCTGCTGCAGCCCCTCAGGACCTGACCAAGAGGAGTGGGTCCAGCAGCAGTCCCTAGGGTCAGCTGGTCATTTCCAGACAGGTTCATAGGGACAGGTCCTTGGTCCTTCCAGGAGGCCAAGTCAGGACCAGCAAGCTATGAGGCCAAGCATGGGCTTACCCATAGTTAGCCTAGGCAGGGACCAAAGACAAGGGCTTGAGTGAAGTGGGTGGCTCCAACGAGGGTCCTCACAGCTCTTTCCCAACAGCCTGATACCTGGGTACAGCTGCACCATATCAGAGCTGGCTGTTGAGTACAAGCAGCCAGGCACCTTGTGGGGTGCTTTTTTAGATATGGCTTTTCAACTCTTGTGATGCGGGATCTCTATTTTCAATATGCTGGAGAGGCTGGGAGTACATCAAGGGAGCCACAAGGGGACTGTGCATCCTGGTAGCCACATCCTTGATGCAAATTAAATTTCTCTACCTCTCCTTTCAGTGAGAGTGCATATCCCATGAACCAGTTGTCTGCAAGAATGCATGGGCACAGAGTACACATGGCTGTAAATACTCTCTTGTGCGATGGCAGGAACCTGTAGCAGGGAAAATGAACTGTCAGCTTGAGAAGTGAAAGAACAAAGCCATTAATAAGAGCATCAAAAAAGACTGTGGAGCCTGGCACTGCAGCATGGAATGGCTGCTAGCAAGCTGATGTCTACTGCAGCTTTTCCAGTGGTATCTCAGGCCAATAGCACCTTTCAGCAGATACCCTTGGTCTTTGGATTGGACCCTCGCCCTGCAATGATGGGGAGACAGATAAGGACCTCTCAGAATAAAGGCGGGACCTTGTAACTTTCTCTGTGGTTCTTCAAAAGTGAGGATATTCAAAAGGTATTCATGGCAAGTTGACCACTTAAACTGGTGATGCCAAGATGGGTGGGCTGAAAAGAAAATTAAGCGCTGTAGAAGAGCCAGTTGCTAAAGCACATTCATTGGGGAAGTAACCAGATATTTATCT
The DNA here is from genome assembly GCA_034008185.1 of Gorsachius magnificus. Lineage (NCBI taxonomy): Eukaryota > Metazoa > Chordata > Aves > Pelecaniformes > Ardeidae > Gorsachius > Gorsachius magnificus. Next base: position 11,899,625 of record CM067091.1, read on the forward strand.
CTCCGGAACCAGACTATAAATAGAGGAAAACTGAACCGGTTTGAACTGGTTTGCCATCTCTCTTTACACACGAATTTTGATGAAGCCGCCCTTAATCATAAGGTTTTTGTAAAGCAATTTATTCTGCAATTTCTGTGTAGTTGCCTGCAGGTTTCTGAACCTTTTATACAGCCCTGGGTGAAGCCATTCAGGCCCTGGAGTTGTGAAGCACCAGAATAGGTTGACCGTGGGGGTTGTGGTTTCGACTGGGATAGAGTTAATTTTCTTCCTAGCAGCTGGGATGGTGCTGCATTTTGGATTAAGGTTGAGAATAATGTTGATGAGACACTGATATTTTCATTACTGCTGAGCTGGGCTCACACAGAGCCAAGGCCTTTTCTGCTCCTTACCCCACGCCACCAGCGAGGGGCTGGGGGGGCACAAGGAGCTGGGGGGGGACATGACTGGGACAGATGACCCCAACTGACCCCAGGGGTATCCCACACAGTATGACGTCATGCTCAATGTATAGAGCTGGGGGAAGCAGAAGGAAGGGGGGGACATTGGGAGCGATGGTGTTTGTCTTCCCAAGTCACTGCTACACGTGATGGAGCCTGGCTGTCCTGGGGATGGCTGAGCACCCGCCTGCCCATGGGAAGGAGGGAATGAATTCCTTGTGTTGCTTTGCTTGCATGTGCGGCTTTTGCTTTCCCTGTTAAACTGTCTTTATCTCAGCCCACGAATTTTCTCACTTTTACCCTTCCGATTCTCTCCCCCGTCCCACCGGAGGGGTGAGCGAGCAGCTGTGTGGTGCTTAGTTGCCGGCTGGGGTTAAATCATGACAACATTCTTGGAGGTTTTCAAAACAAGGTGCTGAATGACCTGATATAACCCTGAAGTTGACTACTTTGATTTTTTCTGTGATTCCAAATTCTCTGTGCTACCATAAGACTAGAAAAGAGATGTTTTATTGAAAGTTGAAATGTTTGTTCAGTCTCTTAAATCTGCACACTCAAGAGAGGAGAAATGATTTCTTTTTATTTATAATACAATTCTGAGATTTCAGGGCTAATCTGATGAAGACTTTGATGTCTTCTCTGCCTCGCATTTTTTCAGTCCCCAAATGCTATGATAAGGGCTTTGCAAATGAAAAATCCAGAAATTATTTGTGAAAAAAGCAAGGAAAGTCCGATTCCGGCGACCTTTCCTTTTCGTCCTCAGAGGTAAGAGTTGAAATTTCAAGCTGCCGTGGAAGCTGACTGGAAGGAGACACCCCCAGAGCTCAGTTCTCCTGGAAATGCTCTTCGTGTGGGAGAGGAGGGAGGAAGGTATTTAAGGACAAGAAAAGTGAGTCAGGGAAGAGCAAACTTAATCATCAGTCAAATCATGTTTAGGATACGGTTCATTTTTGTCAGCCTTTTATCTACCACTGGGGTTTACCCGCGCTAGCTACACGGAAGGGGAAGATGGAGCGGCTTGTCCACACTGACTCTCTGGAGCTGGCTGTCTTGGCATCGGCTCCCCTCTCCAAGGGGATGCGAGGTGTAGGCTGTACAGTGCTTTTAGGCAAGACTGAGACCTACTGAAATGATCAAGCGGTGCAGCTGGGCAGGTCATGGTGTCTGTTTAGCTCTCCCTGACCTGATGGTGATCTCTCTCTTTGGGAGGCAAGAGGTGCGTGTGTCCTCTGGAAAAGGAGCTGAGATGCATAAATAACTGCTGGAGGCTGTGGAGTGTTGGATGGGGGAGCAAGGCACATGCAGTGCAAACTATGGGAAAGAGGAGGTTTGTGGTCAGGTAGGGGTGATTGCACAGTGAAGATGGACCAGGAGATGTCAGATTATGGTATTTTGGAATGATACGGTTAGTGTGTGACGGCGATATGATTAATTAGACAATTAGAATATGAAAGAAATGGGGTTTCCCCTTATGCTTAGCATGAAAATGGAGTAAGTAATCAATTAAAAATAAAAAAAGTGTGATGCATAACCCCCCCCCCCAAACGGGAGAATCCATAGCGTAACATAACTGACATATTGAAATGCCACACAAGGAAAGAGAGGAATGCAACCTCTAGACTCCCTGTTTCCAGATAGTTTGTCCTCTCTACATGAAGAGTTCTTTACAGCTGTACCTGTTGCCATGAATGCTGCCTGAACAAAGGAACCTGACACGTGAAGTCCCGTCTTGTGGGAGCTCTGTGGCGTTGGTGGGAGTGGGGCAAGTTGGCAGTTGGAAGAGGACACACCGGGACACACTGTTAATTCTGATTAATGACCAAAAGCAGAGCATGGAAAAGCTGAAATGATCAATATCCTTGACTGTGAGCCAGATGTCAAAGGAAGGAATACGGAAAAAAGTTGTAGGAAGAGCCTGGATGGCCTTTTAGAGAAAGAGCAAAGGGGGAAGAAGGCTTGAGAGAGGAAGATTCAAAATAAAGCCTGTCATCTTCAAGTAACTTAAAGGTCAGTCTTGCACCTCTTTTTCTGCAAATGCAGTGTTTTAGCAGAGTTTTTAATTTTTAGCAGAGTTTTAAAATTTATATTCTCTATTTTATATTAATTTCTTTTATTTTAAACTACTTCTGGGTTTAAGCTTCAGCTGCTGTTTCTTTGATTCAACCCCAAAGGTGCGTAAAGCCTAATGTCCATGTGGCTGCTTTCTATAAGAACTCCCATTAGTGCCAGTGGATCTACACCAGCACAAGCACCTGCCAGGTGGAGCCTTTCACCATTCGTTTGTGCAATGTCTGTACCTGTTGAAGAAGATTCAATACAACAGACCAAGAAGCTACCAGAGAGCCTGGTTCTCTGGGTCCCTGAAGGACAGGGGCATGTTTATAAATTATCCCAATTAAATATAGCAGTCATACAGGGATAAATGAGCAGAAATTATCTAACTCCACACAAGGTATCTTGGCTCACTGTGCTGTCTGGTTATATGCTGCACAACAAGGACTCCTGGCACAGCGACACAGAAGAGAATATTCTTAAAGGTTGTCACTCTGCACAGCACTTCTCTCCATCCCTCTTTAATCCAGCGATGCCACTAATAGTAGCAAATGTACCTGTTTTCATACTCTAGCTTGTTAAACTCATGCTTATCCCTGCTGCTGCATACAGGAGATGTTAACTTGGCACTTGAGTTCCTAGTAAAGCTGGAGAGCTGGGCACAGAGGAGAGCAAAGAGGTTGGTGGGGAGGCATTCAGCAACTGAAGCAGAAAAAACGTTACTTTATAAATCCTGCATCCCCTACATCTTCCCAAAAAGGTTTCTCAGTAACTTCCTTATGGAAAATTAAACTCTACTCTAACAAGAAAAAAGCTCATGTAACTCTGTGCTTCGAGACAGTCTGGCTCTGTCATTTGTTGGGAACAGGAGAGCTTGCCTTGGCTTCTTTTCTTGGTTTGCCTTGTTGCAGAGCAAAATTAAACTGTAAAGCAGCCTTCATCCTATCTGAAGATGTAGCCTGCAGGGTACAAGAGTGGAGAAACATCAGAAAATTAGTTAGGAGCTTCTGAGACCATCATCTCACGTTAGGAGGAGTGCCGCTGCGTGCCTATCTGCCATGTGAGGCTAGCTAAGGTTACCCTTCGTGGTCTGTCACTTGGGGTTGTGCCAGGTTCCCTGCAACCACCATGCCCATCCATGTGTTTCCTGGTGAGGAGCTGACGATCCCCATGTTTGAAATACTCAGAGGAGACTGGAGATGAGTTCTCCTTGTGTTTCACCCAGCTGAAGTCCTTCTGGAGCTTCTGCCAGCATCAAGAGCACGTATTTCTCTTTCTGAGAGTGCTAGTGATCCTGCCCTTGACCCCTCTGCCTCCCCTCCAGGTAGCTGGGGCCGTAGCCATCCGGCATCAGTGATGCATTAGTTGTTCAGGTAGAAAGGCCAGAGCTGGTACCACCATTTCATAGCCCTCTATCAAAAGCTCTCATAGGATTTACCAGGTCTACCAAGTCCTCTGGGCAGGGACCCTTGAGCTGGAAGGTGTGATCATGGGTCACTGGTGCACTAGTATAAAACTTGGTGTTCGGTGGACATAAGAGTTACAAACTTTCTTAATGAGTAAGTTGTTCTGGAGAGCCACTTTGAGGCCAATCAGGGAGCAGCCTTGTCCTGGATGGCTACCTGAGAGCATAGCTGATGGCATGCACTGATTAAAGCGCCCACTTCAAGCACACGAGCATCGCAGCAAACAAAATGATGCATAAAGAAAAATGAACTAAGAAACATTTGTTCAGGGCAGTTGCATGAGAATGTCACTGAATAGGTCTCTCTCCAGCTCAAATAAAGGGCTGCTAGGACCCAAAAGGTCACAGAAAGAAGATGCTAAGAGGATAAGACACAAAGAGAACAGAAATGCAAGGTGTGGGTAGACTTGGCCTTTGACAGAGCCTGGGGATAAGCAGAGCTGTGCTGTGCATCTGCGGAGAAAAACATCCATGGAAAAAATCGCCATCTCAACTCAGCAATGATCAAATCTTGTGAGCTTCCTCCTTGGTTTTAATCACAAGAGCTCAACTGCAAAAGGAACAATCAGCCATGTTATCTTTCAGGATCATTTTATAGCCCACACTGTAGGCTATGAAAGAATCCTTACTGGAATGATTTCACGTCTAACAAATGCTTAGACCCTCACCTTTCTGGGCTTGAGATGAGCAATAACTTGGTATAGAGGTGGAGCATAACATCTGGAAAGCCAGTATGGCTCTGCATTCATTCTCATCCTTGACAGGCTGATCATCTTGATTTGCTGTGACTTGCCACTGACTCTTCATATACATTTTGGAGAAAATTGAGTGACATAGGATATGGGAGACCCTTCTTGCTTTTCAGAACATAGTTTATTCTTTCAGGCAGCTTTGTTTAAGGAGCTCAAGGTAAAGGAAAAGCTGTTTTCATAGGACTAGGATGCACTCCATTTGATTTTCAAGTTCTGTTGTTGTCATTGGCCAACAGCTATAATGAGGTGGAGCTGCCAAGGTTGGCATCAAAAACAACATATCTGAGAGAGACAGGAGAAATGCAGGTTTTGCCTGAAGCCTTCAGTATCTTTTGTTTCCAAGTGACAGCACCCTCAGCCAGTTTCCTGCCATTGGATCATGTAGAGCAATTTAGAAGATACCTGCTCTTATTCCCACTTATGGGAGTTTTGCTTGTGCACCTGATCACAGACGCAGGGTGTAGAGTGAAATTCCTCCCAGTTCTATTGTGTTGCTGTCTACATATTTCAGGAAACAGAGCTGCAGCAAACTTGAACTATAAGTTAAATGTTTTTACGTACTCTTACCAAGTGCTAAACATTGGAGGGCAGGTCTTTAACTACTGGAGAGTGTCCTATGTTCCTTGGCTTAAATGAAGCCGTGATAGTTTATAGAAGTGCGTGGTGCCCTTCCAGGGTTCTGAGAGCCCAGGTAGGAGGGAGTTATATGCCTTATGAAGTCTTATGTTTCTTTCTTATGAAGTGACGTTGTCACAGTATTTATCTGTTACCAAGGTTGTTTTGCTGATGACATTGCTACCGAAGAGGGCTCTTGTCACTCTTGAAATATTTTCAGTGTGTTTGCAGTGCCTAGAGGAATACGACTCCATGTACACTCATGGGGATTGACTTCAGCACCACTGAGCTGATAAAATACAACCCCTGCTTGGCCAGACACCCACAATATCTACATTTCTTGATTGTGAAAAGAACTGATGAGTGTAACTGCTTCACCGGCTTCCCTACAAAGGCAGCTACATTGCAGTGGTATTATTTGTGTACTGGACGTTTGCATCGGGTTTGTGTAGCAAGGTCTTGGTAGTGGAGGGCTACAGGGGTGGATTCTGTGAGAAGCTGCCAGAAGTTTTCCCTGTGTCCGCCGCTGGCCAAGGCCAAGCCAACCAGCAATGGTTGAAGCACCTCTGGGATAACATATTTAAGAAGGAAAAAAAAACCTGGCTGTGGCTCAGTAGCCAGAGAGAGAAGAGAAGTGAGAGGATGCGAGAGAAAACAGCCCTGCAGACAGCAAGGTCAGTGAAGAAGGAGGGGCAGGAGGTGCTCCAGGCACCGGAGCAGTGATTCCCCTGCAGCCCATGGTGATGGCCCTGGTGAGGCAGGCTGTCCCCCTGCAGCCCATGGAGGTCCACAGTGGAGCAGATCTCCACCTGTGGAGGACCCATGGACCCATGCTGGAGCAGTACATGAAGAACTGTAGCCCAAGGGAAGGACTCACGTTGGAGAAGTTTGTGGAGGACTGTCTCCCATGAGAGGGACCCCACCCATGAGCAGGGGAAGGGTCCTCTCCATAGGAAGAAGAAGCAGTGTGTGATGAACTGATCCCAACCCCCATTCCCATCCCCCTGCACTGCTGGGGGGGAGTAGGTAGAGAAATCTAGGACTGAAGTTGAAGAAGGGGGGTGTGGTGTTTTAAGATTCAGCAGCTTTTATCTTCTCCTTCTCTGATTTTGATTGATAATAAATTAAATTAATTAAATTAAATTAATTTCATCAAGTTGAGTCTGTTTTGCCCATGATGGTAACTGATAAATGATCTCTCCCTGTCCTTATCTTGACCCATGAGCCCTTTGATTTACTTTTCTCTCCTCTGGTTAAAGAGAGGAGTGATAGAGCGGCTTTGGTGGGCCCCTGGCGTCCAGCCAGGATCAAACCACCACAACGTTGTACATTAGCCCATCCATGTATTTGTATCAGGACTGGTGTGGCCAGCCGGAGTAGGGCAGTGACCGCGCCCCTGTCCTGGGCACTGGTGAGTCTGCCCCTCAAATACTGGGTTCAGTGCTGGGCCCCTCACTCCCAGAAGGACATGGAGGGGCTGGAGCGTGTCCAGAGAAGGGCAACGGAGCTGGGGAGGGGTCTGGAGCCCAAGGCTGCTGGGGAGGGTATAGGGGAGCTGTGTGTGTTCAGCGTGGAGAAGAGGAGGCTGAGAGGAGACCTTATCGCCCTCTACAACTGCCTGACAGGAGGCTGTAGCGAGGTGGGGGTCAGCCTCTTCTCCCTGGTAACGGGCGATAGGATGAGGGGAAATGGCCTCAAGTTGTGCCAGGGCAGGTTTAGATTGGACATTGGGGAAAATTCCTTCCCCGCAAGGGCTGTCAAGCACTAGAAGGGGCTGCCCAGGGCAGGGCTCGAGTCCCCATCCCTGGGGGGTATTTAAAAGCCGGGCAGAGGAGGTGCTTAGGGCCAGAGTTTAGTGGTGGGATGGCAGGGTTAGGGGAACGGTTGGGCTGGGTGATCTTAAAGGTCTTTTCCAACCTAGATGGTTCTATGATTCTATGATCCTTCTGCCCCCCTCCCCATCACTGCTCCTGCCGCACCGCATTCCTTACAGGACTAAGTGGCTGCACAGAAAAATCAGACTTTGTCAGATTCAGGACTCATTTTTCATATTACACCTTCTCTGAAATAATAGAACATAATTTCTCCCTCCCCCCCCAATTTCATCAGCCTTTCAATCATCACAGTGCAGCATGGTTGCCTTTCATTTATTTATCTAACAACTAAAATGTGCACCTACCTCTAAAAGCTCCTTAATTACAATGCCATAAAAGTCTTTAGAAAAAAACAAAATAATTGGTCTTCCACCAAGCAGATGCACTTCTTGATAACTGAATTCTGCAACAAGCTGTATCCTCCTTGTTCTTTTTTTTTTAATGAATATTTCGCAATTTTCCTCATGTAGGGCAGCTTGTGTTCGACAAGCTTATATTTTTCTAAATGCTTCTTTTGTTTACACTTTCCTCCAGAAAAGGATGAGAGGACATTTACACCCCTGTACAAACTGATTCAAAGGATAACAAAAGAACGTTCCTCATTTGCAATTTTTTTAACACTGTACAAGTAACGTGAATGGGAAAGGGAAGAAATTTAGTCCATGAGTTATTGCTAAAGGATCTCTAGGCCTGGGTGAGTATTTTAGAGGGGGAAAAGAAAAAGGACAGAAAAGACATGTCTCAGTCTTGTAATTCGGAGGCTGGGAGAAACAGCAGTGATCCTCTGCTTTCTCCTGCCTGGATCTCCCCTGCTCCCACATCCCCACTCTGCTCTGCCTCGTCCCTGCGTGGGAAGGGGAGCGTGGCTGCAATCTGTGGCATGTCTTCACTCCTTTCACGGGTTGTCATTCCCCCCCGATGAAACCTTGCACTTAACTCAGGGGCCCAGGTCTGCTGGGGCTGCTGGAGCACATGATAGCTCCACCAAAGCCGTTTCTGTGACCTCCTGGATATTGGGAGTCTGGCTGCAAAAACACTTGGAAAAGAAAAGTCCAGCCCCCAGAAGGTGGTTAGGTAGGAGTCAGTAGAGCAGGCGCTGCTTTCTTTTCTGTTTCTTTTTAGTTGTTCTATTCACTTGTTTTTCTTTTTTTTTTTTCCCCCTCTAGTGGATAATGGGAAAGGAAAATGGAATTTTTTTATTTAAAGATTTATTTCAGTGGTAAGTCATTTAGAATGACCAAGAAAATGGCTTTGCGATCCAGAATATTATCTTTAGATGGAGAGAGGTACATATTTCCCACAAGAATGTTTTTTCACATATATCTCTACACAGAAAGTGTATTTGTACGGAGAATATGCATTGTAGAATATCATGCATCAGTGTGACTGCGTTATTATCACTGAAGGAGAAATCCAAGGATCCTGTACAGCTTGAAATCTCCTGACCCTGAGTGCACCAGGAAGCTGAACATGCTTTCTCTGCTTTTTTCCTCTGGTGTTTCCAGCTTGGCCATGCCTTTTAGATATTAACCATAAAACATGTTCTGCTGTTGAAAAAAAACAGTGTTGTCCCTCAAATGACCCTGTGAATGAGCTAGTAAACTACCAATACCTGATTAAATTTGTCCTTTAAGACGATGAGATATATTGATGGGAAAGGAGGGGGAATAGAGGAGTAGGAGGGAAAGGGAAGCTCCATCGGTTTGGGGGCTGAAGACAACGAAGGGATTTTGCACAAGTTGTGGATGTCCACAGCCGTGTCGTGCCAGCGTGACCGTCTCTGCCACCGTGCCTCTCCTGCACTCATGCAAAGCCTGGTTGCATACCCCCATGTCTCCTCCCAGTGTATTTCCAGACAAACCACAACTGCGCCAGCATGTTCACCTGGGCTTAAAAACCTGCAGAATGACTGACTGATGAGGCTGTGCAAAACTGGAGATCTTCGCAGTGAGTCATGAATCACTCCTCTTCATCTGTCCCTACAAGCCGCATGAGTTCTTTAAAGACCAGCACAAATTGAGCAATAATAGCTAATAAAAAATGTATTCCTTAAGAAAAATAGTTTCTAAAAATGTATTCACAGGACACATTTATTGAATCTAAATGAGAGGTAAATATGAACCCTGCTATCAGCATTCTGTCCTCAGATAAAATGAAGAAAAAGAAGTTTTCTTTTTCCACTGTTCTTTGCAGTTTTATTCTCAAATGCAAGCAAACAAGCGTGCCAAATTGTGCTCCTGCTCCTTTCATCTTTGCGCACTTCAAGGAAGAGCTCTCAGACATTTTCATTTCAGCAGATCAAATAGCAGAGATTTCCCCTTTATCTCTTGCCTTCCTCCTTCCTCCTCCTGTTCTGATATTACAAACCTGATCCAACCTTTTTCGCCTGAAACACAGGCAAGTAGAAAGCAGTTTAAGCTGCGTGAAGTGAGGCCAGCGTAGAGCCTTCTCAGTGACGGAGGATGGCAAAGGCTGTGCAGGTGGAGGGCACGTGTCTGAATGTCTTTATAGCAATCGTACAAGGTATTGTAAGAACATTTGCCAGCAAACAGACCGTTATGAAAATTAGATGTCCTGGAAGCAGAGCTTTGCAGATCTGGGATTCGCCTTTGCTTGCTTTTCAGACAACGTTGTCCTGGGAAGGGTTCCCAGGGGCAGTGTGAAGTAGCTGAGTTTTAGAGTGACTTTGCTCAGGGTCTGTAAAAACAACGCAATGCCTTACAAAGAAGTTCATTTCAAGGCTTATGATGACTTGGCAACATCTGTGAGTAAACCAGTGAGTTGGGGGTGTGATCTGAAGCAGAACAGATAGGAAATGGTTTTTCCAATCATTGAGACCTACACAAATGAGAAATGTTTCGATGGTCATCAGTCCAGCGGCTAAAGCACAGGGAAACCTGGATTAAGGTCACTGCCTTTTACCGTAAGGCGCCTTTCTTCTGAACCATACTTTCAGTTTCTCTTATGACTAGCATATACTTTACATATTCCTGTCGGATGTCCAGAGACATAGGGCAGCCTTAACCCAGTGTTTTGTAACAGTAACTCATGGGACACTGGAAGAAATAAAGAAACCTCAGCTGGATTAAGGAAGAATAATTTAGGGCAGAATGGGAATTGAATCCATGTCTTATATGTGTAGCTGGTGTCAGTCTTGCTCTAGTTTTGATAAGAAGTTTCATCCTGGATTTCAGCAGCTGTTCACCATAGGTGCTCTGCGGAAGCTGACCTGTTCTGTGCAAACTCTGGGGTTAAATGGCTCAGGATCTGCTGATAAGACAATGTCTGCTGTAAAATTAGCAGTCAGATGTACACAAAGTACAGGGTGTATTAACAGAAATGTATAGGTGATGTTCTCTGATGGATCTGTCCTCAGAGGAGGTAGGAGTCCCCATTTGCACCTATCTGCCAGGGGATTTCAGCCGATAGAACGTCGTGTTGTGGGAACTGGCAAATGTGGGTTCTTGTCCATGCCCTTTGCATGTGATCGGTGTTTATGGAGTTATTTGGTTGCTCATGGCAGCACAGATTTTCTCACCAGGGGCATTTTGCTCTCAAGTTAGAGCCCTTTTTCTCCCCAAGGTGTGGGAGAAAGCCCAAGATACTGCAGGCGTCAGGTGGAGGAACTTGTGCAGTATCTGCAACAGCCTCCAGCGGGGACAAGAGAAAGCCCTGCTTCAGGGTTGCCACAAGCTCCAGGCTCTTTTCAGCCTTTCTGGGAGTCTGCAGAGTGGCTTTATTTGCAGGTCTTTGCTGTTGTCATTTGATGGAGGCAGCTCAATATTCTTTTATTTGGGAATTTCATCACCTCTTCCATTAAAATTGCTCCAAGCGCAGACCATGATGGGCTCTGTCTTTCTTCCACATCTCTTGATGCTTAGGACCCATGGGAGAGTTGTTGGCTGAGTTCGAGGAAATGGTACAGAAGATACCATCCTGTCCAACATGGCCAAGAGCTACAGAGTCACAGCATACGCAGGATCAGCCATCCAAGCGATGTGCGCACAGCCACCTTAGGAGCAGGATTGTTCTCACCAAGCTTTAATCATCTACACACCTAAATGAGACCACTCAGCTCCTTTTAGCGAATAATTCATCTGACCTGAGACACCTGTATAGCTATCTTCAGGATCTGCCGTAGTCCCCGGACAGGACAGCTTCCCCTGTGGGTCACAGAGAGCCCACCCAAAATCTGCACTGCCTCCTGATGGCACTTCTTTTTCCTCACGGATCAAGAAAAATCCCTGGCACCCATCACTGATGTATCTAACATACTTGCTGTGAGAGCAGACATGTTGCCTGGGCAATGAACCCTGTGGTTTTCAGCGCAGGAGGCAATTCTAATTACACATCCATTGTTGCAAGGAAAAAGAAATTACTTGCATAGAATAATAATCTTCAAGAAGGTTTGAATGCAACCTCAGTCTTTCCGATGTTTTAAGTTTGATATCATCTTCACAAACACAGCTTTTCTGCATCTAATTTTAAAGTTCCAGATTTGTCAAGCCTTGCTTAAGTACTGATTCTAGACTGCGTCCCACTGCCAAATTTAGCAAAATCCAGAGAAGCTTAGGGATAGACTGAATAATTGTAAGTTTTTATAGAAGAATTGATCCATAAAGTACAGTTAGAATGAAAGAATATATTAACAATATGTTAAGCACAGTGTCAAACAGCCATGCAAGTACATGCCTTTTTAAAATCCAGACAAAGTAGCTCCCTGCTGAAACTCATGTGGCTCTATGTGCCTCTTGCTCCTATTACCCTGTTTATTTTATGCAGTAGCAGGCTCCACGGGACATTTTGCCCTGTTGTTGTACTCACTCCGCTAAATCTCACAGTCAAACTCTTGATGCTCTGTATCCCACACAGAGACCTCTGCCACATCCTGGATGGGCAATCTGGGTTTTGATGGTATCCAAGATCAAAACAAGCCTGGAGTATTTATACCTAATGGGAAACCCCCTGTGTTGAGGGGGAGCTGGACTGGATGAACTCTCATGGCTTTTCTGCCTACGTCTGCCTTCTGCTGGGTAGGAGTCCTTTTTGTAAAGGCGTGAATCATAGTTACTGTCTTCTCAGGAGGCTATTGAGTGTTTAGAAAGCTGTTTGTGAAGTTCATGGGGACTTTCTGGGAATATAACCACTTCTGTACCGTAAAGCTGAAGTGCTATAGAGCAGAGCGCTGCAGATAAGGAAATATGACTGTCCTTTCTTATCACCGCTCGTCCTAACAGGTGTCCTTGGGGTTGTAAATTTATGTGAGGGGAAGGCAAGAACAGTCTGAGGTATCTTTAACCTTATCGCAAATCTTTCCCAGGGCGGAAAGACTGATGTTACCATCAATAAAAGTTTGAATTGTGGCCCAGGTCCCTTTTCCTACTGAGTCAATTGCTCTGGAAAATGTGGTTGTTCCCACTTGGTTTGTGTGTGCTTCCTGGTGAATGGCTGGCTGTCCTGTGTTGCACGCAGACCCCTAAAATAAAACCCGAGCAAATACATGCAGAGAAATGCCCAATTCCTCAGAGGTTTGCAATTCCACAAAAGATAATTTGTGTGCCCACACTATTACAATTGTTACAGTTTTATTGCAGCCAGGCCAAAAAGTTGTCTTGGAAATGAGGTGAAATAATCCTTATTTGTCACTTTTGTGGGAGGAATGAATCATTCCATTCACTTGCCATAGGACCCTTGTTCATTCCGGTGCTTTATGCTCGTGGATATATGGTCTAATCATGTTTCTGCAAAGGAGGTGCTCGGGCTCGTGATGCGAATGGCTGTGCAACAGTGGAGGAGCAATTGCTGAGTCTGCTGCTCTCTTCTCCTTCTGAAAGACCTATTTGTGTTTGAATAGGAGCTTTCTTATCATACTATCCTAATTTTTTTTTCACTGTTCTCCATTAAAATCAGGATTTCCTCTCTCACCCAATTGTGCCATTGTGTCATCATGGAAGCTTTTTTTTTTTTTTTTAGGAATCCTGTGGTGAAAAGTGCAGTTCTGTGGAGCTGATGAACACTAGGCTATGTCCCACCTCTGCTTCTGGCATAACCTTTAGTGTCTTCAGCTTCCTCAGGGGTAAGGACCTCTGCCTGGTTTTTCTGCTCACTGCCCTTCTGGAGGGAAACCCCAAATGCTTTTCCCACATTTTAGACCCCTGGTTGTGTTGATTAGTGCACTGAATTCCTAGCTACACTCTGAGGCCACCTTTGATTCAGAGGAATGTTGCCATTTTCTAAGCTTGGAGCTTGGTCTTGCTGTCACCTCCCCATAGCACTCCTTCACCCAGGAGGGATGCCAGACACGGGCCAGCGGGGCTTCGCCTATGGGGCAAGGACTGTAGGGACCCCTGTTGGCATCACCCACCAGAAAAATGGAAGAAATGTTTCTGCCAGAAAGGAGAGAGAATAAAACTGTTTGTGCTGGGAGCAGGGCTCTGCCTAGAGCTACCTTTCGCAGCCCTTCTGCAGCAGGATTCAGGTGCTCCTTCTCGAAGAGGAACTATATAAAACTGTCAGTGGGGTTTTTTTTTGGAAGCAGCCTGGTGACTGGTGCTAGGAGCCAAAGATGCCTCCCAATTCTTCTGGACAACAGTCTTCCTCCTCAAGCAGTGAAGGCCTTGAAGAATGTGAGCTTGAGGGTGGTGAACCCCCGTTCTGGAAGGCTTTGGTGTTCTCCATGGGCTGTAGCATCACAACAGTGAGGAACCTCAGGAGGCCAGGCTGGCAGAAGTGATAGACTCATGCTCCCTTTACCCCTCAGTTGTCCTTAAGACTGTATAGTTGATGGGACAAGGTCTTGTGGCACACAGGAAGGACGTCCCGTTGCTATGGGATGCCGTATCCTACACCTGAGTTGGTTGCTCCCAGCTCTTTTCTTTCCAGGGGCTGTGTCACCACCATCTCCCTACAAGCAGTAGCTGGAATAAGAGCAATAGGTGGTCAGGCAGTGCCTTCAGTTATCACAGGGCTTTAAGGATGGCCACCTGGCCTTGTCTGGAGCTAGACCACCAACTGGGTACCAACATTCCCTAGTGTGGGAGTGAAAGATTACCCAAAGCTTTGATTACTTGGTATGTGCAAGGGGATAAGGCTATCTTTCAGACCAATGCAAACAGCTTCTCACATGCCGGGTGTCAGCAACCTCAAAATGCTTAAGCAAGGATGAAATTGTCTGTCATCCACGTTGGACTGCAGCTGTGGAGCATGCTTTTGGCCACAGGAGTCCACAAGCATCCAAGGGAGGCCCCTCTGAAAATACCAAATAAGTTCCCATTTTACCATCTTGGACAATTCTTCCATTTGCAGGTGAATGGGGGGGAAAAAAAGTACAGTTGCAAAGTCTGTCCTTATTGTTGGATGTCTCATGTACTCTTGAATTTCCTTTCCCAGGGCTGTGGGAGAAATTCTTTTGACTCTAGGGAAGAAGGAGATTTATGTATTTCTTATTGTGCATTATTTCAGGTGGGGGTGAGCAAGGAGGTGAACACAGTGACAAGGCTCCTTGGAGAAACACAGACTGGCACGGGTAGGGAAGTCAATGACCAGTCTGGGCTGTGGGTGATCCTTGGGAGATTTTCCTTTAGGACATGACTGTTGTTCATGAGGACTAAGTTCCCATGCACCCACCCTGAAACCCGACAGAAGCATATGTAATCTTCCTGTGCTCACTGAATACGTTTTCCCCTTCTGTCAAAAAAGAACCAAATGATTTAACAAACATATTTTTATTAAAAGGAGAAAAGCCCAGCAGGTGGATACAAAAGCTGATGATCCCCAGCACCTAAATTAGAACAAAACAGTCTACAGCCTTCTGGAGGGCTGGGTGCTGAGCTAGACTGTGCTTTTCCCCTCCTGCAGTGACCTTCACTTCCAGTTTAAGGGAGCGAAGTCCTGCAAGACAGTGAGATCCCATCGGGCTAAACGCCGGAGTGATGTGCTGCTTTGCTGCTTCTCACCCACGAGATGCCTTTCCACCTACAGGCAGCTCCCGCACGCCTCCCCTTACTCCCCGCTTTGCTCCCTTCCCCACTTCTGGCAGCCTTGCTAATAGTTTCTTATTTTAGCTGTTTGAAGAGTTTGTGTGACATTGAGAATTAAATGTACTCTCAGCTCACACAATCCTTTTCAGTGTTTTTTTCTGCATGCATGAGACTTATTCCAAGTCCTTTGTCCTACCCGGTTTCCCAGGCTCTGACCTTCACACCGTAATATTGGAAACAGCTGTGCTACTCTAAGGATCACGAAGAGAGTCCGTGTCCTTGTTTGAACCCTCCACCCCCCAGCAACTGCTGCTGGGGTGGTGGGGAGGTGTGGCTTTGATTTAATTTTGATGCTGTCTCTTTTTTATGTGTATAAACCCTCCTTAGAATGAGTTGGTAGGCATGGAATTAGGAAACATTTTTTTTTCAGCAGCAAGGACCCTAACAAGACAAATCCTCGTGTTTTTCTTTGAAGCAGTTCTGGCACAATGTCTCAGAGAGAGAAGGTGGATTCACATTTCTGTGGCTCCAAAAGACGTGATGCTGAGAAGGACTGTAATAGTGCAGGACAATCTCATCATTTTAACAAAATTTAGTGACTCTCTGCCAGCTCACCAGCACAGGTACCTGCTGTAAAAAAACCTGCAAGAAATACTTCTGGAGGAAAAGGAAATTTCAGGCAAGAAGTCCATTTTTTGTAAATTGAATGTTGCAAGTCATTTGCAGGAGGCTTTAAGTTCTCCCCAAAATGGCACCAAACACTACTTGGGGCTTTCCTGGGAAATAACTATGGATAGAAACTGGAGGAGACAGGCAGTGGGGTCCCATCCCAAGACGGCTGTATGTACAAATGCTCTTTAATTCAGTGCATGTAATTACTGTAATTAGGCAGGAAAGTGCCGTAATGGCTGCGCACAAATCCCCTCCTGGGTGTGTAACTTGTTATTTGTGGCTGTTAGGTGAGTTCTCGTAATTTCCGCCTTCACTTTACCGGGTAAGAGAGACACCAGTGATTATAGGAAGGGGCATAGATTTATAGGGACAATCAAGGAAAATAGGAGCTGTAGATTAAGAATAAAACTTTCTCTTTAGCCATTGCTTTTCTGCAGCTTTGCTGATGGATTAACTGAAATAAAGTGATTAAATCAAAGGGACTGGAATAAGCAGAGAAGATCCTGAAGCTTGAACTAATGTAATAAATATTTGCCTCTCATTTCTGCCTTTTGTTTGCAGCAGCCAGACCTGCACAGTGTATTAGCAAATGGGTGCATGAAAATTTGTATTTCCAAGCGTTTTATTTCTCTTGTTGTCATTTAAATAATGCCAAATTGAGCGTGAAGCTGACTGGGTGCATTTGCTATCATCAGAGTAAGCGGGCTGGGGAAGGCTATCCTCTCTCCCAGCAGTTGTCCAACCAGGAAAACTTGCTCAAAGGTGGAACGAGGACGTGAAGATGCTATTGCTTGTGTGGTACTAACATGCGCCTTCAGTTGATACCCATCAACATTGGATTGCACATTGTTTAACTTCTGCAAGCCAACAGGATGCGTTAGCTGGGAACCAGGGCTCCTACTACAAATGAGCATCAGCGGTCCCTTGCTCTTCCTTCCCACCCATTCCTTATCTCCTAACACCACTGATCCTGATGGCAGTGTGCCTAATAAATAGCAAAGTGAATTGGGGTCAAGCCTGTGTTTTGCAGGAAGCACAGTCACAGGAAGAGAGCAGAGGAGTGAGAGAAAGAGGCTGTTCTTTTTCCTTTTGAAATGACCTGAACATCAGCTCCTCGGCTGGTGTAAAACACCGTGAAGCACCGTCAGCACCTCTACTCCTGGTGGGCTCCACCAGCAGAGGAGCTCACCTGAGCCGTCAGAGGTGAAAGAAGTTCAACAAGATCAGGAAAAGCAGTCAGAAAGATGCTAAGGGAACTCCACACTGATCAATATTTCTCATTTATCACCTCATAAATAGTCCTGTTGAGCTGGCTAATTCCTGTTCTACCTGCCAAAGAGCTCTTGCAGTAAATTAAACCCGGGTGTTAATAGTATGCACGTGGCTGACAGACAAGCTAAATCTGTCTGCGAAAAGGGGATGTTTCCATCTACACCCGGTTCTTGTGAAATGAGGTTACCTTTGTTACCAGGTAACGATAAAAGATGGGTTAAATGCCAATGTCAGCTTGTACTCAAAATGTTCTGCGCAAGGAACACTGGGGCAGCACACAGTCCAGGTAAGTTCTTATTTAAACATATAAATGAAATTCAAGTGGCTGGCTGGGGTGAATCTCAGCCTTTGTGAATGATCTGATTGTGGCACAGGATTTGTCAGAACAAGAATTAAGAAAAACCCCAACAGTATGTTTTCATAAACAATGTGTAGCAAAGAAATGGTTGAATTCTGAACAAATAGACCCGTTTTCCCAACAGTTTTGTGGCAGGGAGCTGTGCAAAAGCAGTTCAGTTTTTCTCACTCGCTTTGTTGCTTCCTGGGTCAAGTTAAGGTTATCTGGAAGTTCAAAATCCTGAATATTAATTTACCCTTTAAATTGGAACTTTATCTTGAAATTTTATTTGTTTGTGTCGTGGTTTAACCCGGCTGGCAACTAAGCACCACGCAGCCGCTCGCTCACTCCCCCCCCTCCCTCAGTGGGATGGGGAGGAGAGAATCGGAGAAAAGAAAAAAAAAAGTAAGACCCGTGGGTTGAGATAGAGACAGTTTAATAAGAGAGAAGAATAACAATAATAATAATAATAATAGTGGTAAGAAAATATACAGAATATATAAACAAGTGATGCACAATGCAATTGCTCACCACCCGCTGACCGATGCCCAGCCCGTCCCGAGCAGCGATCACTCCCCCCGGGCCGCGATCACACAGCCCGAGCTGCGACCACTCTGCCCGCGACCGACCGACCGACTCGACCGACCCGACTGACTAACCCCCCCGAGCATGACGTTATGTGGTATGGAATAGCTCTTTGGACAGTTTGGGTCCTAGCTGTGCTGTACTCCCAGCTTGTTATGCACCTGGCCGAGCAGGAGAAGCTCAAAAATGTCCTTGAGCACTCTGAGCACTACTTGGCAACAACTAAAAACATCAGCGTGTTATCAACATTCTTCTAGCACTGAATCCAAAACACAGCACTATGCTAGCTTCTGTGAAGAAAATTAACTCTATCCCAGCCGAAACCAGGACAGTTTGTTTTTCTGTACTTCAAAAACAATGAACTCTTGATCTTAACAGTGGTTACCAGTATGTTTTTCATCAGAAATTTATTAATTAAAGGAATGCACATAGGCAGCCAGCACTGGGAATCAGAGATCTTGGCCTGAGTGAGGCTCACTTGTCAATATTAAATGTGAAATAATAGCATAGTCAATAGTTTCTTGCATTAAAAAAATAAACCACCATGAAAAATGTCTTTTCAGTCTTGAAAATGTGCACAAGTATCTATGCTGCTTATCAAAATGAGAGATGTTTTGCTTTGCCCTGCCTTGATTCTGCTGCCTGGATATTCCAGCAGCATTTAAAATGTAGCATGAAACAAAGAGTAAAATGGCTTTTGACTGCTCAGGGCCAGAATTTAATGGTATTTTGACAGAAAGGAACTTTTCCCCACCCTAACTCATAGAGGGGATGAATGCACATACAGGGATACTTTTATTTTCCACCCACTACAAACATCTTCAAGGGAAAGGACAAGATGGCATGGAGGATTATGGACTTTTTGTAAGCTGTTGTCATTTCACTCCACTCCTAATTGCTCAGATGAAGTTTATCTGCACAGAAGACATTGATTTCAGTGTATGAAGTTGTATGAAGGTTTAATTGATGTTATGATCAATGTACTTTATTTATTCCTGTCATTGGCTTTAAACTGTTCATGCTCCCGGCTCCCTGTGCTTGTATTTGGGAGAGACCTGTGTAGGAATATTGTATCCATGAAGCCTGCAATATTGTAGCCCATGTGTGTCATCTGAAAAGTTAGTTTTAGCAGTAAATACTGAGTTTTGTAAAGACCTAGTTTCAGGAACTCCATTTTCAAGTCTCCTTCTATGTATGGTGTGTACTTATGTAGAAGGGAATATATATATATATTTTTGTACGAAATTTCTATACATACTTTTGTTGCTTTGTTTATTTATCGTGCCTTTTCTTATTGCTTTTTCATTTCCATTTTACCCATCTATTTTGGATCTGAGTTGCTCAACACCATGAAGAGGATTCGTGGTGAATCGGATAGGTTGTGCTACTTTTCCATCTTTCCTGCCAGGGCTTGGGAAGAAACAGAATTCCAGGTAGATATTATCTTTTTTGGCAAAACCTTTCCTGGCAAAAAGAATCACTTAGGATGTTCTACAAATTTGTGTTAGTCAAAGGCAAAAATGCAGCGGGGTGGAAAAAAGGTTTGACTTTACATTTCAAAATAAGATGACAATAATTTCAAGTTTGACGCATTTTATTTTCTAGAAATATCATTCAGGTTTTTTTAGACCTACTTTAAAAAGCCAACCCTGAAAACATCTCCTGGGTCTGAAAGGAAGCTTGCATCTCCCTAAATCTTGGCCTGCTCCAAGCACAGATTTGCCATTTTCTGAGTCTGTTTGTGTTCCCAGATGCCACGTGCTTCTTGCTGAGAGTGTCTTTCTGAAGAGGAGAATGATAGTACCTTTATTTGGCGTAAAACGTCCCTAAAGGGAGAGCATGAAGATTTCTGTATGCGCTTTCCAGGCTGACTTTGCGAAATGGTGCAGTTTCACGAGTGAAAGAATAGCTGAGCGCTGTGCTGTCCAGATCATGATTTTGAGCATTGAAACCATTGAAAGACAGTTGAAAAGATTTTTGGAAGAGAAAAGGAGAAAAAAACCACAACCAACCCAACAAAACCCCACCAGTCAAACGGAGCCTGGAAATGCTGCCCCAAAAAATAACTGGTTGTGTTACTGCCCCCAGATAGGCTCAGCTCACCAAAGCCTGGCCCCCAAATGCCTTACGTACATTAAGCATTGGTCCCCAGATGGTACCGTTAGTGGATGGTCTCATTCTCAACTTGTTTCCAAGTGTCTGGTACGTTATTAACTCGTGCTTTTGCCTACCCCCAAACCTTGGGGGTTTTACCCATAGAAAAAAATCTAAATGGGAATCGAAGAGGTGGGTTCAGGAGGGAAAAGCTGACTGTTGAGGTCAGGCAGGCAGTCATCACGGGGACTGGGCCCACGAGCCAGCCACCCTGCTGATGTGGGGGGTAGGAGAGGGAAAAAAAAAACCCAGGTGGCTTCACTGTCAGTTTTTGTATCTGGGGAAGGTGTGTTTGCATGGGCACTCTTGGCCAGGACAGGAGGCTCTGCTGCAGTGTGTGCTCTGAAAGGACCTCTGTGAGAGATGCACTCCAAACCCAGGCGGTGAAGCCTGCCATGGCAAACACCCTCCATCGCGTGGCTAGTTCAGGCCTCTGTCCCTGGGAGAAGGCTGATACTAAATCAGAGTGGAAGAAACTGCTTGAAAGAACTCAGACAAAATGTGTGGGAATAACCACATGTGGGAAACAGCATGGTGCTTTGCTGGAAATGGGATGGGATTCCCTGTATGGCTACTCACGTCGGGTACCTCTGGCACCATCAGGGCTGGATGCGAGCACCGGTGTTGCAGTGCAACGATGCAAGGAGCAGCAGGTGTGGGGCATGCAGGGCTGAAGCACCACCCAAATTCTCTCCCTTGACCCCATCAGTTTTACTGCTCCCTCCTGGCTGCTTTTCTACTCCCAGCAGTTGGAGGCCTCAAAGCTTGATAGGCAGCCAGCTACCTAAATATGATGAATGTGCTTAGCAGGGGGGATAGGGAGAGCAGCACAGCCTACTGGGAAACTGGGTTTTATCATGCATCTGTCAACACGGAGAGGAAGCATTCAGCGCTGAAATCTCCACGGGTGGTTCGTGGGGGGTTTTTCACCCCCCTTCAGCAGTTAGATCCTATAAGCAAATTATACTTCAAAAAGGCTTACTGAAGGAAAATATTAAATGCCCTGAAACAGGTTTTAGGTGGGTATCAAGGGAGCACTGTAAACTGGCTGTCTAGTAAAGATGACTCTGCACCTAAAGGCCTTGCACATCTGTAAGAGCAACCTTCACCACCTGATTCTTGAGGCTGGGACTCTCTTGCCTTTGTCCCAAGGACCCTCCTGCTGCTGTACCACCTGCAGAGCACTGTGGGGTCTGCTCAGATCCCCATATCAGCCTGTAACAGCATCCCACAGGGGAAAAAACCTTAAAAAAACCCAACACAGAACCCACAGAGCCAAGCAGCTTCATGGAAGGATGAAACTTATGCAAACAGAGATCTACAAAAAAACCCAGGATTAATAAAATATATCCTGCCCATGCATTATGAAACACATCTGCCTGCAGAGTGAAATGCCAACTTTAATTTTTACTTTGGCTTGGGAGAACTGGTTGGGATGAAAATGACTGCACGCACTGGTGAGCAGCCACCTGCAAATGTTTGTGCACACCTTCTTTCCCCCCTCTTTCTTTTTTTTGGGTGTCTGGCTCCAGCAGAGGGTTTGTGAAAGGGGCTGGGAGTGCACAGTTGATTTTTTTTTTTTTTTTTTTTTTTTTAATGCCTTGGAGATTTGAATTGAACAGTCTATAATCCAGATGGAGGCACAAAAGAATAAATGCAGCAGCCGAGCCTGGTGGTCCATCTAGTCCAGGCAGATTTGTTGGGTAGGGTTGTAGGAGCGATGCCCTCCCTCTTCTCCGTCCTTCCTTCCCATCAGTGGCGCAGGATGTCTTGCTAATGCTGTGTGATTGAAAAGCAGACATGAAGCTTCACAGCCCAGCTCGGTAACCAATGCAGCTATTTCCAGGCCAGTGCTTTGAGTGATTCCAGAAGAAAAGTATTGTGGCAGAAACAGAATGACTGCTCCATGCAGGAAGGTTCTGCTTGGTCCCTGCCAGTGAGTGCCTTGCAGATGGAAACAGGATCCTTTCTAGCCTTCACCGTTTGTGGTCACCTTAATGTACTTCCGCATCTTCGGTATCTGCATCTGTTACCGAGGCCTCTCCTTGAGCAATAGGGCGTGACTGTGAGTTCCATGGATTGGCTCCTTCTGTACAGAAACAAACACACATCCTTCCTTTGGTTTGCATTTGTTGGTTTTTCTTTCCACTGAGACTGCAAAACTCAGGAGAGAAAAGTCTATTGCCGGGGTTAGAAAGCTGCTCTGGCTATGTTGCATATCAAATTTTTAAACTGGACCAGGCAAGTGCAGTGAAGTGCATGTGGTACCCACCAGCTGTGGAATTACAGCTCTTTAGTGAATCATTGCACTGCTCCTCCTGCCGCAGATCTCCATCTATAATGGAGAAGGGGTTAAATGCTCAGTATAGAAAACAGCAAGAGGAAAATTGGGAAGATTAGAAATGAGTGCTCTCACAGTCCCCCCCCGGACGCGCGTGTTGCTGTCGCTGGGGCTGTTTCTGTTGCAGCAAATGTCGGGCAGCTTCTTATGGGAGAACCTTCTGCTCGACAGAAAGCCAGGTTTTGTACTTTCAAAGTCAGTCTTCAAAACTGCATCAATGAGCAAGTAACAGAACCTTCCTGCTATAAATATTTGAACATCAGTTTGTTAATTTTTGTTACTCTCAACATGGATTAATTGCTATTTTATTATCAACTTCAGCTTCTATTAGTTTAGGATTTACATCTTAAATGATAATATCAGACTTCATCTTGAATAAAACATTTTGCAACCCAGACGAGTTCATTAAATTCTTGAAGGTGAACCGGCAGATTAAAGGCAGCACAAAGATCCTGATGTGGTTTACAATTACAAGAATACTGATTTGGAGTTTTATAAAACAACATTGCGCATTTCAGATGGTTCAACTTCAAACAGATTGTGATAAATACTGCTGCCTTTTGAAATGCTGCTGCTCCTTCTTATCTCCCCTTAATAGTTAGACTTCTGCACCCATCCTCTCCCTCCTCAAAAGCTAATGAGGTGTCATTTTACATTATTAATCACACAAACAACTAAGGATGTAATGAAGTAACCCTCTGCATGTTGCTCTTTCACCCAATTAACCTCGACTGGTGTTGGCTTTATCCCCGTGGTCCCGGCATGGGTGTTTGCAGTGGCAGGCCTACCACAGCCAGCCGTCATCATCGATTGCTCTGAGCAGTGAGGCCAGAAAGAGGGGTAGGTGAAGCTTGCCCTGCTAACTTGATTCCAGTAAGAGATGTAGGAGATTTATCCAAAGGTGGATGGAAACCCATGGAAAACCTGTTCGTTGCATCAGGAAGACTCACATTATGGCTGGAGTAACACCGTTAATGGCAGTGTACCTACTATGACGTATGGGAGGCATAATCGGACCAGAGAGTACACACACTTATCTGCCAGAAAACATGGGATTAGTTATTCTTAATTATTCATAGCTGCTGTGATTAATTATCATGTACACACAGGTTAAGGACTGTACAGCTGAGCCTCCTTTCTGGCTCAGGTCTAAAGCCTTGGTGTCTTCTGCCTCCTCTGTGCAGGACCTGGTACCACGCAGCCACCCTGGGTGAGCTGAACTAGCAGAAGGCACTGGAGAGGTCTCGTGAGGACTGCAGATTTTGGGGCTACACCTTGAATGCTGGGTTCAGAGTTGGGCCCCTCACTCCCAGGAGGACATGGAGGGGCTGGAGCATGTCCAGAGAAGGGCAACGGAGCTGGGGGGGGTCTGGAGCCCAAGGCTGCTGGGGAGCGTCTGGGGGAGCTGGGGGTGTTCAGCCTGGAGAGAGGAGGCTGAGGGGAGCCCTTATCGCTCCTACAACTGCCTGACAGGAGGGGGGAGCTGGGGGGGGTCAGTCTCTGCTCCCAGGGAACAGGTGATGGAGGCAAGGGGAAACAGCCTCAAGTTGTGCCAGGGCAGGGTTAGGTTGGATATTGGGAAAAATTCCTTCCCCGCAAGGGCTGTCAGGCACTGGAAGGGGCTGCCCAGGGCAGGGCTCGAGTCCCCACCCCTGGGGGTATTTAAAAGCCAGGCAGAGGAGGTGCTTAGGGCCAGGGTTTAGTGGTGGGATGGCAGGGTTAGGGGAACAGTTGGACTTGATGATCTTAAAGGGCTTTTCCAACACAAATAATTCTATGATTCTTTTCTATCTGGAGCCCTGGGTGCAGGAGCTGGTCTGCAGGACTTTGTTAGACACTTGCTTCTACTGTCCGTATTAGGTGGAGGACAGAGCCTCAAGAGAGCTTCTGGCTCTGCTCCTCTACAAGCCATTGTCATTGGGGCTGTGTCCCAGGGATGGGGACAGAGAGGGTGGGTGAAGGCAGAAGTTTGTGTTCTGAATTTAGAGGACTAAACAAACAAACACATGTGGAAGAAAATAGCACAGGGCTTAACACAGGGAGAGGGCTCTCACCAGTATTATTGGAGAGGTTCATTTAATCCCAAAGAGATTCAAAGGGATAACAGCACAGGAGCAGCTCTCCAGACCTCCTTACCCTCACTTGCTGGAGGTTACGTGGGCTTTTGGGCAATTGATTCATCTGCAGAGCTGGGGGGAGTTGCATGATCCAGGTGACTAACAATGAGATTTAGGGCTGACTTTATTTCACTTGAGGTAGTTAAATCTGATGCTTTTATCCCCCAGGTCTTCTGTCAGAACCTGATCCAAGTTAGTGGATTTTTTCCTGTTGGGGGATGCCCAGTGACCTTACATGAAGTGGTCTTGGCAAGTCAGACAAGCAGGAGGCCTGAACAAAAAAGGCAGCTGATATAGCGGGGAGGGCTGGGATCAGCTGCCCCTGCCCAGGGGCGCATGCTGCGGGAAAAGCTTTTGCTGCCGCCGTGAGCATTATGCCGGCTCAATGGCTGCACGGGAAAATCTCTCTCAAGGGTATAGTCAACCCAGCACTACTTTGCATTTGTTTTTACGCCTTGATTTTGCCTTCAAAAAGGAGGGTCTGAGTAATACTAGCTGTTCTGAGGTTAACCATGCATAATCATTGCACGAGCAGACTGTCTTAACTTGGCGTTTTCTCCCAGTGCACAGGGTTGGTTGCGTTTCTCCAGTCCCAGCTCTGTATTTCTCTGACTCAGAGGATCTCTGCTTTTTTAAAAGAAATGCATAATATTTCTTTGTCCAGGATTTCTTGGAAAAATCTCGAGTTTTCTCTCAATGCATGCTGCAGATGCAGAAATTGGAGGCAACTATGAGCCATCCCCATTTAAGAAGAGAGTACTTGAGCTCTAAGCCAGCCTCATGATTTATTTATTTATTTATTCCCCAGGATTTCAGGGTTTTGAAAGCCTAGGGAGCAGCTCTGAATCCTTACCAAGGAGGACAGGAGCGGGCAGTCACCAACTCCTGATTAAGGAGCGGGGAATCTGGCAGGGGGGAAGGAGCGGGAAACTGGAGGGGAGAGCAGAGGGGGACTGGGAGGGTGGCAGCCGACAGCAGTGGGTGATGGCGATGCATCCCTGAATCTGAGCTTTGCCCACCAGTTTCTCCAGTGGCGCACAGCTGAGCACGGAGCCACCGCTATGTAATCCCTGGCCAGCAGCCCAGGCTCGCGGCCACTGCTGAGCCGTCCCTTGCAAGCTGCAGCACGAGGGCTGCTGAAGTATGCTCACATGAGGGGGGCTGCGGTGTGCCTCCATGTAGGCTCTGAAGTTGAGACTTTAATTACATTAATTAGGTGGGCATGCTTTACATCGCAATTGTGTTTTCATGGCCATTTAAAATCTGTTTAAATGTTTGCAGAGCTTTCATAGCTGTTAATTAACCACTGGATGCAAATATGTAGAAGGCGAGAACGCACACATTTTGGGTGCACACACACACACACACACGTTCCTCCCCACACACCTCCCTGCTGTCATAGAATCATAGAATTGTTCAGGTTGGAAAAGACCTTTAAGCTCACCCAGCCCAACCGTTCCCCTAACCCTGCCATCCCACCACTAAACCCTGGCCCTAAGCAACTCCTCTGCCCGGCTTTTAAATACCGCCAGGGATGGGGACAGGGCAGCCCCTTCCAGTGCTTGGCAATGCCATCCTACAAGACCCAATGATGTCCCTGCTGAGAAATGGTGATTGCAGTGCCTGCCCAAAGGAGTTTATTCCCATGGGCTGCTGGTGATAGGGGGGGTCTTGCATTTGGGGAATGTGGTGCTGTAGTCCACCAAGACACCCAGTGAAATCTGGATTTAAGCATATTTTTGCTCAAGATTCCCAAACTGTGCTGGGAATCAAGGCATAGTCAGGTTAATTGGCGGTGTGTGTGTGTATGTGGTTCATGGTAAGTGGAGAGTTTGATTGGGCAAGGGGAGTGATTTTTAACTGAAAAGGCAAGGGCCAAAAGTTGTTTCTAGTACAGGAACCAAAGTAATCCAAATTCAGAGCAGTTCACACTGAGATCTGGTGCCAGTTTGGAGATAGTTTTAGCTGTCCTTCACAGAGAGAAAACAGAATTAGTGTTGCCTTGGGTGAGACCACCTGCATCTCCCTGGGATGGTTTGAGTATCCTGCAATGCATCATTCCATGACTTTACAAGAAAAAAAAAAATACACCTGTGGAAATAAAATGTCTGTGGTATCTTGGGACATTTCACCAAACCAGAAAGTGTTCCTGGATTTTACATAGGGAGCAATGGACGCTCTCCAAGTCAGGTGGACCCACCAGCCCTCCTTGAAGGCGTGGGTGCCAGACGTTGCCAACACCACTCCATGCTCCTTTCACTTTTGAAGTTAAACTTTATGGGAAAACTAACACAAAACATATTCTGATCACAGCAACTGATTTTAGGGCTTACAGCCTAATTACATCAATGACCAATGTAGTCTTCCACTACTCATTTCAGTTGGACCCGCCAGAATTATATACCGTGGGTTTTTGTGAAAATAGTGTCTCTTCTGCTTCCTTTGACCACTTTGGGCTGCTTTGCACAGTCTGTCAGGTAGTTGCAGAAAGCTGCAGGGTTTTAGTAATGTAGCAGGAACAGGCAGTGGTGGATGTAGCTCTCTGTCAATGCCATGAGGTTACAAACAGGACAGGGAAATCAGTGCAGAGGTTTTTCATGGCTGAACATTTCCAGGCTTTTTAATTTGTAACCCAGTGGTGCAGACCACATTGTGTGGGCAGGGGCCAGGGCTGTATGGGGGCATGTTACCTGATTTTTTGCTCCCTAAGAATATTATTTGGTAAGCATCTTTGGGAAAAGGGCACCTTGCAGTTGGCTGTGAATTCCCATATGTGCCTAAAGCTAGACAAGTACTGCTGGTGTTTGGGTTTGGGTTTTTTTTTTCCTTCTTCCAAACTGAAACATTAGAGGGAAAAAAGATTCAGGTTAAAGAAACCCAAAAAACGATCCTCTTCCTTTCAGTGATTAAAACCTAAAGAGCTGCCACTGGCTTCAGAAAAGCATTTTTTTATCAACCCCAAGTGTTCTGTGTCCCCTTAATAAGAAATTTTATCTTATTTTGGAGTATTCCTCTTTTTAATTTGAAAATATCAACCAAACACAAAAAGGAAGAAGTTTCCACTCGAAAACATTGGCCTGAAAAGGTTTAGTTTCAAACACTTTCTCTCGTTTTGCCAATGCAATGCAAATCCAAGTGGCGCTGATCCTTTTGAAAACCTGACTTTTATTGAAGTGGGCATATATAGCTGGGCAACCCCCCCATTGCTCACTCCTGCCTGTAATGCCACAGCAGGATGGGTGGCTGAATTGGTCCTCTCTGATGTGGTGCTTTGGCCAAGGACCTGAGCGCTTCCCTGTGCACTCAGCCAGGCTCCTGCGGCAGGGACAGACGGGGAACACGTGTTTCCATGTCCTCCAGTGTTGCCTGCTTGCAGCTGCTCAGGACTACTTGCAATGAAAAACACCAAAGCTGATGCCAAAGCTGTGTCAGGGCACCCAGGACGCATCCTATCCCCTCTGAGCTTGCAGGGTATTTACTACCTGAGCAGTTTTCTGAGCGTCCCCTGCTTTCCCCAGACTCCTCCCTCCTCTCCTCCTTCTCTTCCAGCTTTCTCAGACTCCTTCCAGCCAGTGCACCACAGACTTGCACTCCCCTTTGGGCAGGCAGTAGTAGCAGAAGCCAATGAAGCTCAAACATATTTGCTGCTACCTGAAGGGAAGTCACAGGCCCATCCTCTTGCCTCCCTTTCCTATGGCTCTGTGCAAGCTTAAACAAAAATCTGCGGGGGATCTGTGCTTGAGAAATCACTCTCTTCTGCATTACTGAGCCAAATTTGGAAGACATCTGAATTTTGCCTGATGCAGATCTTTTTAGGTTCCATTGAAATTTTCTTAAACCAATATTATACTTGTGGAAGAGCATTTTTGTCCATCTGATTCCCACAACCAGGAACAGGGAAGGACATACAAAACGATGCAAGTTGAGGACGCATTCATCTTCCCATGAGCATCTTCCCTACCTTTGTTCCTTCCTTGATGGGTTTGTTCAGAGGGTTTTGTCTCAGGTGCTTGTGGCAGCAGGTGAAAAGAGACTGTGTCCAAATAAGAGCATCAAGTCTTTCTATGGGGATGCGTAGCTCAACTCATGTAATGCCCCGTTGCCGTACCTGGCACCCAAGCTGGCTCCCCAGCACCCTGGAGCACAGATGGACTTATTCTGCTTTGGCAAGGGGCAGAGGAGCAGGTAGAGCCGGGTCAGCACGTTGCCACCTTGGGCACCACCTCAGCTCCCCTCTGTCCTCTTTGCTGCGAGCACTGGATGGTATGCTGGGCCCCAAACAGTCTGCTTATAAAATAACAAAGTTTAATCTTCCTTTTTTTCCATCTTCTTTTGACTTTCAGTATAAATTACCTCATCTGAGGTGTCACCAGAAATTGATTTGTTATGCTAAATACTTGCCAAATAAATAATGAGCTCCCAAATTAGTCTATATGCAATAAGACAAGGAGTGAATTATTTCTAGTGATTCCTTTTATCATGCAAGGATTAAATTATTTCAGTGCTCCGATTCCCAGGGCCAGGTTGTCTCCGAAAAATGTGCTAGTGACGCTTTAAAAACACCAAGCCCCCCTCTGTGCTCTTTTATGATATTAAATGTCACCGCTTCCCTCATTTTATCACATTATTACAACCTTTTTTTTTTTTCCCTGGAAGGAATCAAATTAATGAAAACTGAAAGAATCCAAGGTGTCTGCCTTCATCTCTCATAAAATCATCTTCCACATTACAGAACAAGTTCTGAGGTGATGCCACAAGGCAAAAGACCAAACCAATTTAAATAAGGCTGATTACAGCCTTTAAAAAAAAAAAAAATCAACCCAAATCTGAACAACATTGATGCCCATTTTAAGGTACTGATAAAGAGGCCAGAAAATTTATTTGGCAGAAATGCTTTATTTTGTTTGCTCTGCTAAGGTAGAGCAGACCCGTTGCTTGGTTATAAAGCCCTGTATTTTCTCATCTCGTTTTATGGGCAGCTTCTAGAGGTTGGTTTTGGATAGCCATCCTCCTGTTGGTAACGTATTCCTACCATGGCACTTGCAATCATGGAGCAGAAGACATTGGTAATGGAGTATGAAACTCCACTCCCGGGCCAGCAGTGTCTGAAATCTCTCCTGTATTGCCTGCCAGATGTGCAGAGGGCCTCTGTGAAATGAGCTGGGGACACCAAAAGCAGGGTCAGAAGAGCCAACAAGCGAATGAGCTGCAGAGCCTGGGCAGCCCTCTGGTCATTAATGTGGTGGGTGGAAGTGCAGCTGCCTTCAAGTCAGCACTTCACCTTTCTGCTCCTGTACCCAAAAGACTTGAATGTGTTCGGCCTTGAGGACTACAGGAAGAACTTCTGAAACAGATCAGGTAAGAACAGGTTGCCAACTGTTACCAACACTCAGCACAACACCTTCAGGGATATGAATTCAGGTCTACAGATCTTCCTCCTGGTGTCCCTCATTGCTGGACCACAGCTCCTGTCTTTCTGGACCAGCAAGCAGTCCAGACTGTCTCTCTTCTGCAAGCAAAGAGGACTTCTCCACAGCTACGAGCACTCCACTTTTCAGCACAAAGCCTGGGAGATGCAGTCCCAGCAGCTAATGCTCAGCCTGGGGGCTCAAGAGGTGCAAGGTACTTTGGAGGATGGGCCAGAAGACCCAGTTATGATTGCTGCACTAAATTACCAGTTGCTCTTCATTGACTGTAAAAAGTCCTGGTGGGACTCTCTTCCTGGACTGAAGCAACTTCTGCAAATGTCCAATGGAGAAAAGAGAGACCAAAAACTGAGGAAGTTGGAAAACTTGGAAGTAACCCTTGTTCTAAGAGAAGGAGAAAAATCATCACCAGGGGCCAAGTATGCCTGGTTAATTTTGATGCAGATTTCTCTGCTGTAAATGGAGATGATATTAGGATTGCATTAGACAGTAAATATCACTTTTCAATAAAGTGAGGTGTGTCCACTAATGCTTGAAGATGCTTGTTATTATTTATTGATATATAAAGCTGCTATATGAGTTTTATTTAAAGGAATGACAGGCACCATTGCTGTAGTTGGTTAATGTAACAAAAGAGTTTCCTATTGTACTAATGTCACCTTACTAAAGCTCTTGTCATTATTTTTTCCCCTGTAATGTCTTGCTACTGAGGGTAATTCAGCACATATGTTCGGTTCAGTACTGCCTTCATGCCATTCACTGAGATTACCTGACTTGTGGGTGACTTGGACTATGAATTGCAATTCAAAACACTTAAAACAAAGTCCTGCTGCACAGAGAGTGCCTCAGTGACTGTGTATTAGGTGCTTGAATTCTTTAGCCCCTGGGTCTCAGGTTGAACCCCCTGTGCCTGGAGCACGGTCAGAGACTGCTGTAGAGCTGGGTCCGTGTCTGTTCCCAACTGGCTGCTCCTATAGGGGGTCTTGCCTCTGTGAGAAGCATTTCCCCACTGCTCCACAAAACAGAATGTCTAGGAAGTTACCAAAATTGAGCAATTTTGAACAAACATCTTCCAGAACCCTGGAGCCTTCTCGGGAGTGCTCTGCCAGCTAGAGAGCTCTGTGGCTGGGACTGGCCAAAGCATTGCAAAGAGGTAGCTGTAGCAAAATGTTTAAATTTCTTAGCCTGCAGCCCTCATGTGTAGCCAGAAATACCTTTTTTGCTTCCCATTTCATTCCTCTTGCTATAAGCCAATGATCAGGTACTTTCCAGCCTTGTACGCAGTATTGCTGTAAAGTAATTGCCACTTATATCTTTCTGTGGAATTGACACTCAAACTGCTGTGGGCACGCCCCTTAGATTATAAGATTTCCCCTTTGGAATGAGCTCCACTGCTAAATCTGCAAAGCTATTTGCTATTCATAAATGAACTGTGGGGGACACTTGATGAACCGAGCATCTGCAGCATGGATGACCACCAAGTGGGATGGTGCAACCACCTCCACTCAGCACAGCCTGGTGCAGAATCAGTCCTGAGGGCAGCTTAAGGAGCAAGTGTAACTGTGGGTGCCAGGGCTGTCCTTGCAGACCCCTCCCAGAAGACATGCAGTGGGAACAATGTGTGTGATAACTCGTAGGTGGCTTGGAGGTCCAGCCACCCACTGTGTGCGTGGGACTAGGACTGTGGCATTGCAGAGCTGGAGAATGCATCCTGCATGTTCAGGACACCACGTGCAAGCTCCTGGTGTCTTACATATTCACCTGGCCTGGACCTGTGCTTGGATTGAATGGTGTCTCCAGCCAGCGGGTACCATAGCACAGGCGAGGCTGCAGTGGCTGTGCCATCTCCTTACCCGAGCAGGGAAATGGTGTGTTCAGGCCTCGCTGCTCCCATAGCCTCCTCTGCCAGCTGTGGTCCAGCCAGCCCGTGTGTCCAGGAACGAGGTGTCTGGATGTTTAAAAAACATGAAAATTACTATAGCCACTTGGGAACTTCAGGCCATCATGCATTTTGCATGCTTTTTAACTGCTTCCTGCCTTTTAATTTTTTTTATCGCCGCTATTTCTTTTTTTCTCCAGAACTGAAAACGTTTGGTTTACACATTTATTTATTTATTTCAGGTTTTTTAAAGGAAAAGCTTTCTTAAAGTTGGATTTCAGTAGCCCTGGTCAGGGTCGGCATTCCCTTGCAAGAAGTGAGGTGATGCCCTCCAAGCATCTCGATGCAGACTGGCAAACTGATCTCTTTATAGAGGCCTGTTTGTGTGTATATATATATATATATGTGTGTGTGTGTGTGTGTGTGTGTGTATAGACCTGTTTGTATGGGTCTGCCTGGGATGTTCAAAGCCCTGCTCTGCTGCTGTTTCTGTGGTGCAGACACCTGGTATGCACAGGGCAGAGACGCTGTAGAAAGTTGGAGGTGGTTTAGAGATGGAGGGTGGCAGTTGCTGCCGCACACGATTCAGCTTCCCATTGCTAAATGGGTGCTGGCATTAGGGTAAGGCTGGGTTAGAGGGTGGCTGGCTGTGGTGGAGGATAGGGGCATATGAAGGGCGGGTGGAAGGGGGGATGGAGGCGGGTGAGAGGCAGCCTTTGCCACTGTGCGGTGATGCTGCCAGAGCCCCAGGGTGGTCCTGGGCTTCAAGCACTTGCCTGGGGCTGCACCAGCACAGGAGCTTGTCCCACTTCTTACACAGCGGCTGGTTGCCCCATGTTGGAAGGTGATGGCACTGCCCTCTCTCTTAAGGCTAATTCTAGTAATAGTGGTGAATTGCTTAGTTACCATGGTGATGAGGGCCCTGGGAAAAGCCATCCCTGAGCAAACACTCTCTCCTCTGCCAGTGGGATTTTGTGAAAAACAAGTGGGCAGAGGGACAGAATGGGGCTAGACTGCGTGTTTGGAGTAATCCACTGTGCTGGCCTTCATCAGGTGACACCCTGGGTGGAAAGCTCTAGGCAAGTGCTGATGATCGGAGATGGAGCAGACGAGGGTGGCTGCTGCCCTGCCGAAATGCAGGCCCTGGGGACCTGCTGGGCCCTTGCTTGCTCTCGGACCTGACCCTTCAGTGCAAGCAGCAATAACTCCCTCTCTCACACTTGGTGATTTGCTTTGAATGTCCCAGACTGCTTCAGAAGGTAACACCTAACAGTGTGAAGTATAGCAATGAAATAAATTTCGTTCTACTTCTGTTGTGAAGTGACACAGGACTGAGGCAGAGAAATGGGGGAGAGAGGAATAACTGCAAGAGGGAGGAAAACAGAGGCTTCCCGCTGTGCTAAGTCTACACAGGGTCATCTCGAATACAGCAAGCAATGAAGAGATTTCCCAAACTAAATGTATGAAATCCCCCACCACCACTTCCAGTTTTAATGGGCAGGAGGTGACCTGAGAAGGCCCGCTTGCTGGGCTTTTGGGAGGGCTTACCAGTGCTCTCAGGAAGGTGCACACTGCTGGAGAGGGTGCAGAAAGGATGTGTAGGAGTTACATGGAATCAATTTCTTAGAAGTTTTTTTTTTAAACCACGATTATGAACTGTTGATGTGAAAATGCTAACAGTACATTGAATACTGCACATTATCCAACACCGTCTTAAGACATGGCCGAACTCCTCCATGCTGAAAGCACAGAGAAATATATGTAGTCAAGATGCTTTTGAATTGTGGCTGCCATCTTCTTCCTGTCACCCTCTGAAGTTTCTAGGAATGGTGCAGGTGGAAATAACTGATTTTGCTGCTTATAATAGGGAACAAAAGTATGGAGAAATGACTTCCTACGCCCATGGGTTGGGGATGAGGCAGCAAGCATTTCTGGCATGAACTGTGTCTTCTAACCACGATTGCTTTTCTCCTTAAACAGAAATTTTGAGGGGTCAGTTGTGTCAGTAGCAGCTGTGAAAAGGGGAAGTGTTGGTGGGAACTCCAGGCAAAGAAAGCATGGGAGAAGGACACAGGTATTTATTTCAGGGGGGATAAAACCACCTGTACTCACCACCCTTATCTTTGCAGTACCACAAGTGCTTTTAC
The DNA here is from genome assembly GCA_034008185.1 of Gorsachius magnificus. Lineage (NCBI taxonomy): Eukaryota > Metazoa > Chordata > Aves > Pelecaniformes > Ardeidae > Gorsachius > Gorsachius magnificus. The sequence continues at coordinate 11,933,729 of CM067091.1, forward strand.
TTTCCCAGGTTTTCAACAAAGACCCAGCATCCACTGAAAAGCCTTTGAAGCAAGCCTGTGCTCCCTGAATATCAAATCCATTCCTGTTAGTCGTTACAAATTAGTTTCATAAAATAAGTAAAGACCTGCATTGTCACCAGAAGTTCAAACACTTTCCCTGTGGGTTTGTTGTGGTTTGTTTGGGGCTTTTTTCTACTTTCTTCTCCAAAATTATCAATCATTTTTTGGTTATTTCTGAGGATCTGGGTTCAAGCCGGTGCAGTATGTTGAGATATCCCAAAGAAGCAAACAAGGAAGAAAACAAATAGCAAGTTTGGAAATAGAACCAGCAGGCATATGAGAACTGCAAGTAGGGGCGTTTTGAATAATGATGCATCTATATTTGTGCCCCATGCACGTTTATATGCTTGCTGAGTTTTTATGAAAATGATAACTTTGCTGCAAATTATGGTGAAAATGTACCTGCTGTCACAAAGGCAACATTCTGCTTGGGAACGGAACACATTCTCCTTCCAGAGTTATCTTACTGTAGGCTGAAAATATGTGAGAAAGTTGTACCAATTCATAATGACCATGGATATTAGGCAAAGCGCAAGAATTTGAGTACCACAGAACATGTTTACTAAGTGTTTAGCCCAGGACAGAAATTTCTACGTGTAACCTTATAATCATAGAATCATAGAATGTTTTGGGTTGGAAGGGACCCCTAGAGGTCATCTAGACCAACCCCCCTGCAGGGAGCAGGGACACTGCTAACTAGATCAGGTTGCTCAGAGCCCCATCCAACCTGGCCTTGAATGTTCCCAGGGATGGGGCCTCCACCACCCCTCTGGGCAACCCGTGCCAGTGTTTCACCACCCTCGTTGTAAAGAATTTCCTCCTTATATCCAGTCTAAACCTACCTTGGTTTAGTTTAAAACCATTACCCCTTGTCCTGTCACAGCTGGCCCTGCTAAAAAGATTATCCCCATCTTTCCTATAGGCCCCCTTTAGATACTGAAAGGCCGTAATCAGGTCTCCCCGCAGCCTTCTCTTCTCCAGGCTGAACAACCCCAACTCTCTCAGCCTGTCCTCATAGCAGAGGTGCTCCAGCCCTCGGATCATTTTAGTAGCCCTCCTCTGGACCTGCTCCAACAGGTCCATGTCCTTGTGCTGAGGGCTCCAGAGCAGGATGCAGTACTCCAGGTGAGGTCTCACCAGAGCAGAGTAGAGGGGCAGAATCACCTCCCTCGACCTGCTGGCCACACTTCTGATGCAGCCCAGAGTATGGTTGGCCTTCTGGGCTGCCAGCGCACATTGCCGGCTCATGTCCAGCTTTTCATCCACCAGCATGCCCAAGTCCCTCTCGGCAGGGCTGCTCTCAATCCTTTCTTCCCCCAGCCTGTACTGATACTGGGGGTTACCCCGACCCAGGTGCAGGACCTTGCACTTGGCCTTGTTGAACCTCATGAGGTTCACACAGGCCCACCTCTCCAGCCTGTCCAGGTCTCTCTGGATGACATCCCGTCCTTCTGGTGTGTCAACCGCACCACTCAGTTTGGTGTCGTCCGCAAACTTGCTGAGGGTGCATTCGATCTTGCTGTCTAAGTCATTGATGAATATATTAAACAGCACCGGTCCCAGTACGGACCCCTGAGGGACACCACTCGTCACCGGTCTCCATCCGGACATCGAGCCATTGACCACTACCCTCTGGATGCAACCATCCAGCCAGTTCCTTATCCACCAAACAGTCCACCCATCAAATCCATAGCTCTCCAATTTAGAGAGAAGGATGTTGTGGGGGACCGTGTCAAAGGCTTTGCAGAAGTCCAGATAGATGACATCCATTGGTTTTCCCTTGTCCACTGATGCTGTCACACCATCATAGAAAGTCACTAGGTTCGTCAGGCAGGACTTGCCCTTGGTGAAGCCATGCTGGCTATCTCGAATTATCTCCCTGGCCTCCATGTGCCTTAGCATAGCTTCTAGGAGGATCTGTTCCATGATCTTCCCAGGCACAGAGGTGAGGCTGACAGGTCGGTAGTTCCCAGGGTCTTCCTTTCTACCCTTTTTGAAAATGGGCACAATGTTTCCCTTCTTCCAGTCCCCAGGGACTTCACCTGACTGCCATGACTTTTCAAATATCATGGAGAGTGGCTTGGCGACTACATCGGCCAATTCCCTCAGGACTCTGGGATGCATCTCATCAGGTCCCATGGACTTATGTGCGTCAGGTTCCTCAGGTGGTCACGAACCTGATCTTCTCCTACAGTGGGAGGGGTTTTGTCCTCCCGGTCCCCCTCATGCCATCCATCAACTCGGGTGGGGTGAGGAGAGAGGTTCCCAGTGAAGACTGAGGCAAAAAAGGTGTTGAGTACCTCAGCCTTCTCCTCATCTGCTGTTACCAGCTTGCCAGTCTCGCTCATCAGCGGGGGTACACTTTCTTTAACCATCCTTTTCCGGCTGATATACCTGTAGAAACCCTTCTTGTTATTCTTTGCATCCCTAGCCAAGTTTAGCTCCAGCTGAGCCTTGGCTTTCCTGACCCCATTCCTACACAACCGGACCGCGTCCCTATACTCTTCCCAGGATGCCTGCCCTGCTTCCACTGCCTGTGCAGTTCCCTCTTCCTCCTTAGTTTGACCAGCATCTCTCATCTCAGCCATGCCGGTCTCTTCCCTTCTTTGCCCGATTTCTTACACCTGGGGATCGAGAGCTCTTGCGCTCTGTGGATCACATCCTTAAAGATCTGCCAGCTCTGTTCTGTTCCCCTGTCCCTGAGGACCGTTTCCCAGGGAGTCCTTCCGACTATCTCCTTGAGGAGCTGGAATTTTGCTTTTCTAAAATTCAGGGTCCTGACTATACTCTTCATTCTTCCCATTTCCCTCTGGAGCGTGAGCTCTACCAGCGCATGATCACTGCAACCCAAGCTGCCTCCGATCTTGACATTTCCGATGAGCTCACTTGTATTGGTGACCACCAGGTCCAGTATTGCATCCCCTTGGGTAGGGGTGTCTATTACCTGGCTTAAGAAGTTGTCCTCAATGCATTTGAGAAACCTGCTGGATTGCCTACAGCTTGCCGTGTTGGTTTTCCAGCAGATGTCAGGGTGGTTGAAGTCCCCCAGCAGGACGAGAGCCTGAGAGCACGAAGCCTCCCGGAGTTGGAGGAAGAACGCTTCGTCAGTCGGCTCCTCTTGATCTGGCAGCCTGTAGTAGACACCAACCACCAGGTTCCCTTTGTTGCCTCTCTCTCTGATTCTTATCCATAAGCTTTTGACCTGCTCATGGCTATTCTTCAGGGCCAGCTCTTCACACTGTAATGATTTCTTGATGTAAAGGGCAACGCCTCCGCCCCTCCTTCCTCGCCTGTCCCTTCTGAACAGCCTGTAGCCATCAATAGCTACATTCCAGTCATGGGATTCATCCCACCAAGTTTCCGTAATGGCGATCAGGTCGTAGCTTTCTAGCAGCACGATAGCTTCCAACTCCTCTTGTTTGTTTCCCATGCTGCGTGCGTTTGTATAGAGGCATTTCATATGAGCTGTCGGCCTCGTCACCTTCGTAGCAGAACACCCCTCATTTACTTTGAGGTGTTTCACGGGCTTTTCCTTGTTGGCTCCTACTACCTCAGGAGCCTCCGGCTCACCTCCGCCAGACTTCAACTTCTCTGCAGTGCCCCTGGCACACTGCTGGGCAACAGGTTGAAGGCTCATACTAGCCCCCAGTCCCTCTAACCCTTGCGTTTCATCCCCTAGCCTGTCACTGACAAGCCCAATAGGTTCCCCTTCCCCCTTCACATCTAGTTTAAAGCCCTGTCAATGAGCCCCGCAAGCTCCTGGGCAAAGACCCTCTTCCCCCTTTGAGAAAGCTGGCTCCCATTTGACTTGAGCAAGCCCGGTGCCGTGTAGACCATCCTGTGGTCAAAGAACCCAAAGTTGTGGCGGCGACACCAGTCACAAAGCCACATGTTAATAGATTGAGTCTGCTCGTATTGTCCCGTGTCTCTGCCCACCACTGGAAGGAGCGAGGAAAAAATAACCTGCGCTCCAGATTCCTTCACTAATCGCCCTAACGCTTTGAATTCTTTTTTGATCACCCTCAGGCTACTTACTGCTACTTCATTGGCACCCACATGGAAGAGCAGCAAGGGATAGTAGTCCGAGGGTCGGACCAGGCTAGGAAGTTTCCTAGTGATGTCTCTAACCCGGGCTCCTGGGAGGCAGCAGACCTCCCTAAGAGCAGGGTCTGCCTGGCATATCGGTCCCTCCATTCCCCTCAGATGGGAATCTCCCACTACTATTACCTGCCTCTTCTTCCTCGTGGATGTAGTGGTGATACGACGGGGAGGTCTTTCTGATCTTTGTGCCTCCTGTGATGTGGATAGGTCTACACCTACCTCATGCACCACCTTGTCTTCCACCTCTAGAGCCTCATACCTGTTATGCAGAGGCACCTGGGGAGAAGCAGTGGGCAAGGAATGGGTTCTCCTCCTGCCCCGACTGCAGACCAGTTTCCACTCACTGCAGCACTTAAACCGGGTTTCTGACTAATTAGTGCTGTCAGAACAGTGTAATGGGGCTAGAGCATAGCGGGGAGATAAAGGTAGGTGCGTGCAGGGCTGTTTCTCTTTCAGTAGTATAGTCTTAAAATATCAAGATCTTGAAGCTAGATGATAATGGCCAATATCCACAGCTGAAAGCTGTTCCACGTGCAGCTAATGTGCAAAGCTTTTTGGGAAACTCAGCCCAAAGTCTAATGGCAAATGATTTGAGTCCTTTCAAAAGGATTAATGGACTGTTAATGTGCAGGCCACGGTGCAGCCATCATGAGAAGGGCTTTCCAAAAAGAAAAGACCAGTTTCAAAAGCACCAGCCCATCAATACATTTTTTTCCAGGCTGCTCAGATATTTCCCCCATTCTGTATCACTCCCCTCATTACTCTGGGACAAGGTGTGGTGGGCTGCTCTAGGTCTCCTGACAAGAGAAAAACTTTTCCTTAGTCCATTTTTGCTTCAGACACCGAGCCAAGCTCTCCTGCCCTCCCTTCCTCTGTGTCGCTGCCTTTGCTTTCCATTCACCAATATTTATCTCTTGCCTTCCATCTTTTAGTATCAGGGATGCACTGTGAAACATGACTTTGGCTCAGTGGTCTATTGTCAAGCCTGCCTGGTGAAACATATTATGGATAGGAGCGAATAAGCTAAGAGCAGGACTAAGGTGGATCTGCCTTGATTTATTTCTCTCTTCTGTGTCTTGCTTTCTATTTCTTCTGTACCACAACTGCCTGAATACAGCCAATTTTTAATGGGTAGACATCAGTGAGCCAGGGTTGCTCCATGAATCAGAGGGAGCTGAAATTCTGCAACACCAAAGACCATTTTCAGAAGTAATCTTTTTTTTTAGGCCATTTTTTTAATTCTAATTAAAAGTAGTGTCTAGACGTATTTCTGCATGTAGCTTGCCTAAGACACATTGCCAAGCCCCAGATGTGGGGCCAGGCCTGTGCAATCCACCATTCTCAGCTGTCCCCTGCACAGGCTGGGCAAAAATATAAAGGAAAAACCTCACCTCTTGATGCTGCCTTCCTTTCTAGGGAGATTCTGATGTACCCTTGTATTGAACAGCCCTGAAGAGCCCGTATTCTTGAAAATTACAGCTCTTAACTCTATTTTGTCTTCCTGCACAGTGGTTTGGGACAGGAAATACAAATATTTTTATGCTGCTAAAATGAGAGGGAGCATCAGAAAGTTATCAGCTGTATTCAGAAGCTGGTCAGGCTGCTCCTTTATGCCTTAGAGAAGGATACTTGGAGAGCACAATTTTCTAATTTTACATCATGTGTGAGGAAAAGATTGGTCCCCTTCTGAAAAGAAATGGGACCTGACATTTTAAGCACCATTATCTGTGTTTGCCTCAGCATCTTCATGTCTCAGCATTGGCCGTGACTGGGGGACACGGGCAGATGGAATGAGGAGGTCAGCCATGGGGGAGAGCTTACTGACGCTCTCATTAAATAGCACACACAAATTGTAGTGATTTGAAAAGACCAGCAAAACTGGCTGTTAGAGTCACTGGTATGGAGCTGCAACGCAGCCGCATATGGACAAAACCTTCTGCGTCACCAGTGCCTGGAGTTCACACAACTCTATTCTTCAGCACAGATGCAATGAAAGGTTCGAGCTATTTTCATGTGGCAGCAAATTGGGGGCATTTGCTGCATGAACCACAATAACTGGCTCCCATTACTCAGTTTATGGGGTGAACTTCTGCACACTCATTCAAATTCATCTGCTTGGCAAATTGGGAGCGTTCACTGGTTCATGAATCTCCAGATATGTGAATGCGACCAGCTGGGGATGTCTGTGGGCACAGGCTCTTTTCTTTTTTAGCTGCAGACTTTAGTTTAGTAAAGCATGAACAGAGCCACGATACCAGTCACTAGTGTAGAGTCATAAATTGTTTCTCAGAACGCCTCTGGAAAAAGGGCATGCCAAATTGCTTTACAGCGCATTTGTGATAACAGCAATGAAGACAATGCCATTTAAACACAATTTCCCACTAACGTAGGAATGGGGTAAGGGGATACATAAAACAAATAATTAACGCCTCCTGGATGAATCCAGTTCTGTGCACGAAAGGACAACAGGGAAGTAAATAGTGGAATAGGAGGAGCCAGCTTTTCCTAGCAATTGCTCTTTCCTTAAAGAGGAAATTAAGTTTTACAAAATGACATTAAACTGAGCGCCAACTGATTTCAATGGGGTTTTGTGGTGGTTTGACCCTTGCTGGATGCCAGGGGCCCACCAAAGCTTCCCCATCACTCCCCTCTTTAACCAGATAGGGGAGAGAAAAGTAAATCAAAGGGCTCGTGGGTCATTTGTCAGTTACCATCACAGGTAAAACAGACTCAACTTGATAAAATTAATTTAATTTATTATCAATCAAAATCAGAGAAGGAGAGGATAAAAACTGCTGAATCTTAAAACACACACACACACACACACCCCTTCTCCTGGGCTCAACTTCACTCCCAATTTTCTCTACCTACTTCCCCCCAGCGGCACAGGGGGACAGGAATGGGGGTTGGGGTCAGCTCATCACACGTTGTCTCTGCTGCCTCTTCTTCCTAGGGAGAGGACTCTTCCCCTGCTCCAGCGTGGGGTCCCTCTCACGGGAGACAGTCCTCCACGAACTTCTCCAATGTGAGTCCTTCCCATGGGCTACAGTTCTCCACGAACTGCTCCATCATGGGTCTATAATTTCAACAGGGTGCAGTCCCTCAGGAGCAGACTGCTCCAGCATGGGTCCCCTGTGGGGCCACAAATCTTGCCAGCAAACATGCTTTGGTGTGGGCTCCTCCCCCCACGGGTCCACAAAGTCTTGCCAGGAACCTGATCTGGCACAGGCTTCCCACAGGGTCGCAGCCTCCTTCCTTCGGGCATCCACCTGCTCCAGCATGGGGTCCTCCACAGGCTACAGGTGGAGACCTGCTCCCCCGTGGACCTCCATGGGCTGCAGGGGACAGCCTGTCTCACCAGGGTCATCACCACGGGCTGCAGGGGAATCTCTGCTCCGGTGCCTGGAGCACCTCCTGCCCCTCCTTCTTCACTGACCTTGCTGTCTGCAGGGCTGTTTTCTCTCGCATCCTCTCACTTCTCTTCTCTCTCTGGCTACTGAGCTACAGCCAGGTTTTTTTTTCCTTCTTAAATATGTTATCCCAGAGGTGCTTCAACCATTGCTGGTTGGCTTGGCCTTGGCCAGCGGCGGACACAGGGAAAACTTCTGGCAGCTTCTCACAGAATCCACCCCTGTATCCCCCCACTACGAAGACCTTGCTACACAAATCCAATACAGGTTTGAATTGATTTCTGGCAACTAGCACTGATGAAAATGGCCAAGGGAAGGCCATTGAGACAGATGTCTTTACAACCACTATAGCTGACTGGAGATGGGAATTTCTTCCCTGAAATAACTTAAAAGATATGTATACGGTAAAGTGGAAGTAAAACTGCTGTCTTCTGAGGGGGGACAAACATTTTGTTAGGTTGTTTTACAAATATTAAACTAGGCATTTCATTTTTTACTTCTTAAAACTTTTTCTTGAGGCTCCCCAACTTTCCTGGAGACCTGGCTCTTGGTGAGGGGAGCCAGGGTTTCTGGCCTCCTGCTTAGCCTAGAAGCTCTGATAGATCCAGCTCTGGTAGATCCAATGCTGGACAGACTGGGAGTCTGGACCCAGACTTTGGTGTTTGGAGCCAGGTCTCCCGGGGCCCACAGGCTTCCAGTGGTCAGCATGGTCTGCCAAGGAGATGGAAACCTGTAAGTCCTGGAAAATACAGCTGCTGAGCTGCTCTGTACAGGGGAGTCTGCGCTCCCCTCCAGCTTACCACAATGGAAAACGCAGCAGTTTTCCACCAGAATTTCATCACCATCTGCATGTTCCTGCAATGTGTTTCAGTGCTGAAGAATTTACCTTTTTCACTGAAGATGTGGTCTGTTGGAAAATTCCAAGCTAGCTCTAAAGTTTGCAAATTCTGTACACCACAAGCAACAGTATGGAGCTTCCTCAGTGAACTCCTTCCGTGGCACGCGGCTTCATCACGGCCACTGGAGTTTGGTGAGGACTGAATTGTGTGGACAGGTCCTGAACTGGCACCTTCTGTCCAACTTAGACCAGCAAACGTCCAAAACCAGTGAATTTTGAACCTTACTGGCTCCTGTGGATTTAGAAGTGGTGGAGCATGAACTGTTGAGTAGACAAGGTATTTAAACTGCTGTTCCTTAATAAGGTCCATCCTTCCAAACAGTCACAGAATGGTTATTAAGGAAGTATTTTATTCCCACAAAAGCAACAAGACACACATTTAATACTCTTTCTTATCAATATCATATCTTATAACAGGCAAATCCTGACAGCTTATTATCAAACTCACAACCCCTTAGTAGAAACAAGATAAGTGAGAGGGATCAGAGATGACTTCCCAGGAGAACAGCTCGCCCTTTAGGAAAACCCTTTTTTGAATTCCTGAATGATTTACATCACATATGTATTTGTAAATTACTCATTTGCTATGTACCACATATTGTATTTAATAACTCTTCTTCCTTTGGTTAACATTGTACCCATAGCCCTCCCTGTCATACAGTATCACCAGAAACGTGGTGTTGCCAAGCATTAGCATTGCAAATACCTTGGAAAACCCGGTCTCGCTTCACTGGAGTCTTATAAGGAGATTTGCCCTACAAATCCGTATTACACTGCACATTCAACATGTTAATACTCTCTAAGGCTAATTGTTCTTCCTCTGTTAGTGGGAACAATATGCCCAGTCTTACGTTAAAGATGGAGCAGACCATACTTATTTAACTCTTATGCCCAGAGTCCTGTAATTTTTTTATGTTTGATGGAAATTAAGAGACATACAGTCCTTGAATTAGGTCATGAATGGAGCACATATATGTGAAGTACCACTTATCTTGCAGCAGAGATGTGGCCAGCTGAGTGCGCAGCCCTTCCCCAGGCTGGCTCTGGATGGAGTTCTGTGGACATGGAGAAACCTCCCCACTCTCCAGTAGGAAAATCTGCACAGCCCTGAATCAGCCAGGCAGAGTGTGATCACAGCAGGGATTACAGTACCAGCTTCTCTTGTCTCATGGCAATGACTTCTCTTTTCACTTCTGTAACAAATGCTTCTCCTCATCCTGGGCTGGTGGCTTAACCTTTCTCCTGGGATGCCCTGCATGGAAGACTGGTCCTTGACCATTCGTCGTCTATGACTGGGATTCACCTTCCAGTTCAGTAGCGGGATAAGAAAGGAATATCAAGGGCCTTGAATTGTGTTCCTTGTGGTTTAACACCACCTGGGCTGTGAAGAAGCAGAGCTCCTTTGCGTGCATCTGTGTACCGAGTCAGAATTTTCGCGTGAGATCTCCTGGTCCTGCTGACAGCCTTGGCAGTGGGGCAGCACTACTTGAAATTGGGGGAGTGATGGCATCTGGGTATGTTCAGCAGCTATTGGCATAACATAGTTAACAGGGCAAAGCAAGCCAGAAAGAGAGCTCCCCATGGCCCTTCAAACCTCAGACCTGCTGCACACGTCTGCCCTTTTGCTAAATAAATGCAGTTAATAAGCACACAAAGAATGAGAGAATTTCCTGGCATTGATGAGGGCTTCTGCTTGCGATGCTGCTCTGGGAATTAGTGGTCCAGGCATGATAGAAAACCTGTCGTCTCCCTTTCTGCTGCTGGTCAGGGGCAGCTGAGGATGTCCCCAGCTTCCAGGCAAAGCAAAGAGGGGAGGAAGAGGAGGGAAAAAAAAAAAGAAGAGATGGAAAAAAGATATATAATACCACTATTAGGAGATACTGACCCTGGAAACCTGCCCTGGCATAGCATGGAGGACCTGAGGCAGTGCTTGCTGAGAAGAAGGCTCCCAAAGCCCATTGGCATGACCACAACATCGTTGTGGCACCCAGGCGTGATGCTGCCTCCTGCTACCTGAGGCAGCCACAATGAGCTAGTATCATCTGGGTTGTCCCCATGAATGCTCAAGCAAATCCCACCCTTAAAACAAAGGACCTGGAGTAGCTGCTTGAACCTGGTTGGTGCCAGATCCTTCCAGGCACCCTTGCCCAGGTCTTGAACCCCACCAGCGCCTGGCTGTCCCCAGCCACTGCTGCTGTCCTCACAGCCTGGGAAAGCACACATCACTGCTGGACTTCTGCACAGTCTGAGGGTTTCAGGTTTACAGGCATGGAGAAGAGCAGTGAGGATAGAGGAGGAAAAGGCTGCTGAGGGTGGGCATGCTCATGCAGCCTGTTTAGCCATAAATGCCTGTGGAGAAGGGAGGAGGCTGCTATTCGTGGGGAGATAAAGCCCCATGGGGAGAGTGATTTAAGCTACAGAACCAGAACAATCTGGTTAATTGTACATTTTAGTTGCAAATGAGGAGATTCCTTGATATATGATAAGGGAAGCTCTTTAACAGCTTCCCCTGGGGAGCAACGGAAAAGCCACTGTTTTTAAGGCAGAGTTAAGCTGGTGAGATGGGGGTCAGAGGGAAGAGGATTCGACAACAGAGGAGGATCCTTCAATCCCCCTCTTACTGCATTCCTACCTCTGCCCCTTCCCTTGATACACCAGCAATGGGCTTTCTTCATTTAATGATCATGTCACTGATTAGCATGATAACAATGAAAACAGGGACACTGCTTTGGCTCTGTCGCTGTCCCCACTGCCTTCTGCTGTACACCCTGGAGAGGTAATAGATTTCCACGTCCGAATTCCATGTCCGAACAACATTTCTAGTAAGTAAAGGATAACTATTCAGGTTAAGCCCAGGATCATAGATGCTCTCTAGACTGTGAAGTGGTTGTGCTGCAGTAGAGCGAGTTTGAAGGGCTGTGCACGGGGAGGGAAGGTTCGAGGGGAGATGGGAAGATTGATGTAACTGCAAATAGGCATGTGCAGCACGCATCATGTCAGGGAAAATATGTTTTATAAAACTCATACGCAATTTTTAAGTGTTTTCTGCGCTACCGTGGCTGGCACCTTACTGCCACGGTTGCTGATACCTTGTCTTTCAGAGGCTGATGAGAAGCATGGAGCCGGGAGGCACCAGCCCAGCTGAGGGGTCAGCTGCAGGTGTGGAGGGGTAGCGTGGCACCCCGTGATACTAGGCTCTCCGTTAGAGGGATCACGAAATCAAATGCAGGGCTGCTTGCCAAGCGCATTGGGACTGGCAGAAGGTGCAACCCTGACATGAGTGCATCTTGCAGATCTGCATCAGCTTCCCGGTGAATAGCGCTGTCAGCGAGGCACTCGGCGAGAAAAAACCCACTCTGCAGAGGGCTCTGATGACCTAGACAAGTTGAGTATACCAGTTGGCACGCCCCAGGCTTCAAGACAAGTGTAAAACACAACAAAAATAACCCGCTGCTTTTACATTGCCTGAGGCCAGTTTGGGGCTGACTGCCTGATCCGAGGCCTCTCTCTGTTCCTTTAAATAGAGCCACATTGGGAAAAGCATCACGTTGGATTGTCCTCACCAGCCACTTGCATTTGCTCTTAATTCTGTGGAAGAAATGCTCCCTCCTGCCTCACCCAGCCTTGGATCCCTGTGTAGAAAAATGGCTTTCTCTGGCGCGTTTGTTATATGCAGCTGCATGAAACTCTCAGCCTGTTCAATTAAAGAGCCCGTTTTCCCATTAACTGTCTCCTTAGACAAATGTGAAGTGTGTTTAATGTTCACTCAGGATGAAGCCAACATGTTTCTCCTGCTGTTTTACACTTTCTTCTTAGTAGGGATTTGTTGTCTCTGACTGTTCAAATACCTTCAAGTCCCCCAGCATTTACCATAAGGAAAAGGTAACAAGTGTGGTGACAAAGAGTGAGTGCCAGATAAGCCTGGGAAAATGGATTGCTTTAATAGATGTTACTGAGGCCCTTTTGCACCCTGCCTGACGCTGAGCAACCACCCCATCCATCACACTCCCTCTGGCTGAGCAGCAGCATGCCAGCCAAGCTTTAACAGACCTTTTCTCCCCTCTTCCTATTAGGCAAAGTGCTGGACTGGATCTTCACCTTTCCTGACGTTCCGAGGAGAGGCAGTTGAGAAAGGGCAAAATAAGCAACAGTTCTTCTCCATAGGCTCAGTGTTTTTTATTAACAGGGCCTGAGAATTAGCTTCTTCCCATCACTGGTACCTGGCCACATATTAATGGTAATTACTGATAAAGTATTCTCTGAGCCTTTATTTTCCTTTTTTCCTTTATTTCTTCAGCACTGTTTTTCTATTAATCAAGTAGCTGAGAAAATTGATGTAGATTCTCACCTGTATGAAAATACTTTGCCCAAAATATGAGGCTCACATTGGGCTGATGTATGAATCCTTCTCTCGTGGACAGCAATAATCACTCTGTCATTTTTCAAGCTGCAATTCAGCACTTCTGCATTTGCCACTTGCTGCCTTTCAGCAAGTTTGGTGTCGGCCCCAAAATGGGGCAAAAGAAGGGAGGGAGGAGGACGGAGCTCCTCTGGGTCTGATCCTGGTCTTACCTATGTTGTAAAGATGTACAGTGAGTAACTTGGCAACAGTACTCTCAACTAAAAGCAGCCTCAGACTCCACAGCAGCTCTGGCCCTTGATTTCTCATCTTGTTCCTAAACCAGCCTTGTCTAAAGAGCAGTGATGACAGTGTGTTCGTGTGGGACCAGTCTGGCTTGGTGTGACTGCCCAGGCTTGACAGGACTAGCCTGGCTCCTCTTGGAGCCCAAGGCTGCTGGGGAGCGTCTGGGGGAGCTGGGGGTGTTCAGCCTGGAACAGAGGAGGCTGAGGGGAGCCCTTATCGCTCCCTACAACTGCCTGACAGGAAAGGGAGCTGGGGGGAGTCAGTCTCTGCTCCCAGGGAACAGGTGATGGAGGCAAGGGGAAACAGCCTCAAGTTGTGCCAGGGCAGGGTTAGGTTGGACATTGGGAAAAATTCCTTCCCCACAAGGGCTGTCAAGCACTGGAAGGGGCTGCCCAGGGCAGGGCTCAAGTCCCCATCCCTGGGTGTATTTAAAAGCCAGGCAGAGGAGGTGCTTAGGGCCAGGGTTTAGTGGTGGGATGGCAGGGTTAGGGGAATGGTTGGGCTTGGTGAGCTTAAAGGTCTTTACTGACCTAAATGATTCCATGATTCTATGATTCTTCCTAAGCTCTGGGTGCAAAGGAGCAGCTGTTCCTCTTGGCCAGGATGGAGGCTCCTGGGTGCTTTGCATTAGCAGTAAATAAAGAACAAGTGAATTGCAAGCAGCTGGTGTGATGTGAAGTGCTCCAGTCTTTGCCCCTTTCTGGCCTGAAGGCAGCCATCCTGCCCTTGGAGCATTGCAAGCATGAGGACCACCCCCCCCCCCCCCCCGCTGCCCTGACATTTCCCCTGCAGAGCCCCTTTGCTGGGGGCTGAGGTGGCATTGGACTGACACAAGAGGGACCCTGGGAGCACTCGGTTGATCTGTGCTCTGAGATCAGGCCCCAGCTTTTCAGTACAATAAGTCCTGATTTATCCCTGCAGATAAATATCTTCAGCTCAGGAGGACTCCATCACTGTCAAGAGTGAGGCACTTCCCCAACAAGTGGCAATAAAAACCTTTATAGCACTTGCTCAGCACGACAAATCCTCTTCATCCTGCTTCAGTGGTGGCTTTATTGCCTCTTCCCTGGGGGGGGCGGGCTGTACGTGTCAGCCCAATCATACTGTTGGGGCTGTTGTGGATGAAGCGTTGATGTCCTCGTCCTGGGCTATGGCCACAAGGCACGTCTCTGGTGTGTTATGCAGTTCCAGCATAAGCACTACCCAGTCCCTCTTGGTCCATAGATCCAGATATTGTGAAGATCTGGCTCTAAGCAGTTCTGGTTTGAACTGGAATGGAAATAGATCTGATGATAACAATCAAGGGTGTGCCTTAAGGACTGACCATTTATTTTCTAAGGTTTCAGCTTGAAATACTAAGTTCCTGCTCTGTCCTCCATGGATGTCACTCACTGGAATTACACCCTACTGATCGTAGCAGAAAAGGGAATTAGAGCTACAGCTCATGCCAGGATGAGGGGGTGTTAACCCTTTTTGTACCCCCAGGATGCAAAGCATCTGTCAATACCTAGCCACCCAAGAGAAAATTTCTGACTAGTGCTACCAGTGTCATAAACTTACAGAAATGCCAAGAAGACCCCCAACCATGTCAGCAGCTGACTATCTCAATAGGTTACACTGGAGTTCTCCTGTCTTCTATAGCACCATGTTTCCCATGGTATCTGGCCTTGAGACCATGAACAGCTGGTGGGTCTGATGACCCAGAGAGGGGAGAATGACATGGAAGAACTCTTGAAGATCATCCGTTAACACCATCTCTCCATTTCAGGCACACGGTGTATGGGGAAACCTTTGCACTTGGAGCTCTGTTGCAACATCTTAGAGTCAATACTGATGGTATAAGCAAGAAAATTAAAAAGAAGCATCTTAGGGATAGCAAAGCTGAGTGACATGCAGATGAAGAGATGTTGAATACCTGGGGTTGCCAATACCATGAAGACAAGGGATAAAGGTTACCCAAGAGAGATGCCACAGGAGGGGGCAAGGTTAGGCAGACCCAGGTGCCAGGCAGTCCAACTTCTTGTTGCACTCATGCCACCCATGGCATGGGTGTTCCTCTGGCCCCATGTTTGCAGCCTTCATCATCACTGTTGAATTCCTTAGGTAAGACTGAGATCCTAATGTGGGGAGGGTTTGTGGTTTGTGGGGGTGTTTTTTTTTGGTACAGCTGCCTTCTTCAGACCCCCAGGTCAGGACTCTGGGGACAGCAGCCTTTGCAGAGCCTCTGCTCTTCATCCCTGTGCCCCCAGCAAGGGTTTTGCACTGGAGCTGATGAGGAGGGACAGCTTTCCCCGAGGAGATGTGGTGGGTGGCATCAGTGCCTGCGCTTTCAGCACACGGGAGCCGGAACATCCTTCACCAGCAGTGACGGAGGTGGAGGGAGGGAGGGAGGCAGGGAGGAATGATGCAGCGGAGCACCAGCCTGTTACCCCTGGCTCTTTCATCACTTCTCCTGTTTCACAACACCCAAGCAAGCTTTACCAGCCCCATCCTTTTTTTGTTTGTTTGTTTCTCCGTCTTTCCCCTGCAGACAATATGAACAACTGGGATTTCTCTTGTACTGGGGGCTCACTTGGGAGAGCAGAGCTCACTCAGCAAGAGCAGAGCTCAGTGATGCCCAACCCACCCGTCCTGCCTGTGGCAGGACCCCAGCAACAGCAGGGCTGGCAGGGTGGGGGATTATTTCACCCGCTGCAGCCTTGCTGCTCTTTTACATCAGTCCCAGCTCTCCCTCTCCAGAAAAAAGCTCCAGGTCTTCCCTGACCTCACCTTTCTTTCCTACTGGCTTTCCAGCTTTTGCATTCCTTTGCCTGCTGGCTTAGTGTATGCAGTTGTTGCCTGAGATATCCCCGTACTCAAACTTTACGAAGATTTAAAGCATCTCTTGAGGTTTTGAAAGACTTCTTCATTGTAAATAAAGTTAAATCCTTCTACCTGCAAAGACCTATTTAGACTATGAAATAATCCACTGTGGTCAGATGCCAGCTTACGCTGCACAAACCCGCAGCATCTTCCAGCAGATGACCTTGGTGCTTTTTACTTTCAGGGCACAGGATTTCCCTGACCAGCTTTCCCAATGCATTTGAGATTGGGAAAGACAGTTGGAACCTCAGAGTGAAATCACTGACTGTGATGTGAGAGTCTCTAGCTCCCGAGCCCAAGGCATTCCCACTTGAACTAACATTTACTAGCATGACCAAACTTACCAGAAGCATGTGTAAAATTTACTGCTAGCAATGGTAGTAGGCGGAGAACCATCAGCATTGAGTCAGTCCAACAGTAGAGAGGGCCTAATTAATATTGCTTTTGCTTAGATTGCCATCTTAGAAATTATTATGGAAATCGCAGACGTTCCTGAGCAGGATTCAAGAGGCAGAACTAACATAACTTTCATTACTGGCCTCAACACAGCAATTTCCCATTAAAACATCGGCCTGTTTCCTTGTTGGTTCATTTGCTTTTAATGTGATCTGGAGTAACAGGACAATCAAAGAAAGCTCAGAGTGTCCCACCTTCCACTGAGCTTTTATGTTCACCTGTGGCATGCATTAACTTCTCAAACATTTCTTCACTCACATTTTGTAAACATACCAAGTTTCCTCATATTATTGGCTGATCAAATCTTGTTTCTGTGCCATGCAGAGCAGGCAGCTCTTTCTCCTTCTTACAGCCAAGGTCTACTTTGTTCCACACCTTGTAGGTCTGCTATCAAGAAATTATTTCCTACAAAAGTCTGGGTGTGACATCAGAAATTCCCTTCCTGAAGTAGACACCAACATCCTGCTGCTGCTCTGCAACCTGCCAAGGAAAAGAAGAGAAAACCACAGCCCAGGAATTGAGAAATCACTGTCAGATGCCTGTCGCTCTACAATTATTTGCTGAAAGCCAGAGTAACTAGTCGCTGTGAAGCCAGGGAAGATGTTCCTTGAGGGCTTGATTTAAAAGAAACATAATTTGTCTCATGGGTCAGCAAAATAGGTTGAGGATGACCTACAACTTTGTGTCCAGAGGGAGCTTTCAATCTTGTCCAGGATACCCAGTTTCACATTTAATGCAGAATATAAGCAAGCGGCAGATGCCACCAGCCACAGACACTGCTTGTACTTTAATGTAGGGGGTGTGACGAAAGCGTGGCCCAGGTTCCCACTGAGCGGGGTTGTTTGTACTGGTGCATGCCGGCTGTGCACAAACACCCGTGGCCACGCACCAACGCGTCTGTTCACAACAGCAGTCAGTGTCCGAAAGACAATTTTTTGGGGTAGCATTTGGCCAAATGCAATGTGCAAAACAAGTCTGATGCACTATCTCAGATAATTTCCTGGTAGGTGAAGTACCATGTAAATCTTGTTCATCCAGAGTCAGGGAATAGTTGTGGTTATGAAAAACAACAGCTACCAGCCCCATCCATACAGTGGTTGATTCTACTCGTTGGAGTGAAAGGGGGAACATGACATCTCTAACAACTTTTGCAAGATGTGGATTTCCTCACCAGTAACTGCCAGAGCTGCCTGCAATATATTATCCTGCGGGACTTTCTGCAGATTCAAAAACACTGAATGGCCTGCTCTGAGTCATGAATAATGCCTAAAATCATCAGCTTTCCTGCAAGTTGAAGCTGGAGAAAGACCTCTTCACTCAGGTCTGTTGAAATGTTTTAAAACAGTTAATCAAATAGATGGTTAATGGTTAATAAATGGTTAAAGAGATGGTTTCCAATAGTTCAATGTAATTGCAGCCTTTTAAAATTCATCGTGTTCAAAAAGTAAAGGCGAATATTTTTGCTTAGAAAATATTGAAATACAATATTTTTATAATTTCACACTGTCTTGTGGTAAATGTGATTGAAAAAGCTAATTGAAAATGTCCCTCTCCCATGAACAGTTTTGGTTTCAGTAACTGGTATTTACTCAGTGGAAAAGATTTAATGGAAAACCCTCAGATGGATCCAATCAGAAATCTATTAGAAAGTGGCAAACAAAACTTTTTTTTTTTTCTTACAATACATTCTTCGTGACTTGAGTTTTGAACATAGCTCGTATACAGATTCAGGAGTGTAAATGAATTCAGGAATGTACAGATGTCAGATAACAGACTATTACATTAGAAGGCCCCTCATCTGGTCAGGAATATTTCACAACAAAAATTAAACAAGCAAACAAACAAAAAAAAAATGTTTTGCTGACATAGTGCCGTGTCAGATATGAGCACGCAGGGAGGAGTAGCCTGGCATTGCCAAGGATTTTGTCTTAAGAGCTTTAATGTGGGATTTCGGAACTTCATATTCAGGTTTCTGGGCCAAATCAAGGAAAAGAGTTTAGATTGTTTCAGTTTCAGGTGTTTAAAGATGTTTGGTCACTGGTTGAACACTGACTGTTGCAGGATTACACTTTGGTTTGACTTTCTCCAGTCTTAAAAGGAGTTAGATAAACCCCGAAAGTTTCTTTTTAGAAAAAAGAAACTTTGCTTTTTGGAAAAGCCCCGCAATTCCTACTGGAGATAGAAAGTGCAAGTTTTGAGATTTTTTTGTAGCAAAATTATTTATTTTCAGCTACAGCTGAGCATGGGGATGATTATTAACTGTTTGTCTTCTTTCAACTCATTTATTTGCAAAACCCTTCCACCATTTTAGAGTGCTCAAACAAGAAGGACATGGAACTGTTGGAGCGGGGCCAGAGGAGGGCTATGAAAATGATCCGAGGGCTGGAGCCCCTCTCCTACGAGGACAGGCTGGGAGAGTTGGGGGTGCTCAGCCTGGAGCAGAGGAGGCTGCGGGCAGACCTGATTGCAGCCTTGCAGGGCTTAAAGGGGCCCATAGGAAAGATGGGGACAGACTTTTTAGCAGGGCCAGCTGTGACAGGACAAGGGGGGATGGTTTTAAACTAAAGGAGGGGAGATTTAGACTGGATATAAGGAAGAAATTCTTTACCATGAGGGTGGTGAAACACTGGAATGGGTTGCTCAGAGAGGTGGTGGAGGCTCCATCCCTGGAAACGTTCAAGGCCAGGTTGGCCGGGGCTGTGGGCAACCTGATCTGGTTAAAGGTGTCCCTGCTCACTGCAGGGGGGTTGGGCTGGATGACCTCTAAAGGTCCCTTCCCACCCAAAGCATTCTATGAGTCTATGATTTCTTTTTTATTCTGAAATTAAAAAAAAAAAAAAAAATCAGATTAGCCCAAATTGCTTTGTTTCATATTTTGAATTTTCTGAACTGCCAGACTTCTGAACTTCTCTTAGGAAATCAGTCATTCACACAGCCCTTGCGATGTCTAATAAGTACAAGAGCATGCGAAAAAAGCCCATGAACTGAAATCCAAGGAGGGAGAGCAAAATAAAGTTCAAAAATTACGTTCCTTTCCCCCTTTCAATTCACTTGGTCACCTGAGAGCATCAGATCACCCTGCAGGGAAAAGAAAATGCAGTTATCAGTCTGCTGTAGCACAGCAAAAGCTAAAAAAAAAAAAAAAATCAGCTTAACATGGAAAGCAGAGTAATTTGCAGAATATGTGAGCAGGGTTGTAAGGACACTCCAGCATGTGCAGCAGCAGAAGTAAAGTTAAGAAAAAAAGACTTCTCTTTGCAACTTTATAGGCCTCATTGTAAACAGCCAGTGACAAATTTATTTAAAAAATTGTTAAAAAAAAAATCCTGTCAGGAAGCTTTTAAGTCAAGCCGGAATATTTTCCCCCAGATAGCACAGAGTTATCCATTTTGCTGTGGGTCTGCCCAAGTGTGATCCTGTAAGAAATATCCCCAGTTGTTCAATAAATAATAATGTTACAGAATTTAAAATAAGAAACTAGATTATTAAAGTTAAAAATCTTTGTGCTCTTTATATCTTTAATAAAACATTTATCTATTAATAATGGATACTGTTTCTACTCAACTTGTGCTTTAAATAGAAAAAAAAAAAAAGACCATTGGAAAATTGCCAATATTTCTTTATCCTCCCCAGCCAAGGCTGACAAAAATGCAGTTACATTGATAAACTGTTCGTCATTTACAAAGGTTTAAAAATTTTAGCAGCTCTACACACGTTGAGAACTCGATGTTTAGCCTTGGAGGCATGCAACAGGCAAAAGTAATCTGGAGCGTCCGTAGAGATAAATGTTATAACTTCATAGCCCTTTGCGCATAGTTAATGGAAAAGTTTGGCTCATATGGAACACAATGCACACATCAATACGGCATTAAACTTTAATGTACGTCATATCAGGAGACCTCAGGGCAGTTGTACCTTGAATGTTTGTTAGCTGAAGTGATCCTAATGGAATAATAATATATTGTGAAGAGGTTGACGACAATTTCTAAATGGCAGGATAAATAAAAATATATATCCCCACACGAGTTGTGCGTGTGCATGTAGGTGTGCGTAAGCATGTATTTATGTATTTGTAGATGTATTTATGTGGGTGCATTCAACTGTGAATCTCAGGAAAGTAAGGGGAATGACGTAGCCAGAGAAGTTCACACCGGCATCCTTCCAAGAGGCAGAAAGGAGACAGAAATTTCCATCTCCCTGCGTTTATCCACATGGGATGCATTTTCAAGGGCCCTCTCTTAAGACACTTGCAGACTTTGCAAGGTACAGACTGAGCGCCATCAATTCTGTATTTACGAGCAGAAAGGCACTTGCAGGAGCTCCCAAGGCACACATCCTGGTCAGTCCATTCTCGGTGTTGCCCATCTGTCACATTGGCAATGCCCCTTTGACTGCAGCGGGGCATTCACCTATGGAAGGACTTCAGCATATGGCTTATGAAATTACCCAGGCAACAGGGCAGTTTGGGGAAAAATGCAGTCTTTTTGTTTTCCATCTGCATACGGATGACTGCAAATATTGAAAAGGCCCGGTCTGTTGGAAAGGCAGGTAAATTCAAGCAAACCAAATGTCTTCATCAAAGCAACCCAAAAGTCAGTAAGAGAGTCAGGAACTGCTCAGAGATGTCCTCAAGTTGTGCCAGGGCAGGTTTAGGTTGGACATTGGGAAAAATTCCTTCCCTGCAAGGGCTGTCAAGCACTGGAAGGGGCTGCCCAGGGCAGGGCTCGAGTCCCCACCCCTGGGGGTATTTAAAAGCCGGGCAGAGGAGGTGCTTAGGGCCAGGGTTTAGTGGTGGGATGGCAGGGTTAGGGGAACAGTTGGGCTTGGTGATCTTAAAGGTCTTTTCCAACCTGAACGATTCTATGATTCTACGATTCTATGTCCTCCCACCCACCTCCTCCACTGGACACCTCACATGGGCACAGCTTTCAGAGCAAAGCCCTGCCTACCTAAACCTTCAGAAATATTAGGCTGAATTCAAAGAGCTCACGGGTGCTCTAATGAAGTCGGCAAGGAGCAGCAGAGACAGAGCACTGTAATGCTTAATGTGAAGATGTATTGCCGCTTCAGGTTCTTCATCCATCATCCTGGAATCCCATTATTTATAGGATGAAGATGTGATTGTTAATTACACCTCCTCTAGGGCTCTTTTTTGACAGAAGTCACTACATACAGAGCCCCAGCGCGGAGGGAGGGCTCAGCATGCCAATCTGGCTGAAGGTACCAGTGACATATCATCATGTTATTCTTTACTTTTAATGAGTAAGATACACCGTGAGTGACCTGCCCTTTCAGGCTGCGAGGGAACATTCATCCAATTGTCTGTGGATGATAATTGCAGATGGTTATCAGTCCTGTACTCAAAACAGCTGTCTGATCCAAATGAGAACATTTTCCATGTGGCTGAATGTGTCTTGTTTTCTCCTTCAAAAAAACATGAATAGGGAAAAATTCAATTCTTTTTTTTTTTAGCAAAATGTTCAAGTACTGGTTTTTGAAATGCTATAAATATTTACAGTAGGTTGGAAATCTTTTTACCCACAAACCAAAGATTTCAAAGCCTGGGAATGGAAGGAGGAGGAGATAGGTTTTCAGGTTTTCAGCTTGGGGGGGGGGGGGGAGGGGGCGGGAATCCAGAAAAATTCAATTTTAAAAAGAAAATTCAAGAAATTCCATGAAAATGAAGTAACATGAGCCTGACCTTCAACAGCAAGGAACAACATGCCTAGAAGAAAGGAAAGTGAAGACAAAGAGTGTCCAAAACAAACACAGGTTTGCTTTGGCTGCTACAAGAAGCCTGTGTCCTTGCTGTAGCTGCAACACGCCAGCAACCGTGTGTCAGCAGAGGTGCAGGGTTTACCAGGATCACAGAATCACAGAACGGCAGGGGTTGGTAGGGACCTCCCGAGATCACCCACTCCAACCCCCCTGCTCAAGCAGGCTCACCCAGAGCAGGGGGTACAGGACAGCGTCCAGGCGGGCTTTGAATATCTCCAGAGAAGGAGACTCCACAGCCCCCCTGGGCAGCCTGGGCCAGGGCTCGGTCACTGTCAAAGCAAAGAAGTTCTTCCTCACGTTCAAGTGGAACCTCTTCTGCTTCAGATTGTGCCCATTGCCCCTTGTCCTGGTGCTGGGCACCACCGAGAAGAGTCTGGCTCCGTCCTCGTGACACCCACCCTTAAGATATTTATACGTGTTGATGAGATCCCCTCTCAGTCTTCTCTTCTTCAGGCTAAACAAGCCCAGCTCCCTCAGCCTTTCCTTGTAGGGGAGATGCTCCAGTCCCCTCATCATCTTTGTAGCCCTTCTCTGGACTCTCTCCAGTAGCTCCTCATCCTTCTTGAACTGGGGAGCCCAGAACTGGACGCAGCACTCCAGATGGGGTCTCACCAGGGCAGAGTGGAGCCGGAGGAGAACCTCCCTCGCCCTGCTGGCCACACTCCTCTTAATGTACCCCAGGATGCCACTGGCTTTCTTGGCAACAAGGTCACACTGCTGGCTCATGGCCAGCTTGTTGTCCACCAGGACTTCCAGGTCCCTCTCGGCAGAGCTGCTTTCCAGCAGGTCAGCCCCCAGCCTGTTCTGGTGCACGGGGTTAAACCTTCCCAGGGGCAGCACCCGACACTTGCCCATGTTGAACTTCATCAGGTTCCTCTCCACCCAACTGGATCACACCATGCTTTGCAGCTTTCCAGCCCGTAGTGTTTACCCTGTGGTGGGCTTTACCTGCTGATTCTGCTCCCGCAGCTCCTGTCTGTCCTGATGCCTCCCAGGCAGCTGTGCATTAGAAGTTCACACTTCCAATTTTGTACTTATTCCCCTGCACTGGCACCCCTGGCTGTGGTATTGGCTGTGATGCTCTCTGCTAAGCTCCGGTCCAACCCTTGCTCTTGCAATGGCTGAGCTCTCCACCTGCATCCATTCCATGCACAGCGTGGCATGCCCCATCTTGCAGCCCAAAATAGGTTTGTTGTAGGTGTGTGAAGAGTGCAGCGCCAAGTGTCATTTGGGAAGCTGCGTGTCACCTCACACAGAGCAAAATTAACGGTGAAATGGAGATATTGAAGGTTAAATGCTAGCCTAATCAGCATCTGCCTGGGTATTGACAGGATTGCTTCCATGTGAAGGGAGGATGAGAGAGGGAGATGAACATGCAAAGGCAGTTATTATTTACTGGGTTTTATTTCTTGAAGAGTACTTAAATGCTCAGCAAGCTTTTGCTGACACTGCTTGACAAAGGCAAACACCCAAGAGGTGAGGGTTCAAGCTTGAAAGAAGAGAATTACTTTGAACTGCTCCTGCAAGGCAGCCTGCAGGTGAGCATGTGTTGCTTGGTGCTTTCTTCTGCATATCATAGAATCATGTCCCTAATCTAAAAATTTCAAAGGCCAGTGTGGCTTTACATCACATTATGACGGTATCTATGTTTGGTTTCACTGGAGGAATCTTATTACTCAGCATTGGTGAGGTCACCCCTCAAATGCTGGGTTCAGGGTTGGGCCCCTCACTCCCAGAAGGACCTGGAGGGGCTGGAGCGTGTCCAGAGAAGGGCACCAGAGCTGGGGAGGGGTCTGGAGCCCAAGGCTGCTGGGGAGCGTCTGGGGGAGCTGGGGGTGTTCAGCCTGGGCGAGGGGCGAGGGGCCCTTTCGCTCCCACAACTGCCTGACGGGGGGGGAGCTGGGGGGGGTCAGTCTCTGCTCCCAGGGAACAGGTGATGGAGGCAAGGGGAAACAGCCTCAAGTTGTGCCAGGGCAGGGTTAGGTTGGATATTGGGAAAAATTCCTTCCCCATAAGGACTGTCAGGCACTGGAAGGGGCTGCCCAGGGCAGGGCTCGAGTCCCCACCCCTGGGGGTATTTAAAAGCCGGGCAGAGGAGGTGCTTAGGGCCAGGGTTTAGTGGTGGGATGGCAGGGTTAGGGGAACGGTTGGGCTGGGTGATCTTAAAGGTCTTTTCCAACCTAAACGATTCTGTGATTCTATGACCCTATGATTAAAAATAATTAAAATGAAAATACCCCGAGGAGCACAGCTGAAGGAAGAAACACAGAGATAATTTGTTTTGATTCACACCCAGCCAGTCAGCTGGCAGTTCTGCACTGTTCTCTTTACAGACTTGAACCTTCTTCACAGGGTTTCAGTTGTACTTTTATCCAGAGAAGCAAGTATTTCATACCCATATCTCAGATGGCAAATGCTGCATTACATTTGTAGGTGGCAGAGGATGACCATGAAGGATGAGCTGTAAGCTCTGGAGGTGGATCTGATGGAAAAATTCTGGTTTGCAATACAGCAGAAAATTCTGGTGACATCTGATATTGCAATGCCTGGCAGCTGCTGGCTTTTTGTTTCATAGCATTTGCCTGAACAGCAGAAAAGGCCATCGACTGTGGCTCAGCGCCTGGCATGGTCCAGACAGAACACAAACTGAGAATAAGGAATAATAATGAAATGGTATTAGTATCAAATGTGGTTTTTACTGATGTTGCAGATGGGTCTGGAGACATTCCAGGCTATCCACATTTACATCAAGAATGTAACTTGTGAAATCAGACTAAAGTAGAGGACCTGTATGGTGATAGCAGCATTTTTCAGATATGAAGCTGAAGCAGTTCTGTATTTGGGGCAACTATGTATGTGCTTTAAATTTCTTCATCCAGATGTTCAACATAATAAACCAAAGCTGTGCTGGAGTCATATTCAATCCCAGCTGTGATATCATTAAGCTGCTGGGCCTCCCCAGTGACAGCTGGGAAATGGTTAATGACAAATTATTATTTTTAACACACTGAGGCTGAAATTGCCTCTGCATCAGAAGGAGCGAGATGGGTGGGCTCCTGGCCTGTGCATGAGGACATGCAACTGCAGAGGAAAGCTGATGTGACTCCACTTGGAGCAGGAAAGGTGGTAAGTTTGGGTTTTTTCCCCAAGACATTATCTCCTTGAAAAATGTTACCCACAGCTGGAAAGCATTTGGCCATGACTGCTGTGCACATACTGCATGAAATAGCAGAGTGATACTGCAGAGCAGAATCAGAGAGCATCTGCGGAAACAGAACTGGCAGACCGAGGACAGTGCTGGGCCAAAAATAATGTTTGTTGCTGCATAAACACCATGGAAAAGTTAAGGATGATAGCATATATCTGTAACTAAAGTTAAAACATGTCATGTATTGCTGTAATTATTGCACAAACAAGCACTAGAAACTCAGGAGTTAAGTTTAAATTAAGGAAAATAGGAAAAAATATGTCACAGGCAGATTAGTACTGACTGTAGTCCTTCGTAAGTTCCCTGTATTAGGGCGCACGATTTTGATTAGGTCATGGTGATGTTTATCCCTACAGACCAAACTGAGAGAGTTTTTAAAAAGCCATAGTTGGTTTTGTTTCTGTTTTCATACTTTATGAATTTACTCTCTGGTGGTAGGTGGACAGAGATAGGATTACTGTGAATGCAGCGAAGAAGAAACCCTTGCGTTCGCTTTTCGTTGCTGGTCTTGTGTTTCTTAGCTTCCCACTGCTAGCCTGGGGGAGGCTTACAACAGCTCTGAAATAATTTTTACCTTGAAATGATTCCGTTCAAAATTAACACAGTTGTAACTAACTTTGAAAGGATTAAAATATAACGACTGTGGAAGAAATATAAAGCCAGTGCACGCCTATAATAATATGATGGGATATGTTATGTTCTTAAATTGACTTATTTTTTTATTAAATTTACCTTTTTTTTTTTTAAAATTTAGCTCCTAGAGTATTCTCTAGCTGTTTTACTCTGCCATGGAGGAATAGAGAGAAGCTAGAGCAAATGAACCTTCTATTGTACATAAACACACAAACATACACTTCCCAGTGGAGTTTTTCCTGTTTAATAGCTTTGGTCCACTGGGTACTTTTTTGAAATGTGCTGGAAATTCATCTTCACAGAGAAAATACGGCAATAAAATATCCTCTTTCAAAGCAGTTGTCACTGCTCCAGGTGCTGAGAGGGGCTGGGGTCCGCCCTTGGCAAGATTGGTTCCCAGCTCAGCTGCTCCCCCAGCACGATGGCTCCAGATAGGAGATATGGTTTATTAGTTATCAGCTTTTGCTGCATGCAGATCATTCTAGGGATCAGGAATAATGCTAAGTAGTATTATTAATGCGAGAAACAAAGGGAAAAACCCAACTGAATTACTTACAAGGTACTGGTGAAGTTTCACATCCAGGACACCTGAGGAGTCAGCACCACTGAGAGGCTCTTCTCAAATTATCGAGTTTCTTCAGGTCCTCAACCACAGGGATGCTAGCATAGGATGTTTATTAAGGAGTTAACAGATAGATTTATAAATTCTCAGAAGCTGCAGCTGTATCTCCAGGAGGCAAGTGATAACTTGGGAGAGGACGTCCTTATCCTTTCATCAAAATCAGCTTATCCTTGGCTGTGGAGTGGAGGAGCATTTTTACAATGGATTGGATGGGACATGTGGAGGAGAGAGCAGTGATGGAGCAGGTATGAGTTGCTGGGAAGGGGAGGAGAGATGTGGCCTGCATCTGTTGAGGTGCAGCATGGAGCAAAGAGTGGTGCAGCCTGGGGCTGAACCATGTGAACGCGGTTTGGAGCCATCAGAAATGGGGACCCCGGGGGCTGGTCCTGCTCTTTGTGCACACTGGGGCACTTGTACCCCTCTTCTGTGAGAGAGTAGAAGCTGCAGAGTAGGGGGAAAATCAGCCTTAAAGCACACAGCAAGGTGAGGGGGATCATCTATGTGTATGCAGATGAGTTTTGCCTGGCCAGTTTCTGTAGGGTGATACCAACCACGTAACCCATGTGCTACGCTGGTTGGATTAGAGGGACAGGGGGTCTAGGGCAGACACTCCTAAACTGCAGATTGTCAGTGATTTGTGAAGTTGGCCTGCAGGATGAGAAAATACTAGAATTTGGGTTTTTTTAAATCATGAATGCATGAGGATGAAGCGGTGTGTGGTTTCTGTGAATAACTCTGAGGGATGACTCTCGTTGTCTTCCTCCCCTCCAGCACTTGTTGTCTACCTGGCTCCAAGCTGGTTCTTCTCCCTTTCCTTCCACGCACGCTATTTCCCTCCTTGTCGCTGTAATTACACAAGCCACCACAACCCCTGGGCTTGTATTCAGGCACAGGGACTTCTGAGCAGGCTCCAGTGTGTTGTAGGAGAAGGTAACTCGCTCCATCAAAGGGCAATGCATGTCTTCTGGAGCACCAGTGTAACTGGGACACTTAATATTTCATACCTGCTGGCCTAGAAGCCAGACCTCAACGATTGCCCATCTGATCTAAGTTTATAAGGACGGTTTAGAGTGGGAAAGGGATGTGTATCAGTTTGATGATGCTCTCCCACCCCTTGAAAATGTCTTGCTATGGCCCTGCATACTCCAGCTATCCCACAGCTCCATGAACCACTGCAGATCCATCACTGAAACACATCAAATGGCAGCAGTTTTCACAGGGGTCATTCTTACGGACAATGCCACAGACACCTTCCATAAACCTTCTGTCTTCTATTGCTCTCATTTTGTTCTCTCTTCCTCCCTCCTTCCTCTCCTGACTCTTTCTTTGAGTGGGTCAGAGCTGTAGCCTGGTGTGCTTAAGCAGCTCTTCAAGTAGTTTGTTCAGGTCAGCTGTACCCTCTGGACAGTTGTGGTGAGTTGACCCTGGCTGGACGGCAGGTGCCACCAAGCCGCTCTGTCGCTCCCCTCTTCAGCAGGACAGGCGGGGAGAAAATGAGATGGAAAAGAAAGAAAACTCATGGGTCAAGATAAAGGCAGTTTAATAAAAGCAAAAGCTGCGTGTGATAGCAAAAGGAAAACAAGATTTTATTCTCTACTTCCCATCAGCAGGCGATGTCCAGCCCCTTCTCGGGAAGCAGGGCTTCAGCGTGCATAGCGGTTGCTCCAGAAGACAAAATGTCACAAAAAATGAATGCTCCTCCTCTCCCACAGCTTTTATCTCTGAGTCAATGTAACATGGTATGGAATATCCTTTTGGTCAGTTTGGGTCAGGGGTCTTGGCTGTGTCCCCGCCCAAGATCTTTCCCCCTCCCAGCTCACTGGTGGTGGTGGGGGAATGTTGGAGACACAGCCCTGATGCTGTGTGAGCACTGCTCAGCAGTGGCCAAAACACTGGTGGGCTGTCGGCACCTTTCTACACACCAATAGCAAGCACAGGGCCGTGAGGGCTGCTACAATGAAAATTAACTCCATCTCAGCCCGACCCAATACAACAGTTCCTCCGTGCAGGCAGTTCATGGTAATTTGGTATTGCAATTGTGGCCCGTCTCTAACTCCGAATTCTAGGAAGCAAATTTTGCCCAATAAAGGGAATCAATAACCAAAGGACCTCACTAGCACACCGTCCCTCAAACATTGGCGTGCTGCCCCCAGGCTTATCTCTAGCAAGCCTGGGCTTATCCCTTTCCCCCTGCAAATCTAGGAAGCTTGGAAACTTGTAGGAGAGTAGGCTACTGCTTCTGCACCAGCTGCATTAGAAATTCATAAGCAGACAAGGAACAGGGAATTTGGCTGGTGAAATGAGAGGATCAGCTTGCAATGGGGTAACCTGGCACCTGGTAGCAGGAAAATAAGGGTCTGGGTAGGACTATGCAGAGCACGGATGGGGCAGGCTGCGCAGCAGTTTGTCTTGTATCTCTGTTGCACACTGAAACAAGCAGAATTGAATGGCTGTGCTCCACATGTCTACCTCCAGAAAATACAAAGTTCAGCTTTCCAAAAGTAGATTTTCTGTAGATGAACTATTTTGATAGTTTTTTAATTGGAAAAGTATCTTAATGTAAGAATAATTCCAGAAGAGACACCAAATACTAGTTTACGTTGCATGCTGCAGTAAGAAAGCCTGATGGAGGACGTCACCAAAAAATGAAACAAGGGGAGACACTTCTAAAAAGCCAATAGTTTTTCATAAAATCTTTCATGTTCTACTAAAGGCCATTTTTCAACCAAATGATTCTTTGTCTTGTCCTAGGCTTGAAAAATGTTATGCAGCATCTCCCAAGGCCATGCTAGAGAGGCTGGGAGGGAAGGGGAGTGATTGCATTTCACTGAAGGGCTCCCAGCTACGGTGGCTGTGTCTGGGATGACTTTCTGGATATTTCATGCTCTCATTCCTTGTCTTTAAGTTCAGTTTTGCCTCTGAATCTTTTGGTGCTACTCCTACTTTTATCTCTGCGGTGCTCTTATGGGGTGGGTAGTTATGCTAGAAGGATCCTGGACTCAGTGGTGCTGGCATCTTTCCAGATGGGCATCCCATGTTGGCTTCACCTACACCAGGTTATGCCAGGGTGACTGTGAGTCGGAGAGAAGGCTGTAGCCCCTGCACAAATGGGCATCACACAGCTGAAGGTCTGGTTTGGGGGGAAGAGGCCAACCCTTGTAGATGCTGGGACTGCAGAGAAACAAGGGTGGGCAATGCTCATCCATGAATCTCACAGAAAGTCTGCTTCCAGAGGGGTGTTTTTTTGCTGGTACAATCCCAAGGCAGGATGCATCCATGCTAGAGCATGAGTTGAGCATTGGTTTTTCAATGGAACTGTGTCCATGCTAGGGTGTTGTAACACGTTAAATGCAGCCATAAAACCCTTCTGCAGCTTCTGGGCTTTAGCTCCTCCAGCACCTCAGTGAGTGCTAAGGCTGGGGGACTGCCTGGGCTTTAGGAGCAGAGTGAGCAATCTGGGGCTGAGCACCCGCTGGCTGTAGCTGCCCTTGCATGTGGGTGTGCTCTGTGCTGTATCCTGCTGCCCCCATCTGCGAGTGCTTGTCCTGGCTCTGTCCTGCTGCCTCCACTTACTGGCCCTTGTAACTGCTGCTGCCTTTCATAGGAGGCTGAACAGTCTTTCCAGGCCTCTGAGAAATGGACCTCTGTGTTTACATCTCTAATGTGAGCCAAGCGTCATGTGCTTTTTAGTCTGCCTATCTAAAGAGATCTGCAGTGAAGTAGGGAATAGTCCCATTACAGAAACTGTGGTTGAAAATGAAGTTATTTTTCTAATGGGCCAAATATATATATCAAAATGTTACAGGAAAGACCCAAAACCTTCAGTTTAAAGTTACTTAGCAGGATCTGTTGACACATTTGCTTGCCACTTCATTTATGGCCAATGTGGATTTTATTACTGGAATGAAAGACCTGTAGCCAAAGGCCTGCTACTTATCCCTGTAGGCTCCTGTCCTGCTTGCTGCCATACACCCCAGCTGGACCTGGGTATGGGAGAAGGGAAAGACCAGCCTTCAGGGAAATACCGGGTTTGCAACCTCCATGCTCATTTCATCTTGGCCTCTTTGAGATGCCTGTTGGACAGGGTGACTACAAATTGCTTCAGTGGTGGTGTTTTTTGTATGGTAGACAATGGATGCTGTGTAAAGGAAGGATGATGCCAAGCCACTCTCTATCATTTATCAGCAGTCCTGGAGAACAGGGGAGGTCCCAGATGACTGGAGGTTGGCAAATGTGACGCCTATCTTCAAGAAGGGCCGGAAGGAGGATCCGGGGAACTACAGACCAGTCAGCCTGACCTCAGTACCGGGGAAGATTATGGAGAGGTTCATCTTGAGTGTGCTCATCAGGCACATGGAGGACAATCAGGGGATCAGGCCCAGTCAGCATGGGTTCATGAAAGGCAGGTCTTGCCTAACCAACCTGATTTTCTTCTACGACCAGGTGACCCGCCTGGTAGATGAGGGAAAGACTGTGGATGTTGTCTACCTGGACTTCAGCAAAGCCTTTGACACAGTCTCCCATAGCATTCTCCTGGAGAAGCTGGCAGTTCATGGCCTAGATGGATGTACTCTTCGCTGGGTTAAAAACTGGCTGGATGGCCGACCCCAGAGAGTCGTGGTGAATGGAGCTAAATCCAGTTGGCGGCCAGTCACAAGCGGTGTCCCCCAGGGCTCAGTTCTAGGGCCGGTCTTGTTTAATATCTTTATCAATGACCTGGATGAGGGGATTGAGTGTGCCCTCAGTAAATTTGCAGATGACACCAAACTGGGTGGGAGTGTTGATCTGCTTGAGGGGAGGAGGGCTCTGCAGAGGGACCTGGAAAGGCTGGATCCATGGGCCGAGGCCAACTGTATGAGGTTCAATAAGGTCCTGCATTTTGGTCACAACAACCCTATGCAGCGCTACAGGCTTGGGGAAGAGTGGCTGGAAAGCTGCCTGGTGGAAAAAGACCTGGGGGTACTGATTGACAGCCAGCTGAATATGAGCCAGCAGTGTGCCCAGGTGGCCAAGAAGGCCAATGGCATCCTGGCCTGTATCAGGAATAGTGTGACCAGCAGGAGTAGGGAAGTGATCGTGCCCCTGTACTCGGTGCTGGTGAGGCCGCACCTCGAATACTGTGTTCAGTTCTGGGCCCCTCACTACAAGAAAGATGTTGCTTTGCTGGAACATGTCCACAGGAGAGCAACCAAGCTGGTGAGGGGTCTGGAACACAAGTCATACGAGGAGCGGCTGAGGGAACTGGGGTTGTTTAGTCTGGAGAAGAGGAGGCTGAGGGGAGACCTGATCGCCCTCTACAACTGCCTGAAAAGAGGCTGTAGTGAGGTGTGGGTCAGTCTCTTTTCACTGGTAAGAGATGATAGGATGAGGGGGAATGGTTTGAAGCTGCGCCAGGGCAGGTTTAGACTAGACATTAGGAAAAAGTTCTTCACTGAAAGGGTTGTCAGGCTCTGGAATGGGCTGCCCAGGGAGGTGGTGGAGTTCTCATCCCTGGAGGTATTTAAAAGAAGGATAGATGAGGTGCTTAGGGCCATGGTTTAGTGGTGGGATGGCAGGGTTAGGTTAAAGGTTGGACTCTATGATCTTAAAGGTCTTTTCCAACCAAAGTGATTCTATGATGTGACCAACAGACTCTTTGTACACTCACACACATGCACACATTATATATATAATATTTTGTTGAGGACTTTGTTCACAAATTGCGTGTTTGAGTTTGCAGAGTATTTTCATCTGAAAATTTCACCATTCTCTTTTCTTCCTTCGCACACTAAACCTTAGTGACTTGAGTTTGGAGGTCAGGCTGTCCCTCTGCCACCAGCAGCCTGTCCCAGAGTGCTGCTTATGCTCTCCCTCCCTTTCCTTGTCTTCCTGTCCCGTCCTTCCTAACAAGCCTGTGTCCATCCATGGCAGCACTTCAGCGATGTGAGCTATCCCACCACATCTCCCTGATCTCTGTGAGATCACAGCTCTTTGGCTGCATGCAGACCTCAAAGTCCTCCTGACTGCATTAGACTGGGAAGGAACAAGCAAGGTTCCTATTGCAAAATATGAGGTCTAATAATCAAAGTTATTATTAATATCTAACTGTAATTTTGCTCACACTTCAGCC
Organism: Gorsachius magnificus; assembly: GCA_034008185.1. Classification (NCBI taxonomy): domain Eukaryota; kingdom Metazoa; phylum Chordata; class Aves; order Pelecaniformes; family Ardeidae; genus Gorsachius; species Gorsachius magnificus. Next base: position 11,966,511 of record CM067091.1, read on the forward strand.
ATCACTCAGCATGTCCATTCAGGACATTTCATAGTTGGCATTTCTGGGAGAAGAGCCCTTTTCCTCTGCCACAGAACCAGCTCTTCCCCTTGATTCTCCCTTATCGCTGGTGGCTCCTGAGCTCCTGTGGGTATTTGTTCTCCTGTTGTGCTCAGTGACTTTTTCGTACACCAGCTTTGCACTAGCAAAAAGGAAGTAGGGACACGTTTTTCAGGTCTCTCAAGCAGGACCTACTTATTGTTGAAATCTACCATTTCTAATTGTTTTTTCCCCTTGGACAGCCATGTTTCTCCTGACACCTGTGCTTCCATGCAAATATGATCCAAGAAAACCAGGGCCAGTGTTCTTTACTTCTGTGTTCAACAGTCCTTTCTCACTGGCATAGACGTTCTTCTTTCAGGCAGCTAATGCCTCGTATGCCATCAGAAATAACAATTAGACAAATGTAACCTGAGCAGTATCGTCACCTACTTATTCCAGGCATTTTGCAATGACTGTGTGACATGTTGGTACAAAAAGCAGAGAAAGCGAGAAGCTCTCCCTGCTTCTTTCAGATGGGGTGAGACATACTTGGCACACTTAGTTTCAGGGAATTCTGTCACTGATCTTTTTAGTGGAACTCCTCTTTTTAGTGGAACTCCTGTGTTTCATAAAAGATGTTTTATAGAGAGGTGGGAATGTATGGAGGGGAGGTCCTCTGGATCTGGTGGGAGTAGTGCTCTACACCATAACTGTTTGGGATTGCTCTACCAGATGATCCTGGTGGCTCTTTCCAAACTTGTCAATCTCTGTATCCATTGGCTTAGTCTTTATATTTGTTGCTCTCCACTTTCTTTGTTCAGAGCTAAACACAGTCACAAGCAGGGTCTTGTCATGGAAAAGCTTTAACTATGATTGGCAGTGATCACTGCCAAACACACATGAAAGTTGGAGAACATTGCCTGTCTTCTAGACACTACCAACTTGGACTAAGACAAAGATACCTATGAACCTTCTACATGTTTCAAACAAGTGCTTCCTTTATATTCATCAATTAATTAGTTTTACAAATTGCTGTGATGATGCTGACATGTTTGATGGACTGAGCAAAATGAGATGGTTTGAGGTATCATTTTATCAAAGACCTCAAACTTTGATGGGCGTGTGAAAAAAGAGACACAATTTTTTTTTCCCACCAAACCTGTTCAAGCTGAGCTTTGGCATAAATACTCAGTTCACATCTGAGCATGGGGTGATGGCTTCAGCTGCCATCAGGTACTGCTTGCCAGTGTCTATTTGTTTTCCCACCAAGTAAATCTGAGGAACTTTCTAGAGAATAAAGGGTAAGAGCAGGTCTGAATTAAGGGCAGAAGTACCCAGGTACTTCTTTAGAAAAGCAAGGCTGGAAAACTAGATCAATCCCCAAGCAGGCTCAACCTCAGGTTTGAACCTGTAAGAGAAACAGCAGGATGCATATTAAATTGCAGGGCTGTGTTACCATGCTACAGTGGGGGCACTGCTTGATTCCATTTTAATAGAGCTGAACAAAATGGGAACTGCTTCTCTTAAGAAAGTCTCAATAGCTATATTTTGGGGAGATTGGGTGATTCAAATCCATTTTGTTTGATCAGAACTTCCTCTTGCCACTTCCCTTCTCTAATGTGCTTAGAATCAGTTTCTTACAGAGTAAAGAGTGTGCGGATACAGAAGTACAGCCCAAATGTCATCTACAGTGTTTGACCTATATTTTTCAAGGGACTTAGTACACATTGTACTTTGTACACATGCATGTACAAAATCTAAATTCAGCCAGGTGTCTAGCTTGCATGAATGGTTGTGCTGGGAAATCAAAAAAAACACTCATGCACACGGACAAAGACAGTTTTTTTTCCCCCCCAGACAATTCCTGATCAGTACAAGGCAGTGCAGAGAGTTCACTTGCAAATTGAACATGCACTTGAACATGCATCTTTCACAACTAAACTCCCAGGGAAAATGCTAGTCCTGCACACTAATTAGTCAGAGATCAGAATCTAGCTTGATCCCAGAAAATATGCTTGCTCAGCCAAAAATAGAAAAATGGTTATAGACATACATATGCATATATTTCTGTTTGGCATGTACAGTTAACTCTAAATGTGCGTATTTCAGAACAGCATCTAGATACTATTTTTTTAATTAGGCTGGTGGCCTTAAAGAACATTTCCAGTTGCAATAAAGTGCTAAGTAGGGAAAAAGAAGGAAATATCTGGAGAACAAAATGCGCTTTTTTTTTTTTTTTTTTTTTTACCCTGGTGTGAGTCTGCGGGCAAAAGTCTGTGCGCCCATAGAACTCATCTGCGTAAAGAAAGATCCCCAGTGTGCAAACTTTACAAAAGCTGACGTGAATGTGTATCTGAATTAGGGAGATGTCAGTCTGGCTTTCAAGAGCTGTCACAGCTGCTAAGTTATGGGCTGGACAGACTGCGGCTTTGTTCCAGATGAGCGAGCTGGATTGCAGATCCTGGTACGTTAACCATTAGGGGCTCTGTCTGGAGAACCCAAAGATGTTGCAGAAAAATGGGGTGGTGAGCTATCTAATCTGACAGAGAACAAGGACCACATCTCCACGGCAGGCACTTATTCAAATGGATCCGGTTCAAAACTTTTAGAGGCTTTTGTTGGCAAAAGCTGTCACAGCTGCCATGTTAGCCCTCACTCTTACGACCAAGGGGAAAGCTCTGTGGGTATGAACATTGCATCCCACACTGTTGTCAGCCTGCACTGCTGGCTTTGCCATACTCTGGCCCTTTTCAAAGCTTTGGAGAGGCGTTATCTTACTGTCAGAGTAGTTCTGCCTCCAGTGGTTGAGCCAACCTCAATTATTCTACAATTGGAGCAGCAAAATTCTGTTTTGGTGGGATCTTTCCTTGATACTGTTCTGCCCAAGATGCTGAGACCACTTGAGCTCCTTGGCTGCTTGTGGTACATATCAGCCCTACTGGATGCCACCTCTTCTTATCCCCACTGACTCCTGGTCATCATGGACAAACTGACATATAGACTCTCTGGGACAACACAGGCTACTTGGCCAGCTTCTAAGTAGTGGGTGGGGACTGGGAATAAGAGACCACTCTTGGTGTGTCCCCTTTCCTTAGTAACAAGGAGGCAAATGTAGACTGAGTTTTGGATATGCAGGGAGTAGGTTTGTGACCCTTTGCTTTTGAGAGTGTGGTGCTTAACAGAACCACTTCTGGTTTCCTGCCACCCTCCATTTGCCTTCTACAACCGGCTGCTGACATGGGTACCTGCATCCTCTGCTCAAGACCTGAAATGTTCATTAGGGACATAATGAACATTCTTGTAGTTATAAACCAGTAGGAATAGGGGAAACTAAATCAAATAAATCCATTAGAAATGCAAATTGGGGCTGTTCTCTTGACCTGAGGGGCCCCAGGCATGAGTCTGGTGTTCTTATTATGCCACACCTTATACAAATAAGGGATAGAATAGCAGTTCCTGCCCCAGTGAGCAAGAAGACGTTAGGGAGACAGATGAATACAAACATGAGTTAGAACTTCTGACAGCAAAGTGCTGCAGTAGAAGGTTATTTTAGAACTTGCTGCCTCAAGGGACTTTGGACTTCTTGCCTTGCAGTCAGCTAAAGATGTTGATGCCAATTTAGTAAGAATTAAACGTAGTCTCTCAACTTCAGGCATTTCTCTTAATGTTGCTGTAAGTAAGATCTGTTTTTTCCCCCTTCAACTTTCTCTGGGTGCATGGCTTTTGATACAGCATAAAAAGTGGAAGGTTCAAATCAGGCTTGCAAACATAGCTGTCATTCAGCTCTCTCCTTGGCAAAAGTGGTATTAATATATACGGAAGTATCTCAACAAGTGATCAAAATTTTTCTTGCATTGCCATGGCAATGCAAAGGAAACTGAACTCCAATATGACAAAACACCTCATCTCTTTACCCAGTCATTATCACTGACGTTGTACAAACGTACAACACTGACAACAGTTAGGTGTCTAGCAACACTGGAATGGGACAGGTCAGGGTACCTGGCTCTCCCAAAGAATTCTGGAGATTGTTTCCCTCCCACATCCTATGATGGACTTGCTTTGTTTCTTGACATGTTTTGGGTTTTTTTCTCCCCCCTTCCCCCTCTCCCCTCCTCCCCCCCGCTTTGCATCTTAGATTTTACTTAGCAATAATGTGGTGGTGGCTGTGGTGGTTGTAGAGAAAATGCAGCAAGGGCACATGCTGAAAAGGAGTGTCTGTCCCCAGCCTCACGTTCCCCCTGCTCCCACCCAGCCATATGTTCCCTCTTTCCTTCAAGTTATCCCAAGGAACTCTTTCGTGTCTCTTCACTTGGCCCAGTCAATAACCATCGATTTTCCAGAATCACGCAGTTCCCTCTGGGCTCCCTGTTTACCTGTGGGCTGGGCAGGAGGCAGTGTGTACTGCTTGGTAGCCAAACAACATGCTTTGTCTGGCTGACTTGAAGGCTAACAAACAGTTTTTCAGGCTGTGCTCTTTGCAGGTCCCACTTCAAAATTCAGAAAAAAAAGATTAAAATAAAAAACTCTTTAAGAATAAGATAAATGTCATGTTTTTTCAGCAGCTCTAAAAAGTTAGTAGCTACCTTTTTCAGTGTTTGGTTTTGGCAAGTCTACAACTGCCAAGCTCCAATATTTTTGCAAGTACCAACAAGTTGCAAAGCTCAAACCCAGAATTTGTATACACCCTTACAGAGGTGCATGGCCTCCAAACGCATGCACTGCTCAATCCTTTAACACTTCAAAACAGGGGCCAAGATGCTGGGACCAAAACAAAGAAACGAGTTGTCTTCTGCCTTCCTCTTGTGGAGGTGCTCCAAAGGGGACCGCATGTTCTCAGCTGCACTGGACTCATTGATCCACTATTTTTCACTGATGTTTAAGATTTTTTTTTTCTTCTTCTTTGTGCCTTAAAGCACCTATAAAAACACATTCTGATGCCTACGCTTGTTCACAAACACAAGGCAATGAACCAACGGTTCTTACAGGAGAACTGACTTGAAATGCACGGAAGTGAAGATATTTTCCATTGTAGGGTTCCCAATCAACTTGATATTTCTATGTACAATCAAGGATTTCATATCAGCTTTCCTTTCAGAGTTTGTGTGTGTGTGACTTTTCTATGATACTCTCAAAAATGAAATTTAATATCTGTATTATTCCATCTTATTTGGAAGAAAAACAAACACAAAATGCAGACAAACAGAAAGATCCTGTCCAATTCTACCTTGTAACTAAATTTGCTTTCAGAGTAAATGACAGCGATGAGAAGAAATAGCATGTAAAAAAAGAAAGTGTGCAGATTAAGTCTGAATTCTAGGCCTATGTTTTCCCAGTAATGGAGACTTGTGGTGCTTTCAACCCTGTCTCCACTGAAATCCATTAAGACTACTGCATAACCTCTCATCTCCCTTTATAACTCGCATGTTGTCACTGCTTTTCAAACCCATCACTCCTAAGAATGTCTCTCTGGGAAGGGCACACAGCACTAATAACAGGAGCTGCATGTGAAGGAAAGCCATTGTCAGGGAGATGCTCTGGAATATGCTGCAGAGGATGGTATTGCAAAAATGTCACAATACATCCTCCGGATAATGCATTCCCTGTGAGCTATACAAAGACAGAGCAGAGAAAGAGAGGCATTTGTACAGCAGCAGACACCCCGGAGTCATGGCATGAATTTGCGAGTAGCTTTGTCTGTCAATGTGAAAAAGTTGCTTTCCCCAATTCTTTTTACCCTCCCAGCCTCTCTAATTGCACAGAACAGAGGCTTGAGCAGACACAGTGGAAACCATTCTCGGCACAACTGCTACCCTTGAGTTACGATCGGTAATTGTGCCAAACTGTCCCCATGCCTCAGGGCTGCACCACAGATCTGCAGCCCAGTGCCCTGGACATCTGCCCCCTAAAAAAGGCACAAAGAACTTGTCCCAGCTCTTAAGTTGCTTGAAAGTGGATTCTCTCTCCCTTGTGCACAGCTGACTAAGGATTTTTCCCAGCTCCAGCTCAGGCAGACCTTGAATGAAACTGGTTGGAAGTACAAAATGTGCCACCCTTGTTCTTATGTCATTCCTCTGGTCATGGCCATGGTTGGAGCTAGGATGCTGGATGAACCTTTGACCACCTTTACTAGTACCACTGCTCCTATCTCCTTGCAAAGCCTACCCAGTGCTTGGCTGTTACTACTTGCCAAAACAGGCTGATTTGGATTCTACAGGTAAAGCATTGCTCCGACTCACCCTGCCATGAACCTGGATTAACCACCAACACCGATGTCACTCAGTGAAACTCAGTCCTCCATCGTCTGGGTGTCATGCTATACTCATTGGCTAATTGCTTCTTAGGGCTCCTACCCTACCCCTGGCTGGACCGTTTTATCTTCTCACAACATGCTGAGGAAACAGGATCAGAAGAGTTAAGTTAATGGTCTGAGGTCCCACAGCAAGTTTAGCCTATGAATACCTGCCTCCCGTTGTCTGACCTCCACCCACCTCACCTCCCTGCTGCTTTGGTTTCACATCTGTCTTGCTCCTACCACTAAACACTCTTCTCAAGTAAGCACATCCAGATAAGAAAAGGGTTAAAATTTACCACGTTTATCATAGAGTGAAGCATATAGGTAACGTTGATCTATAGCGGAACAGGGCTGTGTTCCTCTGAGGGGACTGAGAAAGATAAATGAAGAGTCCTTGTCCATAAGCCTTACCTGTGGCAGCAGATCCCACTTACAGCAATAAGGACTGCTGATACACATGAGGGCAGGCAGCTCTCAGGGTGATAGCTACAGACTAATTAATGTACTGTACAGAAATCTTGAGGCCAAAGGCTTTCTTCTGAGTTCCTGTAAAGACACTGGATGTCTCACTGCAGAAGAGGTTGAGCTGGAGTCTGGTATCCTAGTGTGCCTTATCCTTGCAACTAAAACACAAGTAAGCAGACAAAGAACAAAGATGCATTTTGTTGCCAAAAAGAGTCAGAATTATTGGCTAAATATTTACTTGCCGTAAGATGTAAGCAGCTTGTCCCAATGCAAGCCACAATGCCTCATTATTTTACACTCAGCAAAACCGCATGAAAGCTATTAATTGATTAGACTTCTGTTGTGCTTTCCTTAGATACTAGTTGTGGGCAAACAAAGCCCTTCAGTATTCCTACAGTCCATCTGCTTTGTTAATGAAAGAACAGCTTATCTGAGGTATGTGAAGCGAACCACATCATCCTCTCATCTGGTTCTCGGCCTCTCCCCAAATCACAAAGGGTGATACCTTCTACCAGTTCCATCCCTGCCGGCTGGGAGCCATCCATCGCAGAGCAGCCATCTGGCCCCTGTCTCTAGCCGCCTCCAACTCCTCTGCTTCGAGCAACACCTGCGGCTCCGTGAGGCTTTTTCTCAGCACACGAGCACAGACCTCAAAGTGCTTCTTTCTTCCCGGTAACCACTTGTCCTGGTTTCAGCTGGGATAGAGTTAATTTTCTTCCTAGCAGCTGGATTTTTAAATTTTTTTCCTAGTGCTGTGGTTTGGATTTAGCATGAGGATAATGTTGGTAACTCACTGATGGTTCAGCTGTTGCTGAGCAGGGCTTACACTGAGTCACGGACTTTTCAGCTTTCCGTGCTCTGCCGGGGGCACAAGAAGCTGGGAGGGGGCACGGCAGGAACAGATCACCCCAGCTGGCCAAAGGGGAGTATTACATACCATATGACATCATGCCCAGTATATAAACTGGGATGAGTTGGCCAGGGGGCAGTGACCACTGCTCAAGGATGGGATGGGCATTGGTCAACGGGTGGTGAGCAATCACATCATGCTTCACTTGCTTTGAATGTTCTATTATTATTATTATTATTATTATTTCACTTTATTTCAATTCTTAAACTGTTCTTATCTCAACGCACAAGTTTTCTCACTTTTACCCTTCCGATTTTCTCCCCCATCCCACCGGGGGCCAGGGAGTGACCAAGCAGCTGCGTGGGGCTTAGTTGCCAGCTGGGGTTGCACCATGATACCACCGTACGCTGGTTGTGATACCGAGGTTGGCAGTGCCATTAGTTGAGCATCAGAACGATACTTTGGTGAGTAGGTGCATTTTTTAAATGGAAGTATGTTCTAGAGTGTGGAATTCCCAAGGCTCTTCTGACCAAAGGAAACAATATGAATACAACCTCATTAAAGACTAATGCATGTTTCCAGGCATCGACAAACATCCAGGCAGTTCCTAGTGGGCCACAGGGGAGAAGCGTATGGAGCACTATAAAAGCTTTATGAATGACAAACTTGCCAAATTGCTGTTTAAACAAGGAAGCAAATGGGAAGACCATCTGCATCAGATTGAAACTGCTCATAATCCTGTTACTTGTGCCAGTGTGGCACGCTTAAGCTCTTGTGTTGGCACGTGTCCATGTACACAAAAATCTGTAGCTTTTACAGCACCTTCTCCCCGCTCCTCGTCATAGAATCTGAGGCCCCTTTTGCCATTTCTCTGGGGTGTCTGATGGAGCAGGTAGCATTTCCCTCTTCTTGCAGCCCAGGGTAAGCCCTCCCTGGTGCCTTGGGCTCTGTGTGCTGGGGAGCCACTTTGGAAACCCACGGCTCGCTCTCTCCCAATCTACTTGTGGTCCTTCTCTGCCTCATCCCCAGTATCAAACACCTCATAGCCTCACACGTTTATCCTCAGCAAACATCCACCAGGCCAGCAGTGCTCTTGTCCTTGCTTCACAGATGAGAAAGCGAGACATTAAAAAGACTTGTGTGAAGTTACAAGATGAGCCTATATCAGTGAAAGGCTGATCCCAGCTCAGCCTTTTATGGGACTGGAGTGGTGCTCCGTTCCTTATCCCTCAGTCCTGGCACTGCACACCAGTCATGGGCTCCTTTCCACTTGTGGCAATTAGCAGAAACTTGAAAGAGAGTTGAGGGAAAGCCAAACCACCGGCCCACCACTCTTCATGTAGATCTTTATCTCGCCTCTTTACACGGAACTTTGAAATAAAAATAAAACAAGTTACTGATAATTAGCTCTAAAGACACACAAGCAATTGTGCTTTATCGTGTACAAGCTCTTTGATAATAGGCCAGGCCTTGTGCCATGAATTGCTAATTAATTCTTTCTTAGCAAAATGTTTGCTTAATTAAAGGGTGTACTGATTTATAAACACATCCCTAAATATTATTCACTTTGCATCTGCTGAAAAGAACACAGACTGTTCCTACACGTTAACATTTCTTTTCAAATTATTCCATTATACTCCGCTACGCTCTTTTCAACACTGATTGTGACAGATTCAGAAATTATTAAATCATAAATACAAAGAGAAAAAGCTAGTGATACACACATAATGGGAAATGTTCTCACAGCCCCCCAAATATTTCAAATAATGACAAAACTAGAAAGAGGCAGGGAGGCAGAAATGAAGCTCCTGGCCCGGCTCTGTTCTCACTCCTGCTGGAGTAAATCATGACCCAGTCCCCAGAGCTCAGCCTGATGTAAAATCAGAAGGATGATCTCTCTCACTTCTCCTCCAAGATCACGGCTACTTAAATCAGGTCCTACCTGACGGTCTTCTGCCCGTTGTGGTGCTTGCATGGGATGGGCTCATCAACAAATTCAGTCACTGGCCTTTTTACAGTCCAGGACTCACTTTTTAACCAGGTTCTTCTCAGTAGCTGCTGTTAAGACTTTTCTCTCCTGCAGTTGTGCCCTCCTAGTAGGTGCTATCTCGGCTGTGATGCAGAGGAATGGCAAAGCAGGGAGAATACAAGGTTGGTGTCCCATGGAAGTCAACACAGACCTGTCCCCAGAGTCCTGGTGGCTTTAGCCTGGGGCTGATGACAGCAGAAGCCTAACTTACAGTGCGGGGGGTCCTTGAAAGACCACACCTGGAGGAGGGAGAGTAGATAGATGGGATCCTGCAAGGGATCCAGGGCCAGGCAGCTGGGTCAGGAGGGGTGTGGGAACCTGGTGGGACATATTGTGGAAGAAGGTTTGGAGTGAGAGGGGCAATAGGAGGTTTGACCCAGAGGGTCTTTGGACACAGTAGGGTCTCAGGGAGCTTGACTGTGCAGGGCAGCTTGGACCAGCCCAGCAAAGGAGGAGGGAAAGCTGATCCAGGCCAGGACCACCAATGGGTTCAGATCCAAGGTGGTGCAGTTTTTCATTGCTTCAAGGGATGCTCAGCTGAACACACAGGTGATAGGAGTGGTTTGCTGTTCCTGAAGCACACTCATGAGTAATTCCCCAGGAGGACTCCATCCTGCTATGATGCATTGCAGCGATGAGCCACAGCGCTGCCACGTGTTATGGCACAGCATTGCTGCCCCGTTCTGGAGGGCTTCCCTGAGCAGGGGCCACCAGCAGAGACAGGACACCTCCAGTGTGAGCCAGCCCAGCCGCTCCCACAGAGGACAGCACCTTGACCACTATGCCACCGTCCTTAAGACGGACTGACGCCCCTCAGGGAGCTGTGCTTTGGGATGTGCAGCAGTGCCGGAGAGCTCTGCAGGGACTCCTGGTGCCATCCCTCCCTCCCACTCCACTGGGTCACCCAGCCCTGCTCCAGACACAGCCACTCAGCTCCAGGGGTGAGCCACCACCATGCACACCTCTGGCCTCTTCATTTGCACGTGCCAGCCGTAACATGAAGAGTTTCTATTCACGCGGGGAAAGTTAGTGATTTACTTCCCACCCTGTTTACCTTACATTTTGTGCTGTATTCCTGCCTGCTGCATAAATCCACTCCAGAGTACCTGAGGAGCATTTGATGAAACACTGCCCTCAGAAATGCATAGGTTATAGTTGTCAGCAGCTGTAAGTCTGTCAGTGTTTGGGTGTAGATTCATTTCCACCCAGCATCCATTAATCAGCCCAAATACCTCCTCCTTCCGTGTCTCTTCCCTCCTCCTTATTACTGATGTGTCACGTGGCAAGTTGCTTGCTACAGATCTTCACTGTCGGAGTGGTATGAAATAGTCAAAACCACGCATACCTTTATAGGAAAGTCATCTGGGCAGAGGTTTTGCTGCAAGCTGGGGACCCTAATGAAGTGGATGGGGAGAGTCAGTTGTGAACGCTCCCAAGCCATGAGATGAGCTTGAACAGAAAGCAGATGAAGCTGGTGGGTTGTAATAGCTCTGGTGTGGCACCAGGTGAAACGTAGCTTTTCTCCGGGAGGCTTCCTATTGAGACTTTGAGTTTCATCAGACATGAAATGAAATGAGACACGTGACCGGTAAACACAAGTGATTCCAGAGGAAAGGAAAAATCCATGTGTGCCCTGAGCAGCCGGGTTGCCGGGTTGTCTGCGCAGCAGCAGCAGGATAGCGTACGCATCCAGCACAGAGGCCAGCACGCTATGGAAATCAAGTCTAAACCCTTCTTTTACTCAGAACTGGGGTTCCCCTCATGACCACTGCACTTACCACCCTGTTCGTTTGCTCTGGAGTGTCTCTTTTCAATGGTTTTCCATCCCTGCCTGGGAATTTCATACCATGGGGAATCTCTTGCCTTTCCAGGTTAAGTTGCACCAACAGTTAATCACCCTCGCTGTTAGAAACGTGTGCCCTATTTCCAGCCTGAATGTTGGTTGCCTACAGAGACATTATGTATGCTGAGCACTGGATAACACATACTTCTCTGAATATATTTGCAACCTGATCGTATTGCTCTGGTTACTTCTCATACTTAGCCTCTGATCCCTGGCTGGGGTAGATCAGAATTGTTCTGCTCGAGTCAGGGCGGCCGTGCCAGCTGACATGTCTGGATTTGGCCAGTTATTAACTGCAAGATACAGTTGCTTATGACTAAAATACCCGGTGTTTTTTTAAATAAGAAAAGTAAAAGGTTAAGCTGCTGCAGATATTCATATTTAATCTGTTCCAATTACAACATGCATATTACTTTTCAAAAAGGATTTGAGACTTCTCCCACGCAGACTTAAACGTGTCCACACGAAATACCAATGTTTTAGGCTAGGATTTTCAAAAGCACCTTAAGCCCACTTCTTATTGTCTCTCATTGACTTCCCTGATTGCTTTTGAAAAATCCCATCCTTAATCATTGTTATTATGCCATAAGAAATGGCCTTCCCTGTTATCACTGACATATCTGAGATACTGCCAGTACTCGCAACTGCCACATCTAACCCGTAAAATATAATAAAATAAACCAAAACACTAAGGTTACTCAATGGACAAGTGCTCAGCATGCTACTGGTAGTGATGGTCAAGCAACGTTAAAGTCTTTGCAAGGTCCTTACGCTTAAGCCAGTTCCTTGAACACTGTGTCTGCACTTGGAAAGCGCAGCCCAGGAGATCCCAGCCGGACACCTGCCCCATGTTCAGGCAGCCCCATTTTCTCCAAGGTCTGTGCGCTGCCAGCAGAGAGGGCTGCTTGTCTGAAGGATGATTTAGGAGGCAAAACACAGCGCAGGGACTTGCTCGCCATACAGACTAGTGGACAAAGGACCCCAGATGAAGTTTAGTTTCCCTCTGGTGTTTTGCAAGAAATCAGCCTCAGTCTGATCAAACACCTAAGTTGTTCATTTCTGTTCCCCAGCTGACAGCACTGCCTGACTCTGTTCATGTGCTAGCAGCCAGCCAGAAGGAAGCAGTGCTCCCAGAACTGCCTGTACCTGGCACGGTCCAGCAAGGCACCAGGATGGTCCTCAGAAGCATTTGAGTCAGGAGTTGGCAGGTGAGGCTGCTTGTTGTTGGCATAATAAAATTTGCTATAGTCCCTTTTCCACAGTCTGAGGTCTTTCCTTAGTGCACTCAACCTGAAACTTTTCCACCTCCAGCTTGTCCCCCTCAGACTCTCCAGCACCCTCCAAGGGCAACCCCCTACCCCAATGCTAGATCTTCTGGGCAAGTTCCCAAGCATGTCACCATCTCCACATGCTCCTGAGAAGCTGCACAGACGTGTCTGGGCTTAGAGGGTCTTCTGCATTGACTGGGGATTACATTGCAAGGAACGCACCGTGGCAGAAACTCACCGGGAAATCCCCAGAACTTGGGCCTTTGCCTTTTCCCCCACCAAAATCATTACAGAACCACCCTTTTCATTTGCACTCATGTCTAAGAGCAGAGCATGTTGCCTGAAGCTACAGGCAGAGTAAGCAAATCAGGGCTGATCTTGCAGACTGCTGACTATTGCTCATGCAAAGGCTCCGTTTGGCTTCTTTACTACCAATCGTGTGAGGAAAATCTGCAGAGCCTGTTTGGGCCAGAAAAATATGTATCAGCTTCTCAGTATCCTTGCTCCTTTGAAGCAGGATTTCAGGGTGCGACCAGGCTGTCAGTACATGCCGTTTTGCTTATTTTTGCTTTCAAATAGCACCAAACCTTTAGCTATTGATTATAAGCAAAGGTTTATTCAGAAGGGGAAGGAAGAAGTGGGTTTAGTGAGAAATGCAGAAATCCCAGTTCAACTGCTCAGAGGCCTCTATGGATTAATAGAATTAATTTATCTTGCGGGGCATTAATTGAAGAATGTGCTGAGGTTAAGGACAAGGTCAGCTCTTCACAGTGTAATGGCTCCTACATAATTCACTTACCAAACCATCAAGACAATCTGTGCAGAGTAATAATGAAGGATGGACGTTCTGCTCCCAGGATCTCAGGGAACATAACCTTGTATTACAGATAACTTTAAGTGAAAGTTGTAGGAAGGTACATGGCAGATGTTTTATTAGATGAGACATTTAGCACTATCTCATACTTCTTTAAGATCTGGAGCTCCAGATCAGCTCTGGATAACATACAGAGGGACGCTTCTGCCCCAGCACAGAGCATCTGGTCCCTCTGCTGCACTGCCTAAACAGTATTTAGCTTGAGCTCGCAGCCTTCCTGCAGGGGAGTTGGCAGTCTCACCCTTCAACCCTGTGAGGAGCCAATCAATAAAAAACAGCTTGAGAATTGTTACCATGCTTTGTTCTTCCACTAGATTGACTCAGAAAGGGTTGCTAGCTGGCGGCAGCAAACACCCCGCAAAACATGCTGGGAAGCAGCACTTGGCTGGAGGTTGTTTGCTGGTGGGGGAAGGATGGAGAGAACAGGCTGTGATTGCAGGGGCTGTGGCATTGCCAGCACGATGCAGCCTTTTAGGCTCCCCCAAGCAGAGTGAGCGGGGGGACACAGCCCCACAACCCCCCCAACACCTGAGGTTTACCCTCCAACCCATCTCAGGTTTGCCCTGCCAGGGCCAGGCTGGGGCAGGTGCCTGACCACATAGCAGAGGGGCAGAAGCCAGCTGAAGGGGAGCGAGCAATGACAAGGGACGAGCAGACGAGCCAGGTGAGGCAGAGGCTTTTGCCTCTCTGTCTTTGTGCTTGCAAAAGATAAATGCAGTGCAGGTATGGCTGTCAGTACGTACCGCTGGTGTCGCTGGTGGTGCGAGTAAGGCCAGATCCTGGACCCCATCCTCTGCTCACACAAAGCTGGCCCAGCTCAAGCTTTGAGCAGTTGGCCTGTGCGTGGGTATTTGTTTACCAGGCAGGAGGAATTGCCTCCCCGCTGCTGCTAGTGGCTCTTTCTGCACACATATTCAGTGATTGCCGTGAGCAGGATGGGAGATTAGTGACCATTAAGGCCATACTAGACCCTTTTCATACCAGCACAACACAGCAGGCAGAACCTGTGTCTGACTTCATACATCATTTATAACTTGTTGCTCTTCAGAAACATTTAAACCACATGCACAAGTTTTTAAACACTGGAAGTATTTTCCCATGAGATTAATCAAATATTGGAGCAGGGGCCAAATATTGCATAGTCATCCTTGGAGACACTTAAAAAATAAGACCTTCAAACACCTGATCTACCTGGTCCCCTTCCAGCTCAGTTTTGGAGGAGAGATCTCCAAAGATTCATTTTAACCTAAGTTTTTCTGTAAGCTGCAGAAGCCAGATCCACGGCACAGCAGAGAAGCGGAGTAGGTCAGAGAGAGTGAAGCAGATGACTGTGCCCGATGACTTGTTCATCTCCAAAGCTGCCCCACAGAGAGTGCTTATAAACCTGGTATTGCTGCTGGTTATTGTCTTCTTCAGAGCCCCATGGCAGATATCCAGGTAATGAATCCAACCAGCTGCTCCATTAATGAGCCCTGAGAAGATCAAAGATGATGGCACAAGATGAAGTATCTGTTTTACAGTTCTTAAAAGCTTAAGAAAAATGAAAACACACACAAGGAACCCACATGAGGCCAATTTTACTGAAGATGGAAAACTAGACTCAAAGGTGAGATTTTGTGCCAGGCTTAAATGCTTCTTTGCGACCACATTTCATCTTCCTTCCTTAGACGCATTATGATAAAATCTAATTATAGCATTGCGCAGCTTCCCCCAGACAGTGCTCTTTTGAAGCAGCATAGCCAATATTTGGTTTAATTCACTTGGTTTTGTTTGATTTTCTTGTTTGTTTGCTATTTCAGGTCTTATTGCACACTATTTAGGCTAGTGCTGACCGGTCTCCAAGTTTCTGAAAGCGACATAATTCAGTCTTTGGATTGTCAGAGGATCCATCCCGCGTACCAAAGAGGTGCAGGAGATGGTCTGGGAATGGTCATGGGTAGGGTTGGACAGCTCTTGGGAGGTACAGCTGCTCTTCTGTGAGGTGGGATGGGCAAAGAGCTACGCTTCAGGGCACCCCAAAACCATCACCTCAGCTACTTCTACAGTAGTAGACACTGAAGTTACTGAAGAACTTAATTATTATTATTTATTTAATATTTATTTCTAGTTAGCGTAGCCTGGCTATTGGGCATGTAGAACAGCCATAGGGAAAAAGAAGCTATACCTGACTTGCTTGGGAACTGCAGAGTGCTGAGGTTGTACTGGCACCTTTTGCTCTGCCTTTCATGCCTTTCTGCTTGTCCTGGAAAAACCTTAAAAAATAGTCTTCCAGATGTTCTTTTCAGCCAAAAGGTGATTGAGTTTGCAAGTCTCGGTCTGCTGTGTTCCTTCATCTCTGGCAACTGTTTGAGATCTTTCAGAGAGTTTGTGTTTGTGTTGGCCTCAGTGCACTTACAGGTGATAGAAAAGTCACAGTAGCACCGCTGGCATTCACCTGTGACCTCTGCGTTTAACGTCTTGCCCCTGAGCACATCAAAGATTTGTTCTCAGCTGCTGCTTCAGATTTTGCAGCACAAGGGTACTTGTGGACAATTTGTGCAACATTCTTTTTCTGTGCTACAACTCTATGAACTTGGTGAGAATAACTTATGGCATTTCCCCTAGCTCTGTCACAGATAAGGTTCCTGCATTGGCTCCTGTACCCACAGAACTCTTAGCCCTTGAGATCCAGACAGAGCCTGGCACTGCCCAGCCCTGGGTCTCTGTGTGCTCTCAGGTCCTACTTTTGTTAGGATCCTCCCTGCTGGGAGGTGGGACTTCCACTTCTCTGGCAGTAATGTGCTCATCTAGTCAAAGCTTACCCTTTCTTAAAACATCATCTATGTACTTACTGCCCCATTCCCCTGGGATGCCTGCCAGCAAACCCAAGCAACGTACACCAAGAGGGTCGCCCTTTCAGTTAGCACGCCTAACACCTGGTTCACATGAAATAATAAGTGTATCATGGTTTTCTTCGTTTGTTTTGGGTTTTTGAGATTATTTTTTTTTTAAGTACTATGGAGTGTTTCTTGTCTTGACACCAGGTTCTTTAGGGTAGCCCAGGATCTGGAGGTATTTAAAAGCCAGGCAGATAAGGTGCTTAGGGACAGGGTTTAGTGGTGGGATGGCAGGGTTAGGGGAACGGTTGGGCTTGGCAATTTTAAAGGTCTTTTCCAATCAAAACCATTCTATGACTCTATGATTCTATGATCTGTTTCTGCCCTTCATGGTTTGTCTCCTGAATTCAGAGTCCTCTTGGCTCAGCTCGCCTTTTCCACCCTGGGGTGGCTCCATGTTTGAAAGGTTATCCCTATTCCAGAACTGCTCTTCCCTTTTTCCCTTCCTAAAGCTTTGCTGCAGCTTAATGAGTCTGTTCATGCAATCCCAGATCAAACCTTCGCTGTATTCAGTGGTGCTCCTGCCCATGTATGTTGGTGGGAGCTGGGTCTTGGGTAGCCAGCAGTGAAGGGCACGATAAGCTGATGCTTGGAAGTTGCTCAGCCTGGAAAAGCCTCTCTCTCTCTCCTGCCCACCAGGAGAGGACAGGCCCCAGAAGACCCCTCCAGTAGTTTTTAAGAAATGTGTTTTCTTTTGTGTTTTTTTTCGTTCTCATAGAAACTACCGTTCCTCAACTATTTTCTTCCAGACTATTTTTTTCCAAGTGATTTCTGTCTCCAGTTGTTGAAAACAAAGTTCCCTTTTAAAGATTTTTCTGCTTTCAGTGGAAAGTCAAAACTTTGTGCAAGGTGGAAAAAAAAAGTCCTCTCTGATCCACTCAGCTCAGAGAGAATACTGCAGGCCAGTATTGTTTCTATCCTTTACTGCTTTTCCATCCTTGCTGCATTGCTCTTCTGTTTCTTTCCTTTCTCTTTGCCAGCTGACATTCTTCCCCAAAGCACCATGTGCCTCGTGCCCTTTCCAAGGTCTTCGCAGTCCTTTCCTCATGCTGCATGCTGAAATGGTCAGCAGGTGAATAGTTAACGCCACCGCTGGAGGTGGTGTCTCAGATGAAGGAGAGGAAGCCTCTGAGCTGAGTCAGGTTTTCTGCAGGTTCAAGCTGTTGGCTTTGCTCTGTTTCTGTTTGAAAGACTGTCCCTGGGGCCACGAGATTTCCCAGTGACATGCTGGGCTTGCACTTAGGTAGAAATGGGTTTGAAACACATGCTAGGTACACCAGCTGGTGCCTTGATGCCTGTCCCATATACTGTATTGCCCTGGAAGTGTGGAAATCAAGGATGCAATAGCAGCTCTTCTACCTTTCAGTCAGTCTTGGGAAAGTAAGGGGACTATTCCTGTGATCTGCTGCCCTTCTGGAGAGAGGCAGGAATTCACAGCTGCATGAAAACCAGTCTCCTGTATTGATTTTAGATAGCCTGTCAAGACCACTTTAAAAAAGCTGGCACTGTGATGCAGATTGGACCAGCAAAGAGGTCCAGCAAAACAGATATATAGAGTAGTAATCGACGATCAACAAACAAATTGGGCATACGTATATGTCCTGGTTTCGGCTGGGACAGAGTTAATTTTCTTCCTAGTAGCTGGCACAGCGCTGTGTTTTGGATTTGGTATGAGAAGAATTTTGGTAACTGATTGATGGTTCAGTTGTTGCTGAGCAGGGCTTACACCAGGCAAGGACTTCTCGGCTTCCCCTGCTCTGCCAGGGGCACAAGGAGCTGGGAGGTGGCACAGCCAGGACAGCTGACCCCAACTGGCCCAAGGGCTATTCCAGACCATATGGTGTCATGCCCAGTGTATAAAGCTGGGGGAAGAAGAAGGAAGGGGGGGGATGTTTGGTGTGATGGCATTTGTCTTCCCAAGTCACCATTACGCGTGATGGAGCCCGGCTGTCCTGGGGATGGCTGAGCACCTGCCTACCCATGGGAAGGAGGGAACGAATTCCTTGTGTGGCTTTGCTTGCACACGCAGCTTTTGCTTTCCCTATTAAACTGTCTTTATCTCAGCCTATAAGTTTTCTCACTTTTACCCTTCCGATTCTCTCCCCCATCCCACTGTGGGGGAAGTGGGCAATCAGCTGGGGCAGGCTTAGTTGCTGGCTGGGGTGAAACCATGACAGTATAACTGATCCTTATCTCACCTGGCTTGGTAATGACCAAGAGCGTTACCTTCAGACCTTCTGTGGTTTGCACAAAGCGAGTTGGAGTGACTCAGGACTCTGGTGTACAGCCTGAAGGCATTGTTGATGGCAGCTAAATGCCTACCAGAATGGCTGAATCCACCAGGCAGCAAGGCATCAGGTTAGTGCTGAGTGTCCATGTCCTCATTCTTCTGAAAGCCAGGTGTCCCTCACAACTTTCTATGTCTCGCGGGGTGCTAGGAGCAACAGTCGTACAAGTCTGGTTGATCTTCCTGGCCCTATGAGCTGCATACCAAGGGCTTTATATGGGTGAGAGCCACAAGATGCATGTCACAATTCTTAGAGGGCCAAAGGAAAGGGGATGCCTGTGACTGGTTCACACTCACAGGTGACAACATCTCACAGGGGCCTTTGTGCCCCACAGGGGAGCAGGATTGACCAGGTATTGAGCAGAGAGCAGAGTGTGTCTCTCTGGAAACCCATTTTGGTTATATGAGCCACCTCTGCTACTTTGCTCTGGATTTTCCAGCACCCATAGCACTGGTGCAGACCTGTTGGTGGTTAGGCAACAGCATAGAAATAGAACCCACATTGCTGATGTGCCATATGCAAGCAAGAAGCTGGGCCATGTCTTACATAGGTGTTAATTCTGTGATCAGAATTTCCGTGGTCTTGCACAACTGCTGTCAGGATGCACGAATTTCACAGAAAAGCAAGCTGCTAGCCAACGACATTATAGTGATTAAAAAAAGAGGTCTGTGCCTCTTAATGCAAATAAGTGCGCATTAGTCACCTTAATCCTGCTGGGCCTCAGACAGCAAATTCAAGAACTCCCCATTTGTACTGTTTTCAGAATTACCACAATTTCAAACCACTCTCCTCATGCTTTTTAGACCTGAACCATGATTTTCAAGTGCTTGGAGTTGTCAGTGCTGCTATTAGCCAGGCAAGAGAGGGGTGCATGGGAGAGAAGAAATGAAAAAGGAGCAAATTTCTTCATGGACATTTCCAATGCAAATGACCACCTGCAAACAGATCAAAGTTTCAGCATGTCTCATGAAACTAGAATGCGTTTCATAATGTGTCAGGCTCATTTCAGACAGCCTTTTGCCAATGGCAGGTATTATAATTAGGGGTTAGCAAGTGTCTCTGCTCACCGCTCTGTTCTGGCTGGCATCACGCCTACAAGGCAGCTCTATCAACACTTCACTTCAAAGGTACAAGACTTACCTGTTATTTCAATATCAATGAGACATTAACTGATGGCAGTGAAAGGTCAGTTCCAGCCTATAAGTAAAACCCTGTTATTAGTATTTTTTTTTACGTTTAGTTGTTTTAATTTTTTGACTAAAGTTGTTTAGAAGGTAATTAAGTCCCATTGGTGCCCGGAGTGCTTAGATACAGAGGAGAGTTCAAATGCCGCCAAATCTATCTTCCTCTGTGCCTTAAATTCAGAGAAAGAAATGTAATGAAAATACATCAACTGTATTCGCCAGTACTGCATAGTAAACCAGCGCCTTCTTACTCCCCCCCCTGCAAACGACCAAATGTCTTTTGCAGAAATCCTCATACCTATTTCACAGCTGGGGACTGAAATTTCAGTTCTGTCCCCAGATAGCAGGATGGATGCACAGGTGCTGAGCACCAGATCGTTGTCCCTGCAAAGTCACTAAGGTCTTCCAGGAATCCAGCTTGCATTTTGGGCTGGTGACTCTTGGAAGCCTACCCTTTATGGAGGAGAAGGAGCAGGTATCGTGTAAATCAATGAACAGTTCTAGTAGATACAGAGGCAAGACAGAAGAACCTCTGACAACTAATATTTAAATTCTAGAGGACATTTTTCAGAGTTTTCCAGTATACTCATTATAGCTTTAACAAATATGTGCAAAGCATATAAGACAATCCATCTCAGCAGCGTGATGGCTATTACCCATATTCTGCTTTCTCTTTTATTAACTTGTTACCCTATATTTGTAATAAATAGAAAATTGTTCAGTTCAATATTTGCCTTCCCCAATATCGCTCACTGACTAATCTTTTATTTTGCATTCCCTCTTTCCTCCTAGATTGTTAGATCTGATAATTCAGCTGAGAAAATACTGTCCGTTTCATTAATCCAACAGACACAAGCAAGAGAAGTGGAGAATTCAAAAAGAGATGATAGGTTTCACTAATCCAGTAGATATTTGATAACAAATTCATGAACCTGATCACAAATTTAGGTGAGAAAAATATCAATGATACCAGAGAGCAGATGGTGCTTTGGTAGTTTCAGCCTGATGGTCTGAGACCATGAACTTTGAGTCCCCGAGGATATCTTTGCAACCTCTTTATAAGCTAGAAAAGGCTGGGGAGCTCAGAACTGGAAGCAGGTAAAAGAATGGAGCATGAGCAATGATTTGCTTTAAAAGCAAAACCAACAACAAAACCCCAGCCCAAACCAAACAAACCACTCTCCAGTCTTAAAATCAGTATGCAGGGGGTTCACTCTGACAGCCTGCATGATGGAAAATAATGTTGATAGATAGACTCCTGCTTAAAAAAACCTCAAAGGCTAGGCATTTACTTCATGAAATTAACAACTCTAATCCAAGTTGTGTATGCTGTCCTTGCCTCTCCTCCCAAACAAAAGAGGAGGAACGGAAGAGTCCCAGAAAAGCACGCATGCCTGTTCTGCGGTAGGGTGCCGTAAGAGGAGTTTTTTGCTGTGTTGGTCACATGTATGAGGTCTTTCACAGAAGGTAACAGGGTGATCTAGGCTGGAGCAGGCTGGATGGGAGCATTCAGATAGTCTAGGAGCTCCTTTGAATTCCTCACAGGATAAGCTGATAAAGAAAAGCTATATAGCTGTAGGCTTTATCTGATTGCATATAATCAGGTGTGTGCAATGGCTGCCAGATGATGAGGAAGAGAAAAGACCCTTGCTCGAAAGTCATGAACAGAGGCCAAACAAGTAGGAACTTCTGAGGAAGCTGCTGGGGCTGGAGAGCTTCCACTTGGAGACAAGCACTTGAAAATGGGCTATTTCCCTAAGGAACTATAGACAGCCAAATGAGTTCAAAAGCCACTGGAAGGGACAGGACTTGATAGAGGCAGACATGCAGGGCAATCATATGTGGCACCTTTTTGCTTTCATTCTTCTTTTCTTTCTTTCTTTCTTTCTTTCTTTCTTTCTTTCTTTCTTTCTTTCTTTCTTTCTTTCTTTTCTTTCTTTCTTTCTTTCTTTCTTTCTTTCTTTCTTTCTTTCTTTCTTTCTTTTTTTTCTTTTGGAAAACTGGGTAAAGCTGGGGAAAATATGATCTGTTTAATAACATGCTGATAATCTGCCCCACTAGCACAGAGAACTGGAGCAATGTGTTCAAATGGTGGACTTGACAGGGAAAAAAATATGGCATTTTTCTTTATTATAATGAAGAGTGGAGCATATAACCTATTGTGCAGTTTAATAGCACTATTAAACCAAACAGACTAAATGTTTGCAGGGAGTCTGGATATGCTGCAGAATGACCAAAGTCTGATGCCCGAGTGACTGCAGAGTTTCTGATTAATCAACAGAATAAAAAAAGGAAAAACTGTTTCCCCATATGTGGCTGAATTAGTGGAGCATTGCCAATCTGAAGAGAAATTAGAGGCGCAAGGGGGTTGCACTCTGTACGTATGTGCTCTGTAGAATTAAGCAATCTAAAAATGGCTATTTACAGAAGCCGACTTGACCCTAAAGCATGTGCTACAAATTGCCACATCAATGAAGATGCCTACTAAACATTCCAGGATGGTGCAGCATTGTAAGATCCATGCAACAAATAAACTAAAGGTCAGGCATAAATACAGCTCAGGCAACACCCACCGTGTGCTTTTGCTGTGAGAAAGAGTTTCTTAATGCAAATGGCTATCGATTTTCTGACAATCTTGTAGAAACTGCAATGAATTAGGGCACATGCAGTAAATGTGGAGGTCAGTGCATAATCACAGCTTTCAAAAGATGCTTCCCAAGGATTTCAGAGTCCTTGTTTTCTGATGATGGGCTAGAGATCACTGATAATGTTGTACAGTTCCCAGCTCTCAAGTTTAAAGAACAAAAGCAAGGTGTGGCTGACAAATTGGAGAAAAAAATCTTGAGCGAATCTTGTCCAGGGTCTGCTCACTGGGTAACATCTCAATGGGATAATCCAGCCACCTCAAAGGAGTGAGAGAACTGCACTTCAAAAAACATACAGAAGAAAACATTTCTGTCAGATTTTAAGCGTGAGCTCCCACATCCTGAGAAGACCTGGCCAATGCTAGATTGGTTATGCCTTTATTTATTGCTAAATCTTGCAACAGAGGTTTCTTCTGTGCTGACCTGTTCTGAAACCGCACCATCTTCCTGGTGTAGATGTTTTCCCTTAACATCAGTTCTTCACCTCCCAAGCTGAAATTTGACGTTGTTACAATAATCAATGTATATAACACTTTGTAATAGATTTAATTATGGTATTACTTCTTGGTCCCTAATAAAACCCTTGGTTTCATTGCTTATAGCCTTGGCCAGTGTAACCTGTTTAGGTGTGTGTTTCTCTCAGTCTCAGGGGGCTGTGGTGAATGCACAGCAAAGCTTCAGAGAACTAAAGGAGGTTGTCCTCCTCCTCTACTCTGCACCGGTAAGATCCCATCTGGAGCACTGCATCCAGTTCTGGGCTCCCCAGTTCAAGAAGGATGAGGAGCTACTGGAGAGAGTCCAGAGGAGGGCTACAAAGATATGAGGGGACTGGAGCATCTCCCCTACAAGGAAAGGCTGAGGGAGCTGGGCTTGTTTAGCCTGGAGAAGAGAAGACTGAGAGGGGATCTCATCAATACTTACAAGTATCTGAAGGGTGGATGTCACGAGGATGGAGCCAGACTCTTCTCAGTGGTGCCCAGCACCAGGACAAGGGGCAATGGGCACAAACTGAAGCAGAAGAGGTTCCACTTGAATATGAGAAAGAACTTCTGTACTTTGAGGGTGACCGAGCCCTGGCCCAGGCTGCCCAGGGAGGCTGTGGAGTCTCCTTCTCTGGAGATATTCAAAGCCTGCCTGGATGATGTCCTGTGCCCCCTGCTCTGGGTGAGCCTGCTTGAGCAGGGGGGTTGGAGTGGGTGATCTCCGGAGGGCCCTTCCAACTCCTGCCATGCTGGGATTCTGGGATTCTGTAAAGGTTCCAGTGAGCATGTGGGAGCTGATAATTTTCAAAGGCTTGCAAAATGTCACCACTACATTTCTTTCGCAATGTCCATGTTTTGTTGAAATTGTTCTTAAAAACAACGCTCTTGAACTGGATGCCTGTGCTCAAACATTCCCACCTAGATCAAGGTGGTTTGGCAAATTATAAACAGTTTATATGGAACACGGGGAGTTGGGCAGTTTAGAAAATAAGTATTGCTTTTGCATGCTTGGCCCTCCCCATATGTGATGCCAAGTACCTGGTTCAGAGGTAGCAGGGCTCAGGGTGTGGGAGAAATACCTGGGATAGTCAGAAATGGTGTTATTCAAAGGGTATTTACTGTGGAAAGGTTACCAAAGCGCTTGTTTTCTCCAGAGAAAAACGACTGTTCCCAGTTTGAAATGTCACGGGTGGGAGGTGAATTTAACCATCCAGCTCCCATCAAAGTCAGTGTGTGCCATCCGGCTAAAGCCCCCCTGCCATCATTTGAGAAGCTGAAGTGTTGTCACAGCGTCCTATAGGAAAGGAGACTGAACAAGCTGATGCTAAAAATAAATGGCTAAAGTTTCAGCGGCCAGGTAAATGAGGACAGTATTTCCTGAAGTTTTCCAGTTCCATGATCTGATATTCTGGGGATATCAGGGATGGAGGAGGGGGGGGTAGGTGGTGCTCCTGAAGCCGTTCTCTGAAAATCTGAGTCTTGGGTGCCTGTGGTGCGTTGGCAAGCTAAGACTGAACAAAACACAGCAGACAGTTTGGCTGTCAGGAGCTTCCTCGAAGACAAAATCATGATGCAATGACATGGCCCGCTATGTGCTTCAACAGGATAGCAGGGGAGAGGGAAGAAGGTTTTATTTATTTATTTTTTTAGATCTATCAATAAAATCTGTGTGGAAAACCCCTAAACTCAGTGTTCCCTAAAAGCTTCTTTTTGAGTCATTTTTCCTTTTTAGCTGTTTGATCCATAACCATATTTACCAGTTTCCACAGTCCATAAACAGAAACAGGAAAATACTGAGATACCGGCTATTTCCATGAAACGCTGAACATAAGAAATAACCAATAAAAATGAGCCCATATATTTCAGGACCCGTCTGAGGTTTATTTTGTGACCATTTGTGGAGATGGACAAAGGCCCAGAAGTTATTTTAGCCCCTTCCTGTTCTCATTAGCCATGCAAATACACCACATGACTGTTAAATGCATCCAGAGGATGCTTTTTCGGAGGCCTCTCTGCTGATCTCCTGGCAACCTGTGTTCATACAATAAACGACACCTCCCTACATTTCCAAACACACAGGTTTACAACATCGCAGGGAAAGGTCTGTATGGCTGCGTGACCAATGAGACCCCACTGGGGTGCTGAGCACTAACACTGACCTGTTCTGGTGCTGCCACAAAGCCCATGACAGCAACAGAAGACAGCTTTCAGAAAGCCCTATTTTCGCCTCTTGCACTCAAAACAGGCAGGTGTTCTCACCACCTTGGTACTGGTCACAATACAGGGCCATAAAGATCATAGAATCACAGAATCACGGAACCAGTCAGGTTGGAAAAGCCCTTTAAGCTCACCCAGCCCAACCCTTACCCTAACCCTGCCATCCCACCACTAAACCCTGGCCCTAAGCACCTCCTCTGCCCGGCTTTTAAATACCCCCAGGGATGGGGACTCGAGCCCTGCCCTGGGCAGCCCCTTCCAGTGCCTGACAGCCCTTGTGGGGAAGGAATTTTTCCCAATGTCCAACCTAAACCTGCCCTGGCACAACTTGAGGCCATTTCCCCTCGTCCCATCACCCGTTCCCTGGGAGCAGAGACCGACCTCCCCCGGCTCCCCTCTCCTGTCAGGCAGTTGTAGGGAGCAATAAGGGCTCCCCTCAGCCTCCTCTGCTCCAGGCTGAACACTCCCAGCTCCCCCAGACGCTCCCCATCAGCCTTGGGCTCCAGACCCCTCCCCAGCTTTGTTGCCCTTCTCTGGACATGCTCCAGCCCCTCCATGTCCTTCTGGAAGTGAGGGGCCCAACCCTGAACCCAGCATTCGAGGGGCGGCCTCCCCAGTGCCCAGGAAGGGGCACGATCCCTGCCCTGCTCCTGCTGGCCACGCCATTCCTGATACAAGCCAGGATGCCGTTAGCCCTCTTGGCCACCTGGGCACACTGCTGGCTCATAGTCAGCCGCCTGTTGACCAACACCCCAGGTCTTCTTCTGCCATTCAGCTCTCCAGCCACTCTTCCCCAAGATGTGTCTGAACCAGCCAGAGCGGCTGCTGGGAGCATCTGTACCCTGACCAGCACGATGCTGGATGCAAGTGGGTGTCCCAGTAGCCCCTATTCTGGCATCTGAGCTTCCCTGGGTCCCTCTGTCTTGCATCGCATTTTGCTGGGAGCCATGGAAAGCGTGCTGAACAAAACTCTTCTCTGGTCATCATTGCCAAGGCAGGCTGAGCTTCAGGGCTGGGGTTCAGTGTAGCCACCGGTGCCTGCCTCCAACCTGGGAGCTGGCAAGGGTGCCAGCCTCTGCCGAAATCCACTGCCTACACACATGTGAGTGAGAAGGCCAGCTGTCCAGGAGTGGTCCATAGGCATCTAATGGGTGGACTTGATGATCTTAATGGTGTTTTCCAACCTAAATGATTCTATGATTCTATCTCCTGCGGACATGTCCAACTCCGAACCACAGCTTGAAACTATGGAGACAGAGCTTTAACTGCAGGTGTCACCAGCAGAAGGCATCAGCATCACTCAGTGGGATGATATCCCGTGATGTGATATCTCTAAAGCACCACTGTGTTTCCAGAGGCTTAAATGATGCCCATCTGCATCTGCCCATGCCCCTGCCCCTGCTTTGCTGAGCTCCCCTGCCTTCCCAGCACCAGCTGTAATTGCTGGGTCTCTCCCTGCCCTCTGCGAGCAGATGGCATTTGTCACCCTCAGCTACCCCACTGACCACACAATCTTCTCATTTCAGAACAGATATAAATACCAGTTAGCATCAAGAAATTGTGGTGTTTGCTTTCTACTTATTAAAAACCACTTTATTATGATGTTAACCTTCAGACCCTTGGAAATGCCTGACACCAGCTGTCTCAGGAAGCAAAGACCCCGTGTAAACAAAGATGTCACCCGCCCGAGCAAGAGCAATGCTGCACTTTATTAATAAAAGCTTGGAGCACCATACAATTCCCTCACCCACCCTGCCAGAAATTTAACACCACAACACTTCAGTCATCACAAAAGACAGACGCGATATTTTCTAATTGATAGAACATCTATTGAAAACTTATTTAGACACTTTAATGGGATAACGGGAACACCGTGCCAATCTGTGGAGGTGGCGAGCTCATCAGAAATTTTGATACTTTCCATATGCACAAGAAAATACCATTTACAGAGATTTCTTCCTGGTTTCGTCCATCTGCCTCACCAAGCTATTCCTTTGTGTCTCTTATTTATGGCTGTAATTTTGATGCCACAGTTACTGTAAGTGATCTGCTGTATATTTCTCTTATTTGCTTTGAAATTGCTCTTTTCAGCTCATACCTGAAGTCCTTTATTTGCCCACAAAATAACCAGGCCCTGAACTATTTCCTGGCAACCAGTTTTGCAGTGCCTAATTTTTTTTTTCTGTAATGGTGTGTATACATGCTTTATTATTGCACTTAAATGCTTATTAACAATTCAAGTAATCTTAAATGGCTGAAAAAACAGATTCTTGAGCTAAATATTTCTGGAGAGTCTCTTAGCCCAGGGCCCTTCTCTGCAAGTGTAGGCTCCACAGTGGAGAAGAACATGGCTTGAAGTTGGTACTTCCAGGGTAATTGCATTTTTTAATTAACAGTATAGAATCATAGAATCATAGAATCATAGAATCATAGAATGTTTTGGGTTGGAAGGGACCCCTAGAGGTCATCTAGTCCAACCCCCCTGCAGGGAGCAGGGACACTGCTAACTAGATCAGGTTGCTCAGAGCCCCATCCAACCTGGCCTTGAATGTTCCCAGGGATGGGGCCTCCACCACCCCTCTGGGCAACCCATTCCAGTGTTTCACCACCCTCGTTGTAAAGAATTTCCTCCTTATATCCAGTCTAAACCTACCTTGGTTTAGTTTAAAACCATTACCCCTTGTCCTGTCACAGCTGGCCCTGCTAAAAAGATTATCCCCATCTTTCCTATAGGCCCCCTTTAGATACTGAAAGGCCGTAATCAGGTCTCCCCGCAGCCTTCTCTTCTCCAGGCTGAACAACCCCAACTCTCTCAGCCTGTCCTCATAGCAGAGGTGCTCCAGCCCTCGGATCATTTTAGTAGCCCTCCTCTGGACCTGCTCCAACAGGTCCATGTCCTTGTGCTGAGGGCTCCAGAGCAGGA
The DNA here is from genome assembly GCA_034008185.1 of Gorsachius magnificus. Lineage (NCBI taxonomy): Eukaryota > Metazoa > Chordata > Aves > Pelecaniformes > Ardeidae > Gorsachius > Gorsachius magnificus. Next base: position 11,994,771 of record CM067091.1, read on the forward strand.
TGCAGTACTCCAGGTGAGGTCTCACCAGAGCAGAGTAGAGGGGCAGAATCACCTCCCTCGACCTGCTGGCCACACTTCTGATGCAGCCCAGAGTATGGTTGGCCTTCTGGGCTGCCAGCGCACATTGCCGGCTCATGTCCAGCTTTTCATCCACCAGCATGCCCAAGTACCTCTCGGCAGGCTGCTCTCAATCCTTTCTTCCCCCAGCCTGTACTGATACTGGGGGTTACCCTGACCCAGGTGCAGGACCTTGCACTTGGCCTTGTTGAACCTCATGAGGTTCACACAGGCCCACCTCTCCAGCCTGTCCAGGTCTCTCTGGATGACATCCCGTCCTTCTGGTGTGTCAACCGCACCACTCAGTTTGGTGTCGTCCGCAAACTTGCTGAGGGTGCATTCGATCTTGCTGTCTAAGTCATTGATGAATATATTAAACAGCACCGGTCCCAGTACGGACCCCTGAGGGACACCACTCGTCACCGGTCTCCATCCGGACATCGAGCCATTGACCACTACCCTCTGGATGCAACCATCCAGCCAGTTCCTTATCCACCAAACAGTCCACCCATCAAATCCATAGCTCTCCAATTTAGAGAGAAGGATGTTGTGGGGGACCGTGTCAAAGGCTTTGCAGAAGTCCAGATAGATGACATCCATTGGTTTTCCCTTGTCCACTGATGCTGTCACACCATCATAGAAAGTCACTAGGTTCGTCAGGCAGGACTTGCCCTTGGTGAAGCCATGCTGGCTATCTCGAATTATCTCCCTGGCCTCCATGTGCCTTAGCATAGCTTCTAGGAGGATCTGTTCCATGATCTTCCCAGGCACAGAGGTGAGGCTGACAGGTCGGTAGTTCCCAGGGTCTTCCTTTCTACCCTTTTTGAAAATGGGCACAATGTTTCCCTTCTTCCAGTCCCCAGGGACTTCACCTGACTGCCATGACTTTTCAAATATCATGGAGAGTGGCTTGGCGACTACATCGGCCAATTCCCTCAGGACTCTGGGATGCATCTCATCAGGTCCCATGGACTTATGTGCGTCAGGTTCCTCAGGTGGTCACGAACCTGATCTTCTCCTACAGTGGGAGGGGTTTTGTCCTCCCGGTCCCCCTCATGCCATCCATCAACTCGGGTGGGGTGAGGAGAGAGGTTCCCAGTGAAGACTGAGGCAAAAAAGGTGTTGAGTACCTCAGCCTTCTCCTCATCTGCTGTTACCAGCTTGCCAGTCTCGCTCATCAGCGGGGGTACACTTTCTTTAACCATCCTTTTCCGGCTGATATACCTGTAGAAACCCTTCTTGTTATTCTTTGCATCCCTAGCCAAGTTTAGCTCCAGCTGAGCCTTGGCTTTCCTGACCCCATTCCTACACAACCGGACCGCGTCCCTATACTCTTCCCAGGATGCCTGTCCCTGCTTCCACTGCCTGTGCAGTTCCCTCTTCCTCCTTAGTTTGACCAGCATCTCTTGTCTCAGCCATGCTGGTCTCTTCCCTTCTTTGCCCGATTTCTTACACCTGGGGATCGAGAGCTCTTGCGCTCTGTGGATCACATCCTTAAAGATCTGCCAGCTCTGTACTGTTCCCCTGTCCCTGAGGACCGTTTCCCAGGGAGTCCTTCCAACTATCTCCTTGAGGAGCTGGAAGTTTGCTTTTCTAAAATTCAGGATCCTGACTATACTCTTCATTCTTCCCATTTCCCTCTGGAGCGTGAGCTCTACTAGCGCATGATCACTGCAACCCAAGCTGCCTCCGATCTTGACATTTCCGACGAGCTCACTTGTATTGGTGACCACCAGGTCCAGTATTGCATCCCCTTGGGTAGGGGTGTCTATTACCTGGCTTAAGAAGTTGTCCTCAATGCATATACAAAAGAATGTAACATAGCTGCTCAGGGGCTGCTGTAACAGGCTAAAAATAATTTTGCACAGTATATACTTTGATTTTACCAGCCAGACTCATATTATGGTCATTGGAGACTTCAGAGAGGGCATCCTGCTCTGAAAACACAGGGCTCCTGTGCCTACTGTCTTGGTCACATGTATGGGCTGGTACCATGTATGGGAGCGGGCACCCTGGGGCTCCCTGTTAGCAGAGGGTGCTTGGAGAACAGGGTTTGGGGTGACCTCCTCATTGCCTGCAGGGCACTGAGAAATGTTCCTTTTCTGCTCAGTTCCAGGTGTTTAACCAAATAGCGGAAAGGCCACTGTTTACAGGCCAAAATGTTCCTCCTCTGCAGGGGACTCAAAGTCCCCAGTGCAGTGAACAGATATTTAGAAATTTCTAAATATTTAGAACTTGGGACATAACCTGGCTGCCAGACCCAGCAGAGTGCTGCCACCTCACTTCTGAACAAGACCTTGGCCAGTGACAACGTGAGGGGGGGTGAAGGGCTCTGCTTTTTAGTTAATTTTTACTCCAGCTAATTTGATTGTCAGAAGCAAAAAGAGGAATTTGAAATTTTCTGAACACTCGTTGACCTTTAAGTGTGCAACCCTTGTATTTTAAGTATCTTCCAAGCAACAGCTGAACCTTTCAAAGAGATAGCAGCTTCTCTACAAGCTTGTTTCTCCCACAAATGGCAGGAGTGAGATGATGCAATCCAGAGGCCTCTGGGGACTTGACATTTAATTGTCCTCCCGTTGAAAAGCTGATCAATTTGGAGACTCTCCCTGGGGGGTCCTCCCTTTATCTTGATCTCTTATTTCTTTCCTTGTAGCACATAATTCCACACACATCCCTCTCAGCACCATAAGTTCAGGAAGCACATTTGTCTCCAGCTCCATCAGACTGTGTTGTACTGCTGATGTGTGAGTGGCGGCACCAGTGGTTCAATAACTGAAGATGAGCCTGTGAGCGGGGGAAATCCACATTTACTTCCACTAACTGCCGTGCAATGCAAACTGCTTTACGTCTCCACTGCATCCATAATACCCACTGCCAAGGGATGCTCTACAGAGACGTGGTGAAAGGAAAGCAGGAAGATTGTTGGTGTCATTCTCCCAGGGAGGAGTGTTGGTTCCAGCCAGAATCCTGTGCCGGCAGGCCAGCAGGGACAGCTTAACATCATCTGGTGACAGCTCCTGTGCATGACAGAAAATAGCATAAGAGGAAACAACAACAGCATTTCTGCATGCAAGTGTGGAAGCAGTGGGACTCCCTGGAGAGGAGACGCCACTAGGAGCAGGATGGACAAAAAGAAGTGTGGTGGTCAGGGGAAGAATGCTACAACCAGCGGTCCTACCAGGGGCCCATCCTGAGGGCTGGAAGCAAAAACAGGGTAGAAACAGTGTCACTGGAGGTCATTGGTGTGGGGAGACCCAACCTGTGAAAGCTGGCAAGCGTGACTAGTTGGCCTCTGGGGGTCCGTCCTTGGTGGGCTTCCAGTTCAGTGCTTTGGATGATCCCAGATGGTCTGAGGCAATCAGTTGTCCTGTGGCTTTGTATGTCAGCTAGTGAAACAGAAGCGGTGAGGTATGCCCAGTCATTCCTCACAGACTCTTGACACCTCTCTGTCCACCATTTGGGCATGATGCGGTTGAGCATCTATCTCTGTTGGCACACGTACATGGTGCCAAAGTATACACCAAGGTGAGGGCTCTGTGCAGGGAGGTGGGAATCTGGTTTGTGCTGAGCTGTTCTCCCATGGGGTCATATCCTGATGGGTTTGGTGCTACCCTCCGCATTTTGAGCACCAGCAAATGTGCCACACCAACATCAATAGTTCTGATTCTGTTTGGGCAATGGCTACTATATCTGAGCCTAAGTGGCCCGGACAATGATAGACATGGCCACCAAGATGAGCATGAATAGCCTAGAAAGGGGACAGAGCAATGGGATGCTGATCATGCCAGAGCTGATTTAGGAATGAGGTGTAATTTTGCCAACAGTTTCATTTGGGCTTGATCTTAGCTTGAGGCGATTTGTTCTGAAAGGGTTACCAGATACCTTAAATGGCAAATATTCTTACATTGATTAGAGGAGAAAAAGGTTCAGGTCTTGCAGCCAGAAACAGAGGGGATGCCAAGCTTCCCACTTGCAGAGGCCTGATTCTCTTCTTGTAAATCTTGTGATGAGACAGAGTGGTACCCCCTTACCTGCTCCCCAGTGGTCTGACCCCAGGTTGCAGCTGGTCCGCATCAGACCCAAACTTGGGCACAGGCAGCCAAAACCCCAGCAGTGGGGGAGAGGCTGCAGACCTGGCTGCTGCGCTCGGGGACCTGAGAGCAATCAACGCCCCAAGCTCAAAGTGAGCCTTTCCTCTGGACATCCCATGATAACTGGGATGCCAGCCTAAAGGGCAGCTGGCAAAGGAAAACAGAAGCTCCTAAGAGACACCACAGCAACACTTCAGAGCCAAAATAATTTTATTTGTGGGCTAGAACAGACTTTGAATATTTAGCGAAAACCTTTTTTAATTCAAATTATTTATAACAGCAGTCATGTTAGTGGCAGAGAAGGGGCTGCATAATAAAAATGTGAAACCAGGCTGTTGCTTGACTTCAGTGTATGTGATAGTGCTGTCACCACAGCACAGGGCAAAACACTTGTCATGCTGAAATTGAAGCTCTAACGTGGCCCTTCTTGCATTTGCCGAGAGCTTGACCCCTAGTACTCACGGGTGTGCTGGAACCTGTACCACACGGGCTGTTATTGACAGACTGTATCCATGGTCATCTGTCAGTCTGACTGTAACCACCCCTTCTCCCTCCTGAACCAACTGTCCAGGTGTTGTGCCTGGGTCCATGTTTGTTTCTTTGCACAGCAGCCAGTGCAGGGATGTCCTGACATGTGGTGGGGGCTCCTCAGGTGAGGAACAAGTATAGGTAATAAACAATAAGATTGGTGCTTTGCAGCCAGAGCAAACTTGCTCTTTAGGCTGTTAGCAAGAACCTCCAAAACCTCGCTTCTTGCTTTTGTCTTCTGTAGATACCACTTGTCATGTAATGGGTCTTTCATCTCAATAGGACTTTTATATTCAAACATGTCAGATCTTTAAAGGACTGGGAAACATTAACAGGCAGGGAGAAACTTTATTCTAATTTGCTCGATGGAAGGGAAAGAGGATGATGCAGCCAATTCAATGAGCAGAGACTGCCTTTGGATGAGGGTTCCTGTTCCTAAAGGCTTGCTGGGTTCTTCTCAGTGCCATGGTCCACTCTTAAATCAAGACTGGTCAGAGCAATTCATGCTAAGGAGGAGTGGGCAGGCTGTGCTGTATTAATATTACTGTGTGTGTTGGCACCTTCAATAGTTTTGTTGTTGACATTCTGCACTAAACTCTAATCAAGAAGCCTGTAATGGAAGGAGGCTGCATAGTGTGACCTCCCAATGGACAATGCTCCTGTCCCATACTGATGAGCTGCAGAAAAATGGATCATTTGGCATCGTTAACAGTGACAGGGAGGTAATGGTCATGCTGCAAAGGAAGCTGTGCAAGCAGAAGCTCTTTTTTGTGCCTGCTCCAAAGCCTAACTTCTAGAAGAGTGTTTGTGACTGTTGTTTGTTAACTCAAAAAGTGGCAGAAGGGCCTCTTTGATATAGCCATATGCCACGTGTCATTAAGGATCCTTAATCAAAAACAGAAGGAAATTATAATTCCCTCCTTGGTTCTGAATTTGAAGTGAAGAGACATCTTAGTCACCAGCTAAAGGGCCAACTTCAGCTGCTGTGTTCCTTCAGCTTTACCAAAATTGGCCCAGCATGAGCCTGGCTGCTCACAGTGGGGAATCGCAAATCACAAATAATGTCGGTATGTTTATCTGAGGAACAGTCTCCTTTTGGAGAGATAGAGTCAGCTCTGAACACTGGGAGAGGTTTTGCTGTCTTGTGTTAGACCCTGATGATGTTAGCTATAGCTACGCTTAAGCCAAGGGATAGAAAGAATGAGAGGCGGGGGGAAAAGATTTTTCTGAATTTTCTTCACTGTGAAAGATTTGGGCATTGGATAAGGAGGCACTGTACTAGTATTGTAACCAGAGATATCAGTTTAACACCTAGCTCTTTTCATAATCATAAGCAAGTTATTTATTACACTGCCGAGTCTTTTCATATTTATTGCTCTGTTTGAAGTCCCATCATCTGGCATCAAGTGAATGTCCCAGCTTTCATTTTTGTAGTATTTTAGTCTCTGTCACTGCACAAAATGCTTGAAATGTAACTGCAAATGAAGGTTAGGAGGATAGTAGGAAATAACAAAATAAAAAAATAACTGCAAATGTATGCTAAGAAGAAGCAAAAGCATATTGTAATTTTTAAATCACTCATGATCTGAAGGGGAGAATGAACTGATTCATGATTTTAGAATGCTCAGGATTGGCAGAAGCATAATTAATCTCTTGTCTCCTTTATGCCTCTGCAAAATGGCATTAATAAGGCAGCATTTATCCATTGTAGACTGGAAGTGCTTCAGGGCACTGCCTAGCTCTCCACAAGCCATCATGTAGTGCCGAATGGAGAAGGGTCCTCCTAGTCTTCAATTAGGCCTTAATACAAGATGAATGACAAGCTCCATTTTTGTTGCCAGTTTCAGTCTGTTCTTCACTTGCTGTTTCCGTGATAGAAACACGAGTGAACATCTACATTCTAAGGCAGCAAGCAACCAAATTTTAAATACTACAGAGTAGTCATTTTAAGAAGTCAAGTTTCTCAAAGCGAAATTATCATAATGAGTGAGGAACAAGACGAGTGTAATTGGATTGATGTGAAATGAAGAAAACTAATTAATTTTCTTCTGCGAGGTTTAGGAAAGGTCACAGGGAGGAAACACAGGTCGCTGTAGAGGATGCTAAATGCTGTAAATATTTAAATGGCTCACAAAAATCACTCATGTATTCCAGAACATAAAAGCACTTTGGCTTTGAAGAGACAGCAATGTGTCTCACCCGTTCCTTCAGTTTGAACACAAAGTGCATCCCAGCTTACAGAGTTGTGGATGGGAGCTATTTGGGACTTTATGGCGAACTGCATACAATAAAGAGAGGGGATGGGAAAGAGGATTGGCTATGGGCTATGAAGCATTTCATTGCCAGGCTCCATTCTTGTCCAGGTCAGTAGAGATGGGAAGTCATTACTGGCTGATGGCTGTTCAATGGCCTGTGTGAAATGAGGAGGTGATTTCAGTCCAGTTCCCTTGCGGCCAAGTGTCCTTAACATCAAAACCACCTCCTGTGCTGGCAGTGCCTGGCTCATCAGCCTGCGGAGATGGGGCATCAGCTGTGCGGTGGCTGCAGAGGAGCCTCCGTGCAGCATGGGGAGCTGGCAGTTCTGAGTGTTTTTGATACCAACAGCTTTGTTCGTTCATGCTGACACGGCTGGTGCTGTGGCTGAGCTGTTTCAGGGACCTGTTGAAAACCAGCCCGGGTTTCTCAGCACCTGTGTGAACACAGCACTCTCACTGATTTCCCAGGAGCCGCACTTTCAGATCAGTCCAAATTTCAGCTGTAGCAGATGGGTCCCCTATTCCTGCCAGCATGGCCTGGTGATCGTCACATACCGAGCACTGGTATCCCATGACACCTGCCAGAGCCATCTGGAGAGCTGGATATGGACCAGCAATGGGCTGTTTGGTGCTGGCACCATGGGGGCCCAAGAAGCCCTTGCTCCTAACACAGTCTTGCAGATTCTTCTATTATTCTCCAGGAGGTGGGATGATGTCTCTCCTGGAGAAGTTTGGCTTGCTCCTAATTGGCTGTACCTCATTGAGTAGTCAGTACGTAATGCCCAGAGATGTTTGATGGCTCACGCTTGACAGAGTCTGCAAGCCATATTGAACATGAGCAGGGGACGGGAGAATGTCTGCTCATGAGGGCATGTGGTGACTGCGTTTGGGGCTTATGGATAAGGGTGGTGGGCAGAGGGAGATGTTGATCATGGTTTGATCAGTTGGGAGCAGCAGCTGAGTGCCAAAATTTCTCTCTTTTCCCTGACTATCTATAACTGTTCAGTCCAGCTTCGTTTAGCTACTCCATGGAAATATTTCCCCCAAGTCCTTCAGTGCCTGATGTGTCCATGGACTGTTCGGGACTGGAAACAGTATGGTGTGCCCAGTACATGGGATGAGCAGGCTTCCAAAGCGGTTAGGAATTCAGCCACTCATCCTCCCAATGCCAAAATCCACATATGAATGCAGCCCTCAGGAGCTCCTCACGAGATCTCTACTTCCATACCGATACATCTGTTGACCTTCCAAATCTGAATCCGGCTTTGGTGCCCGAGGCACAGAGGGGTCAACCAGAAATTGTCTCTGGACTTGTCCTCTACATATACTGAAATTTGCACTGTAGGAGATTTTGGAGAGCCCTAACCTGGCAGGGTGAGAGAAATTGTGCACAAGTTTTTTGTCACCAGTCAAGAGGAATTCCAGAGACATATGGACAACCAGAGCTCATTCTCCTCCATGTCACATATGTGTCATCCTGGTCCCATCACCTGGATGTGTAGGTCTTGGTGCTTGTGAGCATGTGAGTGTGTAAGTGCATAAAATCAACTTGCTGAGAGCTTTTGTAACCAAGTATTTCCATCATATCACGCATTGAGTTTTATCACACTAAATTTCCCTAGAAGGGAAGGACGCTCACTGCTAGGAAAGATTCTTGTTCACACTGTGAAATTCATGTGGCTTCAGTAAGAGAATAACAAGGCACTTGACACCTTCCAGTTTCGGAATAACTTTGGAACATCTGTTTTCTCTCATTCAATTTCTCTGTACCAAAGGGGATTCAGCAAAATTACCAGCTTGCATGCGTTCAGAGCTGACCCGATCCAATCTGAAGAGTTGTGTTTGAGTTCTGTGATGCTGCTGAAGTTGGATTCATGAGCCAGTTTGCCCCTCCCCCCCCCCCCCGATTTTTCAGAAAGTTTCTACTGTGTTTGAAGGATAATTACCATCCCTTGGTCTCAGGGGAGGAAGAAACTAAGGGTTGCATATTCCCCTTTTGATTCAAACTCAAAGGGTGACAGAGGCATGAAGGAAAGAGTAGGTCCAAGAAATTCTTCAGTAACGTGTTAATAGCTCTGCATTGAAAATCATGTGTAGAGTATCACAGGGAGCCCCTCTGGGGAGGAAGAATAGAGTTAGGACTGCCAAATCCTCCTCTGGAAATAAACGTCCTTGTACTTGTGCCTCTATGGGAAATGAGAGGGAGTATGTGACTGTCAGCCGTGTTTTCCAGGGTGATGGTTTTAAAGGTATCTCGGTGCCTACTGCCAGAGAATTATACATCTGAATACCTCTGGCATCTTCCTCTCATCGTGTCCCTTCCTTGCCATATCTGCACAACCCTTGTTGCGGGTCTCAGTCCACACCTGCTAATACTGAACGACTTGCAAAGGTTAGAAAATAACCCCTAGAAGGCCCAATTTAATTTTACAGCATCCTCGGTTTGTCTTACTCTTCTGCAGTCTGGTGCCTTCATTTCACTGATCAGATCACCGTTGTGGAATCTTGGTCCAGCAACGCTGGACATTTTCTGCTGCAAGCCTGTCAGAAGTCTGGTATCAGGAGCAGTGCATCCTTCTCGCATGTGTAGATTATGCAGAGGTTCCCAGCAGCCCCGTCCCTCCCCGTAGCCTCACACAAGCCGATTCCACCACTGGGGCTCCGTCTGCTCCAAAAGCTCCCGTTCTTCCAATTTTACCTTTCCTCTTCCTTGATTTGTGCAGGGGATTATCTGAATGTGGAGCACCGTGTCCAGTTCTGGGCTCCCCAGTTCAAGAAGGATGAGGAGCTACTGGAGAGAGTCCAGAGGAGGGCTACAAAGATGATGAGAGGACTGGAGCATCTCCCCTACAAGGATTAATTAATGATGATGCTCTAACAAGATTCAATAAGTAGCTTTCAAAAAAATGAAAAAAAAGCTAAGAATTTTGCCAAAATCCTTTCACAATTAACACAGAAAGTGTCTCCAGTACAGCTTCACCTTATGTCAACAAAGACGGGGTTTAGTGCTATATTGTATCTTCCATAATAGGTCTCTTAAGCAATGCAAGTGACACTATATCACATAAGAATGTCTTTAATGGCAAATATTATGTATTTTTATAGAATATTTAAAGGCACTAAAAATTCTGTGTTTTAAATCCTGGATCCAGTAGGCAGCTGTCCTGAATTAAATATTGAAAGCTGCGTTTGGTGCATCCCTCGGGCATGTTCAGCAACTACTTAGCATCCATGAGTGGTGTGAGACACACCTGACTCACCAGTGTGCCGGCACACGCACCCCGAGCATCCCACCTTCCCCGACTCTGCAGAGCTTCCACCCATCTGCAGGGTAACACATCCCTAGAAAAAATAAGCAACATGCTAGCTTGTGACCAGCCTGGAAAACCGGGGGGAGGTTGATGGGTAATCCATCATGTCTCAATTTCTCACTTGAGAAATTAAGTTTTTTGCCACATAAGAAAGTGGTGATGGTCAGTGAGATTTTTGATGCTCTGCTGAAAGGTGTAGGCAATGAAAACTTGTCATTAAGGATGGGGAACTTCACCACTTGGGGTTTGTTCTTGGAGCGGAAAAGCATTGAAAACACACTTTCTTCCTAAAAGACTGGCTTTAAACCTAAATCTTTTCTTTTGATACCCTTGGTCCCTTAAAGGGGCTTGTGAGAGAAGCTGCTTTCCTCCCCAGCTGAACAGCCATGTATCTCATCTGTCCAAACCAGGAGACCTAAGAAACTCTGGGCTGGAAGAAGTTGTTCAGACTTCCACCAGAGAGACTGACGTGGATCCTCCTGAACCTCCCAAAGCCCTCAGTGGAACTGCAGGATCCAGGAGAAAATGAAGTTCAAAGTCTTCAGCTGCCTATTTCTGTCCGTTCCTCAAAGCAAATCTCAGGCTGTTTGTGCTGTCACCAGCCCGAATAATGAAACCCTTCACCTAAGTCCTGCAGAGAAAAGTGCTTGTGAGTGCTGGGGAGTGTCCTCAGCCTTCCCTGCAGGCAATACAAAAGAAAAAGATGTGAGCACTGGGGACCCTGTTATATTTGGGAGCTAAACTCATACCTGAGCCCATGCAAAAAAATTGTGAGTACTTTCTAAAACCCAGGACAAGCCACAACCCAGCTTTACCTTCTCTGGGTCTTCATGACCCAGTATAAGGACCTCCCAGCACAGACCTGGCAGAGCCACGTTTGCAGGCATGGCAAAACTATGCAGCCCTCGTTCTTCTTCCAGAGACTTTCGTGTTTGCCTTAATTCAGGGGAACATATTCCAACTGCAATAGTGTCAAAATGTCTCATTTCAACATGAAATGCATGCATTTTGCAGCTTAAAATAGATATTCAAGGAAGGCACTCTTTGGATTTTAAAAGCCAGCAGCTAATCTTCCTTCTCCCTCCCCAAGCAGCGTGCCCTTAGAGTGAAGGTTTCATCCGTACCGGCAGCTTTCAGTGCTTGCGGGGTTGTAACAATCCCACAGGAACGTCACACCTGGGATGCATGTCTGCTCCCTGATCCAGGCAAGCCTCCTGCTCTTTGCAAGAGTCCTCAGTGTTGCACCCTCCAGGCTCGCCCCATTTCTTTTCCTCCCTGCCCCTCCAGCCCCATCCTCTGCACCCTTCTCCCAGCGAGGTGCCTCTGGCCCAGCATTCAGCAGCCAAATTAAAGCACACGGGCAATCTTGCACCCTTCCTAGCAAAAGAGGACAGCACCTACAGAGCAAAATGTGAACAAACAACAAGGATGTGCCCTTGCCACAGTGGATAATTTCAAAGACTTCTTCTTGTTCAGCTCTGATTCGGAATGAAGCCAAGTTTGAGGATGCTGAAATCCCCAGTGAATTTGGTCTCCCACCCACTGCACAGCCCTGAGGCTGGCACAACATGCAAAGGCGGCAAAGGAATTTTAAAATACAGTCAGTCATCCCTCACATTAAGCTGCTTTTCCTTCCTGCTTTTTTTCCTGGCATCTGCAAGGGTTTCCCCCAGGTTTCACAGGACAAATAAGAAATTAATTTCTAATGGCTAAAATCTAGCAGAACTTGCTTCCTTTGCTTTTCAGAGCCAGGTTTTAAACCTCTTTTTTTCCTCCAGCTCTTGCCCTCTCTGTGTCCTTTCTAACTGGTTACCACAATTCCTTGGGGAAACCAGATGCACAGGGCCAAATGAACCAAAGGAGAAACCACCCATGTCTTCAGACGAGCTTGGCTACTGCTGTTACTGCAGCCAAGGCCTTGAATTTTGCAGAAACACACCCATATTTGTACTTGGTATTAGAATGTATAATTATAATTATTATGTATTTCAGCTAATTCTGTTATTTTTATGGATCTCAACTTATACCAGGCTCTACAGTGGTGGCACCTGCAAGTGCCCATAGCAAGAGACAGTCATGGCTCTGAAGGGACAGGCTGGCGGTGGGAGAGGGAAGGGTTAAAAAGGATGAAAAACAGATGGGAAAAGAAAAGGAAGGGCAGAAGAGAGGGTGGACAAGTGGCAGCTTCTTGAGGGATGCTGCTCAGTGGCTGGTATCAGGCAGAAAAACAAGATATAAAGACAATCTAGGCAAAGGCTTGGGAGAAGGCTTCAGCATCCCGAGGTGTCAGGTGTTTCTGTTTCTGTTCTGCCTCCTTGAGTGTCTCTCTGGAAAAGTGCACCCGTGCAGTGAGAAACCTTGAAGGAGCAACCTTAACTATGGGAGCAAGGTAAAAACACCAGAGAAACAGCCTCGACCCATGTGCCTCTGAGTACAGCATTAGCAGCAGCGGTTTTTTGCAAGTCCACATTGTGGTGGGCTAAAACAAGGGAGGGGATGACCATGCCAGCAGCTGAGAGGGTGTTACTGCCCAGTAGTGCTGGAGGAGGACTGTGCGGTGATTCCTGGCAGAGGGGCAGTGACCAGAGGCTCGGGCTCATCCTCATTGGGGACAGCAGCGTTGGGCAGGGCAGCGTCACTGGCGGTGCCCTGCAGGTTCATGCCCAGCTGAAAAATCGAGACAGGTCTCTTGCATCAGGTTGACTGGATCCCTTTCTCCTTCCCTGCACCTCTTAGCTGGGCCACCTACCTACATGAAATTCAGGAGAAATAAAAAGGCAGGCTCAGTTAGGAGGGAAATGAGAGAGAATATTAAGAGAAAAAAGATAGCTGCCAGAGCAGCTGGGGCAGGGATCCAGGCTCATCCACCACGCTGGGGTGGAGGGGGCAAGGAGGAGCAGCGTGGACACACAACGTGCATAGAGAGTAAACTTCAACTAGCTTAATTGGCCAAAATGCCAAGAAATTAGCAAATAAAAGAAATCCTTATCAGCCAGGTTGATGCCAGCAGTGGCCTTTGTGCAATTTGTCTGACATGATTTTACGTTTATGAATCAGAGTAATGAAAGTAACCACCCTTTGGGTGCTAACAAATAATGGAGAAGAGCACACACATAACCTAAATTAAAGCAAATGCATCCTTGCAGGCTCATGATCAACTCCAGCTCACCATACTGACTGGCAATGTGTTTCCAGGAACAGGAGCTGCTGTTTGCTCTTGGACAAGGCCATGGAGCAGCAGCATCTCACTCCAGATGCGGAGCAGAAACTGCAAAACGCTGGTGAGCTCCTGCTGTCACATCTCTGCTCGGGCTGATCCAAAGCACAATGGGAATGTCCCCCTGTGAGCATGGAGCAACACCGTAACCTCTTGTGTCACCACAAACAAATGGAGGGTCATGCCCGGCACAGGAACACCTCCTTTCTCCCCCCCCACCCACCCCTGGGAAAGCGTTTGCTCACTGCTCTGGCTGGTGGCTTTGCAGCAGGCAGGGAAGCCCAGGGCTGCCCCATGGCCTTTGCCACTGGCCCCAGATGACCCCAGCAAACATCGCTCAGCCAAATGGGACTAGCTAGCTGGAGGTGGGCTGTGGCTATAACCAAAGCAGTCCTTGTAGTCACAGCCCATCCTCCTCCTGCATCCGAGGGGTCCCTGGGACAGCAGAGGACCCCCAAGAAGGGCAGCAAATGATGGAGTGCCCCAGGTTTAGGCCATGCAGAGTTAGCACGGACAGCTTGTTGATAATTTAGCTCATTTATGGAAATGCCTCAGTGAAAAATCTTTATTTTGCTATATATTTGTCAATTCTGAAACCACAAGCACAGTGAAGTTATTGAGTAATTCTGAATCCACCTTTTTGGAAGTTATCAAAAATTAAAATTCAAGGTTGAAGGTCAGATTCACTGTAATGCATGTATAAGAAATCTGAGTTTTAGTATGTTGCAGGACTGCTCACCACCTATGGTAAGTGCAGAAATGATATCAAGAGAGGGATTATTCAAAGGTACCTATCTTGCTTCCTCAGTGTTACGTGCTGAAATTTTTTGAAGCATCTGAATTTTCTCTTGTCCTTTTTTGCTCATAAAATTGGGTTAAATTCTGTCTTTGCTGTGTGTACCTCCGTGGAAAATATCTGTCCAGCTACCACTCAACAGTGAAAGCTGATCTGACTTTTCAGCTTCAAGCACGTATGTGCTGCCTCTCACACGCATACAATTTCTCGCTCACACACAATATCTATAAAAGTGGTGGAAAAGAGTATTCAGCCTGATAAAGTGTGTTTCACCTGCCAGCCAAAGATGTGACTGTGCTCTTCTTAAGCCCCTCAGCACTGGCACCAACACAGGGGGTTGGGGTGAGGAGCCCGGGTGCCTGCAGCAGGTCCCATGTACTTTCAGAGCCCCCAGAGCAGCCCAGGCTGCTGCAGCGACGTGACTGCTGGCAGCTTGCTCTGCAATTTGTGGAGGACTGAGAGAGCCACCGTCAGTTCTCTGGGTTACTGTGTAGGCACGTGCTGCACCACGATGCATGCATACAAGGGAGTGAATTGAGGTTGTACGGGATACATGAATGCATACGCATCCGTATGGGTGCAGCAGTGCAATCTAAAGCCTGTGCAAGCAGGAGACAGGAGAGCTGAGTTTTTAGCAGCAGAGTCGTGAAGGGGTCTGAGCGCTGGAAAAAATTACTGGGAGGTGGATTAGGTAGCAGGGAAGAGGTGATCAAATCTGCATGATAACCACAACATGCAAATTGCAGGAGCATGTCCTTTTCTTATTAACGTTATTTCTTTTGATTGCACTAAACAGCTGGGGGGGGGGAAAGGCATCATGAACACACATAATCAGTGCAGTTGCCCTGAGCCAATATCAGCAGTGAGAAACCACCAGCTTCTGTCCATGCCCAGCACAGCCTACGCACACAGCTTAACTCAGTGGTTAAGTCCCCCACCTTCCCTTTTGTAGACCCAGCTCCACATCGCCGTGCCACGCAGGCTCGCCAGGTTTCACCAGAGGGCTCTACGACTCCAGAACTGCTGGTTTGAAACTTTTCTCATGAAATCACCTTTACGTGGGTGTATTCGCACTCATTCTAAGTTATAAGGTAAACCAATATAGATGACAAAGTTGAATGTTGCCGGTGCCTTACAGCTGTTCTATTGGTGTGCTGGTGATGCATCACCCCTGTTTTTTCTATTTATAATTTAACCAATGCCAAAGGGTTATTTCCATCAAACGTAAAAAATGGACACTTATAAAAATGCATAGGTTTTAAATTGCTCAGCAGTTGGAGTAGTTATAAGAACTAGCCCAGGGAATAAATGGCTGCTTCTCACATTAAGCACGTAGGCCATTTCCATACAGGCTGAAACCCAAATGGGATTCATTTCTGTTCCCAGCGCACACAACTGTTTCTCTGCTGTTACTTCAAGCTTCAATGTCTCTCTTAATGCTTTATTATCACTGTTAAAACTCCATAGTTTAGAATGTGCTCAGAGTAAATCTGTCATGTTACATTTAAGCACCAATTGGTTATGTTTTAATGGCATTAATCTTTACCTTCTTGCTACGTCTAAGCCAGGATAATGAAAGGAGATAATTCCCCTCTTTCTCAGCCACCAAATCCTGAAAATGAAAACGTAGCTCCAGGGCCACAGGTAAAATTGGCTTGCCTGCTACTTCCAAATGCCCCTTTCCCTACCGATAAGGCTGACCCTGCCCAGCCCTCCCAGGGCCGTGGAGAACACAAGGGCGTACAAGCCCTGGTAGCTGACACCCCAGAATCACTACCTGGCTGCGTCAGGCTCTTGCCAAGATCTCCAGATTCCATCACAATGCTCAGCCTTAAACCCATGCTCCCGCGCCTGCACACCCAACCTGACCCACGGGCTTGCAGTCATAATAACTACTGCTGAGTTTTCCTTCGGAATTTTACTTTGGAAATCACCCCATGGTCCACATGATCTCAGGACAGAACCTCTTAAAGCACGGTCCAAGGCAGCTCACATGATAGGGTGATATAACACTGCAACAGAAAATGCTAAGGAGCTCCAAATTGTGTCTGGAAAATCAATGTTCATCCTCTAGATAGTGCTGGGTTTATTGGATAACTTTATTCTTGGCCTAGCTATTGTTCCAGAGTCCTACAAAAGGAGAGAGAAAGAGAAGAAAATTAAGTAAAGAAGTGTAGTGCACAATAAGCAAGCTGATTCTTAAGCCCAACATAAAACTTGCGGGTTTAGAACAGGCATTAAATACAGGAGATTATAAAATGGGAAGATGAAGTCTAGACACAGTAAAATAGGAGGGACAACACAGGAAATATATGCTCTTAAAATGTTGTGTTGCACAAATATATTTTGTTAAAGAAAAGCCAATCCTTCGCCCTTCCAGAGCCCTGTTTCCAAAAGCCTCTCACCGACATGCAGGTTGTCAGGAACCAAAACCTGCCCTCATCAACATCAACATCAGCGCCAGCATTGGCTTGGTGGGCACAGCGCACGGTGGCTTAGATGTAGTCTTCCTCTTCTCTGTGCATGGGTGGGACTTGCATAGCATTGCTAAATTTAGGGACACAACTCTGCCGTGGCCTTTGGCTCTCAGGGACTGCTCTGGCTGCGCAGCCTGCAGACTGGCTCCATGCACCAGGCTGGGTTTCTGCAGAAGAACACAGGGTAGAATTAATCCTTCAGCACTTTAAGTCCTCCCTACCCCTCCACATTTGTGGTGGGCAGGACCGAGGAGCTCTTCAAGACCAAGGGGTCTCTTCAGTCCTTTGACCACTTCTGCAGAATACCAGCCTGAGCTCTTCTCAGGAGAATCTCCTTCACTCTGTATGGGAAGAGCTTTATGCTGCTTCAGTATCGCTGCCAGGGATTTCTTTTCCTCGTCCCATGATGGCCCACAGCTGCTGTAACTGTGTTTATACCACAGGCAGGGTGCACACCTCAGTCTTTTCCAAACTGATCTCCCAAACCTACACCACAGCATCGTACATCAATGTAGTCCATGCTGGAAGGAAAGCCTCATCCTTCACCCTCCTCCACTTCCCCATAGTGAGGAATAAGTCTGTCATCTATTGTTTCTTTTAAAGGTTATGTTTTTGCAACCTCTCATCCACCAGGAATTCCACATTTTGAGGTGTTTTAAACCTTAATTTCTTTCCAAGAATATTTTTTTCTGGGGTACTTTTCTTGGTTTCTTCTTGAGTAGGTGGCAGACACATAATAGAGGACAAGTAGCCCCACCCATCCCCATGACAAAACAGCCAAGTCTTCTCCCTCCAAGTGTCGCAAGCAGCGAGAAACCTTCTTAATTAGCAGCTCAAACAGCATCCAAGTGTATCATTATAAAACACATTAGATCTATTCACAATGCACAGACGTTCTGTTCACAATGTTATCAATATTTATCACAACTGAGGATTGCACAGAAATGAAAAAGGAAAAAGCCCAGCATGGAGTATCTGATGGGTGCCATACTCTGCTGGCTCAGTGTTCTTCTTTAATAAATCCTTCAGATCTCATCTCACAGGAGGCCTTCACGTTGACAAGTTTAACATAGGAATGACCTCTACAACAACTATCCTTTCAGCTGCTTCTTAAAACTTAAGTTTAAATTAATAAGGTTCAATGTATTACAGGAGCTGTGTAAAAATGTTGCTCTCAAACCATAAGAAATAGTGCTAGCCTTTATTCTGTGGTCAGATCCAAAGCCTGCAAATCAAACTCCATCCCCAAATTTGGAGGCTGCTGAAGCTTGGACTTTGCTTGGCCTTTAAACTCACTTTGCCTTGACAAACACCACCATTTTTGACACTGAGATTGGGAGGGTGGGATTCAAATCCAAATGGTATGCAAAGCTGGCCAATAAAACAGCTATGATTTTCAGAGGTTGGTGATAGATTTTCCTGGGAATGGACCAAATTCTTGGAAATGGGGGCTTTGATTAATATTGGTCTCAGACTTGATGTGGAATAACCAGTTGCTCAACGTGTTCATGTTCTGCAGATTCACTGATACACACGTGAAAGACCTGAATTTCCCATTTCTTTCTGAAGTTATTTGCCTTGCTGGCATGATACCAATGACACATATAAATTCAGAGCAGCTATGAATGTTTTAAAACAAGATTGTGTCTGTACAGGCAGTAGTGTATAGTTTCTCTAGGGTGCTGGGCAGGAACATGGATCAGGGATGTCTTCCCAGCTGCTTGGTGTCAGATTGTCTAATGAAAATTTCTCTTTTATTCTGGATTCTCTTAATTCGCTTTTATTATAGTGAAAAACAAAAACAAAAACCACCAAACCACCCCTCTGAAATGCCCTTTTTCCAAGAACTGAAAATTCGAGAAAGAAATTGTATAGAAAGTAATGAAAATCTGAAGGAATATTTGATGAGGGAGTAAGGACGGATTTAGCATCACAATGCTATTGTGGGACACTATGGACTGTGACACCTAGGTTGCAACAGTTCTGTGCAAGCCATGTGAAAATGATTCAGCAGTGGCGTTAATAGGACTGCTCTTATGTCAGCTGGGTTGCCAGCTGAGTTTTGCAGGAGGATGGAGAGGGTTCTGGTTTGACGTAAGCACCCTGCATAATTCCGCAGATGAATTTTGCAGAGAGACGTAACTCTAAACCTGTATGTGGACTGAAGATTGGAAAAGCAGCTTTGTCAATAAGCTGACTCAGATTCCCATCTCTAAACATGTGGAGATCCTAAAATATGCATGTTAATCTGTTTTCTAAATTTTGCTAATCTTTTAAGTGCATTGGTTTATTTAACTCATTTCTGGAAGGAGGACAAAATGTTGCTCAGCTTTACCCTCCAAAATTAGAGTTGGGGTCTCCTTCGGTCATCTGACTTCTCCCTAGTGCCAGTGGAGAGTCAGAGAGGCTGGCACCTCTGAAGTGCGATCCATGGGACCCTACCCTTGAGAGGTGGAGTTGCCCTCCAGAGGTGAGTGCTCTCATTCTTCATTGGCTAGGACTGGGGAACGTCATTACGATGGCCTGCTGATGACTTCTAAATAGACAGGGGAAAGGAATTGGGAGATGCCAGCCTATTGTCAACACGCTGATGAAAATAGCCATGTGGGCTCTGAAATTGCCCTGGCAATATATAGGGGTCTGCAGATCAGGAGAGATCGAAAGCCACCGCTCTAAGTAGTTGATGTTCTGGGGAAGGAGGGCAAAGCAGACCAGAGTCAGTATCCCTGGGACGGCAGTATTCAGCCCTCCTTGTTTTGCAAGTGGCCTAGTAACAGCCTCTTCCTATAATTTACCAATGCATCCTTTTTTTTTTTTCATAAAGAGAATAAAAAAGCAGTAAAATAACTTTGAAAGTCAGGTTATTCCTGTGCTTTAACACCTTCCAACAGATGTTGTTCTTACCCAAAGCAGAGTTCCTTGAATTATTAATGGTTTCCAACAGCTCAGCTTGAAATAATTTAGCATTTGAAAGAGAAAAGTCACTCTCATTATTCCAAGTGCAGAAACATTTTGGTTATTAAAAGTATTCTCCTTAAAAAAAATATATCTGTACAATTTGTATCTTTTTCTCCAGATGCCAGCAGGAGCACCAGATCTAGGGAAACCTTTGTGCTTGCTGAAGGTTAATTGATAAAATACAATGGAAGAGGGAGGATTACATATTCCATTTAAAACTGAGAAGCTCTTATCTGATCTTTTGGTAGCTTTAACTTTACCAGATTTATAGTATTTGCAGTTGGAAACCATTTAATGTATTCTGAGGCTTAAAGTGGCCAAATTATTCACAGCAATCAAACTTCACAAAGCGTATTGAATACCAACAGCCCGTTGGACATTGCCTCGTGGACAGCTGCTGGGAGATGGCAGCCTGCTGCTAATGCCAGGGACAGCCACCGCTCCTCCAGCTCTTACAAGCAAGGTCTGTGAGCTGGTATTGAAGTTCCTGTGTTCAAACCTGACAACAAGTCTGCAATGAGGGCTGGAATAAGTTCTTGGGGCTGTTGTACTCTCAGAACCAACACTGATTTCTGGAGTAATAAAACAGGCTGGGTCGAGCTGCGGTATGTCTGTAGCTCGTCCTTGTGGCAGAGAATCTCAGCTGGTCAGAGAGCAAGAGCCACAAAGAAGAGCCCTGGGCTGGCTGGGACCCTCTGGGACCAGAGTCTTGAAAAGCAGAGCCAGTTTTTCACAAGACAGCCTGCATCCCCTGTGAAACCAGCCCCACTGAGGAGATGGGCTGGTGTTTGCTTAGTGTTAAGACAAGCTGGCCACAATGCAGTCTGCAGGGCAAGTCCCGAGAGTGGGAGGGTTATATCTGCTCAGCCTTGATCGCATCAGGATAGCTTTCCCTTTCCAGCATGGCTTTCTTATGTGAGATCTAAGGGACCTCCAGGGCCACATGCCCAGGAGTCGTTTTGGGATGTAGCTGCTGGTGTGCAGATGACAAAGCGCAAGCTGATAGTGCTCTTTGGCATGCTTTCGTCCTGTGTTCTCCACAGCCTCCTTAGCTCATGAGTCACATTTTTATCAAATTCTGATATTCCATCAAAAGCGAGGGAAATATTTATTATTGTGATTACCCGTCACTGTAAACAGCATTGTGCTCCTGTCCTTGGTTTGCTTATCGACGTTCCTCCATCAAGCGCGGCTTCTGTGGGCAGGCACAGCGTGCACACACCTTGCACACACACATGGGCAGGGGGAGAGGGGGGAGCAAGGGACAGAAAGAAACAGATCATAAATCTACGGAGCTTCTCTTGCACCACCTGCCTGGATAAAGAGCCACCCGTGGGAGCAGGGAAGATCGGATGTATGACTTGGCCACTGGTCTGCATGGGACGTGACTGTATAGGTGTGCAAAGGAGAGCATCTGTGTGTGTGTGTGTGTGTGTGTGTGTGTGTGTGTGTTTCAGAGCCCTCCACATGCACCAATATACATGCACTTATATATTGATCTGCTGAAGATCTCATAAGCACTATTTCAAATGAATAACTTTGAGTTGCACATGGTTTTCTGATGACTCTTCAGAATTATGACCCAATTTATGCTTTCTGTAATGATCAGCACAATAAGGCAGTAAAGCTGTCATTGCTGAGTATACCGAATTTATATTTTATCACTGCAATATAATCAATACAATAAGAAACCAATACATGCACACAGGCATTCTGCAGCCTGAAGAACCCTGTGAGTTAGTATTGTCTTCTCATAACCTTTGCAGGGACACACAGTCCGTCCCTTTTCTTGAGTTTACTCTGGGTCTAACGGAGGTTTATGTACGTACTAGCTATTCCTACTGCTGTTGCATGATAAATATACCTTCCCCTGTTGCTGTGATCTCAGCCAACATGCTCTACGGTAATAAGAAAACATTTTCTTTACTAATCTTTTTATATTCAAAGCAAAACCATCAAGTAAATAAAGTTTTCTTGTTCCCAAAGAAATGAAAATGTTTTTCACCCAGTATATTTAACAGTTCCTCGCATGCACTGCAAAAGGAGCTCTAGAATGGCTAATAACACTTTGCATTGCTTCAGCTGCTGTCAACAAAAGATCTGAAAACACTTTAAAAGTGTTCATTATTTGACTCACAACACTCTTTAAAATATGCTTACAGACATGATATCCATACAGGCACTTGGGCACACACGCGCACACGCTTATATTTGTGTGCACGTACACACACACATATATTTCTGTTTCCAGATGAGAAAGAAAAAGTCTTTAGACAGCTAAATACCATTTTCCAGTGCAAAAGAATGAGCTAAGGGGAGAGCCAGACCCAGGATGTCTGATTCCCATTTGCTTAGCTTTGATCGCAGAAAAACTCTCTCCTGCTGAATGAGCAACCACAGGAATTGTTAACTCTTTGCAGATAAAACATTTTTAATATAATTTCTGTCCCCTCACTGGGAAGGTTTAAGCAAGGCTTCTCTTACATTAGCACCACTGGCAGCAGAGCTGTGTTGGCAGCTTTGATCTCCGCTAAAGAGCAGTCTTGGAGGGTAACAGTGTGCTCAGGTCAAAATTATTAATTTTGCACAGCCTGGTGTAGACGGGGGCAAGAGAAGTCTCTGATCCTGCAGATACTTCTCCTTTTAGTAGGGATGCCTTTTCCCCAGGCAGGATGGAGCCAGTAATCGCCTTGGGGATGTACGGCATAATTTTGAGGTCTACCAAAACCTCCTTTCATCACCACCAGTTTTTACTGGCTGCCCTGGTGCCTAGGCACCCGCCAATGTGCTTGTATCCAGCAGATCCCTGTATCGCCTTCCGTAATGCGCACCTTGAAAAGAAAAAGCTTTTAAATTCCCACAATAAAAGGTTCTTTAATTCCAACAAAGCTTTTATAGTCACTAGATTCTCGGCTTTCTTCTCCTGGTAAAATACCAATTTTTCTTAGATTTGTTGCTCTTTCTCCGCTGTTAAATTGTGTGTGCTCCCCCTTTCCAGTTAATATAATAATTTAGATGAGCAGTGGTTAGCATAATTCTAGGCACTGAAATACGTGCTGCTTAAAGATGTGTTTTAGGAGAATTCTATTTCTGAGAGCAATGTAGCGTGTAAAGCTCTCCGACTATCTGAAATTGCATAAAGTGAGACCCAGAGAGTCGTCTAGAGGGATACTTCTTTGGAAGAGGTTGTTTTATGGGATATTTGAGAGTCCACATACAAGTACTGTCAGGGCTTCTTGGAGGCTGGGCAAACCCCATCAAGCCTGAGAATAAGAAGCAATGGGGTTTAGTGGGCAGTCAGAAATGCCGCGCTTACACCCATGCGGGTCTGTGGCCTTCAGCAGAGTTATCCCAGCACAGCAATGAACTGGACCACCAGTCCCTTGTGCTGATGGAATTCGTGTATGCAGGCATAACGGAGATGACTTTAAAAAAATCATGAGGTTTAAAATAAAAATAATCTATTTGTTTGCCTCCAGCTTTCTGGGACTTTTCAATACACACAACTTGCATTTTTCAACTTAAGTCTGGAAAAAGAAGGCCAGCTAGTTGCTCTTCATTAAATACTAAGGCTAGTTAGTTGACTAATCCCAGGAATCCAGTATCTGGGGCTTTACGCTAATCTCTTGTGTAGCGACAGAGCTGTGCTCTTACAGCGCTTTTCATAACAGGGTTGGAAAGTATGGTTCAGGGATGGATGAACATGGTCCCCCCCTCTGATGCTAAAACCACAGAGTTTCAGGGACAAAAGGAAGAGTCCCCAAATGAAGCGTTTTGGAGACAGGGGCTCTCCACGTTGGTGGAAGACACCCATGCCAGAGGGAGGCTTTTGTACCAATAATATATATGTAAAAAATATATATATTTATATAATTACATATTTTTAATATATGTATTATATATATCAAATATATATATATTCTTTGTGTTCATTTTGGAGATGGGCTTATTGCAGGGTACAAAGAGTGCCTCACATCATTGTAAGCACATTACCAGCAGACTAGAGCAGGTTCCTAATAGCAGGGAAGTGTTTCCAGTTTAGACAGAGCCTACAGGCAGGTCTCTCAGCAAAAAGGAGCAGTATCTGGCTTTCTTCTGCTTCCCCGAGAGAAGAAATATCTCCGTATATTTGCATATTCATCCAGTGCAGCCCTCCTGGTGCTGTGGGAAAGTGCTTTGGAGGGTGCTGGGCATGGGGTGACAGTAGTCTGAGACAAGCTGAAAAGACTCCCAGCCCTCCTTTCTGAACATAAGCGGAGTTGTCTTTGTGTCCCTGGGCTGATCTCAGCCCTTCCTTACACAAATACCTGTGCTGTGTTTGTGCAAAGCCATGCAGAGGGTCAGGCATGAGCATCCCTCAGTTGTTCCCAGGTAAAGGGAGCGGGACAGTGGGCTCAATTAACTTTCAGAAAACCTGCCTACAAGACTCAGGTTTGCCACAGCCCTCTTTTGTGTGAGAAACTCTTTCTAGGTCTTAGTTCCCTAGCTGTAAAGAGGAAAAATAATAAAAAAAAAATTATAGCATATCTCTCCATCTGAGTGGCATTAATAGATGAAAGCATCACTCTGCCACCAGTGAGATTCTCAAGTGTTCTGATGAAATATCTGGACATATAATAGGCGGCACACAGCGTGTGCATCATTAGCCGTAGATAGGTCTAAATGATCTAGATGGACATAATAATTTCAACTGTGCTTGTTTTTCTCCCCTTTAAAACATCCCAGTCATTAGATCAAGGAATAAGGCAGCAGTACCATGCGGCACAGAAGGTCAGCCTGCCACTGTAAAAAAAGAGGAGTGAGTCAACAGTCTGCGGGAGGAAATGCATTCATTCAGTCCGTTCATTCAATAGTTAAGAGTGGGGGATGAAACTTTAGAAATCAGGAACGATTCATGAACAGAAAAAAGAATTAAGTTTGTTAGAATGATAGGAGAAGGGGGGGAGCTAGAGATTTAAGTCACCAAACACGACTCACTGGATAAATTAATCCCAATATCAATCTTCTATAACAGTGAAGAAAAGCTGTACAAATTGGTGGAATCATTTACTGGAAGCAATTTATCAAAGAATTTTATGTTTGTTTAGGGATTTTTTGCAAACCTCTTCCCCTCTCTCTGATCTTCAGCTGGCCCGAAACAGGGTCCCAAACCTGAAGGTAATAATTTGATAATTCCATGTCCCATCCCTCATTCACTGCCATTTTTGTGGGAGAACATTTTAATTATCTAGCAAGCAGCCACAGATATAAGTATTTGCCATTTCCATTCTCCAGTACCATCCACTTCCCAGGAAAAGAGAATCTCTTGATGGGCAGTCAGGGAATAACCAAACCACATCATAAATTTAGGGGTGGGTCTTTCTGTATGGGCGATCAAGCCATCTGATTGCAGTTCCCATAGCTCCGGCTTTCACCAATCCTCCTTAAATACTGACAACCAGTATCTAAGTATATCAGCATCAAGTTGTGATGATGCAGATTTTGGTGTGGGCTTAATATGTCATCCCAAGAGCTGATAATGGGTGGCTGAAGTCCACGGCACTGCAACGGCCCTCCTCCCTGGGCTCAAATTAGCTAGATAGGACGCAGCTCAGGAAAGCGTGCTGGAATGCCGTGATGTCTCTGTGGGGCGCAACGTAGGCATCAGTTTCATAGAATCATAGAATCATTTAGGTTGTAAAAGACCTTTTAGATCATCAAGTCCAACTGTTTCCATCACCAAGAGTTCATATCATTCTGGTCATGAGGATGTGAGAGGAAGGCTTTCAGAGAGAGACAGTGTATTTTATTACTCCCGCAGATATTCTTGCTTCAAAGGACAAACTTCCAGACACACCTATCTTTTTTAAGGTCAGAAGCAGATGCTTCAAGTTTCAAGTTAAATCTAAAGTGTCCCTGGGTATGGGAAATTTATAACTTGGTTATTCTCCCATCCTATACCTTTCTGTATCCTTTTAAAAACTCTTTCAAAACTGTGCATCTACTGATATCTGATGTATATGCCTTCTGCAGATGAATTATGAGCTACAGAAAAATGTACGTGAAATTCCCCTTTCTTCTCCTGAATATCCTCCACTCACATTGCTAAGAAAGACCTAAAAGTGGCTCACGGTATTCATAGCCTAAGCCTTAACAGCACTTTGCTTAGGTGCTACAACTGCCACCATTCCTTCAGTCCTTCTTCAATGACTCCTTCTCAGCATACCGGCTTACAACCATAGCTGCAGCTTTTTGGCTGTAAGAACAGATCGATCCTTCTGCAATCATCTGGCAAACACAGTGGTGCTTGGGTAAGAGAAGGACATATTGGGGAACATGGCCCTGTTAGGGAGCCCTGGCTGACCCTGACTTCAAAGAACTCAGTTCGTCAAGCCCAGCACTTGAAAGGGAAAGTCTGTTGGGTTGGGGTTTTTTTTTTCCCCTCTAAAAGATTCCAAAACATAAGGCAGTGGATTTTCTACGGTTAATCTTGTATCCAAATTTTTTTCTCTGTTCTAACAGATTGACCTGAAAGAACAGGATCCTAATTGCTCAGAGATAAAGTAATTGAGTGGTCTCTTGGGCTCTATTCGGTACAACAAACTTCAATAGAGTTGACAAATGTCGATCCATAACACAGGATTAATAGGGCTGCGCTTGGCTTCCGTTTCAGTTTTCCATTTGCTCCTTCAGTCTAACTAACACTGTGATTGCTTTGGGAAAACTGACAAATCTTTGCAGTTAATGAGGCCCTCTAGTAATTTATCAACCAGGGTTTCTAAAATAAAAAGGGCACAAAGAACAAAATGTTGTTTCTGTGCTAAAGGAAGGAGAAATCCTTCTCTCCAGATTCTGGAGAGCCTGGAATTCTTTGCTCCTCCACATCATCCAAGCTGGGAGCTGGAGTAATTCTTGCATCATGGGTTTTTTTCCAAAAGCATTTGATATTCTCCTGACTGTTCTCCATGGATGTCATGGGTGCCTTCCCATGCATGAGATGAGCAGTACATCTCATTGCCGAGCACGCAAAAATTGCATGCACAACCGTTTGGGAGTTTGGTTTTGGATGCTTGGCTTTTAATCTATCTGTGGTACAATGAACAGGTCTGGAGAATGAGCCTTTTGCAGGGGTGGGGAGACTGTCCACCAGGGTTGCCACATAAGCACCAGTGCAGAAAGTCTGGGTCCTGAGAGTGCCCCGCTCAGTTCAGCTGCAGTGCTACACCAAGTCTGACCAGTGAGACCACCTGGAGTACCCCTGGGAAGCCCCGAGGAGCAGCTGGTTTTAGCACGCAAAAGAAAGCATTAGAAATGCTTGATTTTATTATCAAGTGTTTAATCTGGGCCCGGGCTCAATGGCAGCAAAGTCTGAACTTCTTGCCACAGCGAATTGGACTTGCCAGCTTGGGCCAACAAGCCCCACTGTGCTAACTCTGTCAGTACATTGAAATGTAATTCTCAACTGGCAGCTTTCAGAACTCTTTGATTTCCTGGAAAATGTCAACACTTTGCAGAAATTCCAATTTTTCCTCAGCTTGATTTAAAATAAAGTTCCTAAATGGGAACACGGAAGAACCAAATTGCCGTTGCTGGTAATAGCTCTGTTCTGAGCGACATGGAGGGTCCACAACCCATCAGCGCGTTTCTGTTTCTATTGTGACAGCCGTACATCTGTCCATCATCCTCTTTATTTTTAGTACAGCTCTTGGTTTTCTTTCTTAACACAGCAGCAGCTTTCACATGAATGCAGAATGAGATCAGTTTTACCTATAGTCTTGGTAGGAAACAACTGCCATTAAGCTAAGGAAATAGCTAATCATCACATCTTAGCAGCGACTTAAGCCCATTGCCCCATCTCTGAACCCAGGTCTTAATGCAAGCCAGGGGAGACTTGGCAGGAAAAACCTGGTGCAGCTGGCAAGCTTTTCTTCTCAAGGGCCATGTTTGTGCTGTATGAGATGGGGTGGCAGAAAGGCTCTGTAGTCTCATGTCCAGAAGATGTTTGGGCACCTCAGCAGAGCCGTTGGGCATGGCCAGGTCTGTATTGCCCCAGGCACTAGTGGAAAGGGAGGAGGAGCAAGTGGCGCTGCTGGAAACTGGACTTTGCCCCTCACAGCCCATTTTTTACCCACATTTTGTACTTCTTAGGGATGATTACCAGTAGATAACCTTTCTGGGTGGTGCTGCTCAGAGTTGGGCAGCTTCACGGGAAGCTCTGTGCTGCCTCCAAGGTGCAGTTAAGAACATGAGCTCTTGGAGCTGGTGGAGCATTTGCTGCAGGGCAAAACTCATGGGGCACACCTCATCTCTCTCCTCCCTCTGAATGTAAATGTGACTCCAGGACGGATGCTTTGCCCTGCATTCATGTGCTCATGAGGGTTCACCCGTTCCGAGGTGGGTATTGCATCAACTCTCCGGTTGCCTGGGTCTAAGCTCAATTATGACAATGCACCTTTGAAAACTGGCCTTAGACAGAGCTATTCCACTCCCCCAAGCTGGGACAGCTGTTTCCCCTCTGTCCAGCAGCCGCTGATGCATGTCCAGCCCCTCTGAGCTGAAGCCAGCAAATGTGAGGTTATTCCTGCAGTGCAGGGATGCCCAGGGCAGCCTGGGGTCCCTGCTCTCTGCTCCTGGCTACCCAGGGACTGGTCCCGGCTCCCAGCCCAGATGCCCAAACCCTTATCACACATGCAGCAGGGCTGACAGCAGGCAGGTAGATCCCCAACTAAATGGAAACATTCCCTTTATTTTAAGATTTTATGAAGGCTGAACTGAAACAGTGTGCTGGGTGTCTTGCTGCCATGCTGAGCTGAGCAGATGCAGAACTTAGTAGGAATTCCCAATTTTAGTGTATTTAGCCTTTCGCAAATGTACTTTGTTCTCTTTTGGGGAATTTTCCCCCTCTCTGTGCTTCCTTCCCGGTGTGCACGCCTTTCTTTCTCACATATCTTTCTCTGCAATGCCAATCTTGGATTTATTTTTTTTCTTCCTCACAAAATCCCACATTACAGCCTGCAGACCTGTGAAGCAACATTTACACCTGAACTCTGGCACACTTCATATCTTACTCCCAGCTGTGTGAAAACATAAATGTCCTTGTCCTGTAATGACAGTCACTGAAAACAGCTCCATGTTCATTATTTAAAGAGGTGACCCATTTCAGAGAGAGCTTTCCCAAAATTACAAACTGCTGTTCAGGAAATCAGGCAGTATAAGATGTCTCTGGGGGGATGTAAAAGGGGAGGCGTCCTGAAATCGCTAGTTGTGATTAAAATCTGGAGAGCCAGGGTTATATTTTACCCTTAAGCTGTCTGCATGTTTATCTGTCCTGTCTCCCCCCCCAAAAAAGTTTCATTGATTGACGGTTGAATCTTGCTCCCTGTGTTCACGCCAGCCCAGCGCCCCGGTCAGAGCCGGGCAGGTCCAGCTGGGGCTTTGCTCTGCCCAGGGACTGCAGCCAGCTGGAGGGAGGGAGTATATTCCCCAGACCACATTGGCGTTACTCCCTCTCTGCATTTTGGCAGCTCTCGGGATCCCCTCCCATGCCGCAGCCCCGTTCTCCCTGGAGCTGTGCGCGTGCAGCACCAGACCCGGTGCTGCCGGGAAGAGTCCGTGCCCCTGCACCGCATCCCTCAGCGCTGGATGAGTGCTGGGGCAAAGCTCCCCTCGGCAGCCCGGATCCAGTGTGGCTTCCCAAAGCTGCGGCCAAGCCCTGCTGCAAAGCCCAGCTCTGGGTGCATTCCCACTGTTAAAATGAGAAACACGCTGTAAATAGTACAAGGGCTCAACCCGCTGGGGACTGGTGTGTTATGCGATTGATTTGGAAGGCTGCAAATTAACAGCCCAGCGCAGCTGGCTCCCTCCCAGCACAGAGCCAAACTGTGAGACCGGGGAGGCCACGCAAGGCTGTGCCGAGGCATTGGCAGCAGGGATGGGGCAGATGCGGCGCTTGCTGTTTGCTGTAACAGCTTTTTAATAAGCAGGCTACAAATGCAAAGTTGCAGTATCATTTCTAGGAGCGAAAAAAAAAAACAAGCAAGAAAGGATTATTTAGTCAATCATCCCGTCTGTTGTGGTTAGGCTGTGGTTTAAATGCAGAAAACCGCATTGCTGGAGGTCTTACTCTGTGTCTTGCATCTGACTTGTAAAATTTGCCAGTAAATCTTTACATCAGAACCCGGACTGAGAAGCTGCTTGTTTTAATCATGGGATTTCACCAGAACATCTGACTCTTTTGTAAGTCCAGAAGTGTATTTACATATTTGTCCCCTGCAATGGATTTACAAATCCTATAAAACAGCAGAAAATCCTCCAACAGATTTACAAACCGAGAGGAACCCGAATCAAAAACCCCAGACTTGGCAAAGCATCGCTACTCGTTTGTCAGGATGCAAAGGGCCGACTCCAGATGAGGACGGCGATGGTTTCCCTCCATCGGCAATCCTCAAAGCACCAGGCAGGCAGGGGATGCCGCTGCCCTCAGAGGGTGGGGAAGCAAAGCTGGCAAGAAAAGCTGTGTTCAGAGCTAAGCTTAAGAGGCAAATGGGGAGCGGAGCAAAGGCGGCAGCAGAGCAACAGGCTCCTGCAGCACCATTCTCTCATCGCTCATTAAAATCCCAGGCAAGTATTTTTAAGACACCTGACAGGCTGGAGGGTCCCATTTTCAGGTGTTAACCTGAGCCTGATTTTCAGAGTGTTAATCAGCTGATGCTAAATTTTTCAAGCAGATGCCCAAAAACTGAGGCCCTTTTCCTATTTGTTCTTACCCTAATAACATCAAACCTGCAGTTTACAAGATAATCAAAATAGACTTAATAATTCAAACTGAGGAACATACGTATAAAAAAGGCCACTACTCTTTGCTTATCTGCCAAATCAAGTATTTAAAACATAATCTCCTTTGATATTGCTGTGAGTCCAGCAATATTTAGCCTTTTCTTCTCAAAATTACATTTCCTTGTGATGGTACATAAACTCAAGTTTGTCTGTTGCTGGGAAAATCTTGGGACAGGCTCACCAAATGCAAAGTTGAGTGTGAAGGAGAAAGAATATGTTTTTCAAAATATTTTTGAGCTCACATAAGTTTTTAAGTGTTAATTTCTAAAATCCTGATTTTTTTTGTTTCCTGCCTTAGCGATGATGTAATTAAACTTACACGTCCCATAGTGTATTTCCCAGTTGCAGAGTAGCAGTACTACGTGTCTTAGAGCAATGGGACCTCACTAATGTCTCGAAAACAATTTAAAACCATTTAAAACCTGGAAAAAAAGGAGGTTGAGGGGAGACCCTATCAATCCCTACAACTGCCTGACAGGAGGCGGGGGGCGGGCAGGGGGCGTCAGGCTCTGGTCCCAGGGAATGGGCAATGGGACGAGGGGAAATGGCCTCAAGTTGTGCCAGGGTAGGTTTAGGTTGGACATTGGGAAAAATTCCTTCCCCACAAGGGCTGTCAGGCACTGGAAGGGGCTGCCCAGGGCAGGGCTCGAGTCCCCATCCCTGGGGGTATTTAAAAGCCGGGCAGAGGAGGTACTTAGGGCCAGGGTTTAATGGTGGGACGGCAGGGTTAGGGTAATGGTTGGGCTTGGTGAGCTTAAAGGGCTTTTCCAATCTAAACGATTCTGTGATTCTGTGATTCTATGATTTGGATCTCGTGTACACAGGAGACAGCAGCTGTTTGTACACGGGATGGTCAGATGTGAACCCCTAGAAGACTGAAGCCAGTTAAGGCTAAAGAGTGTTGGACCCCAGTGGTGCTAAACCACCATCCCTCGCAGGAGTTAAAGCTGCCTTTCTGCAAAAATCCTTCCTGTGACCAGAGATAAGCTATTTATTGTCAGTCTTGTACATAATTGTTGTTGTCATGCCCTTATCCTAGTAAAAATACTGCAGAGGATCTAGAATTAAATATATATATATATCCATTTCTCATAAATGATTCCTGGGGATGAGATGGAGTCTGCGAGCATGGCTGGGAGCAAGGAGAGGGGTAAACGCATGGTTCAGGCAAAAGGTTTGGAGGCATTTGCCAGGGAAATATTCTGTGGCCTTTAATGCCTCCGTGGCTTACATTTTCCTTTGCTGTTATCAGCAAAACACTACTTTTGGGGCAAATGGAGATAGGGAAGAGTGGATCCAGTACCCCAGGCTGTCACATAGAAGCTGGTCGTTGCCGCGAGGTCTGTAGTTGAAAGAGTGGGAGTTCTCTTTCAGAGTGGCACTAGTAAGAGTCAGGAAAGCTTTGCTGAAATATTCATTGGTCTCTGAAAACATCCTAAAGGCAGCTAACAAGAAGCTGATAGCTCCCCTTGATGGGAGTGTGGAAATGGGACACTCCGGCCCTGCTGCCTCTGCGGCTGGAAAAGGGCTATTACTGGGTGAGCCGGCGAGGTCATTTCCTTTTTCATTAAGTTGAATAAAATGCAGATATAAATGCCATTAGAAGAAAATAGAACACAGTGTTTCAAATGTATAAATTTTAGCTCTTTACCATAATCGGACTGCTCTGCGTGCAACCTGGAGAGCATTATGGAGGGAAAATTATCACTATTTTCATAAGAAATGTGGCTCACAGGGCATTCTTGTCCTTGATTGCTCCTGGGAAGGAACTGTCAGTGTGAGGGGACAAGCTGAAAGCTGCAGGTTCATTTCTGAATTTAGTCAGGAATCCTTACTTTTTGCCTCTGACATTGGTCTAAGGACTGGGGTAGAGGTCTTTATTGCTTGAGTCTCTTTGAATACCTGCCCCTCCAGGCTTTACGGTCTGGGGAGCAGAAGGACTCAGTGTATTGCAGGCACCGTGGCAGAGATTGGGGCATAAGAAACTTTGAAGAGGGGTGTCCGGATCGTGTTAAGCTAACCAGACAACACACTGTACAGGACAAAAGTTTGCTGCTGGGTCTGGTTAAGCCATGGAAGAATCATATGGGCAGGGGTGTCGGGATTTCCAGAAGATGCGTGAGTCTGCAGAGGTTCTAAAGCAGAGCTATAGGGATGCGGCTGTGAGGGTGGAGAGGCTGGCAAGTTCTAGGAGGCTGGTTCATCCTAATATTGTTTCCTTTCTTCAATTAAGAGGAGCCAAAAATACAGCTCATCACTGCTGCTCAGGGTTTTGCACACTAATGTGGCTCTCTCCAGCTCAGCGTTGTGTCTTCTGCATTAGAAGAAGCTGAGTATTTCTGTATCGACAGCAGCGGGGCTTATGTTGCTTTGTGTGTGTGAGGGGGTTAAATTCTTTTTTCATTAAAGATAAAGCTTCTGAGAAGATAAATGCCAGAGTATAGCTCTTGTGAGTGTAAGCGACTTTAGCCACCACTATCCTTAATAAATATGCATTGCAAAATCATCTTAGCTTCCTCTGATTCACATCAGGGAGTTTAAATTTGCCATTACTGGGAACCTGACTTGTCAAAACCCCATCTGTAATAATAAACCTGCACGAGGAGATGGGAAAATGGCGGGAGAAGGAATGAACCCATTAGTATTTGGCTGCAAAATGTGTCCTGTTTTCAGAATAATTTAAAAGATTGAAACACAGGGTAGGTAACAGCACAAAATGCCACTTCATGGCTGCTGATAAATTCACACAGTGATAGGCACTGCCCACCCTACTGAAGCCTGATTGTACACTCTATCCTAGCACAGCCAGGAGCTGCGATTCCAAAGCAAATATAATTACCTGGGCAGCAGCCCTGAACTTTCTCAAGTCTGATTTCTGCCTTTCCCAGACAGACACTGCAAAGCACTGCAGGCGGAGGAAGGGATGGAGGGAGGGAAGAGCCAGGCGCCGGCGCCTTGGGCAGCGGGTTACCAGCCAGCTGCGAATCCCAGCATCAGACTGAAGACACCAAGCTGTGCTTCTTTTTGAAAGCCTTCCTGGGAGCAGAGGCTTTCTGGAAGATGCTCTGCCAAGGAAGGGCTTCCATCACACCCCGTGAGACTTCACAGGGAGTCAGATAGCAAGGTTAAAACAAGTTAAACTAAAAGGAAAGGAGGGGGATGGGAAGAAAAGGGAAATCACAGAGTCTCAGAATGGCAGGAGTTGGAAGGGCCCTCCGGAGATCACCCACTCCAACCCCCCTGCTCAAGCAGGCTCACCCAGAGCAGGAGGCACAGGACATCGTTCAGGCGGGGGTTGAATATCTCCAGAGAAGGAGACTCCACAGCCCCCCTGGGCAGCCTGGGCCAGGGCTCGGTCACCCTCAAAGTACGGAATTTCTTCCTCATGTTCAAGTGGAACCTCTTCTGCTTCAGTTTGTGCCCATTGCCCCTTGTCCTAGCGCTGGGCACCATCTCAGATACGATGGATGGGTGCTACAGTGGGAGGGAGAATGAGCTCAGATATCCCCTCCCAGATACACAGCAACATTTTGCTGTATAACGGGATGCACGGCAAAAAGAGCAAAGCTTCAGCTGGGTTACATGTGCATGTTTTCTGTCTCTTCTACTGCAAGCACTCATGGCTACGTTTAGGCACCCGTGGGCATTTCTGCACGAGGTGTTAGCTGTGCCTCCTTGGGTTCCTCCTCTGCAGCGAGGCATCGTGGGTGTTGTTCAACACCCATCAGGGCAGCATCAAAGGGCAGGACCTCTGCCAGTCAGAGAGGCACTGCAGGCACTCTGCCCTCTCTGTTTTTCATCCTCTGAACTATGGTAATGTCTCAGGTATTGAGTTTACTGTAGAAAATCAATAAGAGCACTATAAGCTCAATGGAGTGGCAGGAGACAATTGCAGAGCTCAGGACACAGAATGTCCAGATGTACCTTTTCTCCACCTAAAATGGCTGTGCCCTTAAAAGCCGCTAATCTGCACCACCTTCCATGTGGTGGTGATTTTAAACACTAGCTTCTAGCTGCCATCACAGCTTCAGCACAGAAGAAAAGAGCTTTCTGGACAGGCATGCCCAGTTTGGTTTTCCTCTGCCTCCCAGCCGTAGCCAGATACCCCATCAACCCTGGGGATGCACAGACAGCCTAGGAAACTCCTTCTGGGCATCCAATGATAATCTCTAAAACCCGTCATCCTTTTGGTTTTTCTGGTTGGATTATTTTAATTTAAAGGCAAAAGCCATCCTTGAATTTCCTTTTCCACAGCATGTGCAGGAATGGGATAATGTGTTTGGGTTTGGGTTTTTTTTATTTTTGCAGGGAGAGCCTTTCAAGAGTACTCCTTGTTAGCAAGTTCACAGCACATTCTCAACAGGCATCCTCCTACGCTGTCAAAGCTCCCCTGCTGCTGCCCAGGCAGTGAGGAGGAGCAGGAGGAGCGTCCCTGCAACACGGAGACCTGCATGCACCCAGTGGAGAGGGGGAACATTTCATCAGCAAAGGCTGGGAGAAGGGCAGGAGCTCTGGCCAGGGGTGGTTTGGGAGGATCAGGGTGTTTGGGAGGGAGTGCTGGGCTGGTAACTACAAGCACCCCTGGTTGCTTTTGCAAACCACCCTCCAGACTGTGGAAGGGAACCAAAGTAGCTTCATGTCTCTTCTGGGAAATCCTTGGCTGTGTCCATCTCACCCCTGTCTGGTATTGACTTCGCTGTCAGCTGGACTGCTGGGCTCCAGGGGATGGGAGTGAGGGACCCAGCTCTGGCGGGGGGGGGGGGGGGGGGGGGCAGCAAAACTCCTGTTGTGTCCATTCAAGAGACCAAACAGAAGTCCTGCCTGCTCAGCAGAGCACACTTCTTGTTTAAAATGGCCAAGAAACACTCGGTCAAGACATAACTTTCCTAAGGTGATCCTGAAAGTTGCCCCACACTGTGTCCATGAAGCCAGCAAGCACCATGAAGCCTTGCACTTTGATGGTAGAATTTTACTCCCGGTGATTAAGTCTGACACGAGGCATCACTGGATTCCCAAAATACCATCAGTGACCCAAGCTTGGGCTGGTCCTGTAGGCTTGTGGTTGGGATGCTCATGTCAGGAGCACACAGCACAGATGGGTTGGCAGCCCCTGAGCACCCAACATGGATGCAGTGTCCTCTGTGTCAGCCTTGAGCATGGATGAGGCTTGACTTCATGCCTCCAACTCTAGCAAGATCCTGTTATGACTTTGCCATGGAGCCCCAGGACATTATGGACTGCCTAGATACATGCAAGAGGCCTTCTGCACAGGCAGAGTGAGCTGACAGATGTGGCACAGGTCCTGCAGAAGACCTATGGCAACCTGGGGCAGCAGCTGGATGTGGAGGGGTTACCTAGAGCATCTCACGTGGCAGGAGGTGGCTGTGCATGGACAGCTACATCAGCCCGGAGCTTCAACCTCTTCTCCTCATCCCTGTGGAGGGAGGAAGGTTGGAGCTGAGACCAGCGATGACCACTCAGTCAACCTCAGCTGAATGGGACAGTTTGTGTTTTGGCTGTCTGAATACTCAGAGATGATGCAGCTGTGGGAGAGAGACCTCAGGTCCTTCTTCAAGAGCAGTGGCAAGGGGACAATGCAGACAAGAAGATGCTGCTTCCCAGGAGTGCAGCTGAGGTCACCAGCCCAATCTGTTAATGATGCTGCTTTTCTCTCTGCCTGTGCAGCGGGCAGCCACACTCCTGCATCCCGGTCACTGCACAAATATCTGGGTAGGCACCATGCACGGGTACTGACCCGGTCTGGGCAAACCCCCTCTCAGCCCAGAAGTGCACGCAAGTGGCACAAGACCCTCCCCTCCAGCGCAATGACATTTCATCAGCAGCTGGAGCCTCTTTGGCTCCTGTGCCTCAGGTATGATGGATTCCCACCTGCCTCCTAGCAAGCGCAGTGCCTGGAAGCATCGCCTGGAGCATTGTTCAGCCCCATAGAGTCAACTGTAAACCCCTTAGACTACAGGCAAGTTTTTCCCACACAGTACATCTGGATGAGGGACTCCAGCACTGTCAGAAGGATGCAGGGCACACAGCAGAAAATCACTGCTGGCTTTGGGATGCACTAGCTCTCTCTGGGGGAGCAGTGTCCCTAGAAAGGCCAGCACTGCTGGTTTCTGTGTGGTTTGTAGCTCTTGCCATACAGTTCCATCCCTCTGACCTGACAGCCATGGCCATTGCTACATCCTCTGCAGGTCTCAACCCATCCTCTGCCAGATCACTGATGCTTGGGTGGGTGGAGAAAGTTTTGAGAACTGAAACTGAATCCTGTGGCCTGGACCATCTCCCCTAACATGGATGGTGTGATATAGACTACCCTGGTTCATTCAGCTGGGTTCAGGCATCCAGCAAGCAGCCAGCACCCTTGTAGCGTATGTGTCTGTTCTCTCTTCTTTCATTGAGACTCCCCACACATTTATGCATCTGCTCCAACCCTTCCTCTACCGCCCAGTGATTGACCTGACTCGTGAATCCCTCCTGTGACCAAGCAGCGACTGGTCCAGGAGCAGTCTCAAGCACTGACTCTGCTCGGCACCTTTTTCGAGGAGTCAGGCCATCCTCATCCCAAAATACAGACCACAGCTCCCTGTGTCCTCTGTCACACGGGACAACCTGTCAGGTATGGTCTGGCTTAGTGAAAGCTGATTTTCCCATTAGCAGTGTGGTAGTATGCAAAGGAATTGGTGGGCACACAAGCCTTTGAACAGTGTGAGGACACTACATAATAAGTAATGAGCATCTCTGAGGTTCCTGGCTGAGCAGAGAGGGCAGGACCAAACCTGGTTCCCTTGTTTCCCAGTCTAGAAACCCTTATCTTAGAGAACAGTCCTCCTTTAAACTGGCCTCTGCCCCTGAGCTTTCCCTGAGAGCACTCAATGACTCCGCTGTGGATCTTGGACAGAGTATCCCTAGCAGGAGTCAAGTTCTTGCTACAAGATGTGTGCTTCAAGTCACACAAAGGTTTATGAGCACAATGGGGCACTCACAAATCCAAAATGAAATTCATCAGCTGAGAGAGATAAACCTCCAGGGCTGTCAGAAGGCACTACCCCGGGGAGAGGGGACATAGCATGCTGACCCACTGATTGGAAACATGCCAAGAAGGGCGGCCTGGTCCCCAGGAGATTGTGTGTTTTGGAGCCCGGTGCCTCCTGCTTCCATAGGTTTCCCTGGAGTGTAGCCTCCTGCACGTTGCTCCATGTTGTAGGGACAGAAATGTGTATACCTCTCCTGGGGTGTTGCTGGGGATGCTGATGCAGCTGGTGAGAACGCGATTTCATCGATGGACGCATCCATCCACCTCCAGTCACTGGTGTTCACAGGCAGGTAAAATGTGTTCCCCTCAAACTGAATATTTTTTGCAGAACTTCACCACTGCCACCTTACCAGTCTTTCAGCCCTGTTCATTAAAGTTATTTGCTACCATCTCTGCTCAGCCTCTGGGCTTGTCTTGCTGCCCAGGACAGGGTTGGGAGGAAAACAGGACCCAGTTCTCACCCTGCTTTGCAAGGCTGGGAAACCAGTAGCCAAAGGGGACTCTCAGCAGCCTTTTCCCCTCATCTCCTGCCTCCCTTAAGCATGTTGATTTTGGAAGACAGTGCTGAATTCTGACCATAGTATCCAAGGCAGCCCAAAATGCATAACCATGTGCAAGGACGGCACAAACCTAGTGCTTCCAAAATGTTCCCAAGCTGGAAGGCGGTGGCTGCTGAATGCGCCATTTGCAGGAAGTGCCCGTGATGAAAAGAGGCACTGCAGACATCTGCTTGAGATCTGAGAGGTCTGGACAGTGGTGTAAGAAAAATTGTCCCACTGTGGGCATCAAGCTTCTCTGCTCATGTTTCTATTCTGGCTGAAGTTGTCTGAAATCTCTCTCCCATTTATCTCTATCCAAATTCCATCATTTCCCCATGAAGTCACTGAACCCGAGGGATGCTTCCTGCTCTTTCATGGGGTGATGAGAGAGAAAAAAGTGAAGAAAGCTGGTGAGCAGGTCACTGGAAGAGGCACCACTATCGCATCCCATGGCTGTTGAGATGGTGGTATGGGGTCTGCCAGGGTGCTGCTGGCCACCCTCAGGAACAGGAGCACCAGGGCAGGAGGGGAGGTGACGCAGAGAACAGAGGGAGGAGGAAGAGGTTGGCTGGTGGGGCTGGGCAAGAGGAGCTGTTTTGGACTTGCTGGGCAGCGAGAAGCCCATGTTCAAAGGCAATATGGGCAGCCAGGGGAGACGTAACGCAGCACAAGCTCAATGGATTGACCCATGTGGGTTGAACGGACAGAGCATGTTTTTAGCATCTCTGCATTCTGTGTTGATTGCTTTGGGGAAATTGGCACTGACTGACAGTTAATGAGACCTGGATGTGTTTTATCAGATCCTGAAAGGCCACAAAAGAGGAAACTGAAAGATTATATGAGCCCCAAGGCAGGAAGGCAAGAGAGTTGTGAGAGTGCCAGACCAAAGCCACAACTGGTCTCAAGGTAGTTAAAGTCATTAATGACACAACCCAGGATGAACACTTGTACACAACAGTGCTCTTTTCTGAAACACAGACCTCCCGGGCTTTTTGGACATTATCTGCAGATGGAGCACAAATTGGCAGCAGCAATTAGAAAGGCACCTGGGAGATGAGCAGAGTGCTCATGAAATGCAGAGAAGTGCTGAAGCAGATCTTCCAGTGTTTTCAAGTGTGATTCTGGGTCCTGAGGGTTCAGACCACAAGATCACTGTTGACTCCTTCTTGGGTGGCTCATGGGAGTGGTGGGAGGCTGGAGCTGGGACCCGTGTTTATCTGTGCATCAGGCTCTACAGGAACCCACTGCTGCAACAAATGGGGGCTGCTTGTTAATATATAATGAGTTACAGAAAGAGCCTAATATATGTGCATCACACGCTAAACACTTATAGGTGCTGGGGCTGAGCACTCATCACTTCAGAAGAGAAGCAATTATTTACACACACGAACAGGGGTTTAAATGTAATGCAGACTGTAAGCATACAGATGAAAAGCAGGCAGAAAGCCACCAGATCCATGTTCAAAACCTGGGAGGAGTGGCACATTGCAGGAAAATATGAGTGTATTTCACTTTTAGGATGTTCAGTATTATCTGTGACAATATTAGGTTCAACCAGACACCTCTAGAGAGGTATATAGGTCTTTCCAGAACCTGTGTAAAGACTGGGACTCCTGGCAACAGCCTCTGTGGTACAGGTTTCTGGCAGCCCTGGCTAGCAAGGAAAATGGAAGAGGAGATGATAGTTGCACCCACCTTGTATCCAGAGACTGCATTTGCATGATGCTTGGAATGACTTTCAGATGTGCTCAGTGTCGTCTGGTTTTGCTCTC
This sequence comes from Gorsachius magnificus, assembly GCA_034008185.1. Lineage (NCBI taxonomy): Eukaryota > Metazoa > Chordata > Aves > Pelecaniformes > Ardeidae > Gorsachius > Gorsachius magnificus. The sequence goes on from CM067091.1 coordinate 12,034,638, forward strand.
AGTAAAGTCAATGGCAAAACTCCAGTTTGTTAGGTAAGAAGAGACTAGTAGGGGTCATGCCCAATGCTGTCATCCCCACCCTTCTCTTTAACTATTTACTTAGTTAGGTTCAAAAAGGGACTCCGTTACACCTACATACAGCCTGCGAGACCTAGCCTCCTCGACACCCTTCCTCCAAGAAATTAGATGAGAAAGCTGTGCTGAAAACCAATACGACAGCTTGGATACAACTTCATCATCAAATAAAATCTCTAACGCATATTTGACAGACAGTTTCCTGTCCCTGAAAGCCAAACTTATCCTATAAATAATTTGGGCCTGACTTTTTGAGCTGTCAAGTATCTGGAAACCCAAGGAAAAACTCATTCCTTCAGCACTATGGAAAATCAAACTCATTAATGCACTTTTCTCCTCCTTCCAAAAATGAAAAAAAATAATTCAAGAGATTTGGAACCAATATCATTCTTCAACATAAACTGTGGATTACAGTTCAGAAAGAAAACAGAAAGGAAGGGAGAAAAATGTTATTTAAATTCATGTCGTGTCATTTTTCTCTTGCTATTAAATTCAACGGAAAACAAAGTCCACTATAATCAGGAACGATTGTTATGGTAGAAACATTTATAAGGTACAATGAATACAAATGGCCCACTTTTCCTTGAGCAGAGTGGAAGGAAAATACTGTTAAAAATAGTTTCTCAGAGGCTTTGGCAATAGACCCAGTACTGAGGACCTATTGAACTCAAACCAGCAGGGCTCCTGGTATGCGGGGAAAGAAGGGCCACCAATTTTGCAGTCAAGAACTAAAGAGGATCTTTGGGCAATGTTGCCATTAAAGTCACTTACCAAGGCCCCACAGTACTATTTATGCCTTTGGAAGGACCAACAGAGCTAAAGTTAATGGGCTGCCTGCTCTCCGCAGCCTGAACCAAGCTGTGGAGTTCAGGCCTTGGTGCTGGTTATTTCACATGCAGGGGCGAAGTTTGGGCTGTTCATTTTTAGTGTCTTGGATGTCAGGGCCAGCCTTTTACTCTGTGAGACACCCTCAAGGAAATGTGACTGGGGATCAGACTAACATTTGGGCTGAATAACCAAACTCTTGTTCAAACCCCCTTTTCTCCAAGAACGCAAGCTCTTCCTTCAGACTTAAAATGGAGCAGCTGATGGCAGCACGGGCTGGATCCTTTCTGGGCAGCAGAGCACGGTGAAACAGGTCTAGATCAGCCTCCTGACCCAGCCTCTCAAAGCTGAGCACCTCCTCTGTCAATGAGAGGTGACATATCCAGATGAAATATAGTTCTTCAATGCTTTGTTTCTCCACATTACCACCAGACACTAATTTGGGCTGCTTAGGGAGTGGGGTGCCATAAGAGAACCCAGGGTGCACAGCATCTCTGTACTCACCAGCAGCTGCAGGTGTCCCTCTGTCCTGGGTATGGCATGCTCTGCCTTGTTCCCCTTGGATCCCATCCCAGGTATTTCCAGCTCTTTCTACGCACAGAAAGGAGATTTTTAGTCCAGAATCTGTGGGGAGCTCCTAGGAAGAGCGCAGAGGTAAACCCTGCTAGCTAAGCCAAAAGAGACTGAATACCTGACCACGAGGGCTTGGAAGAGGACCTTGGGCAGTGTCCAAATTCAAGGGCCTGGACACCTGTGAAATAGGGGACAAGGAAGGACAACCTGAGCAGCCTGTGTGTGCCTCTATATCCGTGAGCTGTCACCACTCAACAGTGTCACCAGTGTTATGGTTTGAGCTGTGCTGAGAAAACAAAAGCACATTAACCGAGGACAATCTTCTCTCGATTTCCCAAATCACTGGCTATCACCACGTTGACTTAATTAATTGTTAACATCTATGTAATTAAGCAGTACCATAAATTATTCCCTCTTGGCACTGATGAAGATAATGAATAACAATCATGGCTGCTTTGTTTCACAGCACTAATCTGTTTTGAAATATACATTGATTTTATTTTGATTAGGACTAAGCCTAGTTTCCACTCTGCAAATAAACCTCTCTGATTTGAGTAAATTGCTGTTGGCATTTACGTTATGATAATCAGCTCAGAATCCATCTGATCAGCTGCTTTCTTACTGTGTGTCATTTGCTTACTTCTTAGTCCACTATAATTATGATGTTTTACTTTGGAATATTTAATTATGGCCTCCTTTCTTCTTTACAATTCACATTTTCCCCATCACCGTCATTATCCACGAAGTACACTGTAACTCTGCAAGCCCCGCGCCGGCTCGTGCAGGCTCCTCCTCACAAGCTGATCTCACACTGGCACCTCTGACAGTGTTTCAGATGACCTGGTGGGCTGCCTTCCCCAAGCAAAGCTCAGTTTCAAGGCTCTGGCAAGAATGGAAATTTGTGAAGATTCCCAGGAAAAACAAAGATCGTGTGTCCATTTTGCACTGAAACTGTGTTTCCTGTTATTTTCCTGACGCCTTTGGAAAATCCCCGTAGTTGGAGCCTGGTACCAAACTGCCTCAAAAATGCCTTGTAATTATTTCATTTGTGCCCATGGAGTGGTTCCCGCCTCTGTCCCAGCCTCCCTGCTGGCTCCGTGCTCAGTCCCATGCCACAGGGGCAGGTTGCTGCTGAGCACAGCAGAGGTGGGTGCCCAGGTTTGGATCCCAGGTCAGACACCAGTGTTGTAGGCACAATCAACTGTACCCAAGTATTTCACTAGAAACAGCTAAATTTTTCACACTGTTTTTAGGGCAGAGGGCGTATCTGGCAATGCTCAGGTATTTTTTCATCTCAGTGTTGAACTATTCATTTGAATTAGTCACAACGTTCAGTTCTGGAATTTTCTAAATTGTACTTTTTCCTGTTTGAAATTACTTTTTTTTTTTATTCGATGTTTATATTGGTTTTTTTTAAGAGGAGAAACACATCCTCTTCATAATTATGTTTTCAGATTTTCCATTTCAAATGATCGCAAAAGATCTGTTTTTCTTCTGAACTGGAGGATAACTTATGTCCAGAGCAGCCCAGGATTCAAATACATTTTTTGGCCCAGTAAGTTTAACCAATGTTTTTATGCTGTTCATGTGGCAAAATGTTTCAGTCATTCTTTGTCGTGATACTTTTCTCATCACCTTAAGCCATATTATCCAATAAGAAGTTTATTTCTGATGTTCAAAAATATTTTAAGTTCTCCAACATCCTAGACTGGGAACGCTGCTGGCCTCAGCCTTGGAGGCAGTGCTGGGGAGGTGATGCATTGCCTCCTGCTGCCTTATTTTCAGACGTAGGTATAGCATCTCTCCTTAAAGCCTTGTTCCCTTCCTTTTCTGATCTCTCCTCCTTTCCCACACTCTGCTCCAGCCCTCCCCATGATCATCAGCGCTGTAGGGAGGCAGGGAAGTGGTGGGGTAGGTAGCCCAAAGGGGTCCCAAGTCCAATCCTTGGTTGTCTCATCCCTCCCCGCTACATTTCATCACAGGCATGTGCCTGGAGAGAGGCACACAGCCACAACAGGGTGGTCATGGTTGGGATTAAATAGCTCCGTTGACTCCTGTTGAGCTCAGCACCATGCTTGGAGAACTCAGTACCAGCATGCTCAGGATGTCCTCTGCATGCTGCAGTGACATGCAGCAACACAGGGTGAAGGACTTAGTAGCTGCAGAAAAACAGTTCCGAGGTCCCTCATGAAGGGTAGTCCAGTGTCATGCAGGGGAGAGGGGCAGCCCTGAAGAAACATGGACCTCCCCAGGCTGGCAGGTGACAAGAACCATCGTCACCTTGCAGGCATTCAAAGCTGCCCTACCCTGAGCACCTGAGTGCAGGAGAGAACATCTTCACCGGAAACAAGAGGGCTGGAGTCTGCCACAGTTACCTCCAATGTCTATCACCTGGGCTGTGGCCTCATATAAGCAGACCAAGTCCACCAGCATTGCTAGGGCAGCCCTTTTCAGCAGAGGAGGAGCGGGCCAGGGAGTTATGGACATTGTGTTTCACGCTCCCAAACCAGGGAACCTAAAAAAGATCTTAGAATTTAGTGGTAAAATTAATTTCATCAATCAGCTAGTCCATCCTCTCAACTTAGACTTTTTCCTGCAAGGAACAAGATCAGACTCCTTTCTTTCAGAAATGGGCTTCTGAAAAATTCCAGTGTCTGAGGATGAAGCACATAACCTGCTCTGCAGCTAGATCATGTCAACTGCTCCTTTATATGCACGTGGATGGAAAGCGAAGGGCACTTTTTCTCAACAACGGCAACCATTTCATCATCGTGCAGCCCCACCAGTACATCCGAGAGAGATTTAGGACCAAAATGGAACCATAATTCTTATTGTAGAGGTCTGGAAACTGAGATACAGTGCGGCACAATCACTCGTCCAGCACTGGGACTGACATCCTGTTTCTCTTCCAAAGTGCTGCACAGAGAGCAGCACGTAGTCAGAGGGAGAACAGTTTCCACCCACTTAAATGTGCCTACCATATCACTAGGAAGGGTGGGTTAGACACTGTGATCAAAGTGAACAGCGGAGGGATGGGACAGCCATTCAAGCAGAAAGACGAGTTCTATAATTTGAATCATTTATGGCCTGGGGCATGCAGAAGCAAGCTTAATGCACAGCAAGGGGCATCACGGAGAAAAAGAGGCTTTGAAAAACGCAAAGCCAAACTGCAAACATTCAGGGAAATCTGAACCCTTCACTTCAAAGCATTTAAAGGCAGTGTTAAAGGGCTATTTCAGAGAGGTTTCCATTCATCACCTGTTGTGCGCAATCTTTGTTTAACTCAAATGCCCTCTCAGACACAATTTTTTGATTTCATGCTTGAGCTCTGCAGCTGGTTCTGGGAGAAGACGTGTTATGTCTGCGAACAGATGATACCACGAGGTACTGCTGGAGTTGTAAGGACACACCAGCCCTGCTGACACGTCCTGAGACTGCTGCTCTCCATACCAACGCTGTGTTCTTCAAAATATCACTTTCCTGGGGTGTTGCCTCTTGGATCCAGAGCCCGGTCCAGCTGGGAAGCAATAGTGGAGGGGGCAAGAGGTATGAATTTTAGCTTTGTTTTCCCACCTGCACATTACAGCAGCAGGGATCTGAGACTGAGAGCAGGACAAAGCCAGAAGCTAGCCAAAGTTTGAGCAGGGCAAGCTAAGGTCTGCCTGCATTTATCTGTGTAGACGTGCAACAGGGACAGAGCAGCAAATAAAGGGAGTTAATATTTCAGAAGCATGTAACTTCTCATTGCTTTCAGCACAATTTTGTATCTTCAACTTTGCTTTGGAGTCCAGTTTGAGAAATCTCACGGACTCAAAGCAGTGTAGTTTTACTGGCAAGCTCAGGGAAGCAATATTTTATGTCTTGCATTTAACATGTCCCAACCCCCCTCATTTCTCTTCTTCTGGAGTGCAGGACTGGAAGCACAGTTGATTCCAGGCTTGGGCTTATTGCAGGAGGCATAGAGGGAGATGTTCTGAAGTCGGCCTGGATGGTCTTTAACCTCTATGACTGCGGGTTTCTTATGGCCAAACTAAGCCTTAAAGTCTGGACTATCTAAATTAACAGCTCTTTGAAATCTGGACTAGTGCCCTGCTTTTCTGGGGGTCTCTGGCTTGTCTACGAAAATTTTACGTGAAAAAATAGAGCAACCTGAGTCATAATCACAAGTGCACTTTCCCAGCATTTGGTGAAACCATATTTTGCATTCACACAGGCTTTTTACTATTAGCCGCAGAGAGGGTAAGCCTGCAAAGCTTACTTACAGTGGCAGCCCTCTGCTCTGAGACAAAACCCGTGGTACTGAAATCCCATCCCAGTTTCTCAACAGATGGCAATGGCACGAGGCCTCTGCGCAGCGGACAGCCACGTTCCCAGCCTGCTGCATAGCCAGAGAAGGGGATGGCTTTACATCCTTTGGTTGTCAGTATTAATCAAGCATTAAAGTGAACGACAAGCAGATTTTGCTGATTTAATGGATAATTCCAGCTCGTTTGGTCCATCTAATTCAAACTACTAGAACTGAATCTGAACTGACTACTGACTGTCCCTGCTTATCTTTGTCAATAGCTTTAGATACAGGTCAACGCAGGTAATCAGTTTTCAAGGGACTCTTAAGTGTAGCAGGAGTTTCTATTTGCATGTGCTGTTTTCATTTGTAAAAACTCTTTCCTTCATTGTTGCTATTATGTTTTGGGGGCTTTCTTGGCCCCTGCAAAATTAAATCTTTCCCTTCTTTTTCATTATGGAAATTATTTCTTCCATCTCCTAATTGAACGTCTAATGGCATATGTAAGAGCTATGCCTTGTTAAGGCACTCTTCTCACTGAAATAGCTTGGAACGGAGGGGAATGAGCCTTGTGAATATTGACTGGGCTTAAGACAACCCTATGATTGATCCTCATTAGTGTGGTTATTGCTTGATCAGGAGGAAATGATGGGCAAAGGACTTCAACAGAATCCAAGGAATATACTTTTACACCACAAATACTTTTTTTCTACACACGCAAACATAAAAGTACAAGTGCAAGCTGCAGAGAATTTACAGGCAGATGCATGCTGCTTAGTTTATCAAATAAAAGATATTTGGGCCTCGTTACTCTTCCACAAAGCAGAAGGGAAATATGATGGTCTCCAACAAATTAGTGACCTTTGACAGTTCACATAGGTGAAATGGATATCAGTGTAGCAGCACGGGCATCAAAGGTAGCAGTGGAAGTTTGGACTTTACAGTGAGCTCTTTATGAGAAGCTCCATCCAGTAAAAAATCTCACGCCACCCCATGGCTCATTGTGTAGCAAATTTAGGACCTTCTGCTCAGAGACATCACAACCTTCACTGAGCTGGTCCAGTAGAAGACACAAAGCGGAAACTTCTGCTCCCAAATATCTCACTCCCACCACTTGAGCAGGGAGAGAAATAAAGCAAAAGGCCAGCAGGTCCTTTTATCTCTCTTAGGAGACATTATCCTTTATATGTTCTCCTGGGAACATAGGCTTATTTTATGAACAGCAGAACATATTTTGTTCATTCGGGTAGGTCATGAGATAATGGCATGCAAGCTCTGGACTGAAGACCAAGTCTCTTGGGAATGCTTTTAAACCTGCAGGTGAAATGATAATGTAAAGTAAAATGGCCCAACAGTTTTACCTATGCACAGCTGCTGCAGTTATGAAGGTGCTGGTGCATTTGGAGTTGTAAGAAATCAGCTGCATTGTATATGGTCAAGAACAAATATCAAACCAATCTAATTTTCGTTTATGACAGTGCAAAAAGCTTTTGTGGACACAGAAGAAACAGGCGATGTCATAGATGTTGATTTTAGGGAGACTTTCAACACTGTCTCCCATGACACTTCCATCAGCTAGGAAAATATCATCTAGGTGAATATATTATTGGGTAGTTGCAAAACTGGTTAGAAAATTATAGATGGAGCAATCAGTGACAGATTACTGTCAAAATAGAAAGCTTACTATATGGACTAAGCTTCCAGTGCTTTCATTAATGGTCCTGACGATGGAACAGAGAAAACACTTTTCAAGCTGGCTGACACCACGTCTTGGAAAGGACTGCCAGGATTTTGGGTGACTAGACTTACAAATGAACTTCACAAATTCATAGCTGAGTTGGAGATGATCTGAAGAAAAGAGATGCTACTGGGTAGGGGTAAGTACATCTGGAAAGGAATAGTCAACTATATGAATTCAAGATGGGGAAAAACTGGCTGATGAGCAGATCTGAATGAAAGGCTCTGACTTTCATTATTTTATCATCATTATTATTATTATCATTATTATTATTATCATCATTATTATAATTTCATTATTTTGGATCAGGTGCTCAGCAGGTGTCAACCATATCACTGTTGGGGAAGGCAAGCCCCACTCCATACACTTAACTATGAGCCATGCCAAGAAACTTTTCCATGTTTCTTATCTTTTAGGCTTTGGACATGTAAGGTTAATATCCAGCCAGTCGTCTTCTCCCTACATAAAACACAGTGTTCCTTAAAATGATTTACCCTCCACTTAGCAGGGGCAAATTTAGCTTTGAACATTTTGTGAAGGCAAGGCAAGGCAAGGCTGAAATTCTGGTGTGACTGTGGATCAAAGTATCCAACTCTCCCATTAGTTTTCCTTTGCTATCCACTTGTCTTCTGAAGCATGTTGCTCTTGAGAGTGCAAGGGTGGAATCAACCTGGGGAACCAAGCAAGTCCGCATTAAAATCCCATCAGCTAAAAGCTTTACTTTGCTGCTTGCTGCTTAAATAAACAAAAACAGTTCTATGATGGCAAGGTCCGCTTTAACAATAGCTTGCTTTTATTCCCACTGATACAGTGGGATGGCAGCCCTCACTGCTCGCTCCTGGCAAGTCCTGCCTTTCAAGAGAGGAAACCACACAGAGCCTTTCTATGGAAATGTCAAGACAAACCCTTTCCAGCTCCCGGGGCCTCTCCACATGAGCACAGAAAGGCCACGGATGCCTGCCTGCTCAGAGCCCTCCCCATCCCTCTTGCTTACTTTTTTTGTCGAGAAAATCTGATTAAAGCTGTGCAGGAGAGAAGCAGATGGCAGTTTTGACGTTAGGTGAAGACGGCTTAATCTCCATCTGTGCTGACATTTTCACATGTCTCCCTGCAAACGCTGGCCCCCTGATAATCACTAATGCAGAGCTGGGGGGGTTGAGGGCTGCCCTTTGGGGGGAGGATTTACTAGGTGGGATGCTAGCCCCTCACGCCGGGAGCTGGAAGAAACTGGCAATGTGCTGTGTCCCTTGATGAAGAAACTGATTATTATCCAGTGTCTTTGTGGTTGGGCTATCAACCTAATTAGCACCCTGCACACCTAGGCGGTGCTGAGTTCAGGCTTTCAGAAAGCGTCTGCCTCAGCTCTGCTCCACTGGCACCGCACGCACCGCACACGGCTCTGAAGAGGCAATTAGGGAAGCTTCAGAGCAATGTTAGGGGAAAACAGCCACAAAGGTAGTGCGCAGTTTGAAGGCAAGCTAATTACAAAGGGGTACATTCCAGTATCTGCAACACCGAATACTGCCCTAAGTATTTCTGTAAGTCAGAAGTGTCTTGCAGTTAAGTCAGTGGTGTCTTTTCTACATAGTATCTGAGTAAATACATGACATTTTGGTGTTGAAGGATTGAGTGCATCTGCCAGGGCACTTTCACAGTGGGGCTGGCCAGGCAGAAATGTATTTGCCACCTTTGCCTAGATCCAGGCTGAGCGTTGAGGCAGCCTTGGTGTGGCTGCTGAGGGCAAGCTGGGGGCAATGTGCTCGCCTGGTCCCCGCTGTGAGTCCATGGCACATGGGACTGGGAGCTCTGTGGCATTATGAGCCGCTTGTTCGCCTGCTGGAATGGAAACTGCTTCATATAACCCCCTTCATCACCTTGGACAGGTAGGCATGACTAAAATGTAGGGCTCAATAACAGCTCTATAAAAATGTCAAACCCTTTAAATTCATACAAAGGAATAATACTTCAAAAACAGATGACCGTGCAGCAGGGCACTGACCAGAGCACTAGGAAACCTGATTTTTCTGGGTTTACATGCCAGAAGCTAAGGCACAGCCCCGTGTTTCCGTGCTCCAGCCTCACATGGGGTCCACAAGACCCAGCAAAGGAGGTGAGATTGCCAGCTGAGGAGACAGGAGCATCTCAGACAGAGGTTTGGTGGGGCTTGTTGGTAGGATGTAAGAGGGACAATAAAGAGGCATAGCAGTAGGGATGGGGATTCAGTCTGGTGCCCATCACAAGCAATTGAAAAACTCTTCTCATTAAATTTAGCAACAAAATAACACAAAACAATGGGAAATGTGCAGTTCAATTGAAGCCAACTTCTGATAGAAAGGAAGGCAGACAGAATAATGTTTTGGCCCAGCTGAGGTGTCAAAGCTCCCATTAACATCAACAGCAATAGCATGTCTTTCGCAATGAAGAAATCAAAGTGTTGGGTCCATGGGATGCTAGAAGAAGGGTGGGAGAGAGCAGCGTGGTTGGAGAGATGAGAGCTGATGTGTCAGCATGACTCAGGAAGGCTCTTCTTGATGACTGCTCCCCTAGGATCTATGCCAAGACTGCAAGATGTAAAGAGGAGTCAGAGCTACAAATTATTCCTCAAGACCTGAACTGCCTGAGAGCCCCAGGGGAGCAGACCCAGGGTTCAACTGGGACTCTGCGGCTGCCCATTCAGGACAGATTTGTGAGAAAGCTCTAGGCCAGGGTCCCAGGGGCACAGCAGGCAGCAAGGCAGACTCCTGTGGGTGCATGGACAGGCACGGTATCAGACAGCTCAGCACTGCAGCCACAGCTCTTGGGTTAAGCAAAGCTTTTGATTCTGAGCAACACCAAGTGTTCTCAGCTTCTGCTGACTTTGGTAGGGATCCAGCATGCTCAGCATTTGGCAGAAGGTGACTTAACACAAATGAGGCGATATTTACTGCAGTCCCAGCTTTGTTGTACTCTCCCTACAGCCATCTGTAAGTATTTACCTCCCTATCCCACCCTGTGGAAATTTTGCAAAGAAATCAGGCAGCAGGCACTGTCCAGTGCACATTACGGTTCTTGATATGAGTCCTATTTCCATGTGCTTAGGAGATTCTCTGTTGATCATAACATGTGAGTGCACATCTCCAGAGAACTGCAAGCAGACCCAGGTCAGGAAGCCACTTGTGGCAGTGTCTCCTGGTAGCAAATAGCTTATCTGAGGCTTCTGGAGGTCCGTAAAATAACACGATCTGCACAGGCAGGTTTAGGATGCTGCCTATGGCTGACTGACACCCAGGTGAGCTACTGTATGGAGACCTTTCTTGGGCAAGCACAGCGATTTATACTGCAACCGTACTGTTTAGTATTCTCCAGATAGGGGGTTGTGGTTTTAAAGCAGTGCATGAATTACTCGTTTCTTAACTTCACAGAGCATCCTTGAAATGCTACTTGTGCCATCTTGTGTTTTTCCTGCTCTAAATCAGTTTAAGTGTTTTGTTCTCTCTGCCACCTATTTTTATATATCTACCCTACGTGAACATACACAAAACCCCGTATACACTGCATTTCTTGGCAGGTAAACAATCCTTCATGCTTTAGGAAGGTCAGCTCAGCCTAACATAGACATTAGGGCTTCTGACCCTCTGTGACTTGTTTAAATCAGCCAAGCAGAGATCAAGTTTTGATAACCCCATCTCACGTGTCTTGATAGTTACTATCAGCCCACGTCAGAGAAGCATGGGGTTATTATGCAGAACTCTCAGACACAGAGGTGCTGACTACCCTGAGAAAAGGTGTCTTTGCCTGGGAGGTTTGAAGGCAGTTGAAAGGTTGCCATGAGGTCCTACCGCTATAAAATGCCAGCATTGCACTTCTGCAAGAGGGATGCTTGTAACGTTTGACCTCAGTTCTGGGAACAGTTCATTGCTCAGGAAACCTGACACTGTCTTCTTTGGTTAAAATTCAGAGTGAAATTTAGAAAAGCCGAGGCTAGAAGTAAATTGGCTTGAAATGAACCAATAATCCACCCATGGCTTTGGTTCAAAGTTTATCCATAGCTAAATTTTTTCTAGCAACTCCTTCTAGATTTAACCAAGTCAATCACAGTACCAGTGAGCATGTCCTGTTTGCCTTTAACCATATTATTTGTCACTGTCCAGGAGCCAGGATGACGACCCACGCCCATCCAGTAGGGTGGCAGAGAGGTTCTCATGATATGCCTTTCCTCTTTGGAGCCTGGCTTGACATCACATCGAATCCTCCTGGTTCCCCACTTGGTGAGTGACACTTCGTAATCTAAAGAACAATGTGTGGCAGCTAAAAATAGCCGTTCACTGCATGAGTCCTCAGGTGTCAATCCACTTGCGATAAGCATCACGGGATTTGTGAAAGCTTTGACAGAAAACTGATGGCTGGCTAAACACTTGCAAATAGTGGCTAAGCTGATCACAAGAAATCAAACCAAGTGCTTTATTTGAGGAGATTCTGCAGAGTTTGTTCTGCAGTGTTTGCTCAGCTTTATCTCTATTTTCATTTATGTCAATAGTAATGAGATGCTTTATACAATTGCCTGTGACCCTCCCCTGCACGATCTGGCCAGCCCCAACGGCAGCACCGTGCTCATCCGGGGAAGGTGTCAGCCCCAGGACACAGCCACTGGAAGGGACTGTCTCAGTGCTCCTCACCGACTTCCACGCAAGGACTTAATGGTTTTATCAGCTGCTGGACTTACCCTAGCTCACGGGGCGCTGCAGCAATGGAGGACCACGCTCGTTCCCAGAGTTGGCTCCGCAGCTGGAGGTGTAACCTCCAGCAGAGCAGCTATAACAAATAGCCAGTACCTCGGGGGAGGGAAGGCTTCTGCAAAGTGTCTTGCAAGCTCGGAAGCATAGATGGACACCCTGGTACCGGTGGACTCTGCTGGCACTTGTAGTGACATGGGAGAGGTGCACAGAGATGAAAAGTCAAACTGAGGAATGGGAGAAAAGGAAATGACTCTTCATTCAACAGCAATATTTCAGTTCAAGATTCATGTCTGATTTTTTTCTCCCTGCCAGACCCTTTGTCCCTTCTTTGCAAAGAGTCTGACATAAGCAAAGAATGAAGGTTATACAGGCCACACTGTACAAATCTTTTTTCACCAAAATCTCCCAAACTTCACTTCATGGATATAAAGGCAGCAGCCTGGCTCCATGGAATGGACATTGTCTCCCTTTGTACCCCAATAAATGTGATTTTACTGTTACTGCTGAAGGCCATAGTCTTCATGTTGACCTGGCAATGCAAGGTCTCAGGAACTGTCTGAGCTTGTCATGCTCTGAGCTGTATTAGTTTGTGTTAGCTGTGATAGTAACTGTTTAGATAATTGCCTAGATGTGTTTTAGGTTTGCTGTTGTTCACGGCAAGAACAAGCAGCTACTTTATGTGGACTGTGTGGTCTATGACTCTAGAATAAAACGTGGGTGGCACAGTGCAGAAGCCGGGTGGGATCAGCTGTCCCAGGCTACAAACATATACCAGGATGTTTGGTCAGTGAGCAGTGAGTTCAGGTGAGCAACTTTGTATCGTTCAGGCAAACCCAGCTTTAGAAAAAACAAAATTAACTGAAAAACTCAGTAACTGGAAATCAATGGCAAGAAGAAAATGTACAAAGGACATCTAGAAAATGTATAAAAACAAATGCAAGCAGACCAAGACCAGAAAAGACAGAAGCCAATGTGAACTTCACAGTTCTGGCAAAGAGGAGGAAGAAAGCCCATCACCAACGCCACATTCCTTCCAGCAAAGGATGCTGATACTCCGGACTTCTGACCCTCAGCACGCGGAGCAGGGGAGGATGAGCAAAGCTCCTCAGAAGATGGGGGAGGTACTAGCAGATACCAACATTTAACTGAAAAGTTGTTAATGAGATGTGGGTTCTATTAAGTAAATGATCTAGACCGTGAGTCTGAGTAGCACTGTGTTTGGACTACCCATAATAGAAGTTTGTTGGGTTCTGTTTACACTGTTCAAACTGTAAATCGGACCAACGTTACACAAGAGGAGCAGCCCTTTTCTCTGGCACTCATGGTTTTCTGGTTTCTCAAAGGGCCGTGACAGCAGTTTGTTCTTAGTCCGTGCCTTTCTCATTTCGGTATGGCACATTCCCTGTTATTGTGCTTGAAATAAATAGGGTAAGATCATGAAAGAAAATGAAGATGCAGTAATCAGATATGGATGTTTACACCTCAGGCTCAGTGGCCTGAATTTAGCATAGGTTTGTAACAAGTTGCCAACTTCCTCGCTAGTCCTCTGATTCCTGATTTTTTTTTTTCCCATTAATACTCTGGCACCCCTAGCTCCCAGGCATCACTTTGAACTCCAGCTACTGCTTTTTAAATGAGACTCCAGACTGGGAAGGAAAGGTTGAAAACAATGACCTGAGGCACCCCAAAGCCTCAGAAAGCAGAAAGTGGGGAGAGGAATCTGAGCACTGGGAGACGGGATTGCTGGTGCTGCTCTTTTAACTCTCACTGGTTTTCCACCCGATCTCATTGTCTGGGGCACCCAATTCACACGGACCGAGCACCCAGGACCTTCTCTGACACAGGAGTCACTATGGACCAGCTCCTCTTTGGATGATGCAGCTGGTCTCAGTCACTAAGAAGTGTTATCAGGGAGAGCTTTGCATCTCCCATTGCCCCTACCTCCCTTGGAAAACCTGCCCTGGGAAGTAACCGCCTTCTCTTCCCACCTAGAAAGCTGCGTCAGACCACTCAATGCCGGCGTTCACTTCCAAAGAGAAGAGACGGGGGAAATAACAAATGGGAAAATTCATACTGAAGTAGCTGTCAGCAATCTCTTCAACAGGCCCTTTGAAGGCAGCATGAAGAGGGTTGTTGAGTTTTGGCACACGTGCGCCCCTGCTCCAGGGGATCCTGCTGCACGCTGTGATAATGAGACGTGCCTGGGGTCATCTGGAAAGGCAAACCTGTCCGTGTGATCCTGCACCTGGATGCCAGCAAGGATTGCTCTGCAGGCAGTGCTGCGCATCATTGCAGTGCAGAGAGGAGAGAGCAGCCTGGGAACGCGCTCTCTGGTATTTCTCATGCCTTAGAACTCTTCTTGTTCAATAAATTAGGCTTTCATCGAGGAAATTGAAGTGGATGTTTTATAATTCTTAAGTCTCTATCACTCAGAAGTTATTGCCAGGAAACCAACGTGTCTTTGAGAGGGGTGTACAGCAATGCACGTTGGGTGCATTGAGTGGAAAGACCTCAGCTGGGATAGGGTCCCCTGCAGGTGAAGGTGCTGGCACTGAGTCCTGGAGGGATGGCGAAGCCCAGGAAGCCAGTGCAAGCTCAGGGGTCTGTCACAAGCAGCCCCGTGCCCAAGCCCTTTCATAGCTGCTCTGCGAACAGGGGGAGCTGGAGCCGGTTTGGTCTGCAGTGGGGTCCCAGCCAGACTCTGGTTAATGGCTGGGCTCTCACCCCGGGTCCATGCCCTGCTGGGGAGGTGAGTCAGGATGCCATGGATGATACTAAGGATGGCTAGAGGAAGGCAGATGTGCTCCCCATTTTATTAATCATGTAGCTTCAGTGAATATAATTTATTTTAAATTTTCATGTGTATTTACAGAGGAAATACTTGGGGAAGATTCTGCTAACTGCATCTCAATCAGATGCAAATAGTGGTGTTGCTCATAGAGAACATACAAGGGCTGTTTCACAAGGGGAAAACAAGAGAGAGAGCCAGCCCAGGCATGAATTTGAAATAGGCTGGGCCAATTTCGGTCTTCAGTCCAGGGCACACAGCAGAACAAAGTGCTTTCTCACCACAGCCTTGTGTGTATGCATGCGGGATGCTCTCATCCTCTGGCTCTTTGCAAACACGAACACGCTGATGGACAGGCAAGCTGGGCTAGCTTGGGGAGCACTCTACCCACATCAGCACTTCACTCCTCGCCTGTCAGAACCTATTTACCTGCATGGACTGCACAGCCCCAAGTATTTTGGCAGCCGGGACCAGACAAATGCCATGGGCTGGGAGCACCAAGAGCAGCAGCAGCTATGCAGTTGACAGTCGTGTCATTTTGCAGGCAACTGAGAGCAGGACAGGAGAGCACAAACCCACCTCCCCACCTCTGGGCGTTTGCACAGCTGCAGGTCTAAAGGTGGGATGGCTCCCGGCCCTCTTTGCCCTCAAATCCTTGTGCAGAATTCATCTTTTTCTGCAGATGGAAGGGGGTTGTTTCAAGTCGTGACTGGGTACGGCTCCATTCAGGTCTATTGGGGTCCTCTGCACTGATACAGAGATCCAGCTGAAGTGGATAAATAGGACTTTTTGCTGGATGTACATAGGTATCATGTTTATTCCTCTCTCCACACTTTTCTTCAGATCCTCTGCTCAGCTGTTCAGAGCACCGGTGGGGGCAGCCCTGTCTCCCCCCCGCCCAACCACAGGAAAAGCGTAACACCAGTGCCACAGGGAGAGTTATGCAGGGATGGTTCCCAGTTAACAGGACTGCAGATGTCTGTTTTTAATGGATTAATGGTCCTGTTTTGTCCTTTCCAAGGGGGTGACAGACAAATACTTATTGGCTGGTTTTTGTTCTGAAGCTGATGGACACAGTAGGTTGCAAGAAGCAGTGTCATAGAAAATGAGGTCCCATGGAGGAGAAGGCAGGAGCCTAATGCACACTGAGGGGGATGGAGGCTGATGTGTTTTAGCCAGGGGCTGATTCAGAATGCTTTGCAAGCATAGGACGGTGGTAAAACATGTCTTTGGAACAAAACAACTCCACTCACTCTCTTTGGATTGTATTTCTTCACCACCAGCCACACTCCCTGGCTGGGGCATGTCATGCACCTCTCTTTATATGGAGATGGTGACACATGGGAACCTACGGATGGCCATATTGGACTGGATTGAAGCTCCATCTAGCTTGGGTGTAGTCTCAGACAGGTGTCAGTGGTGGATGCTGACTCAAAGTACAGGAGTAAGAACACACATAGGGCAAGGTATTCCTCAGTACATCCTCCCCCAGCCTCAAGTAATTTTCACCTCAGGGACCTCCTCAACCAGAAGGATGGATTTCTTTTTCATAACTTCATTTCACAGCTTTTGACAGGGATGCTTTTATGCCTGCTTCAAGAGCCCCCAAGATGCACTTAATGTGGTCTCATGCCACTGTGGGGAATGAGAGCTCGTTTCCTCCAGCTGCGTGGTGAGCCCAGAAGGCTGGTCCATGGTCTTGCCAGCCCACTGGGATATTGCCAAAGAATGAAGTTAATGCAGGTACTAGAAGAAATAAAGATTCCTTCTTCATTACCTTTACTGAAATACATTTACACTAAAGTTGCACTGCATGAACCCGTTTTGAACGCTGCAAGCAAGAGACAAATCTAAGCATTAAACCTCGCCTCTGCAAAGGATAATTGAAATCAATGGAATTGTTGTCTCCCTCTGACATTGACACAGGTGCTGAGTATCCTGCTAATAAGTTGAAGCATTCTGGCAGAAGGTATGGCTCACAGATATTCTGCCTGCCCCAATGACTTTCAGTCAAGGCATCAGCATCTGGACCATCAAAACAATGTCACTGGGGCTTTTTGAAAAATAAATAAATAAATATTTAAAAATCACCTTCACATTCATAAGTCTCAATATCTTAACAGGCTCTTCTGAAATCTACCCCCTCATTGCACAGTCACAAGGGAGTAGATTATCAGCCAGCTGCTCCTCCATATCCTTTTTTTTTTTTTAATGTTTTCACTCCTTTTCCTCCAACTTCCTGGGATTTTCAGATCTTGTTGATCATTCAAGATGCCTCCCTATTACTCCAGCATCTCTAATCTGCTGTCATTCAGACTTCAAATCCAGTGCCTACAGCTCCCTACTTCTGTGCTCCCCCTATGCAGAGAAAGCTGAAAAGTAGCAACATGATTTTTTAAAGACTGACTTTCATTTTGCTGATTCTCTCCCCTAGAAAATTCCTTCCCGTTCTGAAAATTTTGCAGTGGATGTTTACCTTCCAGCTCTCCTAGTGCCTTCTTTTTCCTGCAGAAGGGTGGGCAGATCTGCTCTGCTCTGGTGAGACCTCACCTAGAGTACTGCGTCCAGCTCTGGAGCCCTCAGCACAAGAAGGACATGGAACTGTTGGAGCGGGTCCAGAGGAGGGCTACAAAAATGATCCGAGGGCTGGAGCACCTCTCTTATGAGGACAGGCTGAGGGAGTTGGGCTTGTTCAGTCTGGAGAAGAGAAGGCTGCGGGGAGACCTGATTACGGCCTTTCAGTATCTAAAGGGGGCCTATAGGAAAGATGGGGAAAATCTTTTTAGTAGGGCCAGCTGTGACAGGACAAGGGGTGATGGTTTTAAACTAAAACAGGGTAGATTTAGACTAGATATAAGGAGGAAATTCTTTACAACAAGGGTGGTGAAACACTGGCAGAGGTTGCCCAGAGAGGTGGTGGAGGTCCCATCCCTGGAAACATTCAAGGCCAGGTTGGATGGGGCTCTGAGCAACCTGATCTAGTTAGTGGTGTCCCTGCTCACTGCAGGGGGGTTGGACTAGATGACCTCTAGGGGTCCCTTCCAACCTAAAACATTCTATGATTCTATGATTCTATGATCACATTACTGACTTCAGGCTGCACCAAATCACACGTTCCTGTTCCTTCAGAGTGAGACAGGGAGGGAAGGCTGTTCCAGGAAGACATCTGAGAAGAAAACATTTTCAGCAGTTTCTGGGAAGGAAAACAGAAAGTGAGAAGGTGAGAAAGTACAGGCTTACCAAGGTAGATTTGCCCTGCTGGGCAGCACTGGCTGCCTCCTGGGATACTTACTGAATAAAAGAACTATTTTATTAGTCTCCAGTAATGATATCAAGTCAGATGAACCAACTCTGGCTTGCGTGGAAGGATGGCTCAATTGACAAGTAGCTTTGATAGTTACTCTTATCAAGGTTCATTTCAACTATTGTAAAGAATTTTCCTCTGTTTCCCCTGGTGCTTCTCTATTAGCTACAAGTTTAATGCTTTCAGTAATGGTACGCATGTGCTTTGACAGAGGGTTGTGTAAACACCATGACGACAGTGAGGGCAATGTTTTCCTTGATATCATAAGATCAATTGCAGTTAAGGAATTGTTGTGGATTCAATGTGGCACGTGTTAAATAGATGGAAAGCTGTCCAGATAATGACTCTCCACGTATCACCTGTGAGCTGAGAGTCCCTGTTCACGTTCAGAAGGGTGTTGCAATGAGATCCTACAAGGACCAGCACATGGGCTCTGTGTTATTTAGTATTTATACTGATGACCCAGGAGAAAATATAAAATGATTGTAGATAAAGCTTTAGGTGGCAGAAAGATCCAGGGAAAGATGAAGAGGTCTGATTGCTGTTATAAAGCAGCCTGGCTTATTTGGGAAACTGGGCATAAGCAAACAGTGTGCATTGCAATAGGGACGGGTGTGAAGCCATTCCTGATGGAGTAAAGGCTGTAGCCATAGTGGAGACATGTCCGTGCTGGGACACAGCGAGACATGGAAGGCATGAGGGTAATCAGCGCCCAGCATGAAGGTCCACAGCAACGTGCCCACCAGAAGTACAGTGGTCAGTAACAGCCACAATTTAAGCAGGATTCTCCTAAATGGGAGGAGACATTTAGAGATGCACCAGAGGAAAGATTCGATAATGAGATAAAGTCAGGGTGGTGAATAACTCCAGAAGTTCAATCAGTTAAACTTAGCCAAGAGAAGGCTAAGGATGAGTGATCCCAAAGTGACCAAACAAGGTAGAGAAATTTAATACTAGAAGTACAGTAAGATCTAAAACTAAAAGCACAGGATAAATACATTCAGACTACAAATCAGGTGTATGGGGTTTTTAACAAAGAACAACCTTTGTGAAACGATGAATAAAGGATTCTCCATCACATAAGTTGAAAAATAATAGCTGGATTTTTTATTATGGGTACAGCCTAATCAAACGTGACACAGGGAAGTCTATGGGGCGGGGGACAGACTAGATGAGCCCCATGTCCCTTTGGGACATTAAACTTCATTGGGGTAGGGCTGTGATGCACCAGGATTAGCTGCTGATTTCCCTCACCTATACACAGGCTAAACTAACAGGGACCCAGTTCTCTCTTACTGGCAGCAATGCCATCTGATATCAATAAAATCACACAGGATCTGTTAATTTAAAAAAAAAAGAAATTAAAAATTGCTAAATCTGTGGCTGGGCCTTGTTCAGTTCTGCAGTGAAGGCAGCTCCTTCTGCAGCCAGTTGTGCAGCCCAAATGCTGGATTCCTGCTGCCAGCAGTCAAAGGCAGCACTTTGTGAAGATCTGTAGGGGCTGAACACGTTCATGGGAATCTTTAGAAGCCATAGCAGGAATTAAAGGGTGTGATGAAGCCCTGGATGAGGGGAGATGTGCAGATGAGTAGATGGCTCTTAACAGTAAGCACAGCCAGATCTGGTTTTCATGTGCTATCATAAAAGCAGCAGAGCCATTTGGATGGGCGTTAGGAAAGAAGGCTGAACTCCTGTATTTTTACTTGGGACTTCTTTCCTTTGTGCCTTTGTTCCCCTGTCCCTTTTGGGGAAGGTGACCGTGCCTATAGTACCCCTGGGATCACCAGAACCTGCACAGCTCCTGTGTTCACCTCCTGCCCTCCAGAGTGGAAGGAGGTAATCAGATGTTTAAAAAAAAAAAATAAAAAATTAAATTTCATTCTCATTCCACATTGTTTCACTGCCTTTTAGCTGCTGAGCTCCGATGTTCGGTGTCTCATCCTGGGGACAGCAGTTAATCAGGAGCGCTGCTGAACTCCTCAGCGCAGCCATTTCCCCTCCTGCCTCTCATCGGGACTGGGCTTTGCTGCTCACCCTCTCCCACACTTGCGAACATTCCACCTTTCAGATGCACAGCCTGCTGCTGCTGTCAGGCTACACGAGGTTTTATGTCCAGCAGAGGCGCAAGTTAAGGAACCAATCTACATGATATTTAACCCAGTTTTCTCTTGGGATGCATAAGAGGAATTGGGATCACCAGCAAAGTGGCCCTGCTCCACTCTCTTTTAAAAGCCAGTGGCAATCCCTGATGTCCTGTCAGTGTCTAATTACATCCTCCTCAGGTTCATACAGACACAGATGTTTTCTCTCAGTGACTCTTTTTATTTTTCATCTTCCTCCATGAACTGTCATTTAATTTTACGAGTTTCAGAAGTGATTACATGGCAGAAGTTTGGAGTCTTTGATTACACCCCGTGAGAGATCTTTGCGAAAGCATCTCACACAGTCTAAGGTGTAGAGTCCAATGCCACAGAAGTACTTTTTCTTGTGGTAACTAATTAAACTCCTTGTCACAGGCATAAGCAAGTCCTGGGAGTGATGAGAAGCCATCGGTGCCTATCAAACTTGGCAGTCCAGGCTCTGACAGCGCCTACTTTGCTGACTGCCAAAAGTGAGGTACAGTCTGGAGGAGAAAGATCACTTTGTGCCTCCCCAGTTTCTTTTAGTTGCTCCCTGGCTATCTACAAGGCATCATCAGGCAGACACATACGGTCACCCTTACCTTGCAGCAGAGTGCTGCTGACGTACCCTGTCTGCTGTTTCCTGCTCTGTGTGTAACACCTTAACCAAATGTCCCTTATCCTCTCTAGTGATTGGAACAAAAATAAAGGTTTGCTGGAGCAAGAAAAGAGGTTTGCAAGCTGCCACCACTGCTTCATCGCCAGCTCTGCTGTGTAATCTTACAGCTCCTCCCTGTAGCTCACAGATGGATCCTGCAGCTGTACCTGTGCTTTCCAGCTGCTATTTGCTGGCCTTTCCCTGGAAACAAGCTGCAGAGGGCTGGTCCTTGTCTCTGCCCACCCAGCACTGGGTTACTGCATTTGCTATGGGGCTCACAGACCTCCGACAGCCAGTGCCACACAGCAGTGTGCTGGGAAGTGCTGCTGAGTCCCACAGCTCATCAAACCTGTGGCCTGCAGCCGTGCCAGCAGCTCCCCTGCATGAAGCTTTGCAAGAGAGCAGCCAAAATGCTTTGGAGCCTGACGAGCTGAGCTGCTCTTTATGCCTGCACAATACTGACGCAGCTGCAATTAGCAGAGGCTCTGAGCACAGGTTCCTCTGCCTTGCAGAAAGGCATGTACTTATGCCTGGCAGCCAGGCAGGGATTTATTAACCTTAGAAACACGATCCGACACACCTGCCCTGCTGCAGACAGTGCCATCAGGGGGCTGAGCTGGCAGCTTCCAATCTTTTCGAACTCTTTTTGCACTTTGCTCACCGGGGCTGTCTTGCATTTTTCTTCTAGCAATTAAGTACAGTGTTTGAAAAGCCATGAGTATGAGACATGCTCCAGCATCAAACTCAATGTGCAAAATTCTTCTGACTCTGCAAGCCGTTCAGGAGGAAAAATCTCCCTCTGGGCATGTGCCAGGGCAGCTAGCACTTGGGCCAAGCCTGTGCCAGTCCTGACATCCCAAAACTCACTGGAGAGGCTGTATGGTCAGGGCAGCCTGAACCCTTGGATGCATGAGAGGAAAAGCAGACAGGTAAAGTGGTGGAGGAAGGACGTGTGTATTTCAGGGTGGTTTTCCACACTAGAAATCCTGGAGCTATCTCCAGGTGAGCTGGTTCATTTGGGAGATGATTTAAGCACAGTGTTACTGAAGGAGCTGCCTGGGATGAGACAGCAGCAGAGCTGTGGCAGTGCAACATGACCCTGGAGTGAACTGGCCCAGTTCCCTAAGTCCTGACATCAGCACCATTTTGGCTAAGCGGCCACAACGTGCTATTGAATGAGCCGGTCAGACACCCTGGCACATGGGTCTTCTGGATTTATACAGCACCTAGCACTGGGGCTGAGTCGTCCCTCGACACCTTGGGGATCCACGCCATCAAACGCATTGTCTGGACACCGGTTCTGATGAGCCCAGAAAAAGGCAGGGGCTCTCCCTGTTGCTGAGTTTCCTTCTGGGTGAAATGTGGGAATTCCCTCCCTGGGATGTGCTGTTGGCTGGTCTGGATTTCACAGGGATCTCTGCAGTGCCTGAAAAACACAGACCTTTCTTGATTCCAAGCACTGATCTTCATTATTTCTGCTCAGCCCTCTAGGACTTAGCTGCTTTGTGCTGAACGTGGGCTGGGTACAGATTTACAGGTGCTCCATATTCCTACCCTAAGCCAACTGAAAGCATGTTGCTCTGCTGCTTGTTGCAGGGAAGAACAGCCTCTGAATAATTTGTGCCTGCTGCTATGACACTAATTTCATATTTGTCTGCTAATATGCCTAGCCATGCACATTAAGGACTTTAAATGTGATATATGTTATTAATCCTGGTACTGACCTATAAATTTGCTCTGACTCGTTAAAGTGCTGTGGTGTCTGCCTCTCCCTGGTCTGCACACAGAGATGCTCTGTTGCTCCTGCTGTGTTCTGCAGCCCGCTGGCACAACCATAGGGAAAAGTTTAATTTGGGGCTGCTCTGAGCATCAGTCTGGCTAAGGACCTCAGAGCTGGGGTGTCCACTTAGCTGAAGCACTCAAAACCCCTGGTCAAGAAAACTTGCATTAGAATCTGTTCTTCCTTGAGAGTCCCTGTGCTTACAGCTTGGGGGATGCTGCAGAGACACCACCTCAGGTGGCTTCCAGAGCCTCTGACCCCAAGGAAAGCCTGAATAATGGCATCTAAAGACAGAAAATCCCAGGGTTTCCCAGGTGTTCTGGTTCTCTGCAGTGGCTGATGTTTGCACACAGTTCTGGGCAAGGATTCATGGCAGAGCTGACCTGTCTGGGATAAGGTCCCACTATCCCCATTGCATGCTGTGCTATGTGTAACACCAGCTGATGGTGACCAGAGGGCTGTGCTGAAGAAAGCAGATGAGATATTCATAGGATCATGGCATGGTTTGGGTGGGAAGGGGCCTTTAGAGGCCATCCAGCCCAACCCCCCTGCAGGAAGCAGGGACACCCTTAACCAGATCAGGTTGCCCACAGCCCCGGCCACCCTGGCCTTGAACGTTGCCAGGGATGGGGCCTCCACCACCTCTCTGGGCAACCTCTGCCAGTGTCTCACCAGCCTCATGGTAAAGAATTTCTTCCTCATCTCCAGTCTAATTCTCCCCTCTTTTAATTTAAAACCATGCCCCCTTGTCCTGTCACAACCAGCCCTGCTAAGAAGTCTGTCCCCATCTTTCCTATGGGCCCCTTTAAGCCCTGCAAGGCTGCAATCAGGTCTGCCCGCAGCCTCCTCTGCTCCAGGCTGAGCACCCCCAACTCTCCCAGCCTGTCCTCATAGGAGAGGGGCTCCAGCCCTCGGACCATTTTTGTAGCCCTCCTCTGGCCCCGCTCCAGCAGGTCCCTGTCTGTCCTGTGCTGGGGACCCCCGAGCTGGACGCAGCGCTGCAGGGGGGGTCTCAGCAGAGCGGAGCAGAGGGGCAGGATCCCCTCCCTCGACACTGGCCACGCTGCTGGGGCTGCAGCCCAGGGTAGGGTTGGCCGCCTGGGCTGCCAGCGCACGTAGCCGGGCCACATCCAGCTTTTCCCCCCACCAGTGTCCCCAGGTCCCTCTGGGCAGGGCTGCTCTCAATGCCTTCATCCCCCAGCCTGGATGGATACTGGGGGTTGCCACGACCCAGGGGCAGGACCTTGCACTTGGTCTTGTTGAACCTCATGAGGTTCATACCAGCCCCCATGGTTTATATAGTAACATGCTTTTCAGAAATTAGCGTCCCATTTGCCCCCTATTACCAACACCTAGGGAGGAGGGTGACCGGTGACAAATACGTTATATAGACCTGTGTGAATGCTATCAGGCTGTTATTATTATCTCCTGGCTAGGTGGTTATTCTGCTCCCTTGACAATTTCTTCTATTCCATTTCTGTCAGCAGCTGTGTTTGTCAGCCTGCTGCATTAATACATGTGCTTTTGCTTCCTTGCCCCTTATTAGCTCTAGGAGCCTGGTCAGAGAAGGTAGGTTTGGTGGTTTCACCTCACATTAGAGAAGCATGCAGCTTTTCCGCATCACAGTGCCCTAGGGAGACAAGGGGTTGTTGGCTGACTCAAGTCTGAGGGATGTGTGTGGCTGTAACAGAGGTAACCCACTGAGCCCTTTGCTGTCTCTGTACAAATGCCATAGGCTGTTTTCTGTGCTGCTGAACACACATAAGCAAGAAACAAAAGCAACCTGGGGAGACAAGATGTGGGGAACTGGGGATGTCTGCTCTATGGGAAGCACCATCAAAAAGTATTTAAAGGGAAGGTTCACATCATCGGTAATTAATGCTCCTGTTAGATGCCCGTCTTTTTTTGAGGATCTCAAACTACGTAATTGGTGAGATCTAAGTACAGAAGCAGTTCACAATCCATGTACTCTGTTATCTGGCCTCTGCACAGGGAGATCAGATATTTGCAGGGAAGTTGATGCGGACCCTGCGCCTCTGGTTCTCTGTGTGGCAGTGAAGTTAAGGGTACTCATGATTCTTCACCCAGTGAGGGTGTTTAAGGAAGCCCTTGGTGACAACCCTTCTTTGATAGGTTTGTTTATGTCCTTAGGCCAGCACATCTTATACCCTTGAACTGGTAACAAGAGCGCTGCTACTGCTGTGACACGCATGACTCGGGTGCTCTTGGAGGGGAATTACTTAATTGCTTCCTAATATTGTATTGTTAGAAGTTGATTCTGATCTGAAACAAGAAGAGCTTAAACACTGGGCACCTAGGAAGTCAGTCAAAGCCCTCCAGCCTTCTCTGTAACCTGTCAGCTGCACCCCTTGTATTTTACAGGCCACCAATCTGAGACTGCTGTGTTGTTTTAACACAAGCAGTGAAAAACAGAGCAAAATTCCTAAAATCTTCAGGGATTTCAATCATAGAATCATAGAATCCCAGGTTGGAAGGGACCTCAGAGATCATCTGGTCCAACCTTTCTAGGCAAGAGCACAGCCTAGACAAGATGGCCCAGCACCCTGTCCAGCTGAGGCTTGAAAGTGTCCAATGTGGCAGAGTCAAACCCTCCCCTGGGGAGATTATTCCAATGGGTGACTGTTCTCATGGGGAAAAATTTCCCTCTCCTGTCCAGTTGGAATCTCCCCAAGAGCAATTTGTGTCCATTCCCCCTTGTCCTCTCCATGTGACTCCTTGTGACAGAGGAGTCTCCATCTTCCCTGTAGCTCCCCCTTAGGTACTGGTACGTGGTGATGAGATCCCCTCAGAGCCTCCTTTGCTCAAGGCTGAACAAACCCAGCTCTCTCGGCCCATCCCCATATGGCTGAAAGAGGCTTCCCAGTCCTTGGATCACCTTGGTGGCCCTGCTCTGGACCCCTGCAGCCTGCCCACAGCTTTTTTGTAAGTGGGGGACCAGGGCTGCACCCAGGATTCCAGATGTGGCCTGACACGTGCCGAGCAGACTGGGATGATGACTTCTTTATCCCTGCTGGTGATGCCCTTGTTGATGTCCCCCAGCACCCTGTTGGCCTTCTTGGCCGCAGCAACACACTGCTCACTCATATGGAGCTTGTTGGCCACCAGGACCCCCAGGTCCCTTTCCACAGAGCTGCTCTCCAGCCAGGTCGATCCCAGCCTGTGCTGCACTCCTGGATTGCATTTTCCCAGGTGCAAGATTTGGGAATCTGGCTAAGCAAAAGCTATTCACACAGCCCTTCTCAGTGCTGCCTGTGAAGAGGTGGGAGTCAATATCTGCGGGATGTTTGTATCCCATCAGCCATTTGTCCAGGAGTGGCATCTCATCCTACCACCTGATGGACAAGCAGCCTTTCTTCCTGGGGCTTGGAAATAGAGAGATTCGTATTCAAGCCCAGCCGTCTGTGTGATGTGATGAGGTGACAGCCATAAAGTTCCTAGATAGAGTTGTTACATGATTAATAACAACAGGAGCAGCTTAATAGATAAAGCCATTTCCTTTACCTGGGATCTATTCTGGGACTTACTGCTGTAGAGCTTGAATGAACGGAACAAGGATGTTATTGCTAATTAGTGTGCGTGACTGCAGCCCAGTACTGGAGGCTGCTGCGAAATGGTCTATCTCACCGAGCGCCTCTCCCAGCCTCTTGCTGGAGCTTCGTCCTGCCTGGCAGCCAGCGTCGCGCAGAACCAGGGCAGTTGCTGTCAGAGCCAGCTGGGGGAAGGTGGTGTCAGTCGTAGCAATTATCCTTCCTTGTTTTAAAGGGTCCAAATAGATACGACTGTGTGAGGCACTCTGGTGTCATCTGCCCTACTGAAAAAAGATAAACTGTTCTTTTGTGAGGATGGTGCACGGAAATAACATCTCTCTTTAAATATCTGTGAGCCCACATTTTAATACCCATTTTTACCTTCCTTCAAAGAAAGAACAACAGAGCACATCAATGACTGATGTCCAAGAAATCCCAACCTGTTGTTAAGCAGTCCTCAGGTTGGTACATGCTGCTGCTGACCTGACGAAAGTTATTCTGCCTCTATAAAGGCAAAACCAACTCGATAACATCCTGAAGCATTTCCTGAGAAGCCTGCTCAGGCAATAGGGACCCACGACATTTCTCTTATTTTGTGGCTCCTGCCTCAGACTGCTTTGCAAAGGCAGAAGTCTCCCTTGATTCCAACTTGAGAGAGGAGAGCAGGGAGCATCAGTGCTGGGAGGTGGCGGGCTCCTTCCTCTGCCAAAGCAGATGCAGGTCCCAGCATTTCCCGTGTAGTAGAGCGAAAGTTGTAAATGTGCTTCACCAGCTCAGAATGCTGCACCTTTGCTAGCTGAAAGACCATGTCCTATTGCTGACACCTTCCCACAAGGGCCAAAATTTGAGCCATTGTTTCTGGGCTCTGCAAAGTAAGCAGAGCCTCACTGCCAGAGGAACACACAGCCCAAAGGTGCGAGGGAGAGTTTTTCTCAGTGACTTCTCCCACCTTATAAAGCATTGCCCATGATTGTCCATGTCCCCAGCTGGGGCTGGCAGATCACTGGTGGCCCAGGAGGCTATTGGAAATGGCCTGCATGTGCTCTCCGTGACAAGCCAGGTGACATGAGAACATCATGGCCCAGGGAAATGCTGGCAGCTGGCAGCACCCTGAGGCCCAAATAATTCAGGGCCTGTGAATTTTGAAGGGTTAGAGGCAGACTCTGCTGCACAGGATTTGTCTCACCCCAGTTTAGAAAGTGATACCTGTGTTAAGACAAGAGAAACAAACTCAGTTGTCAGTCACTATAGGCAGAGGCCAGACCTGACCTGAGATGAAGCTCATCTGGTTCTAGGCTGGAGCCTGAAGCCAACAGTTGAGTCAGATAAAGGGTTGACAGAAGATATTACTATTGTTGTGGGCACAGAGAGATCAAAGGTCTTGGCCAAGGACAGGAGCACCTATCGCCACTGCAGTGCCAGCTTGTGGCTGAAGCACCCTCCCCTCCCTTTGCAGACCTGCCTGGGCCATCGGGCAGATGTCACCGTGCCCTGTCCCCATCAGCAGCTGATCCTCCCTTCTCCCCCCTCTCCCCACCGTGCGGGAGGGACAGTCACCTCCCTTGCAGCTCTTCTCCGGCAGACAGCATTTCTGAAGCTCTCCCCTCATTTCCAAGCAGCGCTGAGATGCATTAACTTCCTCTCCCCTTCTGCTGCAACCACTTATTTGGCTCTTGTTATTGGATTATTTATAGTAATTCTGCAAAGTGTTTTGGAATCAGTAGAAGGGCACAGTGCTAAATACAATAGCTTCACCTCGTGAGATCTGACATTTAAAAACAGGGGATCTGATTACTGAAACCAAGGGAGGCAGCAAATAGCAGAAAAAGCCCGTGGCTGTTGGCTTGCTACTGTGACTCCTAAACTGCTGCCTGTGGTCTGCAGCAGGCAGGGGTGTCGCTTGCAGCCCCCAGCTTCTCCCCTGGAGCACACGGCCCAGGAGGACAACTCCAGCACCTCTTCCGAGGATACAACACGGGCTTCTTTTTCCAACCCTGCCTGAAAACAACAACATGAGGCTGTGCACGCTCTTGACTGGTGGGATAAGCCTGCTACCACCCTGATTCCTGCACCCAGACCCTTCTGCTCAAGTTGGGAGGGTCAAATACATTTCTAGACCTAAACCCAAGGTTTCCAGCCAGACCCGGTCTAAAGCAAAGAGCAGCTTTGCAGCCTGCTTTCTTCTTGCAGGCGAATACCAGTGCAGAGCATGTCCAGGCTGTCTGAAATAGTGCAGCTGCCTAAAAGCTCAAGTTAATATTCACGCATTGTGCAGAATTTCAAATACATCCACCTCTCATCGGCAACGTCAAACTGTCTTGACAGTTAATGAGCTAGGCACAGACTCTAAACCAGCAAGTTGTAACTGAATAAATATGATAAACAACCTGTTTCCAGATGGCTTTTTATGTAAAACTATTTATGCAGTGTTGATAGATGGCAAATTTTATGAAATCTTCTGTAAAATTTTAAAAACATGGGAACATCTCTGGACTGAGTAAGCGCTACCCCATGAGAGGAACAGTGTCATGGGAATGTCACCTGTAAAATCTTTTATGTAATGGGAGTCAGACTCTGATCAAGGCTGACATGAGAATATGTGTTGCTGTTAAGCTCCTGTCACTTGCTAGATGGTGTTTGAAGGGAACTCGAAGCCTTGACCCCCACAGGCTGCTGGGACCTTGAACGCTGCTGGGGAGGTGCCACTGGGGGTGAAGCTGGTGCCAGGAGCAAGGCTGCGGTTTGACAGGGGAAGCTCGTGCAGTCACCAGTTGCGGGGCCTCTGCTTCACATCTCCACAATGGGGCATCTGGTACTCTGCCTCCCAGGCATGGTTTTGGGGTAAGCCCACTGACGGCTCTGAGATACCCCAGCCCTGCGGGCATCGACATCTGGGGGAGAAGCCAGTTGCATCCCAGCCCTTGAGAGTGTCTTGCAGTCTCCCAGGACCTCTCCACTACTGAGGGGTTCCAGCAGATCAGAGGAAGGACACTGTGCTACGGCAATGACAGGCCAACCCATACAGATGAGAAGACTGGAGTGAGTTTGAGTCTTTGCAGCTCACTCAGGCTCCCTGGTACCTTTTGCCGCTGGGTCCTCCTGAACCAGCGGGTTTGCTCCTGGCTGTTTCTGCCACCTGCATATAGCAAGGGCAGGATCAGGACCACACGCAGGTTGGCTTGTCCCTCTGTCCAGCTGTGCAGTCAGTCCTCACCACTGCGTTTCGGCCAGTGGTTGTCTTCCGAGCACTTTACACTGTCCCCTAGAGGCGAACCCACCCTGCCTCTCTGTGCTTTCCAGAGCTTTCTCCAAGGCCAGACCCCCCCACTCCCCATCCACACCCCCCTCTGGCAACACAAATTGCAGAGACACATGCAAGATGCAGCAGGAGACACTGAGCACCCTCCAGCTCTGGTGCTGAGCCTTATCCCCAACCACATGCTGACTTCAAGGGGATCTGCCATGGGGTGCTGGCTTCGTTACGCCCTGTTAGACGCATAGCCTTCCAGTGCAATTAGCTCATGGTTTATCTGCATTCTCACTACTGGCTATTTGCTCTAATAGATTCAATCACATAAAACATTAACATAAATTGACACCAGGCAGATTTATCCCTTTTAAAATGTTTACTCATTTAGGATTGCTGGTAGTCATTGGGCTCAATTCTACAGTATATGGGGTGTTTTATTTAGCTTTTAATTCATTTATTGGGTATTTATAGAAGAGGGTTTCCCTGAGCAGCAAAACCAGAGGGCTTTGCGAACAGCAGCTGTGTCCTTCTGACAGGTTTATTTTGTTTTATTTCTTTAAGGGATAGCTTCACCTCACTCTGTTTTCACCTTAGCATCGCCACTAAAGTCATTAAAGCAAAGCCTGCCCCATTGTGTCTTTGATGCCATTCAGGCAGTGTGGTCCTGGCTGGCCCTTGCAAGGCCGGGGCTGTGGGGGAGGCAGGGCAGGTGCCAGGGCGCATCACGCGCTCCCACATCTTGGCACCAGACGCGGATCCCACGCAGGAAATCTGGCATCGCAGGGGCAAACGTGTGGGGACAGAGGTGCTAAGTCCCCTATCTGGGAGCAGGGTGCAAACCTCCGCAGGTGTTACTGTTCCCTCTTCCCCAGGACTGCACAGGAGCCCCCACCGGCCCGCTCTGCATCACTAAAGCAGTGAGGGGTCTGGCAGCATTGCTCCCCTGGCTCGCCGCAGGGGATGGCCAATGGGACACGGCAGGAGGCACGAGGTAACAAGCAGAGACTCTGCGTCATCCTCTCAGATTTCTGGGGGATCTCCGAGGGGTTTTTTAGCTTAAAGAATAAAGTGTGCACCCAGCCAGCCTCCCATTAATCCAGGTGCCTTATCCCGTCAAGACAGCTAGAGCTGGAAAACTCATGTGCAAGGACTGTGATGCTGAACTAACTTTTAATATGGTTGCCTAATGCCTATTCCTTAAAAACAGCCTCTTCACCAGTCGAGGTGAGAGGATGTTTTCCTACGTCCAGATGCCGTGAGGGTCGCTTTCTGTGCCCTGCCAGTCACTAGAGCCTGTCCTGAATTTTTCACAGGGATACAGGTTCAGATGAAACAAACCATCAAAAAGTAAGATTAATTCTGTTGAGTCTCAAAAAAAACAGGAAAAATAATTTTGGAGAAAACTTCAGGCATTGTCAAAATTTTCTGTTTTGATTTTCAGGCATTTTTTGTCTCTGAGTCGAGAAAGGCTTTGGTTTCAAAAGGTGATTAATCTCGGACTCACCAGCAGGCAACAAAAGAGGAAGAAAAGTCAAATATCATATATATATGGAATTTGTGAATATGGGACATGTGAGAGCCCATACCTGTCCTTTGCTGTGCAAAAATGCATGGTTTTCAAAAAAAAGCATGCTTGGCAAAAAAGGTGGGGGGGGGCGGGGGGGGGGGGAAAGAGTCAGAGAGAGATATTGACCTTTCATCCCAATTTGACACGGGGATACTTCTTTTCTTTTTTTGAAATATGAAGAATTTTTACCAGATGAGAAAACCGTTTTCCACTTATGCTCCAGTTATCACTGTGATGGGCATTTTTAGATATGATTTTGATGGGAGAAGGGGTTGGAGAGAAGTCCAGGACCTTCTGTGTTAACGCGTACGTTCTGTGCAGCTATTGGCTGACACACTGCATTAAAACCTGAAGCATCAGGGTTATTAGGAGAGTCACATTTGCCTGGGCCAATGCAGTAGACAAAGCTCATGAGGGATCCCACTGAAGCGGGACACAAGATGCTCACACAGTGCTCATGTCCATCAGGAACTTCCTACGGAGACTGGATTCATAGAATCATAGAATCATAGAATGTTTTGGGTTGGAAGGGACCTTTAGAGGTCACCCAGTCCAACCCCCCTGCAGGGAGCAGGGACACCTTCAACCAGATCAGGTTGACCACAGCCCCCGTCCAACCTGGTCTTGAATGTTTCCAGGGATGGGGCCTCCACCACCTCTCTGGGCAACCCATTCCAGTGTTTCACCACCCTCATGGTAAAGAATTTCTTCCTTATATCCAGTCTAAACCTACCCTGCTTCAGTTTAAAACCATCACCCCTTGTCCTGTCACAACCGGCCCTACTAAAAAGATTGTCCCCGTCTTTTCTATGGGCACCCTTTAAGCCCTGCAAGGCCACAACCAGGTCTCCCCGCAGCCTCCTCTGCTCCAGGCTGAACAAGCCCAACTCTTTTAAACTAGCATTGATGCACCAAAGGAAATGTAGCCTCACTTTGTCTCGTTCCCCCCAGAAAGAGGAGACCAAAGCACCTCATCTCCTGCCTCCATCACCATTTTCAAGTGGTCCCACAAAGCCTGGCCAAACAAGAAGGCATGTGGAAAGATGACTGCCCAGCCACCATAGCAGGCATGAGCCCGTAAAGCAACAGCTCAGCTACTGGTTCTCCCATCTCCTTTTTTCATTCCACATTTCAGTGACATTTGGGAGTCCTCTCAGATTTTAAAACACACAGACTTTGACATTTTATTACTTGCCTGTCTCTATTTTATGGTTATTAGGATGTGTGAAAAATTAAGGTTCCTGGAGGCTGCCGTGGAAACCTCTATTTATTCAAAGGGCATGTAAAAAATGGCTACAGCCCCTGTAGGCGACATAATGAGATTTAGGACCATTTCAGGCTCTCAGATGCTTTGCATAACAAGCATGGTACTCCCAGTGTCAGAAGCTCAACCCCAAGACCTTTCTGTCCACCCAGTAGCTCCCATTTCATCCCTGCCATGCCTCCAGTGTCCAGGGCACCCACCTGGCAGGGGCCATGGGCACCAGGTGATGTCCGAATTCCTTCACGTTTCTCACAAGCATCCATGTATTGCAGTTTCAAGGCAGGATGGGTGGCTAATGTATGTCGCTCAAGAGAGCACGATCCATATGTGGTCCACATGACACTCAGGAGACCAGCTTTCAGCTTAGACTTGCTGAAGGCAATGCAGATAACAAAACCTATATGAGATCCTATTTTCATTCATTTTGTGGTCCAGATGCAGGTCAACATAAATTGCTCTCATCAAATTATTTTACTATAGGGTTCATATTTTAGGTGCCCGCAGTTCCACACCAGCTCTGGCTGGAGGAAACACTCCAAGCTAGGAAGGGGAATGTCCTTCAGTCTTGCCTTGGTTTGAGCTGCTGAGAAAACCAGCTCTCTACGTGGTGGAAATCCAGAATGAAAAGTATTTCTGTGCCATGAACTGCAGAGCTGACATCAAGCTGCTGAATCAGTCTCCCAAGAACTCAGAAAAAACTACAGAGCTACAAGTGATTATACCTTCAGTCAGCCTTTGCCTACATGAGGAAAAAGGTCATTGCTTGCCCAGGAAGGTCTTGGAGAAGCCAACGATTTAAGCAGGTCCATCCCAGGAACAGTAAAGGTCTCCAAGCC
The DNA here is from genome assembly GCA_034008185.1 of Gorsachius magnificus. Classification (NCBI taxonomy): domain Eukaryota; kingdom Metazoa; phylum Chordata; class Aves; order Pelecaniformes; family Ardeidae; genus Gorsachius; species Gorsachius magnificus. The sequence continues at coordinate 12,067,964 of CM067091.1, forward strand.
TGGCTCATTCTCCCTGGTAAAGGTGAGGTCTCACATTCCCCATTTAGGAACTGACTCCAAAAGCAAAGAGTGAGATGAATATTGGGTTTCACAGTCCTGTGGGAGACTGGACTGAGTGAGCTTGTGTTTTTATTTTTTTTGGTCTGTTCTCCTTCCTGGAAGTGAGGAATTACTGGGTCATGTGCTAATGAAGTCTGTTAAGAAAAATTTCTCAGAGTCTATGTTGCCTGACAAAGGAGTGCACCGGCCCAGGTACCGTTTTTTACGAAGATGCCCTCCTGTGAAAAAGGAGATGAGCCAGGGAAATGCATGGCAGCCTGTGGGGCAGCCGTGATGCTCCAGCTTCTTCCTACAGCTGCATGAGAGTTGCTGACTCAGCGCGGGCAATGTGGGAGCTCCCCGATGGACCCCCAAATAAGAGGAAAAGTCAAAGCAATCAAACCCTTCAATTTAAAAAAAAAAAAATGCCTGAAAATGCAAAATGTTTCATTTTGGCTGGAACATATTTCTATTCTGTCTTTCCTGTGAGAGTAAGAAAAACAACAAACAAACAACAACAAAAGCCAAACAAACAACAAAAGCAAAGTGAGGCTCCCCAGCAAGAGCCTGTTACCATGCTGCATGCGTCAATTTTCTTCTTCAGTGTTTTCAGTTCAAAATACAAAGAAACACAATGAAAAACTGTCTTCCAGGTGTTATCTGCCTTTTTCAGACTCAGATGTGTGGCCAAGGATCCCCCACAGTGGCAGGGGCACAGCGAGGCCAAAGGCAGCTCCTCTGCACCTGAAGGTGAGCGAAGCTCATACCCACTGCTCCCTCCTCTCCACGTTTCTCGGTGTTGCATGGTTTTGGAGGCTCTGCCTTGCGCTCCTCCAGCTCCCAGCTGCTGTCAGGTTTCCAAGCCAGCTTTACTGCCGCATGTGTTTACTTCTTGCTTGAATTTTAACTCCCGAGTCTTCGTAAATAGGAACTGCCTAGAGAAAACGTCAATATTCGAGTGCCTTCTCCCCCTTCAGAATACGATGCACTTACTTAGCTCATCTGTGGAGTCTCCTGTGCTTGTTTGAAGGACGCCAACACAATTGCCACTTGTCCTCCGAGCCCTTTGCCGACTTCACGTATTGAACGTACAAGTCTCTTCCCTTTCAGTCCATCCAGAATCCTATTAGTTACAACATTTTTACAATTCATGAGCCACACCAGGGGTTTGCTTAACACTCATTTGCTAGTCTTTCTAGCTCACTGGCAAGGTGTCCAATTAGTGTAAACAGCTCTTAGCTTTAGTAGAGTTAATTGTTTCACATTGCACAGCGGTGGCTGGGGAGTGCCCTAAATTTCCCAAGAGGATTTTTAATTATGGCTGCTATGCTGCTGGTACTCATTCTCCTTCCCCTCCCTGAAGCCTCCCATCACCTCTCATACATGTTTTCTTCCATCGCAGCATGAGTGTGCCACCAGCATTGCTCATCCACGATTAATGTGCAACTCTCATAACCAGTCATAGGGGATGAATTACAAAAACTGTTTTCCCCCCGTTCTTTTGTTTGCGTTTTCTGAAAAACCACCTGTGGATTCTGGCAGAAATGACACCAGCTCGTATTCCCAGCCTCTGCAATTATGGGAACCATCATTAGCAAGCAGAGAAACGGGGACAGAAAATTAGAAGCACTTGGAATTTGGCTTGTAATATTTTACTAAGAGCCTGAAACCAGGTTATTCAAGGCATGTAAAAAAATGGCTGTATCCATAGGCATAACTACAAAGGATATTTTCCTACTGGTCGTGGTTTAGGGAGAGGCCCTAAAAGCCAAGGTATAGGGGCTCAGTTTCCCTATCCCAGGCAGGGACTCTCATTACATGACTATCATAAAAAAGGGGCATTTACAGCCCTCACTGAAAGTCGCTGCGGGCTGGTCCCACGCATCTGCAGGGGCTGGGGCATTGCCTGGCCTTTCGGGGGGGGCACAACACCGTGCTCATGCCGTCTTCCATTTCCCGTTTTCTCAATTCCTGGTATTCTTCCAGCAAACCAGGGGGTCTTACCCCATCGTCCCCATCTGCACTTTGGACTATGGGCAAATAACGGACAAATTAAAAAATAGCAAAGAAAAAAGTGATGAATAAACTGGGAAACTGGGCACCTCTTCAGCGCCACTCTTCCACCAAACTAACCTCTCTCTCAGGATTAGAGAAAGAAAACCTTTCAGTTTAATCCAATTTATTTGTTGGGGTCCATTTAGGCCTTTAACAACTTTTCCTCCAATTAAGCCAATTCTTAAATTTAAAAACTCTCTAGAAATTTAAACAAAAAAAAAATCCCTCTTTAGACACAAAAGGCTTTGCTATGAAAGCCTGTTAAGAAAACGTGCTGCTGTTTCCAAAGCATTTCATCTGGGAAATTCCCAGATTACTTTTTTCTTTCTTTTTTTTTTTTTTTAAATCCTGCCTATCTTTTTTCTGGCCGAAATTGCCATCGCCATTTCAAGGCGTTCTTGAATATTTGCCGTTATTTACTCCTTTTCCTCTGAAGTGAATTTTAAGCCTGCGCGTAGCATGGAAGAGCACAATAAAACCATATGGCAGCGGCCCCTTGTCGTCAGGGATTTGGACAGAGATAAGGAGCTGGAAGGGGCAGAGAGAGACCCAAGGGGGATCTTGGCACTGCAGGGGTGTCTATGCAGAAGCTGTCTTCGTCACTCTGAAAAATGACATGAAAAGTGGCCATGTTCTGTACAGCGATCCAGGAATAGGAAAGCCCCGATGAGAGCCAGACCTCAGCTGGGAAATTGTTACAGACCTAGAAATGGGAAAAGATTGAAAACCAGTGGACAAGCAGCCCTGCAGAGGGGCAGGCCTTCCCGCTGGCCAAAATTTAATCCTGCAAAAGGGAGCAAGCGCTGGCTGGAGGAGGAGGAGGAGGAGGAGGGACAGGGTGAGCTGTGTAAAAGTGCCTTTTCTGAGGCGGGCTGGGATTTGGACATGACCAATTTTCTCCAGACTCCCCAGACAGCCCTTCCTCCCCCTGCCCCTCATTTCTGCAGCTTACTGCCATACGAGGCAATGCTCCAACATCGCAGCTCCATCTCCTGCTTCCGTCTCCTTTTACAGTCGATTCCCTCCTTCCTTCCGTTCTTCCACTCTTTTTCTCCTCCTTTTTCTTTTAATTTTCTTCCTTCCTGCTGCTTGGGTTTTATCTTTGACTTTTAAAAATGGAACCTGGCTGTAAAATTCACGGTATAGATTATCCATTTTTCAAAGGGGTGCTCTTGACATTATGTGGGGAGAGAATTCGGGAGGAATATATATAACTACAATCAAACAAACAGCAAAAATGCTTCCTCCAGAGAGTTCCTCACAGTTCACTAAGAAAAAACAAAGCCTAGACACTGAGTCATAAACCTCCAGCTTAATTATAGGCACACAGCGGCACGGTATCACAGTGCTGATGCTGGTGCTGCACAGCTACTGCCTGTGTGCCCGCCCAGCACAGGCAAGGAGCTGATGGAGCGCTGAGCTAAGTAATTCTTCAAAAAATACTGCATTTAGGAAAAGAAGCAGCAAGAACTATTAGCAATTTCAGTGTGTCAAGGAACCGGGGATTTCATCTGGGGGAGGGAGGTGGGGAATCAGTCAAAGTGTTTTCATCAATGAGGGAAGAAAAATAGTAGGAGCTCGGAGGCAGAGAGAAGCTAGGAAAAAAATATCAGACTGAAATCTTCCTTCCCATGAGAGGGGCAGGGAGGAGATAGGGGGTGATGGGTGGAAATTCTGTGAACTGACATAGAATAACTGGTAAATAAATTTTAAAATAAATTAATTTATTGATTTTAAATTAAATACCTCTTATAATAAACTTGAAAGAAGGAAAGGTTTTGTTCAGCCTTTGACAAACAGTAATTTCTCATTTAGGAGAAACCTGCCCCTGTGGTGTCCTCTGGCCTGGACTGTCGGAGGGGTGGCACCTCCGTGGCCCCGGGTGAACCCCGGGGGGCGGAACCAGGGGCTCAGCTCAGATGCCTCCACCCTCATTTGTGGCTGGGGGCTGCCAGTGCTCCTGGCAAGCATGAGAGCTGTGGACTCGTGCCTCAACCTTGGGCAGTCCTGTTATGGCATCTCAGTGAAAGCCCACCTTCCCTGGCAGTTTAGGATGCAAGAGAGGACCTGGGGGAGGCAGAGAGCAGGGTACAGACACAGGCTGCCTCCTGCCCTCCCCGGTGAGCAGCTGGGGACCCCCAGGGAGAGCTTGGTCAGGCAGGAACAGGGGGACGGGATGCAGCAGCCAGGACACCTACCGAGTCCTTCATGTCCCTCTGAGCAACCTCAAACAAAGCCCAGAAGGTTGCACAACATAGAGCTGTGCTGGCAAACAAATCTCAGCCAACTTCCCTGACCTGTACACTTCATATCAGAAGTTGAATGCGGTATGTTTTGCCTCCTTCACCCTGTCTTTAAGCACTGAAGAGCAGTGTTGCTCTTCCCATGGACCTCTCCAACATCTGAGTGGGAAACTGTCACACTGCAGTGTATTTTTTTTTGGTTTTTACTTATTTATATAACTGATACAAAAGGCACAGCCCCTGATCAAATGTAAGGTCTAACCAGGTACCACGCAGAAAATAATGAAGACTGTCCCTGCTCCAAAGCATTTATATTTGCAGGACAGGTTAGACGCAACACCAGCAAGGAGGGAAAGGAAAGAGACGCCGAGGGACTCGCACCAGTGTAATGACCTCTCCATAGGGCAGCACCTTTAATAGCATGGTGTTAGCATCATGGGGAGAGAGCAGCTTGTGAGCATCCCAGCACTTTTCTGTCACAGCTGCACTGAGGACTGGTGGAGGCTCTCAAAACTAAAAGAGAAAAACCAGGCACTCACAGGACTTGTCTTTGGAATGACCCAGCTGCAGGACCATCCTGCTCCAGCCCTTGCAGCCATGTCATCCCAAGGAGAGGGTCCCCGGGCAGGTCAGGCTGCTGGGTTTAGTTACAGGGAAAAAATTCAGGTGAGTAACATGAATTGAGGCCAGTCACCTTGGAGGTACCCTGGGGACCTCCTTTTCCTCATCTCAGCTGGGGCCATGCCCCGCGCCCAGGCAGAGTGGCTGGTGCCTACGAGAGCTTCTGCAGGACCAGAGCTGCCACCGGCAGGAGGCTGAGAAAGCACAGAGAAGGTGTTCAGAAATCCTCACAAACCAGGCAGATCATCTGGATCCTGTTGGTAGTTCATCCATCCAGGCTGAGCCTCCTGTTGGTAGTTCATCCATGGGACCCCAGCCCCCTTCTCTGTCACTTGGCATGAGGTTTTGTGCAGCAGAGACCTGACTTCTCCCCCCTGGCCTCTCCCACCCTTCCATCTGAAGGCCCACAGTTTCTTCTCCTAATAAAGGAGCAAATTTAGCGGCTCAGGAGGAGCTAACGGGCAGGTCCCTCCATCATCCTCAGAAACTTTAGTGCTCACATCTCCCCTCTCAGTACAGCACATTTGTATGTTTAATTTAAGAAGGTTATCTGTCAAAACCTATATCTCAAGGTAGCACTGAGCTGGATAAATATGTCAGAAACAATAGCTCCTACTGTGAGAAACAAATGTTCAGAAAAATCATAATTTGGAGGATCTCAAAATGGAGAAAATCAGGCCAAACTGACATCTCTGTTTCAGAGCCACTCACTGCACCCTCTCCACCCCCCTCTGGTGCCGTGGCCACAACAGCAGTGACAGGCAGAGACCAGCCTGGTTGTTCCTTCAGCAAAAAGAGGGCACAGTCCTCTGGGGAGGACAGCAAGGGGGTGATCCCATTTGTTATATTAATTCAGCTCTTGGCGTGGGTGGGAAATGATCAGAGAAAACGCAACTTATACACCAAAAGGAGTTGGCGCTGGATTTAGATCCCAGGGGCTTGAGTCCTTGCAGCAATGGTTTCCTATCAAAGGAGCCCAGAGGTGTTTTCCCTTTTAGATACAGATGCAGGTAAAGGTACCACCCACAGTTCTTAAGTGCAATAAAGATGGAGGTGCTCTTGTCCAGATTCATGCCTAACCAAGACTATTGTCTACTTTCCCAACAATTTATGAAGCATAAAAGGCCAAACAGTAAATTAGACGGTCTCCCCCCAAAGTGAGAAACCAGAATTACGGCTTCCCCATGGCCGTATATATGCTGGAGTCAGATAAGGGAAATGAGGCTCCAGGGGTGTGGGGCACACCAAGTGGCCAGTGGAGAGAAGAGCATGAGCCACCCACCACGTTTGTCAGGAGCAGCAGGTCTCATTCATGCTCAGCCTTCCCCCATAACTGACCATGGCAGGACTGGTTTGCAGTGGTGGAAGCCTATGCCTTCTAGTAACCATCCCAACCAGCTGGTTCACTTTGGGGGCCATCTGACCGATCCATCTGCTTTGGTTTGTCTCAAGACCCTTAAGCTGTTTGGGTCCAACTTGCCATCTGCAGAGCACCCAGCATAAGGCGAGTGCAGGCTGCCCTAACTCCTCTGGATTTCCAGGTGTTACTGCACCAAGAAAAGCAAGCCCTGGGTTACAGAGAGCACAATCGCAGTGCAAAACCTGGCTCTTCTGAAATACGAAACAGCAACGATTGCACACAAGTCCCTGGTAAATATGGGGACGCATCCTCCTCTTTAATCCCACAGTAAAACCAGTGGAATTAAATATCTCCATAGCAAATGAAGTGAGGGACGATGAGGCTGGGGGAGATGCAGCCTCTCACAGCCCCTTCTGATTTCCAGGGCAGAGCATGACCCCTGTTGACCAGTGCTGAGAAATGAATCCCATGTTGGGAAAAGGAGGAGCAGCCACAGCCCCAGCATAAACAAAGCCTGTTCGGCTTTTGAAGATGAATGCCTTAATCCCAGAGGTCAGTAGGCTAATGACAAGAAATATCAAAGTTAAAGGAGGCAATCACTTCAATCAGGTAAGTGATTAAAAACAGTCTTTGAAGCATCCAAGCATCCCTGCTGCTGCTGTCAGAAAGGAAGAGAAAAAAACCCAGCCTTGGGTAAAGCTCAGCTCTTCAAAGTGTTTCCATCTGCCAGGGAGCTCGGCAGCTCCGCCCCAGAGCAGGGCGCACCACTGCTCAGCGGGTGCCAAAATAGCCCGGGTCCCGACACAACATGGGGGACATGCTCAGTCACCCGAAGGATGCTCCTGGGTGCAGCGAACTCAGCAGTGGGGGGCAAACAGTCTGTTTTCCCCTAGTTTTCCTTTCCCTGAGAGCATGACATTCAAAGCCCACATTTGGCTGGTGGTAAGAGCTGAATTTGGAGGATCTAGTGCCAGATGAAAGATGCCATAGCTGCATAATGAAAGGCACTGCAGGCTTTCCCCACTGGATCAAATTTTCTCAGAGAGTCACACAGGGTAGCGTTGTGCTGGCTTTACCCTAGATCAGTTGCTTCTCTGCATGACTCCCGCTCTACATCGGTGTGGTCACTGTCCATCCTCCCAGTGCCAGCAGAAAGCCAGCACGAGGGCCAGCTTGATCTTCTAACTCTACAGGAAGGTGGTTGGATGCTGGCAACAGGTTTGTATCGAGCTGGTGGTGCAGGATGGTGCTCAGGTTTGGTTTTAATGGATGTGGAGAGAGGCTCGTCTCACTGCATCCGTTGCAGAGCTCAGGAGGGGAATAGCCTAGCCCAAGCCAGGACTAGCAGTGGAGAAGAGGAAAATGTCCTCTAGTGATGCCAGAGTCTCTCTTTGACTCCAACAAGAGCTGTGATGACTAAGCTAGGACGAGTTACCAAGCTCTGAGACAGTAGTGGTGCAGGGTCTTCCTCACCTCTGCACCTTCCACAAGTTACCCACAGCAACTGCCACCCAGGAGCACACCCAGCCTGTCACCACCAGCTTGAGTAACTACAACAGGTTGTTCCTCCCCATGCAGGGGTCCTCGGAGGACAGGAGCCCTTTCAGAGTGCAGGACCGCTTAGCTAAGATTTTGGTTGATTGCTTTTTCTCCCCCAGACCCCGGCAACTTGACCTGCCTGATCTTTCAAACCCTCCAACTCCATCATTTTATCCTGCAAGTGCTCTGAGCCAGCTGCATGTGACGGGACAGCCTGAGTGGAGAGAAACGATCCCAGGCAGTGCATCAGAGGGACCGCAAATTGTCCCATAAAGGATGTGGCAAGCAATTCTCTGTGGGCTTTTGGGGATGTGCTGATCAAAACCACCACCAGTATGAGGCAAGGCTTGTGTCTTTATTTTGCAAATGTGAAATAGCTCTGAAGCGGAAAAACTTTGTTATCCTGCCTGTCCACATCCCTGCCCTCTTATGGAGCCGTTGCTCAGTCATATTTGTAGGCTGATAGAGAAATGGTTTGTGGGTTCCAATGCAATGCAGCTGTGGAAAGGGTAGCTCATTTAGTGCTGCTGCTACCGATGGCACTGCTGCGGATTGCTGGCAGCTGGCGGAAAACTCACAGAATATTACTTCTGGAGAGACTTCTTATAAATGTATGTGTTTTATTATAAAATTCGCATCTCCCGGGAATTCACATCACAGGAAAGCAGTGGCAACATGCAAACAGAATTAAAGGTATGGAATAATCAGGGCTTCTAACAACAGTCTTTGAAGTAGAAGATGGATTGGGATCTGTCAAAGCCTGTCAACTGGATTCAAATATTTATGAACTGCATTTAATGTCATGGGGCTGACCCAGTCTGGGGACACAATGATAACCTGCGCTGAAGGAAGCCCTTGGGCAGTCCAAACCTTCCTCCATATCCTCAATTTCTTGCAGCATGCCCCAGGGGGGAAAATTCTTCCACCATCCCAAATCTGGTGACTACTGCATGCAGCAATAAAGACCATCAGCACTTGGCTGACAGGACCACACATGGTGATGCTGAGCCGTGCTGGTCTGGGTGCGGATTTACAACCTCACGCTCCTGTACATTCGTGCATTCGTGCCTCTGGGTACTTCTGCTGCCTTAACTGCATTTGCCAGTAACACCAAGTTACTCAGAGCAGTAAAGAAAGGAGCTGGCTGAAAAGAATTGCAGAAGGACCCGAGAGTGGGTGACCAGGCAATCAAATGATGGATTAAGTCTAATATGGATAAATGTAAAGTGATGCAGATGGGCTAATAAGCAATTCCGTATTTCTAATATTAGGCATGCAGGATGGGGATCTGAAGGCTGTAACAGACTGCTCTGCAAAAACTCAGATATAGTCAAAAAGGCAACTGAAGCAGTAGGAATTATTAGAGAACAAAATGGGGAACATGTATTTTGGTGCTTTATGCCACTGCATAAATTCAGGGCTTGCCCGCGCCTTGAAAGCTGGGCACAGTCTGGTCTTTCTGTTTTGAAAAGAATAAAATGGAAATTTAAAAAGTCCAGGGGAAAGCAGCAAAAGTCATCAAAGGTACGAAACAGCTTCCAAATGAGAAACAGCCAAACAGATTACGACCTTTCGGGATGGGAAACAGAAAATCAGAACAGAGAGGCACAGAAGACAGAATGTGGCACAGAGACAGTAGGCAGAAAATTACTCTTTGTGGTCTATTCTAATGCAAGAATTTGGGATCATTAAGTGAAACCAGTAATTGAAAGGTTCAAAACAAGCAAAAGGAGGCACTTTTCACACATCACATAGCTGAGCTGCGGACCTTCTCCCTGCAGGAGCCTGCAGATACGAAATTTTAGACAGGTTCTAAAAGCAGCTGGGCAAGTTCATAGAAGAATAATCCATTGAAGGCCTTTAAATTCAACAAAAACCTGAGCCTCTGGCTCAGGGAGCGCATGAGCTGCATGTTCCTGGCTCTTGGGACAATGATCAAAGGAGGTATCATTATATTTGCTCCCTCTCACTTCCTGTCAAAGGCAGATACTGAGCTCAGTGGATTTTTGCTCCAGTCTAATACAGCTGACCTTAACTGAGCACAGTCAAGGAATACACTCTCTGATGGCTAAAAGCACTTTAATACAAATTTATCTCCTCTTTCTCAGGTTTTATGCTTGCAAGCATCCTATCTCGCACTCTCCGCAGTGCGTTTGGTGGATGCCGGGGCAAAGGTCTGCAGGACGAGGCAGGGGCTGAGCTCCGGGCATGGGGCCGCTACTCTACACTTCCCAAACGCATCTCCAGTCACCACAGGGAGCGTCTTGCATGTCCTTCAGCTCTCTGAGCGCTAACCAAAGCTCGTGGCTGGTGACAATGTGGTATATGGCTAGCACCAAAGTGTGGCAGCGTTTTATTGTGCAGGGTAAGAGGCTCTTGGGGGGGTCAGGGGAGGGGAAGAGTAAAGGGAGAGATGGGAAATGATAGTTCATTTTAAAAAGATGTTTTAATCAAACCCTGTAAATTAATCTAAGTGATGTTTTAACAAGATACAATTGCAAGAGCTGAGCAATGTTTCTGTCATTATGCTGTTGTGTTTGTGTTTTTTTTTTTATTTAACAACCAAAATACAGAATTCAATTTACAGGGCTTTAGCCATGGTAGATGAATTTTTATGGGATAAATTCACACTCCAGTTTTGCTATCAGGTTGCACTACGAGGAGCTGGGCCTTTTTATTATTATTAGACCAGGCTGTCAAAGCCAGTTATATTGCTCTCCTAAAACTAGATGCAAAATCACTTGCCTCTGTGTAGCATCAATAAAAATGGGGCTTTTCTTACTGCAAAATTCCTTTTTTAAATTCATGTAGAGAGAGAGTAATCTTAGCTTCCTCTTCTTTCACCCAAACAAAGTCACAGAGGCTCTTCCAGGCAGAGGAAACTGGTGCTGGCTTCGTGCAGAACCAGGGGAACCACAGAAATGTCATCTACAGGGGGTCTCTGGAGGTCTCTGGCCCAAAGCCCTCCTCAAAGTAGGACTAGCACCAATGCTAGACCAGGTCGGCCATGGCTATACTCAGCTGGCTCTTAAAAACCTCTGAGGACAGGTACCCCATGGACTCTCTGGGATTTGTTCCAGTGCTGCACTACCCTCCCAGAGAAGGCATACGGGTGAAAGCGTGGCACTGCTCCTTGCAGGAAAGAAATGGGGATAAAAATGTCAGCATCTTCTTATTAATACGTCTACTCTTCCTAACAACCTCCCTGGTGCAAATGCCAACTTGCACCAGATCAGGACACAGTTGCTGGCTCGAGCTGCTCGCAGAAGTGATGGACCAAAAACTTCACTTGGTTGCATCAGCCAGGAAGTAGAGTTAAGGCATTTGAAGCACCTGGTTCTTTCAAGAGGGCTGAATCACCATTCAAACTTGAATTATGGGGTGGGACACTAACACCTCCCCCAGAAAATTTCCATCAGGAGAAACCCAACTTTTCACCCTGGTCCAGGTAGGGCAGCACAGATGCCTGCACTCAGCAAACAAACCTCATGTCCAGTGCGAAGGCTTCCACCCCTCAGTTTCCATGGACACCAGCATTTGCCCTCTGCCTCCACTCCAAGAGCAAGGAAAATACCTTCAAATCAATGTTAAAGGCCCATTTCCAGTGTTTGCTCTCAAAAGACAGAGAATAGCACCAAAACAGATACATCTTCTTCCCTTGCACAACACTCACTATGACCCTGTCAAAGTCATTATCATTAATCAAATTAGGTGTAAGAATCTAAATAAAAAATGTGCATAGTAATTTATGCAGATTGCTGTGTAAGCTCTTAAAATGCTGGGCTGAGGGGAAAAAAACCAACCACCACATCCACAAAATAAAACCTGCAGCTTTCTTTGCTCTAATTAAATCCATCCTGCTCTGCCTGCAGGTGCATAGACGCTTTTGCTCATCTCTTTCTGCGATCGTATTCTGTGCAAAATGACAAATTAATAACTTGAATAACAACAGTTCAACAGAAACAGCCTGATTACAAATCTTGATAGAAAAAGGTATTGTTGCAGGAGTGGTTTCCATTTAAAATGCAGTAAATCAGATGTCTCTGGAGGAAGAAAAGTACAGTTTAAAAACTTATTTAAATGAAGAAATGGTAAACAGGAGAGGCAGTGCCCATTTCTCTTATTATATGGGTATGATCCAGCTACAGGAAAACCTCAGCAGAGGAACTGGTTCAATTTACTGTTATCAGAGGGGATTAGAGCTGAAGATCCCTGTTAGCCGCAAGAGCTTTCCAGTGTTATTAACTAGGCTTGGCGGTATTTTTCCTCCTTTAGAACACAAATGAAAAACCTCTTCATTTGCAATGCACATTGGATGCTTCCTGCTTTAATGCAGCATTTCTCTACTGCAGTATGACCACGAACTTCTGCTTTGATTATACTGCTCAAGAGCATACATTGGCAAGGCAAGTACCAGGGTGCTTAGGTTATACCACATTTTGCCCAAAGCCCTAGTAGTTTCCATCAGAAGCAGGCAATGGAGGGAGCTATGAGCTCTTCCCCTTGCTCAGTGGCTGAATCACGCCCCAATGCAATAGGACGTGGCCCTGGCACTCCCAAATTCATACCAGGGGCTTCCCAGTGTGGGGCAAGGGGAAGGTGTTTCATAGAATCATGGAATCATTTAGGTTGGAAAAGACTTTTAAGATCACCCAGCCCAACCGTTCCCCTAACCCTGCCATCTCACCACTAAACCCTGTCCCTAAGCACCTCGTCTGCCCAGCTTTTAAATACCCCCAGGGATGGAGACTCGACCCCTTCCCTGGGCAGCCCCTTCCAGGGCTTGGCAACCCTTGCAGGGAAGAAATTTTTCCCAATGTCCAACCTAAACCTGCCCTGGCACAACTTGAGGCCATTTCCCCTCATCCCGTCACCCCTTCCCCGGGAGCAGAGACCAACACCCACCTCACTATAAGCTCCTTTCAGGTTTCTCTGCTCTGTTTTCTATGCTGAGGTTAACAGTACGAGACAGCCTTCCCCCCATACCTACATTGATCTATAGGACAGCTATTTCATAGCCAGTGGGAAGTGCTCTAACGGGCATCAGTCCAGCAGCAGCAAGGAGCTCCCCGTGTCAGGGGCTGCCCCTATCCTGCAGATAGATCACTGCAAAATCCTCCCACACTGGTTTGTCGGCAGGGTGAGCTGGTGGGGCTGAGCGAGCAATGCTTCTGCCCTGCTGCCCAATAGTCCCACACTGCCCACCACCACGTTTGCCAGCCTCTGGCTCCTTTCTGCCAGTGCAGCCCCTTCCCTGAGCCCACAGGTCACCTCCAGGAATGTCTTGGGTCTATCTCGCCCTCGTATTTAGTGACAACTTTTGGAAAGCTGCAGATTCACACCCCAGCTTTCCCAGGGAGCAACGCAAACCTGCAACAGGAGAGCTGCTCCCTCAGGAGCCGTCCACCTCACCGGTCCCTGTTTATTGTTTTTATTTCTCCCATTCCTTCAATTCAAGGCGATTACAAGGACATCTGAAACCTGCATGCAGGGCAGAAGCATTCATTCCCCCCCAGCCTTCCAAACTCCAAAGGTAGTAGGACTCACATGGGATAGCTAAAGTATTTCTTTTTCTCCACCTTACACAGCCTGGATTGCCTCTTAGCAAAATCCTTTCCCATGAAGGGAACAGCACCCCTTTACTACAGCCTTACATATGTCTTAGATGGGCCTCTCGCTGCCCCACTGGCAAAGAAAAAGCGGTGGACATCTTGAGTGTGTCACGAGCCCTGCAGATCAGAGCAGTATTAATTTAATGTAAGAAAACAAGAAAGCTCCACACCAGTCTTCCCAGCACTTCACAGAAGAGTGATAGTTTTCCACAGATCTGGAATTATTTGTCAGATGGGCTTATATTTATATTGAGTGGAATGAAATGGCTCCCTCGAAAACGCTTAGCAGCAGCTCTTCAATCTTATCAGGCAGCTGAAAATGCCATTCCTTTTCAGCGGAAAATGGGAGCAATTGATTTACAAGGTGAGGCCAAGCAAAGACTGCACGAGGCTGCTGGGTGGCTGAGCCAGGTGCTGGGGATGGCCAGCAGCCGTGGCACGTTCAGCAGCACCCTCAGTGGCCCAGTTTGCCCAGGCACTGCCTCTGCCCATGGGGGCTTCTCAATGCAGCTGCGAAACCCCTTCACACAGAAGTTGTCATATCCTGATTTTGGCATGGGTATAGTTAGGATCTCAGAATGACACAGATCCCTTCACATGGGGTTGTGGGTTTGTGACCCACTGCTGTGGGGCACTTGCCAGTGAGGGGCTTCAGTTCTCCTCCGCTCTCCTGGGAAAGCCCCACCTGTGCTAGCACATGGTGAGCACAGTGGCTGCCTGTCCCAAAATCCTGGGCTGCTGGCAGACCCTGGATCTGCTTTCAGCATTGCACAAGCTGTGAGAAGACTCTTTCTTGTCTTTGGCACAGGCATTACTGTTCCTTTTCTCTTTTCTTTTTTTTTATTTTAACTGTGCTTTTCTGGTCTCTTAACATAAAGCAGAAAGCACTTTCCTTAATCATGTCTCTTTGCCACTCGGATATAAAAATTGAACCATCTGAAGGTGGTTCCCTGGCTAAAAGGAGAGCAAGGGAAGAGGCACAATTTCATGCCTGCACAGGTGAAAACAGAGAAGGGGAAGGTCAGGAACCATTTTGCACAAGAGAGGTGGTATTAACAACTAATCAGTTCCCAAAAGGACACAACTGCTGTCCATGCATCCATCCATGGTCTGGATGAGGGCACACATGGAGAACCACCAGCCAGCTCCAGAGCCAGCAGGCACAGACAGGGAGGACAGGGAGCTGGAAGGATCCCTCCTTGCATAAACCCACCCCAGCGGTAGCCCAGGCATGGCCTGAAATGAGGTTGTGGTGAGGTGGGTGTTGGTCTCTGCTCCCAGGGCGATGGGACAAGGGGAAATGGCCTCAAGTTGTGCCAGGGCAGGTTTAAGTTGGATGTAAATGATTCTGTGATTCTGCCAGGGGCAGATGAAGTAATCGTCCTGAGATCCGTGGCCTGGGAAGCCCAATGCCAGGCTCAGAGAGGAGACGAGAGGGGGCAGGCATGGGTGGGCAGGGCATCCCCTCCCTCCATCATGCCAGGAACCATCCTAGGCACCACAAAATAACAGAAACTAGTCCCCCTTTTAGGGACCAGTCCCTCCTCAGTCTTACTCAAGGCTCTTTTAAGTAGCTCCTTCCCAAGAGGCTTCCCCATTGAACATCCTCCTTGTCCTCAGAACAAACACCGGGTTTATAATTAAGCGCTAATCAATATTGCCTGCATGCAGGGAATGGGAGACACACATGTGCTAAACCAGCAGCTAAGACGCAGCCACCCAAGGAGGCCATGCACAGCTGCCATAGGAGGATTTGTTTTAGAGCCAACTTAATTTAGGAGCTGGGTAACAAAATAGTAACAGAAATACGAGAGCCCATTGGGCACAAACAATTAGCAGTTCTTCATTACAGCAAAATGCAACACATGGATTGTTTTTTTCCTTTTATGTCTCCATCTCTGTTCCCACAGCAGCTCTATTAAAAAGGTGATGATTTACTTCAGAATGTGGCATAAAAGAATTGCCGTTTGCTGGAAGGCTCTCACTCTGTTCCCCGCCCCTGCGACTGATGCCTGGGGTTTGAAGATGCCTCTGGTTCTGCCTCAGCATGCAGTACCCATCAGCAAGCTCCGCCTGTGGGACCTGCCTCTACCTCCCCACACTGAACAGTCATGCATGGGCACTTCCACATATTTTCAGTTTATTTTTCTCATTGTGTTGAAGAGAAGGAATGAGCCCATCAGAATGAGTGGAGGTCTGGTGAGACAATGGTGCACTCCACATTCCTCCTCCGGGTTGGTTTTCTCACCCAGTAGAGTGAGTTGCAGCAGTCTGTAGTCATAAAAGCTTCAGATGCTGGAGTTGCAGGGCTGCAGATTGTCTGAGCTTCATTTTTCTCATGCAACTGAGGTTATCGCATTGGGGTTTATCAGCCAACATCGCTATCCCCATTTCACAGGGAAGCCAATGCTTAGGCAGGTGAACGATGACAGAAAGGGCCCCAGAAGCCAGATACCCAGGTCTCACAGAGCCCATCCAGGTAACAGATGTGGAGACCTGAACTGTAAGAGGCCTCTCTGGCCTGGATTTTATGGGGAAAATCTTTTTAGTAGGGCCAGCTGTGACAGGACAAGGGGTAATGGTTTTAAACTAAAATAGGGTAGGTTTAGACTAGATATAAGGAAGAAATTCTTTACAATGAGGGTGGTAAAACACTGGAACGGGTTGCCCAGAGAGGTAGTGGAGGCCCCATCCCTGGAAACATTCAAGGCCAGGTTGGACGGGGCTCTGAGCAACCTGATCTGGTTAAAGGTGTCCCTGCTCACTGCAGGGGGGTTGGACTAGATGACCTCTAGGGGTCCCTTCCAACCCAAAACATTCTATGATTCTATGATTCTATGATTCCATCACCACAACTTTATTCTCGCAATGCTTCTGTTGGGTACGGGAACAAGCTGGACCCTGAAGCCCAGCGAGGCGAAGAAGTAAATTGTGCAGATGACTCAAGGTTTTAAGATGTAGCATAAGAAACCTATGTCTCCCAGATTAATGTTTGCCTGCAGTCCAGTCCTGGAGATGTCCAGCCCCTTGGGTATCTCAATTCTCTGCTTTAAAGGTCAATTTTATCCACAAGCCAGTCTGGAAGCAGGGTATGCGCAGAGAGCCTAATTAGAGACTGCTGTAGCTACAGAAGCAGTGAGAAAGAAACCTCGTGATAACACTGTCCTCTTGTCCCAGGGGCTCCCAACCAGCCCAACTACCTTCCAGCTGGCCTCTCTCATCTGAGGGATGAGCGCATGATCTGCCTGGTATTTTGGGAGGCATCCTTTCGTCCCCTTTGCTTCAGGAACTCCCACTCCACCAACTTTGCATGAGGAACTTCTCAGAGCTCCTAAGTGACCACACATTACTTTTTAAGTCAACGGCAGACCCACGTCGAAGCCACCTGGGTGTTTAGAAAGCGTTGCCTGCACATCCCTAGCGAGGAGCTGGACCCTGTCCCCCTCAGGAGAGGCCAGAGCAGTGCCATCCCGCCTGCCTGACCACTGCCACAGCCGAGCAGGAGCGTGGTTTTTCACTCCATCAGGTAAAGTAAAATTTCCTTAGGATGACTGTTTAAATCTCCATTCAGAAATGGAACGTGGCCCAAACCTCCTCACTGACCTAATGCCAAAAGCCTGGGTGGAGGATGGAAAATGTTGCTCTTGCTGTGTCATGGTTTCTGATGGTATGTGTTTTCAACACATACAAATATCTTAAGGGTGCATGTCACAAGGACAGAGCCAGACTCTTCCCAGTGGTGCCCAGCAACAGGACAAGGGGCAATGGGCACAAACTGAAACATAAGAGGTTTCAGTTGAATACGAGGAAAAACTTCTTCACTTTGAGGGTGACTCAGCACTGGCCCAGGCTGCCCAGGGGGGTTGTGGAGTCTCCTTCTCTGGAAATATTCAAAGCCTGCCTGGACGAAGTCCTGTGTAACATGCTCTATGATAACCTGCTTTAGCAGGAGGGTTGGACTAGATGATCTCCCGAGGTCCCTTCCAACCCTTACCATTCTGTGATTCTGTGATTCTGATGAAAAACGATTCACTTGGAAAGCTACCCACTGCATTTATCTGCTCACAGCTGTGAACCACCCAGTGATGCCCTGCATAAGCCAGCGTTAGCAGAGCAACATATTCTAGCTGATTTTTCATGTGATAAATGGATGGTAATAAAGACAAGTGTGTAAACAAGCAGCAAACCCTGCCAAGAAACCACAAAATCCAGCTTGGGAGCGTTCCCCAACTCCTTTGCCTCTGGCTGACCTTTCTGTCTCCCAAGGGACTTGTCCAAGCCCTGGCCAGCACCCGTTTCTCCCATACCCCCAGCTCAGCCTGTCCCACAGCGTGAGGGCAGACAGGCATTGAACAGCGCAGCAACGGAGGATAACAGCCACAGGAAAGCCACCAGCCAGCAGAGTTTGGGCAGGCACACAAGGTTCCTGCACAGCCAGCCGTCTGCTGCCTGGCCCTCACCTAAGCACAGCGCCCAAGGGCCCCGTGGGCTTTGTGTCAAGCTTTTTACTTAACTTTTCACCTTTACTGTGCCCTTGTTCTTGAATTTAATAGTGTATCAACCTGTAATCTAATAAAAAGGAGAAAATAATATTATAGACCCACAATATCATAAATTGAGGAAGGACAGAAAGTCTTTCATCCTAACCCTCCCGAGCACAGGTTCTTTCATTTACCCCAGACTTACAGCGTATAGGTTGGAACAAACTCATAAGAGGTAAATCACATCAGATATTACAGCAAGCCTTGGAGAAAGAGGACAGTGAGCTATTATGTTGATGTTTTGTTTGTCTTCGCAAGTATGCTGCCATCCCACTGATTTGTATTCCCAGGGATGCAGCCCACTTGATCATGTCCCCACAGCAGGGCCCAAGGCAGTTGTCAGCTTCTGGAAGGTGTTGGTTGGACACTTGTCCCCACTGATCTTCCCCATGCTTGTCTGTCCCTGTGCCCTCTAGCTTTACACACACACACACACTTTCCTTTAGGTAGCAGTGGAAGTTGCACTGCGGCAAGCAAATCCCCAAGGGTTAGGAGGAGGAAAAGCAGCACAAAAACCCAGCTCAAGCCTTCTGTGCCTGGACCCTCTGACTCCCCCAAAGGCAGCTGCAGTCCAGAGGCCACCGTCTCCTGGAGAAAGGCATGCCCACGTGTTTGCTCAGCGTGGAGGACAAAATTGCTGCAGAAATTGGAATATTAGTTTATAGCTGTGAATAGGTAGGTATTTGCTCACTGAGAGATAATCAGATTTATTTACTCAGGGTCCAGGCCTGAGTTTTGTGTTTGTATTCCCTGAATAGAGCAGGGAAAAAAAACAGATTTTGAAGGAATATTAGAGAACTTCAAACCAACTGATCCATTTTGGAGAGCCAGTTCTGAGGTCCCTGGTACAAGACAGACATGGATATACTGGAGTGAGACCAGAAAAGGGCCAGAAAGGTGATTTAAGGCTTGGGGAGTCAGGGATACGAGGGGAGGCTGAGAGACGTGGGATCTTCAGCCTGGAGAAGGCTCAGGGGGATCTTATCCATGTGCATAAATACCTGAAGGAGAGAGTACAGAAGACAGATTGGGGTCCTTCTCAGTGGTGCCTGGGACAGGAGAAGCTGAAACTCTGGTCAAATGTAAGAAAAACATGGTTTTTGTCTGATGGCAGATAAATGTGTTGCCCAGGGAACCTGTGGGTGTCCATCTTTGGAGATACGCAAAACCCAGCTAGACACAGCCATGAGCAGCCTGTCTGACCCTGCTTTGAGCAGGGGGGTGGACTAGACCATCTCCAGAGGCCCAATTCCACCCCAGCCACTCTGCAGTGTCACAGGGGTCTTGCAGAAGCCTGTGACTCTCGTGGCTAATCAAAGCCACATCCGAGCTCAGACTTTCCTCCTGAGCGCTTGGAACAAACTGCTCACTGACAACCCACAGAGCAGGAAGGAACATTAACAATGATCCAAGAAGTACTTTTTGAATAACAAATAAACATGAGATATTCATAAAATGCTGGCAAACAATTTATGAGCAGAAGAAGTAGCCAAATTCATTAAATAAATTATACGTTATGCTTTATGCCCCCTCAGCTCTATTAAAGATTATAAAACAATGCATATGTGGCCACAGATAAGGCTAAATTATAAATACCTGTCAAAAATAAGTCAATCAGTGGAAATCATCTGTAAATATAGTATTGTATTGCATAATTACAATGATAAACTTAATACAGCAGTCTAATAGCAAACACTCACAATTAGCTGCTTAGAAATAAGCCAAGGATCAATAACCATTCATTGAGCTGAACTGACAAAATATTCCAATTTTTGTTACTGCACTTACTTCCTATTTATTCCATAAACTCTGTTAAACATCTCGTTCATCTCTTTCCTTAATGAGTGTGTTTGAGACAAGCCACAGTTTGTTCTCAAACCATTTGCCAGAGAAAAAGTAATGGAGAGCAAGCAAGTTAATCCTCCTCAATCTTTTGTCCTCACCCCCCACCATTTCCTTCCCACCAAGATGTTAAGATCTATATTTTGCTCTCACACATGGTGATATAAATTCAGTGTAACAGCATCAGAGTTGCACCGATGTTACTGAGAATTTTTCCTGCCCCTGGGGGAGAAGGATAATGCCTCAGTTTAAGCGTACAGCACTCCACCTCCTCGCAGGACTGCATGAAATGGGAGCTGAACACGTGTCCCAGAGACAGGGGACACAAGCACAGGTTTGGTCTGATCATATCCAGCCTTGTCACCCAGGGAATCAGGTAAATCACAAGTGAGTGCAGGGCAAGAACAGCATAAGGATGTGCTTTCTTTGGCTGCCGGGCCATGCATGGGCCGGTGTGGATAAAGGACCAGTCTTGCGTGGATGGGCCTGTGGCATCCCCAGCCCCACCTCTTCTATCCCTTCTGGACAGACAACAAGATCCTGGGCTTGCTGACCTTTTCCTCTTCATGCCCAAACCATTCCAAATACCTACTTCAGGTTAAGAGGAGTGTAAGCCCAGGCAGCTGGCTCCTCGGGGGACCAGATGGACACTGGGATAGCAGGCAACACTCTGAATTTGTGTAAGAATGGTCCAGATGCTTTAGACCTAAGTCTCATGTAGCCCACCATCCTTGGTCTGACAGCAAGCAGCACCAGACATCCAAGAGATAGTATAGGAACAGCAAATTTAGGTATTTCCCTGATGTATTTTTCAGCCCTCCAGAGATCTGCAGCTTTGAGACAGAGGTGGTATTTCTATATTTAACAGCCCTCCATGGATTCTTCTCTCCGTGAATTTGCTTAATTTTTTAACCAAGGTAAACTTTCTGCATCTGCTGCTTCTGCAGCAAGGGTTCCCACAGCTTAACTGCACGCTGAGGCAAGAGGAGCCGCCTTCGCTTGGCCTTGAGCCTGTCACCTGCAGGTTTCATCAGGTGGCAGGAGATACGACCTGGAAGAGACAGTGAAATTTGGTCCCTATTCACCCTCTGTGCATCAGTCAGGCTTTTACAGTCCTTTGTAGATTTTTGAGGCACGAATTTTCTCAAAAAAAGCCACTCCTAGCAGACCATATTTAACCATGTGTCTACTTGTTACAGCCTTTGGAATAGCTTCCACCAAGTTGCCTGCTGCAGATGGCAGCATATTGTATGTAACTCCATGGACCTTTCCAATGCTTTTTAAAAACCAGCATCATAGCTGTCACTTTGCAGTCTGGTATTGGGGCAGCCTAGAGCAAAAGAGTACACCTTGCAGTAGGCAGGTCCATTACTTCATTCTTGATCTTCAGAGCATGCGGATGATACCATCTGGCCCTGGCAATCTGCTGTTGTTCATCTTGTTGTTTTTTCCTGTAACCTCCTCTAGCAGTGCTTAAAATCATGACAAGTCTCCTGTAAACAGAGCCTCTGAGGTGCAGACCTCCCTGAGCCTTGGTGGGCACAGATGCAGAACAAGCCCTGTGTTTTCTGCTATGGCTTTCACTTCTCTGAGCGCTCCTTTTACACCTGGATTGTCAAAGGCCCTAGGGGTTGTCGGGCAATTTTCCAGCTCCTGAGGGTTGAACAAACCCTTTTTTAGGGTTTTAGAGATTTTGTAAGCTGCTCCTGCTCCTGCGCCTTTTTTGGGGGGGGCTGTGTCGCAAAGGAATTTGTGAATCCTGTTGCAAATCCTGCTTGCTACGCCAGTTTGTCGCAAATGTGTGTCTTTACACAATTTGATTTAGTAGCAGTTTAGAATTTATTTGTGCCTTTACAGCACATCACAGGATTTGATTGTGATATTTTAACAGCACTCAATCATCAGTCGATTAACGAAGTGATTCCACAAAATTAATCAAAGCAGCGACTTAGTTACAGATTCAAAAATGGCAAGGTTCACTCTATTGCTGCACGGAAGAAGTACTCAAAGGGAATTAAGTTACACTGGAGTTAGAATGATTTACAGAGAGGTTCAGAGCAGACCCCCTTGCTTTCTAAACTCCTTCTCAGAGAGGAGTCGAGGTGCAGCTGGATCCAATCTTAGCCTCAGACTTGGTCAATGGTTTATGTCTAAGGATAGTATGTCTAGCAGCAGTCTAAGACTCACTTTGTAATTAAATCACACATTTAGAGATTACTTAAATTGATGCACACATGCATACACACAGACATGATTATATTTTTTTGTGTGTATATATATAAAAAAAGGTATACCCGCTAAATATTCCCCTTGAGTTCAGTGAAATACGTTGAATGTCTTGGCATTTCTCAACAGGTGAGGGTTGAACCTCAAGGAGAAAGAGTTTCAGCCCATGCTCCATCATCGGTCTTCAGCGATGGGCCTCTGATTTTTGCAAAGTTGAGCATTTGCAAGCTCCAAGAGGCTTCCCACTCAGAGGTAGATGCTGGTTGCAGCTTGCTGTGGTCCAGGAGACCTCAAGGGGCCTCACTTTGAACCACTGTTTGTAGGGTCATGAGGTGATTGCCTTTAGTCTTGTAAACTGTCATCCTGACCACAATCCAGCTGGTGATTACTGGAATTCCCTTACCAATGGTACTGCTCTGCTTGGGTGGTGACCCAGGTGAGCCATGTTTCAAGGCTGTCAGGGGATAACTGATTGTTCCTGTTCTGCTCCCCACCTTGACCACTGTTTCTAGTATGGACAGTGACGCTCCCCGCCTCAGCCATGTAGGAGTTTCTGGTACAATTAAGGGGTGTCTGACTGGCCAACTCACTACACAAAGGCCGAGGTCTGATGGGAATTCCTGAGGTCATAAAGTGGTTGAAGAGAGAAAAAGGGGGAGGGAAGGATGCACCACCACAGGCTGTCTTTTGTGTTTTAACGTGTAACCCACCAATGTTTGCATTCTCTTCTCAGTTCCTTATCTGGATATTAATTCTATTTTTCTGAAGGTGCTTTCGTATTCTCATAGTCTCCTAACATTATGTTTATCCATGCTTTTTCTTTTTTGTTGTTTCTGAAGAGCTTTATGGAGGTGAAGGTTGAGTATCCCA
Source organism: Gorsachius magnificus (assembly GCA_034008185.1). Lineage (NCBI taxonomy): Eukaryota > Metazoa > Chordata > Aves > Pelecaniformes > Ardeidae > Gorsachius > Gorsachius magnificus. Next base: position 12,090,912 of record CM067091.1, read on the forward strand.
GTGGGAGTGAAAGGGCTGTGGCTGTTGGAGGGGAACTACTCTTCTGGGGGAGCTTATCAAGGAAAGGGCAGGACCTGGAACCCTTGCCTTTGCTCCACCTCATTCAATCCCACTTGCCATCTACATGGCCTGATTATGTTTTGGGCATCTTGCACATGTACCCAGAGCACATGGTTGCCCAGATGGTTGACTATGCAGTCAGCACACCGCTGCAATCAGACCCTGACACAAGCAGGAGAGGCAAGACACTGCACATACATTTCAGTTTTAGAGAGACCAGCTGGTCTTGTCTGTTCAGGGCCTTAGAATTTCACAGCCTCCATGGAAAGTGGTTTTATTCTCCAAAGATTAGTTATGGAAGAAAAAAAATACATACCCTGTTCATTGCACTGTTAAAATATTTGATGACTAATTTTTTGTGACATGTATATCCAGTTATGACTTTTGCCTCTATTCCTGAACTCGTGAAGGTAAATGTCATAACAGAGATCAGCCATCATATATTGTAATGTACTTGGAGGCTAATGTCTCCACTGAAGAGTGTACATGGCAAGAATGTCTCATTTCTGAGGGTGCTTTATGTCAAGTGCTATTTCAGATGATCTCTTTGCAGCTAGGTTGGATGTCATGTTGCTTCTTGGCAAGTACACACTCCCCGGGTCTTACAGTCCCAACACTGGCAGGCAGTAGGATGCATGTGCAGAGAATCTGAAGTGGCAACTCAGCCACTCAGCCACCTCCTTATAAACAGCCCTTTTCTTTCCTGAGATGCCACAATAATCACTGCTCTCCCATTTGAGTTTCCTTCTCACCACAAAGCCCACAGCCATGCACGAACCTCTTCCCTGGGTGCCGGGAGGCAAGGAGAGACAAGGCAGGGGAGGGGTGTATGGGTCCTGTGGGGTTTGTGTTTTGTCGAGGGCGCAGCATGAGAGAAATATGTAGGTTTAGAAGCTTTCAGGATGTCCTGGTTTGGGTGAAGAGTCAGGCAGGTTCATGCATCATGAATTATCGCATCACCTTGTGTATCCTTTCAATGCAAGAGTCCTGCTGTGCTTTCATCACCCATGTTTTCCCATGAAGCCCGCTTAGCTTCTGGCAGACCCAAACTGGCTGACAAACCTTTACAGGAGATTAAGAACCAGAGGCACAGCAGCAGCCCCAGCTGTGGGGAAGGACCGATCTGCTCTTGAAGCCCCACCAGCTTCCTCTGCTGCAGAGAGTTAGAAAAACCCAAAGGGAAAAATCCCTGATACGCTCACTGATGGAGCAGAGATCATGCTGGCTTAACCTCTCGGCATCGAGGGTGGCTGTGTTACTCAGTCTCTGTCTTCTTTAGTATGAAACCAATTAATTTTACCAAAGGAAAACAGGTATTTTATAAAAACAGTATTCCAGTATATCACATAGGATGTGCTTCTAAACAAGGGTATTAAACCTGAAAGACAGGTAGTAAAACACAGTTCCTCCACTGACAGAAATGGGGTTGCCCACCCCAAAATTGAGACACTCTTTCGCTATCAGTCACTGCTGTCCTTATCTACTGCCCTGCCCCAAGAGCCCTGTTTTCTTTATCACAAAGATCTGCTGAGATCCCCTCGGACCTTGGACTTGAGTGGCCACTTGCATTTGCATCGCTATTTCTGGTCTTTCTGGCTTCCTTGCTGGGAAACAATGCCATTTACGGCACAGGGCAGATGAAATCATCATCAGAAGTTGACACCTTTTTACATCTTGCTATAAAACAGGCTGCAGGAGAAGAGCAATAAATCATTGTGGTGATCACCTCCTTCAGAGCGGACCTGCAGGGTTCAAAGAGAAGCGCTTGCCCCGGAACTGCTGCAGAGAAATAACTGCTGGCTGACAGGGGATGCAAAGGGGACAACGTCTCATCCAGAGCAATTTATCTTCCACTGCTCAAACCCCCCTGACGTCCTCCCCCTGGGGTATGTGGGAAATTGCCCATGACCTGGGCCATGTCCTCCCTCCACCATGCAGCGCAGAGCATCGGAGGCTTCAGCGTGAGCTGGGGGCACGGTCTCCTGGCTATGGGCAGCAAGCCCCGTCCCCACCTTCCCACCCCTCTTCTCCCCCCACCTCTTTCATTCTGCTCCCCTTCTTGCCCATCCCAACATGGACCAGGTGGCAACAGGGATGACAGCAAAAACTGGCCAGGGAAGGTCCTCCCTTGGCCTCACACAGGTTTTTTCTTCTGAAAAGACTGAACACAGCCCTGGCTGGTGGGGTGGGAAGGGAGCCGGGGTCTGGCTCAGCCCTCCCCAGCTCTCCCAGTGGGGTGGAGGGAGACAGCAGGGCCAGGCTGGCACTGCGTCCACTCGTGCATTACTGAGACGTCTTGGGAGAAATTCACAGGTCAGTAAGGGACCCAAGCGTGGAACATTTGTCATTCGGGATGTAATGAAAGTGCTTTAGATAAAAAAAATAACCCCAGCTTTAAAAAGAAGCATGAGATTAATTCATTCCAGGATTACTCCAATACCTTGCTTTGGGGGAATATACTTCACTTCTCTTTTAACTTTAATATCACATTAGAGACTGTTTTCTGGGATGGTGGGTACTGTATTCTGAATACTTTATCGCCAGACTCTGAGAGCTAGTGAAGTGTTTGGGATAATAGAAATGAATAATGTATCACGCATTCATTGCTTACCAGACTGATTTGTTTACTAATAATTTAGTTTAAAGTACATTATTGTTTTACTACTCACACACTGATTTACTTCCAAACACTGACTGAACAGATATCATTAAATTAGAATAATTTTTAACTCTAAAAATATATTGTTTACAATTTGCTCCTTAGCAAGGCACTTGGTCTGAGCTGCATATATTTGTCTCTAGGATTATGGGTCCAAAGCGATCTTCAAGCTGATAATTTCCAGGATATTTCAAGACTGTCTTTCATATCCAGGGTCTATCCCAGCCCTCTTGTTACTCAGCTCTTCAGCAAGGAACCTCAGTAAAACCAAGAAGAGTCCCTCATGAGTAAACCCTACGCAAGACACTTTAAGAGCAACCAAGCCAGAGGCTCCAAGCTTTTGCCTTGGACTGATTCTTAATCCTGTGCAGAATAGCGTGTGCATCTTTTGAGATTTCTACGCATCGCTTTGCAGTGCAAAACCAGTGACAAGGAAATCCTTCCGCATATTTTGCAACATGTATCATTTCTGTGCTCATGAAATTCCAAAGTGGAATAGCTCAAGCTTTGAAACCTCTCTCTCTAGTTAAACCTTAGTGGAATCAAGTTCCTGCGCTACAGCCGAACAAAGGTGGTTCGGTTTAGGCCGTGCTGCTAATAACTATTGCACCTACTTGCAGTAATTTCCACTGAAGCTCAGCTAACTTTGCAGTGATACCATGAAGGCGAATATCTATTATACATGAATTTCGTTCTTCTGCAGGACCAAGGCTGCTAAATGCATTCCTAATATTGCATGTCGTTCGGAAGTCTAGATAATAGGACCTATGAAGAAAGATGAACAAACTGGGGATTTTCAGCATAAAATAGAGGAGATGAGGGAAGGGGAGGGTGCAGCAACATCCTTTAAAGATGGAAAAGGCTGCTGCAAAGAGAGACACTGATTGTTTTCCATGTATGTAGGAGGTAGGAATGCATGTATTTAAAATGAAGTATGAAATACTCACTTTACTCATTTAGGAACATTTTTTGAAAAACTTTGTAGGTCGCAGAGGACCGGAGTAGATTGTCTGGCGCAACTGCAGTGTCTCCATCACAGGAGGCTGTAAGAAGGGGCTGGACCAGCATCCATGGGGCGAGATGGGGCTGACTGCGCTGGGCTGGTGAAAACCTAGCTCAGCTCCAGACTCTTCCACAGCCTTTTTCCAAGCTTCTGCATTTATGGCTGGGGAGCGCTGTGCTGGAGCTACGGGGAGCACTGTGTGTACATGTCAAAGTCTTCAGAAACTTGGCTTTAAAAAGAAACAAATGGATTCTGAATTACTTATCTTTTCAGTACATGCATTTGAGATCATTAAAATGATGCTGGAAGAGGGTTCTGGATGGATTTGCTACTGCGCATGCTCAGCCTCCATCTGCTCTTAACTGAGATCCGAGACTGGTTAGGAGGAAGAGGAAGGGTCTCCTCTGTGCAGTTTGGACCACCTTCATTCAAGATAAATGGGGTCAAAGGATGTTTGTTCTGGAGGTATGAAATTACCTCCCACTGATGTTACATCTGTTAATTTGCTGCAGAGAAGAAACTGAGATTTCACAAAACCTCAGAACTGGCTCCCCAGCAGGATTGCTTGCAAATCCTCCAAAAAGAAAATCAGTGCAAGCTGTTGGGCTACGAACAGCCCAAAGCAGGCAACCTTCTTTTTATTTTTTACTCCCCCTTCAGACTTAGGGAAGTTAACAGTGTCAGAGAAGAGGAAAGCATCCTGACATTGCTCTCAGGCATAAGAACTAGGAAAAGATTGTACAGCTTACAGGATAAGAAAGAAATTAAACTGCGGCATACAAAACCCCAATATCCCAGCTGCAGGCTCATCCACTAGGTGAAACCAATCTAATTTGTTGGACTCTTTATTCCCAAAGCCTCCTGAGACCTTGGAGTAAAAGAAAGAAGCTACCCAGAGAGAAGATAAAGTTTTCAGCCCAGAGGAGCAAAAGGGATGTCATGTTTATTTAAAAAGAGAGAGGGGACAGTGAAAGAGAAGGCAATCTTGGGTGCCTTCAAGCACTGCCAAGCGGATCCTGGAAGATAAGTCCCAGTGTTGTCAGAGCTTGAATTTTTCTGAAACGGCTCTGATAACATTGATGGGGGAGCCGTGCAGGATGGCAGTGGTTTAAAAGCCTCTGAGCTATTTTTGATGTAAATGTAGAGGAAGAGCTAGAACGGCGGTTCCCAACCTATGGCTTACGGCCAACACAGGTCCTGGGAGACCCTCCTGCTTTGCTCCAGGCAACTGTGGAGGAGAAGCCTTCAGCCCAGCTAACACAGAGTGGAAGGGGCTGTGGTGCCCACAGAGCCATGGAGGACAAAGGAGAGTAAATACATTGGTCCGTGGGGATGTGGTGGGCAGGAGGGAGCAGCCTGAAGGAGGTGGAGAGAAGTCACCAGGTCACCAGGTACACAGAAGGTTGCCTGTGGGCCAGCTTGTATGGAAAAGCACCAAGATAAAAATGCCCTAGGCTATGAAAATGATTTCCTTAATGCATTGAGAAAACAGACTTTCCATATATCATGGAGAAAGCAGGCCAGTTAGTCATCTGCAATTGGCAAGTTTTCATAAACGCTTGTGCTCCTGGGAGCTATCATGAATATTCCCTCAGTGCAGAGGAAAGGATTCACGGTCTGCCCTGCAGACATGTGTGATTTTATATGACAAAGTGCTGCAGTTTTCACAGAATGGTCAAAGCCTCGACAAGATTATTCAAGAACTTAGTCACTGCTCTTTGACTCAAAACTGTATTTCTCAATGCAGTGATGATTGGACCTCAACCACAGCATCACGTGTGCCGGAGGTCCGTAGTCTAACCTCCTGCTCAAACCAGGGCCAGTCAGAGCAACTGGTCCCAAGCTTTGCCCAGTTGAGTTTTGAATGTCTCACAGCCTCTCTGCACCCCGGTTCAGTGTTTGATCATACTCAGGGTGATTTTATTTTTTTCCTTCTATCTAATAAGGATTTCCCTTGTTCCAACTTGTTGACTTTCACCCTTCCACCATGTACCTCTGGGAGGAGCCTTCTCAGCACCCTCCCACCAGGTCATTGCATATGGCAATGAGGTCTCGGCTTCACCTTGTCTTCTTTGGGCTGAACAGACCCAGATCACTCAGTCTCTCCTTGTATGTCCTGTTCTCCAGCCCTGATCATTTCAGTGGCCTCTGCTGGACTCTGGATTTGCACTGGGAGCCAAAATGGCCCAGCACTGCAGATGGGGTCTCACCATTGCAGAAAAGGGGCCTTTGCCATGCTGCCTGCACTCTTGCTCATGCAGCTTTTGCAGAGGCACAGTGTTGATGCTTGACTTGTCCACCAGCAGCCCCAGGACCTTTTTCTGCAAAGCTGCCAGTGTGTCCAGCAGTGTTGGGTTATTACCTCCCAGGACAGCATTTTGCTTTTGCCTTTGTTGAACTCTGTAAGGTTCCCAATAGCCCATTTCTGCAGCCTGTCAAGGTCCCTCTAGAGAATAGCCCTGTCTTCCAGCATACCAACCATTCCTCACAAATTATGGGGAAGGCACTCCAAAGACTGTGATGTTCAAGGAGAGCAGTTTTATTCTGGAATAGCTACAAGAACCTTGGTATGTTTCCATGCAATTTAAAATATAAATTAATAAGATTGGTTTTAATTGAATGTAGTCTACATTCTGTGCTCCAAACTCTGCACAAGCTAAAATTTCTGATGCCTGACCTGCTCATATATCTAAATTTCTCTTTCCTCATTCATATTAGAGCTGGTAGAATTAATACATTTTTCAGTGATTTAGTCCTTCCGTCCATGATCCAAAGCCATTTTCTGTGAATGTATTCATTGCTTCCTCTTGTTTGTTGATTTGTTATGTGAAGGACGTTCAGCCTATATAGAGTACTTGGGAACATTTTTCTTTGCTTGCAAAACATTATATGTGGTGGGGAGGTCATCTGAGTCTCAGAGTATTGTTCCCACCACCCAAATCTTTATAAATGAAGGATTAGTGAATTACTAGTTGCCACACAAATACCCTTATTTATTTTTGCTCTGGGGCAAGGAAGAGATTGTTTCCCAAAGGTTGGTGGAGAAGGAATCTTGAATTCCCCTTAATGTCAAGGGCTAAGAAGAGAGCTTTGTGGGGTTTCCCCAAAACCCATATAAATTGGAAACATACATTCATGAGCACATTCATCGTTCAGGTGGTGTTTGCATTGTATCTAGTTGGAAAAGTTCTCACATTACATTGTAGATATTCTAGGGATATCTTAGATGGGTGTCTAAGGGATACCTTGAGGGGTGGGGAGGTGCAGAACTGCAGCTACTTTACTCAGTACATCACTGATACACACTGAGCTCAGTCCCACCCCGACACAAACCCACCCCGTGCCACTGCCAGGTGAAGTTGAGCCCTTGGGAGCTCCTGAGCTTGGCCTGAGCCCTTGTTGTCCCTGTGCCTGCATGCAAGGAGTGTTGGCAGGTCTGTACTGGAGGCCTTGGTGGGTCCGTTGGGACCTCTACAGATCTACCTTCCTGATACCCATGGGGGTAGCAGGGCAGCCCCCCATCCCAGCCGCTGGCTGGAGCTGCTCCCACCTCTGGCAAGAAGCAGCATCCAGGTGCCAGAGATCTGCGCACCTACAGCCCAGTCCACCTTGCTAAAGAAATCCCAATCAATATTCCCCATTAGAGAGCTACTGAAGTGGAAGCAATTTGGCCATGAGTAGTTGCTGGAGGTCTGATCTTCTTCCTGCTGTGGGCTGCGAAGGCTCTTAGGGTGAAAGATTTACAGCGTTTTGGAGAGACAGGGTTATCCTTCATGAGATGGGAACATTGACAAGCTGGGCCTTTTCATCTTCATTCCACTCCTGAAATCCCTCTTGATTCATTACAGTTTGTCCTTCTCATTGGTGTAATGAAATATAAATGTTTATGTTGATATATAAAGATAGCAGCATTGATTTTCTTTTCTGCAGTAGATTTGATTACTATCAAGCTTCCAAAGCCTTCCTGAGGTCTTTTTTTATTTTATTGCGACACCTTTTCAAACTCACAGCTTTTTCCTAATTGTATTTTCTGCTGAGAGAAGCATGTGGAGGAATTTGAAAAGGATGCAGGTGAGGTCTCAGAGGGGCTGTTTCAATGCATTAAAATGTTGAGACGCTCTGATTTTACAAAGACGGTACTCCGCAAATTACATATTTGCAAAAACTTGAGATGAAATTATAAATATAACACTGCAAGCAAAGTTCCTTCACATTTATTACTACTTCCTCTAGATTTTCATCTCATATCAGATCCCTGGGGTTTTGGAGGTTTGCTGGTACTTTGACACTATTTGTATTCCTGTTTCAGTGTATGATGCCTTCAATAAGCTTATAGGAATGGATGAGTAGATATGGGTAAAATGTACAGGTGCCTTAAACATGCTCAAAACCAGAGCCAGCTTTAACATTTAGACAACATATTTGTCCCTCTGTGTTAAATGTGCACTAGTCTCAAACCTGAAGAAGAAACTGAAGCATTTGATACCTACAGCTCAATCCTGCACCTCAGTCTAACTGAGGTCCCTTTTACATGCCCTGTTCTGGACTGGAGAATGAGGAAAAAAGCAGAGACTGAGGCTGTACTAGCGCAATATTTAAAACCCTAAAGATGCAGAAAGCACTGGAAACCTTGACAGTGCTCGTGCTGTTCCAGAGGCTGTTGGGACAATCTCTTGCACAGCCGGTCTGTTCCAGGAGCTAAGCTGGTCCCACAGCAAACACTTCCTTGTTAAGCTGCTTAGACTTATTGATTTACTTAGACAGAATGTTAATTATTATAGAACCCATGAAAAGGCTTGTTGTTTTCTTTTTGTTTAACAAACAGCATTCTCCAATTAATCTTGGCTTCGTTATGAATGCAGGAAAGATTCTTTGTAACTACCAAAGAAATTGATTTTTTTTTCAGGTTTCAATGTGTTTATGCTCAGCACAACTTCACCATGTCCTTGTTTGCTAAAAAAAAGGGATATAGATGAAGCTGGAGCAGGCTTTTCCCTAGAAGTGTTCACTTAGAGGTGTAAGCATTGGTTTCCCAACCATGCCTGGAACAGTGTGTTTGAATAAGGGTGGATTCAAAATGTTTAAAGAAAGTAAATTAAATTCAGCTGTTTACTCAGTGAGCTTTCTGGAAAGATCCTGGCTGACCCTTCCCAATCTGGCAGTACAAGAATAGTAAATGTGCATAGCCATGGGACTGAAGGCCAAACGTCTCTCTTGGGTTTCTTCTAATTCTTACATGGCCCTGCACTAGGAATTTCAGGTTTCTGTAACCAAGTTTCTCCTCTGATCCTTTTCTTTTCCAACAGCCATGCGCTGGAAATGCAATCTCAGCAAGGAAGCAGAATTTTCAGAACATTTCCATTCAAAGGAATTTTTTTTTCCCCTCACAAAAAACTGTGTACTTTATTGCTTATCTTTCTGTGAAAGGGCTAATCTTTGGGCAATTCCTGACTCAAAAATTTAAAAGCAGCATTTCAAAATTGTCTAAAATTTTACCATAAGATTTTCAGATCAGGTAAAAATGCTTCAAAGGCTAAATGAATGACTGATGCTCGTATACTGGGAACACAAACCAAGCTTTTCTTCAGACAGTGGCTCACTTTGCCTTTCAGATTCTTGACCTAGTCTGTTCCATGAATTCAGTCCCTTTTTCTTTGTTATTTCCCTCTACCAGCTGATTCCCTAGTTGAGGTCCCAGCTGGGGAGAGGGCTGCTGACAAGCACCCTGTTCCTCCAAGGCAATCATCTTCTGGCTGGGATGCAGCACTGTGAGCCATCTCATGGGGTTATAGGCTGAAGCCATCCAATCCTGCCATAATAAATGAAGAAATACAGGTGGCCCCAGAATCCAGTGGCCCCACTGGCCCTGTGGCTAGTGTACTTTTGGGATGTAGCAGGCCTGGAGTAAAGCCTCTTTGGATCTCCTGCCAAGGAGCCCAAAACCAAGACTATATAACATTTTGAGGTGTTAATCTTAAGCCCCATGACCCTAACAGAGCTGCTCTGTTTAGCACAAATGAATTTTGGAGCAGGGACTTGAACATCTCAATGCCATGTGCAATTGCCATGGACTGGGAGGCCAGTTCCTTGCTCCTTCATTCAGTTAATGAATATATTGAGTATGATTCCTCAACGAACATATGTCCACAGTCACAGTTGTTCAGATATAAGAAACACAAGGAAGCAACATGACCCTGACTGTTCCCATGTGCCCTGTGAATTCCTCGGCTGTGGAGCAAAAGCAGCACACCAAGCTGGAGCTGAAGCTGCAGCTTGCAGAAAGCCAGGCACCAAGTCCACAAGCTGTAAATCTCATGGGCTGCAAGCCTGAGGGGAACTCCAAGCAGCTCATGGCCACCAGGATATCAGCAGTGGCACGCATACCTGCAGGCAGAAATTTTAGTACTTCTGGGATTTTAGTGAGATAGACAGTGCTGTTTCCTGGATATTCACACCCCCAAGATACACTGGAGGAGGTGACAATTTAATATTTCCACAATGACAGACAATTACCTGCACGCCTTCACCAATCTAACCCTAAGCAAATGCACACATCTTCACTTCGTATTTCTCCTCAGTCTCCTCCAAGGATGCATCTGAATCCTAGATGAAAACTCATTCATCATTAAACACTTTGTTAGCTGGATGAGCCTGAGGGGGTGCTCATAATTGCAGTATTGTTAGGGCTGCTTTTCATTTAAAATCATTCTGTTAAAGACGCTTTCACATACAGAGTCCTGTAATTTTCCTAGTAGTGGGCTGGGGGTAAACTCCTTGATAAGCTGACAGATGTCTTTTTCTATAAAGTCAATTACTGTAGAAAATCCACTAATACAAAGGGCATAAAGCAATTATTTGGAATTGATTTCTTATAAGCTTATGAACAGACATTTGGGCAAGTTCAAGTTTGCTGAGAGAGTTTATAATAATAGCTGTCACATTTTGCATTAGCTTTCATCCCAGGAGACTTCAAAGCACTTTACAAATCCTTAACTTGCATCTCTAAAGAGATGCCCACTTGCCTTTTGCTTGGCAAATCTGCATTTTCCCCCCCTTTCACTGCGGCCTTCCAGCACAATCCTTCACCAGCCTTCAAACCACTGCTGCAAAATGAGCAAAAATGCATGCTTTTTCTGCAGGGTAGTGGGAGAAGAGACACCATGACGACCTGCAGAGGTGCAAAACAACATGGAAGAAGTCCCTTTAGACCAAGGTCAGCTCTTAGGATGAGTCTCCACTGCCCTGACTTACCCCTCTTGAAGTCAGATGCTGATTCAACCAGTCACCTTAGCTGAAGCCCTTTGAAAAAATAAATTGGGATGCCAGAGGAGGGGATTGATCTTATTTGTTTGCCTAAAATAAGGGAGACAACCGGCTGCCACAGGGTGCCTACTTCTCTCCATGGATTTTAAAGGAACCTATGGGTGAAGAATGTGGATGTAGATTTGCAGTTTTTCACTGTCTGAGGCTAAAGGGCTCCTCCCCAATATGCCATGGAAGTCCCAGCAATTGATTCAGAGCTATGGGCACTTTGGATTTTAGTAGTAAAAAGCAAGTGGTGATGATAACAGCAATAACAGCGATGATAATGAGCCGTGAATGTTTTCAGGAGGATGCAGATGCCCGCCAGAGAACCAGGGAGGAAGGAAGAAAAAGGGCGACAGCCAAGTATGAACCACAGTTCAGTGGCACTGACGGATAAAAATATGGCTCAGTCTTAGTGGCTCGTTAATGGCTCTTGGTCTGTTTACGAGAAACTTTATGTGATCATTTTGCAAAGCTCTGGAGATATCCAAAGGCAAAACCTTCACAAGGAAATGGGAATGACCTACTGCAAGAGGCTTTAACAAAGCTGTCGCTGTTATTACTGGCCTTTCCTGGCCAACACAACCAATAGGTGGGAGAGATTTTATTAAAAATCTAAATAAAGCTGAGGGTCTGTAGTAAAACTGAGGCATGTATTCCCCATACAATAAATAAATTCTGCATGACTGTAAGGGACAAGAAGGATTCATGTTTTTATTTATTTGTTCATCTGACTCTAAGATGAGCTTCATATTAGTGTACAGACCAGGCAGAGCGGCGTGAGCATGGACGGCACCGTGCTGAAATAAATCCATTTTTCATCTAATACCCCCTATATCTGGCATCCTGGTCTAGTTTGGTTTTGTTTTGGGGTTTTTTGCCTCAGTTCATACCATTTGAAGAACAGTTTTCACTTTCTAAGTAGGCCAGATAATAACAACTAATAGACTAGATAATTGCACCATCAAGCCTGCCACCTTGTAAGAATGAGGATGTACTACTTTAATATGTAAAAACTTTCAAAATTGTTTCAGACATATGGGGGCTTTATAATATTTACTGTGCAGCCCCTCAGAAGCCAGCCAGATGAAGTGCCAGGCTTAACTGAAGTTATTGTCATCGTGCCACTGTTTTTAAAAGGACCTGAGAAAATAGGCATTATAAAGAAATATTGACAGATTAAATAGATTCTATGATGGGAACTGGGAAATTGCTCAATTAAAGCATGTGTGTATTACAACATTAAACAATTATTAAATTAACAGATGGCAGAGACTTCTCTGAGCTCTGAAAATGGATCCTAGCAGCACACAAATGATAAAGGGAAAATCATTATGATAATGCAGGCATTAATCTGAATACCCCTCTCAATCACTGGCACATGGGAATGCAGGAGATGACACTGATGCCTTGATCTTACAGTAGCAATAACAGAGTAGCCCACACGGTGATGAAAAATCTGTGTGTTTCTTCCACTCCCCCAGTTAATAGCAAAATAGTCCCCAAAAGGTGATTTGCCTTGCTCCCCAATTAGCAGCAAATCTGCTAAAGGAAAAATAATGGGGGGAGACAAGTGAACCAAGGCAGGCTAACTCACAAGCGAGGATAATATACCACCTTTTTGCCTGTGATCTCAGAGGCCAGGAGTGCTCACCCGAGACAGAGGAAGCCCAGGGCCACCTCCCTCCTGTCCTGGAGGGGTCCCGGTCATATCTCGCACCCCCCATTTGGTTCGTATTCTGGACCTCCACAACAACCCGCTCCAAAGCATGACATGGAAGCAAGCACTTTGCATCTTTCTTCCGTAAACTGTTCCTCTTGCTTAAGGGATTAAATTTCACTGGAGCAAAGACTGCAATGCTGGTGATCTACCGCATTCTCTACACAGCTCTTAAAATCTGCTAAGCAGCATGATATCCCTGATGAGAGTAGGTGGATTAAAACCTCCTGGAAAGGGGTGGTTGGAAGAGCCCTGTGACAAGCATGACGGGATACGTGTCCCTGCTCTGGACATGGAAGAGATTGAGTATGATTTTTGATCCTCAGCTGATCCTTGTCCCCTCCATGAAAGTGGCTTTTCACTCCTTGCTGCTGGCATTTTTCTCAGCTGCAAAGATTTTTTTTTTTTAGGTCATTATTAAATCCAAGAGCAAAAGCTTGAGAAAGGCTCATTAGCCTGGAGGTAAGAACAGTCGCTTGGGAAGTAGGCTTACTTCAGGGAACAGTTAATTGTTTATACAAAGCTTCACAGTGCTGAAAAAGTGAGATTTACCGTACCGGCATCCAGACTGTCTCCTTGGACTGCCAGTGGTCAGAGCACTTTCCTGGGCAGATGACTGATCCCTTAAATCCCCTCAAGCAGAAAGAAAATTCAGACAACACAAAGTTCTCGAGTAGCTTGTAACCCCAGGCTTCAATTTTCAGCATGAAAAGTTTTGCATGAAACGGAAAACTGCATCAAACAACATGAAGTGTTTAAGATTTGCATTTTGTGGAAGATGGAGAGTGCAATGGTGCTTCAGCTCTACAAAGCTCAACAATTTTTTGAAAAAGTTTTGGTTTGGCCATCACATGGAAAAATAAATCGCTCATTTGCACCATTTTAGCAATTACCCCTTTTTCAGGTTTAATTTATCAAAGTTGGAACTATGGAGTTAAAGCAAATCCAAGATAGCGGTTTCATTATTCTGGACCTCTTACTATCTAATAATTTCCAACACTAAAAAGTACAAGTGAAATTTCCCATTTTTCCAACTTTTTTCATTTCTGGCACAGTCTGGTCTGCCCACAGAGCTCCCCTGGATGGCAACAGGGAACATTTCATTTACCTACAGCAATCATTTTTAAGAATTAAACAGGCAATGAGCAGTTTTGTACCCACACTCTGATGGTCATCAGACATCTCAAAAGTAGCTGGAAAGAAATATTAACCTTCAGAAGTATTTCACACAAGTAACAATAAGAATTCAGATATATTGGAAATGCAGAAGGGAACAGGAACCTGCTACCTGACAGCAAGAACAAACTATCAAAGAAAACTCTTTGACACCATTGTTGAGAGTGGGGCACACCCAAGAAAATAAATAAATGTTAGACTTATATCTTCTGATTTAAAGACAAGCCACAGCTTGGCTTAAAATTCAGAACTGTTTCACTCTCCTAGACAGGGACTGGGGATATATTATCTACGGACAATGATATGGAAAACTAACAAAGACACTTTGGAGATTTAGGAGCCAAAGTCCTGCTTTCAACAGTGACTCAGGCATGCCAAGGACCAGATCCTCAAAGGTATTGTGGCGTTCAGAGATGCAGATAGACTCTGGTTAGTCAGAGGCATAGGAGTCAGGGAAAAGGATCTTTTTTTTAACCCAGATGCAATACAGTACAGATACAGGTCAGAGATTTCAACCTGTGATCTAAGAGCTGTGAATAGGAGAGAGCACCCAAGGGAGCTATGAACCTGTCCAAAGTGGTCCGTAAGAAGTGACTTAGAAAATGACTTTCATCCATGCCCAGCACAATCCACAGCACTGACTTCCAAAGTGTTTGCATGTCTATCCAAAGCAAAAGCAGAATCCACAGGTTGAAGATGTTTGAAAGCTTCTGGTCCAGCCCATTTGGAAGACTAATATTGCAGCAAGAAGGGTAAAACAACTGTAATGATCCTACTCTCTAAAGAAATCATTTATGCTTACAGAGAAAGTAAAAACTGAATTGGGCATTATGAAAAATTCTCTGTGTAGCTGCAACTATAACCTGGATAATTCATTTAGGCTAAATATATGGTTGTAATTGAAAATCCAAATGAGGTATGCATATGCATTGATCCATATGATTTAAATCAAGCTATAAAACATCAACATTATCCAGCAAAAGCTGCTGAAGAAATGGCAGCCAAGCAGAATATGAAATTCCAGGGAGACTGTTGCACTGGCTGGGAGGAGGACTTAATTGATTTTGACAAAGAAACCTATTTGCTGTTTAATTGATTCCTACTCTAAATTCACAGGGCTTTCAGATCTAGCAGAGAGAAGCAGCAGAATAGTGATTACCCATAGCAAATTACAGCTGGCCAGGTCCAGAATACTTCAGGCCCTGGTTATTCTCTATTTACCAAATTACTACTGTGGATTTTCAGAGAAATACTAAAATCTATTCATATACACACATGAATCTCTCAAAGAGTTACAAGATGATTGAAAGAGCTATTCAGACCACCTGAAAGACCTTGTGAGAAGCAATGAGGACCCTCACTTTATTCCAGAAGTATTCACGCTCTTTGCACCTCCTTTAGGTTAGCAGGAGCTGTATTTGCTGGGTTGCAAGGAGGGAGTCGGGGGTCACGAATTGCATCAGTGCTGTAAAGTCAACTTGGGAGTCCCATGAAAGCAGTGGATGACCCTTCCCAGCTTTGGCAGAGGTCTGTGCCATGCTTCTCCAGCTCCTACCCCTACCAGACTGACCTCCAGTCCATCTTCCCTGCTCCTGGAGAGAAACCATTCACCAGCCTCGTGAGTCCCAGGAGCGGCACCATGTCTGGGTGCAGCCATGTTGCACCAGAGCCTACAGGGGTGCTACATTTATCCTGTCTCTGATGCCTTCCAAGGGACTTCAGATATCACTGTGAAGCCTTTACCTTCATGTCAGGGCATGGGTGAGACTGATTTTCTCCCCGTCTTAAAACAGAAAAGCAACCCCTGCAAGTCAGGCACTCCCTCATGTATGCGCCCTTTTAGACTGCGGTGGTGGGGAGTTGCACAACAAAGTTGGTGGAAATAGGAAACAGACCTCAGAAATTGTTTGAGTGGGGAAAGTCACTGAACCACCCACATGCTGCTGCAAGCATTTATGAAGCAACACCCTGGCGTGACGTGGAAATTGCTCAGTGTAGGACCATGCTTTTTTCTTGCTGCTCCACAACCACTCTCTACCAAGCTGACAGGGATACACGTACGGGCACCAACTGCTGCAGGCTGGCCAGCAAAGCTCACACAGCCCCTTTCAGGAGGGCTCATTTGCTGGGGCCGTGCCTATTCCAGGAGCAGTTGCTCTGGGAGAAAGGAGGGTGGTCGATCCATCCTCCTGAAGCCAGCACTGGAAGCACAAACGAGCGCCCAGAAGGCCTCGTCTCACTGTTGTTTAAGCCACTGTTTCCCCAGTGCCTCCCTAACAATGACCGATGGACTCGTGGCAAAGATTTTTCAATTTGAAAAATCCATTCTCATTTCAGAAATCATCTTCCTCTGAGCTCACCCATTTGTCATACATTGCAAGGCAGAGACGGGGCTGCAGTCGGCACTGCTGGCATGCTCCTTTTCGATGGGGAAGCAAAGGTCTGTGGAAAGCTAGCATAGAAAGCATGGCAATTAAAGCCTCAACAAAGAATAATAAATCATTGACTTTGTCTCAAAATAACTGAAGAAAGGATGCTTGAAAGTGCTAAGAGGGAGGCTGGCCCTAAGAAAATATTACCACGATTATCAATACTTTCGGGCAGGTCTTATTCTTTCAGGGTTTAGACACTTCTTCCACCCCTCGTTCCGAGAGGCACCTTGCACGGAGGCCGCCTGGGAGCAGAGGCACATGAAGATGTCCAGATGCGTGGCTCCATGCTGAGGCCACCCTTGCAGATGCTGCAGAGGCAGAAATAGCAGAGTACCACAGCTTGAAGACCTGACCTCAAACCTCTGTCCAGGGGTAGGGCTTTTCCAGAAGCCAGAAAAGTTTTCTGTAGCCCCTGGGAAACATTGAAACCTCCTCCAGCTCTGCCAGTTGTGGGAACATAGATGAAAAAATGACAACTATCCAGATTGCCCTTTTGCAAGCTCTCCCCTAATTAAAAGCTGGATGCTGAGAAATCACTTGTCCTCATCACAGCTGTGGCCCGAGGGACCGCATTAGGTGGCTGAACGCTTTGGTGCATCCTCTCAGGAAGACATTCACAGCCCTGGAGGCTCCCCTTGAATTTTTTTTCCCCACAGATAAGACCACTGGGGGCGCCTAAGGAGAAAGGGAGCCTCCAGTCCAATTCAAGCAGAGAAGCAGCCTGAGAATTTCCTTCCTGCTTCCAGGAGAACAGCTTCCCGAATCAAACAGTCTGCAATCAAATGAGAAAGAGCAAAGAGAAACATGGCTTTTCGGCAAGTTTCACCAAGGTGCGTTTCCAGCAGTATTCTTTACAGATTTCAGAGAAAGCAGAATGGAAAAAAACCAATTGTTAGAACTGTTTTCTTGCAGAAATACTGACCTCTGGATGTCATTGTAAGAGCTTCCCAAGGAAAGGGGCTCAGAGAGATCCAGCTACATGAGAAGGGGGGAAGGCTGAACCCCTCTAGCTCTCTGCAGTGCCTGCCCACAGCCATCAAATAGGGAGCCACATGGAGGACCAGATAACACCAGCTAGGACACCTAACGCCAGGAACTAGCTTGTGAGCAGTGGATTGTACCCAAAATGAGAAGTACAGGGGAAAAAAGATAGACAAGACCTGCACTGTGTACACCAGCCTGCTCCCACCAGGTTTACTGGTGCATGTGATTCTCAGCCCCCTCCAGCAGCCCTGCAGTGCGGATAAGCACCCCAGCACCTTGCATGCCACCCTCTATGGGGGTGCTGGCCCCCATTCCCAGGGAGCAGGAGCAGCACCACAAGGAGGTGGTGGCAGGTCCTTCTGCCGCGGGCAGCAGCTGCAGCATCTCCACTCCCAGCCAGAGCAGAGTCCCCAGCAACCCCCATACAGGGAGGAGGGTCTCCCCAGCCAGTAAATGTCCATGGCATCTCTGCCTTTTGCATTTTCCTCCATCCATAAGGAGCTCTCTTCTCTGAGCTCCCTTAAGCATACTGGCTCCTCCCAGTCATTACCTGCCAGCAGGCTCCTGGAGCTTAACCTCTAATTAGGGTGAAAAAACAAATGAGGAGATTTTCCGTAACTGCTGCCTAGCACCTCCTGAAATCATGGAGAAGTTGCAGCAATTGGTCTCCCTGCAAAGCCAGGAGTCGCTACCAAAATGAGTGGTTTCATTTTGCTGCTCAGGTGTCTCCTGCCTCCCTCCTGAAAATGTCCAAACAGAGGGATGACAAAAAAAAACAACCACAAACACACACACCTCTCTGGTTTTTCTCCAAATTGAGGTGTGTTCCAGTGAGGTGACACTAAAAGTTTCTGTACTGCATGCACATCTGATAAAACAGGCAGCAAGGCTCCCCTGGGAACCGGGGATTTTCTCTCTGGATCTGCCACACATGTTTTCCCACATAAAATCCACAGGCCATGATAAAATAAATTAGGGCTTTTCAGTTTTTCCTGAGCAGGTGGATTCTGCAGGATAAGGAAGAAATGCCTAGGCAGGCTATTAGCAAATCCAGCTCATCCTGACAAGTGAGTCCCCCTCCATCCATCACAGCAATCTTCCTTCTCGCCCAGGACCCTCACTGCCTCTTTCCACCCCACAAACCTGGCCATCAAGTCCTCTCCTTGGACAAAAAGATCATCCTATGCAAAGGTGGACAGATGGGATGAGAGGGCTTGGGCTGACCTACTTCAAGGGTCAGAGAGGGGAAGCCATCCTGTGGTCCTGCAAGGCTTCCTCTACCACCACTTTGCCAGGCACAAGGAACACATCTTCTCCATGTGACAGCAGCAGCAGGGACCTGGTTAAACCCAGACACCCAAGTCATGAGTTATTGGGGGGGGGTGGGTGTGTGGTCACCTGCTGGGTCTTCCATTCCCAGCTCACCAGAACTGTGTGCCTTCTCCCTCCAAGTTCATATTTACTTCACTCCAGTCAGGGCTTCTATTCTTTGACCTAACTATCCATGCCTGGAGACCCTCCAGTAAATGTAAGGTTGTTATATACCACTCATCCTTCAAAGCCTCACCAATCCCACAGGAGAATACCATTTCACATGCTGATCCTGCTGTGTTCAAACACTGCATTATAGATTACCCAACAGCAGGTTTTCTCTGGGCCTAGTTATGGGGCCAGTCCTCCCCCTGCAGGGAGCAGGGGCACCTTTAGCCAGATCACAGCCCTGTCCAACCTGGCCTTGAACATTTCCAGGGATGGGGCCTCCACCACCTCTCTGGACAACCCATGCCAGTGTTTCACCACCCTCATAGTAAAGAATTTCCTCCTGAACATGAGAAAGTGCAACTGGAAACAATATCACTGCCTGCAGGCTCCCAAGCTGCACCCAGGTTCATACCTGCTGGTTTCCCCAGCCCCTCTCACAGAAGGCAGAGCTGATTCAGCCAACTCCTCTCCCTAGCAGAGATGTTGCTGCAGCACTTGAAATGCATGCATTTTGTTTTGTTTTTTTTTTTTTTTTTTTTTTTTCTGCAGGAAGAACAACCAGTCTGGAACAACATTTCCTTTATTGCTCTCTAGCTTCTGATATTGTAACTGCAACTGAGTCTTTAAAGTCCTGCCATTCCCCTAAAGGCAACAGAACAAAGACATTTCAAAGAGGAGCAGAATGCTCACAAGAAGCATCAAAGTTTCAGGCACCAGGTTTCCAAATTTTGTGTCTGTTACCTGAAGGCAGCACTCAGACTGCTCAGGGATGCTAACATCAATGCGGGGCTGTGGTTTGCTGAAGCTTTGGGGAACCACAGAAGAAGGGATGCTGTTATAGAATCAGATCCCACTATTCCCTGCACCTAAAAGCAGTTAAACCTTTAAGACAATTACTTACAGTAACTTCCAAAAAGAGCAGTCCTCACAGGGCTGTGGTAGTTGATTGCTTACAAACAGGTTTAATGGATTTCCTCCTACACCCCACCAGTGTTTTACTGCTTTTCCCAGTAGCAGTACCTCATGGACAGTCACAAGGTGTGAGGATTTTGCAATCTGGCAGTGAAGCAGAAAACCCAAATAAATCATATATTGGAGTTTGCTTTCTCTGCCCTGATTTTTTTTTTTCCCCCCACATAAATGCTCTGGTGAATGGGTTTCTAATAGGAAAATAGAAACAACCAGCTCAACCACAGGAGACTGAAACCACCCTCCTGGGGCATCTGCCCTTCACCACCTCTGTTCGGTAGAGTTTGCTCCAGTCCCTGTTTTGAGCCAAACTCTTCACAGCAATATTGACAACAGGAAGGTTGAAAAACCCTGAGCCAGGACCTGGAGAACCACCAGACCCGAAAGTAATACGTGTTGCCTGGAAAGGGCTCTCCCCTTCTTCTACGCTGTTTCATTCTACAGCTTTTAAACATGAGATGCAGAAGTGTACCCAGTTTTCTTACCTGTGGTTGAGATTCTCCAGTTGTGACTAAATCAGAGTCAGAATAAAGAAAGCCCCTGAAATCCTGAGTTTTGCAATATAATAATGTGTTTAGCCTCACATAGGAATTTGAAGAAAGTAAAACAGAAAGTGTAGAGGTCAAAGATTGCATTGAAAGCCTGGGTTGTTTTTTTTTTTTTAATGGACTACATTGCTTATTCTTGTTTCCAGGTTTAAATTGCAAATGACACAAAAATAAGGTCCCTTGCTTCTTCAGCTCAGCCTCCACAGCCTGTGCCTGGAGCAGGTGAGCAGTACTCTGTAAACATGAGATAAGCCCCACACCTGCTCCAATATGGCTTTAATGATGATACAGATCTGCTGCGCAGAAAGTGAAATTTTTGTAATTTGTCAGCCAGTGCAGACCCTGGAGGAGGCACAACCCTACCCCAGCATAGCGTAAGGAACACATATGTGAGGACGTCCACACAAATATGCAGCCCCTCAGTTCCTGAATGTCATCTTGTCCTCTCATTTCCACAGGGAAGCTAACAGACTTCTAGTTCATCTCCTGCACACAAGCCCATTTGCCTGCTCATACCACCACTGCCTTTCATCTGGGAACTGCTCTGTCAACACCAGTTGTACCTGTGCATTTTACTGTGTTTTCACCTGTACTCATCAGGTTGTACTACTTGAACTACTCTGCCAGAGACAAAGCCCAAGAGGTCCTCTTCTCCTTAACCCAGTTCTGCCCAGCACCAAACAGCCATCCCTGGAGAATGACCAGGGAGCACTGGCAACGAAGAGAGCTCAGAAATGCTCAGGACCACTGAAAAGCTGGTCTTCCCTGCTTTACAGCCACTCCTCCAGTGGCTGGCCCATCAATGAAGTGTAAGAGCCTTCATGTGGTCTGCAGCTGAGGCTCCTTTGCCTTCCTTGGCACCATGGTTCAGCCTTGCTATGAGAACAAGGGGATCCAGACCAGGGCACACCAGCAGGGGGCAACCACAGCATCACATAGACACTGTGTCATGCCCTGAGCTGCTGAGGATCAACGGGAGGCGACAGAGCAAGACACATGTGACAGGAGACATAACAAGCAAAACAATATTTCAAAGCCCTGAAGTTGCTTTTCTCTATTCCACAAAATGGCAGGTGTTTCCAATCAGTTTCTTACAGGGTAAAGACTGCACTTGGTTTGTAATTTGTTTGGAAAACCTTGTATTTTCAGCTATAATTACCCCATCAAGGCAGCTAAATGGAGATGACATTTAAAGTGACCTTCAGCTTACAGCTGCAATAACCATCCCACAGGAGAGGAGAGGCAGGGAGGGGAGGCGGCACACCACTCCCCAGGCAAGAGGTGCCCATGAACACACCAGCCAGATGTTTCTCCAAAATCAGCCAGTGCAGGCAGAGTGGTGTTTTAGCGAGGACAGCATGCACAAAACCACACCATGTGATTTCTCTGCTAGGAGAAAGGGCCACTGGAAGATAAAGGCAGTTGACATTTCCTCAAATGGGAGAGCTCAGGACAACTTTCATCCTAGGGATAACTGTTCCTGCAAAACTAAGGTGTGTGGTGATACCACCTTGTAGCATGCTCCATGCAAGAGCAGTTATATGCAGTGTATATCTCCCAGAGACCCTTCTGCAAAGGAATATGTTTTTCTCCAACATTTACTTGGCAAAGGGCAGAGATTATTTTGCCTTGCACCGAGACACCCAGTGAGACAACTTGATAAGGGACACACACACAGTGCCCTTAAATAAAGGACCCTCCATCTGGTTCCTGTCCTCTAGCCTTCCCACCTTGTTCAAGTCCTGCCCCAACTGAATCCCTCTCTGTACAGCACTCCCTGCTTTCCTTGGTTTCCCCCCCCCTTAATTAATTCAAATCCACCATTTTTCCATCCTGCCTCTCACCTGCTCTCTCATTGACCCCAGCCCTCCCAGTGTCTCCAGCTCTCTCCCACCACTCTCATGCTTTCCCCTTCCACCTCTCCCCAGCCTTCACCTCAAACTCCTCTGCGCCCCTCCCTTACCTGCTGTTTCTTGCCCTCACTTAGCTTTCCCAGGTAATTGCCTTTAGTAACTCCCACGCCACCATGCCCTCCCCTCCAGGGAGGTAGGACAGGACACGTTGGAGGGTACATGGGGAGAAATGGGCAGGAATATGACTGTCTGCCAGCCTGCGCTAAGCTCCCATGAGTTTATGAAGCAAGCTTAGCACAAACAGACAAAAAGAAAATATCAGTACTGAGGATGGCATACAATCCAACATGCCAGCATTTGGCTTGTTAATTATCCTCCAGATCACCTCCCCTCCAAATCCACTGCTGGAGAACCTCAAGCCATTGCTGAATTCAAATAAATATGAGTATCGGGGGGAGACCAGGAAGTCAATACTGGAAACTAACTGCTTCTGCAAATGGATTTTCATTACCACGGGGCAGGCGCCTGAGTCCAGAAAGCGCCACAACAAGGGTAATTATTTGCTGGCAGTGCTCTGTATTCACAGAAGGTACTTTGCCTTGTTTGCAGCAGTAAAGGCAGCTGAGCTATCGATCAGGTCAGATGCCTGTCACTCCTGGAGGCATCAGGAGTTTTAACAAGCCACGCAAAGAACATATTGGAATTGTCACAAGTTCACGCTTGGTTTGTAAGGCAATTTGAAGCAGATTTATTGACCCCCTTCCCTCTTCTGCCATCTGCAGGGTACAGAGGGAATGAAAGCTGTCCAGCAAAGTGTTTTGCCAGGACCTGCCAGAAAAGGCCCCTGGTCAGAACCTCTGGCAGACAGAAGAGTTCAATGCTGACATCAGCAAAGATTTTTAGCTGGAAAAGCATCAGTGTGCTTCAACTGGGAGTAGAGGTCACTGCAGAGTGCTGCTACTAAAAGCACTTATGTTCTTCAGCAGACAAACATATATTCTCAGGGGCTCCTAAGCCCATGCTGGTCTCACCTGATCATTTCAGGTTGGCATGATCCAACTCAGAGCCCAGTGAAGTCCCTCCAGGTTTCTCCCCCATGCACTCAAGCACTTGGTTTCCTCTACTGCAAGGAAAGGAAATGCAATAAGAAAGAGGTGTTTGGTAGGGAGAGTTACAATAGGAAAGCACAGGGCCAAGTGCTAGCCAGCACCCACCTACCCACAGGAGTAAGATCTAGCAGAGTAGGTCCCACTATCTGATTCTGCTCCCACACTGGCCAGTCACAGCACCCTCAGTTTTTAGCACTAAAGGCAGAATCTTCATCTCATTTTCACTAGGAGTTAATTCAAATAAGCTTTGAAGGTCTTAATTCCCCAACCACAGGGATTTAAGGTCCTAGAATTGGAACCCAGACAGCTCACACCTGAGCAGGGCCCCAAGCAGCCCTTCAGGGAGGTCACAAATTTTTTATAAGCATAGTGTTATTTTACAGCAGGCAATAGCACAGCTTTTGTGGAAGGGGCGGCAGTGTCCAAGTGTATCAAGAAACATGAAAGCAAAAAGGGGAAACTAAGCTCCTTGCAAGCAAATAGAGAGCTTTTGTCTTTCAACACTTGCTGAGAACTTCTGGTTTGCTATCGATTGCCTTCACAACAAAGCTGCTTGGGAAACCCTCCTTAAGTGGTTACACTCGCCAGTTAGAGGTTGTAGTAACACATGGGCTAATACCTTCTAACTCAACTCATGAAAAATTACAAACTCTGATGCCTAAGGTAGACTTCGCCCAGTGCCAGCACGTTCCCTGACCCAGAAGTCCAGCATTTGAACAGCAGGAACTGAATAATGAAAGGCAGAAGTACCCAAACATGAGAATTAAATAATTAAAATGTTAAGCCAACTGACAGAGGGAGAGATGAGGTAGCATCTACCAAGAGGGAAACAAGGAGCAAGTGCCCCATGATTGCATTTAAAATTCAAATCAGTCTATAACTGAGCTATCACATGTGACCACAGCATAAACAGGGAGGAACAGGAGTAGGGGAGGGTAAGATATAATCACTGGGGCTATAATTGTCAGAATCAAGGAAGACTACATCATTCCCAAGGGCTACTGAGAGCCAGAAGAGACACCTCAAAACATGTCTTCCCTGCCAAGGTGTTTGTCTAGGGTTGCCGCATTACCAATGCATTTCTTAGTCTATCTAAAATGACTTAAAAATAAGCATGGATAGTCAGGAAAACAGGCCTGACTAAAATGGAGAACAACCTGGATACCCTCCCAGAGCTCAGATGAGTTTCCATCTTAGCCATTGCAGAAAGCCAGTCCATTTGTCATCCCTAGCTTCCTTCCACCTTTATCCTCCCACTGTCTCTGCAACACATGAGACCAGAAGAGGAAGGGCAAGTAAGAAGAATGTCAAACTACACCTCATCACAGCTAGTCTTGGCAAGAGTTTTGCCCTTCTTGCTTCCCCAAGTCTTTGGAGGTTAAGCAAGAGGTAAAACACACAGAGGCTTCCACTCAGCATCCTCTTCTCAAGTGGAGCTTTAGGACCTGCCATAAGGTGGTTATTTTAGCCTGTTGTACTCTATGGGGACCATAGCAGCAGCAGACCCACAAAAGCCTTGCAGGCACTGGGCTGACCTGCACCAGCTCCAGCACAGAGATCCAGGGAGACCCCAGGCACAGGCAGAATTTAAGTTCCCAGCCATGACTACAGAGGGGCCCCATGGGCTGTGTACCAGGCCTCCGAGGTAAGAGCAGCCAGTAGTGTTTGCAGGAAACATTTAATCAACAAGCAAGAACATGCCCCAGTGATTCATAGGCAGCAGCATAATTTGCTAGGGTAAGCACTGTATTAATATAGATCAAATGTGCTTGATACTGATTTGTCAGTTCAGCACAGGAACATCTGGCTGTTTTGTAAAAAGCATCTTTAACCAGGCAAGTTTAAAACCAAGATTCAAGCACTCCTAGACAGCAAGGTGCAGCTTTGCTATTTAGAAGGTAAGATACAGCATATCTCCTACCAAGCAGCAGGACCAGCTCCAGTACTGCTTGCAGCACCCTACCAGTTCAGCTATAATTACATTACGCAGACCAGCTCTGCCTCTTCTTAAGCTCTTTGCCAGAGAGAAATTGCTTGGCAGTAATCAAAGAGCATGTAGTAGAGAGATGACCCCTGCAATTTCTCTCTCAGATCTCAGCTGGCAACTTAGATTAGTTTATTATTTTGCCTTCAACACAAACTAGTTGCTACATGAGGAACAGAGCTTGGACAGTTGTCCAGCAGCCTTGCTGACATGCTGAGCTCAGTGAAGTTGGATACAAAGCTTTACCACATCAGGGGTTGTGTTGCATCAATGGAATAACTGATACCAAAACCCAAGGACCACATGGTCCTGCCACAGTACAGCACCAAGCCATTACACGCAGTCATGTAGGATTACAAGTGTTGTTGGAACACCATTCATTTCTATTTAAGAGATTGGGAAGTTCCACCTCTTCACTTCTATACTCACTCTCCCCAGGAAAACCCTCTCCCCAGTCTCCATTTCTGACCTCCAGGAAACAGTTTAACTATCTTCTAAAAAAAAATTTGAGTCTAGAAGTAGTACTCATGTTGGGAGCAGATTCCACTTCCTTCCATGAAGGCAAAAGGACAAGAAGCAAGGAGCAGAGTTTTTTCATTTAGAAGCTCAAGAGGCATTTGGTCTATTAGCCTCAGCTATGTCATTGTTGGGCAAGTCTCAAAGTACTGGGCTGTTCCAGAGTCAGACAGGGCAGCTGAAGGGCTTTTAGCTCAACTGAAACATCTCCTGGTCAGGTAAGGTTGGTGCTGGCAGCAAGTATCTGTCACCTACACCCTAACAACTCTCCATCAGAGAGTCCACATCTCTCCCAGGCAGCCATTCCTGCAGCCCACTACCCCACCATGGACCGCAAAGTCTTCACCAGGTACCAGAAGACAACTACAGGAGAATTAGGCCAAGGATGACTAATGACAAGGGATGTCAGGACCCTGACAGCTCCTTACAATGTCTCCAAGCATGGGAAATTGCCAGGAGGGCACATAGATGCCTCCAGGTTTAGAAGAGAGAAGGAATTACAAGTTGGTACTTCCTAAGACAGTACCAGAGCTTACCAGCTTCAATCCTTATTGTACCACTGAGGGCTCACCAGTTCTTGCATCCTTGACTACACTGTCCCACATCAAAGACAAGGTAGGAAGATTACAGTTCACATGTACTGAGCAATACTCTTGGAGAGACTGCAGGAGTAAGAAGAGACAATAGGTAGTTTTGCATGCAGTAGTTTTATTTTAAGCAGTTATGACCTAGTACAAGCAGCTTCTAGGAAGAGAATTCTTTACATCATATACTAGCTTAGGGTTTAAAGACCAAACAGCCATCATTGAATACTCACAGTGCCCAATACACTGATGGAGGATGTACCATGAACAGTTTTCCAGGGAGGTGGGAGCATTGCAGAGCTCAGCCACCATTCCTGAAAGCAGCCACACTACTTAAGAGCAGCCCTGCCACTTCCACCACCTTCCTTAGAAGCTCCTAAAGATTTATTTACCAGTACCCAATAACCATCAGATGTGACAGCTCCACCTTCAGCTGGAGAGTGGAGTTACATAAAGCTAAGACCAAGCCCTCAGAGCCATGGGCTTATCCTGTGCTCATGGCTGTACCCTTTACACAAGGGTGGTGGAAGCTTCATGATGCCCTGTTTCTGCTGCCTTCTCCTGCAAGGGTTGTTCTCCCTTCTGTGAGGTTTCCACCTCCTCCTCCCTGGGAGAGAAGGGTCCCACCAGCCAAGACAGGGGTATGTTGTTCTTCAGGTAGTCCAGCAGCTCCTCCATGTACTCCTGGATCACAGCCAGCCTCCTCTGACTCTGGGTCAAGACACTACTGGACAAGTCCTGGAAGGACTTTGCCACCAAGAAAGAAGCATGAAGCTCCTCTGTGGTGCTAAGAGCTTGTTTCACCTTATCCTGGAGGCTTGAGGGAAGGCCTTGGATGGCAGACACTATTTTACAGCAGGAGATCTGCAGCTGCTGTGTGATACTGCATGCCATGAGCAGGGCCAGAGACTCCATCTCCTGGGAGTAGGCAGGAAGGAGAAGATCAGAGGAGTGAGTTACTTCCAAAAAACGATTAAAATAAAAATTAATGGGATGCCCAGAGCCCTTTTCTTCCATCCCCAGGAGGTACCTCTGGCTCTGCAGAGCTTTCGTCTCCACTCTCTTTGGAAGACTTCCTACTCCAGTCCAGCCACATCTGGTGTAGTTTCTCCTGCCCCTCCTGAAGCTTTTGATTAAATCCTTGCTTAAACACTTCAATCTGTGACAGGGGAAGATCAGAGTGTCAAGACAGAAAAATCTGCTGGTGAGCAGCACAGCTCTTTATCATAGCAGTGAAGTTGAGACCAAGCCAATAATTTGGTTCCCCTCCTGCCAGGAAACTAGTCTCTGCCTACCAGTTCAATGATGCAGTGAAGCTGTGCAAGGGCCTCCTGCATGCCCTGCCAGACCTGCTTCATTCTGTCTGTTGAGTGCAGGTAGGCAAACAGACGAAGCTCATCAGAGAGAGACCCCAGCCGCACAAAGTACCTCCTCTTCTCCTGCTGCTGCTCCACAGACATTATGTCTGCACCCTCCTCAGATGCTGCCAGTTTGGCTGGGGGAAGAGACAGTATCTGCAAACAGCTGACCAGAGATGTTTACCACACAGAACAAGAAAGTATCAGGAGATCTTTGACTAGGAGCCAAGTAGCCTCCAGCACGGTACTTCCCATTAGCCCCATTCCAGAGCAGTGGGATGAGGAATAGGGCTGACCATCCCCAATGCAACAGTTCCCATTACAGAGTCACATACTGTTTCCTTACCTAGTTCCTCATTTCCAATGGGGAGAGAGTTGTCTTCTGTTGTCCCCAGCACAGCTTCTGCTCTGCTTATGGCCATCTGGCCCTCTCTAGAGTCCACAGCCATCCCCACACTGCTGGTCACTGCAGATCTGGCAGCCTCCATGCTGCTCTGAAGAGTGTCCTTAGTGACATCCATCACCTCCATCACTTTGCTGCTCACAGCATCCTTCGCCTCAGCCACTCTGGATGACACCAGGTCTTTTGTGTCAGATATAATCTATGGAAGGAGACTTATGTCAGATAAAGGAATGGGTCATGCAGTACACTACAATTCTGAATTGCACCAAGAGGACAATTAGCACAGTTTCCACTAAGTATTTACTCCTGTAGGAGCTCACACTATGCACCTAGGTGCATGTTTGTTCCTCATGAGAGCCTACTTCACAACCAAGGTTAGAAACCCTGCAAGGACTAGGTCCTTCTGCCAGCAAGGGACAGCACAGCCTTTGATTCTTACCTGGTCCACTGGCTTTTGAAGGAGTGGGAGCTTTTCTCCTAGTTTATCCAAACCCTTGGAGGCATACTCACTTGCCGCAGCAACTGGGAGGGAAAAAAAAAAAAAAAAAGAGAAGTCAAAGCTTTTTTCCTGCAATGTCATCTCAAGTGCTACCTTCCATGAGCATGTTGCTCTGCATGGGTCTAGATGGGAGTCCCCAGCCAGATCACCAGGCCAGGTGTGGTTTTGTAAGCTGAATTTTTAGAGCCTCCTCATAGACCAGTTCACTTTGACAGCAACTAATTTCTACTTGTATGGACATAGTCACATGCATGGGACCCTCTCCTGCAGCTTCTTAATCTCTTGACTAAATAAATGCATAGCCCTCATTTCTGTCCAAGCCACATAACATAGTAACTGACAGGAGGGGGATGCCCACTCTGGACTTAGAGCAAACTCAAGCCTGTCACAGACTTTTTTCCCCAGACACATGCCATTAGGAATATCCCTTCTCTCTCTCCAGGAGTTTAGACCTTCTTTTCAGATGCCACAGTCATGTTCTTTAATGGCCATGGCAAGCAGGACCTTTAGATGTAACAGTCCTCCAAGAGGAGACATCTTCCTGTCATAGCAACTCATTTTAACCAATCTTCCCCCGAGCTTGTAAGAGTCTGACTATAAGCAACTACCACCTGATATTTTGGACCTTGCAAGATCAGCTTTAGGGTAGTCAGAGTCAAGCCCTGGTCCTCAAGGGAGGAACACTCCATCACACTACTTGGACTAGAACTCAGCTTTTTACCCTTCCTTACAAGCCAGGAGTAGTTCTTTTAGTACAGTGATGGAAAGGCACATTAGGAGCCAGACAGTCCCTCACAGGCAGGTGTAAGCCTGCCCTTCCACAGGGACTTACTGTGAGGCTCCAGGGTGGTAAGAACTGGCTGCACACAGCTGGCTGTGGCTTCAGTCACGTTCTTCACTCCTTTCCCTGCTGCATCACAGACAGATCTGATGTAGGGGTGGCTCTCCTTAGTGGAGGCATAAGCTGTAGAAACTATCTCACAGGCAGAGCTGACCAAGTTCAGGTTAGCCACCTGATGTACCACATCCTAGAACAGATTAAAAAATAAGCTATGAAGCCTAAGAACATGACACTGACTTTTCTATACAGTTTTGCTCCAGAACTTCCTCTTACGTTTGCCTGTTCAGGTAACCTGGTCTGGCTGAGGAAGCAAGGCCTGCCCTTCTTGAAGAATTGCTTTAAAATCTGCAACTCAATTGATAAACAAGCCATGGAGCATTGACATGTATGGTTGGTCTACTCCAGCTAGGTCCTTCTCTAGTGCAATGTTACCCAAGGGACAGCTGAACTTGTGAGCAGCCTCAATGCTTCTGGACCTGTATCCAGCTCCAATTCATTTAGTATAGCTATTTAATAAGCCAGCCCTCCAGGAAAAGCTTCACCAGAACAGGATCAGGTTGATTTTAAGCAGACAGACTTTACACTAGTCTGCAAGAAGCAAGCTGCTGGTCACAGGAGTAAAGTGAGTGCAGCAGGTTTCAGGACTGCTGAAAACATGAGAGCCTTTCCACAGAAGCACTGCCTGGAGCAAGCCAGGATCTTGACTTCAGAGTGAGAAGCACATCTCCTAGCCAAGAACCAGGCTATTTTGCTTAGTCTCAGAGGTTACATACAGGAACTTCAGGCTTACTCTTTTGCCTGTGTTGCCACCCACATTTCCAGAGAAGCTGCAGGGCACAGCCTGAGCAGCAGAAACACTCCCCCCATCACAGCAGGGCCACCTCCTTATACCTGCACCCAGGAGCTACAACTCATTACATCTCACATGCAGCACCTACCAGCTGCTCCTCTTCCTTCACCTCCAGGGAGCTCCTGGAAGCTTCCTCTTTGTCAGGCATACTGGACGCCATCACAGCTGAAATGCAAGAAGCACTGTGGTTTAGGAAGCTGGTGAGCCTTCCCTCCAATTTCATTGGGCAGGGAGCTCAAAATATTGCTCTACTGCTGTTAGCACACCCCAACCTGAACTAACCTTCTACTCAAAACCATCCCAGGCTGTATCTAACCTTTCAGGCAGGGCTACAAGCAACCTTATGTTAACTAATTCTATTCTGCAATTAAGTAAGAAACATCTTAACACAAACCAGGAATTCATAGAACAATTACAGCCTTAACATCTACAAATTCCCCCCAAAAATTTGAGAACAATACCTTTTTGTCCTATTGGAGGCAACCAGCAAGAGAGAACCAGGCACCACACCATGCCCCATCATCCCTGCTCTGCCCTTTTATACCAGCTGGGGAAGTGGCATAAGGAGGGACCCTTGGTGACTGACAGCTCTGGGAAGCAGCAGAAAGGAGCCAGTCTCTGTCCTGGCCAATTAGAGGTGGAATGGGGCAGAGATGGGCCCTGCTGTGGCTCGTTAATTACTCAGTAATCAGGCACATACACCTCATCGTGTGTGTGTAGGGGAGCTGCCTTCGGAGGCTAGTGCTGCTGCAAAATGAGAAGCGTTGCTGGCATGGACCATGTGCCCTCTGCGATCTTGCCTCACATCACGCACCATCTGGAAATGGCAGTTAGTTTTGTTTCTCTTTTGGATGGGAAACAATAACTAGAAAAGAAAAGCAAATATAGTGAAACGAATCCAGAGAAGGACTTCACACCTAATGTGGGATTCCTATTGCTTTTACCTGCTAGTGCTTGATGTTTAATGACAGAAGTAGCTGCTCAGCTTCTTCTTAGAAGCACTGGAACTCAAGTTTCTCATCCTGAAGTCCCCAGAGAGCCCTGTCTACCTGCATCTTCCCCAAAGGCCTGCAGGGTGAGCTTCCTGTGTGTAGGATTGATTAGTAGCCAGGTTAGACCTCTTCTGCTTGGGTTCAGCATGTATTTTCAGGGCTGATCTGGCTCGTGTCGTCCAGCTCAGACAACCCACTTTCCTTCAAACACAATTGCACAACAGCCTGCTCATCTTTGCATGCATTTTGGGAGTTGCAGCTTTCATTCATCCCAGTGCTAGGGACACCCAGCAGCCTGGAGGAGGACCAGCCATGGTCCTTCCCCCTCGGCAGAGCTTTGTCTCGTTGCAGAAAGACCCTTCCAATTCACCAGGTCTCAGACCATGCAGGGACCTGCCTGGTGGTAGTGGGCACCATTAGCGGGAAGAGGGAAGCCAGCAGTGACTGGGTCCTGCAAGGACTCTCCCTGTGTGCAATCTAGTGACTTTAAAATACAGAAGTCTTGGAAATGGCTCTTGTTTAATTTACAGAGGAGCAATTATACTGAACAATCCATTCCAGGAGCCGGGGGTTTCCCACAGATCTGTGTCATGGGGCTGCTTTTCTCTGGCTTCTCTGATGATTAATGAAGTCACACTGTGTCCTTCTCTTCAGAGGAGGCATTGCCATGGATGCCCCTCCTCCTGGGCTGCCTCTTCCCCTGATTTTACTGGGATCTTGAGGTCCTTGATGTTCTCTTAAACCTGAAATCAACTGAGCAGTTCATATGTTATACGGGGAAGGGAAAACCAGTAGACACATGAATGCACGCAGAACGCAGCTCTTTGACACATCAGGATAAAAAGAAGTAAGTGCATAGTGATGGGGGCACAGCAGCCAACCAAGGACAAATCACTGACTTTCATCTGACAGTGGCGGAAAGGCCTGTTACAAAAGAGCAACACCATCACTCCAAAACACAGAGCATGGCTCAGTTTTCACGCCATTGTGATTTGGTGAGATCTGGTATAAAAGAAAAAGTGAAATTCTCTGTACACTCCTAGGGCAGCCAGCCTGGGAAGACAGCACTGTCTGTACAGTCGATGACAGAGGAAGTTGCATGCGGTCTCATGGGGAAGCTCTGAGTGGGAGTGGGATGTCTCAGGTACCCTATAAGTACCCTGACCCCGCTACAGGTCACTGCCTTACCTCTGTGCATGCGTTGTCCAACATCTCAGCAAGCCTGTTGTTGAGTGGGAGTTCAACACTGCACCTTTGCAGGATCAGGGTTGATGTGATTTTGTTTTGCTTGCAGGAGAACACATGAAGTGTTTGTATTATAGCCTCCATCCAAAGCCCCAGCTCTGCAAATACAGTGTCTGTCATTGCCTTCATTAAAAAGAAAATCAGAAGAAAAATCTTTGAGTAGGTAGCACCCATGTAACATCAGCTTGAATCTGTTCTGCTGGTACCTGACAGAGGAACCTGGATCCGGTGGCAGAGAAGACAGGACTGGCACCCACCCACACATGATGTGAACTAAATTACCTTCCTTCCTTTCCAGTATTCACAAGCATAGCCCCATGCAGCATCCATCAGGATACCATGGCAGCTGCAGAGCTTTATCTTAACAGCCAGTTTCCCCATGCAGGGAGCAGCCTGTTCCCTGCTCCTGCAGCAGAGCAGGCACCCCAAGGCAGCCTGGGTCCCACACCATCCCCTGTGCGTCATGGCCATGGTGGGGGACAACGTGCAGAGACCCAGGAGACCCTTCGCATGAACTAACCAGCACAGCCCTCCAAAACCAAGCCACAGAGAACATGTTGAATGTTTTCCCTTCACACGCATCTGGCAAGGAAAACAAAACAAATGTGTTAGTCCTGGGCAGCATCCACACGCCGCCTCCCCAGACATCCCACATCCCCCAGCCAGACTTTGCACCTTGGTATGATGGCATCTGGGCTGCAGAGACCTAGAGGCTGACATTTTGCTGGGCTCAGGCTCTGGGCAGAGGGTGCTGGGTTACCTGTGCTGCCTCCACACTCCCTGGGAGCACGCCCAGGAGCGAAGAGCCCCAACAACCTGCCCCAGGCACTGCCCAAGAGGGAAGCCACTGTTGGCTCAGAGGAAGCCCTCACAAGCACTCAGCACTGGTGATGGGGTCCCACGAGCAAAACAAGAAGTTGACCAGCTTGGCAGCAAAGATGCACTTTCTACAAAAGATGGTTCAAAGCTTATGGATGGTTCAGGTAGAAGCAGCTTAAGACAAGACAATGCTGTCTCTGAGCCATCCTCTTCCTCAGAGTGGCCTGCTGAGACCTTCACTTCGTAAGGTGAGAAGTCTCATTCCAGCTCATGGGACTCTCCCAGGCTCACCCAGGACTTCCCTGGGCATAACCACAGGCATTTTTTGGTTCTGCTTAGTCACCTCAAGGCCTACATGCAGACAGAAGTGGCTCTGCCCAACTTACTATGGAAGATGTGGCAGTCACAACATGTCATGCCACCTTGAGGAGGAGGAGGAGGCTGCTGGCTGTTGGAATAGAGGTGACCAAAGACAGGATGGTTGCACATCTCACCATTTTTACAAAGCATGGGTCAAAAGTGTCGCAAGTAAGCTATCAGGCCTGGAACAGTGTATGGACAAGTGTCAAACCCCCAGAGCCATAGAAGGGAGGTCCACCAGGAGTGAGGCCAGAAATGGTAAATCACAAGAGTCTGGAAGTCCCTTATGACTGTGGTTGGTTTAACTGTTTTCTAAGCAAACCCCTCTCTTTTATTACAGAGCCTGAGTGTCTCTGTACTTATAGAAATGCAAATAGGCAGGCTAAATTGTACATGTCCTGCACAATGTCTGATCTCTCGGAAGGCAGCATTTACTGGGCACTGGACACATCTGCACACCTGAGGATCCCCCGTGCCCATGGCTCATGTCTTATCCCTGCTCTGGGGTAGCTGCGGATTTGGGCTTCTGTTCCCTCGTCATGTGTCTAGAGGAGGGACCAGCGCAGTCAAAGCCCCGACAGCCCTGAGGAGCACGCACTGCCTTCATCTTTGCACCTGCAGAGTCAAACCATGCATTTGGGCATGCCCAAAACTGCCATCTGAGGGAAGTATTGGTGCCTCCAGACGCGTGGATAGCTCTGCAAGAAGACACAGCAGCGGGCACCAGGGCTGCTGCTCTCCACATGGAGCACAGCCACCTGCCGTGGGGTCACAGGGGACTGAGTGGCTGCATGCCACACCAGGTAGAGACTCAGATCTCAGCCAGGGCTTCATAGGCTTCAATCAGTGTCTAACATTTGGTTTAGGTCCCTCTTAGAGCTAGTTCTGGCACTAGGAGGCAACTTCGATGATCCGGCTGCCATGGGAAAGGTCATAGCAGCCGCATTCACCTGCAGTGGTGGCAGTGCCTGCCGTGGCATACCAGGTTGATGGAAACCAGACTAGCATGGTGTGGAGCAGCAAGTGTCGCTGGAAATGATGCTTTCACAGCCAGTTACAAAACACGGTTCCTTTCAGCCCTGTCCTCAGCAGGACGCCAAGCGGGACTCCTGCTGCTGGAGCCAGATAAAGAAGATGGCAGATTTTTACATGGCAGAACCATGGGGAGCTGAAAAGGCTAAACCACACAGAAAAACAGTTTAGCATTGGCATGTATATAGTATCACTGCTTGTATATTTGCATGAGGGTAGCATGGCTACTGGGTTTTGAGAGGAGTAAATATGTGCTGAATATCTGCCAAGCAAAACCTTAACAATGCCTAGAAAAAAAAAATTTGAATGGATGATTCCAAACGGACACTGATTTGGTTGCTTCTGTTTCATCAGCAATAGCCATGGGCACCTGTAAAAGCAGTTTGATGATAACATTTTTGATGAGCAATAAGATTTGGGGTTATTTAAGGGACACTTCATTTCTATGCTTGCATGAGGTGCCACGGGCCTTCGCAGACCAGGTTCCCTGTGTCTCTGCACCAGTTATCTACAGAGGTCCTGGATTCTGAACATTATGAGTAACCCTGTTGCTCTGATGAAGGGCACTAAGTACCAAAGATCCTAAATTTTGCACTAAATAAACTCGGTGTTAGAAGAAGGGAAAAAACCACTTTTGAATGGCCCTGGCTGCCCAAAGATCAGTGTGTCATGCAGTTTTCTGGATGATGAGCTTGGGTGATTGGGAGGCTGCAAAATAAGCCTGTTGTAATGGCCATGAAACTGCTGGCAAGCATGATGCTGGAGGCTAGTGCAGTAAATCTGGAGGTTCTGACATACTGCCTCTCGTCAGAGCTCACTATCACCACCATAGAGAACATGAGAGCAATCAGAGTCTAAATCCCTCCGTATGCTCCCTTGCATCTTTTCTGCAAAAGAGGAAAAAAAAAAATCCTCCAAGTACGAACTGTCCTCCAGACAAGCCCTGAAGCAGTGGTAAATGCCGTGTCAGAGGATCCATCGTCCTGGAAGGCCTTGAGGAAGGAGCAGTGTTTGTGCCATTTGCCCTGAGGCCTATCTGTCACTTCCTGTTTTGGACTGTGCCAGCAGCAGCATCCCAGAAATGCGTCACCCTCTTGCACCAGGAGCCATGCAGTGGCTCCCACTGCTCGCCTCTCATTGCTCCTCGCATCCTCGGCCGTGAAGACCACACGTGCAGCAGTGGGTAGAGCCCCTGCTGGGTCTTACACTGCTGAGTAGAGTTAGGGTGAGTAGGTCCTCCACTTGACAGAGCTCCTGGTAAGGCTTTGCATGATCAGACTCATACGGGGACAGAAAGGCCCTTGGTGTCTTGAGCTGTTCACACGGAATTCTTTGCCTGAAGTGAGTCTTCTGAGGATGTTTGCATGAGAAATTGAATTTTGAACCTGTGGAAATGCAAGCCACCACTGCTTCCAACCATCTTGCAGAAGATGGCTTCATCCAGCTCATCAGTACAGCACAAGCCTTCAGAGGAGCCCGGACTCTGCCAGGACGAGGGCTGCTCCTGCTGTCCCACCCCCATCAGGTGCGTCAAGGCAGCGAAGGATCGATCCCAAAACCCTGAAGGTTTCCCAGAAAATAAAGAGATGTTCATGTTTCTCTTCTGGTGCTGAGCTCAAGCTGCCATGCAGTAGGAAGTCAAGCAGTTAGGTCTCCCTTGTCGCTCCCATTAGCTGCCATCGGAGGAAAGAAGTACCAGTTACAAAGAGGTGGATGCATTGGCCTGACAGCATCCGAACTCCTGCGGAAAACCTTTCAAAACCATACTGACTTCCAAGGAACGGCTCCTATCCTCTCTTGCACCCTCTCTTTACCACTTGTTTTTCATGGCTCTTTTTGAAAGCAGAATGTTTTGCTAAGCCCTACCCTTGATAGAAAATAGCTTGCACAGAGGGAGAAGAGAGTGGGCAATTTCCTGCTGTTGGTCTGCTGCTGTTAGTCACCAAAAGGCACGCTTTGTGTCATGGCGAGGACAGACTCTACCTGGAAATTGCTGTTCAGATCCTTTCTGTCTCAGGAAGATGTAATGAGTGTGATAGCTGTCAGCCTGCTGCGGAGTTTAGCATAATTGCTGTACAGCTGGGTTTCAACAGCTGGGTAGTTACGGTGAAAACTACCCCCGTTGCCTTGGCTGAAGCTGCATAGCATCTGTGATGATGAAGATGAAGACAAACAGTGAAAAACAAAGGGAGACACTGGGAAAATCAAAGGGGGGGGAGAGTTTCTGATGCCTGGGATCACCCATGCCAAACGTAATGTGGTTTAACATTTTTCCCCCTCTTTTAGCAGGGGTGAAGGAGAGGGGGAGTAACGGGGGACAGGAAGAGGTAGCCAGAATGGGCATCGTCGGTAGCTTTTGCCCATAGTCAACACAATTAATGCAGAGACCAGGAAAGCTGATGGTGGTGAGCTGAAGCAGAAACTGAATCCTTTGCTGCCTGATTGCTGATGGTCAATGGGAAAACCTGTGCCAGTCCCTCCGGCTGGAGTTGGAGCTACAGAGCTAAAGCAGCCAGCAGACTTGAGAATGGTTCCCCTTGGAGGGAGACTGGCTCCAAAGGACTGGACAACACCAAGCATGCTGCGCTCAGGAGGATATTGGCATTTTTTAAATGACAGCACATGTGGTGTTGGCCAAAGGCAGTAATTGGTTGAGCAATATTTGGTCTTCAGAACTAAGCATCATCCACCAAGAGGAGCTATGAACTGTCCCAATCTGGGGTAGGACAGGTCAACACAGCAACATTAATACAATAGAGATCAAAAAAATAGAGACTTTCTTCCCATCTGCTTTACCTTGGACCAGATGAGTGTATTGCAATTGATGGTAAATCCCTATAACTGCAATTTCAAATAAACTACTGGGAGGCCAGAGAGCTGAGCCTTGCTTGGGCAGGCTGCTTGGCCATTTCAACTTTTCCAAGGTATGAAACGTGGTGGGTTTTTTTTCTTTTCCTGGTGAAACTCATCTTAATCACACTGGATGAGGAAGAAGAATGCCCTGCCCATTACAACAGCTAAGCCAGAAATGAGCGTCTTTCTAATGCTGCCGTATCAGTCTGGCCCTATTCTTCACAGCTGGCCAAACTCTGCACCAGATGGGCCTGTTCCTGGTAATGGTTCTGCTCATGGATTAGAGGGCACGGTGGATAGGGAGGCCTCTGTGAAGCACTGCATAAGAGCCCCTTCCTGCACAAGGTGAGAAAAACATGCCTGTCCACAGGGGTGCTGTCAGGGTTATCCTGGCTATTGACTCTGGAAGTGTGGCAGAGCCCCTTGTTGGGAAGAGAAGTGGATTGGGAGGATCTGAGCGCTGTACTGAGCTCTGCTGGGAAAGCCACCACCAAAGAAGGAGATGGCGTGGTACTCCGGTGAGCTGAGCAACCCTGCACGGGCAGGGAGGGCAGGCCAGGCTGGTCTGTGGGCTGGCAGCCAAGTCCTCAGCACTGTGGGTGGGTGCTCATCTGTGCCCCTCTGCAGCTAAAACCTTCTCGGAGGATGCACATTTGTGTCTGTGCGTGGCTGGGCAGGGAGGGGGGTCTTTCTTCCTATTCACTGCTGAGGCCACCCATTGCGAAGAAAAGACACTACCCAAGGTGGGGACAGGGGGAACACAGGTGCTGCTGTGCTGAGAAGGGCACAGGCTGAGTGCAAATCCTGTACAGAAATTCTGTGAGGCAACTGATCCAACAGGTCCTGACAGCCTGCTCCAGCTGCTGCTAGAGAAATCAGTGAATCCACCAGCTCAGTGTCGTGGTTTAACCCCAGCCAGCAACCAAGCCCCCCCCAGCCAATCGCTCGCTCCCCCCACAATGGGACGGGGAGAGAATCGGAAGGGTAAAAGTGAGAAAAATGGTGGGCTGAGATAAAGACAATTTAACAGGGAAAACAAAAGCCGCACACGCAAGCAAAGCAACACAAGGAATTAATTCCCTGCTTCCCACAGGCAGGCAGGTGCTCAGCCATCCCCAGGACAGCCGTAATGGTGACTTGGGAAGACAAACGCCATCACTCCCAACATTCCCCATTTCCTTCTTTTTCCCCAGTTTCTATACTGGGCATGACATCATACGTCATACCCCTTTGGCCAGTTTGGGTCAGCTGTCCTGGCTGCGCCCCTTCCCAGCTTCTTGTGCACCCGGCAGAGCTAAGTCCTTGACTAGTCTATGCACTACTTAG
Organism: Gorsachius magnificus; assembly: GCA_034008185.1. NCBI lineage: Eukaryota > Metazoa > Chordata > Aves > Pelecaniformes > Ardeidae > Gorsachius > Gorsachius magnificus. The sequence continues at coordinate 12,129,874 of CM067091.1, forward strand.
CAACAACTACACCATCAGTGTGTTATCAGCATTCTTCTCGTACTAAATCCAAACCACAGCACTATGCCACCTACTGGGAAGAAAACCAACTCTATCCCAACTGAAACCGGGACACACAGTTAATCTAAGAGGGTTGTAGCTAACCATTTATTCTGTCTTTGCATTACGTGGCAAGCATTTGCACCAGTTGCAAATAAATTAATGTCTCTGTGCTTGCGATTGCGCTGATGTTTGAAGACCACAGAGCTATTGTGGAAGAGAAGGGCTCCAGCCAAGGCAGAGGAGAGCCTGCAGGTGCTGTATCCATGACAACAGCTCCTTCCACTTTCAATCATTTGACACCAATTAAAGGTAGTCTTCCCAGTGTTAACGATGGGAATAGGGAGGCTGGAACTCTGGGCTGGGCTTGGGGCATGTGGGACTCTGTCCTCAGTTCTGCCAGCTGCCTGCAGGTTGGTGGGCTCTGTGTCTCAGCTTCTCCATCTTTAGAATGGTGATCATGATTTTGACCTTTTTCCACAACATGCTTTGTGATCTGCTGGTGAAAAGTGCCAGATGAGAGCTATGGATTGCTGATAATAAACTCCACGTGTACCATTAGAAAGGCAGTTCCTACTCAAGTCAAGCCACAGCCCCCTTAACCAGAGAAATAGTTTCTCTGTGCAGATCTGGCCATCGCCAGTTCCAAGTCCTTGGATTTGCTTCCCTCCAGGAGGAGAAAGCACATCCAGTCTCTGACGAAGGGATGTGCTTTTGCAGGAGCTTGACCCAGGCATGCAAGGAGAGCTGTCGGGAGGACAAGCTGAGCTCCACTGCCTGTCAAATCCCTTTCCTTCCCCTGAGACCTGGGTGAAAGGAGACAGTGGCTGTATGAAATAGATGCCTGGCCCCTGAGAAAGTGTCACCGGCTGCCTTCCGTCACCATCAGCTTTAGATGGAGCAGAACTTCCAGGCAGGCTGGACCACAGGGAAACTCCTAGCTGGGTGGGTTACCCACAGGAGACCATCCAAACCCCTCCAATGGCATCCATAGCTCCGAGACTGGCACCTGGCCAACTGAGCTCGGTTTCAGTGTGGAAACTGGATCTGGTGGACTTGCACGATGCATGCGCACAAAGGGGGTTATTGCTCTTCAACAAAGTGCAATAGGGGCTCTGGGTGCCCCTCTGCTCTGCAGCACACTTGCTTAGCTTGTACTGGCCTCTTTCAGTCATCACCATACCATGCAATCAGCAGGTAACCTGGGCCCAGTATTTGAAGTGGGTGCCCACTGAACTGTCAGAAACATCCTTCAGAAATATTATTTGAAGACCCTTCCATAAAAAGAAACTGGAGCTTGAAATATGTACAGAGCATGGAAGAATAGGCTCTAGCAGCACATTTTAAAAATCAGTGCTTTAGGCAATCTCCTTAGCAGCTTGTTAGATGTTTTATAAGTGTCCTTCCCAGCTCCAGAAGAAATAATACTACTAATGATTGTGTCAGATACAAAATAATTTCACAGCCTTTTTTGTCTGCAAGCTTTCCAATTTCAATAAATCACGTGCCCTTCTGTGCAGCTGAATCCAAACCCCATAGTACAGACAGCTTGGCTGGCAAAAAAAAATAAAAATAGAAAGAACACCAGGGCCATCTTCTTCTGCATTAGTTCCAGCCAATACTTTGTTTACCTTAGGAAGTCAGGCACTTGCTGAGCTGCGATACCTTCTCATTAACACAGCTGAGTGCCCTCAGGGATCCCAGGAGGAGGCATTAGTATTAAGAATGGAGAAATATAGTAAGGGAATTGGCACATACCTGCATGTTTCACTGGTCTGCAAAGTGGACTGGTGTCCCTGAGAGGCATGGTGGACATCCAAGCTCCTCTGGGGCTGGGGTGGTGAGATGGTCACCCTGGAAGTGGAAGCTATGGCATGATAAATGTGCCTTCAAGCAGAGAAGTGATTTGCACGTCTGATGTATTGGGGGAGTGTTTTAACCCGTGAACTTTGGGAACTAGTGGGCTCCCTGCAAATACTCCTGTGCTCAGGACGATTGTCCTTCTGGACATAACCACGCCTGAATGATTGCATCAATCCACCAGGAAAAACTTTCTTGCTAGCAACATCCTTGGAGATGGCAGAAGGGACACAAGTGCCTTAGTGCCTTTACTCAAAAACACACCTGTGAGAGGTTTACTTTGATTTTAAAGATGAAATATTGTATAGGGGGAGTGGAAAACTCATTTTACACTTCTCCCTTGAAATGTTTGGTTCACCTCTTAAAGAATAATTGCAACCCAGGCTAGAGTTATTTGAAATACCCGGAAACAGCCAGTAAAAATTCACATTTCCAGGAGTCTTTTGAAACTCCCTGTTCAATTTTCACTGTGGGTGATAGGGAGAAGGTCCCAGAAATGTCTGTTTAAAAAAATGAGAAAGATGCATTGAAAAGAGCAGAGGAAAAATGAATCTTCAGTGCTGAGTGCGGTTACAGACCATGAATAAATAACTTGCATTGGTAGATCAATCTTCCTATGTGGATTGCATTCTTCTACTCTTTTTGTTCTGAGTAATAGAAAACATCGCTCCAGACTCTTGCAGAAAGTAGGCTAAGACCAACAGCTCTCCAACATCAGGTTTTGGGCCTCCATTGGTCTTTGCAGCACTTGAGTGGGGTGGTGGCCTCCTCTTCCGCTCCTCCTCCCTTGCAGGTGCTGACTCCTGGTCAGTCCAGCTCATCGTGTGGGCTGTTTGGGGCTGGGGTAGTTAGAGCTGCTCCATCTACATTGGTGGATGAGAGAGGACTCACACAAGGAGAAACATGAGCATGTGTGTCCCTTGATGACACGTGGTCCCCAAGTGGATGAAGTAGGTTTACATCTCATGACTAATTGAATCATAGACCATAGAATCCCAGGTTGGAAAGGACCTCAAGGCTCATCTGGTCCAACCTTTCTAGGCAAGAGCACAGTCTAGACAAGATGGCCCAGCACCCTGTCCAGCTGAGGTTTGAAAGTGTCCAATGTGGCGGAGTCAACCCCTCCCCTGGGGAGATTATTCCAATGGATGACTGTTCTCATGGGGAAAAGTTTCCTTCTCCTGTCCAATCAGAATCTCCCCAAGAGCAACTTGTGTCCGTTCCCCCTTGTCCTCTCCATGGAACTCCTTGTAAAAAGGGAGTGTCCATCGATCTTGCAGTCTTGCAGATCCTGGCTGAGCTTTATCTGGAATCTGTACACTCCCCATCCAATTCTTTGGTGCCTGCTAGACTTTGAGCTCACACAATGATCTTCCCCTCACTTAGGATACTTACGTTACCTTTTTCATGTTCGGTTGCCTATTTTTTCCCATTTGTAAGAAGTTAATTACCTTTGAAACCTCTTCCCTGCTCTGTGAGATCTGATTGAAATTTAGCCAATGGATTCAGAAACTACAGTGTAGGGACAATTTAAAACCCAGAGGAGATAGTTACACTGCAGTGTGAAATAAGATGTAATCCATTTGAGTTTAATTTATCCACAGCACTTCTAATTTTTCCCTATATGTTAACTAATATAATTTTGAGAAATTTATTCCAATCTTGTATGTCTCCTCTTTTTTTTCTTTGAACTGCCTGAAGTACCTGGCACTACCTGGTAGATGTTCCCCTCAAGACCTGCCAGGGCCCCCACGCTGGACAGAACAACAGCCTCAGCTCACAACCTTTTCAGTGAGTCTACAGAGTAAAAAATGCATTTCAAACGAGAAACAAAGGGTCAGAAACCAGAAAGCATGCAGTTAACTAAATTTAATTTTTTGTGTGTGGATATTTAATGTCTTAATCATTAATGTTGTATCTCAACTCCTGGGCTTTGCCATAGAAGTAAATGGGCAACTCTAGTGTAATGATTTTCTTCAGGACATCTGCATCTTCCACCCGTGTTGTTTCCACTGCACTAATCTGTGTCTAAGCTTATTCCCATGGCATGAGTTGTTATAAACCCCCATAAAGGTCCCTGTTCCCTTCGCCCATAGCCACCGTCCCAGGGGATGGTGGGGAGCAGCTTGTCCCTCTCATCGATCCATCATAGGCCGTGGAGAGTGCAAGCTTTTTCTTTCTGGTAGAAGATACTCCCAGTAACTGCAGGCTGAGATTTATAAGAATGACTGGTTGGGGCAATTTGGTGTTTTGAATCCTCCCATATATTGTCCTTTTTGGAAAGCACCTGACCTTTCATGCCCTTCTTCAAATTATCTTCCTACTACGCCATTGACTGATCCCAAACAGAGGACTTTTTTTCCACATGGCTTGAGGCATTCATGGGAGACTGACAATGCAATATCCAGTCCTTGAGGTCTGGAAACTTCGTTTTACAGAGGAGAATCTGTGTCATACTTCTTGGCAGGGAGACTGCAGGGAGGGCAGGGAGGATGTTGTTAAGTGTGTAGATGGGTTTGAATGAAGGTTGTCTATCGTCAGTTGAATTTTAGCTGCCAAACACAAACGCTGAGGCCTTAGACTTTTGTAGAGCACTTGAAAAGTGTTGTCACTGTTTGAGTGCAGTTGGTAGATTAATTTCACTGTGGTTCAATTTGCAGTTTAATGGCATCAAGGTTAGAATGGATTGCAGACCCTTCCAGCTGGCCTCCAGCTCTGACTGTGGCGCAGGGTGTTATTCACTGAATTCCACAAACGTTTCAGGAATATCACTGGTATGCAAACAGCAGCCTATGGACTGTCCCAGTTATTTCACATCTGAATTTCAGAACTGGTGGCCTGAGGGGAAAAATAGTTTAAATGCTTGGTTTTGCAAATGAACATCCAATATTATGCGGCTACATCACGCCAAGCAATCAAGATCACTCACAAATGCAGAAATGTTAGGGGATAACACTGATGCAGTCACAGGTAATTTGACTGTAACGTTCACGTATTGTCTTCCCCACCTGCCAACAGCTTTTTTTTGGAGGGCTCTTTTTTGGAGGGCTTTTTTTTTTCTTTTATTGGGCAAGTTAATTTTAAAGATGATGTTACAAGAGGAAAGTGTGTGTCTACACCAGGGGGTTGCCTACCTTTAAACTGCTGCCCTCGGCTATTAACAACGATGCATTTTCCAGCAGCCCCGTTTCAGAGCCAACGTCCATGCTGCCGCGGCTTCGTGGCCATCCCTGCCCTAGCGTCCTCAGGGACGTCTGCCCCTGGGAGGAGAAGGTGCATTTCCCTCCTCCTGCTGTAAATCCCCTTTCTGAGCCATCTGTGGAGGCTTTGATCTCCAGCAACGGTCGTGGTCAGCCATGGCCAGGAGCTCCCCTCCCTGCTGGCATGGGGTTGCTGTTTCTTGTGGCAGACTTTTCCAGAAATCTCTACATTTCAGGGAGACGTGCTGTGGCTCCATTCATAACCCACGCCTTGCTGGTGTTTTATTCAACTGTGCGCTCTCAAGTAGCCTTTGTTTGCATTATTATCTGGAGCAGTGTGATACAACTGTCCTACTTCACCTCTCATAAAAATAGCACAGAAATAAGGTTTGATCTCTTTCCAACCACAGAAATAATTGTGAGCTGTTTGCTTCCATGATCTTCCTAGTCAGTTTTTACAGCTATTTTAAAATGATTCTTTCAGAGTTGGGGTAATTTTTTTTTGGTTTTTTGATGGGGTCACCAAGATTGGTGGCAAATCTTGATACGCCTGTCAAAATACTTTCTTTTTCACTGACAGAACATTTTGTATTACATGTTGCAATGTTAGTGTATTTTAATATGTATCCCTTTTGCCATTCTTTAAAGTAGTTTGGAGGATACAATTTTCAAATCATTTGTTGTACATCCTTTTATAAAAGTGTCTCAATAGCTGCTTCTTTCTTTTTTTTCTTTTTGAAATCAGATTTCTTTCTGATAGGATTGGATCTGAAATCACTTGTTATGTTCCTTGCATTTTTAATTTCTGAAGCCAGGCATTGCTTTCTACACAGTTTCTGGTGGTTTTTTTGAGGCTTTTGTGCTTCTTTTCTCCCCTTTTAATAACAATTTTAATGCTTGTCAGACAATTTTCTTTCTGGCATCTTTGTTCTCTGCTTGATATGATCTTTCCTGTTGGTGCTTTCCTACAAGTTTTCTAACTAAATGTCTTTAATTTCCAACTGATGTACTTTCTCTTACTGCTGACATGTAAGAAAAGCAGAAGAAACATTATAGACTTTATGCTGGTTTCACAGTGTAATAAGAGGCAGAAGCAAACAGTACGCACTGAAAGGGGGGAAGCAGCTCCTAATAAATCTTACCGGTTTCTTGTAAAGGAAAAACAATGTCTCTGACAAATATAAGTGACTTCCAAAGGAGACGAGCACCAAGCTGTGGATCCATCCAAGCCATTGTGGGAACATAAATTACTTGCTTCATAAAGTGCACCTCTTCCAGGAGAAGAAATGGAGCGCCTTCCACCACCAGATTCTGGCTGTGGTGGAAGGTGATATGTGGTGTATCGAGGTCTGGGTGGAGATGGATCTCTTCACCGTATTTCCACAAGAAATCAGAAAGAGGTTCTTGTCATGCACCAGGGTGAAAATCCAAGTACAGTAACAGAGTTGCTGAAGCGTGATGTGAAAAATTAACTAACAGTTTAGAAAAACTTACCCAGCTAATAAGGAATGCTGGAGTGAATTGTGCCCAGCTGCTGCTGTTTACATTTCTCATGCTCTGCTTGTTTCTTCAATTCCTTACAACCCTCTTTGTTTTGGCTGCATCTTTTCTTGATGCCACTGAGCAGTCCAGCTGGGTTTCAGCTGTGCAGGGGGTGGAGAGAGCAGCTGAGGACTCATGGAGGGGCTCTTCTGCTGCTATATATTTAATTTATGAAATATGAATTTATGGTGTTGAAATCTAACTGAGAGCCGGGGCCATGGCATGCAGCGCTCATGCACAACCCAAAGCAAGAAGTGAGACTGCTTCGAAAGCCTTCCAGCCAGGGCAGGGGGAGCAGCAATCAGGGAATGTCAGAAAATCATGAGATATGGCTAATAAAACTAGTTGGAGTTCTCAACGCATGGCAAGGGGCTTTGCAACGTCCCAGCCAGGCTGAAGTCCCAAGCTGGGGACAGCATCACATCTTGTCAGGGAGCTGTGGGAGGTGCAGGGTGAGCTGACAGCGAAGGTGGCAGCCTGGGAAATGCCCTGGAAGGACACGTATTCAGGACGGTTTGCATATGCTGACTTTAGAGTAGCAAAGCAAAAAAAGCTGCCCTCATCACAGTGAGACAGCCAGGAAAGGCATGTAACTTCTTGCTTTTTTTATCAAAAAATACTGGATTTTCCCTCAGAAGGTATTAGCAAAGCCATCCCTTGTCACCGCCTCCCCAGAGCTCCCCTGGCTTGAGAGCTGCTCATTTAAGTGATTCCCACCTCTGTCTGTTTTAAGGGGAGAGCCCCAAGGGCCCAACAGGAAAAAATGAGTAGCAATACAACCTTTTAAAAGGAATACATTTTCTGTGTAAGAAAACCAAGCTGGCCACAGAGAAATTGTTCCCCGAAGAGCAGGAACATCATGAGGCCTTTCCTCCAAGTTTCCAAGAATCACTGCCGCCAAGTAATGCTCGCTATTGATCGGGCACAGCCTGGAGCCATTTCTTACTTTCTCCTCTATGAGCCTGTTTTAAGAACTTGATAACTCAGCTGTTGGGGATGGAACAAAGGAGGAAATTATGGGAACGGGTAACACTGGGGAATTCTGCTGAAAGATGCCTCTTGCAAATTGTCTCTTCCCCTCTCAGACCAGGTTACTTGGTGAGCCTGGCCTGGCCCTCCCTGAGGTCGTATCTAAAAGCAAGAATAAATGTTGTGCTCAACAAGACCAAGGGAGTAGATGTTGCCACCACATCCTCCTGCGACCTTCTTGCTCCCTTTAGATATTCCAGGTTTAGAAGAGTCCGTCTGACCGTATGTGCTGAAACACAGCAGCTAGAGCTGCACAGTTCTTAGCACATGTGAAACCATGCATAATTTATTCTCCCTCTTGTATAGAGATAAACTAGCATAGAAGTGGTTCTATTGGCACAAGTATATCTACCAGCATGTTCCCAAACCTGCGATATTTAAGTTTCAGTGTGCATCATTAAGGCTTCCTGGCCCCACCTGTCAAACTTGCTGGAAATCAAATCCCTGCTGCCCTTCAGCTCCTGGCTGGCTGCCTGCGAGCACCATCTCCCCCAGCCTCCCTAACGAGTTCCACCCACCCCAGTGCAAATGCCTGCCTGCCTGATGTCCCAGGTCAGGGCATCCCTCTCAGGGGCGGCTCCGTCCCGTGCATCCGCTGCTAGGAGCATCTCTCCTCATCCCAGGCCACCTGTGAGTACCCCAGAGGATGAGCGGGCTCCAGATCTTCTGGGTTCATAGATAGGCAGAAGTAGGGTGTCATATGCAGGACAGCCAGGAGATTGGGCCCAGCCAGCATGGGTCCATGAAGGGCAGGTCCTGCCTGACCAACCTGATCTCCTTCCATTACCAGGTGATCCTTGGTGGATGGCTGAGAGTGGTGTCTGCCTGGGCTTCAGCAAGGCCTTCGGCACTGTCCCTCACAGGATTCTGCTGGAGAAGCCAGTGGCTCGTGGCTTGAACAGGCTCACTCTTTGCTGGGTAAAAACTGGCTGGATGGCCAAGCCCAGAGATTTCTGGTCAATGGAGTTAAATCCAGTTGGCGGCTGGTCACAAGCAGTGTCCCCTAGGGCTCAGTTCTGGGCCCAGCTCTGTTTAATATCAGTGTGCCCAGGTGGCCAAGAGGGCCAACAGCATCCTGGCTTGTATCAGGACTGGTGTGGCCAGCAGGAGCAGGGCAGTGACCATGCCCCTGTCCTGGGCACTGGGGAGGCCGCCCCTCGAATGCTGGGTTCAGGGTTGGGCCCCTCACTCCCAGAAGGACATGGAGGGGCTGGAGCATGTCCAGAGAAGGGCACCGGAGCTGGGGAGGGGTCTGGAGCCCAAGGCTGCTGGGGAGCATCTGGGGGAGCTGGGGGTATTCAGCCTGGAGAAGAGGAGGCTGAGGGGAGCCCTTATTGCTCCCTACAACTGCCTGACAGGAGGGGGGAGCTGGGGGGTGGGGGGGGTCGGTCTCTGGTCCCAGGGAACGGGTGATGGGACGAGGGGAAACAGCCTCAAGTTGCACCAGGGGAGGTTTAGGTTGGACATTGGGAAAAATTCCTTCCCCGCAAGGGCTGTCAGGCACTGGAAGGGGCTGCCCAGAGCAGGGGTCGAGTCCCCATCCCTGGGGGTATTTAAAAGCCGAGCAGACAAGGTGCTTAGGGCCAGGATTTAGTGGTGGGATGGCAGGGTTAGGGTAATGGTTGGGCTTGGTGATCTTAAAGGTCTTTTCCAACCTAAACGATTCTATGATTCCGTGCTCTGGAGCAGGGGGCTGGACACCTTCCAGCTTCATTCTCAACAATGCCGCAAAATACAGGGAGATTTTGCCATCAGCCTCAATGAGCAAAACATCATGCATGGTGCTGCAGAAAATACCAGGGAAAAGCAAACTTGCCTTCAACTCATTCTGCAAACCAGGCATCCCGAACCTCAAGAAAAAAGTAGTTCCTGAAATGCCCATCCTGTTGCTGCACATAGAGACCTTGTTTAAAAGTTAAGGAAGCTGAACAGGCAGTCTCCCAGTTTGCAGGTGGCCAAGTTTGGCCTCTGGCTGTGCCATGGACAGCCAGGGTAGGAGAGAGAGGGAGGGAGAAGACTAGGTCACTACACAGAGGGGAGCCTGATGAGATTTTAAAAAAAAAAAAAAGGATTTTATGAAGCCATAAGATGATGTAACATGTTTACTTAGAGAATTTTAGATTTGGGTTCTTCCTTTGCACAGCTGTTGCCTTATTTCATTAATTACAAGTAACAAAATGTGAGGTTTTTTATCACAAAGCCCAGAGGTGTGGCACATGCCCCAGCCATGCCAAACATCTCTACAATTTATTTTTTACCAGATGTTCCAGACTCATGGGCAGTGAAACACACCCTAAGTCCTGCTAAGCGCTCACCCTCAGGTGAGACTTTTCATCTTCCAGGAGTCCAAGATTTCACTTGAACTGATTTTAATGGTTTGGATTCGGCTGAGAGGCTTCTGAGATCAACAGCCCAAAGCCAAAATTGTCCATCGTCTCCTTCTCCTAACTCTTTGCTGCATCATGCTCAGAGTAATGATTTACTGAAGCACAGCAGGCACAAGGCCCTAACCACACTCCAAGCTTTGGCAGTGCCCAGAAAAACAAATACTGGCAGCAAAATATATTTTCTGGAGGAGAAAGAAGCTGGCCCATAAGTTTTGAAGCCAGGAGCTACTCTGCAAGGCTGGAGCCATGGAGATATTTGGCTCGGGGAAAATATTGCAGGAGGGAGTGCAGTTGTTCAGAGGGGTTTGGGGGCACTTGCTTTAGTTTTTTCTACAAACCCTCCACTGTATAGCATATGCTTGCAAAGCCCCTGCATTGCTAGAGTGGCTTGTGGCACAGTTCAAGGGCTTGTAGCCACCTGCAGAGAGCTGGACGGTTCTGCCCCGTGACCACTGTCCATCTTCCATGAGAGAAATGGGGGGAAGAGGTGTCTGTATGGCAAATCTTGGCATTTCCCACACAAAAATGGATTGTCTGGGATGTATTATTAAAATAATAATAGTAACAAGGCTGTGCGTTGGCTGTGAGCTAGCATAGCAGGCCATACGTGGACGTGCATCACTTCACAGACAAGAGCACTCTCCTGGCAAGGAGCAGCTTGAAAATGGTGGGGAAACAGTGTAAATTTTTTACAGAAAACTTCATTAATCTAAAACCACTTTGCATACAGGAAGACAAGCCAATCAACAATAAATCCAACCAAGTGCTGTGGCTGCCAGTTGCTCTTCTCCCTGCATTTCAGATGGGACAATACAAGCTACGAGCAGCTCAGATTGCTGCAGACAACCTCCAGGAACCCCTCAGCTTCCTGGCACCCCTGTGCTTAAACACCTTTGGAGCCCTGTTTACATTTTCCGAATCCAACCTCCTGATGTGTAGCTAATCCCACAGAACACTCCTAACCTACAACCAGCAGCAAGCAAGGACACATCTCCTGTCTGTAAAGCTCTCCATGGCTCTCTGCGTACACAGCTGCTGTGACAACAGCCTCTAGAAATTATGGTGCAATGCAGGGAAACGGAGTTGCATTTCAGGCTGCATCTCATTGCAGAGTGGAGAGCGCAGGCTGTGCTGTTGGGACATGCATGTTCACGGTCCCACTCCATTGCCGCCAAACAGAAGATCCCCATGGTCAACAGATCTCTTAGCTCCCAGACACAGGCTGGTCATCACTACTAGGTTCATTAGGTTCTTTGTTCATTAAGCTCTTTGTAAATAGACAGGAAGCCCAAATGCATGACACTCAACCCTTTAACTCATTGATGCTGACTTGAGAGTGCCATGCTCTATCGTTAGCTTTGTCTTCATTGGCAAAAGGAAGAAAATTCCAGGCTGTTTCAGACAAAGCTGTGCAAAGTATCAATGATGTACAACATGGCTTGGGCAGGATGACCAGTGGCTGGCGTTAAGTCCGCAGGATGGCAGACAGGAGGGCAGGGTGGAGGCAAGGGTTCCCTGCTTCTGCAGAAATGGGAGCACAGGTCCCCAAAACCTCAGTTGCCAGGAGCTTGCTTGAATTTGGAGAACTGGTATGGACTCTGAAAAGCACCACCACCCTGGTGCTCACAGATCCCTACAGACTCGTGCAGTGTTTGGAGCCTTGGTGTTACAGCTTCTTGGTTTTTCTGTTTGCGGTAAAAATTTTTATTCAAAATAGTAAAATTCAACAACAAGAACAAAAAAACCCTACACACCTCTTCCCCAGAAGTGATCCCAGAAAATCCCTTAGAAAGACAATCAGGATATACACGCAGCTGGTCTTTCTCCCTCTAGACCTGGGTCTCCAAAGCTCCATCTAGACCAACAACAGAAGCAAAAGAGGAGTAAAGCACCAACATTCACAAAGACATCCAGAGCCTGCACTCAGATGGGCGCCCAATAAAATTTACAAAACCTATTTCTTGAAGGTGAAATCTAAGCCACTTATGCTTCTGGCCTCTACGCTTCCATGTGGCAAGCAAAAAGTGGGTGAAAATGACCTTTGCAGAGCTGCAAACTTAACTGCCTTCATGTTTCACAGGGAAGGTGCCCCTGGAAAGGGGTCTGGCTGGCTGTCAGGCAGTACCATTGCCCACCATGGCAATACATGGGCTGAAGCTGAGCAGCTACTGAGCCCTTCCTCACCTCCTGCAGCATGGAGAGATGGGAACTCTCCCACCCTTTTCTCCAAGCAAGGACTCCAGCCAGTCTACACTTGCTCTCCTCATGGTAACTCAAGGACCCTTGGGTCTTCCAAGGCTGCAGTGACCTCTCCCCTCTCCCCCAGCCTCCTTCCCCAGAGGTCCCTCAGGAGTCACTTGGCTCACTTCCCCCAGCCATCTCCTCCTGGCTACACATCCACTTCCCTCTTATCAACGCTGAACACCCCTAAGAGCCATTAAGCAGCAGGCGGCTGCATCCCCCACACCCAAAACGACCAGTTGGCCCCTCCAGGTCTGATGCCCCTCCAGCAAGTCCCCAGGTTTGATGAGTTGTTGGGGAGCATCTGTGCCAGGAAAGACACCATCCTAACTGCGGTACTGAGAGCAGTTAGCACCACACTTAGCTTTTTGTTTGACACTGACGAGTAAATGAGATGTTTAGTGATTTCTCTGTGGTCTGGTTTACAGCTGAGAGAAATGGCTTTATCCGAGCTGCTCCGCTTCATTAGTTATTTAAAGAGGAAGAGATGAAAAGAGAAAACTGCCGAGGCTGGGAATTAAATGCTCTTTTCTGTCTGTTCCCCCTTGAGAAAAAGAGCATCAGCATTTTGGCTTTTGGGAGATTCCTATGCCTTCCAGCTCAGGGCGGGAGGTGGGACTCACAGCAGGACAGCAGAGAGGCCACCAGGAAACCCCGAACCTATGGCTAAGGCTGCCAGAGCCCCTGTCAAAGCTGTTGAGGGACAAGCCCTCTACAGGTGGATGATTTTCTCCTTTCACAGGGAAAGGGGGAGTAAGGAAACCCAGCTGAGCTGCTGCAAATGGGGCTGGATGAACCCTGCAAAGCCACGATTCACTGGAGCACAAATCTCAGCTTCTCAATGGTAGCTGGACCTCACCACAGCGTGACGGCACTTGCTGTATCCCAGGTCCCCTGGAATTCATTAAAAGGACGTAAATAAAGCTTCTAGTCCTCATGAGTACAGAAAACATCTCCATTTCAGGTAATTTGGCACTTCAGGTCCTTTTTTTTTTTTTTTTTTTTTTGAGTCGGGCACGATTTTAAAGCCAAAAACATCTTTGAAAGAGCAAGACAGAAAAACTGCCTTTGAAAAGCTCAATGGGAAAAACCTCACTTAAAAGTGTATTTTATTGCATTTTTCTTTTAATTCTACTTCTTCATTCAAATCATATTCACTGAACCTCACCCTGACATGTTTCAGACCCCTAGAAACATGATTTTGGGGCAAACTTGATTTTGGGACAAACACCCTGTCCATGAAATTTCACCCAGCAACAGGCTTTGGGGATGCAGGAGCCACAAATGTGCCTTGCCCTGGTGCCAGGAGCTCAGGGCAAGAGCCCTGGGCTCTGCAGTCGCTCCAGTGAGCACTCCTGCAATTAGTGCAATTAGTCCAGTTTTTCAAGAAAAGAGTGGCAGGCGACACCCCCACAAACAGGAATGGGGGTGCCGTGCAAATCTGGCCCTGGCCACGCACAATGCAGTTTTCTGGAACTCCAGCCCTGAAACACACAGCCCCTGGAGGTTTTGTTTTCCTCATCTTTGGCTTTTTGACACTGAAGATCTCAAGGAGATAAGGGCTCAGATGCTGCTGATATTGGACACCAGTACCATCTGGCCCCTTTCTGTATTCACTCTAGATTAAAGGCAATAAAGCTTTTATGAAATCAAAAGAAATTAAAAAAAAAAGTGATATGTCATCTGGATTTCCTACTGTTTGCTGGTAATTAAGTTTGTCACAATCTTGACAGAGCTGGGAACAATGGAGGGAATCAGAAAGAAAAGACAGAGGGAGGGAAAATACAATAAGAGTCTCTCTGGAGCTTTTTCTTTCTGATTCTGTTACCAAAGAAAATTATTGAAAGAAATAATGATATCTCCATGGTGTTTGCTCCCCAGTTCCACTACAGATATAAATTAGATATAAATTAAGCCTAACAATTTGTCAACTTTTTTTTTTTTTTTTTTTTTTTTTACGCTCAGGTAATGTCATTCCAATATTTACTGGGCTGCATGCCAGTTCCTGGGTTTTATATCAATTCAAATCTAGTCTCTCCCTCTTTGTCACTCCCTCTTTGTTGTTTCATCTTAGTTTATATCCTTTCTTTTACTTGGAGAGAGAAAATAAAAAATCATCCCAGCTCAGCGGTGGTGTCTCATGCGCCAAGTTGAAGGGCATCTCAACAGAAGGACCTGCCCATCTGTATCTTCCTGCAGAAAAAAGTGATCATGAGAGTTCATTTTCATCTTTTCTTCTGCTCACTGCAAACCAGGCTGTGGGGAAAACCTAAAACTGCTCAGGACTGGTTGCTGCTGTGGGAACTAAGCTCACTGCTTAGCCTCCTGCTGAGAGCCCCAGTGCATCGCCAGGGCACTGTTTGTGCCTCCCTACTGCCACGACCCTCGCTACCAAACATCCCACCAATGCCAAGCCAATGGAGGTGAAGGCGTCTGCAGATTGGCCGCGTCAAGAGCAGGGTTTCACGCTCCTCTGGGATCGTAGAATCATTTAGGTTGGAAAAGACCCATAGGATCCTCAGGCACAGTGTGCAAGGACTCAGGCAGAGCAGTAGGTGTTGGCAGAGCTTCTCTTGGATGGCAACTGAGATGCAGAAACCCAATTCAAGGGGCCACGGGCTTCATCCATGCAGTGCCCATGATGGGTGGAAGGGCTCTACTGATGACAAAGGGATGGTCTGCACAATGGGACTGTCTGGAGTGGAGAGGCAGTTTCAGGACTGGAAAGGCTCATTTCCAGACAAAATAACAGTCTTTGTACTGGAAATATCTTTAAAAGGAAAACATGGATGTGGGGAAGTCATTGCAAACAACTACCTCAAGCAGTTCTGGATTTGGCCTCATCTCTGCTCTATCAGTGCCCAGCTTTGGAGCTGTCATTGGCCTCTGCATGTCCATGGAGTCCCCAACAAGCAGGACTTCTGCCTATTTTCCTTTAGTTTCCTGGGCTGAATGGTGATTATCTGCTCCTCAGGGGAAAATACAGTCCCAAAACAACTGCAGCGTTAAGGGACACCACGGGACAGCTGCTCTGATGTAAATCTTGTGATTTCCCACCTCGCCCCAAATTATTAAATCTGCAGAGGGTTCTCAGAGTGGACTTTGCAGAGGGCCCTGAGAACAGATTTATTTTGGAATATTCCGACTTGTCATTACAATTAATCACCAGAAACCAAGGAAAAGGAATGCAGTTTATGAAAACATCAAGCAGGGAATGTGACTGCAGGAACCTGACAAATGGGACAGCAAGACAGAGAGATGGCTTAGAATAATCCATTTTCATGCCAGCTCTAGTAAAAAGGAAAGAGGAAGACTGAGCAGCATCCTTCCCCATGACAATGTCCAGAGCATAATCATGGCCCTCATCTGAAACCATGCAATACCTCCTCAGACCGTTTTTGAAAGACAAGGCACCACATCTGTCAAGCACTGTCTCAAGCATGATACTCAAAAGAGTCCCTCTGCCATGAAAAATAAATGTCCCTCTGTAAAAGAGCTAAAGGCACATTTTTCAAAAGCAGCATCAACTTTGGACATGAACTTCAGAATACACAGAATAACGTCGTCTGAAGTTTCGCTCTGAGGATATCAGCAAGGAGGACTCAATTTCTCCTCCTCTTTCCTTGAGAGGACTTCCACCCTCCTCATTAACGCCTAAGAGGAGTGGGGATTGGTCTATTTTTTAACTCAGTAGCTGAGACATGGGCTTTGAAGTGAGACACACCAAGATTGTAATAGCTGCACCGATGAAGCATTTCTAAATGACAGACTGCCACAGGATGACAATGGCCAGCCCCAACATCTGGCTGCAAAAGGAGACAGAAGCAAGCCTGGGTGTCACTAACCTAGCGAAGTGTCCTAACCTCCAAGTTACCTGGGAGAATGACGACGAAGAGGACAAGGAGGAAGAGGAGAGCCCCTTCCTGGCAGCCTTGTGATTCTCACCTTTGGCTCCATCTAGCATCAGAAGAACAGATGGTTGAGTCAAATGGGAATTTGTTCAGAGTTTCACTGCATCGAGAAGAAACATATTTTGTGTTGATCCAAACCAATTTATTTTCTGCATCTTGGCAGCTGAGCTGTAAAGACAAAACAAACAAATTCCCAAACTGCAGGCCTGCCTTGGTCTTTGTTGGGAGATAAGCTCCTAAGACCCCCCGAATACCTCTCTCCATGAAAGGCAGGAGGAGACCAGGCAGCTTTCCTTTGAAGACCTTCACATGGCAGGCCTTCCAGGCAGCAGAGGGTTGGTTTCTCCTACTCTGCTTCCCCAAACCTTTGGTCTCCCTTCATGTGCTCCACCTGAGTGCATGCATAGCCAGACCCAGAATTCCTCAAAGTGTCTTGTGACTGCTAATTCAAGAACTATGAAAGCTGGATCTGGTTGGAAAGATAGAGTGAGTTTTGGAAGGGTCTTTGTCCTCACAAGCCTTTCTTCATCTACCTGCTGGGTGACCCACCTGGGCAAGGCTTCTCCACACAGCACCACCACCATTTCTCACAGCAAGGCACAGCCAGACAGAGCTCCTGCCAGGGGAAGGAGAATCATCACAACCACGAAGCAGAGCATTTCTTTACCTCCAGCCCACAACCAGCTACTCATTGACCAAGAACTTGAGCTTCTTGACCAGCAGGAACCATGAGAAAGTTAATAGCCAGTTTTCACTGTGAGTTTTGTTAGTAATTCATAAGCAGAAAAACATACACCTGGGATTCCTGAGATGAATTATGCCTCATAAATGGTTCACTAGCTCTATCCAAGACACAGTGTTTTCTGAATATACTCCTAGCCGTGAGGTTCCCATGGGACACAGGACATCTCCGTGGCCGTTATTTTAAGTGGACATACCAAAACCCTATTCAGTATTCCCCAGCGAGGAAGCCCTCAGCTGGAATCTGCAGAGGGAAGGAGTTCTTTGCTCCAGAAGCTGAAATTCAATTTGTGCTTAATAATTAAACCCCCAAATAACAGCTTTCATGTGTGAGCTGAACCATTAAATTACAGAGGTGGATCTAAGCCTTTTTACACTGGGTGGAGTTTACTCATGTGGAAATTTCCCGGTGCATCCTCCAGCGGACTCATTACTGATGTAAAAAAAGGTAAGCAGGCATCAGTTTTATGGCATTGATTAAAAAGGTTTCTCTTCCCTTCCAGACTACAAAAGAATCTGTGGGTTGTTTGGTTGGGTTTTTTTTAATCCACTGAGCATAAACAAATTCCTCATCGTTCGAGCCGCATACCCGTACTGACGCACATGACTTTTCCCAGATCCACACTGATGGAACTGGACTGAACATCTCTTGCTTTGGCTCAGCAACATCAGCAGCTTTTGGTAAAACGACTTTCCCATTGCTTGTGCAGGCCAGCAGAGAGGCTGCCCACAAGCGGCTCCTCCCGGGTCCCAATTACAGACCTCCTTGTTAAATTTAAATAATTTAAGAGACACAAGCAAAACCTTTCTAGCTGCTCACACACCCAAATGTAAGCATCTTTACTGTTCAAAAAGTGTGGTAGCACTAATGAAATTGTAATGTACATGTTAATTAATGTACATATTCTCTCAGTAAATTTTGCACAGCTATAAATGCTCAAATAAATAATGAATGTTATGGAATAATTTATGTGAGCTCTGTTTCTTACTTTACATGTTATAATTACTGGTATGAACACATCCCAATGAATTATTGAAAGTCACAGAATAAATAATATTAAATTTAATTTCTCACCCATAAGTACATGAGAAGCCAAGTTCAAATAGATATTTAATTCTACTAAAGTGTTGTATTGTAATACTTGCCCAATAATTGGCAGCAGGAGAGGAAACATTCCTCCTGGCCAGCTTGATTAGGAGCTCCATTTCTTCAGGGTTTTGTTGGTGGCTTCCGGTGTTGAAATTCAGCATCTAGAGCTACACAGATGCTTTTCATTATTGGACCTTCAGAGGGAACTACATGAGACCAGACTCCTTTATGAAGCACCATGTATAAAACCAACACCCATCTTAAAGCATTACAAGCAGCACTTCACAGAATCCCAGAATCCCAGCATGGCAGGGGTTGGAAGGGACCTCTGGAGATCACCCAGTCCAATCCCCCTGCTCAAGCAGGCTCACACAGAGCAGGGGGCACAGGACATCGTCCAGACGGGCTTTGAATATCTCCAGAGAAGGAAACTCCACAGGCCCCCTGGGCAGCCTGGGCCAGGGCTCAGTCACCCTCAAGGTAAAGAAGTTCTTCCTCACATTCAACTGGAACCTCTTCTGCTTCAGTTTGTGCCCATTGCCCCTTGTCCTGGCACTGTCTTAAGGATGATATTGTGTGTGTCTGTATTGGAGTTGTCCACTCATTGCTATTCTTCTATCAAATATTTGGTGTTTCCCACTTGTAGAGCTGGTCAAAGAATTGTTCACTGAGAATTTCCATAGAAAATCCTTTTAAATAAAATCAGAGAAGAGTCTGGCTCCGTCCCCGTGACATCCACTGTTGAGATGTTTGTTAGTATTGATGAGATCCCCTCTCAGTCTTCTCTTCTCCAGGCCAAACAAGCCCAGCTCCCTCAGCCTTTCCTTGTAGGGGAGATGGCATTCCCCTCATCAGCTTTGTAGCCCTTCCCTGGACTTCATACTTGCACACCACATTGCAACTGAGAATGTTGCGGTCTCTTGTAGATTAGTTAAGCTTTACAATTTCCCTGCGGAGCTACATGTTATCATCCCACTTTTACACAGTGAACAAAAGGATGGGGATGTTCTGAGACTCTAAATGCTATTGTGGCAGAATGTGAACTGGTTTTGCAGCTGTGACCAGAGGTTAGAAGGAACTGAAGGAAATGGCCGGTCATTAATGTTGCTGGTTGTTAGCATGCTCGATTGCTTGTTTCTCATACACATGCAGAGGAATTGTGCGCATCTTGTTAAAAACTGCTCTCTGTGAGGTGGATTTCTAAAAGATGCTGCTGTGGTCTTTTGAAAAACTGCCCTGGGTCATTTGTCCAGCAAGTTATTTGCAAACTGTTGCAAACATTTAGCAGAAGCGTGTACCTAAAGGCCTCCATGGTGAGATGTTGAGTGTATTTTCTGAATGGATGGATGCAGCCACTCCCCTCATCCCAGCAGGCACTTTCCAGCCAAAACTGCATCACATACCTATTAGTTATCCACTTACTCGGTGTACCATGATGTGCAACTCATCATTCAAACCCGCTCCCTTTCCCTCTCTCAGCACACCCATGGTTAATTTGATTGATGAGCTGCGATACCCTGAATGCTAGATTAATCAGCAAGAAGATTCATCCTAGGCCAGGATGTTCACAGCAACATTGCCTTCACCACAATTCAGCCAGGAGATGGCCCTTCAGACAGTGCAGCCAAGGGTCATGTCACCACCAGGAGCACCAGTGCAACAGCCTGCAACCCTCCCTGTTCCATGCAAAGCGACCAGGCTGGGCACGGGCTGCTTCCAGGTGGCCACTAGCAAGAACACAGCTCTCAAGAGCACTGTTTTTCTTATCAGGGGCTGAATAGTGATTAAATCATTTATTAAATTAATAGCACATGTGGAAAATGGTTTAACAGTTCAGACCCTAGGCTTAGAAAACCCAAGGTCAAGTCCTTGCTCTGCCCTTGTGTGTGCAACCCCACAGGGGTCAGGAACTGCTCACCCAGAAAGAGACAGGACATCCAGACCAGCTTGCGATGAGGGGCAACTGAATTCCTCCTTCTGCCTCTTCACAGAGTGACCCCATCCAGGCACACAGTGGATGACCCAGAAGGCAAACACTGGATGAGTGAAGCAGACTAGAAGTGACTGGAACTCTTGAATTATGTCACTTCAGATTAGTCTCTGTGCCTGCAAAATAGAGTAACTATTTTGAAGTTATGTTGAAGATTTGTTTTCAAGGTTTTTCTCCAAGGTATAGCAAGCATTTTCATTTGAGAGATGTCGTAGCTCATGCTTTTGATCCTTTTTATGACTTTCCTTAGCATTTTTTTTTTTTCCTTTCTCCTGTCACATCCCAAACATTCAACAATTTTACCCGCAAAGACAGTATCCACTTCTGATTTTATTTAAAAGGTTTTTCTATGGAAATTCTCAGTGAACAATTCTTTGACCAGCTCTACAAGTGGGAAACACCAAATATTTGATAGAAGAATAGCAATGAGTGGACAACTCCAATACAGACACACACAATATCATCCTTAAGACAGCTTAATTTGCAAAGAAAGCTTAAAAAATAAGTTGCAATTTGCAAATACACTGAAAGTAAAATTCACCCGCTACCCCACTCCTCAAAGGAAAAAAAAAATTTCAGAACAAATGCAAGAACAACTACAGTAAGAAAAATCTTTCATGTACCCAAGCCAAAAAGCAGTGTTATTAAGCTTTACTTGTGAGACAGAGGCCAGGTCCCCAAGGTAACAACTGCCATCCTCAAGTTATCTGTGGAGTACCTATATAGTCAGAGCCTGAGCCCGGGTTGCTTGCCCAGAGCATCACATGGCCAAACACAACTTCTCCACCTAGTTCCACAGAGGGCACAGCATGGAGCTGCTCAAACTCAGCTCATAGGTGAGATCTCAGCTCAACACCCTTCCAGCAGCCTTGGCCAGAACAACCCCAGGTGCTGCAATTCAGACACGAAATGCTCAGGATGGCAAGGTTGGGTGTGACCCCTGTAAAGCCCATGTCTCCTAGTCACTAATGCCCATCACTTTATTATGGGACATTGCTGATGTCCCATTTGCCACGTGTTCACATGCAGGGTTGGGCAAAACACGTCCCTTCTGGCTGCATGCTGAAGTTTGCTCTTGCGTCCCCGGGTGTGAGTGAGAGCAGAGGGGAAGAAGGATGAAGATCAAAGCCCTGCAGAAGAGGGAGGTAGGAGACCATCCCCTTTCACCACCTGGAAGCAACACGAAATTCTGTGGTTTCCAGCCACTTCAAGGGCTACCTCTGATAACAAGGTGGAGGTGAACGCAGGGAGAGGCATTTCATTCACATCCAGACCAAAAATAAAGTCAAACAAGAAAAAGCACCATTCTTGCCAGGTTTTCCTCCCATACCCTGGCTAGTCAAGTGACTTACTATTCACTGAATATTTAACTAGCGCATCTAATATGAACTTGGCTTTATAAATGATAAATCAAGCAGCCCTTTTTAAAGGCATACCTTGTCATAGTCTCTCCTCCAGCACTTTCATGGGCAGGAATAATTATTTAGTGCACACTGCATGTATAATGAATTTTCAGGCATACTTGTTTGATCTATAGCCTTGGAAATAAAAATCCCATTAGTCTAACAAGCTCACCAATTATTTCCTGAGATCATTGAGCCTATTCCAGTGAAGAAAGTTGCATAAAATTGAAAGTGAATGGAGAACAGAGCAATGTGTTGTTTTACAGAGTAAAACATTTTAAAATAAGTGTTTCACATCATGTTGGGTGTGGTGCGGGAAGAGGGGTAGAAACAGAAGGGAACTTGGATCTGCTTTAGCTAGGTGGATGTAGCTCACTTACTGCTGGAGGGTGGAAGTTGAGTTAAAATTAGGGAAGAAATACATTTGCCCAAACGTAGATATTAACCACTCAGATGTCTCCATCCAAGCTAGCTACTCAGACTAATTTTGAAGGTTTCATGTTTAAATAAATAAAAAGAAAAAAGCAAGCTTCTCAGAGACACATATTCTCCCTTGTTTCAGATATCTAAATCCAGGGATGTGAATGGCACTCCAGAAAAATTTATTTCTCTCTCTCAGCTCCAAAGAAAGCCTGTAAAACTCATTCGGACACACCTGTTTGCGCTGGAGACTTATAAAGTTGGATGATGCAGATCTCCCCTCTGTGTTCAATCTCACCTGGTCACCATAGGCTTCTAGTGACTGTGGAGACAACATACCTCAAGAGCCATGCAGCCCAGCTACCTAAGGGGTAGCTACAAGGAAGATGGAGACTCCCTTTTCACAAGGAGTCACATGGGAGACAAGGGGGAATGGGCACAAGTTGCTTTTGGGGAGATTCTGATTGGACATGAGAGGGAAATTTTTCACCACGAGAACAGTCAACCACTGGAATAATCTCCCCAGGGGAGGGGTTGACTCTGCCACATTGGACACTTTTGAGACTCAGCTGGACAGGGTGCTGGGCCATCTTGTCTAGACTGTGCTCTTGCCCAGAAAGGTTGGACCAGATGATCCTTGAGGTCCCTTCTGACCTAGGATTCTACGATACCTTTAGATACCAACCTCCAGCTGCCCTCTAGGTTGACCACCTCTCTCCACTGCCTTGACCAAAAGTAAAAAATAAAAAATCGCTCTAATGCAACACCTGAATTTCAGATGGCTGACAGCGGCAAGCTGAATCCAGCACACATCAGAGGGATTCATTAGCTGAAGGCAACAAGGGTCCAAGTCCAAGGCAAAGATTCCCAGTTAAGTCTTCAGCTTGGAACAAGCTGGTAGCAGGCATGGACAGGATACGACCTCAGTTTGATGGGCTATGTCAAAGATAGCATCAGTAAAACCCTCAACAAGAAGTAATTTACTGTTAGCTTTGCTGGGGGTTTCAATAAGCATTGCGTCCAGATCTTGCTCCTACGTACACTTCGTAGCTCATGGATCAAAACATTGAGGAGGGCATTAGAAAAGACGCTCAACACTGCTGCTTCTGCAATGGCAGAGATGGATCCAGGGCTTTAGTCAGACCTTTCTCTGCCCATTCACAGTTGTTGAAAGGAAGAGGGACCACCAGGTTCTGTCTGCAAATAAGGAAAGTCAAAGCACAACTTAATCCTTGTTTGCTCTTCAAGGCTGTTGGGAGATGTTTTTTCTGTGATTATAGAGGGGCAGAGGAGTCTGCAGCATCAGCAAAGAAGACAGCGATTAGAGAAAATGCCTTAACATAAACACATACAACACTGGCATTTCTGACTTTCAAGCACTCCACTCTGCACCCAGAAAGATGGTCTTTTACTGCTGAAATATCCATGAAAAATACAAATGAAACAGACCCTGAAAAAAGAAATATTTTGTCCTATGGGACAGGGTCAGCAGCTAAAGTAGACCTTCATAGACAGAAAGGACGATGTGAATTGATCTAACAGGATAACCGTAGCTCTGATGAGTTATGATCTTGTGCATGGAGTGAAGAGATATGGTTTGAGGCTGACTTCCACACCACCTTGCTGGCACCACAACCCCAGCGCTCACCTCCCAGATGCCTATTCAGCCTCAAGAAGGAGCAGGACTAGAGGGTGCAGGTCCCTGCCCCAGCTCACCCAGCCTGCTTCCTTCTGCTTTTAACCCCAACATATCCTCTTACCAATCCCTTCAACTGAAGGGCTCCTTCTGGAATACCTCCTGTCCAGCAGCATGAAGCCTCCCCACACCTCAGACACTTTGGGGACAGACTGATGCCATGTGACAAAGCACAGAGCAAAACACCCCCCTGCATCAGCTTGGGAAGTCATACAAGAATTCAGCTGTTTGAGTTGCCCAACATTTCCCGAAACATACACACTTGTGCTTACCCGTCTGCTGTTCTCCAGAGTGACACCTAGGTGCCCACAGCAGGAGAAAACCCACAGCAAAGCTGAGTCAGGCTCTCAAAGAGGAGCAAGCTCAGCTCTATGCAAGTGAGCCCTGGGGCTGTGCCTTGACCTCTCCATCCAGCTTGAGGGAGCCTCAGAGCCTGTCTGAGACACAACCTTGACCAACACAGCTTGAAGACCTGCTAACTAACGGCTCTCCTGCCCTGCAGGAGGCAAGCTGGCAGGAGACTCCTTCCCTGGTGCTGGGGGCACTGTCAACCAAGGGCAGGAGGCAGCTTTACCTGCTCACCTGGGATGGTCCAAGCATTACCTGTCCTGGACCCAAATCAGCCCATGACTTTGCCCACATGGAAGTTGCAACTCGCCTCTTCCTGTCCAAAATAGAAGCAGTCTCCGACATTGCAGAAGTGGTTGGTAGCCAACAACATTTTCATCAGAAATTGGCATTGGAAGACCCTCCCTGATGTTATGGAGACCTCCCTGGGTGCAGGGTCTTCAGATTAAGGCTGACCAGTTTCCAGAAGGTCATGCAAAGGCAAAATACTGAACTGGAGGCAGAAACCAGAGGAAGGATATCCTGGGCACAGGGAGGTCTGCTCAGACCACTGCAACAACCCTTCCTGGCCTTGAAATCAAGGTGGTGATGGCTCAATAAAGCAAAACTATTTTGAAGAAGTCTGCCATTGCTCCTGGAGCTGGGATGACTGGCAGGGCCAGCAGCAGAGCAGGGTCACCCCAGTGAAGGGTAGCTGGAAGCACAGAGGCAGGAAACTCAGTGGTGCACAGTGAAGCTGGGACAGGGCATTGGGACATGGTGCAGCCCAGCCACAGGGTTCCTCAGCTTCTCAACACCAACCATAGGCTAAAGCAGTGGATTCGGTAATTGTACCCTGAGTAATTTGGCTCTGATACTTGCAGGAGGCTTTGCTTGGTCTCTTCAGTAAAATTGCCTCTTTGGTGGATAAAGGAGGCTCAGAAAACAGAGAGCAACTGATCAAGCAGTTGGCATGAGTCCATCCAGACACCAGTTGCTCTCTCAGTGGTGAAGAATATATGAATAATTTCCTTTATTCTGCCAGAGGGGGGGGGTGACACTTCTACAAAGCACTCACAGATGGAAGGACTCTGGAAGAAACACACATCTACTCCTGTCCACTACTGCTTTTCCATAGACACCATCTTCTTGAACACCAGCCCCAACATGAGTATGGGCACCTCTCTCAGGAACTCTTCTGCACCTCTCACAGCTCTCTGGAAGAGGGAGGTCTACAAATCTTCATCAGTAGCAACATACACACCTGATGACCCAGCAGTTTTCATCTTCCCAAGCCACCCATCTCCCAGCCTGCATCTGTGGTCCTTATTTCCCCCATTTACAGGAAATACAGCAGCTAATAACAGAGCGATGTAACTGTCTGCTGGTTAATTTGAGGTGACTAATAGGATCTTTATCAAAATATATCCCAGCAAATTCCAGTAATAGACTGAGACTGCAGGGAACATTGAGCAGGATGGGCAGATGGCAAATTTCCTGGCCCAAAACTTTTCAGTATCACCTCTATGTCTCAAGAGGCCAAGTAACCCAATGAACATGTTCAGTGCAGGGAACATCTTGAAGATGCAGTTCTTAATGTTGGCCACAGAGACAACCTCCAGCTAAAATTCAGGATGGGTCTAAGCCATATCGTACAAGTCAGACGAGCGCTACCCTCTCCCAGCTTCGTGGGAGGTTGCAGTTTTCCATGTTTTTTGATAGACTAACAGCTCTTAGCAAAGAACAGCAACCCTGAGAACTCAATATCCCCCCAAAACCAGCTCTGCAGAACAAGTTTGGTTTGTTACACAGATGGCAGCTATTTTCACATGTTCCCATGCACAAGCATGTCCCAGCCATCGTAAGCTTATCTTCTCCTGAGATGCTGGTAGCCTGGCCTGAAGGAAAAGACTCCTTGGTTACACAGGGCTAGGAGATATCTCATCATCTTTTCTTTGTCCCATGGATTTAATCAGATTCAGGCTCACAGTTCCTCATCTGCCTGCTCACCCCATTGCCCCCAGCTCAACAGGAGCCAACCGGGACATGATGAAACCCAGGGCTCAGGGAGCACAGAGAGGCAGCACAACCCTTGCAGCTCAGCAGATACTGACAGCTCTGCTCCCCTGCCCATGTTTGCATCCTTTGCCCAATACAAATGCTCAACGGAAACTAATCAGGGCAGATTAATCCAACACACATACATGTTCACTTACGTCTGCCTGAGTTTGTCAGGGCAGACTCACCAGTGACAGTGTACGGAGAAAGACAGCAGGAAGGGGTGTACCACAGTCCTGCCCAGCAGGTCCCCTGGCAGAGATACTCCCAGGGAGGCTACAGCCCTTCACCAAGCTGCAGGCAGCCCCCTCTTGCATTGGGTACCTCAAACCTGACCCAGCATTGGCTTCACCAGCACTCTTCATCCCTTCCAACACACTTCTGCTCCCTGTAGGCCTCATGGAAGATCAGGGATGTGCCTAAACTTCACCAAATTATGGGTGACAAATTGATCTTGGGCACTGCAGAGACACCCTGAACAGACCCCAAAGTCCAGCCACTCTCACCCAGGTCTGACTTGGCGCCACCTGGCAGAACAGTCCCTCCTTGGCAAACGCCAACCTGATGCCCCTCGCCCATCCACCCTACGTAGAACATCAAGATGCTGATGTTGAAGACCTTCCCTTGCCATTGCTGGAGGGAGGAAAGTTTAAAAAAAAAAAAAAAAAAATCAACCACAACATTCCACAAACCAAACACCAAACTTTCCTCATCCACATTGGAAAAACCAACCTGAGGAGGCCCAAGCAAGAGGTGAGCTCTCTGGCTGAGGCTCAGAACCCCCGTTGTACCCCGTGATTGCTCCCAAGACCTGTTAAGCTTTGAAAAGGACACTGAAATAGGCTTAATTTTGTGCAAAAGGCTCTGACAGCCTCTAAAATACCAGCTTTTAATGGATCAGCTCTTGGGCTGGGTGAGGGCTCCTGCACACCCAGGAGAGCAGCAGGTACCCCAGGTGCCAGACCAGAGGGGAACAGAAAACAAGTGGGAGAGACCTCCCTCCAGCACTGCTCTGCAGAGCAATCCCCTGCTCCTTTCCCCTCCCATGCCCACCCATCCCACAGAGGTGGGCAAGACAAACGATTCCTGCTGAAATATATTTCTGAGTTCTAAAGGGCTCAAAGATTGATGTGTCCCATGGACCAGACAGCTGGAAAGAGGGGAAAAAAAAATTATTATTAAAAAAAAAATATATATATATCAATCATTTCACAAATTATCCTCCAACACATCCTTCAGGCATGGAGGTCCCCCACTCGCTGCCATATTCATTTTCTTTAGGGTATGCAAGGATTACAGCAGTTGAGGGCGTGTTCAACAGGACCCTACCCATGACAGCCAAGGAGCCTGTGCAGGGCATCACTGTGGGGTCCCCTGACAGGGATGGGGGCTCTCGCACCCAGCATCCCAGAGCAGGTCCCTGCAGCCCCTCCAACAGGGTCCAGCTGAGCAGCACTGCTCGGGAGCAAAGCCCACACCAGGCTGAGGTGGGCTGGGAAGCACCAGGTGAACCACTGCCCATGCTGCCTCCTCCCTGCCCGCTGAGGATGCATTCCCTTCCATCTGCTCTGCTACCAGTTTTTTTTCCTTCAGTCATCTTTTTTTCTTGCCAGCTGAATCTTTACGCTTATGTCTGTATTTGATCACTCAGCTGAGAGTGTCATCTTAGATGCCGTGAATGAAAAATCAAAGCTTTTCTTGTGTTCCAGGGCTGTCTGCAAACACCTCACATAGATCAGCCTGTTATTACAAGCGGGTGCCTGGCACAGCACACCCGATCTTAGGTTACAAAACAAGCTCCGTCACTACCTCTACTTTTCACATACAGGTAACTTTCCCAGCTATTCACTATTTAAAGGTGAAACTTTCTATATTTTTCTGCCTGCCAGAACTTTTGAGAGGGAAAAGCATTTGAAGAACATTTTGTCATTTTTTTGAGTCATCGGAGAGCAACTGAAAGATGGTTTTCCCAGTGGTTTAAAAAGAAAATAACCATAGATGCACTTTTCAGAACCATTATAAAGCAAAAAAGCAAGAGCTGGAAACTTGAAACTGGTTCGGTCACTGGTTTGTGGAGCAACATAATGCTCATAAATCAGATGAACGAATGGAAGGTGACTTCCAAGGAGGATCAGCAGATATCTGCTATGGCTGTCCCTTCGGTCAGCGTTGTGCTTCTTTTTGTAGAGGAGCCAAGCAAAGTCCTTTCTGTCCACTGGCATCACCAAAAAGTCTTTCCATACCCCTGTTGCTGGAGAGTTTAGAAGAGGAGGCTGCTAGGAAGCAGCCCAAGCCTGTGAAGCACCAGCCCTTCAATCAGAAAGCTGAAGGAAAAACAAAAGCATCTGCCTTCCCTCTACTACTCACTGGCCTGTTTTGAAAGGTGATGGAGCTAAAAGAGAAGGTACGGAAGGTCTACCCCTATAGAGTTTGCCATACTCGACCCCTGTATGCCTGATGCCCAGTCTTGGTGGCCCATTGCTCATGGTGTCCCACCAACACCACGCCAAAGAGTATGTTGCCACAGCTTTGTCAGGGGCAAAAGCAGCCCAAGGAAGCTGCAAGGTGGGAGCCTGGAAAAGGAAGGACTATGGCCTCAGACCCATGTTACATAAAACACCACAAAAGCTGCTCTGAAGATTAATAACCCCCCTCTTCTGCGTCCCTCGACTCCAATACATCAGATGCCTTTGAGGAATTGCACTCCCTAAAAGCACACATCTGTTTTCTGTAGCCATGACCTGACCAAAGGACAGAACTCATCAGCCATCCAGGGTGGCATCCCAAACCCATGGTTTCTGGCAAGAAGCAGCCGAAGGCAGCCCCAGCATATCAGAGGAAGTTAAAGAGGTGGGGATTAGGTATCAGAGCAGGAGAACGTGGCTTTGCCCACATCACCTGGCAGCTCTCGCCACCCATTGAGCCACTCTGAGCATCACTGCTCAGAGGGCACCTGACCTACACGGCATGAGATTTGTGTTGGTACAGCCTCCAGTATCAGCCAGAACTTTGTCTTTGGTTTCAGTAAAGCGGATTTAGCCCTTAACCCACCTCTACTATGTCTGTTTCTCTTAGCCAGATGAATAATGAACAAATATAAATCACAAAGAATTTATCTGATGATGGCAAGGAGAGAAAAAGATGAATAATTTATTTGATGGATATTATTCATCCATCCATAGTGCCAGCCAAGTAATGAAAACATTTATTCACAAATCACTCTGTTGACAGTTTAAACCTTTGCACAATAAGTTATTCATAAATATGATTTGACTCCCTAAAAACCCAAAATAGATAGCTGACCTTGGAGAGGGGGAAGAAGCATTAGTGCTGTGCCTAGCTTAGGCCTACCTTGTACCTACCATCTCTGGGGTAGCTCTGGACTATGGAAAATGGGACCCTCGCTCACAAGACAACCCCAGAGTTGGACAGTCACCTACTATATGGCCATGCTTGGAGGTCCAGCCTGAGCCCATGGTCCCCAAATGTCCTTGCTGAGACCGTGCACCAGGCACATTGTCAACTGGCAGCACAGCTGAGGTACTCCAGATCTGCACTCCAGCTTAGAGACCACCCAAGGACCTATCTGTAGAGACCATTGCTCCCTCTTGCTTCAAAGGGGCTTCCAGCTCATCCCAGCTAAAAGCCAATAAAACTTGGCATGCTGCTTTCTGATGAAGGCAAGAAGATGGTTGATCCCACCAGCCCTGCTCTGTTCCAAAGAGTGCAGGAGCACGCATTCCTCCACAAATAAGCCTTTAGAAAGGCCCAGAAATAACATTTTTGCTGTCAGAGGACATTCAGCTGCCTTTCCAAACCTTGTGCACAGTTTATTCCATTATCAAAACTACAGCCCCCATCCCATCTTGCAACTTTCAGAGTGATTAAATAAGCCAAATGGGTGCCTATTCCCTCTAAAGAACATGAACAATATTCAAGTGAGGTTATAGCTGTCACAGATGAAAATATGGTATTTATGTCCCCCTGAATTCCAGTCACTATTTTATGACCTCAGCTCCTCTAAAGAGGGTCACAAATCTACACAAAGTCCTCAAGTGTGGGGTTGTGTATTTGGATCCTCTAAGATATTTAAAATTACATGAAGATGGACTTCTCCCTATCGGCCATCCACATATAGAGGCACAGAAACACACATTATTCCAGCATGACTACAGAATAAATTGCCATCTGCTTCCAAGTAGCAGAAGAGGAGTAATTTCTATGGCCAGACCTCTGGAGCTGGTGAACCAGAAAACTTGTCATGGTTCAATTAATCACACAAATATTGTCAGAATCAGCGCTGCTTCTCTGAAATAGATGCAAACTATCCATCCCTCTTCGGTGAATGAAACTGGGCTGGTAATCATGTTAAAGCAGGTCGCTTATGAGATTTTTAGTGTTTCTGGGGAACTACGGTGAGAACAACTCTGGGCATATGGTGTTTGCAAGGTACTTTCTCTCCTCCTGGCTGAGATCATTATTGCAGAGGACGTGGAAATGAGAATTGGGATAAAAGTTTGTGCAGGCTGAACAGATGGCTGACATTTCTTTGCAACAAAGACCTAGATATAGATGGATTTGGGGGGGGAGAAAGGTGGAAGGGAGTAGAGCAGCCTGGGATGACTTAGGCAGGACTTGACCTCACAGACCTTCACACCCACATCCCTGCAAAAGCTCAATAGTCACTGAAAGCAGAAGTTGTCCACAGGTGAGGCACTGCTCTTCGTCCTTCTCTCCACCTGCAGCAGGGCAGACCTGAGCAGCAGGACCTCAGCCAAACTCCCAGCCCAGACACAAGCCACCAACTCTTTGCCCAAACTAAAAAAAAACCCTGCTGGCTTCTACTCACTAGCACCCAAAGGGAGGTGACATGGTGGGACTGTCCCCAACCCTGCTCAGAGCTGCGCACCAGTCAGTGCTCAGCCTCCACCCTAAGAAGCAGCTCCCTCCTCACCCATCCTTGGCCAGGACATGTCCCCCATTAAAGGTTTCACCAGCTGACACATTTCCATGAAAGTTTTCAGCGGCCCACAACAACGGCCACAAAATTAGCAATGTTTCATGCAAAAAAAAAACCCCAAACAGTTGGAAACTTCTGGCATTCAGCCTTGCCTGGAAGAAGAGCCTGGACTGAGACACAGGCAAAGGTTACACCAGCACAGCTCCACAATTAAGCTTGGTGCATCGACACACAGGCTCGGCCACACAGGCAGCGAAAGCCTCACCAACAGAGTCATTTTCCTCCACTCAAGAAGCAGCAATCTCCTTTTTGGAGTTTTTCTAGAGGCTCTAGTACAATTTGTAAATGGATTTTTAAGTAAAACCCTTCCCATGAACACACCTGCCCAGGAAGCAGGATCTCAGTGAGTACCAAAGAACTTCAGAACTGTCAAAAAGCTCTACCATGACCACTCACCTGCTGCATTTTCATTCCTTTCCCCTTAATTACCAGGCCCAATACTGCCTATTGGCTACCATTAAACCTTCACAAGTGCTTACTAAGCCAGAGATTTAAGGAGAATTGGAACCACCTGAACCTGCTGCAGGTTTTATTTAAAGAAATGGTGAAATCTCTACCCTCCAGATTAATTTTTTATGGCTTCATCCCCACTGCTTCTAGGTATTTCCATATTTTTATATCTGAAGTGAGGTCCCCTTCGTTCAATTTTAATTTATGATCTGCAAAAGCTCTTCAGCAGCTGTGACTGCCCCCAGTGCCCATTTTGCTTGGACAGGCGGATGTCCCCAAAGTTTTGCTGAGACATGGGGTTAGATAAGAGCAGTTAATGGAGCGGGAGGGCAGGGAGTGCTCTTGAGGCAAAGGCACTGGGAGTGCAAAGAGCTGCCACTGACCTTGCTGAGTCCCAGTGGGCCAAGTGAGAATGTTCACATTTTCCCAGAAAAGAAGTCTCAGAGGCCAGCTAAATCCAGGTGAGTCAAACGTCTTCACAGCCTCTGCTGAGTCTTGCTAAAGTGGAGAAAAAAAAAAAAAAGGTGGTTGCCTTGGAGTACCTGCAAAACTATTTCCAGGTTTTTGAAATTTTTCTTCACAGGGAGCAAAGCCAGCAAGCAGGCATCAAATGAGATCAGCCTAAGGCATTTTGGGATCTTTTCTGGGGTGGACCTGGTGGCCACCGATGTCCCCGTGCATGTCACCTGCATCAGCTCCCTGTGCCTGGCCACCTTCCTCGGCTGGGTTTTCCAGTGGGTGGGCGGGCGGGCAGCCAGCTATCCTGCAGCTCCATCTAGTGCGCTGCACCCGGGGCATGGCCAGCACCCAGGTTCTATCTCTTGTCTCCACGTTTTGGGAAGCCCTGGCTCCTGGAGTCCCAGGATTCCCAGAGGCAGAGATTCCCAGGATTCCTGAAGCTTTACAGTTCTCACATTCAGTATATTTTCAGCTGTTGACGCTGCAAAGGACACCATAAAAACACAATTCAGGTGGATTCACAATCAGAAAGAAAGTAAAAGGACGGTGAGTCTCTATTTTTTTAAATCCCCTGGTTGGTTTTCCACTTGAAAGCACTTGGGGTTGGCCACTCAGCAAATGCCTGCGCCGCTCACTGGCATCGCAGCCTCCGCCTCTGCGAGTGCAGAGCAGAGCCAGGCATTAGGGCACGGCTGCCTGAAACACAACCTTCATTTTTCAGAAGGATTCAGATTTTCACGGTCTCGACACCTGCCTGATTGTCTTCAAAAGCACCCACCACACTGGATGTGCTGAGGACTCTAGAAAAAGGTGGGTTTTCCCCTAAACAGCTTCTTGCTGCGAGCTGTCAGCAAACAAGGAGCCTGCACCATGAGCACGAGAGAGCTGTGAGTTCCTGCGTTTGCTTTAACCATTGGTGTCAAAAGGGGGAAAGAAAAGAAAAAGAAAAAAGAAGGTGGGTTTTTTTTGGAAAAAGAGCGGTATTCGTTTCAGAAGGAATGAAGGAACAAGCGGGATGAGATCCTTCTCACAGCTTTTCCTGAAATGCACACCACTTGGCATAGGGTACCTCTCTCCCCTGTGCCCCGTGCCCACCCATTTTCAACAGGCATGGCCATGGACCCCGGCCACGCCAGCTACGGACCCCAGCATCTCCCCCTCCACCCCCATGGCTGCTCCTTGCAGAAGCCAAGCAGAACGTTGTGCGTGATATTACATTTTTAACCATACCCAATATTCAAAGAGTTTCAAGAGCAAATACATCTTTGTCTCTTCAGCCATTTCCCTAGCCACAGAAGCGAGAGCCTAATTGCCTCAATGGGCTGATGAACAACTTGTTTATTTGTCACCCACCTTAGTGCCGGTTCACAGTCCGGCTGCAGCGCTCCCTGGTTTGGTGGCACGGGCTCTCCCCCCTCTGCTGAGAGGGAGGGGGACTTCAAACGAAGGAAGCTGTATAAATACTTAAATAAAGCCATGAATGATTAACAGAAATAATTGTTTTTATTTTTTCCATGACAATTGCCAAGATGCATTATAGAAGGCTACAAATGATTCCCAGCTATTAACAGATGAGGCGTCAGCGTTAAGTGAAGGTCACAGAGTGATTTATACAAAATGCCACGATGCATTTGATCAATCTTTTATTAAATACCTCTGCAGCGCTTTTGACTGCTAACTCCTCACCAGACACACGCTTCGTGCTGCTCACAACCGCTTGGCTTTTCCCAACTGCCTGCTTCGGCCTCGCAGCCTGAGCCGCTGCGCCGAGAAAGGGAAACAGCTGTAAAGAAATAGGTTAGAAATCCCCAAGGCTGAGGCTTCAGAGCACTCGAGTGGCCCCACGGCTGTTCCCTACTCCCCGGCTGGATGCAGCCTCGTGCCCCGGTGCTGCTGCATCCCGGCATTCCCACCCTGCAGGAGCCACCGCCCGCTCTGCTGCTGCGCTGTGACCATGTGCCAGAAATGCAGGCAAACACAGTGATTCAACCGAGGAGACCAAACCTGGGGCTAAAATGTAGGGGGGGTTGCTGTGACTTACAGAGAGCTGTGGCACCTCCTGAGATGTGCTGCTCCTGTGGGAGAAATGTCAGGGAAAATCCACGCTGCTGGGCTTGAGAGTTGGAAAACTCTCAAAAAGGCATCAAAGAGCAAACGTGCCTCTTCCTCGGAATAAAACCACGGTGATTTTGCACACTGGCTCTGGGGTGGGTGCTGCCCTGCGGGGATGTGCTGGCCACAGCCCCCCACCCCAGGGCAAAGGACAAGTCAATCTTTATATGGACCCATGAGCTGCTGTTTTAATTTGGCCTTGAATCCCGTATGTCCTCCAAAACCCTCTTAAAACAACTTCCATAAATGCTTTTATTCTGAGAGTGCTGTGACTCGAATGCCTCGGACTCATCCCCCTGCTGTAAATGACCCTTTTACAACACGGACTCGGCAGCTGAAGGAAAGCAGAGCTGTTTTCTCCCCACTATCACAATCAAGTTGTTTGGTACAAAACGTGGCTTAAAAGTGAATCCATAATGTTCCTGGCAATGCAGGGAAACTGCTATTACCAGGAGTAAAATGTAGGTAGTAACTCTGTGGGGTTTTTTCCAAAAATTAAGGCCAAGGGAAATTCAGCAGTTAAAATGCATCTCATTAGCACTGAAACTACTGTATCGTCAAAATGCATTATGTTCGGCAAGGAAAAATTGTGTAATTGAATTCCCACCAAAGCACTGTTCATCTGCATCAAATGGCACTGTGCTCATCGTGCAGCTCCCTTCGGCTGCTGCGGGAAATGAGGATTAATTAGGATACCTGCTCGCTGTTTGAGGGAGCGCGTAGACGGGCCCCGGTCAGGCCGGGGCTGCCGCGAGGGGCTGCGGGCTGCGTGCCCAAGCCTCAGCCAGGCTTTGGCCACCCCTGCAGTCAGCTCGGCCTCTTAGCAGGATGCATTAGACACTCAAAGATGTTTTGTCAATGCAGCAAATTCTGGTAAGAAAAGGCCAACGATTCAAATCTTTGCTGCATAAATACTTCAGTAATAATTAATAAATGATTTATGCAATTGCTTTTGAATTATTCTAGGCTGCGTTGGTACAAGTGGCAGTGATCTGTATAAATCATTTCATGTACAGCATCTACCAAGCATGCCGCAAGAGGTGCAAATACACAAGCTAATAAATTCTCCGAAGCCGTACATGCGGGGCTCTTTACCTCATTCGAGAATAACTCATTGATCCACAGTATTTTAACAGGTAAATTGTTATTAATTTAAATAAATACATTAAAAGCTTCCAACATCCATGCTTTCGTTCAATAGTCTTTCGGTCAGATCAGAGTGGATCTAATCTGTGTCTTTCCTACAGCAACTCCTATCCACGAGTCCATGCACTGGGGTGTGTTATGGGCAGCAAGAGCTGATTAAATGCATTTATATCACCATCATAGGTTTTCTCTTTTTTTCACATTCATGTGTACACCAGAGTCCCGATACCTGGGTCTCCTGCAACTCACCAGCACAACAGCCAAGCTGAGAAAACCAGAAAAACAGAGTTATTTTGGGGCAGAGCAGCATGCAGGGAGGGAGCTTGCCCTGTCTGCCATTGGGCTGCAGCAGTTCAGCCCGGCAGTGATCTTGCTCCACCTTCACCCACGGCTCAGCACCCCAGCCCTGGCTGCCATGGTCCCCGCCGTGCAGGTGGGAGTGGATCAGCCCCCTGAGCAGCTCCAAGCCCCCAGAAGCCCCTTTGGACCTTGCTTTGGGCTGTAGGGGAGGCTGCGGGAGCAATCCATCAGCATCAAACTCTGCAAAACCAGGGACTGCTGTGGTTTAAGCTGCCGCTTAAATGAATTTTACTTATTGGAGGTGCGAGGGATGCTGAGTCCCAGCACAATCCAGCTCCCTCAACACGTGGCACACGGTCCCACCTCCCCTGGGCTATCACTCTGCGCCTCAGTCCCCTCCAACACGGACAGGCACGTCCCATTACTTCTATTCTTCAAACCCCATTATTCAGATCTAACGAGGAAATAATTTTAATTAAGGAAATTAAAAATTTATTTGCATGTGCATTTTAAGTAGGTGTTAATTTGAAGGCACTGAAAGGAGCCCTCCAGCGGTGTCAGGATCCGTTTGTGTCAGGAGGAGCAGGGGTGGGGTGGGGGCTGGGGGGGGGAGAGCCCACTCCTCGCCCGGGATGCTTGTGCAGAGGAGGGACCTGGTCCCTGGGGAGCAGTGGCAGGGCTGGCAGAGGCAACACGGTGCCAACCCAGCTCCAGGCCATTACGCAGCCATTGCCAAGAAGTTGCCTGATGGTGCTGAGCAGGACATGACCATTGATGTGATGGTGGAACAGACTGGGTGAGACCCTCCCAGCTACAGCAGGTGACTGCCTCACCCCCACCTGGTCTTTGCTCCAATTAGAAATGGGATGCACTGGATAACTATCAAGGCTGCCCACAGCTCCCAGGTCTACCTGACAACAGGAGATGGCTTTCCCAAAGTAAGAAAAGGGCCCCCAAGATCCTGTGGCTTTCCTAAGGTGAGATGAGGGTCCCCAAGATCCTGGTGACCTGTGCAGCATCAATGTTTTGAGCACTTTCAACCCACCTGTCTCCTTCCAGCTCCTGTTCAAACCCAGTTTGTCCACGAAGCAGGTACCACTCTCTTGGTGAAGCTCGATACACAACCAGTTATCAGGATTTCCCAGCATGGAAGTGCCACCCAGCAATGGGCAAGGCAAACCCCAGCTAAGGAGGTCTCCTGCTAATTGCATTTCTGCAGTAGGTGGGAAAAGCAGCAAAAAAAGTGTTGGAAAATCCTTTTTGGGGGCCTCCAAATGAGGAGCTGTGAAGCCATGAGGCTGCAAGGAGAGGTGGGCATGTTTCCAAGCTGGCCCAGGTCCCTGTGGGTTGCGGTGGCCTCTTGGGTCCCCTGCATGGGCAGCCCCAGAGGGCTGAGGACCACCTGGAGATGCTAGGTCCTGGTTCCACTTCCTCCTTTGGTTGCTGCTGGTCTCCACCACAAGACTCTCCACTACCAGCTTCCCACAAATGTTGTCTATTTGGACTTCTGTAAGGCCTTTGACACAATCCCCTCCAACGTTCTTCTCCCTAAACTGGAGTGATATAGATTTGATGGGTGGGACTGTTCAGTGGATGAGGAATTGGTTGGTGATCACATGCAGAGGGGAGTGGTCAATGGCTCAATGTCCAGATGGAGACCAGTGACAAGTGGTGTCCCTCAGGGGTCCATGCTGGGACCAGTACTGTTTAATATATTCATCAATGACATAGAGAGCGAGATCAAGTGTACCCTCAGCAAGTTTGCAGATGACACCAAGCTGGGTGGTGCGGTTGATATGCCAGAAGGATGGGATGGCATCCAGAGAGACCTGGACAATCTGGAGAGGTGGGGCCTGAGTGAACCTCATGAGATTCAACAAGGCCAAGTGCAAGGTCCTGCCCCTGGGTCAGGGGAACCCCCAGTATCCATCCAGGCTGGGGGATGAAGGCATTGAGAGCAGCCCTGCCCAGAGGGACCTGGGGGCACTGGTGGGGGAAAAGCTGGACGTGGCCCGGCCATGTGTGCTGGCAGCCCAGGCGGCCAACCCTACCCTGGGCTGCAGCCCCAGCAGCGTGGCCAGCGTCGAGGGAGGGGATCCTGCCCCTCTGCTCCGCTCTGCTGAGACCCCCCTTGCAGCGCTGCGTCCAGCTCGGGGGTCCCCAGCACAGGACAGACAGGGACCTGCTGGAGCAGGGCCAGAGGCGACCACGGGAATGATGCGAGGGCCGGAGCCCCTCTCCTATGAGGACAGGCTGGGAGAGTTGGGGGTGCTCAGCCTGGAGCAGAGGAGGCTGCGGGCAGACCTGATTGCAGCCTTGCAGGGCTTAAAGGGGCCCATAGGAAAGATGGGGACAGACTTTCTAGCAGGGCTGGTTGTGACAGGACAAGGGGGGATGGTTTTAAACTAAAGGAGAGGAGATTTAGACTGGATATAAGGAAGAAATTCTTTACCATGAGAGTGGTGAAACACTGGCACGGGTTGCCCAGAGAAGTGGTGGAGGCCCCATCCCTGGCAACGTTCAAGGCCAGGGTGGCTGGGGCTGTGGGCAACCTGATCTGGTTAAAGGTGTCCCTGCTCCCTGCAGGGGGGTTGGACTGGATGGCCTCTAAAGGTCCCTTCCAACACAAACCATGCCATGATCCTAAGATTCCACAGGTGCCACCAACCAGCGGGCAGCTCAGCTGACTGCCAGTGCCACAGGGAGATGGCTTTTGGTCAAAAAGGAGATGCTGCTCATTCCATCTCCTTGCAGCAAAGGCAGCCCAGAGGACACCACAATGTAAGGCTCAGTTTAATGCATCTGGATAACAGTCCTATTGCAAACACTAGCTAATTAGTTAAGTAATACCCAGTGTTATTAATTCTGCAGCTCTGCCATCATGAATGTGTTTGTAATAATAGTGTTTCCTCTGTAATAACATTCATCATAATGGATTTACTAAGAAATTAAGGGGGAAGAGGTATTATCTCCCTCGGGAACACCATTTGACAGCAGCTCTACTTACTGTGCAGATTCTTATTTGTTTAATTCCCAATGTCTTGCTCATTAATCTGCTTTCCAACATCCCCTCGCAAGCACCCCTCTGTGAGTGGAAACGGCATGATGGGGAGTGCAGCCCTGCTCCTGCCCAGAGCAGTGGGGCCCAGGGGCTCCAAGGGAACCCACCGAGACCTTGCAGGGGGTCAGCACGGCCACAGGCGTTTCCTCCCAGCACGCATGGGCAGGAGTGTTTGGTCCTGCCCTCCCCTGATGGGCAATGTCCACTTCTGGGCAGCATCCACCTCTCCAGCCCGTTTGCTCATTCTCAGCTCCATGCTCGAAAGCCTCTTTTGGCGTTTCCAGGGTAGCAAGAAATATTCAGCATCTCCTCCCGACATTTATATCAAGAGTGGGAAGGTTTCACTGAAACTCGTTTTCCTGGAACCCCTTCTCCTCCCAGCAGGTTTCAGGTTCTGGACACTTGCACCATACCAGGCTGTAGACCAAGAGCAGCTTGTCTGAGATGGGGAATCAAACAAGACACCCGCCAGGGACCCATGCTCAGCCCGTGGGCAGCCAGGCAAGGCACCGAGCTCAGCCCTGCAGGAGCACCCATGC
The DNA here is from genome assembly GCA_034008185.1 of Gorsachius magnificus. Taxonomy (NCBI): domain Eukaryota; kingdom Metazoa; phylum Chordata; class Aves; order Pelecaniformes; family Ardeidae; genus Gorsachius; species Gorsachius magnificus. Next base: position 12,168,895 of record CM067091.1, read on the forward strand.
ATCCCCAGACACCACATCGGCCACAGTCCTGTCCCCACGGGAAACCTTGGCAGCTCAGTCCCACCATCCTCACTGGCGCCCGCTCATGCATTAAGCTCTCAGCAGCAGCTCAAAAATAAAAATTAAAGCCTGATTTATCTATTGACAATCAGATGAGCTGGTAAAAATTAAAGCCTGATAAAAATTAAAGCCTGATAAAAATTAAAGCCTGAAGGGTAAAGCTCAGGATTTTTACCAAGACCTCAGCTTTCCCTGAGTAGTTTATGGCTGTGCATAAAGAGGACGAGGATTTTTCATGCAGTCTGCGTTAAACTCCTTCAATGGCTTGCCCAGGAGTGCAGCGATGCTGCGGTGGCCAGCAAGAAAATGAGCAGGAGGCAAGAAGTGCAGCACACAGGAGAAAGCCCCGCTCCCCCAGCCTGCCCTTCCGTGCCGGCACGGCCGCTCCGGCAGCACTCAGTGCCAGTGTCCCCAGCACCGGCTGTCCCCGGCAGTGACCTCCGAGGAAATGCAGGGGCTTCACAGCTAACAAGAACCTGGACTTGTTGTCCCTGTCCTTTGCTCTTTGCAAAGGACCTGTAGACACCTGGTTCATTTTTTCACCCAAGTTCTCAATGCACAAACACACAAAGGGTTTTTTTTTTCTTTTTCTTTGCCCCTTTTGTATTTTTTCTTTTTATTTTTGCCCCTTTAACCTGCAGCAGCAGCTTTCTGATGGCGGAGGAAGCTGAAAAGTCTTCCCCCATGCCCTGGATGAACTCTAGGAGAGTCGCTGACTTGGGACGATGCCCGAGTTCCCACCTGGGCTCGGTGCTTTTCGAAGCCATGAGCCTGTTTTCCCTCTCTCTTCATGTTTGCCATGTTTTGGTTCTAATTTTTTAAGCATGACTTGCAGCCTGGGTAATTACATTTGTCTTAATTAGCATGTATTACCACACATCGCCGCGCTGAAGAGACTTTTCTTCTGCAGCCAGCTCCTCACCACGGCTGTAACCCCCCCCTTTCCATAACCAGGAGCCCAAGCTGCTGAAATAACGCAGCCCATGGCCACTGGGCTGCTGGCAGCCACTTGATTAAATACAGAGATATTTTTTGCACGTGTGCCCATAAATAAGTTACAAAGCTAGCGCAAAGCAGGACACCCTTATTACTGTTTTATCCCAGGTTTTTTTGACCTCGCCAGAGCGAGCCTCACCTGTGGGAGAAGCCATGACGCTTTGCGGGGTGCAGGAGCAGGGGGTGTCACAGGGAGGGACACCTGGGAAGGTGGGGAACGGGACACGGGCAGGTTGAAGGGAGCCTCTAAAAGTATTTCAGGTGAAGATTTCAAATGAGACCTTCAAGTCAGAGGCAAAGCCCCAGCTGCAGGGTTAGCTTTTCTGCCCATGCTGGGAAGCCACCAAGGATTGGGGGTCAGGGGCTGGAGAGGGTGGGGGTGAGGTGTGGAGTAAGATAATTAAATGAGCAGAGCTCAGGAAGGTTAGCACTAATACCCAGCATTTCACCAAGCAACGCCATGGGACTTGGAAAAGATGAAATGATATTACAGGTGTTTCAAGGCGTGCGCCATAGGCGAGGGATGAGACAAAGGATCCGTCTTCGCCCAGGGGTCCGGGCTGGGGAGGGGACAAGTGAGGGCAAGGCGGCTCCTGCCGCTGCCCCCTGCCACAGGGCCTGACCTGCCCCACGCTGCCAGCGAGCAGGGTGTGAAACCACGCAAATCTGGAAGAGAAATGAATGCCGTGCCCAGGTCAGCCCCCAGATGCCTTTTGTCCCCAGCCCTTTCGGATGGCGAAGAGGTTCATCTAGGCCCTGGGTTATGACTGACAACGCATGGAGGAGCCTGATTCCACCAGGACTGGGGGAGGGCAAGGATGCAGCACGCCCAGCACAGACTGGGGTGCAGGGGAGAGCGCGATTTGATTCAAACCGAACTTATTTTCAGCTCCAGAGACGCTTATTGAGTTTTAAATTTCCGAGGCAGCTGGCTTTGGGGCTGAGCACCGGTGTTCTGCTGTTAAAAATGAACTGCCAGGTGCTGCCAACAAGTCACTGACTTTATGAAGTCATTAACCAGTCGATTGAAATCAGCTTTCTCTTCCACTGCCATCCTCCTGCCAGGTGCCCGTCCATCCATCACTCCTGGCCCTGCGCATCAATCTCCATGCCCCAGCACCATTCCCTTGGGTCCACGCTGCAGCAGGATTTGAGTAGGGTGAAGATGCTGTGGATGATGTAGGTGAGAAATGCAGTCACCCAGCTGCATGACAAGCACATTTTTTGGTGGAGATGGGACATTTCAGCCCTTGTGACTCCGACAAATGAAAAGCACTGACTGAGGTCTGGTGGGCCTCAGGCTGGGGCACTGCAGCCCCCAAAACCTCGCTGCTCCCCCCATGGATCAGCCCGCGACAGGCTCATCCTGCTGAGCGGCCTCATCCTGCCCCGACACTGCTTCACTTTTGCGATGGCACCAGCAGCATTCCCCCTCCATCTGCCAGCCCAGCACCAGCCACAAAGCTGAGCCCCATCCAGCCCAGGGACAGAGAGCTCCTGTGCTGGGCAGGCTACAACTAGCTGATCAGAGGATTAACAGCCCGGGGGACAAAATCACAGCCAAGGTCCCAAAGCAGGGACAGGGACATTTGGAGGCCGGTGCTGCCCCATTGCAGCCCCTACGGTTGCCCTCGGCTCCGGTGGGACGTGCCGGCCCAGAGCAACAACGGCGTGAGATGGGAGACGGCACCTGGAATTGAGGGGTGGCAAATACTCACCTGCACTGGGCAGTGGGGCAGTGGGTGACACCACGGCAGCCACCCTGAGGAAGAAAGGTCCCTTTTCTTGCAGCTTGGCTGTGGCACCCTGGGGACCAGCTTTCCCATGGGACCCAAGGGACCCCAGCATTGCTGCAGCACCCCAGGGACCCCAGCTTCACCATGGCACCCAGCGGACTCCAGATTTCCTACGAGCAGAGCTGGGGCAGGTGTTTCCCAGTCAAGTGCTGGGATTTTACCTCCAGGATTCAAGCACCGGCCCAGCCCTGCCCATCAGGTGCAGCCTGTTGGGGTGCAGAGCAATCCCCGAAAAAGGACTCAGCCATTCCTGGCACCCCTCGTGCCCCAGAGAGCAGCAGCGCAGCCTCAACGCTTCTTTGCTATGAGCTTTACTGAAGCAGAGAGCAGCTCAGCACGAACCCTGAGCACACATTGCCACCTCCATGGGGATAAGCAGAAGGAAGAGGAGACCTTCCCCCTGCCTTGGCCAAAACCTTTGGCTCAAGTTCAAGTCAAAAGACTTGAGCCAGCTCATGCCCAGGATATTGTCCTGCTCCCCAAGCCCCAGATCCACAGCCAGGACCATCCCCAGCTCCTTGCTAGCCACCACAGGAGTGATGGGAACCCTGGCAGCACGTGTCCAGGAGAAACTGCAGCGCTCACTGGGTCTTTATCCTGATGCACCCATCACTCTCCCTGACCCAGAATTGGTTTTTGATGGACTGGTAAAACAAAAGCGCCCCAAACCTTCCAAGCAATAACATGAGCCACGGTGCTGAGAAGGAGCTGATTAGCACCTCCCGGCCTCGCTGGGAGATGCTTTGGTGGGGAAGAATAAACTGCAGGTGAGTGATGAAACTGGTGGGTGTGGGAAGATTTGTCACATGCTCAGAAAGCGAACGCTAGAAACTGTCCCGGCAGGAATATCAAAGCAAAACTCTCCCTGCTCGCCTGCCTGAGCGATGCTGCCTCCCCGCCACGTGTTGCCGCAGCACAGCTCAGCCCCAGCCAGGCTCCAGCGGTGGGACACTGCCCCCAGCCCAGGGTGTCCCTTCGGGCCCGGGTCTGTGAGCTGTGGCTCGTCCCCATGTGCTGGGTCTCCACCAGTCCCCTGCAGACAGCGCCAAACCTGCCTCCCTGGAAACGTTACAGAGAGAAGTTTTCCTTTTGGATGCGCCTGGAGGACCAGAAGGATCAGAAGGAGGATTTGCAGAAGGAGCAGAGCCCCTGGAAACAGGGGAACACCCACTAGGGGATGCGCCCACAGCCACTGCGCCCCGACAGCCCCAGGCTGGGCAGACACGTGGGAAGGAGCAGCTCTGGCCCCCAAATATGCTCTCAGAGAACTGTATGCGCACACAGCCTCGGTGCCCTCCCATCCTTTTGCTTGTCCAATTTAACTTTGCACTTGTGTCCCTCGGCTCCTGTCCGGGGGATATCAACAGTACCAAGCACGCTGCCCACAGAATAAAGTGCTCCAGTACTGTACCAGCAGGATTAGATGAGATTTGTCAATATTTGTTCAGGACTGAGGTGAAACTGAACTGAGTGATGATAATAAATAACATCGGATACTGGGTTGTGAAGTGCCGTTGATAGCCCAAGGTGGTGGCTATTGAGGCATCGCCAGCTGTTAAACTGAAAAGGCTCTTTTTTTTCTCCCCCCCACTTTGTATTTTAACTTTAAGTAGATTGATTGTGAATTACTCGTTTTACAGCTGCAGAGCCGACTGGTGCAGGAAACCAGCAACCTGTAATGTGCTTGGCAGGGTGAGCTAATCCATACGCCTGCTTCATACTAACGAAGGGAAAAGCAACAGCAGGACCGAGGGCCCTGCAGGCTCCTGCACCCCGTCCTGCACCCTGACAGTCGGGCACAGGGCCCTGCTCACCCCCAGGCACCTCCCTGCTACCCCCTGCCTGCGCCCAGCACCAACCTCCGCAGCTCAGTCCCACCCAGCTCCATAACCTGCCTCTCCAGCAGCATGGAAGGAAGCAGATGAGGCACGAAAGCAGTAAGCAAGAATGACAGATTTGAAATTTAAGCATTTCTCAGCCAAAGTTTGCCCTGGGTGGAGGAAAACTTACTCCAAACATCTGCCACAGCTGCTCCGCACGGCTCTCAGCTGCTGGTTTTGAGATGCTCCTGCTCCCCTTGTGCAAGGGACGAGAGCTGGCATTGGCCAAGGCTCACCAAAGCACCGCAGCATGGTGGCCCTGCATGGATCTGGCACAGCCGCCAAAGCCAAAAACTCACCGCAGAGAGCAAAGTCAGAGCCTGGGTACCAGGCAAGCTCTGGCCGAGCCAGAGAAACGCATGGGGATGAAGTGCTGGGAAGGCAGCAATGCTCCAGCAGGGCCAGGAGACCGTGGTGCCCACCCCAGCCTCACGTGCAATGCAGAGCTGCTCCCTGCTGAGACCATCTGACAAATTTAAATGCAAATGCCCATAAAAATAAAATAAGTGGCACACGTCCTCCTGCAGAGCCGCCGGGTGACCAGCAGCCTCCTGCAGTGCTCCCCTCCACAGCGGGAGGAGGCTGAGCCAGTTCAGGTCCTTCCTGGGGAAAGATATCCCTGACATGGTGCAGTTGCTGATGTTGTCCCCTGTGGTGCCAGCAGCTGAGACGATGGGGTTTAGGGATGCAGTGAGCAGGAACAGCAGAGCACAGCTGGAGGGGACCCACAAAATCCAGTTTCCATGAAAAAGGGGAAAAGGGAGCCTCTGCGCAGAGGCTGGCTGGAATTTACAGCCCCTGGGGACCCCGGCCCCCTTGGCTGCTGGCGGTGGCAGAAAGAAGTCCTGGGGCTGAACCTGCACTGAGCAGCCTGGGTGCAATGCCAAGAAGTTTGCAGAGACCCCAACAGCACTGTCGTTCCCTGACAGTCCCTCTCTACTGCACTGGAGCATCCATCCATGTCCCTCGGCCACTCCCCAGTCCCACTGGTCCCCCAGCCTCCCCATGACTCCCACCTTGACACCAGCTCTCATTCCTGCAGCTTGTTCAATCACCAGTGCTTTGAAATGCTGGGAAGCTCCTTTCCAGCTGATGTTTGGGCAGCCCTGGCACCGCTGTTCTGGGTGCCCCGAGGGTGAGGCAGGTGCTGCCTCACCTCCAGGGGAAGGTGGGCTGCGAAGGCCAGGATGCCCAGAGTACAGCTCCTCTGGGGTGGCTGGTGTTGCACAAACCCCCTGATTTCCAGCACTGTTGTCCTCCTGAGTGGCCAGGCTGCTGCCATGGGGTTGCTTTTCTCTCCAGGTCCAGGACCCGCTATGGGCAGAGCATCCCCGAGCCCCCACGGCATAACCCAGTGAGTGGGGACACCCATGCAGCCATGGGAGCTGTCTGCATGGACAACGTGGCCGCAGCACCCAGTGGTGACACCAAACATGGTCACAGGTTTGACTTTACAAGGGGACGAGTCTCCAGAGCTCCAAAAGGTCAGAGCTGTGAAAGGTCAGTGGGAGCAGTCCTCTGTGTTCCTCAGTGGAGGCTCAAAATCGGGTTGTTCATTAGATGCCAGCAGAGCAGCAGCCATGCTGCTGTCCCCCACCTCACTGCCAGCCCCAGGATGTATCCCCGGACCCCTCCTGAACCCTCGCTAGAGGCTCGATTGGGCACCCATGGGTCCTCCTTCCCCCAGCCCTGCACTTGGCACCATAAGAGCTGGGGTGAAGGAGAGCTGCTGCCGACCCCCAGCACCAGCCCCAACCCCATCCCAGCACTGCAGGCTGCGGAGCTTCCCAAAAATCCCCTGCTGATGGGGTGGCCCTGGGGCCCTGGGGCCACCCGCCTCCTGGCAGCCTCAGTCCCGGGTCCAAGAGCACTGATGAGCCCAACATCGCATGCAGACACGGTGCCCACCAGATGGCCACTGGGTATCACTTTTGCACAACACGATGACAGTTACCCAAACCATTTTTGTAAATAATTAGTAAAAAAATTAATGCAAAAGTCAGATTTAATTATCATATCAAACCCAGCGTTAATTAGCAAGCAGCGACAGATGGCTCTGCCCCCCCTCCCCACGCCGCACACCCTCTCACAGGCACCTCCTCGGTCTGTGGGACACGTGTTGGCATTTTCTGCTGGGAACACATGTCCCGTCACAGAGCTTTAGCACTTGCTCCCCAGCTGGTGCCCACGGGCAGCAGGCTCTTAATGCAGAGGCTGAAAAAACCACGTCCTGGATGTTCCTGCTCTCCTTGCACGCAGGGTTGTGGGCATGAAACCCTGCCTCCAGGCACATCTGACCTGGGGCTGGGAGGTTTCTGTTTCCTCCCCATGCCCAAAAATTCTAGCAGGCCCCTGTGAAAGTCATTACAGGTGTTTCTGTTCTGCACCCCTGCAGTCAGGGAGGAGCAGACCCGGGCAAAGACAGGGATGGATGTGCGCTGCTGCTGCTGCTGCAACCCCTCCTTCTCCCCCGTTGCGCACAAGAGCCCTGGAGCTGGGGCACCCTGAAGATGCCCGGAGGGAACGGCTCCATCACAGCAACGGGTCCTCAGGGGCACGCAGCAGAGACGCTCCCCTCCCAGGAGCTGGGCCCCCATTTTGGGGGTTGCTCAGCACATTTAATGCCTCCAATGCTCCAGCCAAGCCAGCACAAGGTGATTTATCCTTCCCCAGGCAAAGCAAAGTCTTCCTGTTCCAGTGATGCCTCCAGGCCCTGCATCCCAACATCGCCAAGAGCTCAGTCCTGAGGTGCCAGCCCTGGGGCACGCAGCTGCACAAGCCTCTGCCGAAGCAAAAGCGTCACAGAGATTAGGAGCGTCCTGTTGGCATTGGGGTTCACATTCACTGCTTAAAATTCTTCATTTGCATCTGCAGTAGCTCTGCTTATAGCAACGCCATCAAGAAACCGTACAGCAAATTCACACTTTTTCACCTTCCAGCAGAGGTGAAGGAAAGGAAGGTCTGGGAGCGTTAATCGAGTAACAGCAACACTGCGGGCATGGGAGGGACATGCTGCCGGGCAGGATGCCGACACGGCACAAGGCATCCCGCTCTGAAGATGGTGGCCATGCTTCTCGGGAGCCTGTCCCACAGGGCAGCGCTGCCACTCTGCACCCCAGTTTCCCAGTTGCGAGAGCCACAACCCAGCCCCGAGCCCCTCCGGGGTGAGAGCTGGGTAGATCCGTACGGCTGGGGCAGAGCACAGCCCGGCTACACAAAGCCTCTGACACAAGGGCAAGGAGGAATGGGAGAGGCTCCCTGCACCCCCAGATTGCAGCCGGATCCACCCAGCTTGTCACTAACCTGCCCAGGATTTATTCCACAGATCAGAGTTTGCACCATGGGGCTGCTTGCACCACAGCTTCTTTTAGAGCCCTCCTACCTTCAGGGGACATAAATTGTACTGGCATTGCCAGCGTCGGAGAGAAAAGCCTTGGACTGTGTCTTCCCTGCAATAAATGTGTTTTACATTTTGTCTCCATGTCATTGCTGGTAGGGCAGAGCTGAGACCCAACCCACCTTGTCGGGGCAAGCAGAAGAGCCAGGGGTGGCCGTGCCAAGCCCCAGAGCACCCGGCATTGCCCCAGGGTAGCACCCCGAGAGGCCGGGGAGGGGAAGAAGAGTGGCCCGGGTTGGGGTGCAGACACAGCAGCCCGAGGACGGCTCTGCAAGGGAGGGATTTCATTGCTCAGAGCTTCACAAACGGCTCTTGCACCTTGGAGGCAACGGGAGGAGAGGAGGAACATGGACACCCGTGGCCAAGTGCCCCAAAAGCCACCAGCCCCGCCCAGAAGAGGTCCCAGATGAGACCACAGACTGCAGACCAGCGGCCACGTGGCCATCAGCCAAGCTCATTCCAACACCCCTACTCAAGAGGCGTCATCAATAAGCAGAGACCTCTCCCACCTACGCTGATCTGCCTCGTCTGTTCAGCACCACGGGGGCTGAGCACAGCGGTGGGGACCTGCCCAGAGCCAGAGAGGTGGCTGAGGATGATTCACCCCGGCTATTTTCTTACCAGCCTGCAGTCTTCTGACTCCAGCCCCGAACGTGTGGGCGGTGACACGTTTCCTCCATAACTGATGCCGGAGCGGATGTACGCTTAATAGTGAAGATGGGGTATATTTTATTTATGACAAAAGTGGCCTCCTTGTTCTGATCCTTTTTGGAAGAGCAAGGCAAACTTCTTCCATGGAAGCCAAACAAATACAATCTTGGAAAATGCAGAGTGGGAGCCCAGCCAGGGTCTGCTGGGTTTGGGGACAGGGCTGTGCTTACAGCAGCCTCAGGAGCAGCAGCTTTCCTGGAGGGTGCACTAAAAGGTGTAAGTGCAGCGGAGCTGATCCTCTGGGCTGATCCCCATTCCTGCAGGGAGTGGCCCCAGGGTGACGAGTGCCTCCGCGGTGTCCGGAGCAGCATCGCTCCCTAGCTGCAGGCATCGATCACCTCCTCCTCCACTCCACACTTCAGCTGGCTACAAATTTTCTGTTCTGTTCTGTTAATAAGAGACTAAAGAGATCATCACATGCTGCTGCTTCCCGAAATGACAGGGCAAGGCAAAGCAAAGACGCAAATCAAGGGGGCAAAGCAAGGGGGCAAAGCGTTGGCAGCCCCTGGGTAGGTGCTGCTCCTCTGGCTGGGTGCCCACGGTCTACAGAGCAGGATGGAGACCAGTGCCCAGGTGCTGCTGCTGGCCCTGCACACGGATGCCAGTGGTTGTGCTGCCAAAGTTACTGGACCAGTAGAGGAAGGGGTTTGTGCTCCCCAAACCCGATGCTGCCGTCACTGGATGTGACGGGGATCGCTAGCGCAGCAGAGGACACTGCAAGCCAGGCGGAGCAAGAGGCAGCCAGCGAGCAGTGGGTGCAGAATTATTCGAGAAAGAGCATTTAACTTTTTTGCAGGACCCGATGCATCCCTGCATGGCCCAGCTGCCACATTACTGCCCATCAGCTGAGCCACAAGAACATGCCACACAACCATCCAGGTACCTGAGATTTCTCTGGGTTTTAATTTTTTGAAGAAGCTGCTGCTTTTTAGGGTCTTTTGTGCAGAAGCACATGCTTTTCTGTGCTCCACACTACGCATATTTGCTGTAACCCCACTGCATTTTGCCACTTTCTAATCAGATTTTCCCCTTCCCCTCCCACATGCACAAGAGACCAAGCTCCCACCAGCTCCACGCATGTCCCGCCTGCTCCTCGCCTCCCCGGATGGCGTCAGCATCCCTGGATGGCATCGGCAAAATTTGTCGCTGCCTGCGGGAAGGACACTCTTGTCTCTGCTGATGATAAAGGCACACAAACCCAGTTAGGATCCTTGCAGCCTCGCAAGCCAAAGACAACGTTCCTCCCTGTGGGAGCGGTGTGAGTGCTTCTCCTTGCGCTTCCCAAACGCTCTGCCTTACCCTGGGGGGAATGGGCCAGCAGCAAAGCCCAAGCCTTGATCTTTCAGAGCAGTTAGAATAGTCAGCATCATCCAGGGTTCGGCCCACCCTGATCTGGGATACCCTGATCCCGCAGCCGCTTCCCCAGTGCTGCCCATGACGGCACTGTGCAGGCAGGGAAGCAGCTCCCAGCCATCATCTCTGGCCTTCACCGGTGGGACAGGGAGGTGCTGGGCAGCCAGCAGCCGCCTGACCGGGTGAGAAGGAGCTCTCCTGCCTGCGCCAGGGAACACCACCAGGCCTGAGGCAGTTTGAAAGGGCCAGGGGATCTGCAGCCCCAGCATCTGCCTCCTTTCCCCTCCCAGGCTGGACCAGCTCTGGTTTAACACCTACTGAACTGCGCAGAGATGGAAATCCATCCCGGCATTGCCCTCTGCTGGCAATCCCTCTTAGATAAGCCTTTCCCCTGCCATGTCACCCCAAAATATCCCAAGAAGCCACTCCACTGCCTCTGGCTGCTCATCCAGGCACCCTTAGCATCCCCAAGGCCAAATCCCAGTGGCACTCCTGGCCTCAGCTGGAGGGACTGGGCAAGGAAGACCTTCCTCTGAGGCTTGGCTGCAGGCTCTGGCAGGCTGCTGCGTGCCCAGGAAAGCAGCTGAGCAACTGGAAGAGGGGACCAGAGCCTTCCAGGCTTCACCCTTGGGGAAACAGGGACCTGAAAATTGAAGTGGGAAACAAATAGTTTTCATTAACAGTTGGCAGCCAGTGACCCTGTCGCAGCATTAAAATGTTGGTCTCTAATTTACAGAAGTTTAATGCAGACCGGGAGACAGATACAGCAATTATTTTACGGTTGCAAACCTCGCTGGGAGATGCTCTCCAGAGCAGGGGGCTGCCTAGCCAATGGGCCACTGGGGTGGCCCCGGCAAGATGCCCACAGCAGTATCATCAGCACCCATCACCTCCCGCCCCCAGCAGCGGGGAGCTCGGCAAAGCCGGGCTGCTGGCAGAGCACCAGCACAGCCAGCCCCGCCGCTCAGGGCAAGCGGCTTCGTGCCACGTCACAACCCGCCACAGAGGGACAGAGCCACGGGCAGCACCCAGCAACTGGGGCTAGTGCCCAGTTAGTCCCCGAATCTCATGGGGAGAACCAAAAGGGGTGGGCAGGAGCCCCAGCCATGCCCCCCAGCTGTGCCATCAGCCCCGGCCACACAGCACACGGCGGTGTCAGCACGTCTGTCCAGAAATGCAGTTTTGCCTCCAAGCGTTCAAGCAGGATATTGCACGGGCAGCGTTAGCTGGGCTCGTCCCCCTGCACGCCACGGTGCAGCTTGCACACTGCCTTTGCGTGGTCTCTGCAGCAGGCTGAAGCGACCGGGAGCCGAGGGATGTCTGTGCACATGCAAGTGTGCACGCTGGAATGTGAAAGCACAGCAGTGGGGATGGGACAATCCAGGACAGCAGGACAAGCTTCTCGGTCGTGCCTCTATGCTTGATAGCCCAGTCTAAACCCCACTGGTGCCTGGGACATTTGGGATCCTCAAGCTGGGGCGCTGCCTATCCAGGACCCCAAAAAGCCCAAGAAGGCTCAGTTCCACCTAACCTCCAAGCCGTCTTCTCCCTCATGTCCAGAGGTGAGTCCCCGGGCCTGTCTGCCCCCAGCCGGGGACTGGACCTGCAAAGGTGTCTGATTTTAGAGACCTCACCGTGGATGTGGAAGATCCGTCTGAGCCATTTGGCCCTGCATGTCACGTCCCTCCTCCCTGCTGACCACTCTCCGGATCCCTCTGCAAAACCTCCTCACATCACGTGCACAGAGCCAGTTACGGAGGAGGATGGGGAACTCCCCGCCGTTAGCATAGCATTCTCGTTACAGAACAGGAGCACAAGTGCAGGAGAACAGCTAAGCAAGTAGCAAAGGGCAGGAGAAAGACAAGAACAGCAGAAGGGGGACATGAGCTGGCCAGAAGGGTGGCACGAGCTGGGCCCAGACCCAGCTGGGTCTGGCCGACCACCCCTCCTTCCATGGGACAGCCAACAAGAGATGCTCTCGGCTACAGCTCCGAGATGACACATAGCAGGACATCACTCAGGTTCCCATAGCACAGGCAAGACAAAGGGAAACCTCGGATAATGCCCTAAAATGTGGCCTCAAAATCCTGCCAGCTGCCCAGCTCAGGAGATGACCAGCAGAGCTGAAGTGCCTGGAGCCAAGGAAGGGATGGGGACAGGGACGGGCTGCTGAGAGCCACAAGACCTGGAAAGCATCACTTTGATTTAATGGACCTTGATGTTTGAAAATTAAGTCAAGAGAGCTCTTTTATTTGCCACAGGGCTGAGCATAAGCCGAACACAAGCAGGATTTAGAGGGGGAAGAGCTTTCCAGATGAGCAGAGTGCAATTTTGTCATAAGAACCAAAATAATGATAAAAATAACTAGCAGGGGAGAAAGGGAGCATTGAGCACGGCATACAAATGTCAAACTCCAGATCCTCTCAGCAGAGCCGCAATAAAAGGGTTTAACCTGTTACATCAATTAGCGGTATTACACCTCTTGAGTGAGAAGCAGCTCACTCTTCCAGGCAGGCTCATTTCAAAGCCACGCTGCATTCAGTGGCTCCAATAAGCTGATGGTTTTTAATGAAAGGGTTGAGATTTAAATACATGTCTGCAAAGGGGTTAGGGAGAGTTGCAACTGGTGATGATGTCTCCAGGGATGAAGCCACATTGCCACAGTAGCCCAGCGGGCTGGCTGTCACACACTGGGGGTACCCGCAGAGGGGTGGAGAAGCCCACGGAGCTTCCTGGGGCATCAGCGTGCCAGGGGAGCTATGGAGGGATGGGCTGGCTGAGGGGAGACCCCACGGCCAGGCAGGGCTGCAGCCCGCCCTGCTTTTTGGATGCCCCGCACTGTCAAACGCTCACCCAGCACCAGCGATGCGCAGGGTGACGAGGTGGCCTCGGGACCCTGGGAGGTGATGCGCTGAAGGGGTTGTGCCAGGGGATGGAGCATCACAGGAGCATCCGATGGTTTTCTGTGGTGGGGTTTAACAGGGGACGCAGGCAGGGTAGGTCTGAGGGAGAGGAGGAAGAAAGAAGCACAAGCAGCTTAGCCCAGGCTGTGACCTCCAGGGCCAGACTGGCCAGAGGACAGCGGCTCTTCAGTGCCAAAACAGATGATCAGGGCCCCAACCTCCCCAAGAGCAAGGGGCCCCCAGCTCTTGCCCCGCATCAGCTGCTCCCCAGGCACCCACCCAGGTCCTGCAAGGAAGCCTGGCAGCGAGACGTAGACAGGAGCCTGAGGGTCAACTTAGGGTTGGGAAAACTGGGGGCAGAAGCAAACAGACAGTAACTCGCATCAGACAACACAGGGGGAGAGACAGAGCCGGGGAGCTGCCACGTGTTGCTGTGAGAGTGGGAAGCAGGGTTTATTTGGCAGTGAAATAAGGTTGGCTGTCCCCCATAGCAGGACTAGGTCCCGAGGCGGGATGAGGGAGCTCCACAGGTAAGATGCCATGGGAAAGGAGAGAGTGACAGAGGTGGGGTGGCAGCCAGCAGAAATGAAGATGGAAAAGGACATCCCCGGGGCAAGTGTGGCAGCTGATTTATGCCACTAAGTGACACCCATGAGCTCCCACTCCTAAATGACATGTGTGTGCAGGGTGCAGCAGCAGCTCCTGAAGAGCTGGGAAAGCATCCCTGCTCCCTCCCATCGCAGCACTGGCCAACGTGGCTGAGACAGCTTTTGAAAAAGGCCTCCTGCCTCCCACCACTTCCATATCCACATTCCTGCACTGAGGACACAGGTTCTCCATGCCTGCAGGGAGCAGTCACATCTCCCTCCACCCCTGGAACAGCCACACTGCTGAACTGCCACCCCAAGAACACTCGGAGCAGGTCCAGACCTGCCCACACCGTGGAAGTGAACCACGGCCACATGCAGGCTCTCAGCTGCTGACCTTCACTTGCTGCCGAGCGCGGGCACAACTGCAGGAACTAGCTCCCAAACTTTCTCTCCGCAGAGCCGTAAGCCCCTGCTCTGCCATGGCGGCCAGCACTGAAGCCGCACCTGACCCTACCGGTACAGTGGCCGTGCACAGCAGGGGACTTCCCCAGACACACCTTCCCTCGTCGATGCATGGTGCTTCACTCATGCTGGACATGAAACGCTCGGGTTGAGACAGGTGGAGCAGACAAACAGCTCCTCCTCTCAGCTGGAGCTACTCTCCTCACTGACACCACGTTAGGCATTCAGCCGCAAGCAGTGAGGGCAGAGCTGTGAACGCAGGAACAGTGGTAGCACATCTGGCAGCAAAGCCCTTGGCCCACGGGAGCTCCGTTAGGGACAGGCAGCCAGGGTACAGCGCTCGTCCTCGGGGAGATGGGCAGCGCTTCCCTGCAGGCACAGCAAAGACAGTGGTCCCATGACTTTTTCTGGAGAAGTCACACTCTCCCTCAAACGCTTCCCAATTACCAAAAAGCCTACTATACATTTTAGTGAGGGTATTGCCCCCCACCACAGCCTGAGATGGTTCCTGATGGGCCGTGTACCTGATGCCACCCGCACGAGGCATTGCCTTGCTCCTACTGCAGCAGGGCCCCTGTGCAAGGCCAGCCGTTCTCCAGCCAGGTCTCTTGTCACTCACACCAGGGATGTCCCACAAGGCGCCTCCTGAAAGCCCATTACTAACGTTCATTAACTAATGAGCAAATTTGCCATCAGTTTAGCAACCGGAGAGTGATTTGCCACCAGTGGCTAATGGAGTCCCTCTATTTCCTGCCTATTTAACATTGCACTGAAAGCTCTGGCAGTTGAATGTCGTAAAACAGTCCCAGAAAGAGCATCTGTTGGAGAGAAGACCAGGAAAGGCACACAGAAAAGCCATTTCTACACCCAGAAATGTAAACATTGGGCGACACTAAAGACTGATTTCCTATAAAGCAGTACTGGGCAGAGCCACGGATTGCCATTAGTCCTGGGAGGGAACAGCCCCTCTGCCCACTACACAACACGAGCGCTCCCCAGCCCCAGGGGAGGATGGGTGCTGAGGTTTATAATCCAAGTGCTGAAGGCGAAGCCCCCTCAGTCACCCTCTGGCCCACCTTTTGCAAGCACTTGCTTTGCACATTCACCCTGTTCTAAAGGCAGAAAGAAAAGCAGGTACTTGGTGCGAGCAAAATCCTGAGCAGCCACCACACAGTGATCTCTTTCCCAAATCCCCCAACCCAAACCGGCAGCATAAATACAAAATACTTCCCTGCACCTCCCGGCAAAAGCGCTGTGCTTCCCTAGGGTCAGAGTGCAGCTGCAATGTCCTGCGTAGCAGAGAGAACAGCCATCCCCCCTGAAGACTGCTGGAAGTGTCATAGGGGAAATGCAGTCCGTCAGCCCTGCTTTAAATGCGTCGGTATCACACACACATGCAACAGCAACGATGCTTTTCTCCTTTCCTATTAGAAAAAACAAGGGTTCATCACAAACGGAAAATACCTGGATCACAGTTTTCTGCTTGCCCCCTTTAACATATTAACAGCAGCTCTGCAAGAAAACCCTGATGTAGCTGCAAATTTGTGTGATGAGGGCAAGTCAGCTGAGAGTGGTTTCCTAGCAGGAGCTGGACTGCCTTGCCTTGGAAGGGGAAGCCCCGGGCACCAAGCACACGGCTGCTGGCAGTTGATAGCTCCTGCCTTTTGCATCGCATCTTGGTGCTCTTTACAGGTAAGTTTTGCCCACAGAAAGAGCCTGAGCAAGGGAGAAAAATGTTTAACTCTAAGCACTTTAGCTATTTGCTGATATTATGCACTCTATCAAGGAACTGATATTCAAAGCAGAAAGGTGAGCAGTCCTCGGATATACTAATAAATTGTAGGCTTAAGAAACCACACCATCACTCGACCGGTGACGAGTGGTGTCCCTCAGGGGTCCATACTGGGACCCGTGCTGTTTAATATATTCATCAATGACTTAGACAGCAAGATCGAATGCACCCTCAGCAAGTTTGCGGATGACACCAAACTGAGTGGTGCGGTTGACACACCAGAAGGACGGGATGTCATCCAGAGAGACCTGGACAGGCTGGAGAGGTGGGCCTGTGTGAACCTCATGAGGTTCAACAAGGCCAAGTGCAAGGTCATGCACCTGGGTCGGGGTAACCCCCAGTACCAATACAGGCTGGGGGAAGAAAGGATCGAGAGCAGCCCTGCCGAGAGGGACTTGGGCGTGCTGGTGGATGAAAAGCTGGACATGAGCCGGCAATGTGCACTGGCAGCCCTGAAGGCCAACCGTACTCTGGGCTGCATCAGGAGAAGCGTGGCCAGCAGGTCGAGGGAGGTGATTCTGCCCCTCTGCTCTGCTCTGGTGAGACCTCACCTGGAGTACTGCGTCCAGCTCTGGAGCCCTCAGCACAAGAAGGACATGGAACTGTTGGAGCGGGTCCAGAGGAGGGCTACTAAAATGATCCGAGGGCTGGAGCACCTCTCTTATGAGGACAGGCTGAGAGAGTTGGGGTTGTTCAGCCTGGAGAAGAGAAGGCTGCGGGGAGACCTGATTACGGCCTTTCAGTATCTAAAGGGGGCCTATAGGAAAGATGGGGAAAATCTTTTTAGTAGGGCCAGCTGTGAGAGGACAAGGGGTAATGGTTTTAAACTAAACCAGGGTAGGTTTAGACTGGATATAAGGAAGAAATTCTTTACAATGAGGGTGGTAAAACACTGGAACAGGTTGCCCAGAGAGGTGGTGGAGGCCCCATCCCTGGGAACATTCAAGGACAGGTTGGATGGGGCTCTGAGCAACCTGATCTAGTTAGTGGTGTCCCTGCTCACTGCAGGGGGGTTGGACTAGATGACCTCTAGGGGTCCCTTCCAACCCAAAACATTCTATGATTCTATGATTCTATTCTATGAAAATAATCAGGAAAAAATAGGCTATAAGAAACAAAGCTGTCCTAGCTGTCTGGCTAAAAGTAAACAGGAACCACGACATACGCTCGTTACTGCATTTGGTCCTTGCTGTGCAGACTGGGTTCTTCCTTTAGTTAAGCAATTGGCTGAATGAAGAGGAAAGAAAACCCAACCCAGGAAACAGCTGGGTTGCCAGCTGGTGCCTCTGCCACACACAGTTTCTGAGCTTCTGCATCAGGAACCTTAAGAGCATTAACAGTGCTATGGGATTTCTCTTCCTCTCCCAGCTACACCCGATCACTTCTATTAAGATGCTTCACGGCACTCAAGATGCTCACCCGTAACGCCTCCAATTCCTGTGCTTTAAAATACAACGCTCGGTTAGCGCAGTGCGCAACAGATACCGTTTCTACGACAAAAAAAAATACAAAGCCACAGCTCCCAGCTCTGTCCCTAAGCCTGTTGCTTCTAGGATTAATTCAGCTTTGATTTCTGCTTGGGTGGAGGCTTTGATGTGGTGGACCGGAATGTTATTACATTCTACAGCTACAGCAGCCCACCAGCAATTTTGCTCGGCTAAGGCTGTAGTTTTAGCAATGACGCTCCAGTCGCACAACTCAAGTTCAGCTCACTTTAAAGAGCACACATCACTCATGTAGGAAGAGGCCAAACTGCACATAAGTTACAGTCAGACTACTTCAGCATCACCAAGAACTGACAACAGTAGCCACAGATGAAAATTAATCGATATTTAATACAGTGCAATCCATAGTAGTTTCTTAATTAAAATAATTGTGTGCATGTATCTGAATGGGTTATCAATTATCACAAAAAAGCAATAAACATTGTAGTGCTATGTAGAAAAATGTACAACTGAAATTTAAGTCTTCCCTACTTCCAAGATAGCATTGGTCAATCGCAAATCATTATCACCAATTAAAATGGGAATAGTGACTACACTGCTGCAGTGACAAACACAAGGCTGGCCACACATCAGTAGAGGGATATAAATATAACTTGCAAAGAACTAAAAACCTAAAGCATTCTTGCACCTAAACACAATAAGAAGCCGACGGTGGCTTACAACTTCTCCTGGTTTTAAATGCCTTACAAGACTTCTAGACACACTAAAACAGACGTAAAATTACAGAGTTTTTCAGCTTGTTTCAATTCAATATGGCCCAAACGTTTGAAGATGAAGATCCAGCAGTGGCAGTAGCACAGTCCAAAAGCTGAATGTTTGATTTTGCAAATACCTTTTTACAGAAATTCAGCCATATAAACCGCAGGCAATTTCCCCTGCTCCCCTTTCTTTCCTTTGTGCAGACCATGCTATGCAGAAAACAGCAATGCAGTTCCCACTGCTTTGGGTTAAAATTAAAAATAAAGACATTTTGTGTACGCTTTCTCCTCAACACAACACATTTGCACCCAGAACAGTAATCAAAGTCTTTTCTCCAGCCAGTTACTGCTGTGGTTACATGGTTCCTGCCCAGGCTTCCAGCTCTTTCATGTCATCATCCTCTTCTTCCTCTTTCTTCTTGGCTGCAAAATATTAAAAGAAAACAAATGAGTGGGAAGCTTGACACAACTCTCTCTCGATTTCTTCCAGGAGAGAAGCCTCCGTGCCACTGACCTAACCAAAAGCACCAAATGCCAGCAGAGGGAAAAAAAAAGAAAGAAAAGACCTTTTTGAATTGAAGTAAAAGGTGCCTCCCAAAAAAGCCAGCACGGGCTAAATTTCCTGATATTACTAGTGTAAGTAAGCAGAGAACGCCAATAGCTCACATGGGAAGAATGGAAACGTGCATGAAGGTTAAGACGCATATGCCAGCAGTGTCCATTGTTTTCCATAACCACTGAGCCTCCAAAGCAGGAGGCCTCAAGCCTTCAGCCTCTGAGCCCCTCTCAGAGGGATACAGCTTCTTTCAGAAATTTACCCAATGTCTCCAGTATTGCAGTCTCTCCCCCATTAAAAAAAAAAAAAAAAAGTTCCTTATTCCCCCATAAAGTCCTCAGAGTGCAACAAATGAGGCTATTGTGCTTTGGTCTAGGTAGGTACAGAATTTGGAGACCTCCAACCCCCATGTCAGTTCAAGCTCTCCCAGGGGCTAGGGGCTAACCGGCAGGGGGTACCTGCTACTCCCCACCTCAGGCCGCGCTCGTGAGTAGCCGGTTGGATGCGACTGTTAAGCAGTAGGCTACGTGCTGCCTTGTTATCATTTTTGGTCTTTCCAGGGGAGACAAATGCTGCTTTTTGTCATAAGGTGACGAGTCCAGCTTCTGGAGATGAAAACCATGAACTCAGCAAAAAGGTTTTAACCCAGAAATAGCTGCAGTAATTTTGGAAAATACCAATGAAAGATGTCATTTCCTCAGAGAGTGGATTTGCTTCAAAAGGGGGGGAAGAAAAAAAAAAAGTAGTCAAATAATTCTTACTCAGAATGGTTTGTGTCATTCCAAATGAAATATTTACGTAAGAGAAGTGAGTCAGCTTTAAGTCAAACCCAAGACCTATCATTTTTACAAGTTTGGAATTTGTTTTTCTATATTAAGCTCTTCCGGTCTCCTTTAAACATAATCAGCTTTTGTCTGAATTTCTTCTGACATCCACTTAGCTGACAGGCAACAGCAAAAAATTTCTCATTCAGACTGATTGAGTGAAAATCCAGACAACTCCTGAGAACTGGAAAAGCAGGAAAGCTCACAATCATTTTCCATTCAGTGACTAGAAAGGAGGCAGTGAGAGTCAGCTCTACCACAGAAGAGACATTACTTCTTTCCAGGAGACACATGAAGCATGTACCTGCGTTGTTCAGCAAAGTAATCCCTTTGAAAGTCCAACCCATGACAACTAGAAGTAAACTTTTAATCCCATTTATATTAAGTAATTTTAAAAAAAAAAAAATGTAGGGTTTAAAAAAAACAAAAAACCCAAACACCAAAAACCCCCCCCCCAACCAAATACCAGCTTGGAGGCAGTTTTTTTAAAAAAAAAATTTAAAAAAAAAAAGTAAGGTCAATTTAATTTAAATACATTAATGGAATTCTAATTTCCATCCAAAAGCAGCTTAACATAAATCCTATAAAACACTGAGTTTTATACTCACGGTTTCTACTACAAAAACATGCATAATTGTTATTATCTTTCTATTTTAGGAAGTGCTATGCCTACATAGGTCTTTTGCAGTATGGTTACTTAAAGACGCGCACAACTACAATGCCTCTTACTAGTGCGCAGTCCCTACTACCTAACATAATGCAAAAAGGATATTTGGGTTCAATTCAGTATGTTTTAATGTCCACACCCAAAGAACATTTAGAGGACAGACCTATTTTACACAGCTAAGAAATAAAAAGGTAATGCACACATTTATTTAAATTATTTCTCCTGCTGTTGGAACTGAATCTAGATAAAGTCTCAGATTTAAGATATTTTGATGTAACTCGCTCCCCTCTCATCAACACTTGTCAGCAATTCTGCCTAGCAAAACAGAACTAGAAAAACACAAAATCAATGACGTCAAAATAAAAGAGCTGTAACACACAAGGAGCAAACTTCATAGCATGCACCTAAAGCAGAAACTTGCTGTTCAGCAGCGTCTGCTGCTTCCCAGGTCCTTTTAAGCCTGGCAAGGCAGCAAGATAATTACAGATACACTGACCAATTGGGACTACCTTCCTCCACTAGTTCTTTGGATCTTTTTTTTCCTAAGTAAGCACATGAAACAGAGCTGCAAAGTCTACAACTTATTCATAATACATTAAGGCAGATTCAGCAAAACAGGCTTGTAAAGCTTCACATCCCATTAACGCATGCCAGAGGACTTCCAACTCAACTACATTTCATGGGGTACCACTTCTAGTCCATAGAAGAGTGATCAGTTCAGATTTATCAGCAGCTTTGAACTGTCTGTGTAAATACAAACATTTCTGGCCTGTTCTCCATGTAAAATCATCACACTAACTAAAATTTCCTATATATATGTGTGTGCTCTAAGACTGGGGTGACCCTAAGCTTGGTACTGTCTGGATTGAGTATGCGCAGACCTCAGAGGAGGTAACAGTTGTCCCCAAAGAAGGGGCTCACAGGTTAGCTCTTCCCAAAAGCCAGAAAAGCAGGGATCAAATTAAAAAACACAGCAGCAGCAAGGAAGCATGGTTCAATGTGGGAATCTGAACCAGCCTGGGAGTAATTCCAAGAGCTAATTTACTCTCCACTCCCTTTTATAGCCTTGGTATGTTTATCAAGATTACTTCCCTGTCAGGCTATCAGCAAATGGTAGAAGGCTTCCTTTCTCCACATCTTCACTCTACCCTGAGCATCGTCCATGCTGTAGATAAACTCGTAGAACTAGAATAGATAATAACTGTTCCTGTGATAACTATTAGTTTTCACAGCTCTTATGAAAGGCAGGTTACTGCCACGGAGAAACGGCAGTAGGTGTAATTTGCGATTTATGAAGCAATTTCAAGCAGAATATCTGATTGCCTGTAGCTAGATCTCTCAAATCTGAGGAGCAGGCAGTTAAATAAACATACTTTTTAACACACCAAGATGTTTCTGATAAAGGTCTGTACGTACCTGGCTTTGATGGTATTGATATTGAGGGCACATTTGGTAGTGGTACTGTCTCGGGACCACTTATTTCCAGCAAGTTTTTGTCTAGTTCTTCTTGTTCTAGTTCCTCTAGTTCCGCCATGAGTTCATCCTAGTTTTTTAAAGGAGAAAAAAAAAAGGGAGAAACTTTAAGTCATATTTATTAGCAAATAGATTTAGCTGGTCATATTATTAAAGAAAATAGCTTAAATGCACAGGATCAGAGCAAACCGGGGAGATGGAGAGTCTGATTCTTCATCTGAATTCCTGTACATGATCTCCAGGAGGGTGAGGAAAAGTGACGAAAGCATTGAAGAGAAGAAATCTAAGTCCAAACTTTCTCAGAGCAGGCCATCAGGGTCATAGCTGCTGTATGCACTAGTAGGAACAGCTAGTAACAGGTTCTAGGAGAGATTTTATATCCTAGTACTACACCCAGACACATGTAACGCATAGATCTTAAAGAAAGATGTCCTAAGAGCCAACGTCCCTGGACGTATTTAAAAGATGGGTAGACGTGGCGCCTAGGGACAGGGTTTGGTTGTGGACTTGGTAGCGTTAGGTTAATGGTTGGACTCAATGATCTTAAGGGTCTTTTCCTAAATGACTCTATAATTCTACGATATAAACAGAGGCAAATTCAAAGCACACCTCATCAAATTCTTCCCCAAATCCTACTGGCTTTGAGATGGCTGTTGAAATCTCATCTGCCAGCTCTTGCTGTTCTGCAATGTCCTGCATTAATTCATCTACTTTATCAATATCCCTGTAAAAGAAAGAGAAGAGTTCAATATAATTAGGCACTTTCTCCATCAACACCTAAGACTGTATTTCTTGGTTTTTGTAGAAATGCTACACTGTGGTGACATTTACAATGTCCTTTCCCAAAATATATTTTGCCTCTAAGTCTGAATTTTGTTCCCCTGTCTCAACAAAATTATGCAGGTATTTTTTACTTTTCCCTAAAAACTTAGCTCCCAGCAGTTATATACAGAGACTTCATACAAAGAGGTTTTGTTCTGTGTTACTGGCATTAATAATAATTTGCTCTGTTCCTTGATCCAGCATTATTACATCTACAATATTTGCTTTTGGAGCAAGTACAATATTCCCATAATGCAGTTTACCTTTAATTACTTCTATAAATACAAACTCCACTGCACAGAAAGAAGTTTGTGTCTCCCCTCAAGGCTTAAAATTCTTGCTGCTCCCAGGTGGATCTGTGACTAGTGCACCCTCCCATTTGCTTTAGACTACACTGGTGCTAGCCTTCTGCCGGACAAAGGCAGTGACTCTGTGCCATATAAAATGGTGACAAACTGAGGAAGCATCAATAATTGCGTATTTTGTTCAGTATGAAAGTATATCTAGTATTTTTTAGTTTAAGTTATAGCCTTTTAGAAGAAGGTTTTGCTACTCCAGCTCTACCTTTTGTTATGAAGCACCTGGCATTTGGCAGATCAAACAAATGACAAACTAAAGGTCCTACGGAAAGATGCAGAAGGGAGTAACTTACATGTTGTCATGAGCAGCTTTCATGGCTTTAGCAGCAAAACCCATATTCTTAAGCACTTCAGTGTTAGTGTTGGCATTCTCAAGGGCTTCCCTCTGAAATTCAATCGTTGATAACGTGCCATCTATCTGTGCAAGCTGCTTCTCGTACCTCTTCTTACGCTTTAGGGCCTGAAGAGCAGCTGAACAACAAAGAAGAGGGTAGGATTTGAGAGATGTATGCCCCAAATCGCCATTCACATTTTGTACCAGATGCCACTCGCTATCGTTTGTCATCTACTGTTCTTCCTAGATAAACTAAGTTGATTAAGCCTTGTGTTTTCCTGCTTCAACAAAATTGTTTCACAGAATCCCAGAACGGCAGGGGTTGGAAGGGCCCTCTGGAGCTCATCCAGTCCAACCTCCCTGCTCAAGCAGGCTCACCCAGAGCAGGGGGCACAGGACATCGTCCAGGCGGGCTTTGATTATCTCCAGAGAAGGAGACTCCACAGCCCCCCTGGGCAGCCTAGGCCAGGGCTCAGTCACCCTCAAGATAAAGAAGTTCTTCCTCACATTCAACTGGAACCTCTTCTGCTTCAGTTTGTGCCCATTGCCCCTTGTCCTGGTGCTGGGCACCACTGAGAAGAGTCTGGCTCTGTTCTCGTGACATCCACCCTTAAGATATTTGTACGCGTTGATGAGATCCCCTCTCAGTCTTCTCTTCTTCAGGCTAAACAAGCCCAGCTCCCTCAGCCTTTTCCAGTTTAAAGGCTATCAGATGCCTGCTGTCCATCCCCTGCCACACGAAGGATGCAAGCCAAGAAGCAACTCCAGGATCGGTAGTCCAGTTACTCGTAACACACCACAAGCCAGAGAGTACGCTACAACAAACAGCAGGCTTCAATATGCAAGCTGTTCCACTTAAAAACATGTTTTTCACACCCGTGTACTTTAAAAACTCAGCTTGGACACAAGTGCTGTCCCAACAGCCTTGCTCTTGGCTTCTGAACTCAGCCATGTGTACACTTCACTTCTTCAATGCTCTGATCTCTGTGAAACAACTTAAAAACAGATGTGTTCAGTTCACCATCACCCCCAATAGACCAAGTTGTTGTCATAGCTCCTGTCAGATGAGATTATGATGCTGCTGGAGGGTCCCTACCAGCCAGCTAGACTGGGCAGCTGCTGGGAGAAGAAACTCCTTCAAATACAAAGCAAGGCGAATGTTTCTTCAGCTTTGCTACTTAATGCTGTGAAATACACATCTTTGTACATATACAGAAATATTTATATATAAACAAACTTTGTGCATGTTTCATATTACTCCTACTACAAGGCACTGTCCACACAAGTGTCTGCTGATAGACATGAGAAGAGAGATGCCATCGCTTGAATTGGCTTGAGCAATTTGCTGTTCGTAAGCACTTGTATGACGCCTGCTCTTGCCAAGAGGAGCCCACCCATGACAGCACCAACACAGGTTGGCATCCACAGGGACCACCCCACATGGGCGGACTGGTCCAACCCACTGCACAGCTTAGGCTTCCCCAGCTCCTTCCACAAGGCCCAGCTCCATCCCATACAGACAGGGACGCATCCAACAGGTGAAAACAGCCAACAGCTCGCTTTTCAAGACTCCCAGACAGACAACAGACCAGTGCACACCTGGTGCCGAAAGACTGACAGTCAACACAAACCAGATTTATGTATAATCCTGCCTGTATGTGGCTACAAGTTTTGGCAGGAGCTGCAGCGGGGGCAAGACCTACCAAGCACTGAGCACTGCCAGCTGACAAACAAGCACCAAGTATCAGACGGGGTAAGACGTGAGTACAGCCTCCCTTCGTGCAATTTCTACTTCCCCTCCTGATATGAACAGGCTTGTCCACCATGTGACAGTCGTGGTCATGTAATACACCCCATGCACTTTAAAAACCCAGCTTGGACACAAGCTGCTGTCCTAACAGCCTCGCTCTCGGTTTCTGAACTCAGCCACATGTACGCTCCACTTCATCAATGCTCTGATCTCTCTGAAACCCACAGCAGAAAACAGTTAACATGATACAGGATCAGCTCTGCTAAAAATCGATGCCCTGGACCTCCCAACAGATCAGTCACATGCACCAGGCATGGTGGCAAATAAAGGCTTTAAATCTCTAAAAGACGTTATTTCAAGCCTTTGCAGATTTTTTGGAGGTGAGTAGAAAACAAGGAGTTCTCTTGACAGCAGACAGCTTCCCTTATCTCCCCTACTAGAGGGATAACAACTAGGTGACATTATCCTGCAACACACACAAAACAGCTCCTGTCCTAAAAGCGGATTAAGCCTGTGCAGGCACCCTGCGTATTTTGTCAGATGCCATCTTGAGAAGCTTGACAGTCCTTCAAGATAATGTCCCGGCATCCAGACGCTCTACATATACCTTCAGTTCTACAGCTGGTTAGGAATATGCTGTATTTGATTACTTTTGATGCATTAGAGAATAAAAAAGTACTTTGTGAAGGCACAGCTAAGGTGGCTAAGCACACAAAGTAGCACGGGTTGGTTTAGTAGAAGCGATCAAAACCACAAAAGCATAGGTCACCCCGGCTGTTCCAACAGAAGCCAAAGACCCAAACCAAGCCCCTTCGCTGACTTTCACTCCAACAACCAGTAAACCTCCCCACTTTTTTGGGGCCGGTCCAACAACCATTCTCATTTGACAAGAGTGGGATCGGGACTGGGTTTTTGTGTAACACAAAGGACAACGTTTGCTCTGCAGAATCAAGCACAACACAAGCATCATCTGAAACACTCCAGCTTTACACCAGATCATAAAGTGATGAGCAACACATTACTGGTATATTTAGTCTGATTAATTTTGTGCTAATGGTTTAATTAAGGATATATAAAGTTCTCTTTCTTAGAAAGATAAAAATGTTAATAGGCTATGTTTATATAGTGACAGATGCTGGGAAAGTGTCAAGCAGCAAAAGGACATTCTTTACTGAGGATCTTGTGCATCATGGAGAATTACCGGCAAAAGCAGAGATTTTATAACAGTTACAGAAACCCAAGTCAAGTACTCTAATTTACATACAGTTCCACCCTTTAGCTTTCTCTGAGAATAGCTACAGTTTATCTACATTTCATGCTTATGTACTTTCAAAACAAGCTGCTCAGACAGCAAACATTGCAAGCATTGTTGTAGAAGCTCTAGTGATCAGGAGTGCTTATTGGGACTGTGGGGTTAACCCTGCCCCTCCTGTTCCATGCACAGCAGTTCAGCGTACCAGAACTGCACTCCCCAGCCTTCACTCTGTTTTATAAATCCCTTCCTTGATTAATTTCTCACTTGTGTACACAGATCAAGGCTCCCACTTTTACAAAAGCATGGTACATAATCTTCTAGCTCGCAGAACAGAGCAGGGATCCCCCCCAAGACCTGGACGATGGCAGATGTCTCCCACCCAGGTTCAGGCTGCGGCGCTGCTATCTGCCCAGTTACCGCTGAACCCCCTCGAGCTCCCACTGGTCTCTCAGCCAAGCGCCAACCACACTCAGATCTGCCACGGTCGGAAGCCTGGCACGCAGATCCCTGCCTAGGAACAGGAACACAAACACACTCGTTTAAAACTTCCCTTGTTTAAAGTGAAAACTTCAAATGGATTTGGGGTATTTTCTAGAAACTTTTCCAACCGCTTAGGACCAAGAGCAGCCAAGGAAGATATTTATATTTTCCCCTCTCCTCCGTAAGGCCAATGCAAGGACAAAGCTTCCCACTGCCACGGTGCCCACCTGTACCTACTTGAAGACTGACTGGTAGAAATGCATGTTTCAGTAGCCTACAAGGAGCACAGACTGATACACAACCCCGGCAACAAATGCAGGGCCGTGCACAAAGCTTCTGCATCTGGGCAGTGCTGCATAAATTTTTAGCATGGGCCAATTAACATCACAGTCATAAATGAGTTTCTGCAATGAAGAAAAGGTTACACAAGAGATTGCAATTTCTCACAGCTAGGAGCACTAAGGAATGTGAAACAAGGTATTTGGTGCCTCAGATTAGAGATCACGACTTCCTGCAATTTATTTTCATCTGTGCTACCTTGCTTAACCATCTTTTAATGTAAAGTCCTTGTTTATAACTAAAAGATTTTATTAAGCTGAAAAGATAAGAAAATACCAAGTTAATTTAGGTCACTCGCATTAATTTCATCCCGCGAGTTTTGGCAATTCATTTCCCGTATTTCCCACGCCCCCGCGGAAGAGGATTTGCACCTCGTAGTCAGGATTCTCCTCGTTGCACACACATGGTTCTGCTTTCACGGATGCTCCCATCATCCGGACACAAATGCACCTTGGAGAACGATGCTCTGTGCCACGTTCCCATGCGCCCGCCCTCTACAACACAGGGCAGTGGAAACTGCTAGGATCTGGTGCAGACCTTTCTAATCTGCATTTGCTAGAAAAACAGATCACTAAATGATCATTTCTCTGCACCTAGATTCATACAAAGGTTAATAAAAATGCATTTTCTTTCAGAGAAATATTTTAAATTATGTTTTCCTTGTTTAAGACCGTTACAGTTAAGTCAGTTTTCCATCTCTCAGGACTCATTTCCCAATCTTCAGATATCCATGGATAAGCACACCACATCAATACCCACAGCTCAGAGGTCACGAGGAATTTCTAGAGTAAGGGTCCATCTGGAGGCGAAAATGACAGCCCCGCCGATCGCTGCACGGGGACCAAGGGGCTTACCCGGCAGGCACAGGCAACGGGGAAGAGCCCCCAGCTCCTGCTTGAAACATGGGACCAGCAGCAGCCTGTGCTACCACAAATAATGCAGCTGCAGATTTTCCATATGTTGCTATCATACTGACGTATACAGAGCGGTGGTATAGATCCAAGGGGGCAAGTCTGTTCTGATCTACAGCCACTTAACCTCTCCTATTTAGGCATCAGTTTCTGAAAACCGGTGAGCAGTTGTACCGCTTTGTCCCTGCAAAACAGTGTTGACCATCTGCATAAATACCTACTGAAATCTTATGTACTGACAGAGTAATACATTTTTATTACGTTTATTAAGTTTTCATTGAATTTGAAGCTGTAAATACTTATTCTGAAGGGAATGACATTGGCTCTGTGCCTCAAAAAAAAAGTTTCATATTTATTTCAAATTCTGGAAAAAGAGACAGTAAGCTACAAATACATCCTCTAGCATTACAGGCACACAAGAAATGGGTGTGCGTTTGAAGCCAAAGTGTAACACGGCCCATCTTTGCTCTTCGTGAAGACTGCTATCCCATTAGGCAGCCGTGGAGGAGGCAGTCCTCCAGACCCACACCCCTAATTATGCCTTCACTGCTTCCAAGATAGTAATTACATAAGCAGGCACTGTAATTTAATACCCAGTTTTAATTGCTGTGCAACTGCTTCAGCAGGACCTGTAACCATGTATTAAGTTTAAAGCATTTATTTTCTAACATAGCCAGACTTCACTCACGACTGCATCCCGTTGCAAGAGAGTTCACCAGCACATTTTTCTAGAAACAGCTGAACCAAGTTTTCCAACAGCATGAGAATTTCCTTCTCTTAGAGTAAAAAGCTATAGGAGATTACAAGATCGCTAGACCAGGCTCTCACAACAGCTTTTACAAAGTTCCCAATATTCAGAGGCCCAAATGAGGACCGATGCTTTTTCTCACCATGTTGTGGCTGTGTATTACTTATGGAAATACAGTATCACAGAATTGTTTAGGTTGGAAAAGCCCTTTAAGATCATCAAGCCCCATCGTTACCCTAACCCTGCCATCCCACCACTAAACCACGTCCCTAAGCATTCTTTATACAGAATAAAGCACAGAAAGATCCTGACTACGACCTGTACATGTTACTAATTACTTCAGCTGGTTAAGCATGGGACAAGGCGCAGCTTGTGCGGGATCATTCGGCATGGTGTTGCTCTTGCACGGAGCTCAAGGAATGGGCTCTGTAGAAAAACCTCCCCAGCTCCTCAGCACTGGCCTCGCAACAGGGGACACCAGGAACAGGTACAGGGAAAGGACAGGTGCTGTCCCGTGAGCGGCCTTCCTTCAGCGAGAAGTGACACTGACGTTCCACTAAAGTCATTCGGGAGCACCACACATTTCTCCTCCCAGAGCATCCCACCTTTGGGTGGGCATTAACTTACGCTGGAAATATCCCTATTACATATAAAACCAGTAGTACCAGTTCAAATCACTGGCTGGTTTAGGAGGTGACTATTTTCTTGCCTCCACCCCCTCCCCTTTTTTTTTTTTTCCATCTTATTTTTCTTTTTTTTAGCTCAAATCTCCCATAGGTTGCACATGAGGAACAGACAATAGTTGCTGAACCATTTTACAAAGTGACAAATTACCCTCCCAGCCTGCTAACCAGCCATGGATTAGATAAATTGATGCAAGAGGAAAAAGCTGTTCATAGGCTTAGAATTTACTATTAAAAAAAAGTTTAACATTTAAGATAATCTTTACTTAATGAATCAATGCAGACCCAACGATAGCAAAAATATCTGATCGTTACCTTTTCACAAGGCAATCAGGAGAACCTGCCGATAAACACTCGGTATTTCAGGCGACCTCTGCAACCCCTATCTTATGCGTAACAGGCATAGTGTGTTTTAGCTTTTCAGACCAATGTGCACGATGAATCGCACGCACTTAAAATAGCCCCTAAGAAAGTAACAGCAGATAGCAAATCTTAGTTGGACTTCATTTGAATTTTAGTGAAGATTTCAGCGGATTATATAAAGAAGTACGCACTGGGGAAAAAAAAAGCAGTTATATATATATTATTACAATTAAATTAAAGGTAATACATTTAAAACTAACTGGATGACTCCTGTCATCCATTAGGAAACGGCGAGCAGACTCAAAATTATCTTCTCCATATAACATTTTGATATATTCATTGCCTTTATTATCAGCTATGACTGGGACATTGGAATGAATCTGACAGTAAAACCTGATATAAATAGTTTATGCCCTCTTTTCCATTGGCAAAGTGAAATAAAATGTCTCAATGTTAATAAGCAGCAGCCTCTAATCTCTAAAATTCCTTTTTACACAGAAATCCTCACAAAGAAAATGTCAGCTTCCAGAGAGGAGGGCAAGTCCAGTAAAACAGCAGCGGAGCCAAAAGCACTTAGATCTGGACCGACTGCTTCAATTGCTTGAATGTAAAAACTTGTAGAAAGTACATTTGAAGAACTTTTCACAGCCGTTTTAAAACCTCAGACTTTTTAATACATAAAAAGCCACTGTTTCATCTGGTGGGGGGGCTTTGGGGGGTGGGGGTTTGGTTTTGGTTTGGGTTTTTAAATTTATTTACAGTCTTGAATTGATGAACTGCAAAATACTATTTTTAATTTTGTTTTTTCTTTAATTTCTGTGGCAGTGTGTGTCCCCCCCCCGAAATTCCAGCAGAAGATTTACACTTCCTATTCCACCACGGTAAACAAGAAGCCAAGGGTTTCATGATTACACCTACCCCAAGAGCACCCAGCCCTCCAACATGACCAATAAGCAGGAATTCGTGTTAGGGTTTTCAGCCACTGCTCCTTTGGAGTAACAAACACTGGCAAGCAGAAAGCGTGGAGCCATTTAGCCAGACTGTCCTGCTCCGTCAGCACTCACAGTCCGACAAGCATGACTGCTCACTCAAATCATTTCACTTTGTTCCCAAGAAATGCCATCTGGAATAATTTAATTTTTATGTATTTTTAAAATATTTCAACCTGTATGTAAGGAAATTATTAACAGAGCTGTTGTAAGCCTTAAGATTTTCCTTGCAGTATTTCCGCAGTTTGTTAGTGAAATAAGGAAAATGTTCACTGTGATAAGCATTTAGCGGGATAATAAAAATACAATTTTACTACATAGTACCGCATTCAGAGAGGAAACTTATGAATGTGTCAGTGTTTCTGTTAAAAATCAACAGCCCTCCTGCAAATAATTACTGCTTATACGCTTTCAGAACAAGTAACGTTAATGGCATATTTATGCATACAGCAATTCTATTGATTTCATGCTTTTAAACATCATTAGTAGAAGAGTATAGATTAGTAGATAAAAAACAAGGAGGAACTAACGACTACTTGAACTCCAAATTTTGATAGTAAAAACACATCTCAAGAAGAGCAGGAGGACCAGTTACTTGAAAGAGCACTGGGAACAACGAGGACTGTTATTCAAGGCTTTCACCGAATTCAAAACCGCGCTTGTACCAAAGTCCACTTGTCCATGAATCCGGGGAAATTGTCCTGAGTGGTGGCTCTCAATGTGAACACTTCCTGCCCATCCAACTCCTGTCTCTGCAAAAATCTGCTAAAAATCACACTGACACCTAAAATAGAGCAGCTTCTCATCCAGAGCAAGACACATGGGTTAATAGCTCTGATTACTCCAGCTGAGGGGGGAAACTAACTTAATCTCACATCCTCTAAAACAAGAGGAGGAATGGCAGCAGCAGAGATAGCGCTGCAAAAGGACACCAGCTCTATTAATATGGGATGAAAAAGTTCCACAGCAGCCTCAAAAATAACATACACCAAACGTCAGCCACACCAAAATAAACAGTGCAAGATAGCTGCAGAGGAGCTTCCCAAATGGGAGTCTCTTGGCCCCTCTAGGAGAAAGCCCAGGCATTAGAGATGATTGAGATAATCAGCTTAATACTGGGTGGCTGTCTTGCACATTGTATTGTGCATCCGTCTATAATTTGCTCAACAGAAAGAAGTGTCATTATTTTGGCTGCTTCTGAAAATACCATTCCATCTTCCTGGCACTTGCCTCAGCAGCAAATTCAATCACGAACATCCTCGCTGTCCTTGAAATGGGATAAACAAGAGGGACCAGGAGGTGTAAGTAGTAACTGGCTGCCTTGCCTGCGGTGAAGTCATGTAGCAGAGTAGCTTAATCTTAATCAGCAACTGCTTGTCTCTCATTCTATTGAGAATTAGCAAACTGTCTACAATATCTCCAAAAAGTTCCTAAAAAGCGAAAAGGTAATTTAAAGCAATTCAGAAAATATCCTCCAATGCTACAAGCAGATAAAAAGGTAGATACAAATCCCACTGTGCTCTTACCAAACTTATTTCACACCACTGTGTTTAGCCTTGAATAAGCATCTTTCTGCAATGATTTGCTAGCTAACCAGCTAAAGAATGTTCGTGGTGGTTCAAACCAAACTGGTGCAAAAGAATCCAGGCAATATCTTGCCACAGCAGTTCTGTGGTACGTACCAAGGAACGCTCGTCCCAGACCAGGCAAGTATTACAAAATGCACAAGCTGGTGACTCTTAATTCTCTATTCAAGGTCCTAGAGGTCAGATATTTTCAGGGTGTTTCCAAAACCTTTCAGGGTGTTTCCAAAACCATGTAACTACTCTAGATATAACAGCTAGAGAGCACCCTCGTCCTGCAAGCTTTTGCCTAAGCATTTTTAGTTTGGTGTGGTTTCCAGTGCTGGAATGACTTCCTACCCTTCCTTTGCTCCAGCAGAGCCTTGCCCACGTCCTGCACATTAGTGAGATTTCTGTATGTGAAAAGAAACATAAAGCCTTTCAGAGACAGTAACATGCAGGCCTTGTGCAAGGGACTGAAGAGGAAGAAAGCAAGTATGGCCACTGAGCTGATACATAAGCATATTCCTAACTGGTTGCCCATTAAATCCCCAGCTACACTGAGCCAAGCTGATGGCACAGCACAAGATGCCAGAGGTCCACGAAGTCAGGTTTGATTTTAGGCATCATGGTATGAAAGCAGTTGGGAGACAGAGGTACCGAAACACAGTTAAAAATAAATCCACATCAACTCCAAGGCTAATACAGTGCAAAGCAGCATGATTTCCTTTCTCACAAGGATCACCTGCTGAGATCTATGATGTCTAGAGGACATACACAGGCCTAAAAGTCACTTTATGCTGAACGTCTGAAGCCATTATCACGCATTTCCCCCCAACGCCAGGGCCTAATGTCTCCAGGATGGTTCCCAGCGAGCAGCTCACAAGAGCTGGCAGCAGCCTCCTGTGCCTTTCCTTGGGGAGATGCTGAGCTTTTAGCAGGGAATCATGAGCAGAGTTCAGCCTTCATCCTCCACTTATCTTCCTTTGTCTGCCTACTAAACATCTAATAAAGTTCCCAAACCCTCTCCTCAAAGGAAGGCATCTATTCCCAGCTCAGAGATGAAGTGACTGATTAAAACTACTCCATTAAGGCATGCAAAGCCAGGCAGAGAATACAAGGTTTCTGTCTTAACCGTATTTAAAACAAGATTACAACTTCCTCTTGAGTGAAGCAGTGCCAGAACATTTAGTCTATGTGCAAGAGATTAAAGTAAACAATAAGCATCCCTGGTCTAAAAATCTATAAATACACAAAGGCAAAAAAAAAAACCCAGATAAAGAAAAAAGCATCCTGTAGAACAGCAATCAATGCTTTGATACTCGCAATACCCAAACAACGCATCCCCCCCCCTTCCGTTAGCATTGTCCACCCCCCAAACACAAGGCAGCTATACTCGACGTGTAATGCGCTTCCTTGACATGCTTATCACAAATCAGTAACCAGCTGTCATTTTTATACGGAGTGCAGAAGGTGTGCTTCTGACGGTCCAAATCCATGACCACAATGCTATTTATTCCCGAAACAGCGAGTAATTCGCTCAGGTTGAAAGTCACAGATGGAAACATATTGCACTTGTGGATGCAGAACTGGCAAGCTGAGTAACCTCCTGGCCTGGCCGCCTTCAGGCAACAGCAGTGGATAGCCCAGAAAGCAATCAAGCCTTCAGCCTTGGAAGCTGGTTCCTCTGCCCCTTGCACATCAATGCAACGATCCTTGGTCAGTAATCCTCTGTAAAATAATCTCTAGGTGAGTCTGGGAGAGTTTTGCCAAAAAAAAAAAAAAAAAAAAAGGAAAAAAAATGTCAACTACAGTAAGATTTGAAGCCCAAATGAGAAAACCAGGAAAAACAGATCCCAATTACAAGAAGCAACCAACCCAGAGCTGGAATGAGCCTAAGGAATGCCAGACTAGCCAAGATCATCTAGGCCTAATGCTTCCAACTATTACATTAAATCAGACCCACCTGCTGGAAGCAAAGCACATAGCGTATTTCCCAATTTCCAGTGTTTCACTTCTTGTGGTCCTACACATCACTGGATGATGGCAGGGGATTGCAAAGCATAACCACAGCTGATGTACCCAAAACACATTTCTTCTTTCCAAATAAACCCAGGTATATTCTAAGGCTGCTGGGGCAAATTATCCTCCCTTACCCTTTTAAACTGCTCAGTTAACTTTGCTGTTAAAAATCTGCACCTTATTTCACATCAGAATTTTGTATGTATATAAAAGGAGATAATTATTCCGAATTCAACAAATGTTTTAAACTTTTAGGATGAGAAAAGTATGTTCCTTAAGGAGTCCTTGGGATTCTCACAGCCTGTAAATACTCTTTACGGGGTTTCTTCTTTATTTTGTGATTGATGAAGATACTTTGTTAAAGAGAATTCCAGTGAAAAAACTGTAATCTTCCCCTGAATCCCTGCCAGAAATGCATCAGGTAGAGGTTCAGTTTTACCAGAACAGAAGTAGCTCTTTTAAGTATCTCAAAAATGTCCTTTTCCCACAGGGGAAAAGCCCAAACAACCAAATTCCCTACAATTAACACTATTTTTGCGACTAAGTCACAAAACTCAGAAGATCCTCCCCATAAGTGGCCCATTTTGAGACCTCCTCTTCCTGGGGAATAAAACAAGTGGCTGCCTGGGTAGTCCAACATGCATTTTCCAGCTTTGGGCAATTATTATTAGAGTGCTGCCAAGTCTAAGAATTTTGTTGAGGCTGTCATAATATTTAGCATTTCTCTTAACATCTCATCTGGTGAAGTTATGCTATTTTGAGATGTGAAAAAACCCTTTTTTCATGAATGCTCAGATTCCAACACTAATGACTAAGGGGAAAAAAGTTGAAAATAAAGGCTTTTCGAAACCTGAAAGTTATAAAGCTAATAAAAAAACCCCGTATTTATTTTAAAAAAAAAAAAGTTTGCACTTCTTGAATCAACCCCTAAGCACTTAGCTGACAACACTGCAGCACGTCTCTCGAGGTCAGAACCAAATTTCATTTTTTTAATGGCAATCCCATACTCTTAGGCGGTGATCAGCTCCAGGAGCCAGGTTTAGCAATGAGCACTGTCACTGCAGCCCTCGCAGCACGAGTTAACAGCACTGCCAGGGAATCACTTACCAGAAGGGGCTTTCTACCACTCAGTTTCCTCCCACGACATGGCACATGCTGAGCCCACCATGGGGATGCTGTCAAGATATTTTATTAAGGTACCACCTTCAGGGGAGATGCAATGACCATGCACGCGGTTCCTAGTTAGCCCATTATGAAGTTTGCTTTATATCAACTTGTTTTATTTCATAACTAACAAAAATCACCTGCAAGTTTCTGAATATCATCAGCTGATGTTCCTGGCACCCTGGCATTTATGTTTCTTTTCAGTTCCACTACATCTGAAGAACCTCTGTGCAGTCACCTGGAAGCAAACATGACATCCTTAAACCTGAATAAACTCCAGCCACACCATGAAGAGCACATACAACATGGATGTTTGGTAACACTTAACACACCCCCACATCAGTGAAACAGCCAGCATGGCTGATCACAGCCTTATCAGAAAGGAGGACTCCAAAAAGACAGGTCTTACAGTGAAGGATGCTGCAAGTCTTTGCATGCACGGAGTAACCTGGCAGCAGGTATCCAAACGAGCTCCAGATGCAGCTACATGGTCAAATTCAAACACAGTCACTATCAGGTTCCTCAAGGGGTTTGTGCCAGCAGGATGGCGACCACGTCACCAAGTTTCTTGGTTTACCTTGTGCCTAAACCAACCCTTGACTCAACACATCAGAACTACTGGATCAGTCCTGTTAATGTCGCATTCTGTTTTGAAGCAACTGCTGTCTGGAAAGCAGCTGCAGTGGAAGGTGGCACTACCTGGTTATCGCTCCAGATACAACCCTGCAAACTGCAATAGCACAGTCCAGGATGGACTATCAGTTGTACTGATACACTTGCTGACTTGGGCTGCCCTTATCTAGGGGAGGGTAAGGAGCCAGGGAAAGCAGCTGACTGCTGGAGCACAGGCGGGTGCAGAAGCTCAGGAATGGGAAGGGAGCAGTCGTGAAAGTCTGTACTGAGCTCAGCCCTCGCTTGCTGTACACAAGGATAAACATGCACATCCCAGTATATGCACGAGAGACAGCCATACTGGTTATTTGGACACCACCAAGCCGTAGTCCCCAAACCTTCCATGGTTCGCTACAACCAGTTGAGATGTCTGTGTAATTACCCCATACTTGTATTAGCCCCTATAAAAATGGTTATTGACAAGGCTTCATTTAAACAATGAAACCAGAGGAAGCCAAAGATGACCTTTCCCATCTGGCACTCAGCTTCGCCCAGGGGAAACTTCCACTCTACTGTGGCCACAGTGACCTGCCACTGTTGGGAACGTTGGACTGCCCTTGGCACTGGTGACTGGGAAGGTCCACAGTGCCCCCAGGTTCCTCACCTGCAACCCGGCCACCTCCACACGAGCAGACTTGCCGGCATCTGCCAACATCTTCAGCAACTGTAACACCTTTTCTGCTCCAAGACTCAACCAGGATTCCTCCAAGCAGAACTAAACTCATCACCAGCTATGTGCTGTGGCCTTGGGTTGACTGAGGGAAAGGCAAAGGTCTACCAACACCTGATGCATGGCCTATTTAGGATTCTCCAACTGCATTGTTTTTGTTTCAGGCACTTTGTGCCAGCAGTTCCAGTTTGCTGGATGCCTGGCTGCAAACTTCACAGAAAGCACGTTAAAGCACGTGACCTGCTCCAGCTTTTAGTTTATCAGAAATCATACATTTTTAAGTGTTGTGACTAAATGGGAAGATTTTACTTTACACCCCGCTCCCCTCAGACACACACATGCTCTGTCAGAGCCCTGCTGGCCACATCCTCCCCACTTATACCACCTATCCACCATATGCAAACTCTCTGGAACAAGCAGCACATACTACCCCAAAACCAGAAAGGGCAATGTTAAAATCTTTGGTTTTTCCAAAACAGATGGCGATTTCACAGGGGAGAGCAAAAAGCTGCCAAAATCATCAGGGTGCAGAGCACAGCGTGCAGGTAGGAGGTCCACCGTGTACAGGCAGGAGAGGCTGGGCTACCAGAAAAGGAGACACAGAGGCACACAGGCACACACAGCTGCGGCAGACCTTCTGCAAGGGTGTCCGCTCAGTCCAGGAGTATGGGCAACAGAGTCTGCACGAGCCCTGCAAGAGCTTAGAGGTGGTGGTACCTTCCTAAGGTAGGTCATTAATGAATGCCAATGAGCAACTGCAGAACGGTTAGGGCAATAAAATAAAAAAAAAAAATTTATTTTTTCCTCAACAGCGCTGGCTGCAGACTCCTTTTGATGTGAACACCATCCATCCCTTCTCCATGTTAAATTACTTGTCCGCTCAACAAAGAACCATGGCCACGTGCTTCACCACCACCTCAGGCCTGGAAGCACCAAGATTCGCCAGGTAAGGAGCAGTGACCATTTTAAATTCCAAGCCCCAATACAGCACCTTTCGTATGCTGACCCATCTACCGAGCAGAATTGTAGACTGCACCACAGAGCGTACCCAAGCACACAGCACCTGGCCATCCCCAGTGTCTCAGGAGGTCCAGCTGGGATCCTGCTGCATGGCCCAGATGATGTTCAAGAACAAGGACACGGTTCTTAGCAGAATCCAGTCAGAATGGGCTCCCTGTCCTCTAATTGAAGGCAAAACCTTTGTGGGAATATTTCCACCTCCGACCACGCGCTTCAGCTGTGCTGCTAAAGGAGAAGAAAGATGCTGGAGACAGCCACCGCACGTGGCCAAAGGGCAAGAAGGGACGGACAGAGAAGCCTGAAGGATACAAGCACAAAGCCCCACAACAGCCCCGTCCAGACAAACGTTACACAACTCAGCACAAATTCTGCTGGCGAGAAACAACCTGGCAGTTTTCCGAATAAGTCTGAGAAAGTAAAAGAGGGTTAAACCAAATTAGCGATTTGCATCACCTGCATATTACAGTTTTGAACTAGTGCTAGGAGCCCTCAAGCATGATTCAGTAATGAGGGCTGGAGCTTAATGAGATACTAGAATCTGACATCTAATACGTTTGGAGAGAAAAAGTAATGAAAATAAAGTCAGTGGCTGCAAACACGCCAGGTTTCCCTTCTGACAGGGCTTGACAGAGAACAGGAACAGAGGAAGGATGTATTGCATCAAATACAGTTACCAAAACACATCTGGCAGAACCACAGGGTTTTGGTTTTACTTATGCCACTTTTCAACATTTTTTTTTAAAAGGTGTTTGTGAATTCCCCTAACCCTCCCAAACTATTCTATACTACAGCAA
Source organism: Gorsachius magnificus (assembly GCA_034008185.1). Classification (NCBI taxonomy): domain Eukaryota; kingdom Metazoa; phylum Chordata; class Aves; order Pelecaniformes; family Ardeidae; genus Gorsachius; species Gorsachius magnificus. The sequence goes on from CM067091.1 coordinate 12,207,495, forward strand.
TCTGCCTCAAAAAGCCTCTGTTAAACATAGATAGGGTAGCATTTCAAACAAAAAGTTTCCTCCTTTTTAAACACCTATTTAAAAAGAGTAATTATCACCCTTTTCCAAAGCCAGGTGGTCAATGCTCAACTCATTAATCTCAGGGGAAGAGAGGGACTCGGCCAGCACTGCTATCAGTATTCTTGCACTGAAGCTGTGCTTTATGGCTAAGCACCCAGAACTCAAAGATGCATTTTTACATTAGGTTATGACTTAAAACACAGCAAAGGCTGCCTGAAGCACTGCAGGAAGGGCTGGACAGTGTTTGCTGCAGGACTGCTGCTTCCCCTGCATCAGCGTCATATGATTCATGGAGACAAAACCAGGTTCATGTTATTTGATTCCAGGAGCAGAGATCACTTCTCTTGCCAAATGTCAAGCAAGACCTTAAAAACACATTCACAAGCAACGCCTTAATGCCTAGGACCTTTCGTACATGGTCACAGGTCATTTGAGTCTCTGCCCACACCCAGGCCTGAGGTTGCAGCTTTCTCTTCCTTGAATTCCAGATCATTGCAACATTTTGAACCATTCAAACTTCTAAATAAGTGTCCACACCATCATACAGGCATGCTTCCATTTTTTAATTAATGATTGGCTGGCCCCTGCAGACCCTCAGATTTTATCATGATTAATACCTCTAAGCTGACCAAGCAGGGGGACTGTTGCGAGGAGAGGCAGAACTGCCCTCCTCCCTCCTTCCAGTCACATTCCTGCCAGCTCCAGCATTTGTGCGGTTAAATGCAGAAAATTCTTTTTTTTTTTTTTCTTCAGGGTTAGCTTTTGGCTGGATCAGCAAACTAATCCAACTCATGCACTGCCCACACAAATGCTAACAGCAGCACAAGAGAAACCGGCGGGACGAGGCACAACCGCTTCTGGCAGCCACATCACTCAAGCCCAGCCAGCGCCAGCTCCACAGCCACACCAGCATGCACCAGTTGTGTGTTTCAGCCAGGTTAACTTGAGCTGCTGTCTCCTCGCCGGTGCCACGACTGTAACCCTCCAGCCACAGGCAAACGAGTTCAGCAGACTGACATGACAGATTGAACAGGCAGGGGGACGGCAAACAGTTCATTTTCCATCAGAACAGCCAGCTGAACTGACCTACCTGTGGCAGCGCTGTGATCTATTGCGAGCCGGAGGTGGGCATAAAATTATGACTTTTGCCTTCAGCCTACGCCCAGCTTTCTTGTTTGTTGGGTTTTTTATGTGTAGGGTGGAGCACAGGAGTGTGCTCTTTCCAGGAAACACCTGAATTAGACAGCAGGAATCTAGCAGTGGTTTTGCATCCATTTTGTACTCAGTCACCAGCACTGAAAAACACCAGCATTATATTTATTACAGTGAAAGAAAAACCTTAACATCACGAAAGAAAAAATGCTAACAGAAGTCAGAGCTGATAGAGAATCCATGGAATGTCAGCCTCCTGCTAAAGCCTGACTATTTTTACTGCGTATTAGCATGATGTCAGCTTTTCATCAGCTCCAATGTTTGTGGACCTAGTGTTCATTAACAAAAAGGTAAAATCTAGTGACAGGCAGGAACATAACTGCATTGATTCACCCTGAATCTAAACTGTAGGGTGGACCACTTATAAAAGTGGCACCTAGCAGAGGTAACCTTCACACTGAGACATAACTTGAGCTTTGGGTTTCCACCAGAAAAGATAACACAGAGACAGACTCCGGAATCGTTATACCCAAAGTAGTCAAAGATCAAGGAATTAACCCATTGCTTTTTTGTGTGTGTATGCTATTTCTCTGGCAGCGTGGCTTTGTGAGCTAGCTCTTGCAGGATCGGGCGACAGCCACAAGGAACAGAGTACAACTGGAGCAGCAGTGGTTAAGATCAGCTTGAGCTATCCTGAAACTGAATACCGAGCACCAGAACTTCATAACCCTTGGCAAAATCTCACAGTCTGGGTTCTTTCATGAAGTTTCAGTGCCTGATAAAATATTCCAGATTGGATGCAACAACACCTTATCAACAAACTGGAGCAGAATAAAAGGATGCAGCAGCAGCACAGCACTTCCAAACTGTCAAGCTTGCAGCTGCGCACACTTCTTTTGTTAAAGCAAACGTTATTTTCAGGATGGATTTAAAATCCAGTAAGATACTGGCTGACTGGTATTTAAACAATGCTGTACTACTGCTACTTCCATTAACTTGACCTAGAGGACTAAGTCCAATACTCATGAGCTAGAGCAAAGGTGTTGAAGAGCCTCTTTATAAGAAAAAAAAGAAAAAAAAAATTGAAAAAAGAAAATATAAATACCAGAACACACACTGTTTTCAAAAGAACAGGTTCCATGAGATAACATAAAACACAAGCATAACCCAACTTCTTCCCAGAGGAGGGAATATAAACTTGCACCTTGTCAAGAAACCCTTCTAAAGATGATCAGTCCTCTCCTCAGCAGTTTTTCATTCCATAGACAAAAAATGACACGCACATTAAAGCCGTGACTGCTGGTCTCCCCAACACACTCCAGAAGCAGCATAGGTGCCTTCGCACCAACCTAATGCTCGGAGACTGTTGCCCTCTCCCTCCCCCAGGAGCTGTTTCGATATTGTGGACTAATGAGAAGGAATTGGTAGAGTGGAAGCAAAAAAACAACAACAACAAAAAAAAGAATTTACTACTTATTAAAATTACTTGAGTTCCTTCAGAAGGCATAGTGATAATAAAACTGCCATGCCTGTGCAATCAGAAAAGAACAGAAAGACCCTGGGAAAAAAAGGAGCTTTTTATTAAAAGTTGAAAGCCTCCCATGCCAAGAAACAACACAAACTAAGGAAACTTGTACTAGTTAGTTACTCATTTTAACTTCAGAATTTCATGAGGAGTTATACAGCCTGGAGATCCTAAATGCAGATTATGAAAAATATACACGTAAATTCAGAAATTAATATTAACTAACATAAATTAATAAAAGCCTGCATGTGCTTGGGGCAGGCACAAGAACCAGAAGGCCTCTAAGTTTCTGTGCTTTCGTTAAGACTCCAGAAGTGCTGCAGGAATTAGTCAATGAGCCTTTAGAAACCCCGCTCACTTGGCACCCGAACAACCGCACAGTGTGCCGGCAAGCAGGGAACGTTTCCTTTTGTCACCCCGAGCACGCCAGATGCCCGTCTTCCCTCTGGGAAAACAAAAATATCATTCCAGGTTTTCCAAGGTGGCTTTAAGCTTTCAGGTAAGCTCCCTGCCCCACCACTGCATATACTCTTCTGCCAGCTTTACCACACCTTCCATTAATTTCAGCGCAGTTGTGCAACCAAGTGTTACGCATACGCACCATCCACATCCGTATGCCTCTTGCCAAACAGCAGGGAAATCCAGAAAGCCCCAAAGTAAAATGCTTAAGTCTTGGAGAACTAAGAAAGCTTAAGGATTCTTAAAGCTGTGGTTTTTCAAAAGCTGAACCAACACTTAAAAAAAAAGTCCCTAGTTAATTAGCTCTTGTTCGGTTTTACTTAAAGCATTCAACTATATCAAAGTATTTCCATTAAAAAAAACTTCCACATATAAAATTGACATATTTTTATTTTCATTTAAATTATGGCTTTAAGTGACTTTCCATCAAAATTACATAATTTCTGGGTTATAAACCAGCCTGAAGTCAGAGAGAGGGGGAAAAATCCAAACAACTGCATATTAAAAAAAGAATGCAATTTGTTGGAGCTCAGCTGACAACTGACATCTTGAACGCAGAACAAATGAGCAGTCCCTTAGTCTGTCCTGAGGGGAACTCACTTCCCAGCCAGCTAGCAGATAACCGGCTGTCTTTCCTAGCAGCCTGACAATAAAAGTTGGCCTCTCAGTTTCAGAAGTCCTCTGGGAGAAAAAAAAAAAAGAAAAAAAAAAAAAAAAAAGGAGAGAAAAAAAGAGGTTTTGTTTTCCACCAGAAAGCCACTGCTAGCCTTCCTCCTTTTACAGCTCCTTAATTACTCATCAGGATCCTGTCCTTCTGCAAGACCTCAATTCGTCTGACCCAGAATCCTGCTAGTGAATGGGCAGGTTTTTCTCCTTCCTCCACCTCCAAAGAAATTTAATCCCTCCACTACCCAGAGCGCTCCAGAGCATGCTGACGGGCAGCATGCACAGAAAGGCACAAAGAGAGGTGGCATTACCATACAGCAAGACAAAGACCTGAACAACCAGCAGCAGAAAGAGAAGTTTAAGACAAGTTAAACGGGACCAGTATGAGACAGAGAATGCAGAAACTGTGGAAGGAGGCGGCACTGAGAAAGAGATGTGGTTTAGTTCTCCTTTTAAGCTCATTACCAAACTAGGCCAAAAACTGCACAAGAAACTCAGACTTTGCTGTTGCAATAAATTTCATGTAGAAACTAACTTAGTTGAGCCTGAAGTCGGGCTTTGTTGAGGTCCTTCAGAAGACAGCGGGGGCAGCAAAGCGAGGCCTTTGCCACACTGCAGCTGCCTACAAACCCAGCAAGTGCTGGCGAGCTTGCTCCATTCGCAGCAGCGCTCGGGCAGCACAGGTGAGAAGCCCTGATGCAGCGTGTTGTTCTGAAGTTCAAAAGGAGGCTTAAAACCCTGACTAAAGGAGAGATACGAAGGAAGAACTGTTAGTGGCAGTTAGTGTAAATTAAGCCTTGCTACTTGGCCAACAGCTGTGCGTTAGCAGCTCTCAGGGCCACACAGAGCCACACCTCCCGCTTCAAACGCCGCTGTTCTGCTGTAACCCAGCGCAAAAAGGGCAGTGTCAATGCAACAACCTAAATTCACTTTCCTGAAAACGCTGTTGTAGAACAAGCGAGAAGCTCGTCAGAGCGCCAAAACACATAAGCTGACAGCCCACTTCTTACCTTCAAGCTGACAGCCCATTAATGTGCAGCAAGCGCTGCTTGCAAATTCGTAGCCAGACCTCCCCAGGAAGGCCGAGTTTCACCCGGTGAACACCGATCTCTAACATCCCTGTAAGTGTCCCCTATAGCTTTAGGACACCCTGAGAAGGATAGAAATGTATTTAACCAAATCCTCAAGGTTCTGGCAAAGAGCTTTCTGTTTATTAGAAGAAAAAACGCCACCACCGTGAAGCGAGGCCTTATCCCATGCTGATGCGCTGCTCTTCCAGCTACCCCCGTACGCAACCGGCAGCACCCCAGCACTGCCGTATTTCCCTAACCTCCCCCTAAACCGACGCGCACACGGAATAGAAAGGGAATCTCGCACAGAAGCGCCGAGCAACGCCGTGACATCGTTATCACGCGGGAGTGACGCGGCACCCACGTTAGGCAGCCCCGCCAGATAAAGGCTGCCCCTCCCCGGCCGGGGAAGGCCTGCTCGGGTCGGGCCCGGCCGGGGAAGGGCGGCCGGCCCCGGAGGGAGGGCTGCGGCAGCCCCCAGGCCGGGCGCTGCAGAAGGCCGGCAGTAAGCTGCAAGATGCAGCTGCCCCTCTGTGTCTGCCGTACGGAGCGCAAGCAGCAACCCAGCACCCGCCCCAGCCCCCCCGCTCCCGGGCCCGGCCGACCTGTTGCCAGGGGAAGGGGCCCGGCCTCCCCCTCCCCGGCCCGGCCGCTCACCGCGCTTGTTCTTGGTGCCGTGCTTGCGCGCGGCCGCCAGCTCCTGCTCGATTTTCTTCTCCAGGAACTCCTGCTTCTTGCTGAGCATCTCCTCCGTGGCGCGGAGCCGCTGGATCGCCTCCTGCGGGGACGGGCCCTTCCCGGCGCCCTTCCCGGCGCCCGTCCCGAACAGCTTCCCAAAGACCCCCGACATGGCTGCGCCGGGCTGGGCCGGGCCGCCGAGGCCGCGCTGTGAGGCGGGGATAGCGAGGACAGCCGCGGAGCACCACTGCCCGCTCCCCTCACTCCGGGCTCCCCTCGCAGACCGACCGACCGTCCGTCCGTCCGCGCAGCCCGGGCCGCCGCTCGCTCTCAGGGCTGCCCGCAGCCTGCCCGCCTCAGCCCGCCCCGCCGCTCGCCCCCCCCCGCCCGCGGCGCCGCGCCGCGCCGGCAGGCGGTGGCCGCGCGCGAGGGCTGCCGGGAGTTGTAGTCACGGCCGGAGCGGGGCGCGGCGGGGCGGTCTCCCGAGCTGAACCGGGAAGCGGCGTCACGGGGCGCGCTGACGTCAGGGGCCCGGTGATGCCGGCGGGACGGTGGCTCGCGGGGGAGGGGCCGGCGCTGTGGCAGGCCCGGCCCTCGGCGGTGCGAAGGCGGGAGCTGGGGCGGGCCGGGCCGGGCGCGGCGGCTCGGGCAGCAGCCCCCGGGGCGGAGCGGGGAGGCCGCCACCTCGCCCTTCCCCACGGGCCTCGCCAGGGGCGGGACCCCGGGCCGCGGGGGCTTCGGGCCGCGGGGGCTTCGGGCCGCGGGGGCTTCGGGCCGCGGGGGCTTCGGGCCGCGGGGGCTTCGGGCCGCGGGGGCTGGGTCCGGCCGGGAAACGCGGAAGGAGCGCGAATAGGCGGGGGAGGCCCGGAGCAGGGCTCAGGGGGCGGCTGGGAAGAAGCGGGGCACGCAGGGCCACGGCCGAAGAAATCGACGTGCGAGCCGGCCCTCCCCCGCCACCGCGCCTAAAGAGCCGGGAACGGAGCCTCCTGTCCCTGCCGCGAGCGGGCCTGGGTGCGCGTCCTGGGGAGTCGCCTCCTCTACAGGTGCGAGCCCACGCAGCACGTACGGGCACGCTGCTGTGGGTTACGGCCCGTAATGCATCCCTCAAACCCCACCGCTTGGGCACAGCCTGTGGAGGTGTCGAGATAACACGTGGTGACGTTTCTTTTTTTTAAACTTTACTTTCTCAACTCGCCAACTTCACAAAAATCGAGTATTCGCATCCGGAGTCAGGGTTGCTTAATTGGCAGTGAGTAGCTGTAAGCTCCTTAATGCCTGGAGACTCGGGTCACGCATTGCAAGCTGTGGAAGCACCATGGACATAACTCTCTGCTATACGACCACAGTACCTACATAGAGACTCCAAAGTCTGACGAAGAAATCAAGTCTCAAGTGCCTCAGGCACTTACAGGACACTTGACTTTCATTTCTTTGTGCTTGGCCTCTATCATCTAAAAAAGTAATCAACACCCCCCTTTCCACTCACAGTGGTGGTGTGAAAACAAGTTAGTTAATAACAGACTGGGACAATAGTCGCCTTGGAAACCACCCAAGAAAATTAATCGTTGCTTTTGAGCAGGGTTGGACTTGTTAGCGCTCTGTAAAGCAGGCTGGGATATACGCACCAAACGACAAAGGGGAAAAACGAACCAAACAACTGCTTACTGGGGGACAGCGCCTTTTCATGCCCTCGGTAAGTGGGGAAAAGGCACTGCAGCAGCTAATATAATTAAAGACAGCCTCCTTACATCCAAGGCAGGAGTCCAGCAACAAAACTGCATAATGGATCCTGCCTCATTCTACCTAGTTAACGCTGTAATGGCAGATACAGAAAGACAAAAAAAAATACACAAGAAAAATCCACAGAGGCTTATAGAAACCACTCCCAGGGCAGGAGAGTCCTCCCCCAGCTGAGGACATGGGAGGCTGGCAGAGTACAAGGGGAGGCAGAGCTTTCACCTGCCCTTTTCTTACTCTCCCATAAGCACCTACTGTCAGAAGTGGAGGCTGAGCACCACTGACCTTTGTTCTGATCCGGTATCGGCTCCAGTTCTCCCTGGGCCCTGGGGTACTCCAGGGAACTTCCAGAAAATGCCAAGATGCTTCCCATAGGGGTTTTGTAAAGAAAACAGTGGTACCCAGGACACAGGATGGAACCAGTCCTGTGAAAAGGTGCTGGGACAAAATTGGTGCCCTGAGCAGCTTAGATCTGCCTTGGGCCACGCTGCAGCTGAGCAGTGGCCAGGCCCCTGTTAGAGAAACAGAAATGGGGTAAAATTCTGGGTAGGATTCTCCCCTTTTGGCCAGCAGGAAATAGAAGAGTTTGTGAAGTTCGTGGCCTGCTGTGATGAGGCACCTTCCTGGCACAGCCAGTCCCTGTGTACTGAATAGTGCTGAGGACTGCACGTAACTCACGATGTCTTCATGATAGCATTTAGTCTTCTAATTAAATTATTTTTCCCGTGACATTTCCTTCCATGGCAAAATTTAATCTGCAGGCAGCAGAGGAGAGGGGGGGTTTTTTGTTGTTTTCACAGAATCGCAGAATCCCAGCATGGCAGGGGTTGGAAGGGCCCTCCAGAGATCACCCAGTCCAACCCCCCTGCTCAAGCAGGCTCACCCAGAGCAGGGGCCACAGGACATCGTCCAGGCAGGGGTTGAATATCTCCAGAGAAGGAGACTCCACAGCCCCCCTGGGCAGCCTGGGCCAGGGCTTGGTCACACTCAAAGTACAGAAGTTCTACATAACTGCATTTTTTTTCCTTTACACAGAAAGGGCAGTGAGGCTCCAGGAGCACCTATCCAGCTCTGCAAGAGCTGCCAGGACCTGCTGCTGCTCCTGTGCAGCCAGCCCAGCTGAGAAGCAGGCACAGGGGCCACAACACTCGCAGGCCGTCACCCAGCCTTTCCCCTGCCAGTCCCCCTGGGGCTGCAGCATCCCTCAGACAGGCGTAGGACTCGCATCCGCAGAGCTCCCACAGGCAAGGGCTGCACAACCAGCCAGCCTGGCCTCTCTTCTGTCGGGGACCTCTGTTACATTGTCTTACATGTAATCACCCTGAGCTTTACTCCCAGAGGACAATCATTATGCTCAAGATAAAACCTGATAAAACTTATTTCTGTTCAACACTACCACAACGTGCAAACGCCTATCAAGCAAACAGCGCAGCATCTTTCAGCCCCTGTGTCCCACAGTCACACAAGAGGCTGTTTTTTGTGGCTCTGCTTCCACTCCTTGAAGTGCACTCGGCATAGCCAGTGGAAGCCAGCTTCCAGCATTGCATTTAGACCGGCTGGCCCATGCACAGAGCTGGTGGAAAGCAGGGGCCAGGACAGAAGGACCAGGTCTCCAGATGGTGCCTCTGAGCTGGAGGAGCACTGCACCCACACATCATCCTCTCAAAACAGACCCGACTGCAGCGCCACAGCAAGCGCCAGAGACCACATAATGACACCGTATGGTGCGGACACAGAGGAGGAAAATAGGAAAAGTATATTTAGCAAACTATTTCCTGGTGCTGTTCCCCTCCTGTGAGAGCTAAGTATTTAAAACAAACATTGTGGGCAAATAAACTCTCCTTCAAAGCAGACAAGACGTTTCACAGAAGCACAGAAACACCTAAGTAGGAAGGGCCATCTGGAGGTCTCCGGCCCAGCCACCTCCTCCCACGCACGTCCCCTCAGAGCACGATGCTCTGTCAGACTTGGAGTATCACCAGGTACCAAGATCTCATGGCCTCTCTGCAGCCTCTTTCCTTCAATCACCCTCTTGGCAGAAATTTCTTTTCTTTGCATTGAGTCAGAAGTTGCCATGTTCCTACGTGTCCCTGTGGCCTCTCATCCCATCCCTGTGCACCTCTGAAGAGTCTGGCTCCACCTTCTCCATCCCAGCCTGTTAGGCAGCTGTAGGCAGCAGCAAGACCTCTCCTTAACCTCTTCTAAAGCCTGAAACCCCCCCCCCCTTCTCCCAGCCTCCCCCTGCAAGCCCTGTGCTCCATTCCCTAACACCTGCCAACAGCAGGAGGTACAGAAGCATCGCAAAAAAGTGAAATGGGCAAAAAGTGAGTCAGGAAACCGAGCGAGCAAAGTGAACTGGTGGCAGGACCCATCCTGACAGGAACCCGGTGACAGGGTAACCTGTCATTAGATAGGGTGCAGCCTGGGAGCATGTGCTGCCAGGAGGAGATGCCACCACGATGGGCACGGCATCAGCATGCTGTCCCAGCAATCTGCTCTTTCTAAGGTTTGAGCAAAATACGCTGCAAGGAGACAGGAAGAGCACCTTGAGGTGAAGTGATGGGCTGGAGCTCAGGCAGGTTGCAGACAGGCATCAGGGTCAGGCCAGTCAGACCAGTAACACTGGGCTGACGGCTCCAGCAGCCAGAAACACCCACTGCTTCCCTAGTGGCAAGACCAGGGACTCCACAGCCAGAGTTTCAGAACCCAGGACTGACTGAACCCACGCTCTGCTCTGCACCACCCCCAGAGAAACAGGACGGAAATGCAGCATTTTCATCTACAGCCAGCTTAGCAGCTCATAACATGAATTTACCAGGGAAAGCTCAGCTTGGCTGGCCTACACATGGAGCAGGAAGAAAGTATGGGAGAGCAGAGCAACCTCCTTTACCAGCATTGCACAATGGTAATTTTCAGTTCCTGGGTTTGGTGCTCCCGTGCTGGCTTTGGGACTCCTACTTGGGAAATCAGAGAGGAGAAGCCAAGCAGACAAGAGAAATGGTCCCTGTGACTACACCAGACTTTCTTGCTACCTAACCACACCAACTCTCCACTGAAACTACTAACAACTGGCCCACAGAACTGAACTAAGAGAACACGCAGGCTGGGAAGCAGCTGGCAGAGAAGTGCACAGAAGTACCCTGCAGCACCTAGTCCAGAGCTGGTGCTAGAAAACTGGCTCATGGATGCATCACGGGTTTCCTGTGTGACCCTGGACACTTCACCTTAGTCTCCACAGCTGCACACAGAAGGTGTCATGTTTAACTGTCATAACGATTGACTCATTGATGTCTAAGGCACTTGGAGATCCTTGGATATGGAGAAAAACCATGAAAAGAACAAATCCTGTGGAGAGAATACCAGCCAGAGAGAAGAGCCAACACACAGGAACGCTCCCACCCACCGACTCCACACAGCACATGAGGTCCATGGTGTTTATAACACATGTAGTACAGATGAGGTGACCTTTCTACTGCTAGAGACAGAGAGGAGAAAGATACCAGAGTAAGTCTATCAGGGTATTTCTGAACAGTGTTCCCAAAGGATCTCAGGATGAACTTGCTTCCACTAGGAAGGATCAATTGTTTGCTCTCGGAAAGGCCACCCAAATACTGGGCAATACAGCTTTTAGGCCAGAAAAACCACAGATGGGACACGCTGTGATTTGCAAAGCCACCTGATTTCAGCAGCTCTGTTTGTTGCAAGTTTGCACGCTCCTTCTTCTTACCCTGATTCAGGGATCTTAGTCCTTCTTGTCCTAGGCTGACCAGTGACGTGGAGGGACAAGAAATAATGGAGCCATTCTCTTCAGTGCCTTGTAGGCATCGGTGGCTTCCAAGCAGTCCTCTGACCAAGGATAGGAAGAAGTGGAGATGAAAGCCATTCTCTCCCATATCCACCTACCTACCCACAAGAGCTTTGGTCTTTTTCACTGGGATAAATTTCAGCACCAAGTCCGACAGCCCCAGCAGCAGCCCTCAGCCACACAGTGGCTCTATGTGTTATCACTCCGTCGTCTGGATGTAAACAGGGACAGCCAGCATGGTGCAGGGGCCGTCCGAGGCAGTCTGCAGTTCTGCCAGGGCCAAATTGGATGTGATGCTGTTGGGCTGCCCAGGAACGACAAGGTCCGAGTCAGTAGCTCCTGACCTGCCAACCACAATGGACAGGACTGCGTCTGACTCCTGGAACGGTTCTTTGTTAGGGCCACCTTCGGGGGGGCTTTCCCCAGCAGCACCATCCTTCAGCTCTGACAGACCTAGCTGGTTGGGGAGGGCAAGGCCCACCTTGCGCCCCCGCGCCACTCGCTTCTTCTGGGGCTTCCTGAGCTGCAGCTCTTTGTCCTTGGGTGAGCCCAGCCGGCACTTGTGGTCCTTCATGTACTTGTGGCGGGTGAAGCCTTTGCTGCAGGTGGGGCAGCGGTATTTGTAGTTACCAGTGTGCGAGCGCTGATGCTCTATCATGTGGGCTCGTCGGCTGAAGGACTTGTTACAGTACTGGCACTTGTGGATCTTCATCCCTGCACAGAGCATCAGAGGAGAGAGAGCTCAGTTAAGAGACCCTGCATCCTAATGCAGATCTTCAGGGAAACCTGCACCACACCAAGGGAGAGCATGACAGCTTCATCTCCTCTTCCAAGGAGATGTTCCCCGATAAAAGCTTTGGAGCAGCCACCTCCTCACCCAGGAAGCCCTGTTCTTTTTCACCTTGCTAATTAAAACAAACCAAAAACCCCATGGCTTGAGGCGCCATTGTGCCAGGCAAATTTGCAGTCAGAAAAGGGTGAGTGGCTATGCCTTGAATGTCTGTGTTTAGGAAGGGCTAAAACAATAGTCTTTGTCTCAAATAAGAGAATTAAAATATCACTAGAAAAAATGTCAGGGAATTGTGATGAAAATGCAAAGCAGTCTTAAACTCTGATTTTTTTCAAGTGTATTTGCCAAGTAAAGAAATTTCCACTTTTATTTCTTCCCCAAGTATGGGAATGTTCAGTCTGAAACAAATTATCCATTGCACTGTCAGCACAGCTCCATCTGATCACGCTCTGCAGGGCTTTGGACATGACGGGCACAAGAAAAGACTTCCAGTTTTACCCCAAGAGACAAAAGTCAGACCATTCCCTAGGGCACGGGAATTAATTATTTGTCTTTATTAGGAGCAGGAGCATCATTTTTGGAACACAGACAGAAGGGAATGAAATCCCGAGAGATCTCCTTTTGAATGTGAAATGGTATTGGGGAGGAATGGACAGAGCACTCTGGATATTAGTTTGATAGCAAATGGACCGAGTAATCCAGCTCTGCTTCTGAGTCTCGCCAGCAGGCACTGCCTACAGATTTATATTGCCTTAGAAAGCAGCCCAAAGCTTAGACACAGCTGTAAAACGCAACCTCACTTAAGCAGGCCTGCAGCAACAGAAATTAAAAAAATCTAAAGCTAATAAATTATATTAAGAACGTAGGCCTGTATCCAGGAAACACTGGATACACGTGCTGGAAAATTCTCCCACAGAAAACTACACAGTAGCTGAGTGGTGGGTGGAGGAACACCACAGGGAAAGCACCAGTAAGGAACATCCTCCGCTTCTCAGGGCATAAAGTACAAGCACTTTCACCATTTACTATCTTGTTTCTCAAGCTTACGCCTTCCGTAACGTGCTCCTGCAACGTCCCCACAAATCCCAGCCACTTCCTTCCCAACCACTGGCAGCAGGGGCAGAGCTGCACTTACCCGAATGGGACAGTATGTGAGCCTTCAGCTTGTCAGGCCTGTTGAACTCTTTATTGCAGCCCGTGTGGCTTCTGTAACAACAACAAATGGTGGTGAGCAGCACGAATCAGCGGAGGATCGATGTATAAACAGATCCTGGATCCACGGCCCTTCTCCTTAGCAGCACCCGGATGGGTCCCTGGGTGCAGTCTCAGTAGGAGCTCCACTATTTCAGCCCTTCCAGAGAGGGGCAAGAAATAAAACAGGCTGCTTACAGGGACACATGGCTTCTGTTAGACTACACATGGTCTGTGCCTCACCATGGATGCTCCTAACACCAGCGGGTTCAAGATCTCGCCTACAGACAGAAGTATTTTGGAAGGAGCTACAAGGTGGCTGGAGCAGGGAGAAGTCAGTCAGTCCTGGTTATCGCAGAAGGCCCATGGCCGTGCCATGGATTTGGGGATGTACCTTCTAAACCTGGGTTTCTTTGGCTTGTACATTAGCTCCTATTTGCTAACTGCTTTTTGAGACACGGCGGTTGAGGAGAGACCAGCCTTCAGGCAACTTTGTGCTCACACAACATTCCCTCTCTTCCCCAGAGCTCCCCAGGTGCAATCCCCCAAGCTTCCCAGAAAGGCAGGCATTATTTTACAGGCTTGATGAACTATTATAAAATTATGTGGCCTCACATGATGGCAACTGGGACTCCTGGGTTCCCAGTTCAACAGCAGACAGCACTGCTGCCTTCCCAAGAAGTAGTGGATTGGCAGATGCCACATATGTACCCTAGGATACCCACAAGAGACACTCCTTCCTTCCCAAACCCCATCCCAACCCCATTAAGACATGCTGCCATGCTGGAGACACGCTACGTACGAGAAGGGACATTTATATTTCTTAAAAGGCTCGTGGATCAGCATATGTCGCTTGAGTTTGTCTTTCCGATTGAAGGCCGCGTCACACACTGAGCACTTAAAGGGCTTTTCACCTGGATTAAAAAAAAAAAAAGAGAGAGAGACCAAGATTCAGGGAGAGTCCAGTCACACAGGGCTGCTCTAGTCACATTCAGGATTCACTCTGGCAGCAGTGCTGCTCCCTGCTTCTCTATAAACTTTCCCAAGCTCCCCTCCCCTGCCTGATGGGTAAATGGATGGATACAATCCATGCTGCTCCTGATCTCCAGGGCCAGCTTCCTTAGCTTCTGCAACCATGGGCAGTGAGGAAGCCACCCCTGTGTCCCACTTCCAACAGGTGCAGTGCTGGGCATGAGGCTGAACCAAAACCATACATTTCTTGAACCCATGTTACTATAGATGACTCTTGTACATTCAACACTGTTATAGGAAAACAGACAGGGCATTAAAGTGTGCAGCAAGGACTGTGATAGGGAGACAGTGAGCGCTGTGGTGCCGGGGGAGCCCGTACCCGAGTGGATGTGGGCGTGCAGCTTGAGGTAGTGCTCCCGGCGAAAGAACTTCTTGCAGATCTGGCACTTGAACTTGCTGCCCCCGCCATGGGTGGGGATGTGGCGGCGCAGGTATCTCTCGCAGGGGAACACCTGTTAACACATAAAACCAAGATAAGAGCCAGCAGCACACAGGGGACATCACTGAGCCTGCGCAGGCGTGGGAGGTGTGGCCTGCATAGAAAGCATAAGAAGCTCACAGTGACTGCTTCCCTAGAAAGGACGCACTGAGGAAATCTTTAGTTTGCATAAGGAAAATACAGATAGAGCTTTGAAAAAAAAAAGAAAGAAAACCACTACCTTCTTATCATTAAGAAACGCATAAGCTGAAACCTTGCTGCTAAGTTTTGTAACACCATACTGCTGAGGACCAGCACCCCAGGTGGATGCCCTGTCTCCCACCAGAATGACCAGTAGGACGGGCTGGGCAAGGACCCCCCATAGTTACTACTTTCCCACAGTGCTTACTTGAGTTTGTGCTTTCCTATCATCTATTACCAAAGGCTCTCATTCATGGTCTTTGTCAAACCAGTAGAAACAGTTCCTTTGACTAATGGGGATACTGAAAATTCCCCAAGCTAAGTGAATTCCTAATGAGGATGCTGCAAGCACATGTCCGAGGGGAGCACAGGAGAGCCAGGAGTCCTTGTAGCCAGGACTCTGCTCTCGCATCTCCAGAAAACACCAATATTACCAAGAATACAAACAAGTAAAAAATACTGCTGCAGATAATGGGCTTTCCAACACCTATGCTGCATGCTGAAAGTCCCACCCAGGCTCAGAAGGGCATCTGTCACCTGGTGGGGGAAGCGGAGAGAAGACAGGTAAAGACAGACAGGTTACTAACCATGGCAGGAGTGCGTTTCCCCTTCCTGAGCTACCTCAGTACAGAGTGGTCACTCCTTTGAGATTGTCCCTGCCCCCACTGCAGGATTTTCATTTCCTTTGCTATAAACAGAGGAGCAAGGGTCCAAATTTTAGTCTGGATTTCAAAAAATAATTTATTAGAATTAAAATCCCACAAAATTCTGCCCCTCAAACTCCCTCAGGGGCTGTGCTGAAGAGAGTATTTCCAGCCAAAACCTACCCAGGCATTGTTCCGGTCCCAGTCACATCACTCAGACAGGTTTCTCTTTGCCAAGGACACAGAACACTCATCCAAAAGAGGGGAATGACGGGGAACCCAGAGACTTCTGTTGCGACAGATGAGGACCGCAGTGGAGGTGCAGTCGCTCCCCCAGGACCTAGGGCTTTTCGTGCCCAACCTTCCAGCCATAGGTAGCCAGGGACAGCGGGTCAAAGGCACTGCTGCCACTATGAGACTTCCCAAAACCAGCCTCGCTCCTCCTGGTATGCTTGCTTTTAAGAAATAAGGACAGCAGCCCAGAGCGTGCAGTCCTGTGCTGTCATGGGAATATGGGAGCTCCCCTGACAAATTCTGTTCAGCAAACGGGACCCAGGAAAAAAGCCAGCACTGCAGGGAGGAACGTGGCCTGTGTGAGAGGCCAGAGCTGGAGGCCAGGGGTGCAATCACCTCTGTCTCTCTGAAAAGCACCTTGTGAGCCTGCCAGTCCGTACTGAGGTAGGAAGGGAGAGGAACGGGAGTAAAGGGTTCCTGTCCCTCTCAAGAGCCCTAGCTACATGTCCAGGACCAGCTCAGGCAGCGGTCACCCACCCACCTTCTGGCAGTGAGGGCAGGGAAAGTTGTGCGTTGCTGTCTGCAGATGGTGCTCCAGGGCTTCTGGGGTGGAGTACTTATTTACACACTTCACACATCTGAATGCAGAGAGAAAGGACAGAGCCTGTGAATGAGGCTGCCACCAGCAAACCCCATGCCACGGGCAGACCCGTCAGGGTTGCCCAGCCCATTCATCCACCACCTTCCAGGCTGATTTCTGGTAGGGTCAGTGTGATACAGACAATAACAACAACACCCAGGTGCTCTGAAACCTCAGCAACCCACATGGCCAGATCACACTCATGCTTAGCATCCTTCATGAGGGGGAGATGCTGGGAAACTGGTTGGTGAAGCCTTTAAATCGCTGCTGCTCTTCCATGACACCAATGGGAGCACCCACAGACCTGAGCACATGTTCCACATTGCTTCCTCATGGCGACAAGCCTTAAGTAAAGGCTTTACCTTACTTAAAACACCTCCTTCCATCTTCATTGCATGAAGACATCAGCTCCCAGTGAAGGAGCTGAGTGTGGGGTCACAGTACAACAGCAACGTTACCCATGGCTGGGGCACAGCCACAAGGCAACACGCTCCCATGTGGGGTCTCTGGCATCTAACAAAGCTTCGGCTCATGCCGCCACCTCTCCAAAACCTCCTGGGCCCCCTCCACCTAACTCGCCTGTTCTCACGTCCTGGCAGCATTTCTGCCACAGACCCCTGCCAAAGCTGACTGATGATGGGCAATGGGGACTTGCACCATCAACAGTGAATACAGAGGCACTCGCACCATGTATCTGCTGTGAAACCCCATTGCCTTAGATCAGACTAAAATCTCCTCAGACATAGGCGGGGCTCTGATCTCAAAGATCCCCATTAGCAAGCTGTAGGACAAAGCTCCACGACAAGGATAACTAGAAATTATGGTCTATGCAAGAAGGAGCAGATATTTATTCCATGGAGCTCCTAGGTGACTTCAGTATCCTTTGGGCTTCCTACTCTTCCTTTATGTCTCTACAGGCATTTCAAAAGCTCCAGAAGAGCTCTTCGTGGAACTCCTCATCCTTTCCCTTCACGCTAGTAGAAAGGCTTTCCCAGGTAACAGACCCCTTCGCAGCAATGGGACAGGAGAAATAACTTATTTTTTCTGGGCACAGCTTCTACAACCCACGCTCCCTCTTGCTGCCAGTGTTTAGAGAATCACAGAAAGCAGGCTGGGAAGGGGCTTCCCTGGCTCTCTGATCCAGCCCAGTGCAGGTTCAGCTGTGCCCATCTCACTCTTGACTGGCAGTAAGAGGACTTGCAGTGATGGGATCTTCCCATGTAACTGATGCCAGCCTTTCACTGTCTTTCTGAAAGGTTCCTTGCGTTCAAAGTGCTTCACCCTAGCAGCCCAGTGGAGGGGCCCCCCATTTGCCACTGGGGCGTCCAAGAGAACCGCAGCCACTGAACATGCAGCCCTCTTTCCCCTCTAATGTCCCCACCACTCTCAGCCAAACACGCTCTGCACCCACTCACTCCTACAAGCCTTGTGAGCACTGATTGCTACTGTACTTGTACACTGCCACATCCTTCTTTGGGCTGTGCTGGGGCAGCAGGCTGTGGGAGTACTGGTGGATGCCCAGCTCATACAGGGAGGGGAAGTCCTTGCTGCAGAGATGGCAGCGATAACTCAGCTCCTCCTGGTGGCTCTTGATGTGTTCAAGGAAGGACTCCAGCTTCTGGAAGGTCTGAGCACAGGTCTTCACCACACACTTGTACACCTGGGAGAAGAAGGGAGAGCAACTGGAGTGGCACACCATGGAAACAAACAGGGAGAATTCTCTGCCAACAGACAGAATGGCCTTCCTTTTTGGAACTCATTGCCACTGGGTCATTTACAGAAAGGGACCACTGCCCCTTGACTCACTGTGCTGGAGAACAGCTGAGCTGATGTTATGAACACAGCAGCACCGTGGTTCCCAGAGCACCTCACCATGCCCACAACCATATTAGTGCTCAGACAGGCCACAACAATGAAACCCTGCCCTGCACTGCAGCAGGACACAACACAGTGGTAAAACATCCCCTTCCTCTGCTGCCTTCCTCAGAGGAAGGGTCTTTACAGAAGACTGCAGAGCAACTCAGCATCACAATGTGGCTGACAGCTCCAGATGAAGACAACAGCAGAACCTGCTGGGAGCTGAACGCTCTGCAAACACAGACTGTCAGGGCACTCCCCTAAGAAAGCAAAGTGGGAGAAAGGGGTGTTGGTGTGAGCACCTGAAACCACTTAAGTGGGTGAGACCACAACACCCCAGCAGTGACTGTTGCACAACCTGAGAGCTGCCACCCACACTGCAAACTTTGGACTTTGCTTCTTCTCTAGCCACTGAAACCTGCTTGTCTGCCTTCTCACTCAGCAGGGTGGAGGCAGCAGAGCTTTTCAAAGCCACCCAGGCCACACAGCTGCAACCCAAACATGCAGAATTGCCGAGCTGCATGCGAAGCGCTGGCAGCTTTACAGAGTAAAAGGCTCAGATCAGACCCTGGGAGCCGGTGCCCTATGTGAAGCCCGTCCCAATCTCGCCACGACATGGGACACTCTCTGTCCCTACCTGCTCGTTCTTGTGCTGTGTCATGTGCGATTTGAGCTGGAAATAGGTGTTGAATTTGCTGGGGCAGAACTGGCACTGGTAAGAGCTATCGATCAAGACAACCTGCTTGGCTTCCAGTTTGCCTGCCTCACTCTCATCCAAGGGGCTCATGTCTTGGGGCAGTTGTGCAGAGTTCCTTGAGGGCTGAGGCAAACCTGGAGAAAGGGACAGAGGAAGTCACAGCCTGCCAGGAGCCAGCTCTGAAAGCTGCTGTGCAAGTGCCATGCTGCCGAGACACACTAGGCCTGGCTTTGGGGCCAGGCTCTTCCTTCCTTTCAAAGACAGATTCTACAGATCACACACATCTTACCTGCTAACAGGATAGTTTTAAGTTTGTCTACAGATTATCAAGGGCTCGTACTACTCCGTCTTCCTCTCCTTGACCCGTTCTCTTTTCTCAGGGACCTAACTGTGCCCTGTAGAGCAGTCAGCAGGGCAGGCCCCAGCCAGGGAATCAAAGCCAAATTTACTCCCATCTCTGTCTGGAGACAGGAGGTTAAGATCCAGGCAGCAGCTCACAGTCCATGATGTCTGCATGGAGCAGCTCCAGTGGAGCCTTGTCCTAGATGTGACATTGTCACAGTGTTCCTTCCCCTCCCACCGGGACTGAGGCCACCAGCTGAAAGAGTATCCATACCCAGTCTGCCAGCAAGGAGCTCTTCTCTGCCTCAGGTATTTTCCATTGGCCACTGGGGCCAGACCAAGCCCAGGCATGGCTTGCACACTGTAAACAAGACTGAGCACTGGGCTATGCTAAACCACCGGCTTGTCTGGCCGCTAGACCAGAGCTGCCAAGTGTGGCTCAGGTACTGCCAAAGCTGCACCTGCCAGGGAGGGAGAAGGGGAAGACACCTCACTCTGTCCCTGTGCACATACTGGCACAGCGTTTGGAGCCACTGTCTCCACCAGCACCTGAATCCACCACAGCTGGGGGTACCCAAGGATGCACCTGCCAGCAGGAATCTAGCAAATGTGACTCACTTCTCTAGTGTGTGCTGCTAAACCTGATGGGAGGAATGCAAACAGCACACACAGCTCCTGTCTCCCCTCTCTCCTTGCGTGGAAATGCAGGGGCGTGCAGACTCCTCACATCACTGCTCTGCCCCCAGCACATGCCATCCCCAGGCAGCAAACCTGTGTGCTCCTCGTCCTCTGGCTGGTTGGGGTTCAAGGCCATGACCTGCACCGTGATGGAGTTGCGGGAAATGGTGCACCCCAGCCCTGGAGGCCACACTTTATGCGTTTGCATGTGCTTCTTCACGTTGGACTTCTGGGCAAAGGCTCGGCCGCACACAATGCACTGGAAGGGCTTCTCGCCTGTGTGACTGAAGGCAGAAGGCACCATATCAGCAACCAGCAGAGAGGAGGCAGCCCCCAGGCATGGACTGCAGGTGGGGTGGCTGCTGTAGGACTGCACTAAGCACCCTGCTTGGCTGATCAGCACCTGGACCAGCCGAACAAGGACTTTGAGACCTGATTAACTAGAGAAAATGGATCGTGAGAGGCCTGGGGAAACAAGCCTGGCACACAGACAAAACACTTGCCATCTGGGATGACAAGGGATCAAAGGAGGAAGTGGGAGAGGAAAAGACCTCTGCAACATCAGAGGTCTCCGCACAGACCTCAGAGACCCCATCACTTTCTCAGGTGTACAACCCTTTTCTTCCCTGTCACCCCTCCCTCCCCTGCATACTTGTCTCTTCTAGCTTGCAGCCACCTGATCTCCCTGAATTTGCCTTCCCCTGTCTGCAGCAGAAAGGTCTTTCTACCGTGCCCTTCTGCTGCACGAGAAAGAGTGGACTCTAACACATGGAGGACATCATTTGGAGAGTCCAGGCTGGGACGGGGAGCGAAACCACCACTTGTTCCTTCTAATTTGTCCTGAGTTTGGCAGACTCCACTGGAGGAAACTCTGAAGATTTCAACTGCCTCCCGCCAGAGAAAAGCTCTCTTGTAAGAGCTCCCTATACAGACACTGAGCTTAGCTTACAGTTTGCTACCACCAGCAAACATGAAGGTTGCAGCTTGCTAGGGAGGGAGGGAAGAGGAAAGGGCAGAGGCAAGTAGTGGAGATGCTGCTGCTCCAGTGATCAGGTGACAACAGGTTTGGCTTTCAAGGTCTCATCAGCAAGGAAAACAAGTCTCCAGTCCCAGCCCATAACCAGCAAGAAGATTATATCCATGATGCAACTTTCACCCCAGCCACTGGAGAGAAGGTGTCCTGGGGGAAGGAGGATGAAGGATCACCTCCCAGCACAGCACAGATTCTGGGATGTGACAAACACAAGGTCTCATGGACTGCGCAGACTCCCTCAGCAGGGCTGTGCCCACCTCCACCCCAGCCACTCTGCTGTGTCTGGGCTCGCGGCACCATTACCTTCTGATGTGCTGCTGCAGGTCAAAGTTCTTGGTGAAGGCCTTGTCGCAGTAAGTGCATTTCAGCCTGGGGGACTTGGGTTTGCCTGAAAGAGCAAGAGCACACATGGAAATGAGATCATGTGGCACAGGCCTGTCCCCCTCTGTGCCACAGGGCCCTCACCCCAAGACATGTCGACTCAGGGCCAAGAATAAAGGGCTTATGAAAGAATATAAGATCTACCTGGTCAGATTGGGAAGAGGTTACAGGCACACAAACATATATGTAACATAGCCTCAGCTAACTCTGGAAGTACTGAGGAGAGTAGTAGTGGAGGGGGTAGGGCATCCCCTTCAGGCATTAGCCACTCCAGGGACCCTTCCAGCTGTGCTACAAAGCACCAACTTCAAAGGCATGTTGGGCACTGGGAGAGGACACAGGATTAGCAAGAGGAAGGGCCCCAGTTCTGTCTCTCTCCTGTGAACTCACCAGGGTCAGCCATCAGCCAGAGCACATGCATACTTCATCCATCCCAAAGATCAGTCAGTCACATCTTCTATCTACTATGATGGGGTATAAACCAATGGAAAACAGGAGAACTGTGGGCTGCTCTGGGAAATTCTGGCCTGAGAGCTGCAGGCTACATGATCATTCATACCTCTGCAAATAACGTTAAAGCATCTGTATGGTTATAACTCCAGAGGCACAACCTTCCTAGGGAGGAAGGCCACATGGCTGTCCTCCACCTCACACCTGGGAGCTCCCCTGTCGCTCAGCTAGATGTGCTTGCATCACACCAGCAATGGGCAGGCTCAGCCAGCAGAGGATCTGACACTTCTCCATCCCATAATGGGGTACGCCCCTGTCCTGCCTCACCTGGGGACAGGTGAGTTTTCTTCACAGGCATCGAAACACATGGCAGGGACAGGTCAGCTGGGCCCTGCAGCTGGGCAGTCTTCCTTGGGTTAAAATGGACCAAGCTCTAACACCTTACTTTGCAGGACCTCCCCATTTCAGGTGTAGCTGCAGAGATCTAATGCAAGCCTGCCCGTGCAGTAGCACAGTAACAGCCCTTTCATGTGTGCTCAGAGGTGACAGACAAGAAGCATGTCCACACTCTCACCTCATCTTGATAGCTTTGTGCAAGGCATCGTGTTCTTCCTCCAGAGCTGCATGCACAGCCAGTGCCACCCCGCTGCAGCTGGAGAGCCCATGGCTCGACAGTCCGCTACGGGATAAGCACGCTGGCCTACAGGTTAGTCCAGGGCAAATGCTATAAGGACATTTACCTTCCTGCAGCGTGCTCTCATTTTTGCAGCGCCGACTTTTGGTAGCAGAGGTGGAATCAAAACCAACCACACTGCCACCTCCTGCACTGGTCAAAGGTGTGGGAGTGCTGGTGCTCTTGGACTTGAATCCCTGCTTCCCAGGGCTGTACACAGGAGGAGAAGGGTACACAGGACTTTCCACACACTGGCTTGGTACCTGCAAGAGTGTAATTTATCAGAGGAAACAGGTTTGCTACACAGAGTCATACTATGCCCTAACCTCCATCTCCAGCAACACTTGCCACACCATCTGAACTTTCTGTCTCCTGCCAAACTGGATCAAATTTCTGCTTCACCAGTCCAACAGTATGTCTCTAAC
This sequence comes from Gorsachius magnificus, assembly GCA_034008185.1. Lineage (NCBI taxonomy): Eukaryota > Metazoa > Chordata > Aves > Pelecaniformes > Ardeidae > Gorsachius > Gorsachius magnificus. The sequence continues at coordinate 12,230,333 of CM067091.1, forward strand.
TAAAACTGACACCCTGCACAGTGTGAAACCCTCTCACCGAACATCACAAAGTATCCAGGAGTTATTACAGCAGGAACAGGACAGCAAAGAAACATTATGAAGGAGCCATCTAATCCCTCATCTATGTTTTATGCCTAGAAGAGTTTCTCATCCCCCTGGAGCACGTTACCAGAAAGATCACCACTGACCCTGTGGGTTCACACCACCCCTGAAGGTGAGGACCTCCAGACCCTGCTGCCTGCCCCAGCAGGACTGCAGAAGGGAAGGAAAGGACAATAAAAATCCAGCTGGCAAAGCACAGTTGTTTACAACAGCATCAATATTAGAAAAGGAAGCTTAGAGAAAAAGACAGAGGCATCAGTCTGGAGTGATGTGGTTTGAGGGCATTTCTGTTGCCCACCCTGATAAGTTAAGGCAGAGCACTAAGTATCTGATACCCCTGTCCTTTCTGACCAATGACACAAAGATAAGGCTGACAAACCTCTGTTACACCCAGTAGTTTCTGTTGTGAATGGCAACGCTAAGGTGGAGGCTGTGAACAGCTGACCCACCCAAAATCCACCCCTGCCTGTGCCTCTCTTTAGGAGAAGCTGCCTTGTCAAGCTTGCTTTATTGATATTCAGATTAAATTTTTATCTCCACTTAAGCCTGCAGCACACAGGGTGCTGCTCTGCACCCCTCTGGGAGGTACGCCCCCTCACCTCAGCTCCCTCTCACTCCCAACACCCGCAGGCATCCCTCAACCACAGCAGACATTCAGATCTCCTAAGCCCGTGCCAGCCAAGCCCTCCAACCCTCTTAACTGCTCTTCTTGTTCTCAGAATCCCTGTCATCTTGCCGACATCCTTCTGCTCAGTACCCTCTCCCAGAGGAAATAATCACTGTCAAATAACCTAACACATCTTCCCAGACTCTAATTCTGCGTTTCCAGTCCAGGCGACTCCCGAGCAGCCCAGCTTGTTAGAAGAGGCCCAGGAGGACAGAGACCCTGCGGCCAGCCCCTGGCCTTACCTCCATGGGTGGATAGGGCTGCATCCCCAGCGTCTGGATCTCCACCGTGCTGTTTGCTGCCATAGGAGCAGGCGCACTGTACACTTCGACCACCCCGCTGCCGCCAGCACTGGGCTGCCCCGGAGCCCCCATGCTCGGGGGGGGAGGCGGTGGAGGCTGAGGAGGGGGTGGTGGCGGGGGAGGCGGAGGCGGGGGCGGCTGCGAGAGGTAGCCAGCCCCAGCATGCATACTCAAGCTGCTCTAAAACCAGAACAGGGAGAGACAGACAGACAAGATGTTGACAATGCAGCAGCGATAAGTTGGAGGGGCTGCTCCCTCACACACGTTCACGATCCCAATTTGAAACAGCACCTTCAGGAACAGCGACCACGTCTTGACACAACGCAGCACTGTCCGACTGCCAAGTTGGACCAGACTGTGCTGGCTTGCAGAGGGCTGGCATGACCTGCTGGTAGACATTGTCTCCACCAAAACCCAAGCGCTCAAGCCCCACTTCTTTTTTTGCTTTGTTTTTAAAGCTTTTAATCCTTCTGATTACAAAGAACATTTTCAGAGCATGGAGAATGTGTACAGCCTGGCCAGCACTGGGGAGAGCCCAAAACAACCATCCGAGGAGGACAGGAATCCATGGAGCAAACTGTCAAGGGCTCTGGAAACCAACCATTATACAGAGGCTCAACACAAGGCTGGACAGACCATGTTACAAGGATTTGGGCATCCAGCAACAAGGATACCAGGAGGGAGCAGGCCCTGGAGCTATCCTATCATTTATCCATCACTCCATCCCAAGCCTGGCTGTCACGTTGGGACGTGCCCAGAATTCAGCATCGAAGCAGATCTCTAGAGTCTGATTGACCAACAAGACTCTCCCGCCATGCAAGCACAGCCCCACACAGCAGGGGCCCACGCATGCCCCTTACCTGCGCCGTGGGCTGCACTGTCGGCATGGGCTGGTCCAAGGATGTAAAAGCAGACATGGCCGACATCAGCACCTCATCGCTGACTAAGATGTTCCCCTGCACCAGGGTTTGGATCAAAGGTGAAGGGGGAACAGTGATATATGTAGAAATTTGCTGAAAGGAAAAAAAAGATGCATTGTTGAGCAGCAACAGGACAAAACAATAAACAAAAAATGATGACACTGCTTTTTACTGAACCTCGGTGTCTCTGCTTTCACAGCCTCTGGTGAGCCACAGCAATTATCTACAGCTTCCTGCTGAGTCCATGGTAGTTTCTAGCCATAACAATAAGGCAGCTCCAGAAATGTTTTTCAGAAGAGGAGGTAAAAAATATCACAGTGGTTCGGGAAAGTGGCCACTGGCTACAATTCAAATCAGGGGTTGTTAAACAAGATCTGCAGGACAGACTGGTCACAGACAAGCTCAGGCCTTTCCTGGGTGCTTTCCCCAGCTAAGTAAGGTGGAGAACTGAGGGAGGCTGCTCTGGCTGCAGACGGTGAACGTCAGGCTCATCTCTTCAGACTTGAGTCAGATTACAGGAGGGGAGGGAAGCTGTCCCATTTTCTGGGCAGAAACAACTTATGTTTGCAGCCCTGGGCAGCACCATCCACTGCCACTAAGTTAACTTGAAAAAAGCAGTTGGTTTGAAAGCACTTCGGAAACAACCACGATTGCAGGCACAGTTCGTGTCACGCACAAGGGATTCACTCCTGAGAAGTCTGTGGGGAAGGAGAGTTACTCCAGAGAGGATATTCCCTTAATGCTTATCACACCACATTATGTGGGCTTATCTGCAGGAGACTGAGAAGAGGGATGTAGGAATGAGGCTGCCAGACATCGCCCTCCTCTTCTGCCCATGAGCCAGACCACTGCCTGGGGGACAGCGAGAGCCATTCCACCCTGAGCACTGCACAGCATGCACCCAGGCACATGGCTGGCCTGCCAGGCTGTGATACAGGGGCTTTCCAGTAGAACCAAAGTCTGGCTGTAGCAGAGATACAACATGAAACCCCTCCTGTCCTGAAAAAAAGGGCTATCAGACAGTTGTGCTGAAGGACACCTCCTGTGGAGGTCCAGGCAGCTTTAACCACAAGGTCAAAAGCCAAGAGGACCACAACAAGCTGCCCAGAAGAGAGGTCAGCCATGAGGCATCACTGGGTCTAAAACCATGACCCAGAGGTCCCCCCCACTCCCAAAACCACAGCAACAGAGCAGCAGAGCCTCTGCCCACAGCACAGTACCTGCCGGCTGGCGCTCGGAGCCTGCTGCACCGATGTGATGGAGGGGGTGTACACACTGTTGTTGGCCAGCGAGACCGTGGAGAGGGAAGGGGCATTTCCCTGGCACTGCTCTCTCTTGTGGGTCATGAAGGCAGGCAGTGAGTTGAACTGCTTCTTACACTTCCCACAGAGGAACACGTCTTCATCATCTGCAATTAAGAGGACCAGATCAGTGCTGCAGCCTTTCTTCTGCATTCCCCAGTGCTACACCTAACAACCACAGATGTAGGAAAACAGACACCTTTTGGATCTTAGCACCTCAAGGACATCATCATCAGGAGAGATCGGCTGCAAGGGCCAAGCTGTCCCTCCTCCCCAATCCCAAACTCTCCCTTAAAGCCAACTGATGCGACTGAGCCCATCTCAGCCCTGCTCCCGTACACAAAACCCGCCGTCTCCCTGTGACAAACTGAATCCTATTGTCTGTCTTCTCATCCCAAAGACATGAACAACCAACCCAACCTTGCTCCTGAAGCACCCTCTGCTTTTAGTCAAAACAGCTTCTTCAAAGCACCTGTGTTATGCCGGTTGAGGCAGATTTTATTACTCACGTTGCACAAAGCAAGAGCCAGGTTAGACGGGGCTCTGAGCAACCTGATCTGGTTAAAGGTGCCCCTGCTCCCTGCAGAGGGGTTGGACTGGATGGCCTCTAAAGGTCCCTTCCAACCCAAAACATTCTATGATTCTATTCTATTCCAAGAGAAGTAACTTGGATCAGGGCACAGAGTCAACGGCAGCTTGTATCCAAAAGCCACACCCACACAAGACTGCTGGTCTTTGGTGCCGCTGCTTGACATCAGAAGCAGAAGGAAGACAACCCAGTTACCATGTCCTAGATGCAACCTGCAGCATTAGCAAACCGCACAAGCACACACTGTTTTGCACTTGATCCAGTTGGACTCACAAGGCTGTGCCTCCCATCTGATTCACAGCCTGAACATTTCTGGGGACACAGACTATAACTCCTCCAGAGGATAACTCGGTACCACCCAGCAAGTCCTGATCGAGCACCAGTTTCTATATTCATTCACACAGATGAGATACTCAATGACTGGAGTAGTTGTACTTCCCCAGGGGGTAAGGAACGGCTCATTAAATAAAAAATGTGAACAGTAACAAGGCACTAGTGGCAGGGAGAGCGAGAGTGGCTTCTCCCTCCTTTCATGCCTTTACTGTAAATGCGTGGCCCAGTCTGTTGCCATGACCAACTCACTTGGGCACTTATCCCCCTCTCCTGCTCTGCCCAGTCCTGCTGAGGGCAGCAGCACCCTACACCTACAGATCGTGCCAGTCACAAGAGTACACCGTAGGAAGAGACCTGCAGCCCCTGCCCCTCTCTCATGGTCCTACCAAGACTCACCCATCGGCTGGATGGTGGTGGAGGAGTTGACATTTTGAGCAGATGGATCCGTCACGCCTCCTTGACCATCCAGTAAGGACTGCACAGCCAGCACCGTCTGATTATCCATTCCTGAAAGGAGACACAAACACGGATGGTAAACCGAGCACGGCCCAAATACGGAGCACTCGGGTGCTGGGAGCTCGCTCATAAGCCGTGGAGGGAAGCTGCTTGCCAGCTGCTGCTGTCTTCTCCCACAGAGCCACTCTCACCCACCTCTACTCCACAGCATTAACTACCGTACGAAAGCAACACTCTCACCTGTCTCCGCACACCCCTTCGATACAAGGAGAAGAAAGGGACGGAGGGCAAGGAAAGCCGAATGGGGACTTGGTTTCAGGCATTTGCTGCAGAGAGGAAGGATGCTTACAAACAGTGGGTACGAAAAGAGCTAAGTAGATATTTGGGATGGCACGGGCCAGACAGGGTAGCAGCCTGGGTGGATCTCCCCGGGGACAGAGCACAGGCAAGCCGCTGCACTCGCTGAAGACAAATCTTTGGTGTGCAGCAACTCACAGCAGTGTTAGACTCAGCAGCAGTGTTAGAAATGCCTCCCTGTTTTGAAGATCAGCATTCCCAGACCTGATCAGACACAGGGCTATGAACTGCAGGATTTACATACAGTTTTAAGAAGGAAATATTAAACATGGGCTCCTGGGAGAGATTCTTTTGGGGGGCACCTGCTTGGCCACCAGCTGCCACCCCGGTCCTGGGACATGCAGGAGAGCTGGACTGTGGTTCCTTCCACTCCCAGAGCTGTGCTCCTCTGTGAGCACCTCTCACGCAAGAGCTGCCGGTTGCTCTCCCTCATTTCCATTTCCCTCAGGACTCCACGAGAGCACACACTCCCAGACAGATTTGTTGTCAGAATGGGCTCACTTGCTTTGGCACAAATATTTTTCATGACAGCTAAAATGTTCTGAAATATTCCAGATAAATACAGGGCATGGGGACTGCTCATCTAGGGAGACAACCCAGCCAGCAGCACGCGACTGGTGGACTAAGCCTGACACACTCTTTCTTTTTAGAAATCAGATGTAAGACACATAAAACAATCTGATTATGGAAAAAAAATTGCAAAAAGGGGCGATTTTTGTGCACCGCTCCTTCCTACCATTTCTTTATGACAAGGAACCCACGAATAAAACGAACGGCATGCCAGGGTTGTATGTTATACCTGTGGATTAAGGGAGAAAAGAAAGGGAGAGGGGGGATGTCTTAGGTTGCTTTTCACTTTTCTTCAAGATCTTTGCAAAAGGCTCAGAATTATGTGCCACAGTAAAACCTATTGGTCTGATCATTTCCAAGCAGCAAGGTGAGAAAAGCTCCTGACGAGAGCTTGCTCAGCAAACAGCACCAGGAAGGACAGTGAAACGCCGTAAACACATCACAGCATGAAGGAGCAGCGCAGCAGAAGCAACCACCTCATCTTCCCATCGCAAGTGCCTCTTGTCATTTTAAAATTTCTCCTGGACAACTGGGACGTTACCTTCCCAATGGGGAGCACCCATGGCATTTTAATGCCATAATCCATGGCATTTTAAGGACACTCTAAATACTCGTTTCTCCTGCATCTCCAGTGTGGAGCAAGTAACACTAAGACGCCGTGAACACCTTTTTCATCAATCACTTCTCACCAAACAGAGGTCACAAATGCTGCACGCTTGGGAGAGAGGAGAGCACTGTTCTCCAGCTGCTGGGGAGTGCAGGGCACGAGCAGCTACTGGAAAGCAGCAGATCACACTACTTCATGGGCTACCAAAAAATTACCACTGTGCCTATGGGAACCCTTTCACATAGATCACATGGAGGCACAGGAAAGCTGCAGGTCCAGTTCTGCAAGCCTTTGCTCACGAGAGAGCAACAACCAGCCCCGCAGGACAGCCCCACCAGCAGCACGCCGCTGGATCACTCCTGGGAGGATCTTCTCATACCAACCGAAGCCCTGCTTTAAGATCTACCTCCTTTTCTACAAATAACCTCCTGGTCAACTGCAAAGGCAGCACTGCAGGCTCTGGTTGGCACACCCGAACCAAAGAGTGAAATGGAAAAGCCGTTCTTCAGCAGAAGTAAGCTAGCAGGACACAAAAGAAAAAGGGGGATCAAAAATTCAGGTTTAGTATATTATAGGGATAATTAAGAACGCCACTCTTGATGTGCCTGGCACTGGACAACTGGGTTTCCTCCTGGGACACAGCCAGATCTTCCAATTAAAAAAGCCAGATGATTGCCTCAATCCCACTAGCAGGAAGAAGCTTGAGGAGGGGCCAAGACCTGAAGACAGGCGACAGCGATGCAGCGGCACTGCTGGTGTTGCATTCAGCCTTCTGCCGGCGAAAAGCAGCCCAGGACAACAGAAATCCGTTGCTCTTCATTCATTTGGCAATTCAGGCAAATGCCCAGAGTCCCTGCAGTTTCACGAGGTAAATGCACAACGCCACACTTCACACAGAGGGAAATCGCCAAGTTCAGGGTTTGGTAACCCATGAAGACCAGCAGGCAGAGTTACTTGGTGACACGGATGCTGCTGACACGGATGCCGTTCACAGCCATCCATGGACTCCAGGAGAAAGCTTTGGATCGATCCTGCACTGACTGCAGCCAGCACCAGCCTGCAGGATGTTCTTTACGGTCATGAAACCAAAAAAAAAAAAAAAGCCATCTCTTCTCTCCTGGCAGCAGCAGGCTTTCCCCAGAGCACGACAAAAACAGGGTGACTTGGTGAAGCCAGGATAAAAGGACAAGACTACTGATTTGTGCTTTTTTTTTTCCCCTTTACAAATTTCTCTCAGTTTAGAGAGGAAAACAAGACTGCCTGTTTCACCCAGGTGCTACTTTCCCCTCACGCCCTGAATTTCACGCACTGAGGTTTTTTTTCCGCTGACAGGAGCACCAGGTGCTTTAGCGACGGGTGAAGATGCACCTCTGCCCACAGCACCTGCTGAGGACATGGCTGCTCTCAGCACCGCACGCAAACACCAAGTCACCCTCCACTTGTAATCCAATCAACAAGACAAAACAAACAAGCTCAGCTACTAAAAGCGGGCTTAAAAGAAAAAGAGGCATTTTTCTTAATTTGCTAAAATGTTTTGCTCTCCTGAATTCTGTGAGGAAATCCACACAATGAGGAGCTGATTGCAGAGAGAAAACAGGGACCTCGATTATACACGGTGCTGTCAAACGCACCAAGTAACCTGACAAAATAGAGAGAAACATTTCTTCTTCGCTCTTCTTTCTGCTGCTGCAATCCCAGGTGCTGTTTGCAAAGCACAGGGTGACAATCCCCATGCAAGGCCTTTCCGTTAGCAGTGTCCCCGCATGTAAAGGAAAATACGTGTGTAATCAAATTTAGGAAATAAACGCCTTGTGAGGTATTTTTGCTCCGAACGGGCTGACCCTGCACTCATTGTCAGACTGCCACATCTTGGCACATCCAAGAGTCCCCCTCAGATGGCACCTACCTAACACGCAGAGTCCCAACACTAAATTGAGACGAATGCGAGCACGACCCATTCGCCCACACAGTGGACAGAAGCCGGGCACTGCCCTGGCTGTGCCGGACAGACAGCATGGACCCCCCCGCACTAACACATGTGTGCAGGGGCCAGCACCAACCCGGGGACCATCCCCGGGGCAGGCGGGGAGTGTGGCACAGCGGTGGGGGTGGCAGCATGAGCCCTGTGATGCAAGGAGGATTGGGGGGGGGGGGGTGGGGGTGGCGCGGGATTGGTGATCCCCTTTACCAGGCACAGAGGCGGGGGTGATGGGAGTGCCCCCGGGGGCAGCAGGGGCGATGGGGTGCCCCGGGACACGGGGGTCACGGGGGCAGGGAGGCGATGGGGTGCCCCAGGCACGGGGGCAGGGAGGCGATGGGGTGCCCCGGGACATGGGGGCAGGGAGGCGATGGGGGCCCCGGGGGGGGCGCCCGGTGTGGGGGGCACTGGGCTGGGCGGCGCGGGGAGGGGCGGCGCGGGTGCGGCGGGGCACAGGCCCGGGCAGGGGAGGCGGCGGGGTGCCCCGGGGAAGCGGGGCGGGCTAGGCGAGTCCCGGGCTGCCGGCGAGGGGATGCCCGCGGCGGTACCGCCCCGCCCCCCCCGCCGCCGCGCGGGGCCGCTGGCGCCGCCCGCCTGCCCCGGGGCCGCGCCGGTGCGCGCCGCCGCCGCGGGGGGACGCGAAGGGGGAGCGGGGCGCGGCCCCGTGCTGCCGGGAGCCCCCCGCGCCGCGCCGGACCAGGCCTCGCGGGGCGGCCCCGCCGCGGCCCCTCGTCCCGCGCGGCGGCAGCGCGGTGCGTCGACAAGCGAGGGGAGGCGCATCGCCGCTGCCGGCCCGGCGGCGGCCCGGCTGGGCCCGGCGCGGCGGCCCCGTTACCTTCCAGCGCCTCGAAGATCGCCTGCGCCATCTTGGAGCCGGGGCGGCCGCGACCCGCCAGCCGGAGCGGGCACCGGGAGCAGCGCCGCCGCCCGCCGCCAGGGGGCGGCCCGCGCCCGCGCCCGGGAGGGGCGGGGGCGGGGGCCAGGGGCTCCGGGCAGTACCGCGCCGGCGCGGGCGGCAGGGCCTGGCGGGGGTCTGGCGTTTAACTCGGCCGCGGCGGTGCGGCGCCTCTGGCAGCGCTCCGGGGGTCCGCGGCGCCGGGCCCCCGGGGGCGCCCGGGGCCATGACCCGCACCGGGCCGAGCCGCCCCGTGGGGCCGACAGCGGCGAGGGCTGCCCCGCCGCCGCCCTCAGCGGGACGGAATGGGCGGGGCGGCTCGCGCCTCCCCATTGGCTCCAGGGCAGCCTCTGCCCACCAATGAGCGGTTAAGGCGCAGCCCCCTATTGGTTAAGAGCGCTGATCGCCGGGCGGGGAGCCTAGCGCGCGGAGGGAAAGGCCCGCCCCGGAAGTGTGCTCGCTGCCGGCAGCGGAGGCCGGTGCCGGTCGCAGCGGGCCGTTCTCCTCCGCGCCGCCAACGCTCTCCTGCAGCAGCGCCGCTACCACGCCGCGCTCGCTGTCCTCAAGGGGTTCCGCAACGGGGCCGTGTGAGTGCGGCGGGGCGGCTGAGGGGAGGGAGGGAGCCCGGGAGGGAGGGTGTCTCGGCTCCCGCGGGAAGGCCGCCGTGTGCCCACCTCTCCTGCAGGGAGGCCGGGGCTGTTGTGGTAGAGGTTCAGGAGAGGCCTTTCCCTCTCCCTCACCGATAAGTGGGGTTTTAACCGGTTTTGGGGTCCCATTTGGACCTGGCTTATTGGGGTGCCCGTTCTCTTCAGCCTGCGGCCTGAGCTCGGCGTGCTGCTGCTACTGGGCTGACTTAAAGTAAGCTGTAGTTGCTTAAGTAACATCTCTTGGCTGTCAGGGGAATAGAAATACAATCATTTGATAGCACAATACAAAAAGTGAGATATCTATTCACTTTTGCAGCTATGGAGCAAAAATTCGTGCCCCACACGCCCTGGTGATGACTTTCCTGTTCAAGAGTGGAAGGTACAAACCCTAGTTCTGTATTTCTGTTACTGCTTAGAATACTTTCTTTCAAGCATTCAATCTTTCATGTTCCCAGAGGGCTTAAAAAGCAGAGAAATATGCGAGCCATAGTCATAGCCCATTGTTCTGATAGCTATGCAGGACAGCTGGTACACACGCACATGCACAAATGTGCACACTCGTGGGGGTCAGCCACTTGTGCCTTGGTTGAGGAGAACCAGTGGGCAGAGGAGAAATTAGCAGATGCAAACAGCAGCCCACAGCTCTCCATTCAAATAAGGGAAGCCAAGCTCTAGCAGTGCACGTTGTGGCTTTCCCTGCTTGCACCAGAGGTTTGTGCTTAGGCAAAAAATAAAAAATAATGAAGAAAAAAACAAAAAGGCTCCTTGACCATTCATATAATTAGACAAAAGTGCAGTCCACAGTCTAAGCAGAGCTTTTGAATGTGTTCTGATGAGTGAGCCAGCAATGAGGGGATTTGTCTTCCTGCACAAAGTAGGTGTTCTGTGGAGTGCCCAGGCTATCAATCTAGAGGGGCGGGCCAGAGGGCATAGTGTCCAGGCTGAGTGACTGCAGTGGTATTGTCTTTTTGCTCTTCTAATTGTTTGTTTCTTTTCTTCAGTTTAAGAGAGAAATTGAAATCGATTGCTCAGGCTACGTACACTCATTCCCGGAACTTGGCATATTTTGTGTTCACCTACAAGGGGCTGATGGCATTGCAGTCCCGACTACAGGGGAAAAAAATTCCATTTCATTCTTTCTTTGCAGCCTGCATTGGAGGTTGGCTAGTGTTTGGTGAGAACAACCCCATCAACAGCCAGGTAAATGTGTTGGTTGAAAGTTTCTTTGACAAAAATAAACAACAGGTGGATGACAGTGTGCCAGGAAGTGGTTGGTATAGCCTGGCACATTCCCAGTGGTTCTTACTGTGTAGTGCTTTCTTTTATCCTATTTCTCTTTGCACAAGCTCTGGTTTTGGCTGCACTGCACACAAATCCTAGAGGTGGTTCTGTGCCCCGGCATGTGCAGTTTGAGAGCTGCAGGTTTACCTCCAGAGCCGCAATAGTGTACCTAGGAAGGCAGGCAGGCGGTCATGCCACCCAAAGCTGCTGGGTTGCCCCGCCTGTCAGCTGAGCTGCAGAAACTGACTGCCTGCACTCCTCATCTGCCCGCTTCCAGGCCTAAACCCGGAGGCTTGAACACCGTGAGTGTAGAGCACAATCAGTTATGGAGCTACATTTAACTGAACTGGTTACAAAAGCTGCTCAGGGGAAGTTTGGTTGTTAACACCCAGTCATAGATTAATCGGTCAGTAAAACACATGGATGCAGATTAATCAAAAGTCTTTTACTTCTGCAATCTCCTGCAGGGGCGTACCTTCAGTCTGGTTTTAGGATGAGTCCGGTCTACTGAGTTTGCATCTGCTCGGCAGGTTAGCAGGGCTGCTCTGTGACCGTTCTAGCAGCAGCAGCATCTGAGATAGCATTAACTGAGCAAAGTTATAAGTTGTGCAACTGCCAGGATAATGTTGCATCAAACGTAACTTGTTGATTACTGAATTAGAGCACCAGCAGAGAATCATAGAATCCCAGGTTGGAAGGGACCTCAGAGGTCATCTGGTCCAACCTTTCTAGGCAAGAGCACAGCCTAGACAAGATGGCCCAGCACCCTGTCCAGCTGCGTCCTGAAAGTGCCCAATGTAGCAGAGTCAACCCCTCCCCTGGGGAGATTATTCCAATGGGTGACTGTTCTCATGGGGAAAAATTTCCCTCTCCTGTCCAGTTGGAATCTCCCCAAGAGCAACTTGTGTCCATGCCCCCTTGTCCTCTCCATGTGACTCCTTGTAAAAAGGGAGTCTCCGTCTTCCTTGTAGCTCCTCCTTAGGTACTCATATGTGGTGATGTCGGCTTTGAGGACGTAGGAAAGACACAGACATCTCCAGTTATAAAGACTGCTTGATGTGTGAACCTACAGCCTGTTTGCTGTTAAGTTGGGTAAATTGTTTCCACCCCTCTTGCCTGGCTTATCGCTTCTAAATCGCTTAACCTGGCTAGTATATCTGGTCAGGTTGTTGATCTAATCTTCTCTGGGTTTTTATTTCATGCAGATCATTATGTACCTGCTGTCTCGTATCCTGTTCGGCTTGTCTCGGCTGGCAGTGGAAAAGGGCTACGTCCCACAGCCAAAGCAGGATCCCTTTCCACTGGTCGCTGCTCTGATATGGGGAACGGTTCTCTGGCTCTTTGAATACCACCGGCAAACTCTGCAGCCTTCTCTGCAGTCCTCCATGACCTACCTGTATGATGATAGTAATGTATGGCATGACATTTCTGATTTTCTCATTTATAACAAAAGGACAGACAGCAAGTAGGTGGTTTACCGTAAAACACCTTTGAATGGGATGGTGCCTTCCAGCAGCTAAGGGAAAAGGTTGTTCCTTTGCTCTTGACTGGTGGTTTGTTGTTTGTTTTTTTTTAAATTCACATCTGTCAAGCACAGTTGCTTCTTGTGTCCTGGCCAAAATGTTCTGATTAGTCTTCTCTTGGCTCTGTTTAGAGCAAGTAAATACCCCACAGAAATTTGTTGCAGTCCTTAGTGAGAGTAAAATGCCTTGGGAATCTTTTAAAAAGAGGCCTGATTTTCCCTACAAGTATGTGCTTTTATTTTTTAAAGAAACTAAATATACCTATAAAATGTCACCCTGACAGCAAGTGGGGAGTACGTCTAATCATGGAAAAAATGTTCTAGGGATTGTCTGAATGCTCACAAGACAGAAGTGTTTTTCTGTGCTACTGTGCTCACTGTAGCATGGTAGGAGTGGGGGACCTGCTCGGGTCTGAAAGCAGGGGCATAATTCCTTGATTTCTGTAGATGACTGGAAATCTTGTTTAAACTATTACAAGGACAGGTGTGTGCTCCTTAAAAGAATTTCTCTGCAGTTTTCCCTCAGGGAGGCAGTAAGGTGTTTGAGAATAAAACTGTTAAGATGTCTAGTACAAGTCTGTTAAAGCGCGCTCAGAAGGACTGGTTTTGCTCAGTTTCTTTCATGCACTTGGGCTGCATCTGTCCTTCTGCAGAGCGCGCTGATTAATACTCTGTCATTATGTTCAACTTATTTATGAAGTTTTTAAAAGCTGCTTGAACTAAATACCAAAAACAGTTACGCAACTTAGACTGCTTTGGAAACAGGCTGAGGCACATCGCACACCCTCAGATATCACACTGGGTACTTTATACGTAGAAGCAGGCAACGCTTTTAACAAGCACTTTTATTTTGGTGGAAGATAAGCACATGGGTTTCTCTTGGGTCCGGAATCTACCCTCCACAGCAGTGGCATGTGTTTTGGCTGTAATCAGACTTGACTGTACGTGTAGGCTTGTTGCTGAGCCAGGTTGAGGCCATGGGGTGAATAGACGAGGGAATCTTCCTCTTAAAAATATACTGCTGAGCCCCAGGAATAGTGCAGCACACACTGGGCTTTGACAGAAGATTGACTAGGTAGCTGAGAAAGAACAAAAACCACTTTAATAAAATCACACTGTTAATAGTAAAAAGTACTTACCCTGCCGTATAACACTATACCATTCACTTAATGATGTACATTAAAATATTTCCTGACACACTGGTTTTATGTGGTGATATCGCAAGAGAGTCATTGAGCACCCTCTGCTAACCATTCCCTTTTGTCTCAGTCAGGACTCTTTTATTTGCACCTTTTAAACCTCGTTTAAAAAAAGGTTAGTTCTCTGTGTACCCATCCACTTTTCCATCCTGACCTGACCTTGTTATTTCATAATCCCACCGATGCTGTTCTTCATAGTCTTTTGCAGTCTCTTCACTCTCTGGGCTCTAGCAGTTTGTTGTATTTAGTGGTCTGACCAAAATAGTACCTTGAAGTTCATGTTGCTTCTGAGCAGAAAACAATTCTCGATTTCTTCTTAAGTCATTTTTCCTTGTCCTCCTAAGCTCTTTTATTACTGTTATGCATTTTATGAGTGCTGCTTTGCTCTTTATTTTTCCACTCTCTGTGTCAGCAAGGGGGAGAGTTAGATGTTCCCCCCCGCCCCCCAGCTTGCCTGGCGCTGTGGAGTTTGGGGTTGAATCGCGTCCTGAGTGTCTCAGGTTGAGTAGGAATAGAGTCTTCTGGCTCTTGAGCTGAATCCAGTGCTGAATCTAACTACGTTCATGGTGAGATCTTGCAGCGTAGAGGCAGAAGCTTCTTTGTACTCATCCCATGCAAATCCATGACGTAGTCATCTTTGGTGCCCAGAAGCCAAGGTGCTGCTTTGCCGTAATAACTGCCCACGGTACCTTCAACTTTTGGCATTGCCTGCGATTATGGTCTGCACCGGATACTTGAGTTTAAAGAGCAATTGGTATTTAATGGGACAGACCCCAGGAAAGCTACAGAAGCTAGGAATTGGTTTTGTTTCTTTGTAGTTAGATATTTTGTTTGGTGTAGATGAGCTTAAAGATTCGAGTACAGAAAAAAATACCAAAGCTGCAGGTGAGGTCTGATTTCTTCATAAACATCGTTTCTTTATTTGTTCCACTGCTGGATATCTGAAGCAGCGCAAGTGCAGCACTCTATTTTTACGTCAGAAACCTCAATATATTGTTCCAAATAAGAATGTTAATTTTCTAATATTGCTGAATTCCTACAAGCTTTGGTGGGATTTCAGAAACCCCTTCCAGAATCTGACAGCCATGGCATTTCTCCCTAGAACTATTAGACTTGCAAATCCTTGACCATGTATGATTAATGTAGCAAAAGATGGTGCAGGCTGGTTATGTGAACTGGGTGTCTGTAAGAAGTTCTTAACATTTTTAATTTATAACTAGCATTCCTTTCTCTGAGAAAGGCTTGTGGCTCCCTTAAAGGCAAAATAATTTTCTTCTGCTAGTAGTTCTGCTGCTGCAACCGTATGGCTGCTTGTGAAGGGCTTCCCTGGCCACGTGAAGGACAAGTGACTTGCCCTGTCCTTAAGCTACTGTAGTGTCTCTGTCCTCTCTAGATAGTGTCTCTGTCCTCTCTAGATGGCAAAAACAAGCCAATTGCAAGTTTCCAGTATCAGCCTGCCAGCAGTGTCCGCCAGCCGTCCGTGGTTCAGAACGCTCTTTTTCTTCTTGGGAATCTATCACCAACCTCACTTGCAAAGCAAATTGCGCCTGAGCCTCAAGCCATCTGCACTCCTGATCCAGGAACCAGCTGCCGTCCTGGAAGACAAACTGCAGCTCGTCCCAGGAGTGAGTCCATGGAGCAGCAGCCTTTAGCCGGGCATTTGCGGACGGTTGGTTTTCCCGCTGCGCTGGGGCAGGACGTTAAGCTGCAAGTCACTTTTTTTATTTTTTCCCCCCCAGGGAAGTAATTGGAACAGTTCTTTAATGGCATTAGTCCACATTGCTGTTTCTGTGACCAGATAGCTGGGGATGAACCCCTTATGCTACTGAGGTGTTGGAACAATGCAGGCGTGTAGTAAGGAAGTGAACTAGAAGTAATTTGTCTGAGTCAGACTTTTCGGATACATAAGTTACACTCCCTGCCCTCCCCCCATGCATTGTGTGGGGAATTGAGTCCCCTGTTTGTGTTCCTTTTTTATTAGCATTAAAACCAAAAGAAATAAAAGAGACAGTTGGGAAGCCACCTGCGAATCAGTCAAATGCTTAAGAGTCACAAAGAAGTGCCATTCTCTCCCCCCAGCCCTGATTGGTTTTGAATTTTAAGATGAACATGGCTTTGTTTGTGTACATCAACTTTATTTTACCTTGTTATTTCCTCCTCGGCACCTGACTGCGAGATGCTGAGCACCTCTGAAGAGGAGGAGGGTGTCTCAATGTTTAGCTCAGTTTGTCAAAAATTAGGTTTTCTGGATAAAATTGAAGTGTACATTTTAAAATGATGCTTCTCCTTCAGATTTTAAGCCTCTCTCAGAGGCAATTTTAAAGGTTAATGAATCAAACCGATCAAAAGTTTTCAGCAAGCCTTGAAGAGCAGACTGACTGCACTGAGCTATTAATCATTTATTTTATGAAGGAACAAAGCAAGCTCAGGGTTATTTACTGCCGCTGCATGCTGCCCTGGCATACCCACTGTGCTTCACTTCTCTGTGGAGGACAGCTTGTATGCTTGTGCTGGCTGCCAGGATTGCTGAAGAACCATTTCCGGGACAATTGCATTATTTAACAAAGGTGAAAATTAAATGGGTGCATGACATTTGGTTTAGGTGAGGTTTTCTGTACTGTGCTTGATCCTTTCAGTTAAGGGCAGGATATTTCTGAAAGAAAAACTAGTGCTTGGCCACTTAGTACCACAGAGAAGTGCTTATGGAGGTTGCGGCCGCTGTAAGGTGCAAATCCATGTTGGCAGCATGACAGCGTGCTTTGTCCCAGGCACCCTCCATGTATCGGGGCAATAACCACCCCTGCTCTGGTCAGCTGGGTCAGGAGGGAGAGGCTGGAGAAGAGCTTTGATACTGGTGCCTCGAGGCTTTCTTGTCCTGGTAGAGCAGTTCAAGCTCTGCTTTAAACAGAGCTGCGTGGAGGGTAGAGGTGGGGGGCTGATCTCTGGCTGCGGAAGTAGACCAAACCCAGGTGTGCGTGGGGACCCCCTGTGCACGCAGAGGGTCCCTTGTGCACGTGAAGCTCTGCAGCCAGCTGGGAGCCTTTGTGGATGGCTGGTGCTAGTGGAGTTGCATGGCAGAAAAGGACCTGGGGTGTTGATCAACAGCTGTCTGAATGTGAGCCAGCAGTGTGCCCAGGTGGCCAAGAGGGCAAACAGCATCCTGGCTTGTATCAGGACTGGGGTGGCCAGCAGGAGCAGGGCAGTGCCCGTGCCCCTGTCCTGGGCACTGGGGAGGCCGCCCCTCGAATGCTGGGTTCAGGGTTGGGCCCCTCACTCCCAGAAGGACATGGAGGGGCTGGAGCGTGTCCAGAGAAGGGCTCCGGAGCTGGGGAGGGGTCTGGAGCCCAAGGCTGCTGGGGAGCAGCTGGGGGTGTTCAGCCCTGAAGAAGAGGAGGCTGAGGGGAGCCCTTATCGCTCCCTACAACTGCCTGACAGGAGGGGGGAGCGGGGGGGGGTCAGTCTCTGCTCCCAGGGAGCGGGCGATGGGATGAGGGGAAATGGCCTCAAGTTGTGCCAGGGCAGGTTTAGGTTGGACATTGGGAAAAATTCCTTCCCCGCAAGGGCTGTCAGGCACTGGAAGGGGCTGCCCAGGGAAGGAGTTGAGTCCCCATACCTGGGGGTATTTAAAAGCCAGACAGACAAGGTGCTTAGAGACAGGGTTTAGTGGTGGGATGGCAGGGTTAGGGGAATGGTTGGGCTGGGTGAGCTTAAAGGTCTTTTCTGACCTAAATGATTCTATGAGTAACCAGAACCCCAAACAGACACTCTCACGCAGGAGAAACTGCTGTGACTCGTACTCGTTTTCACTGCATCAGAACAAATATGACCTTTGGATAATGCCCCAAGCTGCCCGCTGTTTCCTATTTGTCCGGGTGTGTTTGTCGTCCTGGGATCGTGCCAACCTGAGCAGAATGTGTTTGGTTTTCTGATGCTGGTTTTGAAGTCCAGCAGATCAGGGAGAGAAAATAAGGCGTAATGCTATCCAGCGTACTGTCTGGGTGCCACTGTTAATACTTTAGAGGTGCTAATCTTGAATTTTCAACCTGTGTGTTCATGCCAGATTGTTGGAGGAGGAAACTTTTTTTTTCTTTACTTAGAAGAATTTCCATTTTCTCATTTCCTTTTGAGACTGGTGATGAGGAGGGGGAAAAAGAAATTAAATGCTCAATATGCAAGTATTATTACCTCCGCTTCTAGTACATATTTTGTGTTCATAACTGCTGTGTAAGCCAGGCCCTGATTTTCTGACAGCATAGAACAAAGCTAAGAACATCAACTCACGTCACTTGTAATTACGCTGATTGGAATGCTTGTGGGAATATCTCAGGTTTTGGTTTTAAAGCGTGCAAAAGAGGGGGCAGTGGGTTGTTGAAGTAGCTCTGTCCACTATGAATTGACTTCTTTCGCAGTCAGTGTAGTGCATGAATCCAAGGCTTTCTGCCAAACTTGTTTGCAGATTATTTCTGTATAAGTACTCTTTAAATATTATACTGTGCTTTCTATTTTAACAATAAAAAATTTTTTGACTTTTTATACTGCCATCATTATTAAGCTAAAATATATGAAGTAATGCTTAATTATTGCGTGTTACTAGTGCTATATGTGTAGAAGTCAGGCATGGAGTGCATTTTTGGCATTGGTTGTGCCCTCCTGTTACCAGCTTGGAGGCAATAGCCAGTGCTGCTTTGACCGCACCATCAGATTTAATTCCTGCAAGCATGGCTAGCTCGGGTAGGGATCCTAGCTGCAAAGACAGACAAACTGGGGTGGCTGGCATCTTTCTTTCTTTCTTTTTTTTTTTTTTTTTTTTTTTTTTAAGCATGAACTTTCCTATGCCACAGCAGTTTGGATCACTTAGCGTGGCCATATCTTCATACCAAGTGAGTCAGACTGGGGCAACCCCCAGTATCCATCCAGGCTGGGGGATGAAGGCATCGAGAGCAGCCCTGCCCAGAGGGACCTGGGGGCACTGGTGGGGGGAAAAGCTGGACGTGACCCAGCCATGTGTGCTGGCAGCCCAGGCGGCCAACCCTACCCTGGGCTGCAGCCCCAGCAGCGTGGCCAGCGTCGAGGGAGGGGATCCTGCCCCTCTGCTCCGCTCTGCTGAGACCCCCCTTGCAGCGCTGCGTCCAGCTCGGGGGTCCCCAGCACAGGACAGACAGGGACCTGCTGGAGCGGGGCCAGAGGAGGCCACGGGAATGATGCGAGGGCTGGAGCCCCTCTCCTACGAGGACAGGCTGGGAGAGTTGGGGGTGTTCAGCCTGGAGCAGAGGAGGCTGCGGGCAGACCTGATTGCAGCCTTGCAGGGCTTAAAGGGGCCCATAGGAAAGATGGGGACAGACTTTTTAGCAGGGCTGGTTGTGACAGGACAAGGGGGGATGGTTTTAAACTGAAGCAGGGCAGATTTAGACTGGCTATAAGGAAGAAATTCTTTACGATGAGGCTGGTGAAACACTGGCACGGGTTGCCCAGAGAGGTGGTGGAGGCCCCATCCCTGGCAACGTTCAAGGCCAGGGTGGCTGGGGCTGTGGGCAACCTGATCTGGTTAAGGGTGTCCCTGCTTCCTGCAGGGGGGTTGGACTGGATGGCCTCTAAATGTCCCTTCCAACCCAAACCATTCCGTGATTCTAAATTGGGGCTAGGCTGGGAGGTTCGTAGCACGTACAAATTGGACGCACTCAAGCACAGTATAAATGGGGAAAGCATGACCGGCTCTTGCATTGCAGCTAGCAAAGAGTCATCTGTCCCGTGGGGTGTTCCCAGGGTGAGGTGGTTACAGGGCAGACTGCTCCTTGGAGCCTTGCAGTCCCCCAGGAACACATGCAAGTGGTTGCAGAGAGCATGCGACTGCTCAGTGAGGAGTCAGCTGGAGGAAGCTATGTCAGTGCCTGCCCTGCTTGTGTGTGGAGCCCTGGCTTCACTCTGTGTGCCTACTCCTTGCCCAAATCCTCCTCTTTAGGGCAGACAGCTTGCGGCAGGACCACCCGCTGGAGCAGGGTGCAGGTACAAAGCACCAGACACAAGCCTGAACCGGTTTCACTAATTAACTAAGCAAAATATACACAAACAGTTGAAATAAGGAGGTATCTAGGTGATTCTGCTGCCTTTTTCAGGCTAAGAGCTATGGAGAGAATATGCTGTAGAGGTGTGAGGAGGTCTCTCTACGGCATGGGCAGGTAAGGGAGGTCCTGATCCCAAGCAGAAGAAGGTCCCTCTGCGAGGGGAGCGCTGAGCAGCTGTGAGACACAACCTCCTGCTTTGTAGCTGCTGTAGTACTGGAGTATCCAGCCCGGGCCCACAAAAAGCTAAATTAACACCTCCAAACTGATGTCGGTCCTATCTTCAAGTGGGATTTTCCCCTTTCAGAGCATCATGCTGTACCCGAGCCCTTCTTCCATTCCAAGCGGAGCTCCGAGTGAGCCCCAGGTTTTGCTCTGACACTTTACCTGCCTCTTGGGTTCACAGCGCCAACGACCATGCTCCAAACCTGCTGCAAAGTGAACTTGGACCAGACAGAGTTAAGAAGTCTGGGTAAAATCTAAACCACTGAAGGCAACTTCGGGGGGCTTATTCCCAGATGTACTCCTCAATGAACTCCCAGGCTATTTGCACAGCGTAGAGAAACGGTGCAGCCTCTCCATTCTTCTGCACGCCTTGAGTGAAGGGAGTTGAAGAGCCTTTGGGAACGGAGCGGTTTTTAGCAACCAGCGTGGGAGCAGGCGTTGTTACTGCCCTGTCTTACAGGGGCTGGAAGAAGATTGCCCTGTTTGGGTGTGAAGAGCAGAGTGGGGGGCAAGCAGGCTCCATGCCCCCGTCGCTTCTACTGAAAGACTCTACAGATTGATGCAAGCTTTAGTAACAGATGCCGTCATACGAGAGGAGGAAATAACACTGCTGAATCTGTCGTGCCCAGCACCCAAGAGAGAAGCTGACCTGCTGTCTTGGGAGAAGAACTGCCGGTGTAGCCTTCTGTAACAAGATGCAAGGGAACAGACAGTTCCTTGCTTTTGGGGCCAGGATCTGGGAGAAGACACCTAAACCAGTGATGCTCTCCTTCTTCCGCAAGCAAGCTTTGGTTATTCTATTTGTGTTGTCAGAAAATCGCATTGGGTCCCTTAGAAAAAAGGCGATGGCTCAGGTGACGGTAGGGGAGGGCAGTAAGGTCAGGGTAGCAGGACTGGGGGGGGCTCTGGGCTTTCCCCAGCTGCCTGTCCCTGCCACAGGGCCTCATGCAGTGAGGAGCATGCCATGCCATCGGCTCGCCATCACCCGAACCGAAGTGCTAGGAACTGGAGCATTGGCAGGAGACCCCAGGGGAAGTCATGCTTCCCTCCATGCGACACAGCCATTCCAGTGCGACAGCTCGGCACGGTCCCTACAGGAACTGCTGAAAGCAGGACCACGCTACAGATGACAAGGACATGAGTGTGCTTCTGGGACACCCACCTACATGCTAAGGTTAAGTGAGCACTGGGGTGCAGGTTTGCATCCTGCCGGCTCCCGCTGCCAGGAGAGGATTTTGCAGCATAGATACCGGCTCCGGCCCTGTCTGCAGCCCTGGTCCGTGCTTTTCCTTCAGCCCAGGGACCCCTTGGCCTGAGTCTGTCCTGATGCGCAAGGTGGCCAAAACCCACCCGAACCTGGTGACTGCTGCAGGGTAAATCTAGCCAGGGTACGAAGTGCAGGAATAGCCTTCCTGATCCTCTCCGTGACCAACTGGGGCCATGGAGATGGGACTTTATCTTGGTGCAGCACTCGCCAGACAGCTAATCTTGGAAGCATGTCCCCACTCCTTAGCAGGGCTGGCGATGCCAGGAGGAGGCTGCAGCTGTGCGGGAGATGGGATTCGTCCGCTTTCCCTCATACACATGCAAGAAAAGCCTCTGCCCGCCCTTATCCCATCAGCATTTGCCTTTCATTTGTCTTCACAACCACCGTTTTTCAGCACTGCCAGCACAAGAAGCCTTGGAGAAGTTGTGGCGCAGCACAGCGGCTTGGGAGAGAGGGGGGCAGAGCACAGCCTGCTCCCCCTGAATAAGCTCCTGCATGAATTAGGAGGGCGGGAAGAAAAAAACCCCAGCCTTTGTGAGCGGAGTGGGAGCAGCTGGTGCAGCAGCTGTGTCCCAAACCCTGCATCACCCCAGGAAGTGCCTGGCTGAGGCTCCCCGGGGACAGGGAGAGCCCTGCCAGCCATTCGTGCCTGCCTGGCTGCTGGGGTTGCCTTTTCCCCGCCCCATCCCCAGATGGAAGAAACATTAACTGTGTGCAAACATCTGGTCTAACTGTTGCTTGTGCTTCACAGTAATGATGATACTGCAGCGCAAGGGATCCAGAGAGCAGGGCCTTGGATATTAGGAGGGTCAAGCGTTAATTAACTGTATTAATTTCCTTTAAGCAAGGCAGCATTTCTATTTGCTCTTTGCCGATGAAGAAATGAGGCACGGAGAGATGATGCGATTGGTCACGGACATGCAATATATTACTGGCGTGTTTGGGGATGTAGGGATCCCAGGAAATCGCAGCACTGCTCTGCACTGGCTGTCCTCCAGGGGAATCGCAGCCACGGCCAAAGTATCCAGCATAAAATCCTTTAAAGCCTGAAACCTGTTAGGCCAGGGCGGGGGCACTGCGTGTTAGGATCTGCTCTGCAGCAGAGGAGTTAACTCATGGCTGCAAATGCCTCCTGCATCCCACACACTGCTGGAAAAAAAAAATAAACCCACCCTGTCCCCTGCCTCCTGGGCAGGCCGGGGTTGGCAGCAGGGCTGGGGCGGGAGCCAGCACTGGAACACAGCCCAGCAGCGGCGAGGGGTTGGGGGCCACTGTACTTGACCATGGTGCAACTCATGGGGGCACGGAGGGGTTTTGGGTGCCCAGCCAAGACCCACGCTTTGCCCACAAGCTTCAACATCTCCAGACGCTGGGATAGGCCTCATCTTTAAATGCAGGGGGGTTGTTTTTATTAGAAGGATGTATGGCTTTTTAATTTTGCCTTCTCATGCAGCAGGAGAGTTATCGGTGTCCTGCATGCCAGATGGTGGGCGCTGCCTGTGCCGTGTCTCGCGGGTGGATTATCACCTCTCTCTGCTCCCGCAGCCATCCCCTCTGCCCCCAGATGCAGTGTCCTGCTGGGTTTGCTTCCAGCACAGCTTTTCCCACCATCAACTCCACCAGAGAAACGGAAACGCAAAACGCCGCCGAATCACCCAGAGTAAAGGGCCGGAGTGGGTTGCAGCGCTTTTCTGGGCGAGCTGCGCCCCTCGGAACGCTGTCGCAACCCAAAGCCTCAAGGTTTTGCCCGGCTGCCCCGACCCACCGGTGCCTCGGCTGGGCCCCACCGGTGGGCAAGAGTCCACGAACTTTGCTCGTGGGTGTGGGCCAGCGCCATCCTCCTCCTCCTCCTCCTCCGGCTGCTCCCGTAACCGGAACCCGTCACCCCCACCGGGGCAGGACCGGGGATGCTTCGGAGCGGGAATCCCGGGGGCGGCGGGGCGGTGGAAGGCGGGGGGACGACGGCGGACGCCGCCGTCCCCCCCCCGCCTTCCACCGCCCCCCGCCCGCTCTGATTGGCTGCTCCCTCGACGCGGCACCGCTGATTGGCCGCCTGTCAGGGCGTCCGGCGCCGCCGTCCCGCCACCAATAGGCGGGCGGCACCGCCCGTCGCTTCGCCGCCGCCGCCCAATAGGACGGCTCCCTTTCGCCCCCGCCGCGGCGCCCGGCGGCGGGCGCAGCCAATGGGTGGGCAGCGGGGAGGCTCGCGCCGCTTTCGCGGCAAAAAGGATTTGGCGCGCAAAGGCGCGCGGGGCCGGCGCGCCCGAACAATACGGCGGCGGGCGCGGAGCCGAGCGGAGCGGAGCGGCCCCGCGCCCGGCATGGGCCGCGCCCCTGCCCGCGCCCTGCCCGCCGCGCCGCCCGCCGCCCCGGCCCCGGCGGCCATGTGAGCTCATGGCGGCGGCGGCGGCGGGCGGCGCGGCGGGGCTGGCGGCGCTGCTGGGCAGCGCTTCCCCGCACCTCCTCATCGTCTCCGCCGCCGAGGAGCCCGCGGGCGGCGGCCCTCCGACCCGACCCCGCTTTCGCCCCCCCCCCCGCCCCGGCGCCGCGCCGAGACGGCCCGCGCTGGGCCGCCCGCCGGTAACCACTGGGACCGCGGACGGGGAGGGGGGTGGCGCGGGGGCTGCGGAGCCCGAGACCCTGCGGGCTCCGGTGGGGCCGTGCTGTACACCGGGCTCTGCACCGGGGCCGTGCCCTGCGCCGGGGTCGAGCTGTGCTGTGCTACGCCGCGCTATGCTGTTCCCCCCCCGGGGCCGCCCGGCCGGCCGGCTCTCCCGCCGGGCCCCGCTCCGGAAGCCGCACGCCCGGGCGCTGGGCCGTGCTTCGCCTCCCCTCCCTGCGCCTCCCTCCCACCCGCTGCTTTGGGGCGCCTCCTGCAGCGTGGCTGGGCCGGGCCCTGCTGTGTCCCCGCTGGTCGTTGTGGCAGCCGGGGAGCTGCTCCCGTCAGCCCCTTCCTGCCGGGAGCGGGTGCTTCCATACCCCGCAGCACTGTGCCCCTGGGGGAAAATCCCTGGAGGGGTCCCTTGGGGCCGTCCTCCGTCACCAGCACTGTGGAGCTGTGGCAGTGTCTGTCCCTCTGAGGAGCCCCATCCCTTGCAGGTGAAGAGGAAGCTGAACTTGGAGACGGATCACCAGTACATAGCAGAGAGCCTGCCTGTGGGCCGGGGCAAGGCCAGGAACCCCACTAAAGGTACCAGCCCCGCTCCCCCTGCGCCGCCCCCAAGCCAGCCCAGCCAGGAGCGGGGGGTTCAGCAGCCCCGCTCTGCTGCCCACAGCTTGGGCTGTGCCTCCAGGCTTGTCTCTGGCAGCTTCTCCCAATCTGTTTGCGTTGGTTTGGAGAGGCTCTTCCTGGAGCTGGGCTGTTTCTGGCTGCTTGCTCTGCAGCCCCTGCTGCTGTCCCCTGCTGGTCCAGTGCTCACCTGGACCCTCCATCTTTACCCCCTGGGCCCTGCCTTGGTGTCACAGCTGAGCTTGTAGTCACAACAGCATGGGTGTCGGAGCCCACGCCAGGTCCTGCAGCATCCTTCCCATGGAGGATGTGGGGAACTCAGCCCATTTCCCCAAGAAAGTGAATGGATTTGGGGCTGCCAGTCCCGGTCCCTGGTCCATGAGCCACCTGCACACGTGGGGTGATGTTTTGGGGCCTCTGCTCCAGTGTTGGGTTTCCCTTGTGGCTAAATCACGGTTGTTCTTGGTGGCTGGCAGGGGCAAAGTCTCCTGGGGAGAAGTCCCGCTATGAAACCTCGCTGAACCTCACCACCAAGCGCTTCCTGGAGCTGCTGAGCCAGTCGCCCGATGGCGTGGTAGACCTCAACTGGGCAGCTGAGGTCCTGAAGGTGCAGAAGAGGCGCATCTATGACATCACCAACGTCCTAGAGGGCATCCAGCTCATCACCAAGAAGTCCAAGAACAACATCCAGTGGCTGTACGTCCCTGGGCCAGGCTCATGGGGTTGTGACTGGCTGTCCCCTGGGATGGGGGAGCTGCCTGGGCCAGGCTCAGGGTGGAGGAGGATCTTGCTGGGGTGGAGGAGGGTCTTGCTGGGATGGAGAAGCTCAGAGTGGTGTCATCGGAGCATCTGCTCGGGGGTCAAGTGGTGGCTCCCCCTTCACGTGTGCCAGGGCCTTGGGCGAGGGCTGTGCTTTTGAGCACTGGTGGTTCCTGAGCATTGGTATCCTGGTGTTGGCTGCCAGTCCCCCCGCCTTGGGCTCCCCGAGCCAGCCCGGGGAGCAGGGGGCTGTGTCCAGGCTCCATCAGGAGGGGACCCCAGGGCTGTGCCCTGCTGGGAAATCCCTGCAAGGCTGATCCCCTGGGTACGGGCTGGGATTTAGCCTGGTGGGGACAGCACATGGGGACAGTCACAGTGTGGGGCAGCAGGAGCCGTGGGATTTGGCTTCTGACGGCCATGGTGCTGGTGCTCTCCAGGGGCAGCCAGGCCACCGTGGGGGCCCCCGGCCGGCACCGGCTGCTGGAGAAGGAGCTGCGGGAGCTGCAGGCGGCCGAGCGGCAGCTGGACGATCTCATCCAGACGTGCACGGTGCAGCTGCGCCTGCTCACTGAGGACCCCGCCAACCAGCAATATCCTTCAGTGCAGGGCTGGGAGAGGGCTGGCTGGGGTGGGGGGGAGCGGTTGAGCCCTGCGGTGAGCCCAGCCACATTGCAGGCAGGGCGTTTCACTGCCCGTCGCGCTGCCACATGAAAGCATCCCTGCGTCTGCTCCTTGACCTGTCACACCACAGCCTACGTGACCTGCCAGGATCTCCGCAACATTGTGGACCCCGCAGAGCAAATGGTGATGGTTATCAAAGCCCCCCCCGAGACCCAGCTGCAGGTCTCGGACCCAGCAGAGGTGAGCTGGGGTCACCCTCTGCTCCCTGTGTCTGCACAGCCCTCAGCAAAGCTCAGCCCAGGCTCCCTTGGGCACTCTCGTGCCTCCTTGTCTTACCCTTCTCCCCTTTCCCCAGGCTTTCCAGGTCTCTGTTCGAAGCACTCAGGGCCCCATTGATGTCTTCCTCTGCCCCGAGGACAGCTCAGGGGTCTGTAGCCCCGTCAAGAGCCCCTTCAAAGCCCCCCCAGAGGAGTCGTCCCCCAGCCATTCACAGCCCTCCCCGCTCCTGCATCCCGCCCAGGACATGAACATGCCGCTGCTGCTCGGAGAGCAAGGTGGGTGTCCGGGGCTGGGGCCGGGGGCTGGTGTGGTGGCACAGTGGCCCTGGCCAGGGGCTCTTGCTGTGCCTGCAGCTGTGAGCCCCTCCGCTGTCGGCACAAGCAAGGAGCTGGGGGGATGCTGGAACACCTCAGCAAGGCAGGGAGGAGGGAAGGCAGGTTCTCCTGCATAACCAAAACTTGCTTTTTGGGGCTTTCTGGCAAGTATTGTGAGATTTACAGCTGCTTCCCATCCTCACAGAGACGCTGCTGCTGGGGACAAGCGCGTTGCCCAGCAAGTGCCCGGCAGAGGAGGTGAACCTCTCGCCGTTGGCCTCCATGGATGCTCTTCTGGAGCAAAGCAGGGAGGATTTTTCAGGTTTCTTGGCGGACGAATTCATCAACCTGTCGCCGCCGCAGGCGCAGGATTACCACTTTGGCCTGGAGGAGGGCGAGGGCATCAGCGAGCTCTTTGACTGCGACTTTGGGGACTTCACACCCTTGGACTTCTGAGGCTCTGCCCGGATGCTCGCGGGGGAAGCTGCCAGGCAGGGAGGGCCACCCCAGGCTCCTGCTCTCGCGGGCAGGGCAGGCAGCCCCTCTGCCTGCAGCATCCACAGCTCTTGTCCCCGTCTGTTTTTGCAATATTTTCTTCTTACCCCTCCAGCCGCCCCCTCAGCCTGGTGGGGGCCTGCGGCATCCTTGGCTCCAGCCTCGCGAGGGGGATGCCAGGGTGGGGGTCCCATCTCGAGGGATCCCCTGTGGGGCCCTGTTCATGGAGGGGGGCTGCCCCAGGTGCCCGTTACAGAGCTTTAAGCAGTCCTGTGTATAGATTTGATTAATTTATTATTGTCCCCTGGGGACAGTGTTTAATTTCCCGGGGGGGTGGGTGGGGCCGTGCAGCAGAGTGGGGGTGCTGAGAAGTTTTGTCATGCTGGGAAGGGGGTGGCAGAGGCGTGGGGGGTGCTGGGTCGGAGCTGACCTCCCCCTGTGTGGGGGACTGCCCGCAGCCCAGCCGAGTGTGGGGTATTTATTTATTATTTATGGTGTGTGGGAGCTCTCCTGGGACACAGGGGCAGGAGGGAGCGGGGGGACGGTGCTGGCGGCAGGGGACACAGGGGAACTTGCAGGTCCTGGCTTTGCTCGCAGGCAAAACGGGGCTGCTGGCGAGGCCACCGCTGTGGCAGGTGGCTGCGGGAGGGGGGACAGGGCTGGATGGGGCTGTCAGCCCCGGGACCATGTGCGTGTCCCCTCAGAGGGACACAGAGGTGTCCCGGGGGGGGGGTGTGTGCATCTCTGCGGGTGAGGACCCAACGCTGTCTCCAGGCTTTTCTTCCCCTCCCTGCGCAGCTGTTCAGCCTTCAGCTCCGGAGCAGCGGAGGGGAGGAGAAAGGGGGTCCCGGGGCTCCCCCCGGAGCTGGGCTGGAGATGCACTTTCACTTTTACTGCCTTTTAACAAGCTTGTGTTCCTCTGAGCTTTGTGTTTAATAAAGGTTTCTACTGACTCTGGCCTTTGGTGCAGGTGGCTGGGGGCATTAAGGGGTGGTGGGGACCCAACCTGAGAAACCAAGGGGGTTTGAGTTACTTTGTGGGTTTTGGTTTTGTTTTTTTTTTCCATTTTGAACTTGAAATGCACGAGCCAGTATGTCACTGCCTGCTGGGCTTGCAGGAAGTGCTTTAGTGCTTTCATCCTTGGGGGGGGGGTGGGGTGTGGGTGTTCCAACCCTCTTCCTGCAGCTCCATGCGTTCCCATGAGTGGGGTGGGAGGTGGGGCTGATCCTGCCCCCCTCTGCTCCTCCAAAAAGGCCATGCCCCAGGGGCACAGGGCGGGGGATGGGGATCGTTTTTCCTTTCAGCAGCCCCTGTCCCGTCTCAGCTCCTCTCCTGCCTGCCCCCCTCCCCTGTGTTCCCCCTGGTTTTGGGTCAGTGTTTGCACGGGGGTGCCCACTGCTGCAGCTTCTGTGCAGGGAAGAGGAAGGTGGCGTGGGGCCCCTGTGGAGCAAGTCCATGCATCCACTGCACTAGCATGCTCCCAGTGGCTTCCTAGCACCTCTTGGTCCTGCCTGAAGGCAGCTGCCGGCACCAGTTCATGGCCCAAAGTTCAAGGTCCCTGTGTCCCTGCTCACTAGTTCCCCAAGCAAGCGGCAGCCCCGATCCTGGGTGCCCCGAGCCCCGCTGCAGCACACTGTCCCCTTCCCGGGGAGGGATGCTTGGAGACTGCAGGGACCCCCTGGCAGCCTGGAGCGGGCCTGGGGGGGCCATGGCCCCCGCCCCGGTGGCAGGCAGGGATGTGCTGCTTCCCATCTTTGTGTGCTTACTCCTCTCCTCTTTCTGCTCTGCCTGTTTCTCCTTTAAACAGCCTGATAAATATTTCACCCTGGACCAGGTTGTGTAAGCTCACCCTGCTTCTGTGACGGCTTTTGCAGGGAAGGGGAGCCAGGGTCCAGGCTGGGCTGCCAGTGGGTGCTGGGGGTCAAGGGGAGCCCATCGCCACTGCCTGGCCTCCCACTGCCACCCCAGCGTGGTCCCCAGCTCACTGTGCTGCCTTGGGGTAGCTTGTCCTGTGGGACATGTGTGGGTGGCCATGGGCTGTGGTAAGGGTGGGAAACCCCACACCCCAGCCCCATCCATGGGGCCAGGTCCCTGCAGCGTCCCCGCTCCCAGCCCCTCTTCCCGCAGCCCCCTGGGGCTGGCCAGGGCTCGGGAGCAGGGCCAGCCAGGGCCTTGGTGAGGAGGGCAGAGTGCTGTATCGTGCCGTGCCATGCTGTGCCAAAACCCAGCGGCCAGGAGGGCAATCGCACAGGGAGCCCATCTGCGCTGGCATGGGGTGAGCCGGTGGCTCGCTGTCACACCGTTGCCCCATCAAATGGGGCCTTTTCAGGCAATTAAAGTGAAAGAGCTCTCCTGCTGCTCCAGTCCATGGGGATCCTGCCCCACAGAGCCGGGGCAGAAGGACGGGGACGCGTGGGTGGGTGGGCATGGCCCCCAGTCCCCTGCCGGCTGCATCCTTCTTTCCAAGGTCAACCTTTGTTGCCTGAGGTGACGTTGGTGCTGAAGCTTTGCTGGTTTCCTGTGGGGCGCCCAGCCCAGCCATACACCAACTCATCCTCATCCCCACACATGGCAGGATCCAGCCCTCCTTCTCCTCTCCCCTTTTTAATTTCGTTCTCGTGGAGGGTGATGGTGATCTGCGGTGCTGCCCAAAGGGGTGAGATCCCAGTGAGGGGAAAGCAGCCATTGGCTTCCAGGGGAGCCAGTGGGTGCAGGGAGAGGGGAGAGGACTCACGCCAGCATCCCAGTCTCTGCAGGGCCATTCCCAACAGCAAGCGAACCCCTGGCAGCAGCAGCGCAACATTTCCTTTTCCTCCGAGCAAAGGCGAACCTCCCTGATGGCATTCACCACCACGTTCCCCTAATAGGGAACCTCATAGGATGATGAGCCCTTGGGACTCCTGGTACCCATGAAAGCAGAGCCCCGGCAGGGAGAGGACCTTGTCCCTGCTTCGTCAGTGCAGCACATCTCCTGGGGGACGTGTCGGCAGCTCTGCGTGAGCCAGAGCACCACAGAAATAACCACTCTGCCTCCCAGGGATGATTCACGGTGCAGCTGAAGGGCTTCCCTCCTGCTATTTCGACTCACTGGAGACAGAGCTGATGATAGCTTGTGCAGGGGCTCTTGTTTCTGAAGAGCACATGGCAACTTTGGGAAGTGGCCGCGGGTGCTGCCTTGTTTTATGAGCTCTTTGCACCATGGATGCTTTTCTTTGTTGGGCAAAGCAGACATGGTGCGGCTCAATGGGCACCCTGCATGCATCCTATGTGTCCCATGGGTCCTTGGCCCCTGTTTGCTCCCACCTCCCATTCCTTGGCAGTAACCCTGGGGGGTGCCTGGTGCCGTTGGGCTGCAGCGGCAGCTCCATTGGCTCCGGCAAACGCTGCAGCGGGTGGGGAGGGTTGAGCTGTGCTGGATGCTGATGTGATGCTGAGCCCAGGCAGTCGTGGGGGTCTCCTGTCCCCATGCTGCAAGGTTTGGACTCAGAGGAGTCAGGAGAGCCCAATGGTGGGATGAGCTCTGGGCCAGGCTGGCAGCAGCTGGGGGACAGCAATAGGTGCTGACACAGCATAAAGTTTGCCAGAATTTATACCTTTAATCCAATCCCCCTTGGAGGGTCTGGGCAGGTTTTGGGGTCTCTTTAGGCCCTACTGGTACCTCTGTGGTACCCGGGGTGCTGTGCCCCTGCCAGCACCACTTTGCCTGGCTTCTGCATCCCGCCCCACACTTCAGTAGTGCCACTTCCAAAACCCACTTGCATTTCTTCCCCAAAGAGATATGGCAGGGAGGTGAAGCACAGCATCACTTATTCACAAGATGCCGGTGGGCAGGCGCTTCATTTAATTCCTGCCTGTTTGTGGCCCTGTGCCTCCCAACTGGGGGAGTAGAGCAGAGCCCTGGTGTCCCCCCACAGCCAGGGACAAGGCCGTGTCCCCCTTCCCTGATGGTGACTTTTGGGGTGCGCTTTGGAAGTGCCTGTGGAAGGAGCTGGGGCCACCCACTGCCTCCAGCAGTTTTGCCATGGACTTTGCCCTCACTTCCCAGCTGGTCCTTCCCACATTGCAGCTCATGCTGACCCTGAGGCGTCCCCATAGGGACTGAGCACAGATTTTAGCAATATGGGAATGCGGGAAGCCCCCCCCAGGGCTTTGCTTTGATCCACAGCAGAGCCCTGCCGTTGCCCGAGCCCCTTCCCATGCTCCCTGGCAAGGTGATCCCCTGTCTGCACTGCCGTGGGGTGTCCCCTACCTGTTTCTCTAGTGCCTGTCTCTGTTTTAGTTCAATTTGATGATGGCCATGCTCAACAGCTCCAGCTCTTGGGCTTCTTTCTGCCCCCCCAGGGGCAGGGAACAGCCCCATGCTGCGTGGGCTGGGTGCAGGGGGGGCCCCAGAGCCCTGCATACCCCCGCCAGGTCCCAGCTGCACTTTTCTGCCTCTTTTCCCTTGCGCACACCCGGAGCAGCTGGGAGATGATAAAAATAAATGTGATGCATCCTTGCAAGTGCTCCGGGCTCAGCTTGCAGCCGGTTGTCCCCGGGGGAAGAGGAGGAGAGCGAGCGAACTACACGTGCGGCAGCTTGGTCACGTTGGGCTGGGGAAGTGTCTGGGTTTTGAGAGCTGGGTTAAGGGAAGCTGAGCTCAGCAAAATGGGTTGGCCTCGCGAGGTCCATGTGCAGGGAGAGGTGGTGCAGATGGAGGCAAGCCCGGCTGGGATTTTGCATCCAGATTTTGCACACCCCTTTTTCTAAGTAAAAGTCCGGGATACTCTGAGAGGGACAGGAAGAAGCCCAGCACCCCAAGAAATCACCGCACCACTTGTACCCCAGGAGCGGTGTGAAGCTCTGCCCATGGCCAAATTCCAACTGGCCAACTGGGGAACAGGGCTACCGTGGGGCCAACAGCAAGCAACCAGGGCTACCGTGGGGCCAACAGCAAGCATATTCAGACCACCTACAGCCAAACTGAGACCATCTGGGGCAACCAGGGATGGTCGCACCACAGCGTGACCGCCCAGGGCCGCACCGGGGCCACCGTGGGCTGCATTGGAGCCAACTGGGAGCACAGTGGTGTGCACTTGAGCCAACTGGACCCAGGCCGCGGTAAACCCACAGCCGAGCGGGCCCCGGTGACCGGCGGCCGCCACCACCCCCGCCTCCCTCACAGCGTAGCTCCGCCCCCTCCCCTCCGCCAACCACAGGCACGGCCCTGGCTGCCAATCACCGGCCGCGGCCAACCGGATCGCCGCGGGGGCGGGCCTTCAACGGAGGCAAAGTTGCCTGGCGGCTGCGGAGCCGCTCGGCTGAGTCCAGCTCTGTGCTGCGCGTCCTACGGTAGCGTACTGTGGGGTACCGCACCCTACGGCACCGCACATCGGGGTACCGCACCCTACGGCACCGCACCGCGCCCTAGGGCAGCGTACATCGGGGTACCGCACCCTACGGCACCGCACCGCGCCCTACGGCACCGCACCCTACGGCATCGCACCCGAGGGCAGCGCAGCGCCCGCGCCCGGCGGGGCCATGATGGCGTGCGCCGAGCTGCTGGCCGTGTGCCTCCTGTCAGCCGACCGCGGCCCCGCGCCCCGCCGCCAGCCGCTCCCCATCTTCCACGACGTGAGTACCGTGGGGCGGGCCCCCGGCGATCCCCTGCCCCACCGCCGGGGCTGGCGCGGGCCGGGCGGGCCGCCGTGTCCCCCGGCAGCGAGCCGCGGCGGGGCTGCACAGGTAGGCGTCCGGGTGAGGCCCTTTCCCGCCAGCCCCGGCTGAGGAACCAAACCCAAGGGACGAGCGAGTGGGCCCTGCTGCCGCTCTAGGCCTGAAGCTGTGACTCAAGGCGTGGGTCGTGATGTCTTCAGTAATTCTCGGTGTTGTGTCTTTTTCCTGAATGATGGGCCTCTGGGTGGCTAGAAATAGCCCACTGCTTATCAAGAGCTGGCTGTTGTGACTCCTGGAGCAGGAGCTGTGTGTGTCTGGCAGGAAAGCTGCACAAGGTACTGTGTAGCTGTTACAAGCCGTGGGATCCCGCAGGCAGAGCGTGTCTGTTGCCCGCTGCAGCCCCCGTCCCTGCCCGCTCTTAACGTGCCAGGAGTTGTGGAGGAAGATCTCTTTGTGCGGGTTGGAGGTCAGCCGGGCATCCCAGCGGCTGTGGGTGGCTTGGGGGAGTTGGAGATGCAGGCAGTGGCTGTCTTCGTTTTCACAAGACGGGTCCTGGCTCAGTGCCTTCCATCACACCGCCTCCCCTCAAGCCCTGTGGTGAGGGTGCTCCTGTTGAGTGGGAGCTGTGTGCCCTGGGCTGGGGCTCAGGGGTGGCAGCAGCTCTCCCCTCATGGCACCCA
The DNA here is from genome assembly GCA_034008185.1 of Gorsachius magnificus. NCBI lineage: Eukaryota > Metazoa > Chordata > Aves > Pelecaniformes > Ardeidae > Gorsachius > Gorsachius magnificus. The sequence continues at coordinate 12,263,642 of CM067091.1, forward strand.
GCAGGGCGGGCAGGCGGCTGCATGCCTGGCCATCTCCCAGGGCAAGCAGCACAGCCTGAGTGAGAGCCCACCTCCGCTGTTGGAGCACATCAGAGGTGTGCAACCCACCTGCTCCTGGCTTTCCTGAGCTGCAGACTGCCTGGGTCAGTTGGGCAGCGTCCAAATCTCCCTGGTGGGTCACCAGCCCTTGCATTCCCCTGTGTCTGGCACCACTGGAGTCTAAGTCACCCTGTGGAGCCAAGGAGACATGTGAGTGGAAGTCCTGCCACTGCCCTGCTGCAGGGGCTGGGGAGGAGAAAGCAAGTGAGGGTTAAGGGCAAGGGTTGGTGTGGTGCCCAGCACCTGAACAGCCCAGGATGGTGCCAGCTGTCATCTCTGTCTTGTCCTGGTCCGGGTGGTGCCACCCACCGTGTCCCAGTTCATCCCAGAGGAGAGGAGCAGGAGATCTCAGACAGCACTTTGGGAAGGTGAATGCCATGCCTGATCCAGTCCTCCATCTGGGAGCCCTCCTGGCACCGCCAGGAAGCAGCTGGAAAGCACAGCTCCCTTGGCCACTGTGGTGCTCGAAGCTTCCAGCAGAGGGTAAGGGTCTCTCTTACCACTGTGGGGGGATTTCAGACTGCAGGGCTCTCCAGCCAGCATCATTAACCGCACTAATTACTTGGCTGATGGAAGATGGGCTGGAGGGGGGTTGGTGGTGACAGCTGTGTTCCAGCTCAGCTCCTCCCAGCACTCCCCGAGTCTCACATCTATCCCTCAGGGCGTCATTAAGGCAATTAAAATGGGAAGTGTTAACAGCGCTAGGGGCTGCTTTCCGGGTTCTGGCGGCTTCCCTTCCTCTTCCCCGTGGCTCCCTTTGCTCCTGCCTCAGCTCTGGGGCTTGGCATGGTGTGTTTAATATCTCTGCTTTTGTGTCTGGGCAGTTGGCTGGTCTCTAGCTGCCCCCCTGCTTGTCAGGGCAAGCTGCCCCCAGCCACAGCAGGGTAGGATCCCAGCCTGCCCCTCGGGCAGCGGGAAGGCAGGGCTGCCCACGCAGATCCCCAGTGGCAGCCAGTGCTTCCCCTGGGACGGGAGCTGCCTTGTCCTTGCCTGCAGCTCGCCTGTCTTCGGGAGAGGTGAGGAGGAGGAGGGCTTTGCCTGCGATGCTTCGCTGCAGGCGCAGTACGAACTGCAGTGCTGCCATGCAGTTGTTTCTCAGTGCAGACATCTCAAACCTCTGGGAGCTTCGTCCCCCAGGCTGGTGCTCGGGGCTTGCTTATTCCCCTCTTGCTGTATGAGAGGTTCAGAAAAGCCACTCAGATAGCCCACTGTTTGCCACCAGCGCGTGGCCACAGCCTGCATTAGCCTGTGGTGGGTCAATGAGCACGGTGTCCCCAGGGCAGCTGTCCCCTCCCCAACAGCCGGCATGTCCCTGGCTGCATGTCCAGCAGCCGCAGTTGCTTCCAGCCCTGCAGGCGGGGAGAAGCCCTATAATGTCCCTCCTTCCTGGGTTGTGTGGGGTTCATCCCCACATGAATGCCGGTTCAGTGCTTCCTCCATCGGTCTCAGCGTGTCTGCTGCTGCAGGCACCAAGCGAGGCTGCGGCTGCTTGGATGCAAGCCCAGGAGCCAGGGGCTAAGGGAAGTGACCCTCTCAGTGGTGTGCCTGTGTTTTTGAGACTGCCAGCCCTCCCAGTGCAAGCGAGGGATTCCCTGTAGGGCCTCTCCAGCAGCTGACGCAGACCTGATCCCATTCCCAGCCTGGCTTTGCATCACTTTTCCCTGGCTTTGTCCCAGGGCTGCTGTCTGCACCGGGCTCTTGCACCGTGAGCAGTACTTACCTGACATTGCTGTAAGCATGCCTGTGCCCCGGGGGGGATGGGGGTTGCCCCATGGAGCATGGAAACGGCTCTGCTTGGCTGGAGTTGGATCCTGCCTTACATGCAGGAGCCATCGGTGTTTTCTGGTGCATGCAGCGCTCGCCAAGGCACCCCTCTGCAGCCGGGGTTGGCCGAGGACGGGCTTGCTGGAGGCAGCAAGGAGCCCCGCCGTCCCTGGAGGATGTTGAGCAAATGTGGCCTCACCTTGCAGGGCCCTTGCAGCTCCGCTGCTTGCACCACATTTATTTATTTTGAGCTTCAGGCAGCTGTCGTGTGTACACTGCAAGGGCTTTTCTAATGCACCACGGGAGCAGAGGATCCCGTGCATGAGGGAGAAGCGTCAGCTCTGTTTGCTGAGGTTTATGCTGAATCCAGGATAGGCTCACCCCAGATTAGAGACCTTCTCAGCCCCATGGGATCTGCCCCAAAATTGTGCTGTCCCTCTTAGCCTGCAGACAGACCCTGCTGAGCAGGGCCAGCCTGGGAGTGAGAAATGTTTGACCTCACTTGGATCTGCATTTCTTAAGTTCCTGGGTGACACTCAACTGCCCTTGGGATGAGCTAGCTGGCCTCAGTGACATTTGGAGTCATAGAGGGGTCGTTGCATGAGCCACGTATCCCTCTGATGACAGAGATTAAGCTTTTGCCTTGATGGAAAGTGGCATGCCCGAGGCAGGGATGTGGCAGGGTGGCAGAGGTATCTGGGACCCACTGGTGCTGCCTGTGCAGCTGGGGAGCCCTGGCATGCGTAACCCTGGAGCCATGAGACCCCTGCTGTGCAAGCGAACCCTTTAGCCTGGAGAAAGTTTTGCTTTAAAACCCAGAGACATCCCCAGCATGTGTGTTCCTGTCTCAGCTGGTAGAGGTAAAGTTCCAAAGTGAGTTCTATGGGGCGTTCAGAGAGCGCCTGCCCTGCTTCCTTGCAAGGGAAGCAGCCTGGCCGGCTGGAAGCCTGCATCCCAGAGGGACTGTTTCCTAAAGCTGGTTGGTTCAGGGCAGGCTCTGTTCCCTGCAGCGGCTCAGGTCGGGAGGAGCTTGCCTTGTTCAGAAGAGCATCCTCCAAGGTGTCCCTGCTCCTGGTTTCAGTCGTGGGGAAGGACCAGGGAGCTCCCTGCTGGGGCCAGCATCAGAAAAGCCTCTGCCCAGTTGCAAGCCAATGACTTCCTCAGGAGCAAGCAGTGGAGGTTTCTCTGGGCAGCTGTTTCTTTACCTCAGAGCACTTTTTCAGGGACATTTCAGTGGCTCAATATGGGCTTGTGCCCTCAAAACGCACAGCAAAGCTGTGGGTGAGCAGTGCAGAAAGGACCTGGGGGTGGAGGGGGCAGCTAGCAGCAACGTGTCTTCCTGCGGCAGGGAGCAGAGCTGGTCCGGGGGCGGTTTTATCAGCGGTCTTCGCTTTGCAGGTGTGTGGAAAAGAATATAACAAAGTCTGCTTTCCCCGTTTCCTGCCCTTTTTCATTCCTGATCTTTCTTCAGACCTTCAGATTTCTTCATCCACCAGGGTGATTAAAAAGGAAGATTAAAAAGAAGTTGCCACACACAGAGCTTTCTGTCGTTGGCTCCATTAGGATGTGCTGGCCAAAACCTCAGTCTGTTCAGTCTGGCAAGATGTTCCCAGGCTTCAGAAATGATGCTGTTCATCACCGGAGTCAGCCCCAGACCTCCTGATAGTTATTGGTGACAGGGGAGCCAGGCAGGGATAAGAAACCCCGGCTTTCTCCTGGGCCGCAGGCAGAAGCCTCATGGTTGGGAACCTGTGTTGAGATCCTGAATTGGAGCAGCTCTCCAACTGTGCTCTGCGACAGAATTAGTTACAGATTAATTAGTTCATTAATTATTAATTACAGTGTGTGTGGATGTCAGGGTGTCACAGGAAGGTTTGTTGTGAAGGGTGGTTACAAAGTGCAGGACAAGACTTGTTCCTCGGTGCAGACGGTTGAAGTGTCAGCGGTGATGTACAAAGTGCTCCCATTATGGAGTGGTTTTATGCTTAATGTTCTTTCATTTAAAGGGTCTGAAAAATTAAACACTTTCCATCACAAGGGTGTGGTGAAGCCCTTTCTACTTCGTCTCCCTCTGTGTTCTCCAAAAAATGTTCGCTGTGAGTGCTGGGCTTGCTCAGGCGGCGGTGGCTGGGCCAAGAGCTTTGCACCTTGGAGGCAAGAAGTGGTTTTAATCGTTTGCAAAGGGGAATTTCCCCAGAGCAACCTTTGCAGCCCTGGCAGTGGGGGCTTCTCCACAGCTCCCCAGGCTCTGGGAGGGAGTTTTCCCATGGTGGCAGTGCTGGGTGTTGCCTGGCTTGCCGTTCAGCTGGCTGCTCTCCCTGCTGCCTCACTAAACCCTGTTGTATTTTCTCTTGCAGATTTTCCGACGAGCCGACAAGAACGGTGAGTGCGTTGTTCCTGCTGCTGCCTCCCCCTCCCTGCCTGGGTCTGGGCGAAGCAGCGTAGCCTGTTCCTGCTGGGAGGTTTGGCTGAAAGAGTGAAGGAGGACAAGGGCAAGCAGCTCTCTGGCTGCAAGAAAAATGCTTTTCTGCTTCACCTGGAGGAAAAGGCACTGGAGCAAAGGGCCTGACCAGGGGCTGTGGCAGTGGGCTCCCCGAATTCACCGTCCATGTACCACGCAGGACAGAGCCCCTTCCAAGCCCTGCTCCTGCCTGCATGTGCACGATCTCTCCTCTGTGCTGCTAGCAGCGAGAAGGAAAGGCAAAACAAGCTGTGCAGGCAGCCCCGGGGCCATCAGGCTTCTGCTTCGTCCTTTGCAGGATTGATTCAGTCTCTGCGCTCAGTCCAGGGTTTTACAGGTGCCCCCCACCCCTGTTCCTGTATGCCCACTGGGGCCCCTGGCATTTGAGAGTTAGGTTGTGCTACCCATTTTTTTATCTGGCACCCATAAACCAAGAAGTCCAAAATCACAAGTTGTTTCTCTGAGCATTGCCACCCCCTCTTGGGCTCTCCTCCTTCACAGTAGCTTGCAGGCTCCAGGAGCTCCTTTTGTTGCAGATCTAAATGCAGCCCAGGAGCTGAAGTCCTCCACAGAGAGGAGGGAAAAAGCTCTTGGGTCAATGGAGAGATTTTCTTTCCATATCAACCTGATGCTGTCCTCACTGTGCTGTTTGTAATGGACTCTGTGCTTGGACAGTCAGCTTGGACAGTCATTTAAGTACGGAGTGTCTGCATGTGTTTCTGAAAATGTTGCAGTGGGGTCTTTTGGAAGGGCCTGAAATTCCCACCTGAAATTCCAGCAGCAGTGGCCCTGCTTGCCAGTGCTCCTGGGTTTTTGATGGGGGCTGGTGGGACAGGCTTTCAATGAGATATCTGCTCTAATTATCATGCACAACACGCCCAGTCGTCCCACGCTCCTGGTAGAGAGGCTGCTGGGAGGATTGCTGGGGCCTGCATACTTCTTTCTGCAGATATATAATTATTCTTCCCTTTTATTTAAATGCAGATGATGGGAAGCTGTCATTTGAGGAGTTCAAGAACTATTTCGCTGATGGGATCCTGAGCTCTGAGGAGCTGTGGGAGTTGTTCAGTGGCATTGACAGGCGTCATTCAGAGTAAGTACCGTGGTGGCACAGAGGAGAGGAGACGAAGGAGAATATAAAACTGCTTAACTGGAGATGGAGGACATTTGGAGGCGGGTGCGATAAATAGTCAGGGTGAGATAAACCTCCCTCTTGTAACACGCAGATGTTAAAACCCATTGAACACCAGCTATGAACATTGGTGATGAGAGAAGCCAGACATTTTGAGAACAGTCATTATCAGATTTACTGTAGTTCTGTAGAAGTAAGCATCCATTTAAAATTACATTACGTTAGTTTGAAAAATGTATTCCAGAAATATACAGCTCTGTAGAGCAGGCTGTGCATCTGCAGGAGGAGCATGTGTGGACGATGATCCCTGCTGACACAGGGAGCTGCTTTGCACTTACGTAAGAGCTGCTTTCCACCAGAAGTGGGCCTTATGAGTGTAACTGTGAATTTAGGCCAGCTACTTTTAAAAAAAGAAACCCCCAAAGAACAGGAGAAGTAATTGCATTTAGCCCTGGTCTCCTCTTGACTGGTGCTATCTGGAGGAGTCTGTTGGGCTTGGCAGGATTTCTCATCCCAGTCTTTCAGATATCAGCGTGGCCTTGCCGGGGTCCCTCTGCCCTGCTGGCCACTGTGAATGAGCGTGTTTTGGCACTGGGAGAAACTGGCTGTTGAAAAGTTGCATGCCTGGGGGCTGCCTGTTCAAACGGAGGTCTGTTACTGGAGAAGGTGGCTGCAGCTTCCCTCCAGTCTTGGATGGCGGGCTCGGCTCTGGCTCGTGCCACTTCCCTGGCACCTCAGGAGGCATCTCCTGCACACCCTTGACCAGGTCAGGGTCTGAGCAGGTCCCCACCAGGGAGAGGTAACTCGGAGCAGCCGTAGCTGCACATGCTGGTCCCAGGGCTTTGCAGGGAGCCAGAGCAGCGGCACGGAGGGCCCATGCCACGCCGAGATGCCAACAGCCACCGAATGCCACTGAGCCACTGACAGCGGATACCCAGCGGTCCCTGGCTGCAAGTCCCCATATCACCCACCCAGGACTAGGGGAGTGAGGGTGACTGACTGCTGCCGAGTGCTGGGGTGGTGGGTTTAGCTGATGCTCCCACTCTAGTGGTGGGGTAGAGAAGTGGGCTGGTGTGTGCAGCCCTGGTGCTGCTTTCTTTTAAGCCTGGCTGCCTGTTGCTGCCAGTCCTGCCAGTTGGGCGTGTTGGGTGTGGGCAGCAGGAGGTGTCTCCTGAAAATTCCTCTGTCTCTTTGAGTTGTGATCCCAGGGAGTTAGCAGTGAGCCCTTCCCTTTCCTCTGCAAATGCTCCTTTCCTCTCACTCCATTTTGAGGTGACCTTGGAGTCACCCCCCATACAATACCACTGGAAAACACGGATTGCAGCAAAGCAGAGAGTTTTAACTATGCCCTTAACTGAACAGTGAAGTTCTCCTGGTTTACCATCGCTTTCAGGTCAGGCTTCTTCTGCCTGTCCACAGCAGATAACCAGAACTGACTGAAGGGCCCCGTGCGAGAGGGCTGTCTCTGAGGACCATGCACGACCCTGGCTGCAGCGGTGCTCTCTATAACTCATTACCCATAATGACAGTGCGGTATCTATGACAACATGGCAGTTGCGGCATTGAGCTGGTGACATCTATTAGCAGGGCATGACCGTTGAGTCTTTGATCTCTTTCTGCCATGAAGAGCAGAAGGGACCCTGCGGACAGAGCTGGTTTCCAAATTCTGGTGTTCAGTGACTTCAGGCAAATGTAGGAGACACCGTCCCTCCAGCCCTGTGAGGATGCCCTTGTTTCTGCAAGAGCAGAAGGGAAAGTCCAGCCCTGAGGCCATTGCAGGTGTAGTTCTTGTTTCTGTCCCTGGCTGGGACGTGGTCCATGTGCACGTGTGCAGGGTCAGTGCACGGGACAGCTTCAGTGTGAGCAGGCGGGAGCGGGACAGGCTGTGGGAGGTGGCAGCAGGGAACTGTATGTGATTTTTTTCAGCTTCATCTTCAGCTTGTGGAGGAGGAGGTGGGACCTCCCAGAGAGGGAGCCTGGCCCTCAGTTTATTGTCTGGTAAGAGGCATCCTGCCCCCTGCAAACAACGTGGGGCAGCGCTGCATCTGCCAAAGTGCTCTGATCCTGACCCAGAGCTGCCTGCATACTGGGACGAGGAACTTGGAGAGACAGGCCTGCCCCCAGGGAGGCACAACCCCGTCTGTCCCCAGGGGCTGCCTGTTTGCCTACTGCACAGTGGCAGGTAACAGAAATCAAGCAGTGTTCCGTGTGCTGGGCCTCGTAGAGATCTCCATGGCTCTGTGTATAGACCTGGGCTTTCTGGCATTTGTTTTTGGGGTGTGCAGGGGGACTTGCTCCTTTGTACAACCTTACAGTTGTAAGGGCTGTGCTGGTGCCCCTGCTGTCCCCTCGATGGCAGGGCTGGACAACCCCTCTCCTTTGGGCTGCCCGCTTGCCATGCGCTTGCAGGAGCTTAATATTTTTGAGGAGCTGGCTCAAATTGCTTCCAGATTCAAGAGTTATTACCTGTGGTAATACTCAAAGTATTACAAAGCTGGAAAGCAACTACAAGCTCTACAAATATACCCGGCATGCTTCTTTCGTGTCCTGTAGCTTTTCTGATGATGGGGAAAGGTTTTCAGCCTTAATCCAGTGGCTGGGTTTGACCACAAGGGTGCTGTGTTCACCAGATATAGGCTGAAACTTGTGTTTCTTTGTCAGTGCCAGCCTGACCCAAGGAGAGACAGTAACAGAGACCTTTGTACCCCAGCATTCTGAGGTCCAGGGAATGGAGCGCTGCCAAGACATGTCCTGACGCTTGCCCATCAGTGCGGACCTGCAGCTGCTCCCCTGGGTCCCAAAGCTGACATCTGGGAAGATGAGTATTTCAGAGGTCTCGTGCATGGCTTGTTCTCCTTCCAGAGAGCCCATGGCACCACGCTCTTCTTTTCTCCCTGTCCCATCCGATCTTTGCTCTACCTCCCATCCACCCGGTGCTCAGGTGGGACACAGCCTCAGGCACCTCTGTTGGATTCGATTCAGATTTTACATTTCCCACAAGGCTTTTTTTTTGTTCTGCTTTCTGAAAATTGTTCTATTTGGGCTTTAAAGTATTTCCTTGCTCTAATTCTTTGACATTTAAAAAATGATGGCGAAACCAAATTCAACTCTTGATTGCGATTTGGTCCAACAGCTAGGTCCACCGTTTTGTTTAGCTTGTCAGAAAGCTCCACGCCAGCTCTGGCACTGGCGCAGAACAAAGATTCATCCTCCTGAAAAAGTGCATTTTCATCCACTGAAATGTCTGAGTGAGAAGGGACAAATGTTTTTGAAGGGGTGTAAAAGTTCCATTGCTGCAGAAGTGTCCTGGGAGACACTCAATGTGGTTTGCTCTCTGAGCAGCCGTGTGTCTGGCTGTGGCCCAGCCAGGTGGGATGGCAGCAGATCCCGGGCTCTCAGGGGGGCAGCTTAATGGAGAGTTGGTTACAAAGGGCGTTGGACTGAACGTTGTAGCGTTGCATAGGTTGCATGCCTACTGCTCTTCTCAGGGGACTCTGAAACCTGCCCAGGGAAGTGTCACGTCAACCTCGTGCGTCTTTCTGACCTGCATCTGAAAATTTAGAAAAATAAGGTCTGGCAAATCCTTCTTTGCATGAGAGCAGTCAGATGGTGGTGGCAGGAATTGAGTACGGACTGCCCAGAGCCTGTGTTTCCAACCCTGAGCCACAAGTGAAAGAGGTGGGAGTGCTGACCTGGTGGTTTTTTAAAAACTCTTGTTGGAAATAGCCTCAAGCCTCTGGTTCTGTGGAAGAAGGCACTTGTGTGAACTTCCCTCCCCTCTCTTTAGTCTCTTTAGAGACTCAGAGCTGCAGTGTCTGACAGTATCTGAATGACAAGAGTTACTGAAACGCTCTGGGTCACCCTGGAAAGGTTTGGAAACCAGATCTGTGATCTGCAGCAGAGGTTCCCAATATGATAAATGATAAAAATAAAAATAAAAAAAATCCCATCTGCTTTGCTGAAGCTGATTGCTGTTTTCTTGCATAAATTCCAGGCGCGTTCTGACAAATTCCCAACAGCATAATGATGACAAGATCCTTCATCATCAGTTCAAGCTTAATTACAGTTAATCAGTGGTTTGAGCACAGTCAAAATGCAGCTATTTGGGAATGTGGAGAGTCTCAGGATGAGTGCTTTGGAGGTGGAGGATGGCTCTTCTCTTGGAGTGGGAGAGGGGATGGCAGAGAGAGGAGTGGAGCAAAACCTGCTGCCCCGTTGCAGCCCTGCAAAATGGGTCAGGATTTGACATGCAGTTTCTTTACATGAGCTCCTCCTAGTTTCTGGTGTGAAGTAGCTTCTGGTAGCATGAAAATGGCACCATCGCTCCTGCAATTTGCTTGCTGCACTCTGTCCTGCCCCTAAGTGTGCCCTGGGGGCTGCCGCAGGATGCAGAACATGGGAAGAGGTGGCCATGCAGGGTTGCTGACAGACCAGACTGCGTTGGGAAGGGAGCAGATCATCCACTGGACAACTCCCAGAGGGCTGATTTTTTTGCCACAAGATCTTGGTGATTGGTTCAGTGTTTAACTGTTCAGTGTTTTAGTGATTGATTAGTTAATGTTTGTTTTTAAGCAGCAAACAGTCAAGATAGAAAGAGTTATTAATCATCTCTGGCATCTCCTTAAAAGCCAGAAGGTTGGTGTTGATGATGGCTCTTTGTCACATGGACACCTGCTTGCTAGAGCTGAGTTTGGGAACTAGGCAGTGGGTTGAGCTGGTGGCCCCTTCTTCTTCCTGGTGAAACCAGTCCCAGGCCCAGGTTCTCACTGGGGACAGATGCAAATGCCTGGGTAATGTATGCATTAGGTATTTCACTGTGTATTTTGTTATCTCATGTCCTTATCCCCTCTTGTGGGTATTTTACCCATCTCTTGGATGAGAACCAGTGGCTGCAAGTATTGCTCTGGGGCACGGGTCAAACAAGCAGTGCTGTGGATGCTGTGGTGCCAAGTCTTTTGTGGCAGTGCAGTAGTAGTGGCTCTGCAGGTTCCAGGCAGCTTTCAGAAATAAGTGGAAAAATTAAGAAGGAGCAAGATGTTTTTCCAACTTAAATTTCTGCTTCAAACCCCAGTCAGTCTACCTAGCAGAGCTGTGGTCGGATGCGTGGAGCTGCTCAGAGATGGGATCAGCAAAGTTTGATGGAGTGGAGTTGGCAGAAGAAGGGGCTGTGGTTTTGCTGTTTATCTGTATTGCGTCTCAAGGGAAACACTTTTTTTTTAATCCACTTTAAAAACTGCAGTGCCAGGACAGTGCGCCAGAGCCCTGCCTTAATCAGCTCCTGCGGCAGGTGTTTAAAAGAGATGAGCCAAATCACATCCTAAAACTGCCTGTCTCCATTGCCTGGGAAGGCACCTGATGCAATTAGATAAACAGAGGGGTGTCCAGTCCCACCACTGTGGGTCTGCAGTGATGTCTTGCACCAAAATATTTTGACAATTTGAAGTACTGCCTGTATTAAAGTATGCTAAGTGGAAGCCTGGCAGAAAGAGAGATGCAGAAACCAGCCTGTGATGTTTGGGGGAAAAGCTGTAGGAAGACTTTGCTTAAATTATTACACCTGCACTTGGCATGGCATTTTGGACACTTCGCACACTGTCCTCTAATTTTACCTCGGTGCATTTTTGCCCCTTTGCCTGGTAAGCAGTGTTAGCGGCGGGGCAGGGCAACGCAGCCGTGGTTTGACATCCCCACGGCAGCAGCACTGCAGCTGTCCTTGCGCTTGGAGCCCAGCAAAATCCAGGTATCACTGCTTCCTCCACATGTGACAGCACTTAAACACTTAAAAAACTGTCTTTCATGCTCTCTTCCACATTCCCAATCAGGATTAAAAATGGTTGTAATCATTTAGGGGATTTTGAGACAGCAGAATTTCTTGAATGGAGCCTGATTTGAATAAATGATATCCTGGGGCATTTCCCTGCATGCTCTGCAGGTGATGCCTGGCATCGCAAGCAGCTCTACCTCTGTGGCTTGGGCCACCTGAGAGTATCTGACAACTCCATGCGGACCCACGGTTCTGCTTGACATCCCATCCCGAAAACATGTGGCTGTTTCTGGATGTTTCCTCCTCCCTCTCCACCCCAGCAGAGTCTTTATTAGCAACAGGAGGGACCTGTCCAGGCATTGATTCTCCAGTGCTTCTTTCTGTCACTGAAACAGGGTGGGGGGCTGGCCCCCGCCTCCAGGTTTTTGGACCCAGATCCCTGCTTTAATAGCCTTCATGGCAGGAACAACGCCTCTTGTGGGCTGTGAAGCAGCTTCTGGGGCTGATCAGCTCCAGGGACTCAGAAATGGGGCTGCCAACCCAGCTGGCCAGCCCAGGGGTGTGGGGTGCTGCCTTCCTCCCCTGACCTCCCTCCCAGCCCCATCCTGCGCTCATGAACACTTTCCCAGCACACTCCAGCTCCAGGAGATCTTGGTGGAGCAGCTTTGCTTGCTCCTTCAGCCCCTGAAGCAGAAGTGATGCTCTGCAACCCTGCCTGGGTGCTGCAGGTGCTGGGCACGGCTTCTGAGCTGCTGGCTCTAAGCCTGTGCAGCTTTTTGTTTATCTAATACACCTTTTGAAAATACATGGGAGGAGCAGTAAATCCACCAGGGGCTCAAGACAAGCCCTCGAGACTCTGCTCACCACAACTGTTTCTCCCGAACCAGCCCCACCATCTAACAAGAGCTTGTTTTTCTGTTTCTTGTAGCAACGTGGACACAGAGAAGTTGTGCGGTAAGTAGGTTCATATTCCTGCCTCAGAGGGCTTCTTCTCTCGAGGGTTGTTGGTGGGGCTTGTACACGTCTGACCTGGGCAGGGCTCGGTAGTCAAGTGGAGCTGACAATCCCTGTGCTTGAGCCCCGGCACAGAGAGCATCTGTGGTTCTCCTAAAGGGATGGGACATTTTGTCTGTGGGGATGGGAAAGGACTCTTCATTTCAGTCCTGATGGCAGTGTGACTCCGGAGAGGGATGCAAATGCCCCCTTGCAGTGCTGGGCTGTGCATGGGAAGCAGCAGGTGCAGGGGAGTCAGGGATAGAGGCACTCTGGAAGCTCACTGTGGTTTTCTCTCCTGCTTCAGATTATTTCTCTGCATATCTTGGAGAATACAGGAATGTGCTTTCCGCGCTGGAAGCCCTCAACTCTGCTGTCCTGGCAGCCATGGACAAAACCAAACTGGTAAGGATGGGACTGCGGGAGCGCGGCAGGGCAGGCGGGTGCATAACAGAAGCCGTGGTGATCTTGGCTCCTTGCTTAGCATTAAGCATAGGTGTCAGAGGCAGCAAATGTGGTGCCTCCCAGGTCAGTGGGGCTGCCTGTGCCTGCTTCGGTTGTCTGTGTGCAGGGAGTGCCGCAGCAGCACAGCCTGCAGCATGCCTGGAGGAGGGGGAGCCATGCTGGACGAGGAGATGGGAAGGGCTAATGCTTTTGTAGTCTGGAGGCATCTCCAGGCTCTCCTTCCTTGTAGGGCTCTGACAGTGGCTGTTTCAACAGCTCCTTGCAGACCACTTGCAGGGTTCTGCCTGGGGTCACTGTTTCTGGGAGCACTGTTGATAACCTGTGTTGCATCTCTGAGCCAAAGCAAGGTCTTTTCTGCAAGGCAGTGTGGAGTGCAACAGGGACTCGGGCCGAGCCTGCTCTGGGCTGACCTCAGCAGCTTGTGCTTGGCACAGCCTGCGCTCACAGTGACAAAAACTGGGTGCTGGTGAGGGGACAGGAGCCACTGCAGTGGGAAGGCTGCTTTGGGAAACAGCGAGGCACCTGGGAGAAGGTAGGAAAGGGTGAAATTCATTGACTCCAGCCTTGTGCTGAGTTCATCCCTGTGGTGAATTCTCTCCCTGCAGCTTGTACCAATGGGAGGCAGATTGGAGGCTGCTAATTAGGGCAAGCTGTGTCCTGCTTTGTGAGCTTCCCTGCCACTGCTTCAGATGGCAGTGGTCTGCAGTGTGCAGCGTCACAGGCTAAATACAGCTGTGAAAAAGCAGTGGCCGATACTGGAAGGGACCCTCCTCAGGGACCAGAAGCCCCCTTTGCGTCTGAAATGTATTAAACGGTTTAGCCATGTGCTTGGGGTTGATGCTGTTTTACAGCCAGGGGAAGGGCCAGCCCTTTCTTTCCCTTTGATGCGGTGGTTCAATGCTTGGCAAGAAGCAGATGAAGGGCATCATCCACGTCCACACCAACTACTGACCTACTGGTGGGGCAGAGGAGCGAAGGGGGACCGGTCCCTCAGTCAGCTTTGTAGAGTCATCGAAGTGGTGGTTGTGCCTCTCTAGTGTCAGTCATGATCTTGCCCTCTCTTTGAGTTTCTCTCTGGCCAGATCCAGCTTCAGCAGTGTCTCCCTGTACACTGGGAAATTTCATGCCAGGAGAGGGAATCGCTTGAAAATGCATTTTCTCTTTGGTTCAGCTGCCCAGCTCCCTTCACAGTTATTAAATGCAAGTCCAGAGGGAGTGAATGAGTCCTCTTCAGAGAGCTATGCTTTATTGTAGTTCTTTTCTGTTTTGATTTTTTTTTTTGGCAATGAATTTGTATATGCATGTATTTCTCCAAAGGACGGTGCAGTTACTGTCTGCTTCCCACTATTGGTGTGATGTATTCATTCCCTTAATAGTTTCTGGCGCCACAGGTGTTCCCTGGAAAAGAGAAGCGGGCTTTCCCCATTGAAACGGATTTTTGTGGACTCACTTTTCCACTCATGTTTGGATCTGCCCAGAGCCAGGGGGCCAGGGCAGCCCAATGTCCACAGCACTGCTCTCAGCCAGGCGATGTCTACGCTGATCTGGGTGCTCTGATCCCAGCCCTGAGCTCCTGTGTGCCCTGATGCAGATAATGAAGCATCTCCTTGTGCTCCCCTGGTCTGCTGGGCTCTGTGCTGGGGAGAAGGCAGGAGAGGGCAATGCTCCAACCCAGTGGTCAGGGCTCTTGCAGAGCCGTGGGAAATCTGCTGCTGCTGGAGGCTGGCAGAGATGATAAATGCTGCATTCTTACCTGCTGTGACCTGAATATATTCCCATGTTTGTATTTCCAGAATGGGAATTGATCTTGGGTCGTTACGGGTTTAGTGGGTTTAGTAGGTTGGATTTTAGCCAAAGCTCATGCCTCTCTGAGCCAGGGGAGAGGGCAGAGAACAAAGATTTTCCATATTACACACCCGCCCCTCATTTCTGTTGATTCAAATGCCTCTAATGCCACCATGGCTGAGGATGGAGAGCCCTGGTTTGGCAGAGCGACCACTCTCCTGGAAGAGCTGAAGGAAACTTCATCTTGGGGAGCTGCTTTCACTGCAGATGTAGCTGTGCTGTCCGCTGAGCAAACTGGAAGAAACCCGTGGCCCTCACCATAAAGCTGTGCTTCCAGAACAGGGCTGTGGAGTCAACAGATGGAGGATCTTCAGTAAGAGAGCTTTGTGTGACTCCCGAGGAGGCAGTGATACCTGAACATGACAGAAGAAGAAGAAAAAGAAGGGGATCTCTGGCTTGAGCTGGGTCTCACCAGGTGAACCACAGCATCTCTTGGTTAGGGCACGGTCCATCTCTGGTAGTTCCTTACTTCTGCTGCCACAGGACTGCTCACTCCTGCGTCCTCCAGGTACTTAGCCCACAGATGTATAAATAGGAAAATAGCAGCCCACTTTATGAGCAGGAAAACAGATGGAGAGCATGGGCTGCTTTGTTAGCACAACAAAAGCAGAGCCTGGGAGGTGCACCAGGCTTGCTCAGACCATGCCAGGGTGATGCGCTACAGGAAGGAGAGAGAGGGATATGAGGAAACCAAAGCTCAGAGGGAATATGTTGCAGCTCTGTGTTTGGGAACTGTGGTTTGAAGCAGTGCTGCTGCAAGCCTTTTTGGATTCCCACTTCCACGCGTGCCATTGCGGTAGCTGTGGGCCAGGGTACCTGAACTGGATCAATGGTTTGTGTCAGCAGCTCCTTCTTGCTGGCAGGCTCCTTGGTCTGCTGCCTGCCATGTATGTTGTCAACTGCAGGATAAATGCTGCGATAAAGCATGGGAGGGTTCAGCGGGTTCGTCCTTCTCGCTGTGTAAGTGACTGCCGTTACTGTAGGCAATAGTGCATGTGTGGGCAGCAAACCTGCTCGCAGTCTTTGTTATGGGCTGCAGGTTGGCAGGAGGAAACCAAATCATTAGGGGTTCCTACGCTCCCATCCTTCCTCACTGGGCTGGTAGGAACATGGTAAAGAAAAGATGCCTTTTCAGGAAAAGAGGGTTTTTCTCCAAATTCTGTCATTCCCACTGATACTTGTAAAGTATAACTGTTGATAGCTATGCTGCAGTATACTAAATACAGCTTATCCCATGGCTAAGCTTTGCATTTGCAATATCAGAGTGTCAGAGTAAGAAGTGAACTGTGGAAATACCTTGGGAAACAGCCTGATATTTCTCACAGGGGACCTCTATGCTAAAATCTTTCCATTTTCTACTTTGCAAGCACTGCAAACTAATCTATAAATACCTCTCCAAGTGAGGCGCTCTTATTTCTCCTTTGGCAGTAATTATGTGATCACCTATTCCAGTCTGTCCCGAGCTTAACTATCATCATAAGGAACTAATAAAACCTCTCAAAACCAGAATTACAGTGGTTCTTGGCAACTTTGGGATTTTCGTCTGAGTCAACAGAGCTGGAATACCAGTCCACAACCCAAAAGCCTTGTCTCGTGCTTGCTGAGGTATTTCCTCCATGACTCCTTTCCATGAGTCTTTGCTATGAGCAGAAAACGCTGTGCTCAGTGAGGCAGAGCACGTTTTTATGGAGCCTCTGTTTACAGAGGGGGTTGAATTACGTGATGCAACACTGACAAGAGAGTTTTGCTTGTTTGCCCCCAAGTGAGGAGTGCAAAGGGGACAAGGCAACTGAGCCAAGGAGAAGGTGCGCTTTCAATCGATTCCCTCCCCTGGCATGAAATTTTCCACGTCAATGCAGAAGGGTGAAACAGCATCTGGGGCTCTCTTGAGAGATGGTTATTTCCATCCTTCTCTCTGGCGCGTTCCCCTGGGCGTGCTGTGTTTGACGAGGCGAGAGACGGGAGGCAGCTGGCTCATCGTGTGCAACGCTCGCCTGAAATACTGACGTGTCTGCATGGGATCCTGCTTTGCCCTTGCAAGATGGGCTGGGGTGTGCTGGGACCAGGAGGATGGCAACCCCTCTTTGCAGCGAGCTTCAGAGCCAAGTCCCCTCCGAGCACAGCATGCCCTGGGCTGGTAGTTGGGTTTTGGGGGGTGGCATGCCAGGCTGGGTGGTGCCTGTGCCTGCATGTTTGGGGTGTAAGGACAGCGCTGGGTGAGCCATGGGGCTCAGGGCAGGCTGAATGTGCCTCCCACAGCCGTGACACAATGTCATTGGGAGCAGCTGCCTGTTCCTGCGATAAAACTCCATCCACCGACATCATCCACAGAGGACATCAGGATTAGGCCATCCTCAGGATGAAAGTTAAGAGGATGGGGAGTGCTGGGAGGCTGGCTTGACGCCGGGGCTTCTCCCAGCACCTGGCCCTTTGAAGGGGAGCGATACAGTTGGGCTGAAGCATCCGCCCCCTGTGCAAGGGGAAGCATCCATATGCCAAGGCTGTGGGGGCCACAGCCGGCCCCGGCGGGGGACTGGGGAGGATGCATTGGACATTGGAGCATAACTCATTAAGCAGGCCCGCACGGCTGCAGAGGCTTCTTGCTGTGGGAAGTGCCCTCTGTGCAGAAAGAGGGGTGACAGCACTTGGATTTGGACCGACTCCCGAAATGAAACGGACTGTGCCTGGCCATGCGGTGGATGAATAATGTATCCTTTCCACTGCGCCCTGGTGGGGACTCAGTCAATTAGTATTCTTCACCTTTCTTTCTCAGGCTCATTGTGGGGAGGTTTGAGTGTTGATTGTTCCCCTCTAAGCAGGGGATGTGCATCTGGTGGGAGCTGAGCAAGCACAGAGGAGCGGCGCTGGCGGGGATTTTGGTGCCTGCACCTCTTGGGAGTGAGGATGTGAAGGAGTGGGCAGGGGGAGCGGCAAGGTCCCTGCCTGGGGTCCTCAGCCCTGTGCTCTCCATCTTCTGGGACTGTGGGGAAGGAAAGCTTGTGGGAGCAGGTAGGATGCTTGGTTGGGGAAAGCCCGGAGAAGCAGAGCTGGAGCTCAGCTTCCCACGGCCACGTTGGATTGGCTTCACTGCTGTCTTCTTCCTCTGGCAGAAAAATGAGATTCATTTTCAAGCGTCAGTGAAAACCTGGCAGCATGGCTACTGGGCAGAGGGCTCTGCTCACCCAGGTGGCGGGGACTGTGGCTGTCCTTCACCCACTCCAGTGCAAGCCCAGGGCAGTGCTCGGTGGATGAGCATCCTCTCCACTTGCCTTCCCCTCTGAGCCAGATGTAGATGTGCCAGCAACCCCAGGTGGACACAGCTCCGGGACTGGACTGATGGCTTGGCTGTGGCACAGAGGAATCAGAAAACCACGTGGTGCTCAAGACCCTCCCCTCTGCTCCCCCACCTCAACAGATTTTTGACACCAGCATCAGAAGGGTTACATCCACGTGCTTTTGTGCAGAGCTTCTGGGATTCAAGATTCTTAGTTCTCCCATGTATTGGAGAAGAACACACTAGGAATTGGAAATATTTGATCTGAGTAATGTGGTAGCATTGCTGGACTCTACTTTGGACATGAAAGGGGGAGTTCTGGTGCTCAGAGGGGTGAAGGCAGCCTGGCTCCTGGTGCAGCCGTGGGGGCACGTGAGGACATCATGGGGATGGCAGAGGTGACTCTGGTCCAGTCTGTCTCCTTGTCATGCCAAAGAAAGGGGTTGGCCTCTGCTGGTGGATGCTCCTTTGGAGCAACCAGCCCTCCTGCATCATGTGGACACTCCTGACAGTTCTGTCACTCTTAGTGCTCACAGTGATGTCCCGTGGTTTGTGTCGCTCGAGGAGGTGGGTATGGGGGCTAGCCATGGGGAAAGGAGTCTGCTATGATAGCCATGGGGAAAGCTGTCTGCTATGACAGCTGGGCAGCACTTCCCAGCTGCTTCCCCCATGCAGCCTCTGATCCTTTTCTAATCGTCTGCTAAGCTGAGTCAGTTCACTAGAGCAGCAGCAAAGCCAGGTGAGTGGTTTTCTGCCCATTCAGTGAACTGAATCGGCTCCCTGAAGCACCAAACAACCTGTATACCAAAAGTACCAAGAGCAAATTCAGTTCCCTGGTTTTCACCAGCTCATCCTCTGTACCAGTGCTGAGCCACTTCACTGCCAAGGTCAGAAATCGCCTCCTGCTGCATTGCAGGTGCCATGTGGACCCTCTCCTCCTCAGCTTGTTCCTCCCACCCCATGGTTCCCCACGGACCTTGGGGATCCTGCTGCACTGACTGCTGGAAAGAGCTTTCTGGCCTGCTTGAGCAGCCCCCTTCCCTGTGCTGGCAGCTGCAAGCCGTGCATTTGAAAAGGGCAGCTTTGCCGCAGTGCTCTAGGTGTGCATGGCCTCCAGCCTGGAGTGTCGGGGCTCGGCTGTACCCAGACAGTCGGCGTGTCCCAAATTTGCAGCACGAGCCACAGTTGCATGGCCTGCCTGATCGGACACATGCTTATTAGAGTGATGGTGGATAGGCACAGAAATAATCTGGAGCGTACATGAAAAGCAGTTTACTTCTTTTGGTGCATTCGAATTGACTTTGCACACCTGCAGTGGCGGAGGAGCTGGCCCTTGGTCACCACCACTGCTGCAGCTCTGCGCGGAGCAAGGAGACCCTCCTCCTCCGGCAGGAGCTGTGCCCCGCCAGTGGGATGCTTTGAATGCATGGTCGTGGTCTGCCTACTGGAATATCTTGTGCACGTACTTGGCACCACGCTCCTGGTACTCACCCATTGCCATCCATGTGTGCTGGAAGGACATGAGTGATGCTGCCGTTGAGCTGCTGTGCCCCTCTCCAGGCTTGCCAGGACCTGAATCTTGCAGACTGTGCCATGGAACAGGGCGTTCAACTCTAAGCACATCCTCTCAGGAAAGGCGGGAAACATCAAGGAGCCCCCTGACAGGACGATGTTATCCACTGTGTCCCTCCTGGTGTGGTCAGGTACCTTCTGGAGGCTCTACAAGGCCATGTGGTGGAGCCCTGGGAAGCTTTGGTGGAGCTTTACTTGGAAGAGCGGCTCTGGGCAGCAGAACCGTTCCTTGTCCAGCATTATCCAGTGCCCATCAGGGGCTTGAAATCTGGCTGGATGATGGTAACTTTGGTCGTGGAGGTTGTCTTCATAGTCCATGGAGACATAGCAGCACTGCTGCTTCAGCTGGATTACTGTCACCTTCTTCAAGGCCTTCAGCATGGAGGGGTCATTGGGGCTCTCCATCAGCAGGCTGTGCAGACAGCTGGAGAGGAAGCCACCAGCCACCCTGAGGCGGTCATTGGCCTCCCTCCAGCTCTGGCCCAGGCAGACAGAGGTGGTGTGGGACACTCCTGCCCCAACCTCCATGGCCAGACCAGTGACTGCTGTAGGTGCAGCAGGAAAGAAATGTAGTGTTAGCCATATGCAGGCCTGGCACCCCAAAAAGCACATCTGCCAACCTCTCCCTGTTGGTGGAGGGGCAAGAAGGGAAGTCGGCCATGAGCATGAGCTGTTTTTCTGGGAGGACTTTCAGGCTACAGAAGAGGTGGCTCCACAGGTTTTTCCATGCTGTCCCAGTCCTCAATGATGCTGTGCTTGAGTGGGTCAGTCCTGGGTGCTATGGCAAAGCCTGCTGTGCTTTCAGCAGTAGAGGGAAGCTGCTCAGTCTCCCACGTCATGCGTGCACTGCAGGGATGCAGCATCATAGTCCTTAGCACAAAGTTGGCCTTCTGGCCTGCAGAGCCTGCCTGGGCGAAGCTGCTGCCGTTGTCTGTGACCACTGCGGGCTTTGGTATGACTGGCACTCCCGTGGGATGCCGGGGAGGGAGGAGCCTCACCCTGCAGTGGAACAAGAGAGGTCCTGTGGGGGCAAACCAGGCCAGGTACCTGCTCTGCATGGGATCCTGGGGCCCAGCCCCAGCAGAGGACGACTGTGCCTGCCTTAGAAGTGTCTCTGGGTACTTGCCTCAGCCTTCTGCCTCCTTGCTCCCTGCCTCATGGAGCATCCCTCCTTGGGTACCTTGTCTCCATCCCTGGGGGCTGGAGATTTGCTCTAGGCCCTTGAGTTGTCTAACAGTGCAAGGACAAAACTCTGGGTGGTTTTAAGGAAGCAAGGGAAAACTGGTCTGGAAAGCAGAGTGGATGGGCCAGGCTTCAGGGAATGGTGCTTCCAGCAGAACCCGTAACATGTGGAAAGGAACCGTGCTCCGGGCTGTGGCTGTTCACTGCACCCAGATATTTGCCCGAGAGGATCTGTGGTCACAGTTGGCAAAGGAAGGAGGGAGTTTGAGGTGCCTGTGTCTGTGGCCAGGCACTTCCCTGGAAGTTGCTCCCTGGAAGGCGCTGCCTGCACCTGGGGGGTTGCTGCAGGCTCTCCTTAGCCTGCCCCAAAGCCTCTGCCCCGCCAGCCTTGTCCCAGGAGCCCTGGTGCAAGCACAGCAGTGTGTGAACTGCTGGTGCAGCAAGGGATATGCTGCCTGCCCTGGAGCTGGGGCTATTTCTGCAAGTGGCCTTTACCTTTGGGCTTGGGGGTGTCCAGCTGTGGTCCCCCACAGCTCCTGGGGCCCATGCCAGCTGGCGGCTGTGGGTACTGGGGCTGGGGGGGAAGGGGGTATCAAGGGTCAAGCCATGCGTCCCCTGCTGTGACCTCACAGGTGTGCAGCCAGAGGATGCTTTTGTCCTCAGTGTCATTGTTTCCTACAATGCCTAAAAATTTGGTTGGAATGCACCCCGTTGGTTTTATTTAAGGGCCAGTCCCTTCCAGATGCAGCTCTGCTTCCCCTGTGCAGAGCCGGGGGCATCTGACAGATCCTCTCCCTTTCCTGCAGAGGTATGAGACCTCCTCGAAGATGGAACAGTTCCTGACCCGTTTCCTGCTGCGGGAAACCATGCACCAGCTGCAGTCCCTGCAGGCCTCGCTTGAGTGTGCCGTGGACACTGTGGAGGAGCAGGCGGGACAGGAGAGGTAATAGAGCGGGACACGCCGGGCATCTCCCTCTCCCTACTGCCACTTGTGGGGGTCACAGCATGGGGCAGGACTCACGGGTTCCCCTGGGAGGCTCATCTGGGAGCAGGACCTGCCCTTTCCTACCGTGAAGCTGACCCATATAGTGAATGACTCCAGTCCTCCCTTTGCATTTTATTCTTTCAGAAAGGACATAAAGAAATCTGAGACCTTGGTTGGCCTGAGGTCAGGGAGACGAAGAGGACAGAAGAACATCTGTCTGTCTCCAACGGACCCCTATTCTGGGATGCTAACAACAGGTATCCGCAGCCTGGCCATCCCTCAGGTCGCTGTTCCTGCTCCTGCCCCACTAGAGCCCAGGGTGGGTGTGGGAGCAGTGGCACTGGACAGCGGGGGCTTGTCCCAGACAGAGCCTGCATCGTTGCACCCCGATGGCAGCTGGAGCTTCTGTGGGATGTGTACTCACCTCTTGAGTAGTGAGAAAAGTTTCAGGAGAAAACCAAATCAGTTTTTTGGTTTAAAACCAAGGTCTTGAAGCTTTTGTGGTTATCTGAGTCTTAAGCAAGCTTTTGCTGTGATAAAAGCAAGCTTTTTCGGTGACAGCTTTCTGCCCTTCCCTGTGCAGGCGTTTGTGTTGAAGACAATAGCCAATGGATGGCACAGATCAACAGGCTCCAGCAGCTAATCGAGAAGCTGGAGTGCAAGGTGCGTGGCAGAGGGGAGGTGGGCTGGGGATCACACCTTGGTGCTGGCCAGGTTGGTGCTGGGACCTCTCCCTGTGCCAACAGCCCTGGTATCGGGTCCTGGCGTTGCTACAGGGCTGCACCTATTCACCAGTCCCAGGCTCGCAAGGCTGCTCATCCCTTGCTGTCTCCAAATCCCCCTTCTTCCCTCAGCTCTGCTGACCCTGCCCTGGCTTCTCTGTGGTCTGTGTTGATCTGACAAGATCAGTCTGGACCCACTGAGTCCCACAGAGGCGCAGGTCATGTCCCTTTTCTCCCCTGGGTACCTGAAGGAATGCCCCCAGAGCAGTACCCATCCGTCACACTGAGCTGGCTGGGCTGGGGGTTGCTGCTATGTTTTACCTTGTTGCAAAGTTCTCCCAGTAATGATGATTTTTCCTGGGGTGTTAAATGCAGAGCCCGCGCCTGGAGCCGCTGAAGGAGGAAGCGATGTGCAAAGGAAGAGATGCAGTAAGTCCCTGTCCTGCTTCTTGTTGTTTGCAGGTGACCCCGTAGTGTACACAGATCCCCTCTTGCACACACGTGTGCTTGTGCAGCCCCTGTGCCTCAGGACTGGAGTCACCTGAGTGAGCTGTGGGCTTTGGTCTGGGGGGGATCCTCTGCTCGGTGATGTAGCAGGGTGGGAGTCAGCTGTGAGCTGGGCAAGGGACCATGCACAGGGCAAATGGAGCTCCTTCAGGCCCATGAAGTCCCACAGCCAGCTTGGAAGAAGGCAACGCTCTGCTTGTGAGTGCCCAAGTCCCCCAGGTTTGCTCTGAGTGCCCACAGACCATGCACCCAGTGGAGGGGTCCTGAGGCCCCTTTCTGCTGGGGTAAGGACACGGGGAACTGCAGCAGCCCCAAAGCAGGACCCCACCACCAGGGGATGGAGCATCTCCTGTTGGTGCAGTCCTCATAAAAGCAACCTGCCCAGGTGGGAAGAAGACACTTTATGTCGTATGTCGGCGTTGTCCCCAGTGTTGTGGTGCCAGCCCTGTCTTGCAGCTTCCCCTGCGGTGCTGTGCTTGCTCGGCACTGCCTTGTCCTGCAGCCGGGTGAGCAGAAGGGAGATGAGTCCCTGATGCCGCTCATCTGCTGTCCCTTCGCAGCACATCCTGGTGGCGAAGAGGCAGATCTCGGTGGCAATGAGCAGTGTTGAGGAGTTTCGCCAGGCCTTCAGATCCTACACTGAGGTCACCGCTGGGCAGAGCAGCTGCCTGCAGTAAGTGTGGCGGGTGGTGGGGCTGTTTGTGGCACGGCTTGCCCAGGAACGGGGGCTTTTAACACAGCACCCTTGGGGGACAAAAGGAGTTTTTTTCAGAGTATTTTGTATGCCAGTCAGTGCATGGGTGGGTTTGGCGTGCAGAGGTTTGGTGGCGCAGAGAGGATGGGACAGTGTCACAGCTGCAGTGCGCTCTCTGCCTGCGGTACCGTCCCATCTCCTGCTGCAGGTTCCCCCAGTAAGAACCACTTGTCAGCACTGGGCAAGGACGAGGCTGGGTTTTATGCTAGCACAAAGGCTGTGCTGTGCACACGTACGAGAACGTGTGCATTCCTCCAGCACCAAAGGACTTGAAAGTAATGGGGGAGAAGTCAAGGGGAGAGCTTGAGTCACAGCATTGCTGTACGCAAAATGTGTGCAGTGCTGGTGGGGAGCGGCTGTGAGACCAAGGCTCTGCCACCCAGCACCACTCCAGAGCTCCAGACAGAGCGGAGGAGCGAGCCCAGGTCTGACTTGAGCGGCACGCTGCTGCCAGCGTGTCCCTGGGGATGCGCAGCTGCTCTTCGAGAGGCGCTTTCCTTCTCCCATGGGAGACTTCATGCCACTTTCAGTGGGAAATGTTCATGCTGTTCCCATTTAAAGTGTCATTTTTCAGCTCTTCAGTTCCAACGGCACAAAATTGTGTTTTCAGTCCAAACAAAAGGAAGATACTTGTTTTGACACATGTGACAGAGAGAGTGGTGGTTCTTTTCTTTGGAATTGATGGGCTTTTCTGTCATGAGAACTATTAGCCTAGACAACGGGGTAGAGTTGCATGGGCAGGCTCTCCACATGAGTGGAAAGCTGGAGCAAAGCCAGGGGAGACTCCACTGTCCTGGTTCACGCCAGGGGATTGCAAAGCGCGTTGCGACCCCTGCACAGGGGGATGCAGCCTTCCAGATGCTGGGTGACTTGCTTTGCTCTCCCCCCGCCCCAGGCTGGGTCCCTCCCTGCAGCCCTTAGCAGCAGCTGGAGCAAATGTTCAGCCTCAGCTGGAACTAATGATGCTGCAGCTGGGTGCAGATGGTTCCCCTGGCCCTGAACCCTGAGCCTTGCTCTCTTGCTCCCTGCTGTGTCCCGCTCCATCTTCACAGGGACTGGAGAAAGCTTCAGCCTGTTCCTGTGGCAGGAGGGAGCGTGGGAAGCATCGCCTGGCGAAATAGTGTTGCTTTGGGGGGTGGCGAGCTGTGGTTTTATGCTGCCATCTTGGCTCCTTGCACTCGTGCCTCAGTTTCTCTCCCCATGAAGGGGAGTGGAGGGAATCACTCCTTCTTCAGGCTGTGTGCTGCAGGGCTAGGGACTCGCTAAGAAATACTTAATGAAACACTTAACACACTGGTTTCTGGGCAGCCCCAAGGACCAGTTTAATAGCCGTAAAGCTCCTCTGCGGCCTGGCTGCAGGGGCTGCGCAGGGTGAAGGGTTTGGGTTCAGGATCCCCTGGAGCCATGTGCCAGCCCCAGCAGCCACAAATAGCGGATGCATCCAAACTGCTCGTGGTGAGGCTCACATGCAGACCTGCAGTCCTCACCCCCAGCCTGGCGAGCTTGACGTGGCTGCACCATGCTGGCTTGCCAGGCCCTGTCTCAGGGTGGCTCCTGTCCCCACAGCGTGTCCGCCTGCAAGCTGACGGACGAGGCCTGCTTCATCCTTTACGAGTTCTGGCAGGACGTGACTTCGTGGAGAAGGTTGGAGGTTTTCCTTGTGTGGGGCTGGGTGCGGGTGCTCTGGGTGGGGGTCTGAAAGGGGTTTCCTCTCCGGGCTCCGCCAGGACCCCCTGCTCCCACAAAGCCTGTCCTGCTCTGCCCCCAGGGCCCTTTGCAGTGGATGGGGGTGAACACCTTGGTAAAGGAACTGGGGAGCAGGGCAGGAGTGGGTGTCCTGCTCCGGGCAGTGCCAAAGCAGCCCTGTCCCCCGCACGCGGGCAGGCGTCCCTGCGCGCAGCTGCTCCCCTGCAGCCGCGAGGCATGCACGACCCCCGCACCCTCCTGACCCTGCTCACTGTTTTACAGCCACTTGCAGTCCAGCTGCAGCAAGACTTTCCAGCGGGCCATCGTCAGCTTGCTGGAGTCCCCGGAGCTGCTGACCACCATGCTCTTCCCAGGTGAGGGGAGCAGTGGGGTGGGCTTGGGGGGCTGTGGGACCCCCACAGTCCCACGCTCCTGCTCCGGGTGTTCTGCAGAGGGCGGGAGCAGTGTGGGGAACATGCGCCTTGGCTCCCTCCAGAGCAGACGATTGGCTTGGGGGTGACCTTAATTGTGCTTGTCAAACCAGGATGAGACCGGTCCCCCCTGGCAGGTCTGGCTGGGGGTGCTGGCAGCGCGGCGGGGCCTCACCTGTGCCAGGGGGATGCTCTCCAGCCAGGACAGCCAAGCAGCTGGGGGGACTTCCCGAGTAGCAGATAAGCTGAGCTGTTTTGAATGCACCTGATGCTTCATTTTTTTTTTTTTTCTTCTTTTTTCGGCTGAGCCCTGAACCTGCTCTGCAAAGCGCTGGCCCTCCTGGGTCAGTCCCAGTGGCTGCGTCCAGGTTTACAGTTCAGTGGTGCTGAGGCAGGGGAGAGACCAGCTCAGGGCAAATGCACGTTCCCCGTGGTAGCAATGGAAATCTGGCCAAGGCGTGAGGAATGGGGAGAGCTGGGTGACAGATCAAGGCCAAATGAAGCCCCAGTTTGCTATCACTTTTGGGTCTTGTGTAAAATAACACAAAACACAGATTAATTTGGACTAAATCCCATGCTGGCGGTGCTCCTCCTGACTGGCCGGTCCTGCTGGCCCCATTCCCAGTGCTCCCCTGCAGAAGTCACCACAGCTCAAGGGGTTGCCCAGCTCCAGGCTGCGCTCCCTGCCCCGGGGCGCTGGGTGCCTTGCAGCCGGGTGCCAGGGCCCTGCGAAGCCTCAGCTGCCCCCGAGCGGGGCCGGCTCTCCCGTCTGCCACCCCTAACCCCCTCCCAGGTTCAACACCGACTGCACAACCCCATCCCCTTCCCCTCTCTCCCCAGCCTCCTGGTGGATCATGAACAACAACTGACCTGGGCAGCCACTTCCAGGATGCCGTCAGCATGCAGAAGGATGCGGAGCCCTCAGCACAGCTGTCACCTTCCGTCGTGTTCATCACCTCCCTGTCCTCTCCTGTGGTCCAGCAGGGGCTGTCTGCCCCTCATCCCTGGCAGTGTTTACCCTTTTCCTGATTTCACATTAATTTATTTATCCCCACACACACACACACCAGCGTCTCTGTGCTGCCCAGGGGAGCAGGGCACTCCCAGCAGTGCTCGTGGGAGCTGTACTTGGGTGGCAGCCTTGCCCTCAGGGGGGCACCAGGCTGGTTGCTGCCTCCCAGCAGCCCTCAGCCCCACTTGCGCCCTGGCTCCTCTTCCTCCCCATGCTCCTCTTCCTTCTGGCTCTGAGGACAGGCTGCAGCTGCACAGGCTGCTGGGCAGGCTGGGGGACACGGCTCTGGCCAGCTGTGGCATTCCCACATGTGGCTTGCCAGAGCCACCCTGGGCCAGCAGTGGCTCTCGCCAGGGAGCCGGGCCACCTTGTCTGGATTGTGGATAGTGTTTTATAAAAAAAAAATAAAAAAATAAATTGTTTCTGTCAAGGTGGGCCAGATCCAGCCCTGGCCATGCCAGCAGCCTGCACAGCCGTTCTGAGGGCTTTGAGACCGGACTCGTGCTCCCACAGCCGTGCCCGTCCCCCTGTAACCCCCATGCTCACCTCCCAGGGAAGGCGCGCGTGGCCAATCGCGGCTGATCGCTCTGTTGCTTCATCCTGCGGCTCGGTTAACATAAACCGGCGTTGGCACCCATTTCAGTGCTGCCAGAAAGAGGTTGGAGCTGCATTAAGGGTGCTGGGGCACAGGACATGAGCAGGGAAGCCCCCCTGGCTGGAGCCGTTCAGGGGTTGCACACTGGGGGTTTCTTTGTCGGCGCTGCAGGAGCAGATCCTCCCCAGAGCTGGGCCCACATGCGTGGTGGTTGTCACGCAGCCATGCAAGCATGGCTGGGTGCTGCGGCCGGGCAGCAAATGCCCACAGGCAAATGCCTCCTGGCATAGAGAACACCAGTGGCCTCGCGCCCCTGCCTGTCCCCAACACCCGGTGTGGATCTCCATGGGTGCCTGCACTCCCAACCCTTGCTCGCCTGGGTACCTGACCCCCCCCTTCCTACTCCCCATGGGTGCTGCTCCCCAACAGCACCCACAGAAACATTGAGTGTTTCTTCCCCCATCCCTGGGTGCAGCAATTAAAAATGCAGTTCATTTGTGGCTGAATGGGCAGGGCGTGCAGCTCTGTCCATACAAGCTGTGCTGGGCACGTCCAGCAACGGTGTCACCCCCTGCCCCCAGTACTGTGGCGCCACAACATGGGTGGGGGAATGTGTTTGGGGTGGCTGCTTCTGCTTTGCCCCAGCCAGAGCTTCCCAGGGGCTCCCTGGGTGCAGGAAGGTGACCTGGGTGATGCTGGAAGCCACTTCCTCATTGGAGCATGGGGGACAGTGGCTGCTGCTGCCAGCTCAGGCAGTGTCAAACACCTCCCGGCTCAGGCAGCCAAGCAGCAAATGCCCCCTCCTGGGGCCAGGGCGAGCACAGAGCCTGACCCTTCCCTGGTGGGACCCATCCACCCGATTATTTCCCAAATTATTCATAACTGCCCTGACCCCAGCCAAAGCCACAGTTTGCCAAGGGCAGCGGAGGCAGCTGTGAGGCCCTGGCTCTGTGGGGCTGCATCCCCCCATGGGAGCCACACACGAGCTGAGCCACGGGCCCTTGGTAAAGGCCAAGGGCAGCCACAAAGGGCAGAGCTGTGGCCGACATCAGCTTTGGGCTTCCTGAGCCGCTGGCTCGGGCTGCTGCCTGGCCACCAGCAGCCTCCCCGGACTCGTGCAGAGTTTGCCCCCAGATTTGGATTTCTTAACCCCTGCAGTTGCAGTGGCCTGGAGAGTAAAGTCCTTGGCTGAGGCAAAGGTGGCTGCAAGCGGCCGGGGACAGCAGGGCTGGCACTGCAACCACCCCGCGCAGGCTGTGCTCTGCTCACATTTAAAAAAAAAAAAAAAAAAAAGCAGCTCCAAAGAACACATTTAAACATAAACCCAAAGAAATCCAAAATTGCCGCATACCAGCTCCGCCTGCTGCTGTTCCCGGGCTTTGCCCAGTGCCCCCCCAGGCCCTGCAGCAGCAGCTCCTGGGTTCGTCCCTGGCCCAGGCCACAGCCGTGTTCCCGCAGAAACCCTGGGGGCCTGAGCCCCGCCACACCGCTCTGCTCCTTCTGCCCAAGGAAGGGGGAGTGAATATAGTCTTTTTATTGACTACTTTGGAGTAGAACAAACTAAATACATCTGTAACAGTTCAGGTTCCTTTATACAGTACATTAAATAAGTTATGCACAGGAATGAAGTAACAAATTTCTATTACAGAATTAAATGTCAAAAAAAAAAAAAAGAAACCTCAACCCAATGCCTTCCCATGTCCGAATTTCACATTTATCATTCCATGGTAAAGAAAAAAAGAAGCAATCGTTCTAACCATGACTGTTAGTATTTCATTCATTTACACTGGGGTTAATTTTAGTACATGGCCATCAAAGTTGCATGAGAATTATGGAAGACAATCTATTTACAAGCAATTTCTTCCTGCCCTTCCTCCTGCATCTGACCTTGTGGCCGCTGGCCCACAGGGTATGGTCAGGACTGTGGCCAGGAGCAGAACCCGACCTGGCGACCAGACTTCATTTACCTGAGGCAGCTCCGACTTCGTACGCGTCGCATTGCGGTGGGAAAGCCCTTCAGCCCCCCGGCCCCCAGGAAAGGAGCAGGGAGAAAGGGCAAGCCCAAAGCATTCGCTACTCCTCCCCGCTCAGCACGGCTGCCTCCACGCTACAGACCTGGGCACAGCAAAAGCTTTCAAGTTTTGCCGCAGGGGCACAGACAGAGCCACTTCCCAGGGCCTTTGCCAGGGGCACAGGGCAGCACGGGGCAGCTGTGCTTTGGGGCTGACCCCGCTCCCTTCATCTCTCCAGGGATAAAATCCTCCGGGCTGGGCGACACCTTCCCTGGGCCACAGCAGGTCAGGGTGGCTCGAGGGCTGCCCTGAAGGAGGGCTGCAGCAGCCCAGCACCAGGGCCCCGTGGTGCTCGGCTCCCAGGACCCGTGTCCAGGCAGGGGGCTCTGCTGCAGCCAGGACCCTGTTGGCGTCTCCCCGGGGCCACAGGAGACAGCCCCAGCTGCCACTCGGAGAGCTGCCCTGAACACCGGGTGCCCTTGTGGCTTTTCTTTGTATAATAAAACCTTGCAGACACAGGCATCGCCCACTCTATCCCACAACATCCAAAACAGCTTTCCCCAAGGGACGCAGACAGTTCAGTGGGCCACTGGTTTATCCCTGGGCAGCCAGCAGCCAGCCACACCACAGCAAGCTCCATGACGATTCACTACATCTCTATTATTCGCCTCCAATTGAAAAAGTGATCAAAAATAATTTGGGAATTACTCGCCTCATTGGGCTCCAGCCCAGCAATTGTACAAAAACAGTCATGGAAACATGGCTTCGCTGAATAGATGGTTTTCTAGAGCCCGTTTGCGTGCAGCGTGGGAACGGTGCAGCTCCCGAGAGGGCCCCTGCCCATCCCTCCCGCGGGCTGTGCCTCCGACAACCTCCGTGAAGCATCCGAGAGGGCCCCACTGCGCCCAGCATAGCCCTCCCAGGGCCGGGGTCAGTTACAGGGTTTGCGCTGCCCTGGCTCCCTCCTTCCGCACCACAGCGGGGACTCGCGGAGCGGTGGCTCTCATCCTGCTGCCCCAGCCACCCCGCGGGACATCACGCTCCCAGCCTGCGGTTTTGGGACGATCTGCGACAGCTGGAAGAGGCGGCGGTGGCTGCGCATCCCTGGGCATTGCTGGGGAGAGGAGCGCAGCCAGCAATGGAGCAGCACCGCAGGAGCCCCACGGAGTACAAACCGATGCAGGACACCACATCCCGCATTTATTTTAACACTTTTGGCCAACACGCGTGGAGAGAGCAGACTATAAATAACCCATGGCAATCGTGTGAGGATCTCTGTGGTTAAAAAGAAACGGCAGTAACTCTCAAACCAACAACTTCCATGCACTGAAAAAAAAGAAACCAATCACTTTCTGCATAGGAAAATAACGGTACCCAGGTGGAAAGGGCAATAACCAAGCCAGATTTGCAAAGGTCCCACCTGGGTAATAGGCAACTGCCTGTCCCGCCATAGAACGGGGTCAAAACCAGGCCACCCAGAAGCGACCTTCCGAACTTCCCTGGCACCGACATTTGGTTTAGAGCCAACGAAGCCTCTCCTCCCTCTCTGCCATCACCAGCTGCCAATCTGCAGGCAGGCAGAAGAGAAGAGGGCTCAGCTTTTGCCATTGCACTAGAGGACGAGATGCTCCTGCTGGGAAATAGGCTTCAGTCTCTTCACACAGTGACTGGCCAGCACGGCCATCTGAGACACCACTGCCTGGGGGCAAGGAAAAAAAAAAAAGTAGATGCCTACTGTGGAAGAAAGGCAGCTGGAGGAGGCAGCGGCTCAAACACTTCAGGAAAGAAGCTGGAGCATGTCTGACCCGGGAGGACGGGGCTCAGCATCTCCCGCACGTGCCGGCAGTGCTCTCCACCAAGTCCAATCCCCCCTCGAGTGAGCACCCGGCCTCCTCCAGGTCCCAAACGATGCCCCCCACAGGGAGATGGGGAGGGGGGCACTGCGGGCAAGGCCGGCCCCAGTTCTTCACGAGAAAAAAGGCAGAATAAGATGGCAAAGCCCGACCGCTGGCGCTCTACGGAGGCGGTGGGATGTGTCAGATGTGTCAAATGATACAACTTGCTGTGGGGGTTTTTTTTTCAGCTTAGAAAAACCCTGGGAAACTAATCAAATGGACTGAACCAAAACTTCCCCTTTAGAGTCCATTTGTATCTATTGCTGTCACGGATGCCGGGGTGGAGGACCGGGAGGTGGTCGCTGAAGTCTTCTCGAGGGCTGGGCTGGGCACGCCGTCGAGGCTTTTGGTGGCGGCTACCGATCGGCCCGTGGGCAGAGCCAGCGGCTTGCTCTGGCCGTGCAGGCCTTGGCCGCAGATTCGGTGGTGCCTCTCCCAGTCCTTGTGCTGGCAGAAGGAGCCGCAGTACCGGGCGATGTTGCAGCCGCTGCACGTCTCACTGGCTTTGCGACCGCAGTTCCAGCAACTCTGCAAGACCAGAGAGGCCACACTTCAAAATGGGTTTAGTTCCCAAGAGCCGGAGGTTGGTGCTGACTCGACAGCTCTGGGGGGGACAGTTCATCCCCCTCTGGCCTAGATTTAGCAATATTAAAACAAGCAATCCATTAATTCCTGCCATTTCACAGCCCTTTGCCAAGGGGACTAACCTCTACTCCCCTGCTCTGCCCAAAACCACCTGCCCAACTGCACTGGTCACATCCTCTCCCCTAGATCCACCCAAATGCATAGAGGAAACAGCAGGCAAGGACTGAAAAACACGCTTGCAGATGCTGCTATTCGGTCTTTTTATTTCCTGTTTTCAGCAGCTCTATTTCGGTCTCTCTCCCGGCCAAGTGCTCTCTGCAGGGATTACAGCATGCTGCACAGGCACCATTTGCTTTGCACCCTGCCTCGCTGCACAAGAGGTCGGAGCAGGCTAATTTGGAAAAGAAAAAGCTCATTTGAAAGCCTCCCAGCCAGGTGGAAGCACTGCCAGAGCCCAAGCTTCAATCTGGAAGCGGAGCAAAGCCCCGCTGGCCGCAGGGAGGTGTCAGCTGGTGGGCTTACAGCATGCCACCGCTTCCTCACGAGCGCGGGGGCAAGGGGCCAGCGCCGGGAGCTGCGGCCACAGCTGCTCCGAGGCGGGGAGCAGGCGGATGAGCTTTCCTGCAGCTGGACTAGGGCGTTAGCAATTGCATGCCAGGGATGGCAAGTTCGGCTGCGGAAAAGCAGCCTCCACCAGAGCCTGCCAGCCTCTAAGCCGGCCTAACAGGGCACCTTGTGCTGGCCACCGCTCCTGCGACCACAAGCAAAAAGCTGTCGAAGCGGGAAAGCGGGGCAACGGGAGGTGCTGACCTGCATCGGACAGCCCTGCTGTGGGGAACGGCAGCGAGATTCCCCGCTCCCAGCATCTGTACCAGAGCCACCAGCTCCCAGCAAGGATTTACGGGCTAGCAGCGAAGCTGCAGTCCCGGCTGACTGGGGGCGAGCAGCTCCAGAGCCAGCGCATCCCCAAGGCTCCTTGGTCTCCTGACAAAAAAAAAAAAAAACAAAAAAAAAAACACCTCTCCGAAGCCTGCGGTAACTCTTGGAAAACTGGGTCACGGCGTTACAGCTGTTTATGCTTCACGTGGTGGTTTTAGACTGCATTTCAAAGGTTAAGGGGTGTGCCAGAATACACGACAGCTTTTCAGCGTGGCCTTTGGAGATGAGCTCTGGGTGCTGGGGAGACGGGGCTGGCGCTGGCGGGGGGCCACTCAGCCGCTCCCAAGGTCCTGCACTGCTCCCCAGGATGGCCGGAGGAGGAGGACGCTCCTCCAGTATTCCCCTGTGGAGACATCATTGCTTGTCTCATTTCTTCCATGGCTTCCTGAGCAGTTCCACCCACTCCCATCATGTGCTTACTGACTGCTGCATTCAGTGATTTAATCAGGCAATAGTACAGACATACTTCTCTGTGATACCACCCAATATTTACACGGTTCCTGCCAGGCACAGGGACCCTGGCACCAGACCTGTCCCAGTCAGCAGGGTGGACAGAAACCCCGCAGGAGGAGAGAAACGGCCTCGCTGCCCACAGTCCCAGCGGACCTTAACTCCACGTTCCCATCAGATTTTTGCTCGACAGAAACAAAGCCTCTGTTCTTGCATTGGTGCAGAGAAATTAAAACAAGCAGCAAACCACAGGTGGATGGGATGGAATCTGCCATGCAATTCCCCCTGCCCAGTCCAGCTGAGATCCCCAAAGCTTAACAAAGTGAGCTTCCAGTGAAGCGATAGCAAAGGTAATTAACGATCAAGGAGTAGAAAGAAATTCTCTGAGACACCTGTGTTGGGCAGGTGTTGCTGGCTATGACAAACTAAGAGTCATCCCTGCTTTTCCAAACATCTCCTTAGGTGTTAGGAGGCTTTCCGTAAGGCAGGGGCAGCCGCCCTGCACAGTCACTCCCCACCTATCCCCGTGTGTACGGGAGCAGCGTAGCAAGGGACACGAGGAGCCTGTTTCTGGAGACGAGGTGACCGGACACTGCCTGGGCCCGTGTTTCTGGAGCCAGAGAGACAACGTCGTCCAAGACAATATAGGGGGTGCAGTACAGACCATCGGGTCATGAAGTTTCTCCTGCAGCCTCGTTTCTACCCTGCGCCGTTTTAAAGCCCACAAGCGGGAGTTCCTTTTCTGCACAGATTGAGTACCCCACAACGGCTGATTTCTGAGCTAAATGGAGAGCTGCATCCACTGGCATCCCTTTGCCTTTGCTTCCACACCTCCCTCAATCCCAGCGAATCCCCGGTCCAGCTCACGGTGCCCAGCGGTGCCTTCACGTGGCTGCTGCGCACACGTGGGTGCTGCAGACACCCTTTAGGCTGATTCCCCTGATAGCAAAATCAAAAGCAAAAGGGTTTGTTTTATGGTATCGGTGCATCCCTTTAGTTACTGATTGGAGAGAGACTTCTAAAAGGCAAAGGGATGGAGGACCTGCAGGCTCTGAGTCCCTG
Source organism: Gorsachius magnificus (assembly GCA_034008185.1). Classification (NCBI taxonomy): domain Eukaryota; kingdom Metazoa; phylum Chordata; class Aves; order Pelecaniformes; family Ardeidae; genus Gorsachius; species Gorsachius magnificus. The sequence goes on from CM067091.1 coordinate 12,297,828, forward strand.
CCAGGCAGGGCTGGAGACTTTGTGAGTCTTTGAAAGTCCCTTCCAAGGATGTCCCCTGGCACCTTACCTCCGTGGACTCCTCCTGTTCATTTATCACTAAGAACGCATCCTCGGTGGCCTGGCGCTTGGCATCCGCAATGGTCTGCTCCATCCGAGCCCTCTCGGAGGCAATCATCTCAAACGCCTTCTGCTCGGCCTCTGCCACCGCTTTCTGCACCTCCGACATGGCCTGGCGCTTCACCTCGTTCACAGCTTCTTCTGGAAGGAAAGAGCAGCTTCACCCACCTGCCCAAGGAGCAGGGTGAGCCGAGTGACATCGGGATGCAGCGGCGTGTTCCCTGCGGCTGGGATGCCTGCAGGTCACGGTCAGCACCAGCATCACAAACGCTCCTGGGCATGGCGAGGCCAGGCTCAACCCCACAGGATCCCCACTGGCATCGTGCAGGAGCGGAGCCCTTTGGAAAACCCAAGCTGGGGGTGTTGGTAGCCAGATGTGCACATCCTGGGGCATTCCTGCAGGTGGGCTTCTCCTCCTTCTGCAGAGCAAATCTGCAGCATCTGTGTTTATCTCAACTGATCCGGCAGAATTCCTCGCCAAGGTTACTAGCAAACACTTACCAGCTTTTTTCCATATCTCTTCAGTGACATAGCCCGTTCCTGACCTGCTGCTGAACTCCCGCAACGAATCTGTTGGAATAAGGGACACGGGGAACGGTTGGCAAAGCCTCGTCTCACCCAAGTTGCGCTTAAGTGCCCAGCAGTACCTTGGTACATCGAGGGGCAGGGTCGAATTCACCAGCTAAAATTCAAAGCAGCGGATTCCTACAGTTAAAGCCATTCATCAAACACTCAGATGAAAAATTACAACACTTAATTAATGCCTTGCATAATTTATGACACTATATAACCCATTTCCATCTCCCGGTGCTCTATAAAAACGGGCAGTGCTTACCAATATATGGCATCAAACATCTGCGCTGCCCGGCACCTTTGAGCACCAATCTAAACGACCAGCAGCTTGCATTAAACCCCACGCTTTCCACTCCCAGCAGCAATCCCGAGGCTTGAATTGGCGGACAAACTCCTGCAAGACCCTTCATGGCACGAGGCGCACACACTGCCCAGTGCCCCCGAGCCTGCATGACAGAAGGGGACGGGTGTGCAAGGGCCAAAACGCGGACTGCAGCCACACAGGGAAGCCTTTCAGAAGCCCTGGCTTGTGTCCTAACTGCGATCTTTTTTTTTAAGGCTTCAGAGAAACTTTCTGAAGGGTCAGAACAAAAACTGATCCGCATCAAAGGCTGGTGGGAGAACCAAGGCACTCCAGGAAGGCGTGAGGGTATTTCAGCCTGTGGCACACCCAGGGATGCTCCTTGATGTTTCACTACACCTTCCCACAACAGCAGTGGAACTTGAAAATGAGTGCTAGGTCCCAGGGGGGGACTAAAGCATCAACAACGTTCCCAATTTATGTAAAGAAAAAATAAATAAATTAAATTGTATCACCTTTAACAAGGGGCTGTAAGTATATTAGTCATGATATACTTAAAGATAGAGGGGCCACAAGCTGGCTGTGCTCGCTGCACGCTGCTCGGCAGTTACGGCTGGAGCCACAGGCGCTCAGTTTCCGAGAAACTCAGCCTAATATATTCTATTTTGGTTCCCTCCACTTGTATACTTGTTATTGTTTTCCCAGGAAATATTCATTCTTGCTGTCTGGGAACTATCAAGACTTGTTCAATTGCAGCTAAATCTGGTCTGGGCTCTGATTTGGGTGGTTCTTTTTGACATGCGGGAGGATTCATTCTATTTTGTATACGAGCAAGTTGAAATAGAGTTTAGATTTTTAGTTTGACATTTATTGTTGTTAGAAAACATTGATTTTTTATTATCGAATGATCAGGGTTTGGGTTTTGGTTTTTTTTTCCAGCATTTGATTTGCAGCATACTTGTTTGGATGGGAATTAGAATTGCATCCAAATGCATAAAATCAGCATTTTAGACTGGTTTCTTGTACAGGGTCAAACCCCCTGCATTACTGGAGGGGAAAACCAGTCCACTTTAGTAAAGCAAAGTTGACTCATGATACAAAAATAGAATGAATAACTTAGGTGGAAGCTCGTACACTTACAGCAGTCTTCGGTATTTTTAGGATTAGTAGACCTTGGCATTTAAAATCCTTTCGGCAAGACAGACCAGGAGGGGAAGAGGGGTGGCACCATCCACCTCTCCTGCCTTTTCACCCTCTGGTTTCTCAGCTTTGAATGAACTTGGCATGGTTGGATCAGGACAAGGAAGATGCTCCTCTCCCAGAACCAGCAGAAGGTGCTGCTGCCGCCCAAAGGTGCCTTCGCACACCAGCAAATGCTGCTGCCAGGAACTCACCTGGGAGCTTCCACATGTCCAATGACTTCTCTCTCTTCAGAGCCTTGAGAACAATTGGGGTTCTGCTTAACACTGCTTAAGTGCTCAATTTATATTATAATTTGAATATATTATCATCGCTTTGTGCCTAATACAGCTTGGTCGCAATTAGACGCCTACTTAAAAGGGTCCTGGCACAGCACGCCCGCCCCCCACTTACCGCTGCTGATGGAGTCGGAGCTGCTGGGGCTGTGCTGCCTGGAGATGAGCTCGCTGCCCGCCTTCCGTGGCTCGGCCGTCTCGCTGCACCGCCTCTTCCAGTAGTTGAGCTCTTCCCGATCGGCCTCCTGACAGCGCCGCAGCACAGCCATCGAGCGCCGGGTTTTCTCCACCATCTCCATGATGCAGTTTAGTGCCTGCAGGGAGGAACGCGCTCATGAGGTCATCTCCCAAATTTCTCATTGGAGTTACCACAGGGAACATCCCAGGAAGATGAAGCACGAGGTCATTTCACAGGAACAGGCTCTGAGCACAGCATTTCGGATGATGCAGTATTCAGACAGGCAGGTGAGATTGGGTGCCGTACCCACGTATGCAGCAGCGATGCTGAGCAGTGCCAGCTGGGAAGGAGGTGATCACACCTGCACCATGGCCACCGAAGGAGGTTTAGGGCCATGCCTCTAAAGGTGGAGGTGAAAAAACCCCCGCTTTCCTACAGGAATAGCGTGTCCATGCAAGGGCTGGCTGTGATCCTGGTGCCAGCTTTCCATAGCCACATCCCAGCTCACAAATATTCAGCTACAGGGCCTCTACTCCACACCTCCCCCTCTCCCCAAACATCAGCTTTAGAGCATAAGCAAGCAAGGGGTCTCTCTTCTGCATCCGTGATCAAAATTGAATTTCAATCCCATCTCTTTGGGGGAAACACTCCAGTGAAGTGCTTGGATGAGCAGCCTTGCTCAGAGGGAATAAGAGACTGCAGAAAGTCTGCCCCAAGTAACACGTCTTGCTGTTGGCACCTAACTGAGGCCCAGAAAATGCTGGCAGCCCAGGAAAAAAGAAGTCTTTAAAAAATGATGATGGGTTTACTTATTCTATAAACTCCGCATCCTTGCTGCACACAGCACACGTTCACGCTTGTCGGCACAGTGATGGCCTGGACTACTGCAGAAAAGACCCATGTGGGGACAGGTTGGCTTTGGTTGCTCAGCCAGCCAGGGCAACACATGGCCATGCTCTGCAGGAGAAGTTCCCCAGCTCCAGACACTTCATCCAGAGTAATTTTGGCTTCCACTGACCAAGGGCAGAGAAAACCTGCCAGGAAAGTGCTACTGCTCCTATCTGCCTTCCCCACCAGCCACCTTCTTGTGGTGGCTTCTTCCTCTACAAGCCACTAGGAAAGCTCAGATATGGTATCAACAACAAGAAAATAACGAACTGGAGCAGGCAGAGCACTGGATGCTGCGTCCCACATAGCTTCCCACACCTCCTGTCACTCCTTACGTGATCGAGATGCTTCCACTCGTCAGCCCACTCTCTCTCCGTTAAGCGGTGGTCCACCAGCTCGTCCTGGTATCCTCCATTCAAACCTGCAACAAACAACAGCCAGAGGAGAGGTTAGAGGGACCGAGCACTTTCAGTGCTGGAGAGGGAAGGTGCCCCCGAGGGAATAACAAAGAGATGTATTTCCAGCTATGTGTAGCTAGGGTTTTAAAACACATCTCAAGGAGGTGGCTCTACAGGGGCATTTCCTGTGCTGGTGCTTTTACCCTCGCCTGTGTTGCTGTCTCAGAAGTGCTACAACCCACTGACAGGTCTGGATCTGACCTACTTGGGGAGCTGGCTGCCTTATTATAAATGCAGGGGAGCTCAGAGCTTGTGATTCCAGCTGCCCTGGTGGAACTCAGTGTGCACCTCCCATGCACCCCGGGGAGACACGGGGCGGGGGGGTCAGGCTCTGCTCTCCTGCTCCAGCGATCTTGGAAAAGTTAATTTCTATTTCCCTGCTCTCCATTCTCGCCTGCTGGGTTGGCGATACTCAGCTCACACCCCAGGCCCTTCCTCCTCGTCCTTGTTGGCTCCAGCCTTTACATGTGTATAGGGAAATGCAAACTCTCAATCTTCCCGTTTTTAACCTTCCAAGGTCAGTTGTTTTCTCTGAATTCCCTGCAAAAACTATGCTGCTGAGGACGTGCCCAGCATTATGCAGCTTTGGGTGCCAGCAGGGACCAATGCTGAAGCTCAACTGCTGGACCTCACAGCTCCTATGACTAGGAGCCCTCCAGGCTTTCTCACCAAGACTGCCGTGCCTGTCCCGAATCTCTCTGTGCTCCAACATCTTGCTGGGGTCCCTGTAGAGGTGGGAGGTTGCAATATCTTCCAAGGTGTAGTGCTGGAGGGGCGGCGGGGTGGGGTGGAACTGCCCCCCAGGGTTCATCAGGGGGATTGTCAGGGCAGGGCTGTGCCGGGGCGCGGGGCTGATGGTGCACACCCTCTTGGCCGGAGGCTCTGTCGGCAGTGGCTCCCTCTCAAAGCTGCTGTCTTCCCTTCTGCAACCACAACAGCAGAAGAGAGGCGTTCGTTAGCACCACATAAATGTCCTCAGAAAGGGAAAGATGCAGATTTTGAATCAGCGGAGTTTGGGCAGTGATGATTTTACTGCAGGGTAAAGGCAGGAAGCTAAACCAAACGTGCTCAACTTGTGAACAAATCCACAAAATGACCCCATCAAAAAAAAAGTTCAAGAGGCCCGAGTGTTGGGATTCACCTTTCTGAGCATGACCAAATTAAAATTTCACGGTTTTTATAAATCTGAGGCATGCTCCACATAATTACATAACAACTTTTAACTTGGAATAAAAAAAAGTGGTGAAAACGAACTGCATCCTTCCCAGCCCTGCCAGTGCCTCCGCTCGCCACCTGGGGAGGCGGGCAACTGCCCAGCTCTCCAGCCCAGGCTTTTCAGTGCTACCCAACAAGTCCTGCTGGGACTGAACCTGCCTGAAAGGGGATCCCAACCTGAATTCACAGTGCAGGAGGAGCAACCATCGGTGTCTTATTAACAGCCAGAATAGTTGTTGGGAGTGATAAGATCCTTTGGTTTAGCCCCAGATGCAGCTTTGAGAGCAGCAAAGTTGAAACAAGAGTCACAACTTCAAGACCCCAGCAGAGCAACAAAAGCTGTTTTTACCTGTCCGGACTGTGCCTCTTCCCATTCCCGTTCACCTCGATCAGCAGCTCGGAGGAGTCAGCGGGGGACGTGGTGTTTGTGTTCAGCAGGATGTGCTCGTGCTGCGCCAGGTACTGGGAGGGCGTCTGCTTGGCAGCCCGGGCGCAGTGCAGCAGCTCTCTCTGCAGCAGCGGCAGGTTGGCCTGGGAAGCAAGCGTGGGGCTGGGTTATGCAGGCTGCGGGCAGCAGCTCCCGGCCGCTCCCAGCAGGTTTGCTCTGCAGATGGAATACCTCAGAGCAGAAACACCCACAGCCTGCAGCCCCTGCTCAGGATCCTCCAGCTCCCGGTGTCTGCACTGTCAGATTTACCTGTATTTCCTCAAGAGCTGAGGATGGCCTGACATCGGTGCACCCAAAAAACAAGTGTCATGGGAAGCGGTCTGTGCTTCCAGCATCTAACCACCCCAGACACGCTCCGTATGCCAACACCTCAAATACTCTAAGATCTGAACATTCACAAATAAGATTATAGGATCAGAAGCTGCCGAATGGAGCTTGGTTTGTCTCCTTTATCCCTAACATACAAGCAGACATATGTGGCACTCGCAAAAACATTAGCTTTCCGCAAGCCAGTCCCACATGGCCACTGCTACGGTCTGTGCAGTCTGTCTTGGACTTTAACAGAATTGCTGTGGTGCTCGAAACGAGAGCTTTCCCAGCAATGTCACGCTGCCAAGCGGCACAGACCGGCACACGGAGCGTCGGCAGGCCCCACCAGCTCCCTGTCACCTTCAGGAAGGGGATCACAAACGGCCGGAGGGGGAAGTTAGTCGCCTCTTGCAGCTTGCAGTGAAACTCCTCAATTGTCACCGTTGAGTTCTGAGAAAAGAAATTAAGAATTGAAATGACAATTTGTTCTTATTTTTAGACATGTGGGAAACAGCTCCAAATGAACAGAACTGGAAGGGAGACAGCATCTGCCACCACAGGACTGACAATGTTTGTATTGGATCCTGCCTAACGCAGCCAAAAAGACCCAGGCCAATGCAGCAGAAATGCTGCACTAGGCGGGGGGTGAATGCTGTGCATGGCCGGGTGCTGCCTGGCCCAGCATCCCCCCAGCTCCAGGGCTGGGAGGCAGAGATGGGCTCTGGGAGGCAGCAGGGCCCAGCTGGCACCTCCTGCACCCTGGCTGGGTGGCCTGGGGCTGCGGGGAGCCAGACAGCGATTCCAGCTGCTCAGAGCTGCACACCTTTCTCTCCTCCTTAGAATCACAGAATGGTCCAAGTTGGAAAAGGCCTTTAAGATCATCAAGTCCAACTGTTCCCCTAACCCTGCCATCCCACCACTAAACTCTGGCCCTAAGCACCTCGTCCACCTGGCTTTTAAATCCCCCCAGGGATGGGGACTTGAGCCCTGCCCTGGGCAGCCCCTTCCAGTGCCTGACAGCCCTTTCAGGGAAGGAATTTTTCCCAATGTCCAACCTAAACCTGCTCTGGCACAACTTGAGGCCATTTCCCCTCATCCCATCGCCTGTTCCCTGGGAGAAGAGACCAACACCCACCTCACTGCAACCTCCTGTCGGGTAGTTGTAGAGGGATAAGGTCTCCCCTCAGCCTCCCTTTCAGCACACCTCGTCTAACCTATCCACCATCCACAAGTCTCCATCAGCCTGCTGCTCACCCCACCGGCACCGTCCTCCCTGCCCAGCCTTGCCTCCTCTGTGGCTGTTGGAAGAGCAGCATTTGATAACCTGCACGTACAAAGTTCATCCCTGCAGCAGTGAGGACGACAGTCAGAGGAACCTGGACAACTCATAATTTCCTTGGAAATATGCATGCCTGCCTTCTTCAGCAGCATTTTGCATCCAGTGCTCAAGCACTGCAAAAGCCCCCGAGGCCATGGACAGACTCATGTTCACTCTGTCCACGCCAACCTTGGAAGCAGAAATACTCCAGGCTGCGGCAGTCTCCCTGCCTTCGCTGCTTGCTGAGCCTCAAAAGAATAGTGCCAAAAAGCAGAGATCAGCTCGGGAGCAGCGCTGGCTGCCACACAGGACCGCAGGTGGTGTGGTGCTGTGCTCCAGGGTCTCAGTCCAAGGCCTGGGCTTGCACGGCATTTCTACCAGTTAGTTCGTATACCTGCAAATATTAGATGCAATTCCGCAGCAAGACCTGCCTGTTTCGTTTTTCAAGGGTGTTTTCAGCTGTCCATAGCTGCTAAAGGGCACCAGGGCAGACACGCACCATTTGCACATGCACGCACTGCCACCAACCCCAGCTCTTGCAAATCCAAGTGTGGGAATGCAGAAGAAGGGCAAAAGGTGCATGAAAGTTATTTACCAAGCCCTCTCCTGCAGCTGCACATTCAGACTGTCACAGACACGAATATGACTGGAAGTATAAATGCCTTTGGTAATGCAAACATCACACAAAGCAGCAGCACACCAGAAGCCCAGGCCTCCTATTCTGCAATGGCAGCCTTCCCATCCTCCGCAGACCTTGGCAATAGTTAACTTCGCTGTGCCAGCAGGCTTGTTTTAAGATATGCAGGAGCAGCCCATACAGAGGAAAAAAGCCCATTAAATACATCACTGCGTATCGATAAAAGAAATCTTTGAAGTGTCATGATATTCTCTACATGCTCCAGAGTGGAGAAGGACTACCAGCTTTCCAGAGCGAGTCCCTGCCAGCGACAGGACCCTACTTTTTCCATTACACCTGGCTGCCTGGCCGAGCAAAGCAGCGTTGAGTTTGAGCACCCTGAAGTCAGGACAGCACTAACAAAGTGGTGGCTGGAGCTGGAGTTTCTTTGTATGGAAGCAGATCAGAGGCAAACTGATCCATGGTCAGGGTCAGGCAATCATAAATCTGCACAGGCAAGGAAACCCTTCCCTAGTACAGAACTACAGGCTCCTCTGAATTGTCTGAGAAGTTTCATTTCTGAGAGGAAATGGGGAAGCCCAGCATAGCTCACGGCTTCCAGCAAGCCCACTGCACCAGACCTGCGGCCTTTATAGAAAAGCTTGGTCCAAATCCTTTCTTTAAGTTTAGCTGCCCACAAGCTCACGTCAAAGCCACTGGACGAACAGCTTTTTGAAACCCACCAAAGACAAAAAAAAAAGAAGTCAGCAAGCTTCCCAGAAAGCGTAAACATTACAGAGTCTGGCTCAGTCAACAGCTCTGCTTGTAAAGACGCAAACAGATAAAATTGCGTAATGTGGGCACATGCTGGCTGCCAGGATCCCATTGCCAAAGTGGTGTGGCAAAAGCAAGGTGCCCCAGGCTGGCATGCAGCGCTTACCACTAACGCCAGGACGAGGGTCCGGACCTTCTCCCCGATCTCTGGGGAGATGTCATTGCCAAACTGCTGCAGGGTGGTGAGGAAGCGCTTCAGCTTGCTGAGCTGCCGGGCGCCGCATGTGGCCGGGAGCTGCTGGTTCGTCAGTGAGGAGGAGGAGGAGGAGGAAGGACCATTGCTAAACCTCTGGGGTGGGGATGGTGCCCCATTCAGCGTCGGGGGGGAATGGTTTATTCCGTTGGGCACTGCAAATGGGAGACAGAAGCGATACTGAGCATCAGATGGGCACATCACGGTGGTCTGGTGTTTAAGAGGATGCATCTTCCACCCAAGAGCCTGCTGCTGCTGGTTAATCGCTGCTAGCAAACCAGGCAAGAACCAGAAAAGGGGCTATGGCCAGAGCAGAGCCTGCCCGCCGTGCCAGAGGGCACCCAGCAGCGGAGCTCGTCACCAGCAACGTGCACGCTTTCTCCTCAACCTTCCCCCAAGCTCATGGGGATGCTCTGCAGCCCCCAGCACGTGGGAACCATACGCTCAGCCAAGGCATCGGCAGTTTTCTTTCTGGCGTTGCTCAGGTGTGATTTACAACACAGCCGGTGACTTTCCCAGCATTTCTCTCCTCCTCTCAGTGACCTTCATATCCAGGGCCATCAAAGACCAACAGAATTAGGGCTCAGCAGAGCAGGCACACCTCTACTTGCACTTGAGGCAGCCCAGGGGGGAACATGGGCATAAAGCTGCCGCTGCAGCAGACAGAGCTGTGCCGTATGCTTGGCTCGAGGAACTAACGTGCTTTAGCGCAAAGTTTACAGCCCTCAGCAAGAATTACCGATCAGCGTTTTCTGGCCTGTGTCAGGCAGAAAACGACACCAGACAATCCAAGGAACCCTTCCCAGGCCCATCGTTTACAGTAAGTCACCAGTGCTCATTACAGCCAGGGTCCCGCTAGCAGACAGTGCGGCTCAGGTGCCTCCACCTCACCCTGAGGAGGGCTGACAGCATCCTGCCCCGCTGTGCCTGCCCGCTGTACCTCCCCGGGGGCTTATAGGGAATTTCACAAACACGGTTGTTTTTTCCAACCTGGTCCCATCTGCAACTTTGCCTCCTGTAAGCGATGAGCATGTCGAAACAGACTGAAGGCTGGAAGTTTGGGAACTCGGCAAGGAATTAGAATAAATTGTTGACATCACTGCGCTGCTGTTGTGCAATCTAGAGCCCTGCCTGAAGAGCAGCTGTGTGCTGGGGCCCCAACTCAGTATAAACCCAGAATTTTAGAGGTGAAAAGTACATCATTGTAAATATAGTTTTAGCTGATCCACTGGGTTATCCTTGAAAGCCCAGCCCCGCATCCCTTATGGATGCAAGCACTGAAGAGAAGGCCACAAGCTACCAAACCCATTTCAAACGATGGTGTTCAGAGGAGAAGTACTGAAGCCACCCAGCAGAGCTGCCCCTTGCACGCGGGGCAGGAGAAGGTGCAGGCAGTGACGGAGCAGCAAATTGCAAAAAAACCAAAAAGATGCCATAATTTCCGCTGCAGCTTAACGAGAACTGTAGCAAATCCTCATGACCCCAGTGTGGGGTTTTCGGAGAAGGCAGCAGGAGGTACTTGAACAGTTAAACCGCCCTGGGGCACGCCAGGCTGGAAAGGCTCCACGCACCTGGACCTGCATGGTAAGCACAGGAGGGAACCTCCTGTGAGAAGATTAACCAGAGTCAGTTAAGATGTAAGGGAAAGATAAGGCTAAAGAGACCATCAAAGGTGGTTCCTGCTAACCAGGTCGTGACGGGCTCTTTGGGGGCATAACAAAGATGTGTCCTTTCGTAGACAGAAAGATGATGAAATGGAGGTGAAGATCAGGACTGAGAGGATGGAGGTGCAAAGGCAAAGCGAGATCATGCCTTTTGTTATGGAGCAACGCAACCTGAAAAACTCCTGTCCACACCGGCTTCCCCCAAGCAACAAAAGGAACGGAGATGTCCCGCAGAGGTGGCACATACCTGCGGGACTAGCTACCACGGAGTACTAGCAAACGCAGAGCGACATGAAAGGCAAAGCTTCTGGCAATTACTCATAAAAAGCATTTATTTCACAATCAAAGTGTTATGAATAGGGGGGAAAGCCACCCCGGGAAGCTCTTTTCAAACAGCCAAGGACTGTGTAGCTCTGTGCTCCCTGCTGCCTGCGACCAAGGCGCTTTACCCCCTTCCCTATTTCGCTTCCTCTTCTTCTTTCAAATGAAAGACTAGGGAGAGAAACGGGCTCTATTTATACCCCAGGAGAAGTAGGGGCTGTGCGACCCACCCGGGGGCCAGGGGACTGCAGGGGACCCTAGGGAGAGGCTGCCAAGGCTGGGAGAGGCGGATGCTGACAGACTGGGGTGATGCCATGAAAGCAGAGCGAGCTGGGCCAGGCCGGGGCTGCTGTTAAGACACAGCCCCTGTAACCGCCCTCTGCATTTTCAGGCTTACCCTGCCTGACCCTCCTGCAACTGGCGTTACCGCAGGGCGGCTGGCAGTTATCTGATCCTGTGCATCGCCAGGATCTGCTCTGCCACAGACCACAGAGCCGGGCTGGGACCTCTATTTCCAGGTGAGAAGACAGCGCTGAAGCAAATAAGGTGGTGTACGAAGACCAGTGGGGTTACTGGTTTGGGGAGAAGAGGATGCTAAATTCCCTGGAACACAAGAGTCATCATCTAGGGCTACTCTTAAATTCTGCCTTAGGTCCTCAATAGTCTTTCGCTGCTTCTCCAACCCTTTTGTTAGTGATCTGCAGGCAGGCATGGTCTTCCTTCAGCGTGCTCCTCCTCGCCTCCCCAAGCTGTGGGCTTTTACAGTGCAGGACACACACCCGCTGACTCTGACCAAGACCCTCTGGTGCAACTGAGAAGTAAAAAAAGCAGGAATGAACTTCACCACAGGCTGCATCACTCATCTATCTTGAAAGAGGCAATTAAGTCATCTGCAATCAGCAGACTCAGTCTCCTTAGCCCTTAACAGTGTGCCAAGCAACCTCATTGGAAAAATTAATTTCTGTCACTTTGCTAATGGTCTTTTTCTGCCTGAGCAAAAGGAGAGCCTTTAAAAACCCCTCAGCGCATAAAGATGGGGACAACGTGTCTGGAGGGATAACCCAGCAATTAGTGCTATTGCCAGCATCAGGCAATGCATTAGTGTGTGTCCTGAAAGAGGCTGGATCGTCAATCTCCAACATCCACTGCCAGCATGAAACTGTGAGATATCCCAGACAGCGTCATGGACAGCAAAGCAATGCAGAACCAGCTAGGGAGGTGCTCAGCATGGAGAAAAAGAGGTGAGGAGAACCTGGAAAATATGGATGCACCCCGCGTGGGGGTCAGATAACTCCGTACCCAACAGTAAAGCAGCTTTGCTCTGGAATAATGCTCTTTAAAAGACATGTTTAAACGTTGGCTAAGGGAGAAAAAAAAAAAAAAAAAAAAGACTCTTTCTCGGCTATAAGAAAAGGCTGTGCGTCCATCCCGTTCATGGAGTCCACCTCTGAGCAATGCCCTGCTAGGAGCAGCGGGTGTGAGGCTGTGCTATGGCTGGGCAGGACCAGGACTGATTGTGGCTTAATAGGAAAGATTATAAAAGAGAAGATGGAGAAAAGAGAATCTGGATGGACAGAAAGGAATTTCTGAGGCTGGGAAATTAAAAAAAAGGAAAACTTTCTAATCTCAGCTGCAGAAACGCTGTCTGCAAAGAAAGATACAGCAGAGTGGGAATTAATGCCTCCAGAAGATACAGTGAAAAGCCCAGCTCTTGGCTTGTTTGAAGCCAACCTGATAAAAGACTTAAATTTCTTAAGGAGTTTATGGTGGAAATCAAGGCTGCACCTGCAAAAAGAAAGGACTTGAAGCAGCACTGGGAGCAAGGTAGGAGCAGGCAGGGGGTAGGGGGGAATTACAGACACTGTTACACGTCCTGCATATGTAGCAGAACAGCAGGAAAGCCCCAGTCCCCCCTCCCTTACAGCGGTGCAGCATGCCTAATGCCTGCTGTGCTGGTGAGCAGCCCTGGCCAAGGGCTGAGATACCCCCGGTGACTTCTACAAGCAGAGCCTTTTCTCCTGGCTAGAGCTGGTCCCTGGGAAAAGCAGTGTTACTGGGGTCTTACGTGCAGTCGGGGTGAAGGACACTGGCCGGGGGCCACCGGGGTTCACGGGGGGCAGTGGCGGCATGTTGGGAGGAGAGGATCTCGACTGTATCTTCACTTCCACGGGCGATCCAGGCATCACTGGCACCCTCTTCTCACCAGCAACTGTACAAAGAGAAGGTGGTAATGCTTAGCGACAGTCACGGACGAGCATTTCCCCGCCCAGCCCATGAAGTACAGTTGCAAGGGTGAAGATGAGAGGTGGCGAGGGGAAGTCATGCAAGCCTCTCACGCTACTCTGCACAGCCCCAAGCCACCACAGGGAAAAGGCAAGGGTACAAGCCCTGAGCTGGGGCACGGGCACCCAGGGTGCAGCGCTTGTCCCGAGATGCTGCCGGGCAGGCTCGGGATGCCTCTGTTCACCATCCCCGTCTCTTGACCACATCTCCTCACCCCTCATGTCTGAAGATGCTTCCTCAAAGTATTTCTGCATGTTTGCTTTGCTTTCCCCCCCATTTAAGATCCCCTTGATAGTCCCCAGGCATGCCCGCACGCACCTAAACAGCATGGGGTTGCCGAGATTTCACCTCCAGCCCTGCTCCACAGCAAGCAAAAATCCGCTCTGAAGCAGCCACTTTGGCAAACAGCTCTCTGACCAGCTTTGCATGTTTGCTTTTTAAAAAAAACCAAAAACAACCCAAAAACCCCCCCAAACCCAACTCAAAATTCAATGATCCACACCAGCACGCATGCGCCCTGTGTCCACACTGCCTGGCCCCGAGGTGGCCTCTCTGGAATAACCACAACCTCTCTCGGAGCCATGCAACAGGCAACCCGGTTTTTGGGTGGGTGCCAGCCTGGTGCTCAGGGAGCACTGGTGCAGCTGTGGCAGCAAGTGACCGAAATGGTGACGGGGTTGTAAAGAGGAGCTGACATCGGCTATTCACACCCGCCCTCCAGCCTGCGGTCTCCAGTGTTTAATACATCACCAGCTGACACTGCGGCTTCTTTTTCAGCCTCTGAGGGTCCCTCCTGGGGACCCAGGCTCTGGTGGGTCATCCCAGCTCAGCCAAACAGTGTGGCCATGCTCCTGGCTCCAGTGGCAAAAATCAGCCTCCTTAGGCATCCTTGGGGAGAAACGGAGGAAATATGTGCTTATACAAGCCTTGGGGGTTTGGGGGATTTTTTTTGGTTTTTAAATCCAAACAGCTCAGCAGACAGAGCCCTAAGCATCCCCAAACTGCAGCTCCCATGGGAGCCAACCCCACCCCAGGGGTGCTCCATATCGCGCTGCCAGCAGCTCCGGCACCCAGCGGCTGCGGAGCTCAGGAGCTCACAACCCTGGACAATGCAACACAAGGCGAATCGCCCCTCCAGGAACGTGGTCACTGCTCCCTGCCCCTCAAGCCACCGCTCACCTCGTTCGATTAGCTCGCTAATGAGTTGTGACCACGCTCCAGCATGTCCCTGCACAGGAACACCAACGGGTCCCCTGGGCACCCACCTGCACCCCGGCTCGGCGGCCAAGGGAGGGGCAGACACTCATCTTGCACCTCTCGCCGGTGCGGGCAAGCTGGGCTTCAGACCGGTGAACTTTCTCCGGCAGTTTTTGGCTGTTCGCAAGCAGAAAAGTCTGCCGGAGCTTGAGGGCCGCAGCCAAGCGTGCCGCTTCGGACACGGCAGCTCACACACAAGCGAGGTGGCCAAAGGGGGCTCCCAGTGCACCCCTTTGAAGGGGCCACAGCTAAAATCTGACACATGCACAGGGGCTGGGTGCCACCCAGGATCAGTCCTGATGCCTCTTTAAGCCACAGAGGAAAGGTATTAAAGTGCATGCTGTAATCTAATCAAATGAGATGACCATCTAATTTATAATCTACAGTTTTTACAAATACCTATCAGCTGTAAGAAATTCAGCGTTCAAGTTCCAGCAAAACACCCGAGTGCCATATTCCTGTAAAGCAGGGAAGCACTGAAGAGATGGCAAAGTTTTGCAAACAAATACAACCACAGAACCTTCTACTTCGCAACTTCTGACAACAAAAACCCTGCTTTTTGAGAGCAGAGAAGACGCGAACTGGCACTTGAAGCTGTTGTGCCGCTGGCCTGGAATCTGCTCCATGAGCCACCAGCACCTGCTCTGCCACTGGGCACGAGCTGGCTTGTTTATTTTCCTTATGGCAAGTCATCATTAACATCAGCAGGGTAACAAATGAAGTTTGTTATTCCTAGCTTTTTTTTTTTTTTTTTGCTGTTTGCAGGATGATCTATGGAAGGGGGAGCAGAGATGAATGCACACTGAAAATCCACATTTTCCTGCCCTTTCAATGCAGCTGGAATAACTGGGGTGGTGGGGCTGGAATTGCTACGAAACCTGCATCTGCAACACTTCCACAGCATGAAGTTTGTGTCTTCATTTATTTAAGCCTGCTTTCAAAAAACCCCCAAAATTTCTAGGCTTTGCTTTCATGAACAAAGTGGGGGGGATACTGAAGCCCTGGGAAACTACTATTAATTTTAACATCTCATAAGCATATTAATATAATATTGCAAACTACTATTCTCATACATTCGGTCCAACTTTCATACGACTTAACACCCATGTGCAGACTCTTCCCGTCAGATCCATGCATGCATAGGATGTTCAGATGAATAACAACGTACTGATGTAGGAATATGACATCAGTCACGTGTGTAGACACCTCTTCCAGCAGGTGGGTTCATGGCAAGAGCAGGAGGAGGCAAACCCCTGCCTTTCCTCCCTCTCTACAGAAACGCAGCACCCTAGAGCGTGGGTTTTCTGCATGAAGTTAGGGGTGTTTCTACCACCCAGGCAGGGAAGGGAGATGTTGCTAAAGGACCCAAATTTTTCAATCAAAACAGCACTAGTTGCACCTATCCATCACTCAGTGCCAGCTGCCCGATGACCATCACGGGACAGAAACGCATTTGCTCAGAATATGGGAATAATCACCAAACCGTGAGCTAACAGGCGGGAACGGCGACCTGCTGGCACGCAGTCCTGGGACGGAGACACGAGGTGTGGTTCACGCTCCTCTCTGCGAGCTCTCTGCCCACCTCTGCGCCCACCCAGCTGCCGGCACGCCAAGGAGAGCATCGCATTGCACCGCTCACTAGCCCTTTCCCACCACGCGTCCCAAATACCACTGCGCCACCGCCCACCTCCCACCTCGTTTGATATTCACCCCCTTCCTATAAATCCCTCTTTCCCGGGGTATATGGCCAACCTGATATTGCCAGGCTCTGGAAAGAAGCAGAGTGTGAAACCAATCCTTAAGGTTTCTCCTCTTTCCTCCTAAAATGCTCCTAGGGCACATGATGAAAGCAGAATTTGGTTAATTACGGGGGGGGGGGGGGGGGGGGAAAATCACATGGAATTTATAACCCCAAAATAAAACCAGGTACTGTTGGGCTACTGCATGAGACACCAAAACCAAAGGGCACGAGAAGTCAACACCTTCTTTTCCGAGCTCACTCTGACAGACAAGAAGCAAGCAGGGCTGTTAAATTTAAAAGCTTCCTGCTAATGACCTGAGGCATCTATAAACGCAGATAAAAAACATCTTCCTAAAACTCCTAATTTTTAGCCTAAACACATCCATTTAATGAGAATCATGTGAGCAAACCAGACTGCGAATGAGGACTTGAGTCAGCCTCCAGTTGACCTGGGGCTAGAAACGTGGCCAGTGAGATGGTCCCTGGAGAAACGCCGCCCTCCCGGTCTCTTTCTTCTGCATTTCACTGTTCAGAAATATTTACTGGCTCGCCAACAGCAATGTTTCGGCACTGCCTCCAGATGCACAGAGAGGATGCTGAGATGCTCCTCAAAATGCCTGCAAGTCACTCCACTGTATCAGTCATCCAAAATCATACTAAAAAGGCAAATACCATAATCATTTTTGGATGATGCTCCAAGAAGAATAATTCTTGTCGATGACTGAATACTCCAAGCATCAGAGCAGGACACTTGCCCAAACTGGAAACATTGGGTTGGTTTCCCTCAAAAACTGCTCCTTCCAAACCCTACCTGGACTTAAGACACATTTACAAACGCGCTATTATTTTTCAAGCAGCGCCTTCAGCACACAGATTGGATGTATTTATGGCACAACACTTTTGCCATCAAGCTGCCAAACGCCAAAACTTTGCAGGGACACATGCTCAACTTTGCACCCCAGACCTGCAAAGGTTAAGCAGGGAAAGAGGCGCCAGCACCATGGCTACCCGGCTGGGTGGGAGAGCTGCCTTCCTGGCCTTGAACGCGCTGGAGTTCCACATGGGAAGACAATTCGCTGGGAGTAAAGCGAAACCCGATCGCGGAGATACTGTTTTAGTCTTGGCTTGATGCAAGAATTTCATCTTCTCCAAAAGCCGGTGAAGCCTGAAGACCAGATTTCACAGCGATTGGAGTTACAGATTTCAGATGCTGCAAAGCTGCTGTCTGGGTAAGTACAGCTGTAGGCACATATCGGTTTGTGCTGCGTGCCCTATATATTCGTGTGTCCCATTTATGGAGCCCAGGTGTGCAAAAGACTAGAAGGCCCCAGAGCTTTGTATACACCTGAAACCCTTCACCCCTCTGCTCTCTGGCGACATGCCAAAAGGTGTGGCTTTTATTTGGCTCTCCGTGTCGACTGTCGGTATGCACCGTATTTCCTTTGCTGCTCCAGTTCTCATCCTAGCGTAACAAATTAAAAAGGAGCATATGTCATGATTAAGCGCAGCTGATGATCCTCCTTTCTGGAGAGGAGAAAGAGCTAAGCGAGACGACGGGACAGCACGCCAGGAGAAAACCTGCAGCCTCGACTGGTCCTCAGAGAAGTCCCACTCCGGTGCTCCCAGGGGACCGAGGCTCCAACTCCCCAGCACAGCAGCACATTTTAGAGGGGGCAGTTTCGACACCCACTCGAGAGAGATTTATTCCTATGTATTTTCTTTAAAGAAGCCTTCCACCTATGGTGTTCAGCACGAAGAGAGTGTTGCTGTGATGGGGAACCTCTGAAGAATGGCTAGCATCTACTCGTGTTGTAAAGTGTGTAAGGAAGCTGCTTTGTTAATCTCTTCACGCCTGGGGGTTTCAGAAAAGGGAAAAGGCGCAAGAAAAAAAAATAGGGACAAGTTAGGGAGTATCTTAAGTACACTGGAATTTAAACTAGTCTCTAGATGCCTTTGTCAATTAGAGAATAAACTAAGCGATGAAAAAGAAGTAAAAACACTGCATGAGGAAAACTGAATGTTACCTTCCCCCCAAAAAGCAAGCTAAAGAACCGGAGAAGAGAACCAGCAATAAACCCAGGAGACAGACACAGTCTCCTCCCCATCCACTTCCCAAAACTCAAAATAGAGTTATGGCAGAATAGTGTCGGGGTGGGAGATTTGTATTTATTACAAAAAGCCAGTTGTAAACCTGTCTCACACTCTTGCTGGGGCTACAACTCCCGGGCTGCGTCTCCCATAGGCATGGTCACATTTTGAAGAGGTGATGGGTAGTTACGAAGTGCCTGAGGCTGGCGGTGCTCTGCTCTGCAGGATGATGCTCAGGAGAGAGCTTCGATCTAGCTGCAATGTCGGAGCCGCGAGCTTGCCGTGAGCAAGGGAAGAGAGAAAGAGCCACTGCTACAGTGCAGAAAAGGTGGATGCTTCATATGAATTTACACCGTAGCATCTGCATGGGCACAGTTTAACCCCATCCAGCAACCTCTATGAGTGAGCACACAGAGTATGTGCAGGCTCTTAAACCCTGCTATCAGATAGCTCAAGACAGTGAAGCTGTTCCTCCTCCCTCATGGGAAGTGGATTTAAAGCCTGTGCCCGGATGTTTGGAGGGCATGACCATTGGTATCTTCAAGCCATTCTTGACACAGATGTAGGAGTCCCCTTGAATGATGGTCATAGAATCATAGAATCATTTGGTTGGAAAAGCCCTTTAAGATCTTCAAGCCCAACCGTTCCCCTAACCCTGCCATCCCACCACTAAACCCTGGCCCTAAGCATCTCATCTGCTCGGCTTTTAAATCCCCCCAGGGATGGGGACTTGACCCCTGCCCTGGGCAGCCCCTTCCAGTGCTTGACAACCCTTGCAGGGAAGAAATTTTTCCTAAGGTCCAACCTAAACCTGCCCTGGCACAACTTGAGGCCATTTCCCCTTGTCCTATTGCTTGATACTTGGGAGAAGAGACATCATCACAAAAGTTAAGAAGGGAGGAGGAACCTGCCTGGCCTGGGAGCAATTTTGTGAATCCACTTTATAAGCAAGCTGCACTGAGTCGGAACGCCTTCTCAAAACCCGTTTGTCAGACTCGAGCACTCCAGCTTTTGGTAGAAGTCAAAACATGAACCATATTGGAAGAAATAAGAGAAAAACACATTAAACATGAGACAGCACTGCACCACCCCCAGGCAGGCACAGGTAAGGGTTTGCTTTTCCCGTTTGCAGGACAGAGCAGAGTCAAAAATCAGAGCCTGTCAGCAAGGCTTTGGCCACTAAGTGGTTAGATTGAAAGTCTGTAAATTAACAAAGTTTTGTACAAAAGACATCAGCTAAAACCAAAAGACTGGCTACAGGGGCTTGCCCAGTGGTTCAGAGCCTCAGGAGTGAAAGCACACAACGGTTTCATACAGAAAGAAGAGGTTTAATCAGAGCAGATGCTTTTGACTTTCATCTAGAACAGGCAGAATATGCTCATAACCTACAAAGCCACTCCTCACCTCAAAAAGGTAAAAGCTCGAAATTCATACCTGCCTCTTGAGAGCAAGGGACTGGAGAATCATCCTAGCAGCAGTAGCTAAGGTTAAGTCTGGCAGGAGAAATTCTTTGGTCAGCCAGGAGCCGGGTCTGAGCCTGTTCTGGAGCCAAGGGACAGACAGACACCCCCAAACGCGATTCAACCCATCCCAAAACATACAGCAAAGCAAGGGAGACAAGCCACGCTCCAGACACACCTCTCTTTCCACTGGCCCTACCACCTCAGATGACCACTCGGACTAGAGGCATGAATTATAGATCTCCTACAAGTCAGCAAAACGAACCCTTCCTAGAAACAGTCCTTCAGAGGCTTGCTTCCCCACTGCAAGAGTCTCTGGTTTAAGATAAAGCAATGCAAAAGCTCATCTAAATGGATAAAGAGACCATTTGAAAAAGGGAAACAAAGGAAGGACACAACTCAGTGCCCTCTCCGGTGGCTGGCAGGACCCTGCCTAGAGCCTAGGAGAGCTGTTTTAAGATAACTAGCTCAATATATCATCCTAGAGAAAAAGCCAGGGAAATGGCCCAAACCCCTCCATTCCAGCCCAAACATGTCTACGATGGAAAGGACACGCTGCAGTTGGCTTGCGTTGCAGGGTTCCCTGTTGATCGTCTGAATGCAAACGAGAGGCAGCATCAGTGTAACCTGACCTGATAATGTAAATAGGGTGAAATGAAATATGGTTCGCCACTTCCCCAGCTTTGGCGAATGTTTATTTTGAATAACATGCTTATCTGCTCCAACTGCTCACCATCTGTTTTCAGTCTCCACCAAGCTAATATTTTTCACATTTAGGAACAGAGAAATGGGAAGAATTACATTTAAATTTTATTAACATCTTTCCTCCACTCTAAGGTTGCCTTTCCCTCCCCTTGACGGCTCTAAGCCATCTGTAGAGCACCTTTGCAGTCCTCCAAGGCATGCAGATGAGAGGTTATCTACATGCAAAGCAAGAGCATCATTACTCAGACTTCCAGAAGATGCTGTTTACTGCTACTCCACTGCAATCCCTCCATCACCTGCTTCCAGCTTCCCCCAAGCTCAAACTGAAATCACATCAACAAGGAAAGACCCAATGTATTATCTTTTTGCAGCATCACTGCATCAAAAAGCGATCGGGGCGGGGGGAAGACTGAAGATAAGCATCGGAAACAAGGCAGCCAATACAGCAGCCTTAGGAAAAAAAGGCACAACTGGGTTAGTCCCAACTTGGTGGGGAGGGAGACATTAAGAGGTTTGCAGTCGAGATTACATTTCTATACAAATATTGACATTTATTTGCATGTAGGGTGGTTTCCAGAGGTCTCCCTTTGCTCAAGTCAATAAAGGATAACTTACAAGCAGAACCGGGAGACACGAGCGTGTCACATAAAGGGGTCAGCAGCAAATGCTGGTCAACTGAGGTCTTTCTCCATCCCGGCCCCTTCACACCAAAGCACAGAGTTGGCCAAGGTGATATTATAGCACCTGTTGCAATGGGGAACTTATGCTACTGTACGGATGCTTCCTCCACCAAATGCAATCAGCCTATTTTTACCCTCTTTAGCTTGGTTTTATAGCACATCCGTGCTCCCGAGCTGTAAGATGCTGTGGGAGTGGAGAGGACTCGGCACCTCGCAGGAGAGCGTCACATCACACAGGAGGGAGCTGCTGAGCCTGGGACAGGCATTTTATAAATCAAAAATAAACGCGTGTATCTCCATTGCCATCTATTCCTCTCCCACACACAGCTGTTTCACTTTAAATCTCAATTCAATGTGAAACTCAGATACAAGAACTTGAAAGAGCAAAGTATGTTATCGTTCGCAACCAGTCCAGAAAGCAGTTAATAAGGGAAATAAGATTAATAATTTATTCCTGAAGGCAGACTGCAGATCTTTATCCATCTTGCCTTTCAGTGATTTTTATAAAAACCTATTAATGTGCCTGGCTCTACAAACTCATCAGTAGCACAGGTTGGACTTCTCCTCTGCTGCGTTCCCACCCAGACAAGACAGTTGCAGCTCCAGCTCTGCCCTCGCCTTGGCCAGGTCAGACCCATCAGCACAAACCCACCTGCACAGCGTCCCTGCCTCCTTCGCTCTGGTTTCCTCTCGGTCCACGGACTCATACCAGGGCCAGCAGTGCAAACCCATGGATGCAGGATCCATCCCACAAACTATAGCATCCAACAGACCCCGGCATGGGGTATACCTCAAGCCCCCCAAATTCTGGTCCTCTTGCTTCTACAAGAACACAAACCACTTTGGCATGGTGCCCCCGACTCTCCTGCTCTCTTTTCCATGAAGGAGTGAAGGAATAGTCACTCAGATGGTGAAAGCTGCCCTAAAACCCATTTACACCCAGTGCAGCAGCCACCTGGGAGATGTTGCCGCTCTAACCAATGCGCCATAGCAATTCCCTTCCCGCACTCCTAGTGCCCATGCAAGTAAGTTTTGGGGACCCAAGGTCATCTCTTGATGCCCCTGCCAACAGCTTTTGCTCATCAGTCATCTCAGAGGGATGCAGTGAGCGATGCCCCAGGGCAGGGAACCCTCCCCATCCTCGCCAGCCACTTACTCTGCCCCCATCAGACAGCCACCCCGAAAGGAGGGATAAACTCCTGAAATATATCCAGGCAGAATATATTCCTGGAAACCAAAGCCTACAGAGCGACCAGTGTTTCAGTTTTAGGATGGGAAGCACTTTGGGGACCGGGGGGAGCACTCCTCCCTCCCCAGAACCACCCCCCCGGTTGCTCAGACCTCCTGGGACATGGGCAGGGGCTGGGCAGGGCAGCTGTGGCCGAGCAAAGCCGGAGATGCTCGCTAATCCATTTGATTATTTACTGCTAAAGTATTTGGGTAGTTTTTCATTAGTTCACTGTTCCATTTAAAGTTACAGAATCAAGCCTTTTTTTTTTTTTTAAATCATCCACTCCTACTACAATATTAAGAAATATTTACTCCTCCGCACTATTTACTTATTAGGCTAAAGCACTCTGAATGAAAAATGAAAGCAGTTGCAGATATCAAACAGGCAATTATCACAATCATGGAAAAATTAGTTCTTAAAAGTCTCCGCCTGCCGCACTGCTCTCCAAATCCTCCGACTCCCAGCGAAACAACGGTGGTGGGAGCAAACTTTCCAGATGGGAACATCTGTCTCTCATTTGCTGCAGGGAGGAAAACACCAGGAATATTAACGTCTCCCAAGTCCGGTGGAGCCCAGACACAACACGTCCAAAAGGGATACCATTTAGAAAGAGACTTGGGAGTAAGAGCACGGTATCAAAGATTTTTTTTTGTGTGTGTGTGTGATTATTTTGTGGGGCTTCTACCTACAGAGAAATGTTATGTCAGGGAAAAAAAAAAAAAAAGAGCTTGAGTTTCACCTACAGTAAATGCCATGTATAGAGAAAACAAGACCGTGCTTATATGAATGACATATGGCACTTGAATTTCAGCTACTTTTTAGATATGAAAAGTCATTTAAGAAGTTGGCTTTAAGGGGTTATGCCCAACAGGTCTGAAGTCACTCCCTGCCCAGAGCAGCAAGGCCACAGTCAGGGCAATTCACCCCTCTGGGATGAAAAAAACAAGTTTTCTCCAGAGCGAAAAAAGTGACCCAACCCATTGGAAACACACAGCTGAAGGACATGCTAACCCAGCCTCCCCAGCAACACTACCACCGAAAGTCCACTCCTCTTTAAACTTCTTCTATTCTTCAAACTTTGCCGCAGTCTACATTTATGAAGGCAGGCGAGGGTTTCGCGCAGGCTCCATCCTCTCCAGCCACCCAGGCACACACCACGCAGCCCACATTGAAGCATCGGACGCCGAATGCTCACGCTTCTGCCATGGCTCAGCAGCACAGCAAACATGCAAGACATGTGAGCCGTCTTCTGCACTTCAACACCAAAGCCACCAGCCCTGCCACTGCTCCAACCCCATGTCAGCATACCACAGCCTTCCTCCCCGTCCTTGACATTCCTTGGCAGCACTCTGATTGTGACGGTACCCATTAAGCAACTCAAACTCTTATTTCTAATTAGCAGCCCAGTTCTTGATGTCTACTCAATACCCACCAGTTTTAGTGGGCGTAAGCCCTCTCTGGAAGAGCACCAGCCTGTTGTACAGGGTAACAACATTAAATGCAGTTAATTCTGAAACAGGACGCAGGGGGTTGGACTGGATGACCTCTAAGGTTCCTTCCAACCCAAAACATTCTATGATTCTATGAAGAAAACTTCAGAACAGCTGCAACTGTGTTTAAAACATCAGACTTTTGCAAGCACTGGTTTTAAACCAAAGTTGGGCTAAACTCTGCTGAATTACAAAGAAAATAGTTTCTTACCAAAAATCCCATAGGTTATACAGAAGAACAACTGAGCACTGTAATTTTGGGGGTGGAAATCTTTTTTTCTTCCTGCTGAGGCTAAATGCTGTGGAGTAAATAAAGCTGCAACTTCTGTACCTGTAAAATTTTGGGAGACCCCAAAGGGAGAAAACCGTGAAACAATCTCTAACTTTTGAAAGCATTTTACACCTTAACAGAGGCTTTGATACAGCCTTTAGGATACAATTTTATTTAGCACTCAAAAATCGTTTTAAAACTTGGATTGCTGGCCATTTAACAAGCAGCTCCACCCTCCTCCCGCTCTCCAGATGAAACGCATATGCACTCAGCTCCATTTTGTTACCTTCCTCTCCAACCCAGCAGTATGGGAAAAAAAGTGGTAGAGCCCAGGGAACGGTGTTTAATTGGCATCCTCTTATTACTAATTAGCTCCAAGGGGCTCTCCGCAGCTTGTAAGGGTCAACAGAAATGCATCCACTGATTTAAATGGGCTTCGGAGGGGCAGAGATGCTGGAGCAGACTCCCAAGGAATGACCCCGCTGCAGCTAGGGAAACCCCGGCCACCACCGTGCCTGCCCGTGGAGGACCCAGCGCTGGGCTGTGGCTGCTGCAGCCCACGCTGGGCTTCTCCAGTCACCGGTAGGGGTCTGGAGGAGCCCAGGGGAGGCTGTATGGTGCCTCACCCAGGAGAAGTGTTCCCAGAGGGAACAAGAGCCTCTCGCACGGATGCTGCAATGAGGTGTCCAAGCAGACACAGTATCAGCAGTGCTCATTGCTTAAAACCCATCAGCAAGACCTCGACAGAAGAGATTTAAGCCACAAATGCATCTCGCCACCACTCTCCATTTGACAGCCTGGGACCCCATGCCTCCTCAGCTGCCCTACTTTATTCTTTAACAAAACAGTTCAGAAAAGGGGAATCTGCAAAAAGCATTTCAGCGGCAGCAGCACGGTGATTTTGCAGTGCTGTTCTGCTCACAGCCGGCTGAGCCAAAGAGCTGCCCGTGCCGCACAGCAAGGCCACAGCTACGACACCGCAGTGGTGCTGGCTGCCAATGCAGCCCCCTTCCCCCTGCCCCGCTACTGCAAAAAGCTCCGGCGAGTGCTGCGAGTCCTGCGTTCCTGGAGCTCCCCCAGGGGAACCATGTTTCCCACCCAAGCCCCTTCCCAGGCGGATTTTTGCTGGGTTCTGCAGCTTCCATGCCGAGTCTGGTTCATTCCTGGAAGCTGGGGGAAAGAAAAAAATAAAAAGTGATGGTCTATTCTGAGATACCAGCCTAGCGACCCTTCTTTTTCACCACCTGGTGTTTTATATCCCAGCTCTTAGTTTCAGTGGGAAAAAGAAAGTTGTGGAAGAGGAGGTAATTTTCTAGCCAATTCTGTAAGAAATTTAGCAGATGTCGAGAAAGATGCTGTTTCTGGGTCAGTGCAACGAGCCCCTTTGCTGAAAGGCTTCCCACCAGCGGTCCCTCCCTGCTCACTGCAGGATGAATCCCTGCCTGTTCGGGAGCAATCGTTTAGGGAGCTTCCTTTGAGAAAAGCATCACATCAAGCAGGGGCCATTTCTCTTTCTGGTGCATTTTTAACCCCTGACTCCAAGCAGCTAAGCGATGGTGTGAAGCCTCATGCCAGAGGAGCTCAGATCCCAACGCCGCGGCTCCTGCAGCTTTGAGTCTCACTGTGCCTCTGCTCCCTGTTAGCTGCTGGGAACCAGTTTGGTCACACGCAGCACCGGTTTCTACTGGGATGCGTACAGGTTGTTTTGTTTGTACAGAAGCTCCCACAGATTGTTAAGAGGATTTTTCGGACCAATAGGTCTCAGGTAAAAAAACCAAATCCCCGTGCCCCAGACCTGGGGCTGCAGACCATCAGCTCACCACCCATCTGCTCCCCCGCGTGCCACAGCGGAACCCCAAATTCGCTCATCACCACGATGCTTTGGAGATCAAACCTGCAGGTTTTCTGCTGCCCTTCAGAACCCACATGAACCAGGAGGGGCATCAAGAACCACCTGGAGCAACTCCCAGTGTGGAGAGCACTGGCGTGGGCTGTGCCACCCTGGCAGCCCTAGCAGCACCCTATGGGGCAGGAGGAAGAGCAGTGATCTTGCCTCATGGGGTACAACAAACACGGGGGTCGTCCATGACTTGGACAAGCGCTCAGCCTGGCCCAAGTGGCAAGTACAGACACACCTCACAGCCTGCACGGGGCACAGCCATCCCGAGCCCTGGCCCAGGCGGGCTGTGGAGTCTCCTTCTCTGGAGATATTCAAAGCCCGCCTGGACGATGTCCTGTGCCCCCTGCTCTGGGTGAGCCTGCTTGAGCAGGGGTTGGACTGGGTGATCTCTGGAGGGCCCTTCCAACCCCTGCCATGCTGGGATTCTGGGATCCCGAGCACCTCAGCAGCTCATGCAACACCAGGTAAAGGGGGAACAGTCTGAAAGACATTAAGGGAGGAAATAGTCTCATTTAAAATAAGAGGATGGATTCAAGGCCACCACAAATTCCCCTTAAAATCACCTGGTAATTGAAGATTTAAGAACTTTAAACCTGGTTACTAAAGATGTATGGGAGGAGGTTTAAGTCAGAAGCTTTAAACCACCAATTTAAGAATACATCCCTCTCTTGGCCCTCCATCTTCCAAGCCCTGCTGCTTGCTGATTTGGTCCCACCACTATAAATCAACCTAAAAAAACACCACTGACCTTAAAAAAAATAGCCAATACTGAGCAAATCTGGATTTCTTATAGCACCATAAACGCCACTGAGCATGCGAGGATCTAAAGCTGATGAGAACTGGTACAGATCTGGTGTCTAAAGGGGTGAGGGTATCCAGTGAGTAGAAAAACTGAGTAATACACGAACTGAGATAAAAAAAGTCTATGCAGACAAGGATCAAGAGCAGCCCTGCCAAGAGGGACTTGGGCGTGCTGGTGGATGAAAAGCTGGACATGAGCCGGCAATGTGCGATGGCAGCCCAGAAGGCCAACCGTACTCTGGGCTGCATCAGGAGAAGCGTGGCCAGCAGGTCGAGAGAGGTGATTCTGCCCCTCTACTCTGCTCTGGTGAGACCTCACCTAGAGTACTGCATCCTGCTCTGGAGCCCTCAGCACAAGAAGGACATGGAACTGTTGGAGCGGGTCCAGAGGAGGGCTACAAAAATGATCCGAGGGCTGGAGCACCTCTCTTATGAGGACAGGCTGAGGGAGTTGGGCTTGTTCAGCCTGGAGAAGAGAAGGCTGAGGGGAGACCTGATTACGGCCTTTCAGTATCTAAAGGGGGCCTATAGGAAAGATGGGGAAAATCTTTTTAGTAGGGCCAGCTGTGACAGGACAAGGGGCAATGGTTTTAAACTGAAGCAGGGTAGGTTTAGACTGGATATAAGGAGGAAATTCTTTACAACGAGGGTGGTGAAACACTGGAATGGGTTGCCCGGAGAGGTGGTGGAGGCCCCATCTCTGGGAACATTCAAGGCCAGGTTGGATGGGGCTCTGAGCAACCTGATCTAGTTAGTGGTGTCCCTGCTCACTGCAGGGGGGTTGGACTAGATGACCTCTAGGGGTCCCTTCCAACCCAAAACATTCTACGATTCTGTGATTCTAAGACAGACCCAAAGTACCAGCGCCAGCAGCCCAAGCACCACTACCAATAACTGGCAAATAATGCTACTTAAAAAAAAAAGCAAGGCTGTTTCTTAAAGAAGCGAGGTCTCAAGACGGAACACCACATTTAATCCATAACAATCATTTAGACCACAGAGAGGCACAAACGATACCAAGGACTCCCCAAGCTATTACCAAAAATCTAAATTAAACTGGAAAAATATCCCAAACCTGTTTGGTAAGCACAGAACAGGTGCAAGTCCTGGTCATCTGGAGAAGGAAGTGGTCCAGAAGCTGGTAGTCAGAAGGGCTAGTTTAGGTGAAAACAGCGGTCATTTCTGCAAAACCAAACCAACAACAAAAATCCAACCCCAAACAAACCACCATCCAAGTTCTACCACAAACCCAAAATGAAGCAATCAAGGAAGGACATGGAAAAACAACCCCCCTCAGGTCGCTGAAGTAATTTCATTTGCTCTCTTTTCCAAATACAAAGCCAAGTCCAACAGGGAGCCTCCCTTCTCTGGATGGAGGCTGAACAGTTGGAGCTCACCCACTGCCAGCCAGCTCTGTTCCACCAAACTTTATCCAAAGCTGGGCAAGTTGTCCAAGAAATCAAGGAGGAACTTGGATAAGACTTGGGAAATCTTTTTCACCCCATCATTTGCAATTTCCTACAGGTGCCAAAGTGTGACCCGAAGATCACAAGCGTTCTTCACCCCACAGCCCACTGCGGCTTTGCTACTGCAGCCCTCACACCGATGCCGGCAGCGTTGCATGCACTAACACCCATCTCGCTACCCAAGGTAGCCAAAACTTGCTAATCATGCCGTAACTCAGGCTGGCTCTCTTTAGAGAGCGTGCCTCATTCGTTTGGGCACTAAGTACATTCATTCCCAATCAATGACACGCATAGGAGCCTTGCCAAGATGACAATTCTGCTTCTTAAAAATGCTCCTCATGTCACTACACAAATCGCTCTTCCTGTTCACCCCCAACCCCATTTCCACCATCCCATGGAGCTGGAAGCACAGGAGCAACACATTTAGGGATGGGTTTTTGAGGTGTGTAGGAGCCTGATGATGAGGATGGGCACCTCTTTTGGGAGCTGGGCCACTGGTGCAGTGCTGGAGCACCACAAGCCAACATCTCCTGCAGAGCCCAAGCATGGAGAGATGGGTGTGGACAGGAGAGGCATTAGGGCTCACCACTTCTTGCTCTCTACAGGGAACGACCCCAGCAGAGACAGATGCACTGCAGTACCTGTCTCTGCTGTGCCTCCTTCCTCTCTCCCCTGGGCAGCAGAGGTGGAGATTCTCCCTGGATAACTTCGGGAGATTCACTGATGCACAGGGACCACAGAGGGAAGGTGTTGGCTCAGCTGCTGATGCACTTGCTTTCAAAGCATCATGTTGCAGCAGAGCACAGAAAAGGCTTGCCAACTCATCATTCTTAGGGTTGTCCTAAACTAGTTACTGGTAACCTGCAGTAGCCTGCTCACCATCAACCGGAACACAAGGGAAGGACAGAGATGAAGTTAACCAAGAAATGCAACCACCAAAACCGCAAACCTAGGAAACAGAGAGCCCACCCCGCAAACAAAAAAACCCAGCAAAACCTCAAGTTTGGTTTATACTGCTGTTTTCCTCCCATGGCCACTGCAAAGCCTGCGACACAGTGCCTATAAATTCCCTCTAACGATGCAGCAGCAAGGCAGAGACCCATCTGTGCTTGGGCACAGGTGAGACTTTTCACTATCGTGTAAGTGCATGCTGTCTTTCAATTACACTCACCAGCCCATTAGGCAAATGAGATTTGCATACGAGAGGATAACTAGAAAGTCAAAAAATAGGCCCTGAAGTAAAATACGTTTTATAACCTACACATCCCTGGGAAGACGTGGACGGTAAGTTTGCTATTCAACCCAGGGCTGTGTTTGATGTTCATGTTCTCCAGGTTTCTGCTCTTAGCGCTGGCGCATTTTTGAGGATGATCTCTCTCCACCATGCAGAACTGAAGCCAGACAAAGACATCTGTGTACCCTGCATCACCACCTCCCTAAAAATATGCCCATTTCTGCAGGGCTTTCCATCATTTGCAGGTTCTGCCTCGCAGTACACTTGGTAGTAGATTGTATTACTGGCCTCAGGGAATTTAAATTGATTCCACCTGGGTTTCAAAAAATATACCACTAAACTACAGAATGATTGCCAGCACCCTAAGAAGGTGCACCGGTGCATGCTGCCCAGCGGTATGGAATTACACTGGTGTCCCATGTCACCGAGAACGTTCGTGTGGACTAAACGGTTCTGCTCAGGTGATCCTGAAGAATTAATCTGCCTGCATGTACTTTTTTTCTTTCCTGTTGAGTGTATGCAAAACAGAGACAACCTAGCTCATCTCCCAGAATCCAGATGGCACTTGCAAACCTTGTCTATGTATCAAATGTTGTTTTTTAGATCAAGTGTCCCTGGTTGACAACACAGAACTTCATGATGCTATCTTTAGAGAGGCTTCTCTGCAAAGAAACACCCTTTCAGCATACGTTACAGGGAATATGCTAATGTGGCAGGGTGTTTTAAACGGACGCAAATGTATCTGCTCCTGGGAGCTCAGATACCCCACAACAAGCTGATCCTGGCTGAAGATGAAGGGTCATCCAGCTCCCCTTTTAACACCAAGCCCCTACAGAAAGGGTGCATCAACAAATTAAGACTGCAGAGCAAGGTTAATGTACACGACTGGAGAGTGCAGGATGAGCTCACAGCAAAGTCCACTCACACACACCGAATTATGCTTACCAAAAAACCCTACGAAATGAGTTACGAGTAGCTGACAACAGCAAAATCCGAGAGTTTTCATTTCTTCCACAGGTTTAGAGACTCTTACCCTACTTTCCTGTTCATCTAAATGCAAGGGTCTGGTAATAAACCAACAGGTTTTTTCCTCTAAGTCTTCATTTCCTCCTCCAAATTTCATGTAAAGATAAAAGCAGCACATGCAAAGTAACTTTTTTTTTTCCTTCAAAACAGCCCATTAATAAAGAACAAAACTACAAAACTTTCAATTTCACACATTCCTGAGATGGTAACCTTACCCTCAACAACAACAACAAAATAGTAGTAATTGTTAAAATCATCACCATCCCACCACAAAACCCAATGCCCTGAGCTGTTTTCTATGCTCCTCAGCTCCAAGAACAAGAATCATTACCTGCATGTGAAAAAGGATGAACCCCCCTGACCTGTACAGGCTCCCTCTAAGCAGCAGAATGGCGTTACAAAAGCCAGGAGAAGACAAAGGCGGCTGCAGAAACAGAAAATGTTATGGTACAGCCCATCCCCGGGATCAGAAGGTGACACCAACAGCAGCGAGGTGGCTGAAATAACCCTCGCACCCGCTGCTGAAAAGAACATTTCAGAACAGCGACATCAGGTAAAGCAGCTTCTTTTGAAAAAAAAGAAAGTGATCCAGGAGGTAGCTCCTTCCATATTGCAGGCGCTCACAGTAAACACCATATGGCCTGTTAATTTAATTAGGGAGAAGAAACCCCCTAAGTTTGAGATTTGACTTTGAAGGGTTTAAAACAAGTATGAGGAAAATCGCAAGATTCTCTATTAGGTTGTCCTGCTAGCTTCATCCATATTTTTGACCTGATTTAGCTGGTGGCTCTCCCCACACTGCACAGCACCTCAGAAGGGGCTGATTTTTTCTTTCTTTTTTCAGAAGTCCACCACCAGACGTGCACAACCTGCACCACTGCACCTGCATGGCTGCTTCCCTGGAAGATCTGGGTGGTCCACACTGGGCAGCCAAGCCAGGATGGGTCTGTATCAGGATGGTACCTGCAGTAAATAACCCGAGTACTTGAGTTAAACCCATCTCCCCAGATGCCAACCAGAATTTTTATTTTAAATCCTTTGCACAAACTACATTGGTGGGTCCCAGCCATCAAGGCAGGATGGACCTCAGGGTGGAGGTCAACCTGACAAATGCCAAAAAACCAGTGCTGAGACACAAAGTCTCAGGACAAGGCCATTCCCCACCTATAAGTAAGTTTGCATTTATGAAACTTGAGGTGAACCAAGCAAGCCCCAGCCGCTCCCAGAGACTTCTGTAACCGAGTAAAGACTCACTGCAGCATCCAGTTTCAGAGTAGCAACAGGGACTCTTTGCCCAAAGCAGCTGCATTACCAGAATAAAAAGTCATCGTCTGTTTTGAACATCTTCCATGTGAAAGACATGGGGGGGATGGAAATCCCCCTCTGACTTCGTGAGAAAGCAAATCTAGAAGCTTGACCATCCCAATCATCCTAATACGGTTCCTCCACTGGTAGGAGCTATATTCTAAAGACTCATCATAACCTGCAAAAAAGTGGAGAAGTAAAGTAAAAAAAAGTCTGTACTGATTTCCCTCTTTTTTGCTTCAATCTGGACAATTCACAGTTGTTCACTGGTTCCTCTGAGGAGAGAAGAGAACATCCAGCATCTTTTCTAGATGGAGGTTTGCATCCATACTGCAATGGGAGACTGTGGCACCACTGTCATGCCGGAGCACCCTGCCAGGTCTCAGCATGAGCTGCCCACGTGCATCACGGGCCGGGAACAAGGCAGATCCCAAGGAAGAGGTTGCTGAGGCACCACCAAGAATGCAAAGACACAAAACCTCATCTATGAAATAGCCTCGCCAGCTGTAATGGCTGAGGCTTATGGGGCTCATGAGGCCCTACAAGACCAAGTGCAAAGTCCTGCACCTGGGCCAGGGGAACCCCCAGTATCCATCCAGGCTGGGGGATGAAGGCATCGAGAGCAGCCCTGCCCAGAGGGACCTGGGGGCACTGGTGGGGGAAAAGCTGGACGTGGCCCGGCCATGTGCGCTGGCAGCCCAGGCGGCCAACCCTACCCTGGACTGCAGCCCCAGCAGCGTGGCCAGCGTCGAGGGAGGGGATCCTGCCCCTCTGCTCCGCTCTGCTGAGACCCCCCCTGCAGCGCTGCGTCCAGCTCGGGGGTCCCCAGCACAGGACAGACAGGGACCTGCTGGAGCGGGGCCAGAGGAGGCCACGGGAATGATGGAGGGCTGGAGCCCCTCTCCACGAGGACAGGCTGGGAGAGTTGGGGGTGTTCAGCCTGGAGCAGAGGAGGCTGCGGGCAGACCCGATTGCAGCCTTGCAGGGCTTAAAGGGGCCCATAGGAAAGATGGGGACAGACTTTTTAGCAGGGCTGGTTGTGACAGGACAAGGGGGGATGGTTTTAAACTGAAGCAGGGCAGATTTAGACTGGATATAAGGAAGAAATTCTTTACGATGAGGCTGGTGAAACACTGGCAGAGGTTGCCCAGAGAGGTGGTGGAGGCCCCATCCCTGGCAACGTTCAAGGCCAGGGTGGCCGGGGCTGTGGGCAACCTGATCTGGTTAAAGGTGTCCCTGCTCCCTGCAGGAGGGTTGGACTGGATGGCCTCTAAAGGCCCCTTCCAACCCAAAACATTCCATGATTCTTTGATGGGCTTTTGGCTTCAAGCAGTAGCATGCAACACCTCAGCCATGGTGCTTTGAGGACCACCATCCCCCAGCATGCTGCTCTGTCAGCAGACAAACCAGCACAAACCTTATCAGCTGCAGCACAACCAAACTCCTTTTGGGAGTCCCAGGGTACGTTAAGGGAAACCCAACATCTCTCCACAGAAGTACATACTCCAACTGAGTGACCCCCAGACTCAGACAGGGCTCCGTCACCCACATTGTTCAGATGTAAGCCCAAAGGAAAGCTATGCCTGATGCCTCCAGCGCAGAGACAACCTGCTGCTCTCCTCCATTCCCACCTGGCACAGAGCAGGTTGGGGCTGCACGGGCTGGTCCCCTGGTCACGGGACATGACCCACCAGCATGCCTCGCTGGAGACGCTCCCTGCCTTTGCAGAACAGGTTCATTTTAAAGTCCAAGGTAGACTTGAGCAAGAGATGCTCCCTCCCTCTCTCTGGTTACTAACCGCAGTGCATCTCACCCCGAGGCAAACCCCGGCTGCTCTGTGCCACTCTGCCAGAAGAGATTTCGGGGGATTTGGGGCATTCATGTAACCTGCTGCCCCACAGATGAATCATACCAGGAGGAAATCACATCTTTCCTAGAATTCTGTAACCTCAGTTGGCATGTAGGTGCTCTTTGGCTCCTCTCAACAGTTGCCTACACTCACAAATAAACAACCCACTAATTCAATTATTTTTTCCTTTTCTCTCCAGACCCAGGTTGGGATCTGTGAGTCCCTTTAACAGGCGTGCCACAGCAACATGCCAGAGACCAGAGTTTCCCATTTTCTAGTAAAAAACCCAAACCAAACATGTAAAGCCCAGCAGACTTCTTCCTGCTAGCAAGAAAACCTCCTCTCAGGACACTGCAGAGATTTAATTTACTACCAGTTGCCCTCTGGTTATTTTACATTTATGGGTTGGGGGCTGAAGAAAGGAAGAAAACAAGGAGAGGGTGTAATTAGCTTTGCTTGTAAAATGTTCATCCCAGTTGTAATAGCAACTGGAGCCTATTGGGGGCTTAATAGATTTCAGGGTTTTGTTCCTTGCAAGTGCTGAAGTGTCTGTGTGGGGTGGGGGGAATAAAAAAAACAGGGGGAAAAAATATATTTTAAAAAAAAATAAATCAATAAGTGGATCCTACTTCTTGCCACAACCCCATATGGAAGTAATCAAGCACAAGGGTGGCAGCTGGGGCCAATAACAGTCACCTGCAGTTGAGGGACGTGGGGGTTTCGGATGGGTTTTTAATGCTAATTTCCTGGAGAAACAATGAGGGAGCGGGCGCAGAGCGGCAGCCGAGGGCGGATGAATAGGGACCAGCCGGAACAATGGCTGCACCTGGTGCCGGGAGCAGCGGCACAGAGCCGGCACGCGGCAACAGCGCACGGCACATCTGTTCCCTGCACAATAACCCGCTCCCCCCGACACTCCGCCAGCATCCTAAGTAATACCAGGTCTTTAAACATTCACAGCTTGCCATGGAGCAACAGGTTTGAGCTGTTTCGGGGCTGCAGCATGCTCCTCCTCCTCCTCCCCTCATTTGGGGCGAATTCAGCGATGGTCATCAATACTTTGGGGGCTTTTTTGTTGAAGGAGATGCCTTTGAAAGGGATGGCTATGCAGCAGCCCACCGTCAGGTCGCAGTATCCTGTTGCTGGAAGAAAAACTGACTCTTAGCTTTGCAGTTTCTACAGGACTGGAGAGTAACCAAGCAGCAGATCTGTAACAGTCCTGGTTCCTGGTTCTTCTAAGTGGTCTTCTGGACACCTGAGACTGTCCCCCTTCCACAGCACAAGTCCTGCCACGGACACGAGACGGGAGTCCCGCAGCCAGGAGCGCGCCAAGGAAATTCAATACACATTATTCTAAAACCTTCAGCTTGGCTTATAAAAGCACCACTGCCCAGCCCAATAAAAGGCATGGTAGTTACACTTTAAAATGCTTTGAAACCTCTGAAATCGCTATTGTCCTTTCGGACGTAAGCTGCCAAGACACAAAGGGGCGTCAAGGTCAAGGTCTTGCCTCAGAAAATCGCTTGCAGACCCAGGAACTGAACCCACGCCTCTCTGTGCTGCACTTTAACTGCGGGATCATCGCTCACCAGGTCTTCCCAGCTTCTGCCCTTGCTCTAAACAAAGGTTTTTCCAGCCATTCCCTGAATGCTGCATGAATTAAGACAGTCTCCATCATAAAAATGAAAGTTGAACAGGCTCCCAGAGACCTGCAGCAACGCTGCCCCCAGGGACCGCTCTGGAGTGTCTGTCGAAACACATTTCATACCTAGCATCTAACGAGTAATCGGATATGGAAACAGTCACTAGATGCTAGGATAAAGGCAAGCTTGCAATCCAGCCCAGAACAACTATCGATACGACAGCTCTTATAATTATGGGAAAAAACCCAACAGGCAACAGATCATGACCATCTCTTGTTCAGATTTAAGAACTAGCCAGCGTTGCCCTAAATCTGCTACATATGTCCAAGTCCTCAAATGACTTTATTCAGCTATCCAGCTATACTATAAACATCGCACATGCACGTCAAACAAATCTTGGTTTTTATCCAAACCCTAAAAAAAAACAGAGCTGGAAAAAAACCCAAGAGGCCACCTGGCTCACCCATCCCAGCGCATAACCATGGGAGAGTGCTGCCTCCTGCAAAATGCTGCCTTTATGGGTCAATTTGGGGACCAAAGAGTTCACTGCCTTGAAAGCTCAGCTTCCGAAGTCAAACTGTGCTCTTTCCCTCTTGCCTACTATCCCCCAGTGATAACCTCTACAAGCCAAAATCTACCATGAGCCATGCGTGGCACAGCCCCGTGAAGCAGCAGTAAAATAATTTGGGACTCACGCTTCATCCGACAGATGAGGCAGAAGTGAAACCCTGCTCTCTTGGGGACACTGGTCCTGTAAGACCAAGAAGAGTAAGACAGAAGGGAAAAAAAAAAACCAGACCCCAAGAGCCTGACCCATGGTTCACATGAGACAAGCTCCCTTTGCTTTTGGCTTGAGCGGGTTTAAACAAGCCTCTGCAAAAACCAGCAGATGCAACTTGCAAAAATAGCAGCATCTTGGAACTGAGCAGGGGCCGTGGCTCTGGTCCCCGGGCAGAGCAGAACCCGACTTGGCAGCACTGTTTTGGCCTTTTCACTATTAAATGGAGTTTCTGCTCTTTTCCTTGGGGCATTCCCTGTGTAATAGACTTCCCAGATTAACGATTTATTCTCCTTGCCTTTAGCAATCCTGCTCCTTCCTCAGACCCTTCAAACCCTTCACTGGGCTTACTGCACTTTCCTGTTGGCAATATTTGCTTTACCTCTTTTACCTTGTTTCTTACACTGGGGCCTCTTAGAGAAACCTGCCAATAATACAAAACTAACTGGTGGATGTGTTGGGGTAGGGGTACCTGGCTGGGGAGGACTCACAGTCATTTAGGTGAAGCCTAGGTAGTCCCAAAAATCAGACTAAACACTTCCATATTAATAGTGAAAATTGTATCATCCAGCAGACAATTCTGAAAAAAAGCCTTCACTTGGATGTGCTACCCTATTTCAATAAAATTATTAGAACTGGCCACTGAGTTTCGAGCCACCCTCTTCCCCAAAATACAACCACCTCTCTCACCTACGTGCTCAGCTCGTCAGGCACCCCAAATCCTTTCCAAAAAGAGGAACCTGAGAAGAAAAAAAAGAAGTTTCCCACAGGGCTTGAGCAAGACACCGGCAAATTAGTTGTTTAATGGCCAAATCACGCTGCCCTGATGCCAGCAAAACTTCCGTTTGCTTAATCAGAGCCCAACCTGCAAACAGACCGCAGGAGCAGATGCTCCAAGATGCTGCGCTGCGCTCATAAATTCGGGAAGTCTTCGGGAGACCCGCAGCAGAGGAGCACGGCTCTTTGCTTTAGATATCGTCACACTCTGTGCAGCTTTGCTGGAGGTTTTTTTGGTTTTCAGTCCCTCCTTTGTGCTGGTGCACTTTGAGACGTTGAAGTCCCAGAGCACTAGGCAGCATGCGCTCCTGCCTCCTCTCTGGGGACAGTGGGGGATGCATGGGAGGTGTTTGGTGTCTGTAGAAGCACACTTACTATATATATATATATGTATTTTTTAAAAGCCTATACCCAAACACTTGCACGTTGCAAGAGAAGGAGAACCTTAAGGTGGCACATGCAGTGGCCGAACCGGACGAGCATGGATGCAGCCCACGCGGCATCGCAGCACCCTGCCAGGGAGCCCGGCCAGGCTGCACCACGCTCTCCCTGGGGAAACCCTGTCACTTGGCACATTTAAAACTAACTGGGACAAAGCAACAGCAAAGCGCCCCAAAAGGAACCATCCTGCACCAGACAGCCTAGCAAATATTACTCTCTGCTTTTCCAGCTCGATAGCAAGAGATCCACAGCCATGTTTTAGCTCCCCAAACTTTGAGTGCTGATTTTGGTGCATCTCCTGCGGCTGGGCAGGATTTCTCCGGCACATAAAATGGACTGTGAGTACCGTCATGCCAGAGCCGAGTGATGGAGGGGGGGGGGGGGGGAGAAAAAGCCGGTAATATTTTGCAGAGTGCACACCCAGGGCAGCAGCTCAGCAAACGCGCAACAGAGGGATCTTTACAACAAGCTGCTCCGGAGGGTTGGAGGAGCAATTTCAACTGCTGAACCTTTCCAAAAATTGGGGGGGGGGGGGGAAGGGCAGGGTTAAAATACACATACAGGATCAGGAGATTACAATGGAATAAAAAAATACAGCAGTCTGCAGCCCGACAGCAAAAATACATAGGGCAGGGAGGTCTGTTCTGCTATCGCAACATTGATCCGAGAGATGCTGGTAGCATCAGTTGCTGCTTGGGGAGTGCAAAGACAAAAAGGGAGCAGCCTCTGCCACAATGCAGAGAAGCACTGAAAACACAGAGAAAATTAAGGAAATTTGGGAGCTGGTGGAAGAAATCTGCCTCTGCAGATCTACACCCCCCACTCCCCTTCCTCCCCAGCTTCAGTATCAGCGTGCACGAATGAGAGTAAGGCTAGGCACAGCCGAAAAACACATCCTGCTAAAATACACAAAAAACCTTCCTGCTTTTCCATTTCCTCAGCAAATGCTGAATCCCAGCCTTCTGCTCACAGGGGTGGGGGGGAATAAAAATAAGGAAAAAAAAAAAAATAATAAACCATTCCATAGCAACATAGAGCGAGCTCTTCACGCAGCTCTCCTTAGAGAGAGTTTAGTATTTTTTCAGCTGCAGAATCCACGCATGCAGCCGGCTCCTCTATGGAAGTTTTCCCCCAGCAGAGCCACCGGGGAGGTTGAGGCTCCCCCCAGATCGCCAGCAAAATCCACATCGCTCTTCAAGCCCACTGGGCGGCAAGGCAGCCGAGCATCCCCCCCGAGCAGCCCCGCTGCCCCCCTCCATACGCTGCGCCCTACCCGGTCCCGTTTAAAAATAGACCCAGCTCTTGCTTACCCTACACGGCAAGGTTGCGACAATCCAGCTGCTGAGTACACCTAGATTCTTTGAAATATAAATAAAAGCACTCTTCCTCCTCCTCCGCGCGTGATCTTCGAGCGCAGCCGGAGCCCAGCCTGCCTTCTCCTTTCATTAGCTGGACATGTGTCAGGTCCCGCACATCTGCGATTTCTCACTGCCTGGAGCCGCCTGTCCGATTCCAGGGAAACACAGATGGATCCCAGATGGGAAGGTCCTGCCAAACAGACCAGCTCTCCACCTTGCCAGAATACCCAGCTCAGAGGCACACACCCTCGGCTCCCTGCCTGCTCCCTGCCTTCGCCGCTGCCAGGCTGCTCGCCAGCTGATGTCACCAGGCACACACCTACCAGCGCCTCGCAGCCGGGCTGACATTAACTTGTTAAATACACGTAATTTGTTTATGGCCAGCAATAACAGTGAGCCGGCGGCGGGGCGGCGAGAGGAAAGGAGGGTTTCACCAGCACAGGCGCTGTGGGTCGTTCCCACTGGATCGACTCAACCCTCCCGAAATTGGCTCTGCCTTACACAGTGCTGGGTGTAAAGCAGCCTTCGTCTTAGCCCTCAATTTTGAAATCTGGATAAGCCGCTGGGTAAACTAGCGAATTAATTTTCTGAAGGTTTCCACACACACATAAATCTTCCCTGTAACTCCCCTCCAAGCCCCAGCGTTTGCGGCGCTGGAAGGCTGGCATGTGTTAGCAATTAGAAGCAACAACAAGATAACAAGATACTGATGTTGCAAGGGTACCAAAGAGGACTGGAAAATTCAAAGGAAGAGCAATTAAATGTGTAACGTATTACTCGGATGGAAGAGGAAGTGTTAAAGGAAAATGTAAATCCGAAATGTTTTATGCAGGGAGTAAACTCCACCAGGGATCCCACAGCAGCAAGGGAGGCTGAGAACAGAAACCCACTCAACATGACTACATTTGACCATTTCCACCCCCCCCCCCCCTTAATACACAGACGTGGCCACTCTGCCACCTACAAACCTCCCGCTAATTTTGAATAGCCGCTCCCCGACGTGCAGCATGAACAACAGATTAACCGGAGGCCCCTGACTAATCCCATCAGCCCAGCACCATTCACCGCAAGCCAGGTGCCGGGGAAGCATGGATTTACACAACAGCATTCCTCGCCACGCAGATGGGCATCCCTGGCTGCCCGTGGCACTGCCCTGGAGAAGGGGCAACCACCCCCCCAGTTACTGTCCAACCCATCCTCCTCCATGCCATCCTCCTCCCAGCTCCCATAAAACCACCCGAGGAGGAGAAGCAACGTTTGCATTTGGCTTGCAGACCTTGCATGGGCACATTTTAAGATCTCAGGAGGGACTTACCACTCCGGTCCATACCCTTCTGAGCTGAGGCTTCAGGTCTCCATGTAATCCTTCCCAAATCTGTGCAGGCAACACTAACTCTCCCTCCAGCTCCTTTTTGGAGAACCAGAGACCTATGTACCTTGCCAGGCCAGCACACGGAAAGCCTGCCATTGCCCAAGAGGAGAGATGCTGTTTTTTTAAAAGCCCAAAAATCACACGAGCAGAATTCACTGCAGTTGGTATAGACGTGGTGGGGCATTTACTTGCTCACAGCCAGAAAAATGCTTCTTTTTATGAAATTTCCGATGCTTTGGTAGGCTACTGCTAACTGCCAAGCCATGCCCGCCCACCCACCTTCTAGAAGCACTGCTCCCCAGCATCCCACCTAACCCTTCACCCTGGTTTCTCTGCCTCCTACGCCCAATTAGTTTAAGGTACCTCTGCTTCCCTTTGGGAGGGGAAAAGGCTGTAAAGGGGGGTGGGGGTGGTGTGTGCTTTAAAGGAAGTATTAAAGAGCATTCTGGAGCAGGCATGGCATATGTCCATGGAGACATGGACCGTGTTTTTCTCCTGTGGAGGATGGGCCGCCCAGCACAGGCTGGGTGAGAATTGGGGGGAGGCATTTGGGCAGGAGACTCTCAGCTGTGGCGGGAGCACATGAAGCTGCTGCAGCCTTGGCTGGGCGAGCACAGATTTACAGCTGCCTTCCCACCTCCAAACCTCAACTAAGAGCAGGGATTTCACGTGCTTCAGTTAAAAAGAAGTGAATCGCAACCAAGTATCGGTGCACGGATACCTGGAGCGCCCTGCACAGAGATGCTCGGGCGGCAAAACGGGTTGGGAAAGGCAGATCCACCAGCCCCTCCTGGCACCCACTTCTTTGTGCACCCCAGTCCCCGCTGGCAAGGCATGCCAATAAAACATTTCATTTCAGATGGTTTAGCTCGCTGGGGCTTCTGACACTTGATGAAGGTTGCGCA
Organism: Gorsachius magnificus; assembly: GCA_034008185.1. NCBI lineage: Eukaryota > Metazoa > Chordata > Aves > Pelecaniformes > Ardeidae > Gorsachius > Gorsachius magnificus. Next base: position 12,338,797 of record CM067091.1, read on the forward strand.
AAATACTGAAGCTCTCAATATTTCATAAGCCGAGATGGAAAAATAATCTCCAAATTACAGACAATGAAGGGAAACAAAAACCAAGCAGCTCCACGAGCACCAGAATTAATGAAGTTATTTTCCTATGGACTTGCATCTTGTGATTTGCTCCCCGACGCCTCACGCTGTGAGGTCCCCAACAGGAGCCCTCCCTGGCCAGGGTTGTGTCCCAACAGCAGCGGCTCTCATGTGGATTCTCTGATGTCTTATATGGAGCGGGTTCACGTTGCCTCTTTGCCCCCAGTGGGGACAGTACCAAGCAGATGGATGCAGCCCTACCTACGCTTAAGGCATTAAACATCAGATACCATGATTCCCCCCCCAGCCCTGTCCCAACATCACCAAACCAGCCTGAAACCAGCCAGCGAATTCAAAAGCTGACCTTGGTCTGAGCACAAGAGAGGGGGATGCTGGATGACAAACAGAAGATGCTCAAGAGATACAGCCTGGGAGCTGCAAGGACTCTGGGTCAAAGTCATCAGAGAAAGCCCTCTTTGAAGGTACACGGGATGGCTGGGGTTTGGAGGGTTTATTTGAAATAGGTAACCAGCACTAGATGTTGCCCCAGCTTCTTTTTTAATTATATTTAAACTTAAGGACCTCAGCAGCTTGTAAACATTTCACTTTACATAAACATAAGCTGTCCCCAAGTATGACAACTGGGTTGTAGCTGCCATTTGTGACCCCACAGCCAAATAAGTCTTTTCCCTATTTTTACAACCTAAAGTAGTTTGAAACATCAAAAACCTCAGGTGACTTCCAGCATTTTAAGTATAGTTACGATGACATGACTCTATAAACCTTTATGAAAAGGTCTGCACCCTTTGTCATGGTGTCCACAGGCCAACTTCTAACAAAACCCCAACATCCTTGGGACAGACGTCCCCACTCCTGGCCGGGGCAGGAATATGCCAGATCTCATGGCTCAGCCTCCGAGTACGGAAGATGCACGTGTGGTTTTGGGCTCTCAGGGAATAAAAACTAAAGGTGGGGACACCTGGGCACCCTGATTAGAAGCCGTTGCAAAGCCTCCTTTGAACAGCCCATGGATTAGATAGAAACAGAATTGTTTAGGTTGGAAAAGCCCTTTAAGCTCACCCAGCCCCAACACCTTCCCCTAACCCTGCCATCCCACCACTAAACCCTGCCCCTAAGCACCTCCTTTGCCCGGCTTTTAAATACCCCCAGGGATGGGGACTCGACCCCTGCCTTGGGCAGCCCCTTCCAGTGCTTGACAACCCTTTTGGTGAAAAAAATTTTTCCTGATGTCCAACCTAAACCTGCCCTGGTGCAACTTGAGGCCGTTTCCCCTTGTCCCATCGCCTGTTCCCTGGGAGCAGAGCCTGACCCCCCCAGCTCCCCCCTCCTGTCAGGCAGATGTAGGGAGCGATAAGGGCTCCCCTCAGCCTCCTCTTCTCCAGACTAAACAACCCCAGTTCCCTCAGCCACTCCTTGTAAGACTTGTGCTCCAGGCATCTTAAACATGACCATGTGCCTAAGCTCACCCAAACTGTGATCCATCCCTAAGCTCGCTGCCAGCAGAGGCAGGTCCATGGAGCCACAAGCCAGCACGCAGCGGCTGGCCGGTCTCCAGCGTGCCAACACAGCGGCTCCCACTACTGCAGAGCCAGCCAGAAGAACGCACCCCGCATGGTGTGTCCTGCTCAGCCACCGCCTTCGCAAACAAAGCAGGGGAAGCAGAGGCAACACAGTAACCGAAGACACCAAGACATGTCATCTACCAACCTTGAGTAGCACCCATACGTAACCAAGAGGCTAGCCTGCTCCCCAAATACGCGTTAAAACAGATGTTGTAACCCAGACACTACCGCTACAGTGGAAGGAAGGAGGACTGAGGCAGCACAGGAGAAACTGCCTTCCCCGGCTTGCTGCACTAATCTGCTTCTTTCTTCTCATGGGAATGTTCCATGGAAAGAACGATGCAAACAAAGTTTGAACACTGCGAGCTATTGATACCTGCTGCTAAGTGTGGTTTCTGAGGAAAGCGAGAAAATCTGAAGAATTTTTCCAGTTTCCAGTGGAATCTTTATGCCTATCACAGCCCATTGCCACAGCAAGCACAAGAGGCCTGAACTACTCCATATTTCTCTTCTATTCCACCCATATTTCATGATGCGCCACAGCTTTATTTTTTTGCCTGCTGTGTTCTTACCTCAGTAAGAAGTTTCACTCGTCTTCACGGCAACCCTGGAAAGGCTTTGCCTTTTTAAGCTGACCACTTTCCATTGCACAGAAAAATAATCCAAACGCACCAAGGCAGCCAAAGCCATTTATCAAGCTAAGTGGAAACCGTAAATTCATGCTAACTGGAATCTTATGGAAACCAGTTGGGATCCTCCTTCTCCTCCAGGCTCAGGTCTGGCAGGAAAGTCAAAACATTTTATTGCCTTCTTTATGCCTTACTTACAAGCCAGCAGGGCCAAGAAGGGACTGCTCCCTTTGAACCCCTTGGTGGGGTTGCATGGGAGGCTTGTTGACTTGAGTTCGAGCTCAGCAGAGGCGTGCACCCCCTCGAATAGTGATTAGACCTCTCCATTCCTAGTGAATTTATCACATTTAACAAACATCCTCTTTTCAATACATCAGTTATTTAAATTAGCACATGGCAGATTATGTTAACAAGCTTAATTTGTCAAGTAAATCTAATCATATTGCCTCCTTCAGGAGGGAACAGGAGTAGCATTTGGCTTTTGTGCCGTTTCTGTACTGCCCAGAGAGGGGAAAAAACACATTAAAAGTTGGCCTTAACCGAGCTGGCAGAATTTACACTCAGAACTGGTCATTGCAAAAAAACAGCGGGAGCAAAGGTGCAACAAGGAACTAAGCGCAACCTGAAGAAGTTACAGAAACTTTACTTCTGGCCACTGATTTAGGGCTGGGGGGCACCTAAGCAAAAGCTACCTTATTCCTGCTATATGACTGCATATGCAAAGAAAAAACACCCAGGAACTGCTATCCTACCCAAAATAATCCCCCCCCCCCCAAACAACACACAATTCCTAAAGCTAACACCCTTGCTCTGATTAGAAATCCAAGCCTCTGTAGCTGTCACGGGTATTTAAAGCAAACACAGAAATATGGAAAAAATGAGTAACCCTATTTGGAGAAAGTAAAACCTAGCCTGCAGAGGATTAAGCCTAGTCCAACAACTGTGCAGCTTGACCATATTTTCCAGATCAATAGCAGCTCCCTTTGATTACAGAGATTTGTTAAAACGCATACAACCACTCCCCTCCAGTTGTAGTTTTGGTGACCATCATCATCACCATCAACAGCCCACGTAGGGGATCAGGAGCATCTCTGGCTTTGGCAGCTGGGGCTGATGGAGCTCTCTGCTGCAGCCGACCCAGGCACCACCCAGTTACCCCAGAAAATCCAGTTACCTGCCTAGATCTGACATTTTCACCCGAGTCCTTAGAGGGCCAGCCCCTTTAGCATGTGTTTATGGTGCAGACAAGCTCTGGAAGCAAAAATCCTCCCTTTTGCAGGTGAGATGATGTGCTTCGAGAGCTGTGTCCCAGATCAGACACCCCACTCAAGTCTGGGCTCCCAGTGTTCCCCACCACTTCCCCCAGGGAACATCTTTAACAATTAAGAAAGCATATGTTAAAGCTTATCAAAGCAGGGCTTGCTAGCAGAACTTGTGGGTTTGGTCTCATCCCGTGCAGGGCAGCATTTACAATCAAAAATATAAGCAATAAAATGCACGTGATGGATCCCAAGCCCCTTCCCTACAGCAGGGTCGTTACATCCCAGCTCTCTTCCTGCACCCCCCTCCACCCATGACTTCCCTCCTGCAGGCTATGGCTTTTCCCCAACAAAGGCTTTTATTTCTTTATCTTGGGCTCCTTTGACAGGATCTGGATCCTTTCCCCCTTCAGCCTGAGCTTTCCTCCCCTCCAGTCCCTGGGACTATGCTGATGGGGCTCTGGTCCTCGCCTGGCCCTTCGGAGGAGGTGGTAACTCCCCATCTCATTGCCTAGCCACGTCCTGGCATCCGACAGGCACCAAAGAGGTTTATTTTCTCAGTAAATAGTTGTCACTAACTTGGTAACCTCCATTTAAAAAAACCCAAAAAATCTAAATTTCTCACCCAAACCACAGCCTGCCTTTAAGATGCTTAAAACCAAAATAATCCTCTGTTGTCCTGTTCATTTTATCAAGTAAAACCACCAGTTCAGCATTTTAAGCAGGGCTTTCCAGTAGCATCCCAGTTTGTTGGCTTTGCAGGTTTAGCACTGAACAGGGCTCCCTCTCTTTTCAACTCACCAAACAACAACCAAAACAATTATGTTTTAAACGGGTTTTTTTAGGGGGGAGGGTGGTATTTTGGGGGAGTTATTTTTATTTTTTAAACAATTTTTTTTGCAAAGCCCATCCCCGCCAGCTCCTCTCCTGCTGTCAGTTGGCCCTTTGGACTTAACAAATGGTGGATTTGGGGAAAGAAGGGGAAAAAAAACCCAATAAAAACAACCCAGCACAGCCCTTTGCGCCTGGCCCGGCATTCCAACTCTCCGCTCCCGGCTCCACCAAGTCTGATTTAGTAGCACTGCTGGGAGCTATTAGTTTACGAAAGAACCAGCACGCCCACCCAAGAGCAGACGACTGCGAGAGGCTCCTCTTACACCGCTGCCATGTGCCTTTCATTCTGCCCGGAGAAGTCGGAAAGGTTGCGGTTTTGCTTCGGGCGGGAAGCCAAGGAGAAACCAGCAACGGTGGTGAGCACAGAGAGCGCAGAGGTCAGGCCGAGAAGGGCTGGATTTCATCCACACCCCAGTTCTGCTGCATGAGAAAGTATTAATTAATGGGATGCTTATTAAGATAGTTCAGCCTCCATCCAGATCTTCCTCCTCTGCTTTTATCCCATTCGTTTCCGTTCCTCCTGTCCTGCATTTCGGTGTCCTGTAACCACTCCTCTTTCCTTTCCAGATCCTTTTTCCCTTTCCACCACCATGCTTTTAATGCCTTTTTTTGGCCTTATTTCTGCTCCCCTTCTCCACTCTCTGCTTCCATCATCTCCCAGCCCTTTGCCTGCCTCCATCCCTTCCCTGACAACACAGAGAAGCCCCAGCATCCCTGGTAGTTGATCCTGAAGATCAGTGTGGTCATGGCCAACCATTATAAGCCCGTGGTATCTGCCAAGCTCAGCTGGGTGTCTGCTACCTACCCAGAAATAAAGCATATCAGCCTCCAAAAAATGGGAAACCAGGTGGCTGTGCTCCATGTGCTGCTGCCTCTTCTCCCAGCAAGCTGTGGGCACGCTTGTCTCGGTGCTGGGAGAAGGGAAGGTAAAGCATATGGCTCACTAGCCACAGCTTCATGTTGTGACAGTGTTACAGGGCAGAGAGCAGGCGGCTGCTGCCTGAAGCCCCCAGCCCCTGGGTCAGGCCCCCAGCCCCGTGCCGGACAAGGCTCACGAGCTGCTGCTGCACGAAAGTGAAGCATTAAGCGTAGAAAGGGAAACCCAACAACTAGCATGGGTTATGGGTCCCACCAGATGTCCTCTTGGATGTAGAAATGACAGCAAGATTAAGTGACATGGGTGGTAACGAGCAAAGTAGTCTAATAGCTGCCAGAATTCGGCCAGCTCATTATCCAAAAAGGCCCATTTTGGATGTAGGACACAGTTAACTCTCCAAAGCTGAAGATTATTTCTGTGGTGGGAGAGGCGGGGAGAAACAAAAGGAGAAAACAACTGATGAAGCATCATTTTAGAGTCATCAAGGTTTTGAGATTCTCCAACTGGCTTCTATTAGGACTGCATCTGTATTTGGGTGCCTAAAGAAAAGAGGGTGGGGAAAAATAAAGGGAAAGGCTGACTTCCAAAAGGGCAGAGAAACCAGTAGGTTCCCTCCTGTGCCTCTGTGCTTCCACTGCCTCTGGGGTCTTTGGACGCAGCTCAAGGAGGACCAGGCACAGCGAACAAGGACCTGAAATTTTATTACCTTCATCTTCTGTCGGAAGCAGAGCCTATTTGCAGATTTACAGCTCGTGTCAACAGGAAGTTCATGTTTACAAGTTTCCAGGAAAAAAAGCCAGCATTCCTGTCCTATGCAATAGCTCAGTGGGGACGCGGTCTCACGTGGGAGTTCTCAGATTGGTATGCTAGACAGGAACAAGTTTTAGCCATGTAAAACATCCAGACAAAAAGATAAAGCTATGAAAAAAATTGAAGGCCAGAAGGAAAACAATAATTCAGCAATTTGGTGGAAAATACACAGCAAGACAGCATAGCCATGTCTGGAAAAAGACTTCTTTAGCATCTGGGATTCACACTTCAAAGAAACAGAAGAATTTTAAGAGGATGAAAAATTATATTCAGGCGCTAACACAAATTTTTCTCCTCTCATCCAAATCCCCTGTCATCCCCATTACTGTTCCTCCAAGGGTCAGCAGCTGAGCTTGGCCCACGGTCATGCTGGGGTGGCCCGTTCCCTCCCAACAAGTGCACGCTGGGGACTGCAGTGGTATCTGGGGGGTGCTGCTGGATCCACCGGGATCTGCCAGGATCCACCAGGACCCATCCTGCCCCCCAAGCTCAGCCTCAGATCAAGTCCCTTCCTTTCCACAGCCACTAGAGAGGTTTGGGTGATGGTGAAACCACAGCCCATAACCGGATAGCACAGGTAGTGGCAGCTCACTTTAACCCGAGAGCAGGCTGTGCCAGCTGCAGAGCAGATCCCTGGCAGCAGTGCCACCTCGAAGTCTTCCTGAAAGGGAATGCAGAAAGGTGGTTTGCAGAAAGGTGGTTTGCAGAAAGGTGGTTTGCAGAAAGGTGGTTTGCAGAAAGGTGGTTTGCAGAAAGGTGGTTTGCAGAAAGGTGGTTTGCAGAAAGGTACTCTGGATTTCTGCAGACAGAGTGCACAGTGGTATGCTGCAAAATGGTGCTTTGCAGAAATGTGGTTGCAGAAAATGGTGCAATTACTGCGCATGTTCTTCGCAGACAGTGTGAGTGCAGCAGCTGGTATGCTGCAAATTCGCACCCAAATTTCGCAGCAACTTCCCCGTGCAGAGAAGCCACATGGTCAGAGTAAAGCTTCGAATGCTAAACTTCAAGCCGAGGACACCATTTATTGCCTTCAGCAAGCAGGAGGCCTGGGCAGAAACAGCCCCATCCTGTGAAACCTGGATTTAAAGTCTTCCCCTTCCATATGGTTATCAAAAAAAATCCCAAACCAAACAAAAAAAAAACCCCAACCCTCTTTCAAAAATTACACAAAACAAGGAGACATCAGGACAGCCAAAGGTCAAGCAGCCAGTGCTCTACTAGAATGCCGAAGAACCATATTCAAATCAGTAAATATTTATTTAGGCCACGTTGTACAGTTTAGTGAATACAATTACAGAGCACCTAGGGTGGTTTCTGATCTCCTGAGCATGTATCGGTCCCAGGGAACGTTTCCATCTTGACAAATGGACATTTTTCAACAGAAGAATGATTCAATCAGAAGATTCTTCTGAAAGAAACTCATTCAAGGAAACACAACAGGTACAGAAAGTCAAGTCTCAAAAAACTACAGCTGGCTTCTCCCACGAGAAGCAGCTGAAGAAATCCAGGCTGACAAAGCACTCAACCCACCCACCCTTAAAAACTTTCAGGATTTAACATGCAAAAGCTCAAGACCAACTCAACCAAAGGAAGAGGCCTGTAGCAGCTGGAGGCATCAGCCCCGTCTGCCACCACCGTGCCCATACTCGACACATTTGGCTGTAGCTGCCCCTAACACAGATTTAGGGCGACCCACCTCACCCAGAGGCGCACATCTGGGCATTCGAACCCTTTCCATCTCAACCCAACAGCAATAACAACAAAATTCCAAACAGAGTCAGAGAGATGGGGAGGAGAGAGTCAAGCAAAGTTCCCCAAACTTATTTTTCCATCCTAACCACTTAAGAGGAAACACACCATTACCGAGGAGCTGCCTGCCCTGGATCTGACCACTTTACATCCAGGTGACACCATCCCTTTGCAAAGGGACGGGAGCCATCAGATCCCTTATCATTCCTACGTAGGAGACAGGGGGACCCACGCATGCTTTGTGCTCCTCCTGGCAAGCTCCCTGCAGCAGCGGAGCGGGCACTCAGCACCCTGCTCTGCTTTGTGCACGCCCAGCACCCCCTGCCTCCATCTGCTCCCCCAGTTCTCATAGGTAGTACACTGAAAAACACTCGAGGTGGTACAAAGAGGTTTTTTAATGGACTGAAAGGAGCATTTGGCGAGAGCATCACATCAAAGAAGTCAGAGGTCTTCCACCCCACGCACTGGACATGGGTGTTCAGACAACCATCAAGAGCTAGAAGTCAAACGTCTGTACATTGAAGTTAATTAACATGCACACAGGGGAAAGAGAAAGAGGCCCAAAATTACCTTCAATCCAAAACTCAGATTTACTAAAGTGGAAACTTTAACAGCTGTCAAAATCTTGATAACATAACCGTGAGTTATATTTTAAAAAAAAAAATCTCAAAGGAAAGAATAAGAAAGAAACATCTTAATTTAAAAAACAATAATAAAACCCATAAAAACCTGGAGGAAAGAGATATTCAGCAGCAATGCTTCTCCAAAGTGGGGTCAGATTTGGTGGCACAGGCACAGCATTCTGGAAATAGCTGATTTGATTTGGCTGTGCTGCTATTAAGAAAAAAAAAATAAACCAGCTCGAGCATACATTTACTTCCTCTTCATTTCATTAATCCTACCCAGAGCCATCGCCAAGGTGAAGCCGTGTTTATCGCCAGCAATTCTGCTTTGGGGTGTGCTCTGCCCAGGTGAAACAGCACGTTGTGGGGCTGCTCTTAACTTTTCCCAGCTGTGTTTTGCTGACGGTGCTGAACGTCCCCACCTGTTTCTGCAGATGGAGCAGCTGCAGTTAAAGGCAAACACCTGGGCCGCCGCAGCCCTGCCCCGCCGGCGAGCAGAGCCGCAGCAGCGCCTGCCCTACTTAAGGCCCTGTCAGTATTTGGATTATAAATGCTGCGTTCGTGGTTAATAATCAGGCTGCTTTGAGCCCAAGCAACCCGAAATGCTGCACGCTGAGTTTTGAGCTCAGTATAACTCAGTTATGTACAGTTAATGACCGCAGTCAGCTTTCCACTGACCGGCCACCAAAAAACCCCCTGAAGGTGTGGAAGAGTTGAGTGACACATACACCACCGGTCCTTCTCAGGGCTGTAGGCCACCGAATGCCTCAATGATCGTACACTTACAACCAGTTCACACCTCGCACAACACCTTTGGGTGGCACCAAGCCAAGCAGGGCTTCTGGTGGGACTCGGCCCAGGCCGGGCACAGCACGGCACGCTGCAGCTCCTCCGGCACCACTGCGGCCCAGCTCAGCCACCGCGATGTGCTCCCACTCACAGGATGCTCTGCTCGCGCAGGGGAAGGCAGAGCACGCCTGGTGTTGCTCGTGTTTGACCCGATGCTCCACGCTACAGCATGAGTACTTTGAATTTTACTTCTCTGCAGATCTAGAAAAATAGATGACAAATACAAATCCTCTAGGGCATGTTGCTATGAGCAGAGCAAGAGAAGGACTAAAACCATTTTCTGAGGGATTTTTACAGCAGCCATTTCAAATAACACCTTTTTTCAAGTTAATACTGCAGTCTGAGCAGGCTTCTAGTCCAAGAGTTCATTCTTCTTCTTGGAGACTTCTTACAACTAAACAGCAATTTAATATTGATTAGCAGTGCTGCTTCAGCACTTCTTTTCACCATTTTCCAGCAAGTCCTTGTTCAGTGATGACAATATTTATATTAGGAACACAAGAATATGCAACTCTGCAACTACAAACTGTAGAGACAGCCAGTGCACTTAAAAAAAACCAAATAAAACCACTTCCCAGTAGGCTCCAAACATCTGGACACTACAGCAACAGTAAAAGAAGCTATCTGTCACTTAGCAGTGATTTTTAGATGACTTGAACCTAATTCAGAATCATAGTCATATGGGGAAAAAAAATCCATGAAATATAATAAACTTTTGGAAGAACGGAGCTAATTTGAGGGCAAGAATTAGATCTTCCAAAGACAAACTGACAGGAATTAGTTTAAGAAAGCCTGCAGGGTCAACTTGTATTGACTACAGAAGATCCTTGTGCAAATTAAAATGTTTTCCTGCCTCCTTGTTTTGGCATATGGAAAAGCTCCAAATGCACCCCCTAAGGCTCGCACCAACGATGAAGCCTGTTTAACACCAGGAGACGTCTCAGAGATGGGATGTTCGAATGATAAGCAGTAGTGCTGGAGGTGCAGCCCACTAAAATTCTTCCACATGTTCAAGAGTAGTGTCTGATCAAACCAACATTGCTAAAAGGCCCTCTTGGGTCCCGTTCCCAAACACCTGCATCACTGTGTCTCCTGGGTACTCAGCCTCCCACTTGCCTTGGCCGTTCCACAGTACATCTCTGCAGGCAGAAGTTTACTAGGAAAATGGAGTGTGGCCATCTTCTTGACCCATGCAGAACAGCTAATCCCAAAGGGATAATCCTGCTTTAATGAGAAAACAATAGGACCTTTGATAAAGCATATAAATTTTATAAAAGTTCTACTAAAACATTCCTTAGTCTCTGGGACTGGACGATGGACCTCTAAAATGAATTTTGTATGCGCCTGCTTCAAGCCGTGTAACATAACACGAGGCAGGGAGAGCAGACTGCTCTTTCTTGTTTGCAAGACACCGTAAAATCTGTAACAGCGCTGGAGGCAAATTTCCCATGCCAATTGACATCTGCGTGCTACCCCTTCAACAAATGCCTCCTCCTCTGCCGGCCGGAGGAGCCAGAGGGCACCACAATCTCCAGCTCATCCAACTCCCTCTCTCCAACTCATGGCACACCTCCTGCGCACCAAAAATGGGACCAACTGCGGTACGGCCAACCTGTCCCCAAGAAAGTGGACCAAAACCACCAGCTGATTTCATACAGACTGACCAACAGCTGTGAGATGGTGGGAACTCTGTCAAAGCCAATCTGGGCTGCAGTTGAGCTGGTTACCTCCAAGCTAAACCTTCAAGCCTCTGCAAAACTGAGAATCAGTGTCAGGTTTTGCATTAAAAAATAAACTTTAGATCTGAAAACAATTCCTCAATACAACTTAGATGTAAAAATCCACTTTATGCTCATTTAGAGAAACCCTCAGACACTTGGTTTCTGACCTCGCGAGACCTTGCTCCGGCACCAGTGCAGAACCCAAAGAATTGACATTTCAACACTTTCTTTTATCCTCAAGTATAAACATGCAACTGCTGAGAAAAAACAGTGATGCTCTGACCTGACACAACCAGTCGTGTCGAGGGATAATTCCTGTGCCGTATCAGTGACTGGAATTACCACAGCTTTGCCAACAGCTTAATGAGATGGAAACTCATGCTCCCACTGCCAGAATTTGTTTGTCAGGGTATAAACTATTTGGATGCCCTGAATATTTTGCTGCTGTGTTATAAAACAGGTGTGAAGAGGTGCATCTCCATTCACGGAGCTGCTGCTCAGCAAATCACTGCCATTTGGATGGTACCGGTGGTGACGGATTTAAATTTCTGGTGCACTGCATGGACGCAGACAGATCTGTCCGCTGGCTCATCCTCACCCTAGTTGTTCCTGCTGATCTACAGCCTCATCCCATGGTGGAGAAGCAGAGTCAGCAGAGAGAAGGCTACTGCACGTGGTCACCTGAACAAGCCCACACGTGCCACTGCTTCTCTTCCCATCTGGGGTTTTTTTGCTTTTCTTTGTGGCTATCTGGAGAACCGGCATCGCCCTGGCCTTCAGACTGGGAGGACCAGCAATGGCTGTAGAAATCCTGCACAAAGGAGCGCAAAAGGCAACTCTGCAAAATTCTGCCAAGGGTGGCTTCGTGCAGGGCAGAGTGGGGTGGTTGGTGCATCTGGGGAGGCACTGAGGAACCCCTGCAGCCCAGTGGCACAGCGTGGGGAGGCACACCTCCGGCATCTGTTCCCAACAGGGTTTACTCACAGGTCACCATGCATAGGAAATATTCCTGAAATAACAATGGGCTTTCACCAAACGAGGCTCTCGGAGCCTGGATGGTGGCTGGGTCACATCTGCCCGGAGTCCACCAGAGCAGGACCAGCTCCGTGCGGTGCTGCCAGGTTCTCCAAGGCTTCTTGGGCCACCTTACACCATTAAAAGCAACAGCAGGACAGCAGAAGTGCAGTGCTGGTGGGAACCGAGGCAATCCTTACTGACACATGCAAAAGAGAGAGCAGAGATCCTACGCCAACCAAGCTATCTTGCATGGTATCTGTGAGACCGAAGGCAAGAATTTCTGCATGGACGACATCCTGGTCTCTGGCAGTTTTGCTCAACTGTCCATACACCATCAGAAGAGTCACCAGCACTGATGGAGGATCAAGGAGATGTGGTAAACTGTTTAGGAGTAGTGACTGAGTCTACAAATGTTATTTTTGCGGCCATAAAAATACAACAAGTTTCATTCCGTTAACTTCATATCAAACTTAGCTTTCTTAATTAGAGGTACAGGGCTCAAGGGAAACTGCTGTGATAATTAAATGGGAAATAAAACCTGATGAACACAGTAGCTGCAGTGACTGAAGACTTAACATTTAAATAAAACTGGTAGCAGGCAAATCAAGAAACATCTAAAAAATACCTGCCCAACAGTTTGTGTGCTCTGATAGTCGTTTACCCCTTCACATGCACAAAGAGGTTTTATTTTTCCTCTTGCTAAAATCAATACTACACAGTGGGGAAAAAAAAGTTTGTTCAATGAGACAAGTATATACAAGCAGAAAAAGGATGGACAAGTGCCTGAGAACATTTTACAAGTACCACAGTGCAAAACCAGCACAAGCCCAAGCGGGTATTATTAGATATGGGTGGCAGGGATGGCAATGCTAAAATCAAAGTGCGCGCAGGTCACCTCCACTGCTCCCTTTACAAGGTCCTTCCTCATCCATAGGCTTTCCAAAAGAGGGGTATCTGCTGCTGTCCAAGATTCTTCCTAAGAAGATTCCATCAAATTAACTTCTAGGTGCTCAGCACACCTAGATACAGAGGGCAGCCCACACTTTCACAGAAAAAAACCATCCCCTGGGGGAAAAAAAAGGCACCAACTTTTCAGCGTATTCTGAAACGTGGAGACTCAGGTGGACTAAGGGCACTAATCTGGAGTCAGACATTTTGCAGCAAAGCAGTAAACGGATGCAGAAAATCCACCAAAAATTCAAGTTTGTGTGATGCTGATTTGCAGCCCCTGATACCCCATAGACAGATTTTACCGGCTCTGTGCACAAGCCACTGCCTGTGTCTCTGAATTCTCACCCCTCCTTTCTGTGCACACCTTTACAGGGGAGGGGTGGCTTGGCTGGAGAAATGGATGCATGGATGACAGCACAGACCAGGTACGGGATCTGTTCCTGCCTCTGTGCTTTTCCATCCCACAGCCCCGAATGGTTTCATCTCCATGAAGGCCCTAGGGATGCTCTCCCAGATCTGCTAAACTAGTTTGCTTTGTGGTTGCTGCAAATTCGCTGTATTTTTTTTTTTTTCTGGAAAACATCCTCCAGATGGCTGCCTTTTCTCTCCACCTCTAAGTGGGTCTCCTGGCAAAAAAATTTGGTCCTGGGTAGAGGACAGCTCTGCGATGAGGGTGTCGAGTTTAACACAACTTCCATCTATGAAGGGGGAGGAAGAAGAGAGTAGAAAATGCACAGAAAGCTAGAACCCTGGATGCAAAAGCTTGTACATGCACCCAACCGTGGCACAAGCACTGATACATCCTCAGGTACATGCCCAGGCTCAAACAGGAGGTAGGTGTTTAGGCTGACACAGGCGATCTCAAGCTATGCCTGAAGGTTTTTCAGTGCTGCCTGATCTGCAATGGTTTCGGAGTGGGAATGCATCTCTGAAAGAACGTTCCTGAAGGTGATAGAGTTTCTCAGCACAACGTCAAGTACGGCACATATCGTTACTCACTACGGGAAGGTGATCCATTAGCATCTGTAGCGCAGAGAGGGAAGCAAACAGCAGAAGTAAAGCAAAGCACTAGAAAGAATTTCTGGCTAGAATTTGCTGTTTTAAATCTTTGCGTGAACACAGGCTGTGTGCTGCAGAACGCCACACTCGCATCGCGAAAGCAAGATGGGCACAAGGCTTCCATCCAACTCGGATTTAATGGCAGAGAAGATAGATCCACTCGTTGAGAAAAATCCCAATTGTTGATTTCTATTTTGTCTGGCGATGGAGCATAGTATTCCTCCTTCCTTCCTGCCAAAAGTGGTGGAAGTACAATGTACTTTAAAGTAATTACAGGAGCTTATCCCAGAAATGGCTGCATTTCAAACTAAGCAGGAGATGCACAAGTGGGGAGTGGCTCCCTGACCAATGTTTAACCTGCCTTCAAGAGCTCAGGATGGAAAGATGCTCTCCAAACCAAACCATTGCTCTTTGCTTCCCATATCTGACCGATTTGTCCCCTTTTGCCTGCCTAACCCTGCGCACACCTCCATGCTATGGCTGGCAAACCCAGGGCAGCACGGGCCCAGCGTGGCAGCCACGGGCAGGAGCTGCCTTCCTGCAGAGACGCTTGATCTAGGGTTTATTTTGTTGAACCGATGTCTCTCTGACTCCTCAGAAAAACCGGTTAACATTTGGCCATGCCAACCCTGCACTCCCCTAAACACACAGCCTGGGTTTTGCAGTACGCCTGGAAGTATTCAGTATTCTGATTATTGGTAGAACAGCCACAATTATCCAAATCAAACTATTACTATATTGGGCCTTACATCATAAATAGAACTTAATGGATTTTATTACATCCCAGGAAGCAAGACCTACAGAAGGAAAAGTATTGCTAAGAGTGCATTGCTACTACCTATCAATTTCTCCTAAACACTCAGCACTTAAGAAATACCCAAAGAAACACACTGCTCCCACAGCATAACTATTTTGTATTCCCCTCTGAGCTCTTCCCTTTTAGCCAACTCGCATGGTACGTTTTAGCAGCTGAAAATTAAAGGATCACAATATTGAGCCTTCAGGTATCAAGTTGACAATGGAAATAGCAGCTGACACAGAAAGGGCGCCGCTGAGCGTGGCGGTATATAATTCTGTTGCCTCGGAGCTGGAAGCAGCTCCCTTACACAAAGTTTGTTATTTAACTCAGCGAGAAATGAAAGAAAATGCCACAGCCATAGATTTATTCCTTACACAGACTCTTTCAAATCATACTCCAAAACTGGAGCCACGCTAGCAGTGAGGGTCTTTAACTCAGGCTGCAGCATCCTCTTTAATCCAAATAACTCCCTTTCAGGTGCCAGTGAACACAGCGTCGGCGACAGCCTAAATGTGGGCTGCTTGTCCTTGAAGCCCATGCGAGCTCTTCTGCTGGAGCCCAACCTCCAGAAACCTTCACAGCAGCCAAGCGCAACTGGATGCCTGGGATCCAACAGTGAGCAACGACAAATCCGTGATGTCCGACAGCCACCGACCTCATGGGGAAGGGCCGGAACGAGGAGGGCTCCTGCAGGGCGATGGGAAGCCAGCCAGATACACCCGCTTCCGGTTGGGCCCTCCTCACATCATCCAGGAAAAGCCATCCTGCCACCCCCGGGGAGTCCCCACCTGGCCCTGCTCTGCGGTGACAGCCCAGGCCTGCTGTTATCTCCCAAACAGATGCATTTATTCTCTTGAGAGCCTCCCACGTCTTATCTAGCTGGCAGTTTCCAAACGTCAATCACCAAGTCCAGCTAAAACCACTTCAGGCTCTTTTAGGCAACTATTCCTGACAGCATTTCGGCTGGGGAGTGAGGAAGGCGGAACGGCTGCCCCGCGGCAGGGTCCCCCCTCGCCATCCTGCCGGGATGGGTACGGAAAGCACCTCCCACACCCCGCTCCGGTGCTGCTGTAAACAGGACCTGGCACAGGAATGGATGTACAGTTTACAAAGATCTCTTGCTTCAAGCAAATTTGCCTCTCAACACATGGCCAAACTCTCACGCAATAAATTAACTATTTGGCAGCCACCAAACCAGCGCTGGAGCCAAACCAATTAGGGTTTAATGTGATCCCAATTTCCTATTTCTGAGACGGGGGTTGGAGAGGGGGGGAGAGAAGGGGAAAGAAGAGGGAGGGAGAGCGAAGTAAATCCCCTCCTGGTTTATAAATCCTTGCCAATCATCCCAGATAAACCTGTCACCCACAGCTCTAAATCTGTATTTGCAGTCGCGTGCTCCAAGGGACGCTATGGGAAAAGGCGCATTGGACGCAGCCAGCCTGACTCCTGACATGTGTTTTCCATACTTGGGAAATTCAATCATTTAAAAAATATTTACCAAGCTTTGTCTTTAATTAGAAAAACATGACAACGGATAAGGCGAGTTATTGTTTCTAAGCTAGAAATGTCAGAGATCCTAATGATGTCAGAAGATAAACCCCACTACCAGCACACGTACGCCCTGCCAGGGCGGCAAATGTTTCGAAGGGTTTTTTTCATCTCCCCTCAAAGTTCAGCGCTTTACAGTCACAGTTCATCAGTGGCTTCTTGGCCCCCACCAAACCTAATCAGGGAGGAGGAGGAGGGAAGACTCCTGCCTGCAGAGCTGCTAGACCGGGTGTTTTCATGCAAAAGAGCTTGCACAGCAGGGGAGGAACATGGGAGCCATTTGACTTCTTTGTGTTTTAACATCCTGACTACAGTACCTCCCCAGCACATGCAATTACCTGCCATCACCTGAGATAAGCAAATTAATCTCATCCGCACCAGGAAATGCTGCAGGCCAAGATATCCCCATCCTTTAAAAACGTGTTAAATTAAATTTCTGCTTAACCAAGACCCACTGCAATGTTTGCTCCCAAGAACATAGCCACAAAATACTGTATCCCACAATACTCCCATAAGAAAAGAAAGCTGACCATGCTCCAAGCCAGCAACCGCGGGTGTCCCGGAGCTCTGCCTGCCCAGGATGACACGCGACCGTACAGATGTACCCCACGCTACAGCCGCTCTGCCATCTCCCCATCCCTCACCAGTCCCTGGCCAGGCCAGCCTACTCCCACGCACACTTGCCACGTACACCCACCACGTACACCCGGCCACGTACAGCCTCCCTGTTTTCTTTCCTTTAGGATTTTGTACCTCCTTCTCCTCCCCCTGTCGCCTCCTGTCAGAAATGGCATGATAAAACAAAGTGTCCCAGGTGATATATTTGGAGGAACTTGCTGCTACAGCAACTCGGTGCACTACCAGAAGTGACAGAACTCCCAAGGATTAAAAAATTTCGTTCAGGGAGAAGCTGGAACTGATGCTAACAAACTGGTGTGTCTTATCGAGTCCATGTGGAGGAAAGCAGCAATATTTCTGCAAACATTCACTAAGTATTTGTCCAACTATTTTATGGTATCCACAGAGAAAAAATGGCTAATGCTACACTTTCCATTCCAAACCATACCTGTAATATTTCAAAAAGCTTCAAAGTGTCACCTATGGACCCAAAGTCAAGACAAGAGCATGCCATTTATCTTCTGAAAATATCCCTGTAACCCAAGTTTGAGGGCTGTTATCAACTACTGTCTTAAATACCAACATAAATCTACAATAAAGGAAATCCCTGCCTGAATAGTCTGATCCTTTAAATTATACCAAGACTGCAAAGCACATCTTCGAGGCAAACGTGCACATTTTGACCTCAGAGTCCAATGGCCAGATAAATTACTACCTGTAGAAGTTAGTGCTTCTCTCTCTAGAGGAACATGAAATGAAGATCTTTTTAGCTGAGCTCTAAGGGAGGGCTGATTAACCCGGAGCGCACAAATACAGCCCAAATGAACGTCCAGTGACAGCTTCACAGCTGAATCAAACATGGGCGTGCATGTACGTGGGGCGCACAGGGAGAGATGGGAAGGCGACAGGGACACAGGAGAAGTTTTCTGCCCCAGACAGTGGCTGGACAAGGGCCTTCAGGAAAGTGGTTTCAGCCTGGAAGAGTTCCAGGTCAATCACCGGTCTAGGTGGAAGCACTGCCTCCAGGACTTTCTGTATCAGAGGGGGAGAGGCAGATTCACTCACTCGTGTGTTACAGCCACCTCCTTCTTCTGAAGTCAAAGAGGTTACCTCTGGTTCTTGACAGCAAAAGGGAAACCTGAGCAGTCCTTCTCCCCTCTCCCGCTCCAGTGGTTTACATCAACATCTCGAGGTAGCTGCGAAGCCTTGGCAGCTCAGGCTGATGGGAACGGTACCCACCTCGCTATTCCACACCAGTCCTGCTTTTAAGAGAGTCAACTACATGAGCTCTACCTGAAGTGTATGCTCTTTTCTACCCTCAGAGAAGCTGCAAGTCAAAAAAACCTTCTCTTTTTTGACTGCTTTAAAAAGTCAGTATATTTTACACTGGTGCAAGGGAAGAATAACACCTTAAGCCTTAAGCCTTTTATTTTACAGCATATGAATATCAAAACCAAGACCCCAAAAGATCCATTTAATTTAATTTCTGCCCACTGGAAATATCCATGTAAGAAAGGCATGTTCACACGAGTCGGTATGTGCCTTAAACTAAGACAGAACATCCCAAAGTTTCAAAGCAGTCCCACGTTTCTCCTTCCTTTCTGGATCATTAGTTTGACACTGAGCACTGAACCACTTCTCTGTAATACATACCCAAAGAAACCACGCAACCTCCTGACACCACCTGTAGCTGTATTCATAACACAGCAGAAGTCACCAGGCTGACAACCAAGGCAAAGCATATAATTTGTGCTTATAAAAATTATGAGTCTACAGCTGATTATTCACTTTCTCAAGCCCTAAGATAAAATCCAACAGTGTCCATGGGCAGATGCTAGGCCCAAGAACTAAGCGATGCCTTGTGCCAGTGTTCAGCCTGTTCAATAACTGGTGCTAACAGGACAGTGTTACCCGCTCTATTTATGAAGCTGCCAAAGGCTATATATTATGTGCTTATCCTTATAAAACAGCTGTATGGCTCACTGGGGTTATCACTAGCACTTCAACAGTGGATGCTGAGCAACAGGCGCATTAGAGCTGCGTAAGAAATGATGCTTTAGCTGCCGCTGAGCCATCCGAAGAGTCCCAGGGGCTTGTCACCCACTCTGGCCAGGGGCTGTGGCCTTGCTGGACCTGCTGGCATAAGGTAAGTGAATCGCTTCCTGACCTGGTTCTGTCAACAGGACCCCGACGAAAAGCCCTACTCTCAGACATGGGTTAATACTGCAGAACTGAGCAGCTACACATACATTTATACATTCCTGCCACGATCAAGAAAAGCATTCAAACAACTTGCCCAAGGTCACAGAAAGTGCCACAGCTGAGCGAGGTGCTGGTTTCACATACCCACTCTGAAGGGATGGCTTTAGGCACAAGAGTGCTGTCTCCCTTACCTTCAATTACTTTTAAGTAAATGGATTTCAAAGGCCCGTCTCCTCCCTGTGCTCAGCCTAAGCGAAACAGGGAATCCGACCAGTCTCTGCAGATGCCATCAAGCTGCACCGTGAGCAGACACACCAGGTGGGATTTGTTTCATCTGACTCCTCGTTGCCAAAGCCTAAGCCAGTTATCCCAGACTCACTCTGCAGTCAGTGAAAAAGCCCAGGCACCTCCAACAAGAAATTCATCTCATCCTGAGAGAGGTATCCAAGACTGGTGAGGTGAATCACCCTCGGAAGCGCCTGCTCCTCCACTGTGACTGCAAAGGGAGCTTGGAGAAAGGCATAAAGGGCTGACTTTTGGACAGCAAGGTTAAAGCAGATTTTGATCTCACCCAAGCTCCTTCTGTGGGGCCTTTTTTTCGAGGCAGACAAAACACAGAGCCCTCCCTGGCAGCAAGGTTAGGAGCCGTCAGTCAGGTACCAGGGCTCTGCAAACCCACGTGGCTGTTAACATGGCTTGCTCGCTGCTCTGCCCTCTTCCCACAGCAGCTGCTTGGGCCACCGGCTGTTTCCAGTCCGCATGATTTGGCAGGCTGGTATTTGTAACTGCCTTAAGGGATAACAACCTCAGTCTGAGGATCTCCACACATTCTGCACTAAGCAGCATGATAAAGTATTCACCTACCCTCTGCAACTTCCATCACTTGGTAATTCCTTCTCCGTATCGGGAATGCAGCTTTCAGGGTGGTTTCCCCATTAGCATCAGCATCTATCTTTACATTGCTTCCCTATAGCAATCACACTTCATTTTAAAATTCCCTCATTTCCTCTGAGCTTTCGGATGCACTTTTAACTGCTTTTCTCCCTTCACTGACCTACGACTTATGCTACCCATGGCCATCATGGCAGACATTGCGGCTCCGTCTGGCACCTTGATCCTCAGCCCGGGATGGCTCACGGTGATGAATAAACAAATGCTGTGCGCACAAGCATGGATGAGAAAAATGATCAGGAGGTCAACACGGTGAAGAGGCACAGGCTAACCATCTACCCTGCTCCTTGGCTGCAGCAATGCGCTGCCCTGCCGACCACATCGCTTTCAGAGAGCGTGACTCTTCTGGAAACAGACCTCCTGTTTTGAGAAAATCATGAAAATGGAACTCCAGCTATTCACCTTCCCAATGCCGAGTAGCAGAGATGCTGCAGTGGACAGGCTTCACCTATGCGCCCGGCCGCTGCCCACCTGAGCGCAGGTTATGGCTCTGGCCACCACCGAATGCACCGGCCTGCTCAGGGACGAGGGACGGGGTGACCCCAGGGGCTGCAGGCAGCAGCCCTGCCCGGCGCTGGGTCATGAAACCCCATCCACCCTGGAAATCAAAAATAAATCCAGTGGGCCACCCTGCAGGGCTGCTGCCCGGCTGGTTTTGCAGGTGGGGGTCCCCCAGGCTGCCCCCAGCCCAGCTGCCTCACACTTTGAGGGCAATGAACCGCATGCTGAGACATACGCCCCAGCCAAACGCGTGTATTACACGTTTTTATATATAAACGCGTGCAGCTGGGAGAGCCGAAAAGGGCGCAGCACCCGCTCCGTGCACCCCCCGGCCGGGCGGGCGGCCCGGGGGGGGGGGGGCTGAACGCTGCGCCCTGCTCCCCCGCTTCGGCCGCGCCGCCCCCCCGCCGCACGCGGCCCGGCCAGGCCGAGGCGCCCCCGCCGCCGCCCGGCCCCGCAAGGCCCCTTCGCCCCCGTCCGAGCGGCGCCGAGCGCGTCGGCGCCCCCCCCCCCGCCCCGCACGGCACGGCCCTTCGCTGTGACGCTACCGGGGGCGCGGCCTACCCGGCCCGCCCCGGCAAGGCCGCGGGAGGCTCGGCCTGCTGCCGGTTAGCGGGGCAGGAGGCCCCTGTTTGGTCAGCGGCGACGCTTTATATATGAATTTAATTATTCATTTTCGCCTAATTGTGGTTTATGGCCCCCTCAAAACCAGTTCACCTTCTCCCCATCCCTGCACTGAGGTCTTCCCACCAACATGGAGCACCAGGGCCTCGGGTATTGTAACCAAAGTGTTTGAGATGCCCCCTGGCACTTCCCACAGCCCAACTTGCAGCCCCATGCCTGGGGAGATTGGTTTTGGTGAGGTGGCCATGTTGACCCAGAGGGCCATCGGGTCCTGGAGATGATGTTTCAAGAGTTGCAGGACGGGTGGGATGAAGAATTGTGGAGTGGTTTGGGTTGGAAGCGACTTTTGAAGACCACCCAGTCCAACCCCGGGGGATATCTTGCGCTAGATGAGGTTGCTCAAAGCCCCGTCCAGCCTCTGCCCTGATGATGGGGCATCTACTTCTCCGGGCAACCAGTGTCTCACCACCCTCATCATAAAAACCTCCTTATTTCCAATCTAAACTGACCCTCTTTTGGTTTAAAACCACGGTCCCTTGTTCAGTCACTACAAGCCTCTGTAAAGTCTCCATCTTTCTTAGAAGTCTTTATCTATTGAAAGGCTGAAATAAGGAAGGTCCTTGGGCTCTTCCCAAGGACCAGCTAACTCCATGGTCCTTCTTCCATGGAAAGGGGGGGACCTGAAAAGCCTTGCTACAAGCTCTTGTGGTTAGGTGTGACTTTGTTGGCCAGGGAGTTTTGTGTGCCAGGAGACCTCCCATGGGCTGCTGCTTTTCCACAAATGCTCCAGGGAGTCTGGCTACAGGAAAACACATTTAGATTTACATGGAAAATAACTCAGAAGTTAAGTCAAATATCCACATCAGAGCTGAGATGTGTTTTGACTCTGACAAAGACCAAAGCTTGAGTGCTATTTACCTCTGGTAGGTACCTCAAAGTCCAGAAACGCTGGAGTTTGTGATCATGAGAGCTACACTGAGAGCCTGAGAGTCCTGCCCAGGGTTTGCAGCCTTGTGCTGGCATCTGATCAGCTTCTGAAAACTAAGCACAACCCTGCTCCCATCCTGGAGGCATTTGCCATGATGAGTGTTCCCTAGGGTTGCTGCAAGTAGGCCAGCTGAGGCTGGGACTCCCCGAAAGGCTTGAAAGTAACTGTAGGAGGATCATGCATCTGCAAATTGGCTATGGCTGGGGTTTCTGTTCCCAGCAATAGTATATACATGTATATATATAAAATATATGTGGGCACAGGACCCAATCTCCTGTCCCAGGTAGATGTCCTCATCACCAGTTAGCAAGTCATGCTGGTACCAGTGTGGCTCTTGATGCACTGCTGCCTCTTGGCTCAGACATGGCAGAGCTCATCGCCAGTGAAGGAGAGCTCTTGGGATCGAGCAGGAGATCTAAACAGGCTGCCCCTAAGGCACTGTCCATTCCCTCAAGTTGCTGCCTGTGTAACCAAGGCAGTAAGAGCTGTGGGTCCTACTCAGCTCTTGGGGGAAAAAAGGGCACATGGGTCAGGGCTGCTGTTTCCCAGTAGAACCATGCTCCCAGGAAAATTGCTTTGAACTCCCCCAGTTCTGGGCTGGTGGTTGCTGGCCAGCAGCCTTTTGAAGGCCCAGCTATGGGTGAGCTGTGGCTCTGGATGCTCAGAGAGCCACGGGCTCGTTCTGAGTTTGCTGGCCAGGAACAGGCATCTCTTGGGCCCAGACATCTCCTGATGGAGCAGATGCAGATTTGGGCTAAAATGACAGGACCATCCATCTAGTCCCATCGTCCTCATTTTAACTTCGTGGCTTTGCCTCCTCCCCTTGCGAGGCACCAGCTCTTCCTTGGACCAGCCTGTCTGCAGCTCTTATCTCCTGCCGTGCTGGCTGCAGCTTGGCTCTGGCCTGTGTTTACCACCACTTCAATTCAGTGTCATCTACATCCTTGCTGTGGCCAAATTTACACTGGTGAAGCAGAAAGGGCTGTTGTGTGGGGTGCTGATAAGGGCTTTGTTTTAATTTAGCTGGCCTCCAAAGCTGGTGAAGCCTCTAGGAGAAGTGGCAGGCTGGGCTCCGTCAGAGGCTTCACCAAGGTGACGGGAGCAGGTCCCCAAGCCATGCTCCCCAGGTGCAGCCTGGCATCTCCTGGAGACTCACCCACATGGGAGCACTCCCTGTGCCTGAGCACGGAGGAGGAGATGGTAACTGCTGTGCTGACAGTGTGGGGACATTGCTGCCCTGCTCCGTGTCTCACCCTCCCGGGCACCATGACCCTGGGGGGACGTGCCCTGGTGTGAAGTGTCACTGCCCGGAATGGGGAGGAGGTGAGGAGGGCTGGGACTGCAAAGCAAAGCGCTGAGATGTGCCGGGGAAAGCTTTGAAGGAGGAGCTAATGTATTTTCATCTTCCTTTCTGTGCAACAGCTTTGGTGCTGCCCAGGGTAAAGTCATGGTGGGTGCAGAGCAGCTCCATTATGTGCATTGCTTTGTTGTTTCTAAAGATGAAACAGCAGCAGAGGGGAACCCCAGAGAGGAGCGGATTGTGCTAAATTACACTTAGAATAGCCGTGGAGTACCAGGATAGGGTACATACAGGGCTTGATCTTGCAGACCTCAATGCCAATGAAAGACGTAGGAGCTCAGGACAGCGGCTTTGGGGACATTTCCATAGTTATATGCGACTTTTCCACAGAAACAAGCTTGTGTGTTAAATGCGGCCGTCCTGCCGCTCCCGCCAGCAAGCGTCTTTTACAGAGGCAGAGAGGTGTGAGCGGGGAGATCTGAGATGAGCAGTGCCAGGGTTGTGGGCGAGATCTGGGGCATGGGCATGGTCCTGCAGGAGGATGAGCTCCAGATCCTGATGGTCTGCGAGCAGGGGGGACCATGTCCCCCCGAGACAGACACCGCCATAGCCTGCCCTGCAGGGAGCACCCCGTTCCTGCCTCCAGCCCCCTGGATTTGAAACCATACCATGAGCTGAGCTTGTCTCATTCTCTCTGGAGCTGGGGTACGGGTTGGGAAACCTCAACAGCCGTCAAAGAAAGGGGGCAGTTGCAATTTTTGCGCTATTGGTACATTGGTACACAGAGCAGGGTTTATTTGCTCTAAGAGAAAAAAAAAAGAAAACCACCCAGCCTTTATGAGTATGGATTTGTGTCTGTGCCCAGCCGAACAACACCTGCTCCCTTAGCTGATGCTTCTACATGTCCTTGCAATAGGCTTGTGTATTAAAGAAGAAGGTCTAAAGGCACATGGACTTTGTTTGGAACCCCTTTTTTTTAATCATTTAAAGGTGATGTGATTGGAACAAGAGACAGAAGGCTTCTCAGCCCAGTGCAGTATGTGGGCACAGGCATCCTAGAGAGGTAGATGTGTTTATCTGAATACGTACACATGTATCACACCTGACGGAGCATCCACAGTTTTGCAAACAGCATTTTTAGGCCTATAAATACTCAGCCACTATACATGTTATGTATCTATGGCCAATAAAACCCCAAACCTCTTAAAATATCCGCACATACACTCCACAACTCAGGAAATGCCCTCCTAGTCTTTAAACACACGACCACATTTCATTGCATGCCAGACAAACAGGCAAGTTGTATTTTTCCATGGTGCACTTCTCTGTTTGGTGCATGGGGGAACGGTGCTTGCTGTATGAGCAGGTACTTGGCGACTGCTCTGCTCAGTTGCTGTCCTCTGAAGATGTGTTTTTTCATTTCTGTTTGCTGTCCTAGAATCATAGAATCATTTAGGTTGGAAAAGACCTTTAAGATCATCAAGTCGAACCGTCCTGCCACATTCTCACCCGTATCCGAGCACCGATGTAAACCCTTCTGGCTTTGATTGTCTTTCACTCACTGTGCTCTTTCTAGCTCCTGCCCCCACTCCTGCAAAGGTCCTACCAAGGGAAACCTCCTTCATTGCATGGCCTGGGGTCCTCCTCTGAATAAAGCTTGTCCACCAACATGGCAAAGGTGGCTGCTGGTGGGAAGCTCGGTCTCGGGGAGCTGGACTTCACAGCCTTGCTCCTGTTCTTCCAAAGTGCGGATCTGTGTCAGCCCTCGCCCCAAGGGAGGCCCCGTACAGCAGGGTACAGACCAAAGTGGATCACCAGAAGGTCTGAAACATCTAGATATCCCTCCTAGCTGGTGAGGCAGCTGAGAGCAGTCGAAGGTTGTTATCCTCTCTGCAGGCCTGTGTTAAAAGGAGGTAGCAGGATGGCTTCCAGGTGGGGGGAGAGCTCATCGGGTGACCATGGCCCTGGGCTGGAATGAGCTCCCTCAGGCAAAGATGTTTGCCCATTCTTGCTCCCCACAGCTCAGCTCCTTCAGCCTTGTCTTGCCTCTTCCTCACCCCTTCACTGTCCCCTCCCAGGTCCCAGTCCTCCCATTCTCTCTACAGGGCAGGCAAATCTAGTGGCAAGGATTAGTGGGTCTGATCAAAGAACAGTGCACACAAGAGCAAGAGGGAACGTTACTTGGAAATCTCTCATCTCACAGGCGTGTGTAGCTCTAAAATGCTGAAGAAAGAGTACTTACTGTCATAAAAATGAGTGGGAAATAAGATAAAGGGTTTATCTCATGGGACAGGTTGTGGCAGAGTAACCTGCTGCTTCCTATGCTGGCAACTGGTTTTCAAAGCAAGGCAAAATGGAAAGTTTAGTCCAAGCATCATTAACACGGGTGAGAACCGAGTGAAAGGAGAGTGGGACGAATGGTGCCAGAATGGGAAGTCTGGAGCTTGGTGGAGCTCCCCAAGGTCAGTCCTGGTGCCTGGTTAGCATTTCTACTGGCACGAAGGCAGGTCAGCATTGCCTGGAGAGGCAGGCATGCCCGCTGGGAGAAGGACGAGATCTCATTACCATAACCACAAGGTTAATGGTGGACTTGATGATCTTAAAGGTCTTTTCCAACCTAGACGATTCTATGATCCTAAGAACCGCTGGAGGAGAGGAGGGGTGGGATGATACCTGTTCCCCAGGTGGGAGGCAGAGCTCACAGCAGCTATAGAGCCCAGACAGGCAATAATTCTGCGATAAAATCAGGGCATATAATTTATCACACAGGTCCCTTTCTTCAGATGTCGTTTGAACCTGAGAGCATCTAGTCCAGTTTAGAAACCATAATCCTGTCCCTGAAACCATCTCAGATCTTCCTTGTTGTTATATTCAAGCTGGTGGGTGCCTGCTGCAGCCATAAAGATGGTGATACTGTCTTGAATAGCCTACTTGCTTTCCAAAGGCCATCTGGCTGCATTTCTTTATTGTTTGAGAAAGCAGTGCTGCATTACCCGCAAAATGTCCTGTGCCGGCAGAGTAAATGACTGGAAGGGCAGAAAAGAGATGTGTGAGCATTCATAGAATCATAGAATTGTTTAGGTCAGAAAAGACCTTAAAGCTCACCCAGCCCAACCGTTCCCCTAACCCTGCCATCCCACCACTAAACCCTGCCCCTAAGCACCTCCTCTGCCTGGCTTTTAAATACCAGTAGGGGGGGGGACTCGACCCCTGCCTTGGGCAGCCCCTTCCAGTGCCTGACAGCCCTTGCAGGGAAGGAATTTTTCCCAATGTCCAACCTAAACCTGCCCTGGCACAACTTGAGGCCATTTCTCCTCATCTCATCGCTCGTTCCCTGGGACCCGAGACCGACGCCCCCCGGCTCCCCCCTCCTGTCAGGCAGTTGTAGGGAGCGATAAGGGCTCCCCTCAGCCTCCTCTTCTCCAGGCTGAACACCCCCAGCTCCCCCAGATGCTCTCCAGCAGCCTTGGGCTCCAGACCCCTCCCCAGCTCTGTTGCCCTTCTCTGGACACGCTCCAGCCCCTCCAGGTCCTTCTGGGAGTGAGGGGCCCAACCCTGAACCCAGCATTTGAGGAGCAGCCTCCCCAGTGCCCAGGACAGGGGCACGGTCACTGCTCTGTTCCTGCTGGCCACACCAGTCCTGATACAAGCCAGGATGCCGTTGGCCCTCTTGGCCACCTGGGCACACTGCTGGCTCATATTCAGCCACCTGACCAGCACTCCCAGGTCCTTTTCCGCTGGGCAGCTTTCCAGCCATTCTGTCCCATGCCTGTAGTGTTGTGTGGGGTTGTTGTGACCCCAGTGCAGGACCCAGCCCTTGGCCATGTTGAACCTCACACAATTGGCCTTGGCCCATGGATCCAGCCTGGCCAGGTCCCTCTGCAGAGCAACCTGCATTCGGTTGTTGGGGCCATGTACCAGAGATGTGCATCACTTTGAGAGATCTCTCACCTCTTCTCTGAGATGAAGAAACTCAACGTTCAGGACCTCAGGAGGCAGTGAGTCGGTCCTGTCCTGTGTCATCTGCTCCTCCGGGTCACCAGCCTGCCAGACGCACGCACAGTTCCGCAGCTCTGGGTTTCAGCTCTGGCTTTCCCACCCAGTGCATTGCACACCCCAATGGCCTCTGCAGGGACAGCTTTCTGCCAGGGTCCACAGGCCTGCTCTCCGTATGCAGTGAGAGAGCTCAGTGCCAGGCAGGATCAGGCCAAGGCGATGCAAAGCAAGCAAGTCAGCAGCAAGCTGTTAGACCCTGCCCTGGCTCCGATGCATGGCAAATGCTGAGGAAAGCCCAGCCCCTGTGCTGGTTTGAACTTGCTGGAGGATGATGCTTCTCAGGTTGTCTTGCTTTTGGCTTCTGCTGTGCTCTGGGGGCAGGGCCACCACCCAGCCTTGGGGACACCGGAGCTGTGGTGTGCATCGGTGCCGTTCGGGGACCTGCAGCTGCAGAACTGCTCAAACTTTTACCATTTCAGTCTCAAACCACCCCTTTTTCTCGCTTCAGAGCAGCACTCAGCTAAACCCATGCCTAGCCACGCAGGCTGCCTGCCATCTGGCACAAGCAGGACCAAGGAGAGTTAAATAAATGTTAAATACACACTAATACCATGTGACAACTAGCAAAAGGCAATGACTTCAAGCTTGAAGAGTCTGGTTATGTAAACAGCATCCTGAAATTAATATTTACCTTTTAAAACAAACAGATATTTGGGGTGTTTCATAGTTTTTCTGCCTAGCAGATGCCAAGAACAACAGCTTGGTACTGCAGGGAATTGGCTTGACAGCTCAGGGGATAGTAAACTCCCCACCAGTCTCCAGACTGCAAGGTCAGAGCCGGTCCCTCTCTTTTCAAGCAAATAAATTCACACAAGCACCAGATTAATCTTTGCTCAGGGGCTACAACCTCTAATGAGGAGTGGGAGCCTCCCCAACATTGCAGCCAGGGAGCGGGGATTTGAGCGGCAGATGGGCTGGAGTATGAAGGGTTTGGGGATGCTCGGGGCAGACCCTTGTCCAGAGGGGCTCTGGGGAGGCAGAAGGGCTGTCCTGTGGTGGGAAACTCTGCCTGGGCGGCAGCATCGCCTCCAGCCTGCCCGCTGTGCCCAATTTCCAGCCAGACTTGCACCTGTGGGATAAATCCCATGATTTTTTGAAGGGGTGATCATTTTGCAAGTCTCAACGAAAGCCCCAGTCAGAGCTCAGCCAGTCATGGGGATGGGGGTTCCTTGCACACCCCTACAGTGCCCCTGGTTCCTGCTGCTCCTCCATGAAAAGCTCTCGTGGCCGTCTCCATCCTTATGTGAGCACCCAGCCCTCTTCCGCGGTTCGCTATGGTGGTTTTATCATTTTCTATCATTCTCCAGCAATGGGACATGTGTGCCCAACACAGACACAAAGCAGAAGTCAGCTGCCACCCCGGAGGTGTTCGTGGTCTCAGTAAATAGAGGATGAGTGGAGGTGGGGGTAGGAGCCCCATTTCAGTTTTAGTAGGATCTTTGTTGCAGATGTCTGAAGCAGAAGGAGCTTTAGGTGCATCCTGCAGCTCGCAACTTCTGCCGTCATCCACTATTTGACTTCATTTCATCCCTCTGCTCCTAACGCATCTCTGCAGTTTCATCCCTGGCACTGTGCTTTCCACCTCTTCCTCCCAGCCAGGGACAGCTCTTCCCTGTTGGCCATGGTGCTCATCACAGAATCCCAGCATGGCAGGGGTTGGAAGGGACCTCAGGAGATCATGAGGTCCAACCTTCCTGCTAAAGCAGGTTCACCTAGAACATGTTGCACAGGACATTGTCCAGGCGCGCTTTGAATATCTCCAGAGAAGGAGACTCCACAGGCCCCCTGGGCAGCCTGGGCCAGGGCTCCATCAGCCTCAAAGTACAGAAGTTCTTCCTCACATTCAAGTGGAACCTCTTCTGCTTCAGTTTGTGCCCACTGCCCCTTGTCCTGGTGCTGGGCACCACTGAGAAGAGTCTGGCTCCATCCTCATGACATCCACCCTTAAGATGATCCTCTCTCAGTCTTCTCTTCTCCAGGCTAAACGAGTCCAACTCTCTCATCCAGCGTCCTGCGTCTGGCTGTGGGTGCGCTCGTCCCACCTGAGAGCTCACCGAGGGTTTCGGGCTGGAGTGGCTGTGCAGGGGTCATGCTCACAGCCACCACGTGCCCGTCCTGGTGCTCAGCTGGCTCCTACCTTGGATTTTCAACCCCCCCAGCAGCTTCTTGGCGTGTTTTTCAACCTTCTTTGGGAAGGGGAGAGAAGGGGCACAGGGAGCCAGTGGGGCTGGGGTTGTGTCAGGGCTCGTAGTGGAGCCAGTGATCCCGAATCCGTCCCTGCACTGACCCCATGAGCATTGTGCCCTGTGCGAGGGGACGTGGGGCTGGCACCTGCTCCTTGCCCGCTGTGCAGCTGCCAGACTGGGATGACAAACTGACACCCGCTTTCGGAGGCCGCTACCTGCCAGCCACGGCAAAGTAAACCCATTAATGCTGGCAGCGCGTGGGTGGGAGCCGGGGCGGGCCGGGGCCGGGAGGATGTGGGTAGGCTCTATTACCCCTGTAAAATAAAAGCCAACAATGACGCCGGCATGGCTGCAAGTGGGGCCCCTCCGTGGGCAACAGGGGGGTGATGGCGACCAATTAAACAGATGACACCCTAAAAGTGATGCCAAGCCAAGCTGAGCGCACCAAACCGCAGGAGCTATAAGATGCTCGGGTGCCAGTAAAGGGCTGCACCCAGCCTGGGGCGCTCCGCGTTTCCAGAGTGCCTGTGCTGGAAAAAATAGTGCATTTGAGTAAGGATTTGTGTTGAATATCTCTTTCTTTTGAAATCTAAACCTCTTTGCATTTAAACTGCTGACAATCTATGTCAGGGCTTGAAGTTAGGGTGATTTAAAACGTGATAGCAAGCGGTAAGCAATGCGTCTGTGATGCCAAAGTTGAACAGGGAACCTGCAGCTCATTGCAGGGGACCGGGGCTGGGTGATGGGACAAACAAGCTTTGACCGCTGGGCTGTTTTCTGACTTCGCCTCCTTCAATTAGTTCAGTTTGCTGTGGGGGTCAGCCAAAGTTGAGCTGGGGAAAGTGGGGGAGTTTTCCTATTGAGTGGCAACTTCAGACTAAAGCCGGGAGGATGCGATCGGGTTGCCTGGAGGTCTGTGGGGACGCGGGGATGGGGATGTGACAGCTGGGTCTGGAGGTTGCCGTCAGCCCTCCCGCGAGCTGGGCCTGGTCCAGCTCTGGAGGGGGTGTCCAAAACGTGTCTGCACCGCATCTCAGCGTCCCCTTACTAATTAAAACCAATTAGTTATGAAGTTTGGTGCATGGCAATGGAATGCCAATTTTCCCTAAATAGGGGTTGATATTATAAATAAGACAAACCCCGAATCTCTGCTGTTAAAATGAGCAGGTTACTTGCATTTTATATGAAAGCTTAGAAACTGAGGCTCCGAATAAGCCTCCAAATAATCCTCTCTGAATTGGAAAAGAAGAAATACTTGAGTTTTGAGGAAGAGCCATGCCCCAGCATAAATGGGCAGGTTTTCAGAGGTGAGATCAGGAGTCAGTCTTTCTTCAGGGCAATAACCACAGAGCTCAGTTAGGGGGGGTGGTTTCCAGCAAGTTTTCCTGCCTGCTGATTTTGATCATGAGCTTTGATCGCTTTGCCCTGCCCATTTCCAGCTTGACAAAGGGTTTTGTGTGAGGATTTGTCCAGCCTGGGGTTTCTAAGGAATATTTCTGTAATATAGAATAATAATAGAAAAGAAATATTTATGTAAGAATATATATTTACATATAAATATGTAAATATAGAAAAAGATGTATAATATATATTATATAATAAGTATAGATAAGAAATGTTTAGGTTCTTATCAGAACAAAACCAGAGAGCAGCAATTCTGTTAGGGGTAGTGAGGGCTGGAAATGATGGAGCAGAGGGGGGGTTTTGCCAAGGGTACCGAGTTGGGTGCAGTTCTCCCAGGCCGTGCCCTTGCACTGCCAACCCCTCTGTCCCCCCTTCCCCGTGCACCCAGTGGGATCGCAGCGGGCAGCCGGTGCATTGGGCCTGGGGGGTGCCCAGACACCCCTGCAGCAGCTGCGGTGGCTCCGTGCAGTGAGCTGGAGGGGTAGGGGCGTTCCACGGCCAAGGAGATGCCCTGCAGAGGGGCACGTCGGCTGGTGGATGCTCTGCCCGGCGCTTGGCACGTGCCATGGCCACCTCCAGTCCTGGCCACCTTCCCGCAGAGATTGCTTTCCTAGAAAGCTGTCCCGGCTGCTGGCTGGCCAGTCCCGCAGCACCCCCTGCTCCCCGACACCAGAGACACCACTGGCCTGAAGCCAAGCAGGGAGAAAAACCAGCAGTGCCGGGACACCTTCCAGCCCCACGCCGGCGCTGCCAAGCCCAAAATAAGCCCTGCCGGCACGACCAGCTGCGTTCGGGTTGGCGGGCGTGCGTGAACATGGAACGACGCACAGGTGTGCTCCTCCTACCCTGCCACATCGCCTGGCTCTGCCTCACCGCCGCTGCTGGCTGTTGGCGGGTCCCCCCAGCTCCGGCTGTCAGGGCAGGGGGTGCGTAATCCAATTTGGTTATGGCTTTTTTTTTTAATAAGTTTTTTGGGAAAAAAAAAAAGTCCAGAAACGCTAGGGAAGCAAAAAGAGGTGTAATGTCTAAGCCTTGAACACAGCCTTCTCTCCGAGCCACCTCCTGCCCTGGTCGCCCCGGGCTGGGGCTCCCTGCCCTCGGCTGCCAGGTGATGTGGCACAGGGCAGCTTCTGATGGAGCAGAGGAAACTTCAGTTGGGCAATGCCCTGTGTTAATTTGGATGGAATTTCATTTCAGAAAAGATGAGGGAACAAGCATGTGACCTTTTCGTTCCAAACTCAGTCTTTGTTTTATGTGATAAGCCATAGAGCTGGAGATCAGCAGACATTGAAATAATGAATTTCACTGTTACCGACTTTAAAAAAAAAATCCATTAAATGGAAAATTCTAAAATGTCATGATTTTTCCGGCTGTTCAGCACAAAAACCAGTCTGGAAGTGTTAGCATCTGAGCCTCCATCAGCCCTGCAAGCCTGGACGACTCCCGAGGCTTTGGTGGATCCCTGGCCGGATCCGTGTTTGCTTTGGCTTCCATGGAGAGGCACCCAGCTGCACATCACGTTTTGTGCATGAGGACATCAGCCTCGCCGGCACCTCCGAGTGGCAGCTGGGGCTCTGCCCGAGGTACCAGGAGGATGAGGGGGTATTTTTGGTAGTTTTGCTCATGTCTGGACCACCTGCCCCTCTCGCTGATGCAGTACCTGCCCCAGGATCGTGCCTCTCCTGTGGGAGCCAGACCAACCCTGGGAGCAGCCAGCTCAAAGGAGGGGTGGTGGGTAGCGCAAAGCCCGTATCAGCAATGGTTTCCTGACAAACAGTGCGGCTCATTGTCTGTTCTCATTTATAAACTGCTCCACACCAGCCATCTGATATCCATTATTACAATTACAAACAACCCACAGTAACTCTCCAGCTGGTCAGCTCCATCCTAACAGCACCGCAGCCATTCAAGGATGCCATATGGTACCAGAGTTTCCAAAGCAGCATTGTCAATCAGCCTTATTAATTTCTGAGTTCATTTCTTTTCCTTTTAGGGATATATTTTTTTTTTCTTTCTTTCTTTCTATATAAGACAGAGACACTTCTCTGGCCTTAATTTGGAATATGCAGCTTGACAGAATAATTGAAACATCTATGTCTACAAGGCAGCTGGCGGGGAAAGGAAGAGCCTGAACTCTGCAAGCAGCCCCCCGAGTAACGGTGCTCATGCAGGACCTCCGAGTGTCTCTTACCATATACACCACAGTGCATGCCACGAGAATATTAAAAACCCATTAGATCCAGAGTGCCGGACATGGCTGGCTTTTTTACTGCAGATGGAGGGTTGCTAATGGCCATTTCCCTTCGATCTCTTAGTCTCCTTTGAGCTATATTTATTTTTTCCCCAACATTTTGGAGCCTCCGGGTGATATTATTGGAGATGGTTGCAGATGCTGAGATGCTGCCGGCTCTGCCCATGCCTGTCCTGCAGCGAGCAGGCACTCAGGCGTGTCCCCCCGTGCTGCCTGACCGGGTCTGCGCTGCTGCTGTCGGGTGAACCCTCCCTTTGGGGTGATTTAGGGGGAAAGAGCCACTTGTGTGCTGGGCCACTTCCACGTGGCCCTGATGCAGCTGGCTGTGTTGGGCGTCTGCCGCCGTGCCATTGCAGCAGCCATCAGGCCAAGGGTTGTGTCAAGCACGGGCGCAGGCGCTGGATGCGGCCACTTGCAGCCCTGCAAACACACCAGGTTGTAGTGACCAGGCGCTGCACCTTCTGCATTCACAGCAGCCGGCTGCAAGGACTGGTGCGGTTTATTTTTTGCTTTGCTTTTGTATTTTAAAGCAAAACCAGCAATCACCGAGGGACGGTTTCTTTTCTCATCTTGAAGGGGCTGGATTTTGTGGTTCTGAAATGCTCGGCCCCGGAAAAAGCTCAGCACCCGAGCTCCAGCAGGACTTTCCTTCCCTGGGGCTGGGATGGAGGTGACAGGGGGAGTGGAGAAGGGGACCTTTCAGGATCAGCCACGAGCAGTGTGGCACCCTCACAATGTCCCCATAAAAACGTCTCAATGCGCTTTCACCTTTGATCTCTCCCCAGTCGACCACGTGGTGCTTACGTCCCTGAGCAAGAGCTGCCTGTCGCACTGTGGGTGCCTCCGACAGCACCCCCAAAAGCACTGGGCTGGGGGTACCTGTGCCTGGGGGGCTGGGAGAGCTGCTTGGCATGTATTTTTGCTCCTGGCTGCAATACATGGCCAGGGAAATGGGAAGCAGGCTGAGAAGGGAGAGGGACACCCAGGAGCTCTGTACGACGTGGCGGGTGAGAGCAGCAGGTTTCGGGGGCTGTGCGTTATGCAGATCGCATGGGATTATGTAAAACCTCTTTGTTCATCCTCCCTGATGAGAGCAAAGAGTGCTGCGGGGCCAGGACAGTTCTGGGGGGCGAATCTGCAGCCGCACAGATGGTGACACCGGGGCTCCAGCCACTGGAGAAGGACCTCCTCTGCCTGCCTGTCCTGCGGTCCGTTGGGCATTCCCACATTGCTTTCAGCTCTTTGGAGGCAGGTCCCAGCCTTGGGGAGCCCAGCAAGCATCCAGCACCAAGCTGCAGCCTAGCCCAGCTCTGCCAGGGGCTTCTCTCACCCCGGAGCCGTGGCTGGCGTCCATCTCCAGAGGGAATATGCCAGCCATATCGAGTAGCATTTCTTTAGTGATGGCTGTTTGCTAGCATGCAATGTTCACTGCTGCAGATGCCTACACCCAGGAAAAGTGCATTTTAAGGTGCTCTTACCTACCCTTGCGCCTCGGCGGAGGCTGGGGGCCCCTCCCACACCATTATTCCTTGCTGCCATCATTTTTGTCTCATCCAGTGAACACGCTTCAAAGGGTACAGTGAACTGGGTAGATTGTTTGATTTATTTGACCCTCTTTTGTTGCTGTTTTGTACTTGTTTGGCTCCCAGCACTGAGCCCTGGTCCCCAGCCTGGGACTCTGCCGCTGTGGTTCGGTGCCCAGCTCACACACCCATGGGGATGGGTGCCCAGCGGGCACAGGGAGGTCTGTGCTCCTTGCGGGGAGAGACTGGGAGTAGAAGAGCTTTGCTGGGGGTCCCAGTGGGTGGCGGTGGCTGCTGTCCCCACGGATGAGTGCCGTGTGTGACCCGATCTCACCCAGCGTAGCTCGTTGTGGTGGTGCTGCGACGGTGGGGCAGCAGCCTGAAGCCCTCCCTGGTACCTTTGGGCCACGGGGGCCGTGCTTACGCCCTTGCTGAATTTTCACCTGGTTTTCCCCCACCCCTCTGGCCCTCTCCAGTGTGCAGATGGAGAAGGTTTCACAGCCCTGTTTGGCATGGGTGCCCAGCTGAAGCTCCCTCTCCTGCCACTTTGCTGCTGCTCTGAGTTTAGCACCAGTATTTCCCTGCGTTGTGCTGCGTTTGCACCAAGACTGTGCAATTCCCCATCCTTCGAGCCCCTGCTCCCCTCCTTGGCTGGGTGTCTGGGGCTTTCCAGGAGGGCCAGGGTTGGGTGCAGCCCCCAGCAGCAATGGGCAGGACCCCTCTCCTTTCACTGTCCCCCACCACCCACACCGTCCCCCCACGCGCCCGCGCCCCCAGCAAAGCTCTTCCACTCCCAGCCTCTCCCCACAGGGAGCACAGACCTCCCTGTGCCCACTTGGTTACACCTTTTTCTCTGAGTTTCTGAATTTGTGACGTTTTGCTTGATTTCCCCCTTTGGCTCTCAGTGGACCACCCCACACCTTCTGCAGGAGGCTGCTCGCTTGCTCTGCATCTCCCTTGCTGTGGCCACGGGGCCCTCTGAGCCTCCACGGAGCAGCCCCGCACCTCTCCCCCTTGCTAATCTGGCACAAGCTGGGGGGGTCGCTCAGGACGCGATAGTGCCGTGAGTAGGGCGTTTTGTGGAGCCTGGCATTGCGTAGCTCTATCGTTCCCCCAGGTTCTGGATGACACCTGCGCAAAGGAGCCCTTGCAGCCGCGACATTTCTCATGGGTAGGGAATGCACCGGGACACTCTCTGGGATCACACGCGGGTCCTTCCAGCCCAGCGCTGCAGGCCCGGGTGCTGCAGGGCCATGTGCTGCCCTTTGACTGTCCTGCAGCAGAAAGCTGCTGCTCTTGGGTTTGTTTTCCTTTTTCCCCAGTGCTGATGCAATTTTGCAGTTATCCCATTGCGCCCTGTAGAGCGTCCGGTTGCTAAACCCGTCCTCTTTCATGTCTCTGCCCAGCACCGAGCCTCTGGGATCTGCACCATTGCTGTTGCTTTGGCTTGAGGGCTGTTGGGGTTTTTTTTCCCCACAATTTTTTTTTGTGGGATTTTGCTGTTTTCTCAGCATTCTTCAGTTATGATTTCACATACCTCCCGGAGCTGACTCACTGCTGACACCATCTTCTCTGTGTATCAGAGGGGAAGCCAAGCCAACATGACTTGCTGGTCCTATTCCTTCCTCTGCCTGCACGGTTCCTTCTCCTCCAGTCCTTCCTGACAAGCACAGTTCCCCGTGTGCCTTTGTCTCCTCGGGGACACCTTGCCATGAGCATGGTGCACACCTTGCTTCATGCAATATGTGGCTGCTGTCCTGGCATCACCCATGGCCATCTCTGCCACCACTCCCCAGGCTTGGAGCACAGGTTGAGCAGGGGAAGCTGCCGCATTTCACCCCTCCTGACATTGCGATGGCAATTCATGCTAAGATCGACGGAGGAGAGAATATTTCCCTTTTTTTCCCCGAGTCCTGGAGGGTGTCAGAGGAAAAAAAGTCTGCTCTGCCCCGGGGGCTGCTACCTGGAACTGCCTGCACCAGGGATGGGGAGCGAAGCAGGCAAGCACCCACGCAACACCCCCCAGCCCCATGGCGTGATGCTGAGGTCGGCATTTGCTCCAGAGCCTGGCCCGCACCAACTTTCCAAGGAACTTTGGAGGAGGAAAAAATAAAAACCCACCAACCTTATTTCTTCATTCGCAGCTGGAGCAAGGCCAGGTTTTGCAGGACATTTTTCGGTGAAAATGGAGCTGTGGTCTTCTGGGCAGCACCCGTTGAATGGCTCCTGCCTGGCCACCACCATGGGATGGCAGAGCTGGGGCTGGGAGGGGACAGCCCATGGACACCAGCCCACTGCCCGGCGGGTTTTGGGGCCCAGCCCGCTCCCTGCCGAGCCCCCAGTGAGGTGCTGCTGGAGGGGACTGGCTGCCTCCCCCGTCGGCTGTGATCACGACTTCACTTTGAAAACTCTCCAGTGCTTTGTTCTCCCTCTGATGCAATCCATTTGGAGCAAATGCAGTCTTGGAGTGTCTTGCCAAGCCTGCAAGCTTTGGGGAGGCTGCTGCGAAGCATTAGTGGCAGATAAGGCCTCCTCGGGGATGGGCGTCTGATGAGGGAGGTGGCGGAGTCTTGCCTCCTCTTGTCCCCTGGGGCACCGCTGACCGGGCAGAGGAGCCTCCGCTGGCCGGGTGATGCCAGCCTCTGCCTCAGCTCCTTTCCCCAGCAGGCTCCAGGGCCTGACCCTTGCATCCCATTGCTGATGGTCCCCTGCCAGCCAGGCCCCCTGGGGTGCCCTAGCATCCCCCAGCTCCCTGGGGAGCTCAGTGCCAGACCAAGCAACGGGCAAGGGCACGTGGCTTGGTAGCAGCTGGGTGGGGATGCAGCCCCGGCGCTGGGGTCCTGAGCCCCAAGCACTGCAGGAGCCAAGGCTGGACTCACCCCAGCTGCAGCCACGAGTGCAGAAACTTTTGAAGCCCCTGGAGGCAAACTCCTCTCCCATCTTGTCCTGCCTGGTTCCTGTCCAGCCATCGCCCCTGACACCCATCTCCTGTGCCCTCCCGAGGGCTGAGCCAGCCCGGTCTGCCCACCTGACATCCTGGCTGCTGTGAGCCCTGGGGCTCCCCTCGGCTGTCCCCCACTCCTATGGCTCCGAGCCTCTGCATTTCTACATGCAGCGCCCGTAAGCAGCATTTATGTGCTGCTTTTATGTTGTGCAGTGTTTGCATGCAGCTCGCACCACGCGGCTGTGACATGCAGCATTTATATCGCGTGGCATGGCATCAACATGCAGCACTTAGGTGCAGCCTTTACACGCCATATTTACATGCAACGTGTTATATGCAACATTTGTGTACAGCATTTACACGCAGTGTTTATGCCACGGCATTAGCAGGGGAGAAGAGAGGAGGTTTCCAGCCCTGCTCTGTGTGTGGCGTTAGAGGTGCTGGGAGGGATGCCCGTCCTTGCGAGGTGCTGGCTGGGGGGGGTCCCCGGGGTGGGGACCCAGGGGGCTTGGTGACGGTTGATGGGGGGGGGGAGCGGGGCAGGGCACAGCAGGGGAGGTTAGTGCCGTTATAAGCTGGGGCAGGGGGTCTCCAACAGACAAGGCCTCGCTGGCCAGATGGGGAGACTCGTCTGCCGCACGCCGGGGCCACAAAGGAGGGTCCCCTGGCAGCAGCTGGTCCCAAGGAAGAGGTTAAGGAGACACGTGTCGGGGCAAAGCCCAAGGGTGGCGGATGCAGCCCTGGCCTTTGTTGGGGGTCAGGTCCCATCTGACGGGGAGCAGGTGGGGCAGGAGCCACCTGCGCCCGGGGCTGGAGGGCCGGAGGGTCGGCAGGACGGCTCCACCACCGCCCCGGCGGGCAGCGGCCGGCTGCGGGGGCACAGCATCGCTTGTGGGAGCTATTCAGCGCCATGCTGCCTTTGTTACTCTCCCAGATAATGAATCTTTTTTTTTTTTTTTCTTTTTTTTTTTCTTTTTTTTCCCCAGAAAGAATGGGAACAGCCCCATGGCAGGAGATGTTGTGGGGGTTGCTGGATGCCCTGGCCCGGAGCAGGGGACAAGGCAGGGGACGACAAGAGGATGAGCGGCTCGAGAGCAGGGGCAGGGTCCGGCCGAGCACCCTCCTGGGCTGACTTACAGAAGCCCAACAGGGACCAGTGCAGGTGTCCGTCCCGCCTACTGGCTTCTGGTACCCTCAGGCAAACTCCAGGCCAGGACCCACCAGGCTGCAGCCCCGTGGGTATCACTGGCCCCAGGACCCGCTGTGGGTGCCAGGATCCAGCCAGGGCACAGCCCTGCACCCCTCATCGGGCTCAGGCTCCTGCTGCCCCCTCTGCTCCCCCTCACCAGCAGTGCAGGGCTAATTTCAATTATCTTCTCCAGGCCATATGAATTCTATTAATATCAAAGTAATGAGGTAATTACTGTGATTCGGAGGAACGGCTGGGGAATTGCTTGGGATAGGATTTCACCAGCCAAGAGGGTAAATTAAAACCTCTCTTTGGAGAGGAGCAAAGGGCTGTATCAGAGGTGAGCGGGGCCAGCCCAGGGCCATGGGTGATGTTCAGGGTGTCCTTCCCTGGGGTGCCGCTGCCGCTGTCCCTGGGTCACCTCTCACACTGGGGGGCTCCTTTGGAGATGCCGTGGGCTGGATGGGGAGCCTGCAGCAGGGGTGATGCCCCCCATCCCCTTGCCGCAGCCCCTCCAGCCCCTGCACAAGCTCCCTCAGTACTTGTGCCCAGCGCATCCACTCTGGAATGCAGACGGATCCCCCTGCTCAGCCTTCCCCTAGCCATGTAGGTTTAGGACCCCTTAAAAGCAGCACTGAGATGGGCAGCAAATGTCCCGCTGCCAGCAGCAGCCCGGAACTCGGGGCTGTGGTGGGTGCCCTCGAGGCACGTGGGGTCCAGCAGCCTGGGAAAGGATGGCCAGTGCTCACAGGCCCTGCCTGGCCCCCAAACACAATGAGCTGGGGCTTTTCCAGGTCCAACGCCCTTCTCTGACCATCAGAAAGACCTGGCAAAGCTCCCAGCACCAAGCCTCCGGGGAGCCCTGAGGTCTCTTGAGGGACCTGGGCCAGGGACCTGAAAAGACCATGGGGAAGGGGGCAATAGCAGGGGCCACGTACCTATATATATGTCCTATAAAACAAACTCCAGCTACTTGTCAGGCTGAATAAAGAGCTTTGCATGAGGCAGTGGATGGGGCCCACAAAAATGATGCCTGCAAACGAAGGGAAGGGGCACCTTCTGCATCCCCCCACTGGCTGTGGGGTGCTGGGGGATGCAACCTGAGGCTGGTCCTGGCCGGAGTGTGGTCCCAGCCGGGAACTGGGGACGGTGCTGGGCACGGGGAGAGCAGAAGGCTGAGCCGGGGGAGCGTGCATGCAGCCAGGAGGTAAAAATAGCTCTTGTTGCGGAGCAGGAGTGTCACATATGCCTGCCAAGCCAAGAGGGAGTACGAGGTGCCTCCTGGGTCCTTATGAAAGGAATTTGGTAAAGAAAGGGAGGGTGGGTTTGGGGGCCACGGTGCTGAGCAAAATCCAACACATGGGGGGGGACCCGGCTGGACAGCACCCCACAAAAACCCAAGCTGGGGCTAGCCCAGAGCCCAGACTAACCAGGCGGTGAGAAGAGGTGAGACTCCCTCTCCAGCGCGCCCTTAGATAAGGAATTTTTTTACAATGCGGGTGGTGAGACACGGGACCAGGTTGCCCAGAGAAGCTGTGGATGCCCCATCATTGGGGCATCAAGGCCAGGCTGGACGGGGCTTTGAGCAACCTCAGCTAGCGGAAGATGTCCCTACCCATGGCAGGGGGCTTCGAAGGTCCTTTCCGACCCAGAGCACTCGCTGAGTCTGTGATAACCAGCAGGCCGAGCAGGCAGTGGCCGGCCCGGGAGAAGCGTGTCCCCCTCCCCCGTGGGTGTGGCCTGGGGACAAAGCCGCGCCTGGTGAGAGGAGCCAGAGGGAGCAACGTTCCCCATTTCTCCTGCTGGTGCCACCAGCGCTGCAGCAGCCGCTGCCCGGCCCGGACAGAAGGGGCTCGGGGCGGGTGTGCGGAGCGCGGGGGGCCCGGGAGGGGCTGCGCTCCGGCAGGCACGCCCAGCCCCAAGACTGGGTTTGGGCTGAAGGTGCCCCGGCACCCGGGGAGGGGGCCCGGCCCCCGGCGAGCCCCGGCGGCTGCGGGGCGGCTCTTTGCTGGCATCTGCCGTCAGCTCGGAGCCCTGCAGGTGCTCTTCCATAGAATCACGGAACCGGTCAGGTTGGAAAAGCCCTTTAAGCTCACCCAGCCCAACCCTTCCCCTAACCCTGCCATCCCACCACTAAACCCTGCCCCTAAGCACCTCCTCTGCCCAGCTTTTAAATACCCCCAGGGGTGGGGACTCGAGCCCTGCCCTGGGCAGCCCCTTCCAGTGCTTGACAGCCCTTGCGGGGAAGGAATTTTTCCCAATGTCCAACCTAAACCTGCCCTGGTGCAACTTGAGGCCGTTTCCCCTCATCCCATTCCCTGGGAGCAAAGACCAACACTCCCCCCCGGCTCCCCCTTCCTCTCAGGCAGTTGTAGGCAGCGATAAGGGCTCCCCTCAGCCTCCTCTTCTCCAGGCTGAACACCCCCAGCTCCCCCACGCTCCCCAGCAGCCTTGGGCTCCAGACCCCTCCCCAGCTCCATTGCTCTTTCCCGCTGAGCCACACTGAAATGGGGCAGAGCTGTTCCGCACCCGACCTGGGGGGAGGAGGAAGGGTCCCTGGGAAGTCCCTGGGGGCGTCCCAGGCAGCTGGAGCCCTGCCAGGGTGAGTCCTACCTGCAGGAAGGGTGGGAGGGAGGATGTGGGGGACTGTGGGGCTGTTGGCCTGGCCTCGGTACAGAGGAAGAGCATGGGCAGGACAGCCAAGGAATTGGGCCCAGCCAGCATGGGTCCATGAAGGGCAGATCCTGCCCAACCAGCCTGACCTCCTTCCATTACCACGTGACCCTTGGTGGATGAGGGACGGCTGTGGGTGGTGTCTGCCTGGGCTTCAGCAAGGCCTTTGGCATTGTCCCCCACAGGATTCTCCTGGAGAAGCCAGTGGCTCGTGGCTTGGACAGGCTCACTCTTTGCTGGGTAAAAACTGGCTGGATGGCCGAGCCCAGAGAGTTGTGGTCAATGGAGTTAAATGCAGTTGGCGGCTGGTCACAAGTGGTGTCCCCCAGGGCTCAGTTTTGGGCGCAATTCTGTTTAACATCTTTATCAATGACCTGGACAGGGGGATCGAGGGCACCCTCAGTTTGCAGATGACACTGAGCTGGGCGGGAGTGTTGACCTGCTGGGGGGAGGAGGGCTCTGCAGAGGGATCTGGCCAGGCTGGGTCCACAG
The DNA here is from genome assembly GCA_034008185.1 of Gorsachius magnificus. Lineage (NCBI taxonomy): Eukaryota > Metazoa > Chordata > Aves > Pelecaniformes > Ardeidae > Gorsachius > Gorsachius magnificus. Next base: position 12,381,124 of record CM067091.1, read on the forward strand.
GCCCAGGCCAATTGGGTGAGGTTCAATAAGGCCAAGGGCCGGGTCCTGCACTGGCTGGGTCTCCCACGCCTGTAGCGATGCACGGGGGCTCCGAGATGTTGTCTGCAGGGGCATTTGACTTGCAGGTGCTTTATTTAGTGACATCAAACCCTTCCCTGCTCCCCAGCTGCTCCAGCTCAGCTTCAGTTGCATCCCACATGTTCGCTATGGGGTTGCTAAAATCCTGGGGCAGGCTGCAAGTTCATGGTCACAACAACCCCACGCATCGCTACAGGCGTGGGGCAGAGTGGCTAGGGATGCTGGTTGACAGGCAGCTGAACATGAGCCAGCAGTGTGCCCAGGTGGCCAAGAGGGCCAACGACATCCTGGCTTGTATCAGGACTGGTGTGGCCACCAGGAACAGGGCAGTGACCGTGCCCCTGTCCTGGGCACTGGTGAGGCCGCCCCTCGAATGCTGGGTTCAGGGTTGGGCCCCTCACTCCCAGAAGGACCTGGAGGGGCTGGAGCGTGTCCAGAGAAGGGCAAGGAAGCTGGGAGGGAGTCTGGAGCCCAAGGCTGCTGGGGAGCGTCTGGGGGAGCTGGGAGTGTTCAGCCTGGAGAAGAGGAGGCTGAGGGGAGCCCTTATCGCTGCCTACAACTGCCTGAGAGGAAGGGGGAGCCGGGGGGGGGTGTTGGTCTTTGCTCCCAGGGAATGGGATGAGGGGAAACGGCCTCAAGTTGCACCAGGGCAGGTTTAGGTTGGACATTGGGAAAAATTCCTTCCCCGCAAGGGCTGTCAAGCACTGGAAGGGGCTGCCCAGGGCAGGGCTCGAGTCCCCACCCCTGGGGGTATTTAAAAGCTGGGCAGAGGAGGTGCTTAGGGGCAGGGTTTAGTGGTGGGATGGCAGGGTTAGGGGAAGGGTTGGGCTGGGTGAGCTTAAAGGGCTTTTCCAACCTGACCGGTTCCATGATTCTATGATTCTATGAGAATGGGTCTGTCATCCACCGCAGTGTCCGCAAGGCCAGCAGTTTACCTGCAGGGAGGTGGCCCTTTCAGGGAAGGTGAACCCCTAGTAGAAGGATGCACTGAACTCAAAAACCTGATGGTGAAGGTGACTTTCCAGCCAGACCTGGGGGAACATCCCTCTGGGCTCACAAACAGCCTTTTCCCAGGACACAAGACTCTTCCCACCCTTCCTGCCCCTCTGCACCGTGCTCAGGACAGGATGCTCTTCCTGCAGCATCCCCTGAGCCAGGGAACGAAATAACATCCGTCAAGGTCTCCTGCTCCAGACAGCCTCAATGTTGTCATGTTGACAGGCCATCGGAGAGAAACAGCAGCAGCGGAAAGAAGTGACATTTATCAAAGTTCTGTTTGTTGAGTTAAAAAAAGCCCAGGGGAGCTGCGAGTGCCGGATGCTGGCAGGTCCCTGCGCTGGGGGACCCAGCATTTCCCACGGGCATCCCAGTGCGGTGGAAGAGCCAGGAGGGGATGGGGCTCTCAGCCTGTGCCTTTGCCAGGGCGCATCGGCATTTGCATGGGCATGGAGGCACTGGGAGGGGTGCGTGGGGGTCCCTGGCGGCAGGGCCGCATCCAGAAGCCCCCTCTGTGTGTGGGACTGTGTTTGCCAAGGAGGAGGGTTTTGCTTGCAAGTGTGCTTGTCCCTCTGTCTGTTGCCCACCCTGAACTTGCAGCCTGCCCCAGGATTTTAGCAATCCCGTAGCAAACATGTGGGATGCAACTGAAGCTGAGCTGGAGCAGCTGGGGAGCAGGGAAGGGTTTGATGTCACTAAATAAAGCACCTGCAAGTCAAATGCCCCTGCAGACAACGTCTCGGAGCCCCCATGCATCACCTGTGCAGCCAGGAAACATGGCAGTGATGCGTCCAGCATTCCTTGCAGGCCTCTTTTGAGCTAGGGCCTGCCCGCCCTCGCTCTGTGCCTCAGTTTCGCCATGAGTTCTGGTGCCACAGATACCGCAGCCACAGTGCTGGGGGATGTACAGAATGGTGGGTGGTCTCTCCAGCAGTGTATCCCACCAACTCTGTAGTCCAAGGGATGTCTCTTCCCTGGTGCCCACAGGGAGGAACGAGCATTTTCATTTGCAAGCTGCAAATTAACCAAAACACGGGGTATTTGCCCTGTTCCCTATGGAAGAAGCCAGTAGGGGTGAATCAACCCTGGCGAAACTGCAAATGCAACGGCAGATTTCACAATCTGCAGTTTGAGTGCTGGCTTTTATGGTTAATTTACGTCTGTTAATTACCCTAGGGGCTGATTGAAGTCCCTGCCACTGATGCCACTTGGTCTTAGAGCATCTGAGAGCCAGAGGCCGCAGCAGGCAGTGAATATTGGGCTTTAATGTGCAACAGCTCTTGCCTTTCCCAAAGCCGTTTTAGCTCCTGGGTGCTGCTCGTCTCTTGTTCTTCGATGGAAATGTTCCTGCCCTGATAACATAAGATCTGCCACGCAGTAACAGAAGTATTTTCACACCACGAGAACCCAGCTGATTGTGGCTCTCTTACAGGGATCTGGTAAGAGAAGAGCTTGGACTGAGATGGAAGAAACTTTGTAGGGTCTAATTATGTCCCAAAGCGAACAGAGAGTACTCTCAAGTTAAAGGATTTGGAGATTCCAGTGATTTTAAAGTCAGACAATGCCATTTTGCTGTGTTTCCTGAGTAACGAAGGATGAATCCGTCTGTTAAATACATATTGTGTAGCTAAATCTATTAATATCTATATTAAAAGCATTCTATATTAAAAGCTATCTATATGAATATCTATCTATATGATCAAAGCTATTTTATTTCCCTTCCTAACCCTTCCAGGGTGTTTGTGGGCAGGGTCAGTGCCGTGCTCCCATGAATCCCAGGGGACAGTGGGCAGAGCAGCTCTTCCCCAGTGCTGAGGGCTAAGGACTGTCGGAGCATCCCGAGCACCGCACCTGGATCTCCGCCGTTCGGGAATGCTGCCCCAGGGACTGAATGTGAGATCTTAAGGTCTTTTATTTTGCTTCAGAGGGGATTAATTTAATTAACGCAAGTAACAAAACATCTCACGGCACTCTATAAATAGGCTGGTGGGCTCTGACACAGCTCCTGGCGATGCCAAGGAATGAGTCTAAGAATAGCTGCGTAGCGATGAAGTCCAGGGGATGGGAGAGAGCGGGCAAGAGACAATGGCAGGACAGGCTCAGCCCTGCAATGGGAACCAGCTGGGGAAGCAGCAGCCGAACAGGGAACAGGTCGCTGAGAAAGCACCACTGGAGGGAACGGCCCATGCCCGCGCCACCAGGTGCTCCTCCTGGGGACCATCTGGAGGGTGGCTGGGGACCAGTGATGCTCTTTCCAGCTAAAAAGCAGCAATTTCCCCCTGGGGCCAGGGTCAGGGCCCTGGCAGCACCCCGAGCCCTGCACTGCAGCCTCCCTGTGCTCCCCAGCCCCTTCCCCTCCCACCACCTCCTGCTGCCAAGGAGAAATTCCCAGCTGGGCTTTTGTCACCGACGCACGCGTGTTTCTGCGGGAAGTTTCTATTTCTGTGAATAGCAATTTTTCAAGCAACTCCCCCCCCACCCCCCACCCCCTGCCTGCTTCCCTTCAGCAGGAGCCCTGACGAATGCCACTGGCAGCCGGAACCCGCTGCCAGCCCCGGCCAGAGCCCTCCCTCCACCCTCCAATCCCCAGTCCGTCCTGCAGCGCTACAGCGCGGGAATTACACTCACGATGTCTTGCAGCGGGTCAAATTGAGCCAGGACCACCCCGTGCACTGGGTTGCCAGCCCTGGGGCATGAAGGAATTCCTAAGAATCGAAGGAGCCGGAGCAAAAGCAGACTTGAGAGCTTGAGCAGGGGAGCAAAGCCTGTGGGAAAGTCCCCAAAGCAGTAGCACCTCTGCTTGGGGTGCACCAGGACCCCCAAGAACACGGAGCACCCAACCTCCCGGGGCCACAGCTCTCACCTGACCCAGCTGCACAGAGGAGCCAGCAAATGGGTTTTGTCTTGGATTGAAGCCTGGGGCCAAGAGCCCCGATGCTGCGCCAGCCTGCTGAGCCCTATTGCTCCCCTCCTGACGTACCCCCTGCTCAGCTGGGCCCCCCCATTTCGGACCAGGGTCTTAAGGGCAGTTTGGGTTCCCAGTTTGCATTAGAAGAAACCAACACCTGCAATACTTGCCTTGGGTCTCTACCCCACATAAGTAATTGGTGCACTTGCCAAAGTAATATAAACTGCTGCAGAAGGGGAGAGCAGGGGGTCCCGCAGCCCGTGCAGCAGCGGTGGCCATGGGATGAGCTTTCTACCGTGACCCCAATGGCTTTAGGGGTCCCCGAGCGCGCTGGACCAACAGGTCTGTTGCACCTGCAGCCCCTGTAGCTGCCGGAGGATGATTCCTCACATCCCGCACCCGCTTTCCCCAGGCTCAGCGCCTTTGTGCTAACGGAGCCCGTCTGCACGGGGGCTGGGGGAGATCTCTTGGTGGGGCTGGAGCGTGGCAAACATCTCTGCAAACTGAGAGCTCCCTTGGCCCTGGGGCAGGGACTTGGGTGACTTGGGGGAAATAAGTGATGCTTTTATTTAGGGAAATCTGCTGCTGGGAAAGGGAGCAGCACAGGGGCTGTGCCAGCACCTGCATCCCTGTTTCTCTGATGGAGGTGAGCTCAGCGTGGCATGCCCTGGCTCTGGGGACCATGGTGTTTTCTCCATCCCAGCAGTGGGACGAGAAAAAGCAAGGATCCTCCCCCTGCCTGGCCCCGGCACCATCCGGATGGCTTCTTTGCATCCAGGCCTTGCTTCTCAGCATCCACACTACTGGGCACAGAGCTGAGAAACAAAAGAAAACCACCTAAATGGTGCTGTTCTGCTGCACTTTTTACTTTTTAGCGCTATTCAGAGTTCCTGATGCCACTTCAGACAGGAACGTGGCCTTAAAGGCTGGAAATATCCCAGCAGCGCTGGGAAGGAAAAAACCAAACTGCTGATGGCAGCTGCCTGGCTGGCAAATAAAGTGAGTGCTCCTGGAGAGGGTGGCACGGGGAAAATGAGCCCTGTCTCCACTTAGGGGTGAAAGGACAAAATTCCCAGCTGCTGTACACGAACTGAGCGGCATGGGCAGCCAGAGAGCCCCGTGGGGTGTGGCGGGGATGGGATCACAGGGAAACACCTTTGGCTGGGTGATGGGATCACAGGGAAACACCTTTGGCTGGGTGATGGGGCGGTGTGGAAGTGCTCGCTACAGCAGGCAGCACCATCCCACCAAGGCGAGGAGTCCCTTACGCCAAACCCTGGGACTTCTTAGCAAAAAGAAAAATTGGGAATATTTAAACAGTCTGTTTTGTAAAGAAATAACCTTCAGGGTTTCCTCTGCTGCAACCTCAAGAAATTCCACAGCTGCTGCTGTGTGGGAGGCAACCCAGGGAGCATTTTTCCCCTCTGCCTGGCTGATGCTGAGGGCTGGCTGCAGCCCCCGCCCGGGGAAGGGCTGTGCTGAGCAGTGCACGCTGCAACCCCCCTGCCCCAGGTGGTCAGAGCCCCTTGCTGTGTCCCCCTCCCAGCCTGCGGTAAATGTTACTGAATTCTTGCAAATCGCTGTTTTGCAGAGACTCGGGGACTGCGGTAGCCCCATCCCAGAGGCCTCTGGAAGCCCCCAAAGCATTGTGAGTGCAGCGGACACAGGGGATGCGCCAGGAGGTATTTTCTACTCCTAATTGCTGCCTCTCAGCTACAGAAAAAAATGCCGGTTTGCCCAAGAAAACAAAACACTATTCCTGTTTTCAAGAAACAGGACAAGCAAGGGAAAAGCAACACAGACTTATCTGAGTGTCTGTAAACACCATCTTGCTCTGCCCCGCTGCTGTTTGACACCCGCTGGGGCTGTTAGGAGCTGCCTGCCCTGGGGTCACCGCGAAGAAACCGGCTACTGAGAAACTCCTGGGTCCAGGGCTGGATGCAGGCAGCCCCTGTCCTGCCCGGTGGGACCTCCAGGGCCACCGCCTGCCCCAGCACTGACGCGGCCCCTAAAGGAGCCAAAAGTGATTTGGGAACCTGGTGCATGGCATGGGAACCCCTGTAACGCAGCACCCACTCCGAGTGTGGGGTGCTCCCTGGGCTCCCCGAGCATCCTGCCCAGCCCTGCAGGTTCATGCCCCAAGCCTTCAGCCCAGGGCTCTTGCTGGGCCACCAGACCCTGCTACTGGTGGGTACCCCACTGTGGGAGTGGACTGCAGGCGGGGGGGCTGTGACTGCCATGGGGCTCGGGGGCTACAGGCTGAGCCAGCCGCCCCCTGCCCCGCTCCCGCTGCTCCTCCTGTGACACAGCCCAGCACAGGGACCCCCGGTGCATCCAGGTCCGGACCTGGGACAAGCAACGGAGCACCGGGGGCCTGGGTCACCCCCATACCCCATCCTGGGCTGGAGCAGGGAGCACAGGGAACCTGGGTGTCTATCCCCCCCTGTACCCCATCCTGGGCTAGAGTGGGGAGCACCTGGGAGCACTGGGTTGTGTCCCCCCCCTCGTGCCCCATCCCTGGCCAGACTGGGGAGCAGCGGGGACCTGGGCCTACACCCGTACCCCATTCTGGGCCACAGCAGGGAGCACCGGGGAGCAGCGGGGACCTGGGACCCCCCCGCGCCCCATCCCGGGCCACAGCAGGGAGCACCGGGCAGCACTGGGAGCTGCGACCCGTCCCCCCCCGTGCCCCACCCCGGGCCGGAGTAGGCAGCACGGGGGAGCCAGGTCGTCGTCCCCCGCGCCCCACCCCGGGCCGGAGCGGGGAGCCGCGGGGAGCCCCGGGGAGCCGGGTCCCACCGCGAACCGGAGCGGGGCGCACCCGTCTGGCGCGGGGCGGTGCGCGGGGCGCGGAGCGGGCTGCTGGAGCTGCGCGGCCCCGGCGGGCAGTGGCTCCGCGTCCTGCTCGCCCTGGCCGAGGACGCGCTGGGGGTGAGCCCGGCCGACAGCCCCGGCCCCGCCGCCGGCCCCGGCGAGGCCCCGGCGGCGCAGCATCAAAGGTGAGGGCCGGGGCCGGGGGCTGCCGGGCCGGGGGGTGCCGGGGCCGGGGGAGGCGCCGGGGCCGGCGGGTCCGGGCTCCAGGACCTGTTGCTGCCGCCTTTCCAGCGGCTCGCTCCTGCGCTTGGGCTAAAACCCCGCGGGGGGAGTGGGGCTGGGGCTGGGGCCGGGGTCGGGGTCAGGGTCAGGGTCAGGGTCTTCACACCCCGGGCACTGCCCTAACCCGGCCTTTGTGCAGGGCGAGAAGGGGACGCATGGGACGGGACCCAAAACATCCCCAGCGCGGGGACAGAGCAGTGCTTTGGGGTGCAGCCCAGTCTCTGCCCACCATGCCCCAGCCGGAGCAGAGGCCCCCAGCGTTTGGGAGCTGGAGGGGGCTCCTCCTGCCTCTCTGCACCCAGGGGTAAGGTGCTGTCTGACGGGGCAGGTGGGACCTGCTTACACAAAAGCTGCCCTTTGGCAGCCACAGAGGGGCTCTGCCAGCATGTCCTCGTCCCCTCCGTGCCCCTGCGCTCAGCAATGCCCCTTCTAAACTGTCTGCAAAGCAAAGGAAGCGACTGTAAACCCCTTGGAGATCTCCGGGTGTGGAGAGCTGGGGTGTTAAACAAATGCACTCAGGCTTGGAGATGTCTGCTCCGGGAGAGCTGAGCAGTGGGAATATCGCTGTTTTCCCTCCTGAGCTGCCCTGTTCCTCAGTGACTCGCCTGAACTTCAGGCTGGAAACTTCTTGGGAAAGGGAAGGCGTATCTGCCTGCCTTTGCTTTTCACACAGCTCTCAGCATGCTGGAAACTCTGTGAAGGGAGGATGAAATGGGCAGCGAACAGGCAGGCGAAGGGCCGCCGCGTGCGGGCAGGGCGGGCAGCGGCTCGGCAGCCCGGGGCAGCGGCACAGGGCGGCTCTCGCCTCCTGACGTGGCTTCTCCTCCCAGTTCAGAGAGGACACGGCTGCAGCCTCCAGCTCCCTCTGGAAGTGGGGAGGCTTTGCAACGTGGATGTCCGGGTAGCTGGGACTGGATCAAAACGGTGCTGCTGGCTGCATCTGTGGAGTGCCCGATCCTGCCAGCCTGTCCTTTTGGGAAGCATAAAGCCCCCTCCATAATAACCCCTTGGCTGCCGAGTTATTGCTAGCTCCGTGGCTCTCCCAGGAAAGAAGGAACATCACTTGGTTCAGTTAAAACTTTCTTTTTGCAGTGACATATGTGGAAACCAAGTAGTCGCCATCCGAACTGGGAGCTAGGGGCTGTTATGGTCAGTGGGGCAGCTCTGCCGGGGCTCCTCCTCCCCCAGGCTGCTGATGCTTCCCCGTGAAAATGAGTGCCCATTTCATCCCGGGATGCTTCACCACAACCCGGGGTGCAGGTGGAGTGGGCTGCTTTGGGACGTGGCGAGGGGATGGGTGCTGGAGCTGCTGGGCTGGCCGGTCCCTGGCTGGCAGGACGGCGGGGAGCTGATCTGGCTGGGGCTCTCGGGGCAGGCAGCCTGGGCGAGGAGCTGCTGGTGTAGGGATGGGCTCGGCAGCTCGGAGCAGCCCCCGTGGGGCCTCTGACAGCTGATAAGCGGAGCCCTCCGAGGGGCTTGGCAGGCGCCTGAGCGAGGAAATGCCTGTGGTATTGGCTGGGAGCAGCCCGGGGCAGGCAGCGACAACAGGCTGGGCTCAACATCTCCCTCCAGGATGCGAGATCATCCCAGGGAGGCTCCTCGGGACAGGCCGTCCTGGGGCGCGGGGCACGTCAGGGGCTGCCAGTCCCCACCTGCCTGTGTCCGGGCTGGGGCTCGGCGGCGGCTGCTGCACCACCACTCGCTGGCACGCAGGCAGCAAAGCCGCTCGGATCTCCCCACGGGTTCAAAAGTTAAGGTGCAAATTGATCTCCTCGAGCCGCCGGGAGGTTTGGATAGCAATCCCTTTCAGCTGGAGGATGGGGAGCAGCAGGTAGATAGGGCTACAGTGCGGAGAGGAGCAAACAGCCAGATTGGTTCACTTCTCCCCGGCTCTTTTGCCTCTCCAAAAACGTTCAGTTGTCTTATCTATTCAGACCGTGAAGTCCTCAGAGCAGGGATGGTTGCTCAGCACATGCAATTAATAATGCAAATAAAGACATGCTTGCCTGCCAAAATTGATGGGGAGATGGCCAGGGTACGTGTTTGCTCTGCGAGGAAATCTGCGACTGTTTGGAGCGGTTTTGGAGTGATGATGATCTGCTGGAAAGCCTCGTGGTATTTTGGCTACTGTAGTTGTTCTGAGTGTGCCACGAGCATGTGAGGAAATGGGGTGGTGGGATGTCCCAGTGTGGCCAGGCACTGGGAGAAGGGCTCAGCCTCGCTGGGGCCGGCAGTGCCCGAGCATCCCCCTCCCCACCCACTCCTCCATGGGCTGCAGCAGCCACGACCGCTTTTTTTCTCTTCTGTTTCAAGGTGGCCGAGAGAATAAAATGCCCATCTTGATCTCCAAGATATTTAAGGGGCTGGCAGCGGATCAGACCGAGGCACTGTACGTGGGGGATGCCATCCTCTCCGTCAACGGGACCGACCTCTCTGAGGCAACGCACGATGAGGCGGTGCAGGCATTGAAGAAGACGGGCAAGGAGGTGGTCTTGGAAGGTAGGAGATGAGGGGGGACGAGGGTCCTCCTGCTTCTGGTGGGCTGATCCCCATTTTTCCCAGTGATGTGCTGGGAGCAAGGGGGTGGCACATCGTTTGCATACACATTTGCATACTTTTTTAAATGGAAAACAGCATATGCAGGCTGGTTCATCAGCTCATCCGGAGAGCTGGAGGTAATTGCTGGGATCTCCCTCCAGAGAGGGAGAAACGTGGGCCACTGCTCGATGCCCCGTGGCTTCGTCTCCCTGCTGCGGGACCGCGGGCGGGCAGTGACGGGAGGCGTGGGGCGGGTTTGTGACTCCTCTGTTGCACGGTGTCACCCTCAGGTCTGCGGGTTCCTGGGGCCGTGGAAAACTTTCTGCTTTTCCTGTGATTTTCATTTAAACCTGCATCCTCGGCTGGAGCAGGGCTGCACGGCTCTGCAGGCTTATGCCAGCCGGGAGGGGTTATACCAGCACCCCGCTCCTTCCCCGGCGCCTTTTGGTGTGCTGGGGTGGATTTTGGGCAGGCAGGAGGAGCAGGCTGCTGGGTGCAGGCAGGGCCAGCTCAGGAGCACGGCCACAGAAGCTGCCTCCTGGGGGTGCCCGGAGCTGAACCCCAACCGCGGCCCAGATCTGGCAGCTGAGGCTACAAACGCCCCCCGGCATGGCAGCCCTCGCCGTCCCAGGGGAGACTGAAGCTGGTCCCCTGGGAATGGGCTCCCTCTCAGTGCCGGGCAGCCAGCCCCTGGTGTCTCCCAGCTCCTGGCAGACTGACGGAGCCCCCCGAACCCTGCTCGGGGAGCGGGTGATGGATGGTGGTTTGGGACTGCGGGAGGACGGCCCCCCCTTTCCTCCCGTTACACTTCACGTCATGTCTGTTTGCGCTGGCCCACCCTCCGCCAGCTTGGCCGGGCAGGGGTCAGCACCCAGGGTCTGTCCCCTGTGATGGGACCCCTCTCCTCCCTGCTGACCAGTCCCCGGGCCACCCCAGCGAACCAGGAGGGTCTTGGCACCGGAGACCCTTCCCGGTGTGGTTGTAGCACTGCAGATCCCAAAGGGAGGTTTTATTTGGGAGCAGTGCTCTGGGCCCTGCCTGGATGGAGAAGAGCTCTGCGGCTTCTGCTGCCAGCGGCCGCCGTGGCTCTTGCTTTCCTGCGCCTTCCCCGGATTGTCTTGGCTCCAGATTTTTGTTTTTAGCTTCGCTCAGCCCTTTCTGCTGTGGGTTCCTCTTCTCCTGGGAGCTGCAGGACCACAGTTCAGCCGGAGGAATGTGCTGCTCTGCAGAGCTGCTGGGAGCAGATAGGGTTGGTGGTGGGGTTGCTTTTTTTTTTTTTTTTTTTTTTAACCCAAAGAGAAATACAAGAGCCTCTTTCTCTGGGAGTCTGCGAAATTCCTCCCCATAGTCGCTGTTCTCAGACCACCCTCTCTCTGTTATTTTCTTTTCATCCTTTACTTTGGCATGGGTTTCCTTTCTGCTAGAGGTCCTGCGGGAGGTGGAGATGAGCTGCCCTTTCTGTAGAGAACAACTTCTCTCTTCGGACCTCCTCCTCCTCCATCCCCCGAGGAGCTGGGTGCTGCCAGGGTGCCCTCCCAGGGCCTTTGCTGCAGCTCGCTGAGCTCCAGTACGACCCGCTGCGCTTCTTAATGAATTCACACTCCCAGCAGATACCCTTGGGAGGAGAGCGGGGCTGGGCTGGCTCTCACCATGAAACGCTGGAGGCTTTGCGATGAGTTTGTAGCTCCGTCAGGCTCCCGTGGTGCGGTGTTGCTCAGGGGTGTTGCAGGCAACAGCCGGAGCAGGGCAGGGGTCTCTGCTGCTCACCCGATTGCAGACATGGGGTGTGCACATGGTGCATCTCCATCTCCTCCCTGTTTTGGGTTTGCCGGTGCAGTACAGCCCTGCCTGTGGAGGACGTCGGGACCGGCACCGTGGCCTGGTCCCTGTTGGGCTGTCGCTGCTCTACGGAGGCAGTGGCCCTGCCTCGGGGTGGGGTGTCCCCTGCCTCCTACCTGCCGCCCTGGTGGCTCTCCAGGAGTTGGCCGGCCAAGCGCCCTGCCCTGGGGAGGGGTGGCAGGGCTGGGGGCAGTGGGTGGCCTTAAAGTGCCCAAAGGGTGGCAAAGCGGGGGCTTCCCCGCTCCCTTCTCCTGCTTGGGCTCACTCTGGGGCTTGGTGAAAAGCACCATGGTGGCCGTAACGTCGCACGGGCACTTTCCGGTCCCCGTGCGCTGCCAGGGGCGACTCCGATGTCCCTTTCGGTTATGGCCTCCGCGGGTCAGGACGCTGAGCTGGGGTGAGGCGCTCCAAAATGGCAGAGCTGGGAGGTGACGTCTCTTAATCCAAATACCAGCAGTGGCTCTGTGTGCCAGATCTCACCCCAGGCGGCTCAGCTTGGCTCCTGGGTGTCATTGCTGGCCGGGCATGAGGACACACAGATACCTCTCAGCGCGTCCTGCCAAGATTTTTTTTTGGATGTACCAAATTACTCTCTTGATGTTTGCAGAAGGAGTTTGACTGTGTTTATATTACATTGTTATTTTGGGGAGAGTTGCTCTCCCTTACCTTATTTTCCCCTGTTTTGGTTTGGGTTTTTTTTTTCCACATTGCTTGGTATCCAGAGACCCTCCATGGCAGGGGAAAGGCTCTAAACATCCTTCCAGCTGCCCTGGGAAAGGCTCTAAAAGTCCTTCCAGCTGCCCTGGGAAAGGCTTCGGTGCCAGGAGTGGTTTTCCTGATGTATTGGCACAGGGAGAGAACTGGGCGCAGTGGGGAGGCAGAGCAGGGACAGCATCTTCCCTCTGTGGCAGCCGGGGCTTGCTGGCTGCTCCCGGGACTGTCGCAGCTCTCCAGGACTTGCTCGGCCAAGTAATGACTCGGAAGCTTGAAATTCAGAAAAGCTAAGGGGTGCCGGGAGAGCGTAGCGCTGAGGATGCCCGGCTCTGGCGGGCTGGTTGCCCTAAACCATGGGAAGCCCAGGAAGTCACAGAGACAGGCATGGTGTGAAATGTGGGATACCCACAAAATTCAGGTGACTCTGGGGTAAATAACACATGACGCAGAGTGGAAGGGGTTTTGGGCGGAGGTGGGTGGCGGCAGCCAGGATTTGTTCTGTTCCCTGTTGCTGCCAGCCTTCGGGACTCAGGAGGGCTTCAGGGGAGAAAGCCCTGAGGTGGCCTCCAGCCCTTTCTGGGACACCAAAGTGAACGTCTTCTGGCCGATGCGACAGCCCTCGGGGTCTGAACAGCTGGGCTTTGCCCTTGGCAATGCTGTGTGCGCTCTCATGGTTTAAACATGGTAACGAACCAAAGCAGAAACAGAAGCTTTGGACCTGTCCTAGAATGATGCAGAGAGACAGTGAGGGTCCACATCCTCCTGCCTCCTCCATACCTCACTGCCTGGAGGCTTTGCTTTCCCTGGGGAGTTTTCTGGGGACGTTTCTCCTGCCATTGAAACACGGAGAGTTGTCCCATGATCTCCCTGGCATCGCTCAGCCCATGGGTCACTGCTGGCCATGCAGCACAGGTGAATGTTAGGGAAAGAGCTGGGGGCATGGCATTTGGCGTCGAAGGCTGGGACAGGGTCCTGGGGCAGGAGGGACAGCTGTGGCACCCCCACCCTGCAGCATCCCATGGCATCTGCCTCCCTAGGGTGGAAGGGTCTGAGCTGGGAGGGATGCTGGACAGGGCGGCTGTGGCAGCCCCTGCATCGAGTGTTTTGGAAGCATGACACGGTGTTGGCTTGAAGTTTGCAGGCCATTTCAGAGCGTCTCTTTGGGATGTGTGGTTGCTGACCCCCTGCTGATTTCACATGTTAATTTGGCATCATTGGTCCTGAGGCAGAGAGGGACCAACTGGGGGTGGGCTTAGCATCTCCTTAGGGCTAGCGCTGGATCTCCAGGACCTCTCGGGAAGCCTTCCCGATGCGATGGCCACCCGTAGGGTTGGACCTTTTTGACTCACAGCACTGTACAGATGCTGCTGGAAGGCTCTTGGGGGGTGAGGGTGGGGGGACAGGGGGACCCATCCTACCCCTGACTGGCAGCGCTGGCTTTTAAACCTCTTCACCATGAAAGCGTGCCCTGATTTCCGGGCTGATGCAGAGCATGCCAGCACCCTGAGCTGGGTGGGTGCTCTTGAGCCTGCTGCTGGGTGTCCCTGTGGCTAGGGCTGCTTTCCTGCCTGGAGGAAGGCTTGTGGCTCCTCGGCAAAGCCCCCCGGGGTCAGGAGCTTGGCTTTGAGTGGTGCTGAGCCTGCATGGGGTGGGTTGTGGTGACCCAGGATCCAGGGTGCAGCAATGCTTGGTTCGGGCTTGTTCCCCATCCTTGGGAGGGGTGGGCGTGTGGAGGGGGAGGATCTGTTACCCAAGAAGCAAACCCAAGGGATTTGATGGTTTTGTGCCTTTCTGAGGAGAAAAAAACCTCAACTGCAACAGAGACAGAGGAGCAGGGCAGACCTAGGGCTGAAGGGTTCGGAGTACATGTGATGCTCTGGCGATGCTCACATGTGGCCTCCCTGAAGACTTCTGCTGTTCTCTCAAAACTTAAAGTGTTACTCGGTGCAAACCCCTGAGTGGCTCAGTGGTCCTGTTTGTCCCCTCTCCTCCATGCCGGAGAAGCTCAGTGGGACAGGCCATCTCCCTGGGGGAGAGCAGAGAGCCCACGTGGAGGCAGCGTGGCTTTGGGGACCGCATGGATTTGCCCAGCAGCCACCGAGAGGGCTCTTTGCCTGCGGGAGGTGGAGTATTCCTGCAGAGTGATTTTTGGAGGGGTGCTGGCGAAGAGGGCAACCAGCCTGGGAGCCCCAGCTCTGCAAGGTAATTTAAAACCCCACCAAAACACCAGTACAAGAATTACAGTTACCAGTAGCAGAGACAATGAGTGATATGGTCCAAGTAGTTTGCTTTAATGAGATGGGTGTAATTAATGAATCCATGAATCCATTCAATACCAGGCAGTTCCACTGCAGTGGGAGACTGGCGGACGTGTAAGTCAATCCACTGTAAAGCCCATGCCGGGAAAGCTCCATAGCTTTGTGGTTGCCTTGCTGGGACGGGCAGGGGTGCGGTGGCTGCCACTGCAGAGCAGGCTGGGCACGGCACCGTCACGCTGCGTCCCCTGGCCATGCTGGACATCTCTGAAGGGCATCCTTGGGACAGTGGCCCCGGCTCTGGGTGCGCAGCCCCTATGGCGACCTGGCTCCCTGCACCGGCTCAGGATCCCCCCATGCTGCGGGAACCCCTTGGTGCTTCGTCACCAGCCTTAAATCCTCCTTAAAAGCTGTGTGCCAGAGAGGCGCACGCGCTGGCCATTGCCGAATTCTCCGTGCCCCGTGCTGGGCTGGGCACTGCTCCTCTCCTCTGCTCTGTCAGGACATGACCCCACCATTGCACAGCTAATTCCGGTGACATCCTCTGCGTGCCCAGGGAGCCGCGGGCTGGCGCGGGGACGCTGCTCGGGTTTCAGTGGCTGAATGATATCTTTCTGAACTCCAATTAGTTCCCAGGCACCGGGATAATGGCCGGTCCGCGCTGCCAAGATTAATGACTCGGGGTAAAATCCAGCCCAGCTCAAATGCCTGCGGGAACGCAGTGGCTATTTATAGCGGGGGGTGCAGGGCAGGAGGCTGGTGGCCCCACGCCGCTTCCTTGGCCCTGGCCACCACAGCACGGCTCGGGGTAACCCGACCCACGTGCCGCAGTGGCCTCGCAGCCGTTTATAGCTGTGTCCTGCTGGGGCTGGGCACCCACGCTGGGACTGGGCACCCCCGGGGGCTCTGCCCCCCCGCCGTGCTCCACTGCTGCTTGTGTGCTGGGTTTCAGGGTTCGGAGGCTTTGGGGAGTTCGCTGGGATGGGAATGAAGGGGAAGATGGGTGGTGGTGGGCAGGCGAAGGATGGGGATGGTAGGCTCTGTGTGCAAACTCCCTTCTGGTGGGAAAAGGGCTTTTTTCTGGCACAAAATCAGGCTGCTGCAGCTTTACTGCAGCGATGGAGCTGGTCCACTGACCAGCCACCTACAAGAGTTGGCTGCAAAGCCAAGCTCGTGGCCCGCGCCTGCCACCCACGCTGCTGACTCGGACCTGGAGTGAAACCAGCAGTGACGGCTGGGGACATGGCAGCCGGCACGTGTCTGTCCCCAAGGGCCACCAAAGGGAAGCCCTTCCCTGGAGCCATCAGCTGGCCCCATGCTGGCCCCAGGGCAGGACCATGACCAGTCCCACTGGGCTGTGGCATGCAGGGCATCCTTCCCTGCTCCGTCAAAGCTTTTTGGCCAGTGTTGCTGACCTGATTATCAGGGTGCAGCCACAGGGACCCATCAGTTTGCGACGACTTTCATCTCCCCCTTCCCCTAAACCTCGGGAGCCACCCCAGAGCAGCTCTGAGGGCTCTGGCTCCGGAGCCAGATTTGCTGGGGAGGGAAAGCTGGTTTCTCATCCCTGGTTTATAACTCACGGGGCAGGGCTATGCGAGCTGCAAGCACACAGTTCGAGGCTTTTCCTGGTGCCAAGCCATGGCATTTGAGAGCTGTTGTTCCCAGCTGGCGGTGGGACCGCCTGTCCCAGAACGGTTCGACTGTGTAATTTTGGCCTGGGACTCCTGCCCGTTCCCCGCCCCCTGCCTCCCATGTGCCGCCCTGGGGACCCGATCAGACTTGGATCTGTGAACCGATCTGGGTTAAAGGAGAGAAAAAAGGGGGAAAAGGCCATTTTTACCCCCTGGGATGGGGGGAGGCACTGGGAGTATCCTAGGAATGGCAGTGTTAGGTTAACTGATGATCTTAAAGGTCTTTTCCAACATAAACGATTCTATGAATCTGTGTCACCCTTTGGTACAACCTCACCCACCAGTGCCGTCCCCTCCCTGCACCCACAGGGATGCTGGACAAGAGGACCTGCTGGGTCCTGCCCATGGGCAATGGCTCTGGGGAGGTGGCAAAGGAGGTGCCAGCTCCAGCAGTGCAGGGAGGGTGTAAAGGGTTTCAGGCGGGCAGGAGGCGGCCGCCGTGGCCCCTGCCGTGCCCTCAGCCGGGTGCTGCCTCTCTTCCAGTGAAGTACATGAAGGAGATCTCCCCCTACTTCAAGAACTCCTCTGCAGGGGCGACAGTCAGCTGGGACCCCTCTCCCACTGCCCTGCAGAAGCGGTCATCCCCCCTCCTACCTCCTCGGGAGCTCCAAGAGGGCAGGACTGTGCCTCTGAAGATGTGCTATGTGTCCCGCAAGTGCCTCCCCGCTGACCCGGAGCACAGGTCAGGGCATGGTGCCAGGGGGTGGCGATGCCACTGTGGTGCCCGGGGGTGCTGAGGGCCGGCAGGAACCCAGCGGGGCCGTATCCTTGCAGGTACCTGGAGGTGTGCTCGGCAGATGGACGTGTTGCCCTTTTCCTTCGGGCGAAGGACGAGGCGACGGCGCAGTCGTGGCTCAGCGCCATCCAGGCCAATGCAGGCGCGCTGCTGCCGCGGGTGAAGGAGGAGCTGCGAGCCCAGCTGGCGGGTGCTGGCACAGTGGCTGGACGGGACATCAAGCACGTGGGCTGGCTGACGGAGCAGGTACCCCCATGCCCCTCGCTACCCCTCACCACTGTGCTACTGGTGTCCCTGACCCCCTCCCCTTGCAGCTCCCCAGTGCTGGCACCAGGAACCTCTTGGCCATCCTCACCGAGAAGGAGCTGCTGCTGTACGGCAGCCTCCCGCAGAGCCGCGACGCCCTGGCCAAGCCCACCCACAGCTACCCCCTCATCGCCACCAGGTAGGGGCCCAGGAGCACCTGGCCCGGTGGGGGAAGGGTGGTGGCGTGTCCGGGGGGGGGGGGGGTGGCAGGGGGGGGAGGTGGCAGGGGTCAGGGCAGAGCCCCCGGGTGGTGGCAGCGTCCAGGGGTGGTGGCAGGGGCTGGGGCTCAAGGGCACAGCCCCCGGTGGGGCGGGGGGGGGGGGGGCCCCGGGGGGGGGGGGGGGCCGGCCGGGGGGGGGGAGCGGAGCGGGTTGCGGTGCTGAGGCGCGGCGGTGCGGCAGGCTGGTGCACTCGGGGCCGGCCAAGGGCTCGGCGCTGTACGAGGCGGAGCTGTCGTTCGCGCTGCGCACCGGCACCCGGCTGGGCGTGCAGACCCACCTCTTCAGCCTGGAGAGCCCCCGCGACCTGGCCCTGTGGACCCGCCTGCTGGTGGACGGCACCCACGGCGCCGCCGAGCTGGTCCAGGAGGTCTCGGCAGGTCAGCGGGGAGCTGGGGGGGCCCGGGCGGCGGGAGGGTGTCCGCCGTCTCACCCCTGTCCCCCTCTGCAGCCTGCACGTGGAAGGGGCAGGATTGCACCCTGTCCATCCACATCGACAAGGGCTTCACCATCTCCACCACCGAGCCCGGGCTCAGCAAGACCATCGTGCTCCAGCAGCCCTTCGAGAAGCTGCAGATGTCCTCTGATGATGGCACCAAGATGCTCTACCTGGACTTCGGTGGCCCGGAGGGAGAGATTGTGAGTTGGCTTGGCCCTCGTTCCCCCCCTGCCATGCATGTCACCCATCCTGCCCGGCACGTGGGGTGGCCTCATCCACCCACCATTGGCCGCATGCAGCCCCCGTGGTGCCCAGCCCTTCCCAGGGCCCCAGGAGGACTGTGGTGGGGTCTGGGGGGCTCTGGATAGTCCCTGCCCTCCCTACCGCAAGCACAAAGCTGCTGCTCCAGGAGCAGCCCTCCCTATTGCAAACATCCCTCCGTTCCTTTCTTGCAGCAATTGGACCTTCACTCCTGCCCCAAAACCATCGTCTTCATCATCCACTCCTTCCTCTCGGCCAAGGTGACCCGGCTGGGGCTGCTGGCATGAAGAGGGAGCGGAGCGCCAGGCAGAGGGGCCCCAGCCCCTGGCCGATCTATGCACCTCCCTCCAGGCCAAACCCAGCCCCAAGCCATCCCAAGGAGACCAGAGCCCCCATGGGGTCGTGCCACCCCTGCCGAGGACAAGCACCATCCGGCTGGGAAAAACAGCAGCAGCGGGAGCAGCGGTGGGGTGAAATCCCTCTTGGATGGCAGCACCGGGACTTCTCCAGTCCCTTCTTCCCCTCCTTCCTCCCGCTCTGATGCTCAGTGGCGGCTGGAGAAGCCCAGCCGGAGCCCACCGTGGGCGGCCACACGGTCGTCACCCCAGTGCCTTGTGAGATGATATTTTCTGTACAAAGAACCCATTTATATCAATGTTTTATATTTATATCGCCCAGTTAAAAATGCTGACGTGGCAGCTCTCGCCTGCCTGGCTTGGACCCCCCAGAAAGTCCCCAGGTCCTGCAGTACAAGGAAGTGTGTCTGTCCCCCAGACAGACAACCGGAGGGCTGGAGCCAGCTCCGTAGTGCTTGAGAGATGGGAACTGCAGATCAGCTCTATTTGCCAAATTTTTCCATATTGTACCGAAAGATCGGAACCACTTTTCTTTGTCGGAGTTGGCCGGTTCATTTTATTTTGCTATCTCCTGGGTCACTTTATTTCTCGGTTTAGGGAGGGGGGGCTTGTCAGGTGGCTGCTGGGAAACAACTTCTTTTATCAACCAAAAAATTCTGCATGAAAATGCCTTTTTTGGGGGGGGTCAAATAAACATTGCAGATCACAACCAGCAGGAGCCAAGACCTGTCTCCTGGTTTTGCTTGGAGAAGTAGAAAATCTGTACGTGGGCGATACTGGGGCTGGGCCTTGGGGTGTTTTCTACCAGGGGGAGGAAGGGTTTTGCTTGGAGGCGGTGGGAGGTTGCTGTGAGCTGGTGATGTTGGTTTGGGGGTGCTGGGGACCCTGGGAGGGGGGTTCAGATGAGGACAAAAAGTCTTTGAAGGCACCCGACGCTGTGCTGGGTGCAGCAGGGAGGGCTGCGCTGATGCTGGCGCCAGCCTTGGCGATGCCAGGTGGGGTTTGAACAACCTTCGCTTCGTGCTCTGGGATGCTCAGTGGAGGGTGGGCATCGTCTCCAAACTCAAAAACGTTGCGTGTTTTGCTTTTTATATTTTTCCAGTAAAAGTAGGTGCCTGAATGGGCGGCAGCAGAGGTTTTGAACGTTGTTCCCTTCACGTGCTGCCCTTGCTGGAAAAGTCCGGCAGCGGCGAGGTTATGGTGTCTGTGGGCTCCCAGCGTGCATGCAGCACAGCTGGTATTTACCGGGTGCTTCATGGATTAACCTCGACAACTGTTGCCCTGTTAGCCTGGGGCTCGGCATCGAAAAGCCTTTTCTTTCCCCAAAAGCGAGGGGCCATGCTGTGGCAGTGGCTGCTGCAGGTGTGCTACAGAGGATGTCGAGAAATGGCCAAGTTCTCTGAGAAAACCTGCCCAGCGCTGCCGGCTCTGCGTGCTGGGGTGACGCAGCCGGTCCTCGCAGCTGCCCGAGGCGAAGTGTCAGGGCTGTGTGCGGGCATTGGCCCTTGAGGGGTCTCCGGGAGCTCGGCGAGAGCTGCCAGCCCCCGTCAGTCCCCCCCGTCTCCCCAGGGAAGGTGCTGTGCCTGTGCTGGTGGCGTGGTTTAATGAGAGGTGAGATTTGCCAATGCATTTCTACCGGGCTGGGAGATGCGCGAGCCCAGCGCCGCGGGGCAGCAGCAGCGGCAGAGCTCTCGGCACAGCATCTGCACCCACACGGGGACACCGGGAGAGGAAAGGGCCGCATTCACATCGCTGTGCAGTGACAAATTATGGGTGAACCTTCTCCTTTTGTACGTGGAGGAGCCCAGAGGCTCCCAGGAAAGCTGTTAGCTGGGGTGAAGGCTGATGCACAGGCTGCAGGCTGAGTAATAGCAACTGATTAGCAGCAAAATACGATTTTTAATGATAAGCAGGTGATACATCCTGTCGCGCTGTACAGAGTCATCCCCGGCACAGCACTGATCGGAGCGGTGGGCTGCGTCGGCCTCAGTTGGGCCTTCGGAGCCTCGACTGAGGGAGGGAATCCCTGTTTGCCCGCATCGGCTGTGCATGGGAAGCGCTGCTCCTTGTTAAGTGGAGGCGGCACTTGTAGGTGAGGAGGCTGCGAGCTGCAGGGTTTCTGCTCTGGTTGGAGCAGATTGCAACACACCACTGGGAAATTAATGATTTGCCTAACGAAGAGGAGCTGGTCCCTGGCAGACAAGGTGGGGGAGGCTGCCCTGGCTGCCCCTGGGACGGTGTGCGTCCCGGGGGAGGTGTTCGGGGCAGGACATGGTTTGCCATATGCAGAACTGCTCCCAGGTGCAGGGACCCTGATGCCTTTAGGGTGCAGGGGGGAGAAGCAGGCCACGAGCTGCAAGAAATGGAAGGAAAGCGCTAAAAATGCAAAGCAGCAAGGGCAGTGGGGCACGTGCGGTTTGAGCAGGGAGAAAGCACAGGAACAGCTTATTTGGCGTAAAGAAATAGTTCTTATGGCTGCTCAGCTCTTTGCGGGACAGGATGCTGGAGGGGGGGGGGGAGCTCAAGGGGCCCACGCAGGCACAGCCCTGTCCTCCCCATGCTGAGCCCTGTGGCTGGCAGAGGAATCTTTTATGATGACCAAGCCCCTACTTTTTATTGCACATAACTGTCAGATTTCCAGGAGACCTTGAAGAATGGATTTGCAAAAGGAAAAAAAAAAAAAAAAAAAAGAAAAAAAAAAAAAATCCCCCACGTTCCTAACGGTTAAATCAATACAACAAGTAATTTAGAAAGAGATGGGGTGTTTTTCTATAATCAAAAGCATGTCTGCACAAAGCAGCACATTATTGCTGCAGTTTACCTTCCTCTTCCTGCCCCATGGCCATTACTCTTTGGGGTTCATTCCAATAAAAGAGGGAATCGCTCCCCATCCAGAGCAGATTTCCTATTAATCTTACAGACTGCAAACGGCCTTGACTTCACCTGTGCAGCTCAGGCAGCCTGTCCCGCTCCCCGCCTGGGCTGTGAAAGCAACAGCTCAGTTCGGAGACGGACGTTCCTTTGCTTCCATTTTGTTGCGTTTGATATTGGTGATGGGGTAGGAATCCCCCCCCCCCCCCCCCGGCCATGTATTTTATGGTGGTTTCTCAGCCGCTTCACCCTCCTGGCAGCATCCTCTGCTTAACGGGACCCTTTCCCCGGTGATGCTCTTGCAAAAGGGCCTGGGAATAAGACAACCACCTCTCATTTATCCGAGTGATGTGGGACTTTGTAACACAAACCACCCAGAAACAGAGGACAGAAGCTGCCTCCCCAACAGGAGCCCACGGCAGTTGGAGATCTCTCCCCATGTCCAGCGGCATCTTTGATTCCGGGGAAGGTGCCCGGAGTGGTGGTGTGAGCACCCTGGGGACAGTGGGGGCTTTTTATCCAGGCTGATGCTGATGGATGAAGGCTGGCGCTCACCAGAGACACCAAAGTCTTGGTGGAAAAACTATTGCAAATATTTCCTGAAGCTCCTAGTTTTCCTAAAATTCCCAGTTCTCACTGATGTCCAGAAGCACTCGGATATCCAGAATCAGCACTGAATTTCTCTGCCTGGGGATGGTCTCAGGACTGGCAGTTCCCGGTGCAGGATGCCATCTGCACTGAGTGATGAGCGCTCCCGCTTGGGACCACACTGCGCTGTTCCCCGAGGAGGAATAACAGCTCCTTGGGGTTTTAGTCTTTCAGGCACTTTTATGGCAGTAGGACTAATATTTTTTGAAAGCGGCTTTAAAATAATGAACGCGGCTTATAGAACTGGAATGATGGTAATGGGCACAGATAAAAAGCAGATTTCCTCATCTAGTCACTTGGAGGCAACTTTAGTTTTATTTGGCCACCGTGACTGAAGGAGCCCAGGGAAAGGGGATTTTAAAGGGGGAAATGGATGGCAAAAGGGAAAGGAGGAGGGAAATAAAAAAACAAAGCCTGGTTTTGCTCTCTGTGTGGAGCTCTGTGGGTGCTGGTTGCCAGAGGCTGGCAAAAGTGGGGATGGAAATGGAGGAGCAGAGACATGGGCACCCAAAATGCTTTGATGCCAGCCTGAGCCATGCATGGAGGGAAGTGCGCGATGGCAGTGGGGCTGGCAGCAGCCCGGCTCTTGTGCCACCCCTCGCCCTTTGGGAGCAAATCCACACAGGACACGGCAAGGTGACCTCTCTGCTTCCTCCACGGGGAAACCCGGTGCTGTCAGCATCCCCAGCAGCAATGTCTCAAGCAGGAATTCTCCCCAGAAATGGCTTTTTCCGGTCACAAGTCCTGGAAAACAGCCCCGAGTGAAAGTCCTGGAGGGGGGAAGAGAGAGATGCTGTGGGAAGAGTGATTAGGTTGTCCCCAGGTGTTTGCTCACCCATGGCAGAACGCTGTTTCCCTCCCGATACCGCTTGTACTTCCCATTAGTCGGCTCTGACCTTTTAGTGCCGTAATCGAACAAGACAACCTAACACTTAAATCTGAGCATTTAGCGCTGACATTTACAATTGGTTCTCGAGTTAGAGAGACCAAATGAAAATTTCCTCGCAGACAGCATGCTGCAGGGAACGGGAATCAAATAATTCATTTGCCAGCTAACAGGCGTGCCGGCCCCCTTCAGCTGTCTGCCCGGGCCCCATCTCATCGGCTGGTGTTTGTACTAGAGCGCTTGTCATTAAAAAGTCAATATTCATACGGAGTTAGCGCAGCACGCCGGTGCTGACGATCCCATAGACGTCTCCTGTCTGGGGTGCAGGGAAACTGTATTTGGCATTTGATTAAAGTAAACACGAGTGATCTTACCCAGGCGGGAGCCCTGCGGGAGCTACATTAAATGTTGAGGATCCAAGGCAGTAATGAGGATGTTTTCTCTCATTCAGCCTCGGCTGTATCCTGGCCCAAAAAGTGAGCACTTGGTGCATGCTTTGGTGCATCCCTTGCTGCATGCCCCGTGGCGGCTGCTTGGCTGTGCCGTCCCTGTGCATGTCCCTGGGCAGGGATGGGCTTTTCCAGCCCCGGCTCTGGGGGAACCGAGCCCTGAACATTTAGCAGTGTTTGCTTGGTGAGGATATGGGGCCAGTGGGACGCCGGGGTGTGCTGAGAACCCCAACACCCCTGGGAGCCCCCAGGTCCTGCATCCATCCCACTGTGGCTCCCCCAGCTTGTCCTTGCGTGGTGGTGGCTGCCTCTTCTCCTCCCCTGCCCTGTGCAATAACTTCCCACTTGAGCCACTTAATAAAGTTAAAGCCATTAAAAAAATGCCTGGATAAGTTTTCCCATGCTGCTGCTCATGACTTTCAGCATTCCTCTTGCCTCCTCCAAACAGCAGCAAAAGCAGACAGGCTGCAAACTGGGGCAACACAGCTCACCCTCCACCCTGCCTGGGACCGTCCATGTCCCATAAATAGGCTTAACCAGCCCAAAATACTCTGCCCCACCTGGCTGAGGCATGGCCCTTCTCTGCCTTTGTTAACAAACATTTGAAGAAATGAAAATATTTGTTTAGATTACAGAAAATAGAACATGAGGTGTCCGAAACACTTCTTATTGCCATATTTCCCCAGCATTGCTCCACATGCTGCTTTTCCGAAGCACGGACATTGTTCTGCTGCGTAGGGACGTCCCGTTAGGATTTTTGCATGAGAACTGGGATTGGCATTTGTGTCCGCAACCCCTTTGCATCAAACAGCACTTCCCAAAGTGGCCGGCCATGGAAGTACTTTGCTCAGAGGCCCAAGAGTGCTGTCTGCACCCACTTCAGCTCTGCTGGGGTGTTGCTTGCTGGTGGTGGTGGGAGGAAAGGCCAGGCAGGGCGCAGCAGTTGGATGGAGAAGATAAAGATGTTCAGGGGCTGTGAAGCACGAGCATGCCACAGCACTGACGGGGGCTTGGGCACGACCGCTTGCACGCCCGCACTCACACCGTCGGCAGCGGCAGCGTGCACCCTCGCTGCAACAGCCTGCCAGTTTCCTGAAGAAATGAGACGCACAGAAAAAGCAATATTGCTTTTTAAAAAGGCTTATTTCTCACTTTTATCAGATTGCACCTAAAAGTTGCACTTTAAATGTGGTCAGCTCTCAAGTGTGGATGTCTCTGGAAAAACACAGGGGCTTCATCAACTGCAGCTGGCCCTGGCACGGGGCACCCAAACATCCGGTCCCACTCCATGGGTGCTGCTGGAAGCTGTGCCCAGCGCCCAGCAGGGATGTGTCCCTGACCTGCAGAGACCTCAGCTCCGCACCCCGAGATCTAATATTTTGCCTTGTGCCCACTGGGCTGCCGCTGTTCCTCCTCCTTTCATTCTTTACGGAAAATATTTGTGTCCTCCTTGCCGCCCTGGTGCTGTGCCTGCCTGCCGGGGTGCTCGGTCCCCTTCCAGCCCGCATGTGTGACATCGCCATGGTTACAGAGCATGATGCGAAATTGCATGGCTGGCACGAGAAATGAGTCATGGATAACTCCCCCCCGCCCCTGTTTTAGAGGTAAATTGAATTGCGGTGGGATACGTTTTAACGGGTGATGTTCTCAAGGAGACACTCCCCAAAAATGCTGCGGGACAGCTGACAGTGGAGGTTTTCAGCCGTGTCCTGGGGTGGAAATCTGCTTATCTGGGGGGGAGCAGAGCTGGTCAGCGCGGGCAGGGAGAGGCCGTGCCCAGGTGGGACCCCCTGGTTCATCCGGAGCTTCTCCTCCATCTCTTTGGGCACCACTGGAGCATCCCTTCAACCTCTCCGTGCCTCTGTTTCTGGCAGTGCTGGTGTCTCCGCAAGGCTTGGCTGGGGAGGTAACTGGTTTCCCACTGGCAGACAAGGACATCCCTATTTCTCCATGGGGCTGGGCCCTATTTCCCTTTCCCAGCTGATGCTCCTTGGCCATCGCATGGTCTCTGGGAGCCCCACGTCCCTCCCTGGGGCCCTCCCGTGTGCTCCAGTGGCAGGCGAAGGGGCTCTGGCAGCCTCCACCCTCCCTGCTGCCATCACACAGGGCATGGGGTCCCGGCCACCCCAGCAGAGGCTCCTCTTGCAGCCTTCTGGGCCCTCCAGGGTGAAACACAGCCACGCACCCCCGTGTTTTCATCTTCCCCCGGCTCTTTGCTGAGCCTGGGGGGCTGTGGATGCTGCAGAGACCCCAGCGGTGACACATGAGGAGCTGCCCAGCCTGGGCACCCGCAGGGCCCTTGCATGGCTGCTGAGCATTGTGTGGGGTGAAGGGCTTCACCGGGGCTTGGGGAAGCCACCTACACCACCTCCCACCCAGCTATGAGCCCTGAACCCAGTAAGTACCAGTGTCTGCTCACTGCAAGTTTGTATAAACTGTTAAATCCACTTGGTACCTCCCTTCAGCTGTCTCTTTTTGAAACTTCGATAGCAAACCTTTTGCCTTACTGTAGGCAAATCTTGGACCTTTTCTGTAGTGTTTGCTCTTCTGGGGGTTTCTACGTGCTGTTACTCTGCTTTGACTAATTCCTACTATTTTTAATTTTTAAAAAAGTAATAAAAAAGGTGAGAGTACAAGGAGAGGGAAGCAAATGGGTCTCACGCAGCATCTCTGGCCCTGATGAGACAGAGGGAAACGAGCCCAGAGGTGACATCTCGATCTTCCTCCTCGTCACAAAAGGAGGAGGCAGCTGGTATGGATGCTGCCACTAAAAACACTGGGGAAAGATTTGGCAGAAAGCTGAATGCTGGATGTTTTCACCCCAGCTCTGCCACTCATCTGCTTTGGGACCAGGTACAGGCTGGTTCCATGCCTCAGTTTTCCTTTCTGTAAAATGGGCGTATTCCTGCTCCCTCCCGGTGCTTGTTGATGGCCAGGAGCAGCAGGAGCACAGTGCAATCCTGCACCACTAATTACCCCAAGGGATGAAGTGCTTTGGAAAGGTTCCTCTCTGTGTGGGATATCTTTGTAAATGCAAATGTTACAGCACTTGCCTGTAAGGGAATGCTGGACTAAAAAGCTGGATTGATTTATCCATCCATCCATCCATCCAACCATCCATCCATCCTTCCCTCCCTCCCTCTCTCTCCATTTAATATATCCACTTAATTTCTCCCTGTGTGTTCTCAAATAGATCAGGCTCCAAGAGGCTTGGGATTGGAGGATGGCTGAACTGACAACCAGAAGATGCAGGTTTGTTCTACAGCAAGAGTACGAAACCCACATAAAATTTGACTTGGTTTTCTAACACTCATTCAGGAGTCCTGAAGCCAGAAATGGGATTTAATGTATAATGTGGTGAGATACAGATGAGACCTTTTCAGAGTTTCTGTGGTTTTGTTACACTATATACTATCAATGACGCACAGTAGATTTTTTCCCCCCCAAAAAAATTCCCTTCTACAAGCAGAAGGTTGGTTCTGAAGGTTTTACTGTACTGGTGACATATCCATATGCAGTATAAATGACCTGTTGTTTCAGATGATGATAATGGGAATAAATACCAAATTAAAAAAAAATAAAAATCAAACCCTGTAGATCAGGAAAAATAGCAGAATTTCCAACACCCAGAAAGCTCCTGCTCCAGCAAAGGGCACGTATCCATGGCAACAGAAGCCCTCACTGTCACGATAATAAAAAAATATATTATTCTAGGAGAGCTCTTAAAAGGGAAATATACATTTTGCTGAGGTGGATGATGAAATATTGGGAGCAGAGTGAAGAATGAGCCAGAGGAGTCCGGAAAGTGATGCTGGCAGTTCTGCAGCCTGACGCAGGTGGGGAGGGGGATGCCGACCTGGTAGGAGGGTGGGAAGCATCCCATGGCCCTCTCCAGGGCTTGGCTGCCTCCATCTCCTCCGTGCTCCCACACACATAACTTGGAGACTGCAGCAGAGGAGATCCACCCCAACGTGTATGCCCAGAGCGATGCAAATCTTGTGGCAAAGGCTGGAGGTTACGGGGCTGTGCTGGTGTGGGGTGGTGTGGGGCGCAGGGGAGCCCCGGGGGAGCCCTGCTGAGGTCTGGTGGTGGCAGCCAAAGCCCCAGCATCAGTCAGCACCCAGCATCCTTGTGGCGTCGTGGCCCCCCGCGTGCTCCTGTCCGCAGGGACATGCGCCAGCCGGCTGTCAGCTGCAGAGCTACAGCAGCTCTTTGGGAAGGCTTTGAGTTTTCAGCAAAGAGAAAATTGTGGAAACCACCATATTGGCCAAACTTTTGCTGGGTTTGAATTTTGTAAAGAGGATAAAAACTGGTGCTGACAAGTCAGCATTTCACCGATGGTAAAAAAACGATGCATAGAGGTTGGCAGAACACTTTGAAAAAAGGGGGAGGAAAAAAAGCTGTATTTTTTCCCCCATAGGATAGGATTTTCTGCCCAGCAAGAAGCAGGGGGTGAGCAGCTCAGTGGGAAAGTCCCGCTGTCCATACCGCAGTGAGCACCTCTCCGCGCCCTGCCTGGGCTGGGGTGCAGTGCTGGGATCCCCTGGGGAAACTGCATTGCTCTGGGTGCAGAGCACCCAGCTGGACCTTGATGTCCCCCGTGCCCATGGCCCTGGCACTCCTGGGCAAGGGACATCTCCTGGCTTGTGTCCTGGTGGCTGCAGGACCACCCATGGAGGAGCAGATCGTGCAGCAAAGGGGAAGGGAGGGATGCCCTGGCAGCTACAGGAGCCCAGGAGCACTGGGGCCTGCTCAGTGGTTTGGGGCTATTTCATAGCTCTCTCTGGGTTTCAGGGTGTTCAGTCTTTGGGTCCTGCCTGCTGGCAGTACCGGGGTGTGGGGTAAGAACACCCACCCCCTTGGGGCACCCCGGCTTGAACCCTTCCTGCAGGTGCTGTCTGCAGTGTGGAGCAGGGAAGCTGGCCTAGGAATGGAGACAAAAAGGGGAAAAAATGACCCAAAAATACAGGGGCAAAGAGGAGTGGCCCTGCCCTGGGAGTACCAGGTGGCAGGGGGCCTCGGGGGCTATAATTCCTCTTGTCCCAGCTGCTGCTGTCCCCCGTTTCGCAGCCCAGACAGAGCTGCAGGGAGCTCATGGCTCATGCTGCTTCCCGCAAATCTGGAGGGCAACAGCCTCGCTGCAAGTCAGCTCCCGCCCGTCCAGGGGAAGGCGGGGGGCTGGGGGGCTTGGCATGTGCTGTGCTGGCTTGGGATGCTCCTGCCTTTGGAGCTTTCCATCTCCAATGCACCGATCAGGTCTCTTCTCTCTCTTTTCCAGCATCTCTCCCCAGCCCTGCCCTGCCCCAGCTGGCGTTGTGGCCCAGCATCACTCCTGCCACGGGCAAGGGAGCTGCTCAGGCGAGCCCAGGAAGGGATGGAGTCAAATACACATTTTTTGTGAGTCCCCGGTAAAGCTGGGCAGCCAGGACTCTGGAGGAGGAGGATCCATGGGGAATCCCAGCTCACTGCCCCGCTCCTCCCCAGCCATCACCTCCCTGCTGTGGTTACAGCCACCACGAAATCCCCACTGGCGGAAACCACTAACGGTTTGTGTTTCCCACTGGTCCTCCTGGCCGTTAAGGTTTCTGCAGCATCCTTAGCAATTGCTGATGGAGAGAACCTCACCTTCTGCCTGGGAAAGACGTGCAAATCCCCCTTGGGCTGGAAGGGCTGTTGGGCTGCCCCATCCCTGCTGTAACCTCTCTGGCTGCTGTAACACCAGCAGAAGCTGAGCTTGCTTTAACTGTTACTTCTTCCTCCTCCTTCTGCACATTGACTGTGGCGAACTATGCGAAGTCCCCTCCCATGCTCGCTCCGACCCAGGGCAGAGCAGCAGCACTTTCCCCAGGAAACCTCTCCCTGTAAAACACTTGGACATATTTCTGGATCCTCCTGGGCGCCGAGGGAAGGGAGATGGCATCCCTGGATGCTGCCGGCGCTCTGCGCTCCTGGCAGAGCTCCCTCTCCAGAGGCTTTAATAAGAGCATGGACCTGGGGCTCGCGTAAGCTGCAGCCCAGAGAAAACCCTACGTGGGCATCCCTGCAGAAGGCAGAAGCCACCTCTACAGACACCTTGGAGGAAGCGGGGACTCTGGAGACCCACAGATAAACGCAGGACTCAGGCACTCTGTCTTAGCTCCACTGTCCCGCAGCACGTCCTCGTCCCAAGGATGTTACCTTAGCTCAGGGGAGGGAGAGACGATGGGAATTCCCATAACTTTCACGTCTCGGAGGGAAGCAAGAGCAGTGCAGATTGCCTGCAGAGCCTCTGGCAATGCCGCTCCGGCTGGCAGCAAGCGCAGCATCCCCTGTGCTGGGGCTTTGCCAGGCTTTGCTCGTGTTCCCACCAAAATACCGGGGCCAGGGAACTGGCAGATCCCAGCCCTAGGACCCCATAGGCCTGGGCTTGAGCCCCCACCTCTGTATCCTGCAGCAAAATGGGGATTTGCTCTGGGTACCCCCAAGCCTGCATTTCAGCACCCTCAGCCTCCCCTTTTCCCCCATGGGGTGGCACTGATCTCTGTGTTCAGCCTAAAAGCAGGAATCATAGAATCATAGAATCCCAGGTTGGAAGGGACCTCAGAGATCATCTGGTCCAACCTTTCTAGGCAAGAGCACAGCCTAGACAAGATGGCCCAGCACCCTGTCCAGCTGAGGCTTGAAAGTGTCCAATGTGGCAGAGTCAACCCCTCCCCTGGGGAGATTATTCCAATGGGTGACTGTTCTCATGGGGAAAAATTTCCCTCTCCTGTCCAGTTGGAATCTCCCCAAGAGCAACTTGTGTCCATTCCCCCTTGTCCTCTCCATGTGACTCCTTGTGACAGAGGAGTCTCCATCTTCCCTGTAGCTCCCCCTTAGGTACTGGTACGTGGTGATGAGATCCCCTTGGAGCCTCCTTTGCTCCAGGCTGAACAAACCCAGCTCTCTCGGCCCATCCTCATATAGCTGAGAGAGGCTTCCCAGGCCTTGGACCACCTTGGTGGCCCTGCTCTGGACCCCTGCAGCCTGCCCACAGCTTTTTTGTAAGTGGGGGACCAGGACTGCACCCAGGATTCCAGGTGTGGCCTGACCAGCGCCGAGCAGAGTGGGATGATGGCTCCTTTATCCCTGCTGGAGGAATGGAGGCTCTTGGCTCCAGGGCCGCGTTAGTGCCCAGCACAACCCAGCAGAGCTATAGACACCTTGCCGCTCCGCTAGAGCGAATCCAACATCGCGCCTGAAGCCACCGGCAGCGGGACGGAGTGCGGCTCTGCAGCTGCCATCATCCCAGGGCACCCACGGTTGGACAAGGGCTCCTTCAGGAGTCACAGAACCACAGGATCACAGGATGGTTTGGGTCGGAAGGGGCCTTTAGCGGCCACCCAGCCCAGCCCCCCCGCAGGGAGCAGGGACGCCTTTACTCAGATCAGCTCACAGTCCCGGAATATTGGTGGCTTTTTTTTTGTTTTCCCTTCCATTGGACCTACAGGCACAGGGTGCAAAATAAATGCGGTTTGGAAAAGATTCCTGAAGCTCGCCCGGAGCGGAAAGGCGGGAGACGTGGGCGGGGGGCTTGCTCGGTCCCCTGTCCCCCCTGCAGGGACCCCCTCGGCGGAGTCGGCGGGTGCCGGGGCCGACGGGGCTGGCTCAGACCCGCCCTCGGGGCAGGGCTCCCGGCAGGCCGGGAAGCGGGAAGCGGCCCGGGGCGGGCTCGGGGCCGGGCCCCCCCTGCCCCCGGTCCCGCCCGCCCCGCCGGCTCCTCCCGGCCCCACAGCGGCGGCCCCGCCCCTCGCCTGCGCGGGAGGGGGGGCGCGCGCGGCCGCGCGGGGCCCCCCCCGGGGGCACCAGGGGCGGCTCGGGGCTCTGGCCGGGCGCGGGGCCGCGGGCAGGTACACCCCCACCCCCGGGGCTGCCCTGGAGGGCGAGCCCCTTCCCCAGGGGTGCTCCTGCACCAGCCGAGCTGGGAGAGCGGCTGCCCCCGAGCCTTGGCCTGGCCGGAGCGCTGCTTCATCCCAGAATGAGCCAGAACGAGCAGCGACCTTTGGGCTGGCGCTGCTGGGGCGTCCTCTGAGCTGAGCCCTCTGGTTTTCCTGGTCCTTGTGCCCCTTCCCATGAGCAGTGGTTGGCCCTTTCTCCCCCATTTGGCCCTTTGCACTCTGTTTTTGCCCCTTCACGCCCCCTTTGGCCCTTCGCGCCCCCTTTGCTGGCACTCACAGAACACCCCAGGCCATGGACCGGCCCTTACGGCAAGGTCTTTCCCCCTTACCCCAGCAAAAGCCTCCTGGGAGATGGGCAAAGGTGGCTTCAGAGACCACGGTGACCCAAGGGCATGGCCCTTTGGGGGGCAGTCTGGGTCCTGGGGTACTGCTGGGCCACCTCACGGATTTTTAACGAGGACAGAGGGTTTTCTGATCTTTCCTAATGGTCAGAGAAGGTTCAGCATTAACTAGGATTGACTGCGCGCTTGGGGGAAAAGGGGAAGGTCCTCAAGGACGCTGCGGGTGGGTTGGGGCCAGCGGGAGATGATGTGCAGCCCTGGGCCCCCCCCCGGCTCTTCGCGAGCAATGTAAGCCTCCGTTTGCCCGGTGTCCAAGGAAAACCCAGCTCAGGGACGTTTTCCTTCCTCTCGGCTTTTACCGTGTTTGATACAACCTTATTTTCCCTGCTTGTGATTCCAAACTTTGCTCTGGATCAGGACCAGCGGCAGAGAAGCTCCTGGGAGAGTCGCTTGCTCCTCTCAGTATCAGCTTGGGTACCTCCCGACACAAACCACAGGGCAAATGGCTCAACAAGGAGGTTAAATAGGTGTGTGCAGACTCATTTATGTATCTTCCACTGCTTGCTCTGGGGAACAAGTAAAAAGAAATTAAGGAATTAGGAGTTAGTTACCCACTGGAAACGCTTTTTAGTCTTTTATCTGTATTCCTCATAGGTGCCGTTTTCATATAGATGTGAAGGCTGTATATACTTAGGAACGTAATATGCATATAGGAGATATAAATTGGATAAATTGGAGATAATTTAGCTTTTATATACACGCAAATATAGATATACACATCATTACCATTTTATTTATGTGTGTGTTTACGCATCTTATATTTACATATTTACAGAAATGCTAAATATATTGAATACTGTCAGAGACAGCTCACAGATAAAAGAAATCCTGTGAGCTAGTGAATGTAATAAAGAAGGAAACAAGTACAAAATTGTGATAACTCAATAGCCTCACCTTTTTCTTCTGTTACCAGCAATAAATTACATTGCTGAACAAACACATTTTTTACCCCTTTGTCTACGGCAGTGAAGGCGCTCATAAACTGCCTTCCTTCTTCGTCAGCTTGCTAGTTTTCGATGATTCAAACAAAAAAAATCACAACTTCCCTTGGAGACCCAGCCGTAAGTATCACTTTGCCCCCAAATCCACTTTTCAATCTACATCTCCCCCTTGGGTGCTGCCATTTGCTGCTGTGGAGGCACAAGGACAGCCCCCCCGTGTCTGCCTCACGGCGGGGCGCGGTGGGGCTGCGATGGGAGTGGGGGCAGCTTGCATCAAGTCTTGCTTTAGAGCAGCACCAGACGCTTTTGCCCAGGGACGCGCACCCAGACAGGAGATCGCACACCGCTCCTCCCCTCAGCACACTCCTGGCTCGCGTGAAAGAGCCTGGAGGATCGGAAGGAGGAATTTTTAGCGCTGAAGTGGAATTTCACACCTTTTCTGAGATGATATTTTGGTTTTTGCTTTTTTTTTTTTTCTTCTTTTTTTCCCCTGCAACAGTTCTTGGTGTTTCTAAACGGAATTGAGTATGAGGTTTAAACGCTGGATGCTCTCCTGACAGGCTGGACGCTCACCCCAAGCATTTGGCAAAATAAATGTGAAATTACTTTCTGCAGGTGAAACTCTCCCGGTGTCGTTCAGGCACTAGGTTGGTTTTTTTTGGAGTGGCTTCTGTTCCACAGACAAGAAAATGTGAGATGTTATTTGGAAACAAAAATATCATCTGAAGGGCAAAAGCCCGTCCTCGGTGGGGCAGCTCACGCCCTGTCTGCAGCTCGCGGCTGCCGCTCAGCTCCCTCTGAAGTGCGCGCAGTGCATTACTTGGTTTTCAATTTCATTCCATTTCCTAGGAGCAACCTCAGCTTTATGTTTCCCTTTTAAGCTGATTGAAATAAAGTATTTGAACAAATGTCATGGGCACTTAGAAATCTCTCCTCTGTTTACTCTCCTTTGCTTTCATTCTGTCCACCTCCTGCAGTACCAGCTTTTAAAGCCTTGAGTGCTGTCTATCTAAATTAATGCATC
The DNA here is from genome assembly GCA_034008185.1 of Gorsachius magnificus. Taxonomy (NCBI): domain Eukaryota; kingdom Metazoa; phylum Chordata; class Aves; order Pelecaniformes; family Ardeidae; genus Gorsachius; species Gorsachius magnificus. Next base: position 12,414,694 of record CM067091.1, read on the forward strand.
TTGTAGGCAGGATACCATACAAATTCATTAATTTTTTGTATATTGGAAATATGCCTTTATTAAGTCCCTGTTCGTGTTTTTCCGATGGTTGAATAGTTGAGCTTCTTTATAAACCATCAGCAAAGAGATGGTGGCTTCTTGAGATCCATTAGGTACATACCTCCGGGAGCACGTTCTTCATCCAACAAACACTTAGAGTCAGTACGGAAAACAGGGCCCAGAGAAGCTTTGTGTTCCTCCAAACTCCCTTCGAAACATCTGCCATTGCGTGCATGACTCCTGGAGGTCCAGGTGGGCAAATCTGGGAGGGGGACTCCACCTCAGGGAGGTCCTCCTGCACTCCCAGCCCCCCCAGGGGTTGCATGGCCCCTGGGCAGCCCCATCCCCGGAGCCGATGTGCCTTCTTTCAAGCCATGTTGTCTCTGTAGCCACCCAGATCATCCTTCCCCGTCGTCCTACCCACAGGAGATGCCTGCTCGTGGGGCACAGAGCTACTGCCCCCCAGTTACTCTCTGCTTTGCATGGTGGGCGTGACATTGGCACCCACCTGGGAGAGTGCCATCATGTTTCTCCAAACAGGAAAGCCCATAAACCTTTGGTTGAAACCTTTGGTTCCCTGGGGCAATGAGAGCGGTTCCATGTATCAGCCTTTTCAAAGATGACAGTCAGGGCTCTGAGGATGTAACAAGCCTTAATGGTCCTGACCAGCCGCACCTGGAGCCTCCACCAGCAGCCCTGCTCCCAGGAGCTCTATTTAAGCCCAGCAGTTGGCCTTCAGTCAAAAAAAAGTTTTCTGGGGTCCTGGTCCTGGTCCTGGTCCTGGTCCTGGTCCTGGTCCTGGTCCTGGTCCTGGTCCTGGTCCTGTAGTTGCCGAGCACGGTCTCAGTCCATAGTTGCTGGTCCTGGTCCTGGCCCTAGCCACGTAGCTGCTGGTCCTGGTCCCAGTCCTGTAGTTGCTGGTCCTGGTCCTGTACTTGCTGAGCCTGGTCCTAAACCTGACCTGAGGGCTGACTCCCAGGACTGACCTCAGACCTGCTTCTTTGCCGTGATACTGGTTTATAAGCTGGACTCCTGGTTGGACCCATCTGCTGCCGCAGGGCCTGCCTTGCTCCCTGTGGCTTGAGGAGCAGCCCTGCTTGTGGGGACTTGGGGCTCTGCGCAGAGGGCTCGGGAGTAACGGTTTCTGCATCGCCTGTTCCTGCCCTGGTGTTGCGGGTTCACCGTGGGAGACCTGCTCCTGCTGGCCCCCTGGGGAGGTCACAGGCAGTACTGCCAGTATGGTGTACTCAGACTGAGTCACCTGGTGGTGATGCAGGGGTGTAGAGGTAAGGGCTGAAGTCTCATATGCAAGTAGGCAAGGTAAAGGTGCCAGCACCAGCCTCTCCTCTGAGCCAGGAACAGCGCAGGCACCCAAAAGTTCCCACCCCACCTGACTGCTTCAGGACTGTTTTTCCTGGACCTGTTACAATTAACCAAGACATCTCCTGCCTCTGGCTTGTGGTACACCTTCCCTTGGAGCTGGTAAATCATCTAAGATGGCTTTAGCATGTTAAACTGTTTCACCTTCCTTGTGGATCAGAGAGAGCGTCTTCCCTTCACGCTGTGAGATAGCGCTGGAGCTGTTTGGTGGGCAGAGAGCAGGGCCCGTGTGGGGCAGGAGCTGGAGTGAGCTTGGCCCAGGGTGCCCCTTGCAGTTATCCTGGGACAATGGTGGCACAGTTCCCCCTGTGAGGGGAGGTCGCCCAGCAAAGCAAGGAGCAGGGAGCCTGGGAGCATGTGCAAGGTCCCCTTCCTACCACACAACAACATGTGGGGAAGGCAGCACGTGCTGTAGAGATGCAGCCTGGAGCACCTAACCCAAGTGAGAGTCCAGGGGTGTCTGAACCGTCCTGACAAGGAGGGAATGGATCGCCATGTTTCGGGGCAGGGCTTGAAATGATGCGGTAGCACGCTGAACCAGACACGGGACCTGCCTTCCTGGAGGAAGAAATGAAGCTGGGTTTTGGTTTGACTCCAGTTTCAGATCTAGTTTATGCTGTAGACTACAGATGGGACAAGGTGGGGAGGAGAGGCCACTGGGGCTTGGGGGAGGCTGGGAGGGCTTCTCCTGGGGAATGTGATGAGTTGCACCAGCAGAGCCTGGATGCAAAGCCAGGACCCCTGTTCCTGCAAGAATTGGTGGTACCAGGGAGGGGAAGGACATGTCTTCAGGGACCTCTCAGACTGTGTCAGTGGGATGCTGAAGGTGCACCCTGTGGCTGCTGCGACCTTCCCTCAGCCTGTGTGTGGCCTGGGCTTTCAGACTTGCTCAGTAGAACACTCCCAAAAACGCTTTCCATTAGATTAGATTCTTCTGGGGTGAAATCTGTCACCAAAAGGGTCATTCTAGGGAAATCCCGGCCTCTTCCAGGTCTTCCAGGCCCTGCCCAGTAGCACCTGATTCCCATCGCCTTGTTTCTGCGGGGACTAACGGAACTACATTGGCACTACAGTGCTGGTAGTTGGGTCTACCACCTAACTCCCACCCTGTCTGTCCCCAGAAGAGCTCAGCAGAAGGACCATGGGGTGATGCTGATGGTGAGGGTAATGGCAGTTTGGACACAGCCTCCAGTGTCTGTAAGGCAGGGTAGGACAAACCATGCAGAAAGCTCTCTGGCACTTCCAGCCACGCTGGCTGCGCTGGCAACCATGCTTCAACAAGGGCAAGTGTTGGGTGCTGCCTCTGGGGAGGTTGAACCCCATGCACCAGGACAGGCTGGGGGCTGACCTGCTGGAAAGCAGCTCTGCTGAGAGGGACCTGGGAGTGGCGGTGGACGACAAGCTGACCATGAGCCAGCAGTGTGACCTTGTTGCCAAGAAGGCCAATGGCATCCTGGGCGCATTAAGAGGAGTGTGGCCAGCAGGGCGAGGGAGGTTCTCCTCCCCCTCTACTCTGCCCCAGTGAGACCCCATCTGGAGCGCTGCGTCCAATTCTGGGCTCCCCAGTTCAAGAAGGATGAGGAACTCCTGGAGAGAGTCCAGGGGAGGGCTACAAAGACGATGAGGGGACTGAAGCATCTCCCCTACAAGGAAAGGCTGAGGGAGCTGGGCTTGTTTAGCCTGGAGAAGACAAGGCTGAGAGGGGATCTCATAAATACTTATAAATATCTGAAGGGTGGATGTCACAAGGATGGAGCCAGACTCTTCTCAGTGGTGCCCAGCACCAGGACAAGGGACAATGGGCACAAACTGAAGCAGAAGAGGTTCCACTTGAACGTGAGGAAGAACTTCTGTACTTTGAGGGTGACCAAGCCCTGGCCCAGGCTGCCCAGGGGGCCTGTGGAGTCTCCTTCTCTGGAGATATTCAAAGCGCGCCTGGACGATGTCCTGTGCCCCCTGCTCTGGGTGAGCCTGCTTGAGCAGGGGGGTGGGACTGGGTGATCTGCAGAGGTCCCTGCCAGCCCCTGCCATGCTGGGATTCTGTGATTCTGTGAAAACATAACCCCCGTCCTCTGTGCAGCTGGGCACCATAGCAGCCATCAAAAAATCTCACTGGGGCTGGAGTCTGAAACGGGGTGTGAACTCCTGCAGGTTGCTTTTGGGAGAGGAAGGGCTATGGAATCCTTCCAGTCAAACCATCCCTCTTGCTCTGTGGGGTTAGAAGAGCGGGACTGATTATGCCTCATCATGATGGCTTGGGGCTGACACATCACCCTTTCTATCTCATGTTCACTTACCCCCAGTCTCAGGTGCTCGTGGGATATTTTGGGGGCATTTCTGGGGGGAACCGGCCCTCCCATTGTAAACTCCCCCCGTGCACAAGCTCCTTCCCACATCCACTCCCAGTCCAGTGCCAGCCATGCAGCAAGTCCATGGCACTGTTTATGGCCATGATGTATTAACCTGATAAGATGTCTTTGCTTATTGAGTTTACGTTTGCTCTCTAAAGAGGCAAATTTAAAAAATGCTTGTAGCAATTAAGCAAAATTGCTGATGTACCCATGGCAGGAGGCCACTCTGGGGAGTGCGGCTGGAGAGGCGGTGTGGTGGTACTGGCCCGTGGATGCCGTGTCTCTGGGGTGGGATGGTGGCTGGGGTCGGAGCCCGAGCTTGGCCGTGTTCAGTGGTGGTCTCAAAATCCCCCAAGAAACTCCTCTGGGAGGAGTGCAGGACATGGCCACAAGCGCAGGAATGGTGCAGGGAAGATCCCTTCTCTCTCGGCATGTCATGGCCAACAGTGCGCGAACAGCACGGGCGCCCTTTTAGCGAGAGAGTACCTTCGATCAAATGCTTTGGTAACATTTTGCCAAAAAGTTTAACTTCCTGGTAGTTGGGGAGGGAAGGGTTAAGCATTCAAAACCAGAACATTTTATTTTTGCAACCAAAAATTCACACTCTCCACCCAAACCAACACTGACGACCGGGGTGTATTTGAGCCTGTCAGCTCTGCTTTGCTCTCTGTTGTTAAAAAAACCCTGCTGCTCCCTAACTGAAAAATGTCAGAGGCAAACTGAAAAATAACATTTTCCCCTTTTCCTGCTGCCACACCTGCTTTCCTTCAACAGCAACTGGCGCTTCTCCAAGCGTCTTGACAAGCTCTGCGCCGGCCGGTGCTGCGGAGCTGGGTGCAGGTGGACGGATGCTGACGCCCGCAGAGCCCAGGGACACCCGGACATGGTGGGGTGCTGCTTCACCCCAGGGGAGTGGGCAAAAAGCGTGGGACCCCCATCTCTGATATGAGCTCTTCCTGTGCAAAGGGAGGGGGTAAGGAAAAGGAAGGACAGAGTTTGGTACAGGTGTATTATAAAGATGGAGAGGCTCAGATATGAATCACGAGCGCTCTGAAAGTACTGGAATAACGTTGGTATGATACTGAGAGTAACAGCACAGAGAGTGGCTTGGTGCGGCGGCAGTTGCAGTTCCTTCACCTACTCAAGAGCTTAAAAGCATGGAAATAAGTTAAAAGCCCAATCACTTGCACTTTTTATCACCTTGCCATCAGCTGCGCTGCAGGCGCTGCCGCCTCCCTGGCTGCCTGTAGGTTTGCCTGTTTGTGTCACAGGGCTGAAAAATAAGGGCTGGCACACCACCTCCGAAAGTGCCCACTAACAGGGGTGGGATGGGGCACGTACAAGCTGAGCACCTAAAGCTCGCCGGGCGGCAGCCCACCCTCCCTGCGTCTCTTACCCCGTCACCTTGCTTGCCAGTGGATGCTCAGCACTGCTGGAGCTGGGGTAGCCCAAAAAGCAGTGCCCGGGTTGGAAACCCGCCCAGCCGCCCTTGCTGGTGCTTGTGGACTGTGTGTCGTACCCAGCCGGGTTGCCTTTCCTGCATGCGAAGGGCTTGCTCACGCCCTGAGAGCTGAGCAAAGCGGAGCAAGACCTGGGCAGTGCTTTGCAAGCTCAGGGATGAAATAGCACGCTGGCATCGGGGAAAGTGAAGGCGCCTTGGCAATTACTTCAGAACTGAGCTTGCAAGTGTGCCGGTTTTGTTCATGTTCATCTGAAAGCCTTTGACACATCCGTGCTGTATGTTTCTTTTATGAATATGCAAATCAAAGCAGTGAAATTACAGATAATGATATGTAGTCAAAACTTTTCAGAAGTTAATGCATATTCCTTATTTTGCAGATTTCTATCACATTTGTATTTGCAAAATAGATGAGATAACGCCGCTCAAGAGAACAGCTTTCCTGTCACCGAAGCAGCGATACACCTTTCAGATCCCACCCCAGAGAGCTGCCAGCTCCCCCCCCCCGGTGCTGGGGTCCCTCCTGCGGGGATGGGGCTCACATCGAGTGCCTGGGCATCAGCGCCCTGGCACCCCAAAGCAGAGCCAAGCAGCTGCATGGTTTCAAGGGCCGCACGGCCAGACTGAGGCACTGCCCTTCTCCCACCGCCCCGCTGCCGTGCTGTGGTCCTGCTGTCAATGTGGGACAAAACCCTGCAGGGGAAACCGCATCGGGTCCCAGGCTTCCCCGGCCGGGCATGGGCAATGGATGGGGGACTGCATGGGGTGTCCGGCAACTGGAGATCAGCCGCAGCAGCCTGCGCAGCCCGGAGGGGTTTCTCTTGGGGAAAAAAACCCCAAACTAGTTTGTTGCTGCCTTGCTATAAGCCCAAATTCAGCCGCAACAGTAACATAATGCGAACGCAATAAAATACTTTGGAAGATGAGGATATCTTTCCCGATTCAGTGTTTTTCCAAAGTGAAGTTTGCAAAATAATGCTGGTCTGGTGGGGTTTCTTGTTAAAGGGGACTGTTATATACAAGAGGGGGAATTTTGCACAGCTATTTGGTTTTATTCTGCTTTAGGAGAAATGTCAGAATGCTACCGTGTAGTGGAAATATGGGGTCTGACCAGCGTGCTTCTGGCTCAGACCCATTCACTGCCATTCTGGCTGTGCTCCCCATCACCAGGTGAGCTGCGGCGCTCACCTCTGTCTGCTCCTCACTCTGCTTTGGCTCCATCCTGGGTGCGTGGTACGTGGCAGACTAAAGCTGCAGGGACCTCTGCAGTAGGCTGCACTGGCAAGCTCTGTCCCTTTGGTCATCACATCACAGAATCCCAGAATCCCAGAATCCCAGCATGGCAGGGGTTAGAACAGACCTCCGGAGATCACCCAGTCCCACCCCCCTGCTCAAGCAGGCTCACCCAGAGCAGGGGGCACAGGACATCGTCCAGGCGCGCTTTGAATATCTCCAGAGAAGGAGACTCCACAGGCCCCCTGGGCAGCCTGGGCCAGGGCTTGGTCACCCTCAAAGTACAGAAGTTCTTCCTCACGTTCAAGTGGAACCTCTTCTGCTTCAGTTTGTGCCCATTGTCCCTTGTCCTGGTGCTGGGCACCACTGAGAAGAGTCTGGCTCCATCCTTGTGACATCCACCCTTCAGATATTTATAAGTATTTATGAGATCCCCTCTCAGCCTTGTCTTCTCCAGGCTAAACAAGCCCAGCTCCCTCAGCCTTTCCTTGTAGGGGAGATGCTTCAGTCCCCTCATCGTCTTTGTAGCCCTCCCCTGGACTCTCTCCAGGAGTTCCTCATCCTTCTTGAACTGGACGCAGCGCTCCAGATGGGGTCTCACCAGGGCAGAGTAGAGGGGGAGGACAACCTCACATATTCCATGGCAAAATCACAGGGGCTGACCCGCAGCACCCGGGTTCCTGGCCACCCCTTGCTCAAGCCCTCTGCATGCTGCTGGGCCTCCTACGCTCCTTGGGTTGTTGGCTGGTGGCTGCCTACACCTCCCTCTGCTCCCGGCTAGTCTAATGGCCCACTTTCGTCCTGTCTCTGCTGCATTCCCAGTTCATTCCCATCAGCAGCTTCCTTTTGATTTTTAAGAGGAACCAGTCTGGGCTGCCGTGGAGGATACCCATCACCCATGGTTGAGTGTACTCATGAAAGCATCATTGCCCCTCCGAGGCCAGCTCTGGTGGGAACTTGACCCTTTTCTACTCTGTTCTCCCCCAAATTAATTTCATCACCTTTAATAATGCACGTGGGCGAGCAGTTTCCAGCAAGTGACACCCGCCGAGGAGCCCGGCAGCGGCTGTGAGCCTTCCTCCCTCCCCCCTCCTCTTTTTCTTTCTCCTTGCAAACACCTACATCCTTCCTGTATTGTTTCAAACCGCAAGAGAGTAAACTGAGAAGCAAACGCCGTCAAACGGCGAGTGGAAAGGTCTGTGGGGGGAAGCGGACCTCGGCAACTTGAGGGCTCCACCTCCCCCTGCAAATATCACCGGAAACCTCTGTCATGCCGCTTGCATAACTGGGGCTGGGGTGCTGGGGTGCTCACCCCAAAATGGTGGCGCTTGGTCAAGCCCCTGATCTTCTCCAGCCTATTTTGGTCATCATGTCCCTCACCACACCTCCTGCAGACCCAGTGGCCGGACCCAGCAGCCTGAGGCTTGGGGCATGGGGCTCTTCTGCTTTGGGGAGCTGCTCACTGGGTTCTCACGAGCAGTTATTTTAGCAAAGTGCTTTTCCTGAGTTTTCAAAAGGCTCTTCTCCTCCCCTCCAGCTGTTGTTGGGCCATCTCCATCCCGGCTCTGTGTTTGCTGGGGGAAAGTTGTTGAATCCCCAGCGTTGGAACTCCATGCAACGCTACAGGCTGGAAAGCTGCCTGGCGGAAAAGGACCTGGGAGTGCTGGTTGACAGGCAGCTGTATATGAGCCAGCAGTGTGCCCAGGTGGCCAAGAGGGCCAACGGCATCCTGGATTGTATCAGGACTGGTGTGGCCACCAGGAACAGGGCAGTGACCGTGCCCCTGTCCTGGGCACTGGTGAGGCCGCCCCTCGAACGCTGGGTTCAGGGTTGGGCCCCTCCCCCGGGACCTGGGGGGCTGGAGCGTGCCGAGAAGGGCAAGGAAGGGGGGGGGGGAGCCCAAGGCTGATGGGGAGTGGCTGGGGGAGCTGGGGGTGTTCACCGGGCTGAGGGGAGCCCTTATCACTGCCTACAACTGCCTGACAGGAGAGGGGAGCTGGGGGGTCGGTCTCTGCTCCCAGGGAACAGGCGATGGGATGAGGGGAAATGGCTTCAAGTTGTGCCAGGGCAAGTTTAGGTTGGACATCGGGAAAAATTTCTTCACAAAAAGTATTGTCAAGCACTGGAAGGGGCTGCCCAGGGCAGGGGTCGAGTCCTCATCCCTGGGGGTATTTAAAAGCTGGGCAGATGAGGTGCTTAGGGCCAGGGTTTAGTGGTGGGATGGCAGGGTTAGGGGAAGGGTTGGGCTGGGTGATCTTAAAGGGCTTTTCCAACCTAAATGATTCTATGGTTCTGTGATTCTATGGTTCTGTGATTCTATGATTCTGTGATTCTGTGATTCTATTCCCTGTGCCGGGGTGGTGAGGCTGGGAGGAGGGTGCTCTATGTAGCACCAGGTCTTGCTCTGCCTTGGGCATTTTGGACTAAGGGTGCTAAAGTGAGCAAGAATGGCCGTGCAGCAGCACTGCTGGAGGAGAACACCGAGGCTGCTGGCACTGACACAGCAGGCAGGGGAGATGCCTCCAGGCAGGCCCAACACAGTACTTTGGTGAGAAAATCCATGGAAAAATGAGGAATGCCTCCTGGAGCCAGCCGAGGCCTCCCTGGCTCAGGTGCAGGTTTGTGGGCAGAGTGATCCTTGCCCTGCATTGCACCGCTGTCCGGTGGGTTTGGGAGCCTACCCACCACGTGTGGTCTGCTCCCGGATAAAGGAATAAGCTGTGAGCCTGCCCATCCTGGTACCCCTCGAGATGTCTCAAAAGTGAGTCCCTGGGTGACTCTGGGGCAGCCAGCTGAGCTGGTCCTCCGGCTCCCCACAACAGCCTCACGCCAGGGTGGCTTTGGGATTGGATTTATGAAATGCCAGGCTTGCAAGGGGGGAGAGGAAAGGCAATGAAAAGTGAGAGGGGTGGGCATGCTTGACTCCCCCCAGCACAAGCTGGGCTGGGTGCTGAGTGCGGCCCTGGGTGCAGGGGCACCTCGCTCTGCACAGCACGGCGTAGCCCCGGCTCCTGCAGCTGCATAGGGTCATGGGACCAGTGCAGGGTGAGGGCTGCTGCACGACAGGGACCACAGCGGGATGGGGAGGTGGGACCAGCATGGGGTGAGGGCTGCTGCAGGACAGGGACCACAGCAGGATGGGGGGACCATGGCAGGGTGGGGGCTGCTGCAGGACAGGGACCGCCACCAGAGCGGGACTGCTGAAGGAGAAGACCGAGTTTTGTTTTCACCCAGGTGTAAATCCATCACAAAAGTGAGCGTGACTGCCTGGTGGCTGGCTGGGCTGCAGTGACCTGTGTTTCAGGAGCTGGGAGAGCAGAGCACCAGCAGCACCGCTGAACCATTTCTGTGTAAAACATGGTTTCAGTCACATATGGTTGAAGCCTGGGAGATGCATTTAGCTCACTTTTTTGGCCTTGTGTCTATGAAAACCCTGAGGAGTTTGCGAGGCACCTGTAGGGGCTCCCTATGCCGCAGGGTGGAGAGGATCAAGAGGACCACAGAGACAGACTTTGCTTTGAGGAGGAGGGCACTTGAGACAGGCAGAACAAACCACACTGTTGTGATACCGCATGCACTGAGGTCTCTACACCCCCAGTAAGGGGGCTCTGACCTGCTGCCTCCCCCCCACCACAAGCAACGAGGAGATGTGGGGATAAAACACACGTACAGTGCCCATGCAGGCTGGGTGCCCCGGAGCTGCCTGCAAGGTGGGGTGACAGCCCTGCCCCATGCCCCAGCCCTGCCCCGCTGAGCCCGGCATGCAAAGTCACATTGGCAGGAGATTGTACTCACTGCTGCTTGAACCCCCGGAGCGTATTTCATGCCTAAACCATTATAATTAGAAAGAATAGTGTAAAGCTGCAGGAACAGAAGGCTCCCGCGGTTCTCCAGGAACTGGAAGCTGAGCGCTGGCAGTTCAGACGCGCACCGTGCCATCCGGCTTCGAGGAAAACCTTCGCACGGGTTGGTTTGTCCCAACCAAACTGTTCCCTTGCACCTCTGGGATGGAGGCACCTGGGAAGGTCAAGCCAGCTCCCAGAGAGGTGGCATTTAATGGGATTTTGTTCTTGATATACTTGGAGATTATCATAGGGCAAATGCTTAGGTCCTGAGGCACGAGCTCGGACTACCGCTGTGCTTCTCTGCAACCAGTATCCCGTGTTGGACAGGCTCAGAGAGCTGGTCTGTGTCTCCAGAAGCCATGCTGGGTGATGCTGGTTTGGGAGAGCACCTGGGCCTGGCTGTATCCTGCAGCCCATTCCCCATGAGCTCCATCAGCACCTGCAGCTACAGCATGGAGCATGGACGTGGGAATGCCACCATTTGCCTGCCTCCACTTATGGGGCTGTTGGCTCTAAGCTCTTTTTAACCTTGATGGTACCTAATGGTACCTGATGGCACCTGATGGTACCTGATGGTACCTGATCGTACCATTGCCACTCCAACCCCTGTCATGGTAGGTCCTGGGCACACAGCACTGAATGGAGCTGCCCGCCCAGCTCCCAGTTTGCAAAGACAAACTCTTTCTGTTCCCCAGATGAACTGATTTCCTTAAAATGTTGTGCAGAAATGCACAGGGGAGTTTCAGGAGCTCACCTACGTGCACTCCACCTCTCTCAGTATTGAGGCCATATGGCACCTGATGCCCATGGCCTGCCTTGTGTGCCAGGGTGAGCCGATGCTGAGCAGTGCTTGGTGCAGGGACCCAGAACTCAGCGCTGAAACTGAGCCCTGCAGTAGCACACACCGCTGTAAACACCCGTGCTTTTGGGTGGGTTGACCATGGATTGACCTCCTGCCTGAGCATGTGAATAAACCTGAACTTTGTGGTTTGTGCCCACTGGTGCTGGAGACTCTCTGCACTTGTGTGGTGGTTTGGCTTGGTGCAAAGCTGGTGGTTTAAAAACAAGGTGCTCAAAGGTTACCATGCTACAGCTTAAAGCTGACATGATCTGAACCCCCCCAAAAGCACTGAAGGATCATCTGTTCCTTGCAGTGCATTTTGAATCCAGCTTGTAGTGCCCAGGCTGGGCAGTTATACCCTTAAGCATGAAGTTTTGGGGAGCAACCCAAGCCATCAGTGGGGCACACTATGGAGTAAGTGTGACCCAAGGGCGGACAGGACCATGGAGTCTGGACACCATCTGATGATGACTCCTGCATGCTCATAACAGGGTGTGATGGAACTAGTGCTGCAAGTACACTTCGTACCAGCTAAGACCCTCACCTGCTTTCATCTATGCTAAACTGTGCAGGAACATCAGTGGGCTGGCTGCCATTACTGAACCTGGTGAGGGGTGTAGGAGCTGAACTTGCGAGTTGAGGCTCTGCCATGTCATGACCTACAGAAAGTCACCTGTCTGGTCTGCCATTGTCCTGGTTTCAGCTGGGATAGAGTTAATTTTCTTCCCAGTAGCTAGCACAGTGCTGTGGTTTGGATTTAGGATGAGAAGAATGTTGGTAACACACTGATGGTTCAGTTGGTGCTGAGCAGGGCTTACACCAGGCAAGGCCTTTTCAGCTTCCCCTGCTCTTCCAGGGGCACAAGGAGCTGGGAGGGAGCACGGCCAGGACAGCCGACCCCAACTGGCCACAGGGCTCTTCCAGACCATATGGTGTCATTCCCAGTATAGAAACGGGGGGAGTTGGCCAGGGGGGTACTGCTGCTCTGGAATGGGATGGGCATTGGGTGGTGTGTGGTGAGCAATTGCATTGTGCATAATTTGTTTTGTGTGTTTTATTATTATTATTACTACTACTACTACTACTACTACTACCACCACTAATTTTATTTCAATTATTAAACTGTTCTTATCTCAACGCATGAATTTTCTTACTTTTTCTCTTCTGATTCTCTCCCCCATCCCACCGGGGTGCCAGGGAGTGAGCGAGTGGCTGGGTGCTGCTTAGTGGCTGGCTGGGGTTAAACCGCAACAGATGCCAAGAAGAATATGGCTATTTTTGCCTACAAGAGACGATATTACACTGTTCGCTCTAATGAAGCAACAGTTTCCCCAGGAAGAATATCCACGTATGGAAGAAATGACCCATTTGGGACTCACTCCACCCTTTATGAGCTGGATGGATTATTTGCGTGGCTGCCCTACCTGGAGGGTCCTGCAGAGACCACATCTCCAGGGTGCGGATGCCTACACAAATCCCGAACAAGAGACACCGCAACGGGGTTTCAGCCGCTCCCCGGGAGGCTCTGCAGCCCCCTGCCTTCCTGCCTGGGAGGGATTTGCATACCCGAGGAGCTGCAGAGAGGGGCGCAGTGGAGGAGCGTTATTATCTTTTCATGGGAAATTTCTAGATGAAAGAAAGAAATTTAAAGTTTACATCTCATTCTGTATTCACACTTTCTTTTCATTTTCATCTTTTTCATTTTGGGTTGAGAAAGAAGAAATTATTCATGTCTCCGGTTCCTCCCTTCTCTCTCTCTCGTTTCTCTCCTCTCCCTCTGTGCCAAAAATGAGGACACAAAGGGATGGATGGCAAATGTTTATAGGGAAGATGAGACTTACTCTCGCCAGGTTTTTGAGTCTTTTCAACTCTATAGCTTTAAATAATGCCTGCAACTGTGTAAAAACGGCAACTTGAAAAGGAAAAAGTGAAGTGTTGAGACATTTCAGTACAGAGGAAAGAAAAGAAATCAATTCTTGGGCATTTCTTGCTTTAATGCATTCAGTGTTATGAAGGGGTCAAAGAGAAAAAAACCCAACCTAGAAACATGGAACTTTTGATTGAGAGCCCTGAATTGCTGAGGGGGTTTAAGAAATCAGAATTTTCTAATCTGTAAAATGGGAACTGTGCATTTCTTTTGCAGCAAGACTTTAGATTGCTTTTCAATTATTTGAAATAATGAGCTCGTTTTTTTCTGGATATTGGAGCCCCAAACCTGATGGAGGCTATGGCCTGTGAAGGTTTCCAGTGGAATTACCAGCTGCTGGGAAAGGCCCTGAGTGCCCGTGGTGTTTTGGCAGAAACACCCCCAAAAATGTGGGGTGTTTTCATGGTCATTTTTTTTTTTTCTACCTGATTTGAGCCAACACTTTGGTGTCAGGGAAGGGGAGAGCCCTGGGAAGCAGCCGGCTCCCCTGTGAGCGCTGATGAAGCTCCAGCGGGGAAGCTGGGACTTGGCCACCTGGGTGACAGCGGTGGGTGGGACCGTTTGTGGGCTGAAGCTCGTTTTGCCCATCATCAGGGCAATTAGTGTGACTTGCTCTGTGCCTTATTAATTCAGCATTGCTTTCCTGACTGGCTCTCCCTAGGTAGGGCAGCAAAGCTCTGGTCCTTCACCATGCTTGCTCTGTGACTGAGATGATCCCAGGAGATGCATTTTCAGGGTGGAAAAGGCCTTCAAGTCCGTCCTGTCCCACCTTTTTCCTTTGATAATTTTAGAAGCTGGAAGAGCCTCTCCATGTGCCATTTCCAGAGCGCTGGCAGGGAAACTGGGGGAGCGCTTGTGCCCTTTTTTTCCCTGTATCCCCCAGTCATTCAGGTGACAGCATGAGTCCTCTGCCAAAAGACCAGCCACAATTAAAGTAGTCAAATAAGGCTCTAATTGTAAAAACTCCCCACGTAACTATGGAAATATTTTGTGTAAATTGCTAGAGAAGAAATTTAGTATAAACCCTGCTCCAAGCCAATAAATCTACTTGCAGCGTAGTGCTTCCGGAGACAGTATCTAGTGAATGTCTGTGTGTTCCAGAAAAAGAAAAAAGATTCAATATGTTCTGAAATACCTTTATCCTGTTTCTCTGTTAACTTCCCCCAAGCCGTTCTGTCTCCTGGAGAAATCCCAAATCCCTGGGACTTCTTCCAGCCCTCCTCTTCACTGTGGGAGTTACAGGCTCCTAATCAGGAGGCAGACAAGATTGCCTGTTGCATGCGTGTCCCGGCAGGATGGAGAGAGGCAGTCTGCCTTTCGACACCTGGCTACCAGATTCCTGCTGCCGGCGCTGCATGGCACGCACAGGGATATTGCACGAAGCTGACTGCAGGAGGTTTGGGTCAGAAAGCCCACGTGGCTCTCGCCAGCCAGCCACCCTTGCTCGCTCTTGCTCCCGTCAGATGTAGGGTGCAACCAGTGGTCCTCGTGTTCCCCATGGGACTGAAGTGCAGGTTTGGATCAGAGATGGAGGGAGCCATATCCCCCAGGCATGACTGCGGTGACACGCAACCAGCCCGTGGGGGATCAGGAGGGAATCTAAAGGGGAATTGCCATTTTCTCCTGGATATTTCTCAGAGACCAGTAGGCCTTCTGGATTTTCTGCTATTTCTTGCTGAAAGGTGGTGGTTTTCGTTTCCGCTGTGGTCAGGAGCTACAAGAGGGGTGGAGGAGCAGAACGACCCCAGTAGTGGAGCAGCCGCCTGGTGGAACGGCGTCCCAGCAGCACAGGTGATGTGGGGCAGGGATGCTCAGCCGTGGAGTGGACGGCTGTAAGAAGAGGGCGAGGAGACATCAAACTCCGGAGGACCCTCTAGGAGAGATGCCTCTCAGGCCCCGTAGCCTGTCTATTTTTTCTGCTAATTGCCACCAGGCTGGCAGTGCCTCTAACAGGCTTATTCTGGCCGTTTCCTCTGGGCTAATCCCAACCCCAGGATTTCTGTTAGCGGGGTATTGCTGCCATGCTTGTGGAGCTCTGTGCCAGACCCGGGGGCTGCGCCCTCTGCCTGCCTCCCCTTCGCAGGCACCAGCCCCATGGGAGATGAGCAAAGGCTCACGTGGCCTCTCTCGCCTTTGCCGAAGACACTCGCATACAGCCTTCATCCTGTCAAAAGAAACTCTCATTTTATAGTCATAACTACCTCCTGTGACCAAAAATTCATCTGGAAAGCAATGAAACATACATTAATTACATATCGAAGGGCAGTAAAAGCGTTACTCTTTCCCACAGACTTGCAGTGCGAGAGGCTTCATTCATAATAAAATTTTAATGTGATTACAGGCTGAGGGACTGCGTTCCACCTCCGTGACTGAGTGCCTTCAGTGACTTAGGGCAGCCACAGGTGCCCGACCTGGCTGACCTTAAAAGCGAGGCCATGGGGAGGGACAGCTCTGCAGCATCTCCTGGTCCTTGCCCCTGCCTCTGTGTGAGGCTCCTGGGAGACTAGGGATGGGGATGTGCCAAGCAACTGGGGGATGTTCAAGATCCCACCAAGGGATGTTATTCGTCCCCTGTGATCCTTCTCTGTGTGTGAGTTCGCAGTCGGTGCTGGAGCGATGGATGGATCAGTGTGCAACAGATGCTCTCACACCCCATGCGCCATCAGGCCGTGATGCCAATCGGCCAGGGCTTGACTGTGCCTTGAATTGCCTTCTACTTTATCCCCATCCTAAAGCTGGTCTAGGTGTCTCCATCCATTGTGGCCACAACCACCGCAGAGGCGCAGTGCTGGTGGCTGGACCGTGGGGCAGGCTGGGGACCTCTGGGCTAGGAGCTGTGGGAATGGGGGCTTGGAGTCATGACAGGGCAAGGGAGCCAGGGCGGGAGGGAAGCAGGGGGGTCCGCTCTGGCAGAGGCACGAAGACCCTGAGGAAATGGCAAGGAGAGGGGTTGGGGACTTTGGGACCCAAGGCTTTCTGCACCAAGGGGGTATGGGAGAGCGAGCAGTGTCTGCCCATCTCCCACACGGTCCTGGCTGGGAAGAGGCAGAGGAGCACACAGCCCCACAGCATCTCTTTTTGCTCAAGGAAATCTGATCATCCTACTCAGGCAAATAAAGAGCCATGAGTAATAAGAGGGAAATTAAACAGGGAAATCCTGGGCAGAGACTCCCTGGTGGGCTCCCAGCCTTGTGCTGCCTTGGAGCCATGATGGGAGCATATAAAGACACATAGAAAAGCAAAGCAGTGCGTTGGCAGGAGCCATGGAGATGCTGGGATGGAGAGGCTGAGCACTGCTGAGCAACAAATAATTCAGCTGCACAAATACCTGCAAAAGAGCTCACCAGTACCATCCGCAAAAATACCCACCCAGTAAGTTCTGCATTATTTGACCTTTTGTCCCCCCAAATGATAATGGCAGAGTAAGAGAAAGCTCTCTAATGTGCTTGCTGTGTAATAAAGTAAGCCCACCAGGAATAAAATCTACAAGAATTACCGTGCCAGGTATTGCGCTGATTTATCAAATTGCAGTTGGAAGTCAAGAAGAGTGGAGGATACACTGATAAAACATCTGATCTCAGATCTGACTCTAAATTACCCCTCTGGCCAGTGCAGTATTTCATCCAGAAGAATTGTTATCCTTCCCATCTCTCTTCTTCAAAAATCATTGCTCAAACCGATAATTTTGCACTCCTTGTGTATTGGAGTAAGTACTTTTGCCTGTGCTCTGCGAAGGTGATGCTGAGCATCTAGGACCGGGCCACACCAGCCTCCCACTGCAGGGTGGAGCATACAACATGGAAGCAAACTGACTGTGGTTCATCACCGCAAGGTGCAGTCTCCCTTTTGGGCCCTTCTGTCCTCAGAAAGATGACAAAGATGCTTCATGTCATTGATGGGTAGAGCCTTTCCATCACCTGGTGACAGTGGTGGGCACAGGGCATGCAAAGCACAGCAGGTCCTGCTGATGAGGCTCATATCCCAGCTACTTTGACCACTTGCAGCATGCAGCGAGGACTCCATCGACCCCCCGCCTGTGGCCAGCGGGCTGGGTCATGACGCGGGTAGAAGTGTTTGATGGTGGCCACCACCTGTGTGAAGCACAGATATGTCTGGGGTGATGAGCTGGAGATGCTGAGCAGCCGGTGTTGAGTCCCACAAGACCCCTTTGCTGGGTTGCATGGCAGTGCTGAGCCTGGGCTCAGGGGTCCCAGCGCTGTACGTGGGAGCTGTCCCAGGAGCTGGGTCCCACGCTGTTGAACATTTCCTTCACCATGGGCTTGCTCTAGGTCTGACCACTCTGATTCCAGCAGGAGCAGGGTGAGGGCTGCCGCTCCCACCACCAGAACCGTGCAGCAGCCACAATCCTGGGACCTTTGGGGAATGGGGACATTTGCCGAGGTGCAAAGCTGCCCTCGGCGGAGGACCAGGACCTCACTGGGGTTGGCACAAGACTTCTGCTCCTAGCACGTGCCATTGTTGTCAGGGTCCTGGAATTTGTCAAATGAAGTCCTTTGATCCTTCTTGCATAAAGTTTTCAATATTGCTTGTCAGGACTGTTTTCCCTTCTGTTCCATCATCTTAATAATAATAACACAGATGTAACAAAGACAAACTGTCCTCCCAGCACTGCCAGGCCATTTGTGGCCTCAAGTTGTGCCAGGGCAGGTTTAGGTTGGACATTGGGAAAAATTCCTTCCCCGCAAGGGCTGTCAAGCACTGGAAGGGGCTGCCCAGGGCAGGGGTCAAGTCCCCATCCCTGGGGGGATTTAAAAGCCGAGCAGATGAGATGCTTAGGGCCAGGGTTTAGTGGTGGGATGGCAGGGTTAGGGGAAGGGTTGGGCTGGGTGACTTAAAGGGCTTTTCCAACCTGACCGGTTCCGTGATTCTATGATTCTATGGCCTGGCACTGTGGGTGCAGCTTGGGGTGCTGCCCAAGGCAAAACCACAGGCAAAAGACTGGGCCCTTTCTGCACACCACCAGCCCGTGGGACACCCCAGGTATGCGGGGGTCTGTTTTCCTGTGGGGTGCTGGTGGATATCCCCATTTCTGTGTGAGCCTGGGCATTGCCATCCGGAGGCACCCCATCCCATCCTGACCAGAGGGCTGAGTCCCTGCGCTCAAAGGGTTAACACCACTGAGATCCCGCTGATGAGGTTTGTTAAACTCCTCATTACATCCTACAGTGCTGCTAATTACATCTTTATAAACCAAAGTCAATTAGCCAGGTCTCTCCCTGCCTGTGCCTCTTACCTTCCCTCTCCATCCTCAGCCCAACGCCTGGAAGCACCTGCCTGGGTCCTGCCTCCCCTGGGGCACGGCGGAGCCCGTCTGCCCTGCGCGCCCCCCGCCCCGGAGCTGGTTTGGAACCTTTCCAGCATCTGACTGGTGCTTATTGACTAGAAGTGGAAATGCCGCAGCTCGTCCTGCCCGACGGTCTCCACAATTGCAACTGCTCCGGCAGGAGGAGAGGAGGGGTGTGTGGGGCAATATCCTTCTTCAAATATGGAAAAACATTTACTGCAAAAAGGAAAGCAATAAATTCTTCCCAAGGGATTAGCTTTGTAGGGACAGAGATTTAGGTTATCTGCCTGGAATTGAAAGGTTTTTAAAGGGAGGTTGGGCACACAGGGGAGGTTTAGGAAGAGCTGCCCCTGCCCTGAGGTTGCAAGGGGCTATTGGACGGCTTCTTGAGACTGAGCTCCCACATTTTCTCCTGATGTTACTAATAGACCAAGGGTTCAGACCAAGGGGAGGCTCATGCGGCCACACCATCGCTGCCCGGCCCGTTGCCCCTGGGTGCTCGCCCTCACCTGCCCGTGGGGCTGGGGATGAACCTGCTGGTGCAGACTGGATGCATTTTGTGAGCCAGCCTTGATGGTGATGGGACACTTGGCTCCCAGTTGCTTCCCTGGAGCAATTCCAGGTCCACGACACATAGCCAACATCTGGAATACCATTTAAGCACAGCTGCCATCATGCAAATTTAGAGATTAGTAGGGATTAAAGTGGTCTGGAATGTCTCACAATTTGTCATTAATTTCATCATTAATGCCCTGGGCTCTGTAACAGCCAACTGCCCTGCATCCCTGAGGTGGCTTCCACATTGCTGTGCCTGGAGATCGGTCGCTGTGCCCTGCATGGGTATTGCTTTGCACAGTCAACCCTAAATTGGCAAGTTCACCTTGCCAGCAAGGAGACCTTCTCGGTGGCAACTTTTGAACAGCTTCACCATTGTCACAGCAACACAAAGATGATGCGGTTGGGGGCTGCCTGCTGGGGCGCGGGGCTGCTGGGCATCGTGGATGGGCACCTTCGCTCAGAAAAGGCAAAGGACCTGGTGCGATGTGATGCTTCCAGTGAAGACCTCTTCCAGCTCTCCTCCGAGGGGTGGAAACAGCTTCCCTGTAATTTTGGAGTTTCAAGGCGACTTACCTGCTACATACAATAAAAATAACATTTCAGAAACTCTCCCTGGAATAAGTCCTATCTCCTTGCTGTGATAACTCAAGGTAGGCTTTCATCTTAATGTCCTATTTCCCCCACAGTTTTAATAATTGCATATTTGGAAGAAATCTCCTGGCTCTGATATTGCAGAGCAATTATCTGTTCACCACTAGCTAGCCAAGCTGGGCTGAGACATTACTGCATGTGCTGCTCCTTGGGAAGTTTTCTCATGCTCCTCATTTCATTTTCAAATGGTTCAAGATCACAGAGATAAAAGGGGAGTTTCATGGCCTTATGCTGGCCGCCAGCGAGGAAGAGTCCCACACTTACAGCTTTATCCAGCAACTCTCCTCTCTTGCCCCTCTCCACAGCTGCTGTGCTCTGCTGGTGGCGTTTTGCTGTGCTTATGCTGGAGTAAAATACAGCGTCACCACAGTCAATGGGCCAAGGAACAGCCACTTCTTCTGTTTGTGCTTGCAGAGAGAAGGTAGCTTGGGCTTAAAAGTGGAACTGCTCTAACGAAAGTTGGTTCAGAGAGTTACATCTTGATTTCACATCTCTTGCATGCCAAGAAAACAAATATTCTCGGCAGAGAGGGCTGCCGTTCGTCGCCTTGATGGCCTCAAATGGAGGAGAACATAGATTTTATGCCAGGCTGATTGCAGAAGGAGTCTGTGACCTGCTTGGATTTCTGCAAGCGTCTGCAGGGTCCTGCAGCTCCAGGGACTTGCCAACCCTTGCCATGGTGCCATTATCTCCACTGCTCCTGGCATCCAGGGTGGTCTGCTGGGGACAGCTTGCTCCAAACCCGCCATGCCCCAAACCACCCTTCCATCTCAAAAGGTCTTCCTCATTGCCCCATCCAGAGCAGGCAGCTTCGGGGTGGGATTTTGGGGTGGGTCTTGTTTGACGTGCCCACTGGGCGTGTGGGATTGTGCTGCAGCAGGTGTCAACCAGAGGACACAGCAGGACAACTCCCACCACGTGTTCCTTGCCCTGTCTAGTGGCCTGTGGCCCAGCAAGAGCCAGGGCTTGGTATTCTTATGGGGACTTACTGCAATAGGCACGGGGCATGGCAGCAAGGTTTTGTAGCATGGGTAAAACCATTAGGTGAGGAATACGACCATTTACCTCATTGAAAAAACCCTTAACTCTGAAGGGTGAGCTCTTCCCTGGTTCATTAAAATGGTCTGAAAGCTTAAAAAAGTTATTTCAAGTTGTTGGAGAACATAAATGTTAAGGCCATTTTCATCCTAGATAGGTGGCAGGGGGAAAAAATAGGATCTTAGCTGTGGCATTTGGACCTGAACAAGACCCAATGCCCCAAATTTCATGAGAATCACAGCCAGACCCCAGCTTCACGTTTCCATTTAAATGCACGCTGGAAGAAATTGGGCTTTATCTAAACGACAGCAACTTGTGTGCTGGTGACACAGTGGGGTAGGACTCCTTCAGCCAAGCTGCATCTACAAACGGGCTTAAAATGGTGTGGGAATTAAGGGGTTTCCTCCAGGCAGGTGGCCCAGGGTATGAAATTTCACATCACATTATTTTTTTAAGCCATTTGAATTTTCCATCCTTGCTATGGAAGGATGCAAATGCCACGTCCGTCCTTAACGCCATTTGAATTTTCCATCCTTTTCGTGTCCTTCTCATCCATGCTTCCTAGGCAAAGTTGGAAACGGGGCTCTTGTGGGCATTTGCCAGCAGCCACCAGGCAGCTTGGTGACCCCCATGTCTGCGAGGATGTTTTCTGTCTGCTCAAGGGCTGGCAGAAGGGAGGAGAGAACAGGGCTGGGGCATGGGATGGCTTTGTGAGCAAATGCATGGGGCAGCAGGTTATTGCTTGAGAAGGGGAAGTGCCTTCTGCTGAGCACAAAGTTGGCGTTTTCCAAGGAAAATGAAAGGAAATGTCTGTCTGCCATTGCTCAGTGACAGCTTTCATCGCTGGGGGTGGTCGCAGATATTTTTAATTACGTAGCATTGGCCCACAGCAAGGGGGGAGAAAGAGAAAGCAAGTGAGGACACGGTGGGAGAGGAGCAAGGAATGGGAAAGCTGAGGAGGACAAGGACAAGGCAGGGACCTCACTGGCCGGGACATTTCCAGGGCATGCCCCCAGAATAAGGAAAGACTGGTTCAGTTCTACTTTTCATATGTTTTATTATAAAGAAAGGTAAGATAAGCATTGTGAAACGAATGTGCCAGGTGCTGCGAAAGCAGCACCGTCAAACAAAATAAAAAATAAAAAAAAACCCCAAAAATGCACCTTATGAGAAACTGTAATTATGCTCTCTAATTTTTCATAAATAGACAAAAATCATTGTCAGCAATTTTTAAATAGATGGACATATGGCAGAAAAAATATAATAATGCCATACAACATGGATATAAATTGTCCATTTCTTGCTGTACAAATAATAGAAACAAGTTTGGCAGGCTTTTTTTGTTGGTTTTTTTATACACATCTCCCTTCTATGTATAACTAAAAAATGTGCTACAATTAATATAAAATGCTTTTACTATAAAGTAAACTACTAATTTTTTCACAAAAAAATCTTAAAGATGTCTTTAGCACAGCTCTAAAACACTTAGTAAACTACTTACAACTATGCAACAAATTATATTTTCATGATCTTTTTCACATTTTTCCTCTCGTATTTTGCTTTCTGCTCTCTCCCCCCACCTAGCAATAGTTTTTATTTATTTTTTTGTATTTGTTTTGCCAGACATCCAAGGCCTTTGCATGTACAATATTCACACAAACTTCACATTTTCTTGCACAAAGTTTAGTGCTGTTAGCAAGTCAAAAGAGTGCATCCTCCTACTGAGCTGGCCTAATGCTGTAGGACACCAGACCTGGGCCTATGCTGCGTCTCAAAAGCAGTTCACTAGGAAAAGTCTGTAGCTAAGCTGATGGCAAGCAGAAAAATGGTGTCCTCTGTTTATTTTTTTGTGGTTTTTGTACTTATTTTATTTTTTTCTTTTTTTTTTCTTTTTTTTTGTTCTTCATGATTTATGAGGTTTTGGGCTTCCACAGAAAGTAGACTTTAGAGTTCAAAAATAATAAAAGGAAACTGCTCTTAGAGCCTGGAAACAAAGCCAGCGACGAGGTGCAGTGGTAGCTCTCTTGTCTGTACGACTTGCTCGGTGCCTCTCCGGGTAGTCTGTAAGATAGACCCTCTCAAGTGTCCTTCATCTGAGCCTCCTCGGAAAGAGATGTTGAGGTTTAGGTGAGGTAGAGTGCCTTGTCCCTTGGCAGCATGCTGTAAGAGAAATGAGAGGCAGAAGGTGAGATGGGCAGGGAAAGAGCCAGGAGGTTGCCCAGGAGAGCTGAATTTAGCATTTGCATGCCCGGTTGCACGCCCGTTTTCCGCCGTGCTGTGGTTTTTATGGCACTCCATAATGCAAGACGTAACGTGGTCTTGCACCGAGGCATAGATGAACCAAGCTGAAGGCGTTTCCAAAGTAAGAACCTGGTGCAATTTTAGTTCTTCCTGAATTTCAACAATAAGGGCTAAGATGTAAATTCCTTCCTGTGGCTTAATTTTTGCTCTTGCTGGGGCTGCAGGAGAGGCCCAGCTCTGGATTTCCCAGCAGAGCTCGCCAGCATGGTGCCGGTACTAGCTCCGCCATGGTGCTCAGCCCCTTGGCCATCAGCCCCCTTCTGCATCACACACTGTACTTGGGCTAAGCCATGGAGATTTAGAAAATGTACACCTGCTTTTGGATAAAAAGTGTCATTCTGACAGTGCGTAAGGAGCAGCGGGTCTCAAAAATCGGATTGAGGGGCTTGTGCCTGAAGATGTTTGTGGGTGTCCAGGAGGGACATGGTTTAGTGGTGGGATGGCAGGGTTAGGTTAACGGTTGGACTTCATGATCTGAAAGGGCTTTTCCAACCTAAACAATTCTGTGGTTCTATGATTCTATGAGGATTGAACTAAGTTTCATGGCTGAGGAGCATGGGAGCAGTAGATGCCATCTGCTCCGTGCCTCTCTCCTCCTCTCCCAAAGTAAGTACAATTTGAAATGTTAATAATCAGTAAGTGAGGGGGAAAAAAATCTTTGGGACAGCTGGATTAGCTGGGCTTTCCCGTGTATCTGATGGAAGACAGCAGGAGGTACAAGGAGCCCTGGGTGCTGCCCTACTCGCAGGAGGCTACAGAGCAGGGCTGGTGGGACAGCGCCCAGGCGGTGTGCACCATATGTTCCTGGCCCACCAGATCTTGAATTGATCATGTTATTGAAGCAATGACTTTGATTTCAAGAGATCCAGGTGCATCCCAGAGAGGGAAGCCAGCTTACACCACCCTGCCTGCGGCCGGCTCTACAGCAAGGTGTGCAGATCCGTATCGCTGCTCCCTTCCCTGCCCATAGTACCTGGTGCTTCAACCCTCCCTGTGCTGCTGGCACGTCTAGCTTGCCATCAGCAGTGTCCTACAAGGAGGCCAGAGGCTCTTTTTTTCATGACATAGCAAAGAGAGTGGCTGAAGCTCCTCTCCCCTGTCTGACATCCTATGTGGGTTTTGCTCTGAAATCCAGGTATTTTAATGGGTTTTATCATCTACACACACTTGACGGAAATATTGTTGGCTCCATAAAGACATCTTGGCCTTAAAAGGTGGTGAAGAACATTACAAAGCTTTGGAAGATTCCGATGTGGGTGTGCTTACAAGTGGAATAATAGGGAAACAGCAGACAGCAAGGCAATGCTGTTGTTGATAGAGCTGTGTTCTGAGAGCGTGCCAAGGAGTCCGCACTTTGTTAATCTCCATGTTTTATAATCTGCATTTAAAATGCGGCGTCTTCCCTACTGCACTCAGCAAAGATTTAATGCCACTGAGCAGCAGTACAGTATTCCAGTACTAAAACTTCATTAATTTTACAAAATATGCTAGAGAACATTTCTCAGTTCATTACAAAGTATTACCATAAATAATTGAATCCAAACAGTGCATTTGTGATGGTTTATCCTTGCCCTTTTACAGTGTTTTCTCATTTAGTTTCTGATTTGGAGAATTCCCCCATTTGGGGAGGGTCACTTCATCGTTAGCAGGAATTAGCGAGGTTATAAGCATCCGGATGAAGGGGTTTTGCGCATCTGGACAAGGCATAACTGCTAGTGTCCCGCCTTTTAGCCCAAAGGAGAGGGGGAAGAGGGGAGAAAAGTTGGTAAACAATGGCACCCCAAGGCACCCCAAAAGAACCTAATCTGTGCCTTGCAAAGGAGAGGACAGACATGGAATGATGAACCTAGTTGAGTGTTATCACCAAAATACTAAAGTGCTAGGAGACAAATGCAAACGAAACCCTGAGGGCAGCTTTGGTATGGAAAGAGCTGTTACCAGATGACAAAGCAGAAAAAACAAGTGAGGTGCCTCGAGGAATTAAGAAAGATCGGCAAGTGATTGTAACCCAGGCTGCACCCTTGATACAGGGGAGCTGGTTCCTTTGGAGAAAGTCACGGCAAACCACAGGAATTCCATGGGAAAGAGCAAGCGTGAGAACAAGGCTGTCAGGTGAGGGAGATGGGGGACTATGTGAGTCGTTTGTGGTACGATGGCAAGAAGCGATAAAATCGTACGCTGCCGTTGCTCGTGGGAAGTGATAGTCATACACTAAGCAGGAACTGAGAAATGCTATCCCTGTCTTTGCTAGCAAGTGAGGACAGCTTGGGCTTAAGCCCAGAAAGAGCTAGGAAAATTGGATGGAAGTCAGTAAGCACAAAATCATTAAGAATGGGGAGAGCATGAGCTACGAAACATTTAAAACTCTCTCTCTAACATGGCTGATTTACGAATTAAGGAGTGTCTGCTCACAGGACCCTAGAATTTGAGGAGTGTAAGGGAAGAAGTGTCATTTAATGGCATTTTAACTAGCACTGATAGGCTGGGAAAAAATCCCAACCTACAGCAGCTCCCTTATTAGATGGAGAACCCAGAGAGAAAGACAACCTCGTTAGTTTTCAGAAGTTGTCTGGATGACAAACACAAAAGGAAATGTAGGATTGGGAGGTTTTACCCCAGCTAACCCAGTGCCAATGCATGTTGGAAGCTAAAGCAATGTCAAGATCAGACATGAAATAAAAATCCTCACCCAGGGAGCAAGACGCCTGCCTGTGTGCTGGGGAGGTTGATGCAATCCTCTCCTTCAGGAACCTGGGGCTCCATAGCTCAGCCACATCACAACAGAAAAGAATCCTTTTTCTTTCCAGCCAGTTGCTGATTTTGCTCCGCGGAGCTGCTTTAATTGCAATTAAGCTGAATGCAGTTTTGAGGTTGAAATGGGCAATTACATGATCCAGAGACTTCCCCATTATACCTAAAACTACACTGATCAATCAAACCCAACAAGATCTGCCTTTCCGTTATCACTGCTTTGCTTAAGTCCCACAGACTGCTGGGCTGCTCAGGCATGAGTGCTCACCCTGCATCCTCATGCCTTCATCCTCACAGAATCCCAGAATCCCAGCATGGCAGGGGTTGGAAGAGGCGTCTGGAGATCAACCAGTCCAAACCCCCTGCTCAAGCAGGCTCACCCAGAGCAGGGGGCACAGGACATCATCTAGGCGCACTTTCAATATCTCCAGAGAAGGAGACTCCACAGGCCCCCTGGGCAGCCTGGGCCAGGGCTCCATCACCCTCAAAGTACAGAAATTCTTCCTCATGTTCAAGTGGAACCTCTTCTGCTTCAGTTTGTGCCCATTGTCCCTTGTCCTGGTGCTGGGCACCACTGAGAAGAGTCGTGACATCCACCCTTAAGATACTTGTACGTGTTGATGAGATCCCCTCTCAGCCTCCTCCAGGCTAAACAAGCCCAGCTCCCTCAGCCTTTCCTCATAGGAGAGATGCTCCAGTCCCCTCATCATCTTTGTAGCCCTCCCCTGGACTCTCTCCAGGAGTTCCTCATCTTTCTTGAACTGGGGAGCACAGAACTGGATGCAGTAAAAGGCAAGGTGCCGCCGAGGAGCCCAAGGGCAACTTTGAATGTCACTCGCAAATTAACGCAACGTTCATGGGAGAAAGCAGTACAGGTAGGAAGATGATGAGAACCAGATAATCTCTTTTCCCTACGCGAGCGTAACCTTGTGAGGCACCGCGGCTGCAGTCCTACCAACGTGTGTGGATGCTACAAAGCATGCAGAGCGTGCACTTAGGCAGCAAATACTAGGGACGAGCAGGAGCAGGAGGTGATGGCACTGCTGACGCACCAGGCTTTGCAATAAAATGAGAAGCAGCCAGCTTTGGGAGCTGGGCTGCCAGCAGCTCAAGCGTCTCTCGTCACGGGAGATGGGCTCCTTCCTTGACATAGACCACGACATTTTTCGGTGCACTGAGCACTCTCTGCAGTGCTGATCTATATCTGTCTGAGTTTATCACTATAATCTACTCTAATAATTATCTGAAGTCTCTGCATAATCTGTCTGGCTTTGGAATGATTTTTTTTTTTTCCAGGAAGTTGCGATAAACGCATGAAATTCAATATTTCTGCTGTGACAAAGGCATGAAATGCATGAGCTTTGATCATGAATTGCATGGGCCCTCTGCTCACAACACAGTGCTCCAGCCAGATGTCACAGAGCTTGTTTTAGCAACACAAAACTCAGTCCTGACTACTATGGGAGTGTTTCACCCATTTCTAGAGTGCCCTGAGCTTTCTGCATGGGGCCCGATGAGATTTGCAGAGGGAATCAAGTGTTTTCCCAGCTGATTCCCTAAGTAGTGATGCTTATTTCTAGGGTGGATCCATGCGCCATAACCCTCCAAGCATCTTCAGCATTTTGCCCGCAGCATCTAAAGTGACTTTTATCACCAAGTCCCAAACAGGTTCCTTCTTTCAGGTTGCCTGCAGAGACTTGGGGAAGGACCATGCAAAGAGCCCGGAACAATCCATGGAGCTGAGCACCCTTAGGCAGGCAGACAGCAGTGATATTCTAATGGCTCAGCAAGTTATTTATTTCCCTGAAAGAAATAAATGTCTGTACAGTCTGTGCCCAGCCCAGCAATTGTAAGTGCGCTGCTGGCACAGACAGGAGCCGTGCTCTGAAAAGGCTGGGAGCTTGCTATTATCTCCGGTGAAAGCACTACGTTCCAGTACTTTGAGTGAATCAAACAACACTCAGAAGCTACCAAGCCTCCTCCCCTACCTGCTGGCCCAGCAAACCGCGTACCTGCTTTACAGGGCATAGCAGCTGTCTCCAAACTATTACTGCTGAGCCAAGAGCGGTGGATTAGGCAGAGGTGGGAAACGGCTTTCACACCCTTGCTGTTCCCCAGCTTTGAGGCTATCCTGATGTTTTTATTTACTGGGGAATTTGAGCAGACCTTCCTGCTGGCACGTTCATGCCAAAGGTTTTAGGGCATAAGGGAGGATCTCTGTGCAGAGGATGGTGGCCTCCTCCTGCGAGGTGCAGGGGACCGGCGCATCATGAGGCTCCAGGGGGCACGAGGCTTTTTACCCTGTTGTGGTTAAACCCCAGGACCGATAAGGGACCCATTCCTAGAGACAACTAGAGCAGGTTGTGGCCTCAGTGACAGGGGCAATTGCTTTAGGGAGAGAAGGACATTGCTTAGGGACATGGCCACCCTCAAACCTCCAGAGACTCTGCTTGGGAGACTGGGCTTCCCTGTCCTGCTCTAGAAGGAAACAGGTCAAACCGATCCATTGCTAATGGGATGGAAACGCAAAAAAAAAGGAAACTTCTTCATGAGCAATGAAGAATTTATCTGTGATTTCTAAGTTGCCTGCTTCCATAACCATAGCAAGCCTACAGCAAAGAGGAAACCTTGAACTTCGTTGACCGTAATTAGCCTACCAACTCGCTGTAGGTTTTAGGGCACATTCTCAGCTGCTGTATGCTGTCATAGTTCAGAGAATAGACAGTGCATTAGCAATGTGCTATTTTGGCTACTGGCCTGCAGTGGTTAATCCCACACTCTCTGCTGGGGTAGTCGTTGTCCCACTCAGTGCTTCCTGGGGGGTTTGATGCACCAGGCGAACGGGGTCCGACGCTGTTTTGAAACTCAGACGAAATATGTGAGAAGTCCTGCTGGGTGGAAAGGAAAGGAAGGGTTACAGGAGTTACACAGCAGGAGAAACAGTGGATCTAACAATATTGCCTAAAGACGTTTCCATGCATTGCCCCAGGAAGGTGGCAGTGCAAAGTGCAGGGGCAGCCCCAGAGGCAGGAGTGGGTCCGAGCCCAGGCCCCCCAACCACGGCGGTGGGACCTTGCAGAATGCGAGCTGTTGCAAGCAGGTGTCAACGCGGCACCATCTGGTTCACATCCCTCTGCCCTCCTCCTGCTTTGCAGGACCTCCCTCCCTGTGGAGGCCACAAAAGACTTTGCACCAGCGTAGTGGCAACCAAAACTGTTTTTTCCACTTCAAGTGCAGCTCCCTTTGCAGTAACACGTTACCCCACTGTAATGTACAGGAACGAGGTAAGGAGCATCCACACAAGCACTGCTCTCTCCATCAGCTGTCACCGCTGGCAATTTAGCAAGGATGTGGCTGGACAGCTTTATCTGAAAGCTGATTAGCTTTCCCAATTTTTGGGCGATGGCTTAATTGGGTAACATCAGGCAATGTATATAAACAAGAGTCATGGTAGTTGCCTGACCAAGAACATCATTTTCTCCCACACATCCCAATTAGGGCAGTGGGCTTTTTTTGTTGTTTTTTTTTTTGTTTTTTTTTTTTTTACATTTAATTTGTTATTACCAAATGTATGTGGAATGAAGCTTCACAAAATGCTGCCATCAGCAACAGCTACTACCCCAATTAAAGTGATTACAAGGATCCCCTTTTCTGCTCATTTCTGGACTATCACCAAATTCCAGAAGACACTTTTCCTTATGCAGAACCAAAGCCAAATCACCACGCCAGAGAAGTTGCTTGGGATACCCTCAGCAGGTTGGAAATTAAAGCCTGACTGAGGATCTGACCTTCCCATGTGTGCTGGCTTTTTATTGCAGTTGGGGATAACTGTGCTTCCACATCCCTGGTCTCCTTTGGTTTTCCTCCACTGCAATATCTGTTCCCAGATTAACAATTTCTGATTTCTCAAAGTTAGCCCCAAAATGAACAGGTCACGTGCCAGGGAAAATAAAAAAAGTTTTGTTCATTGCTAAAGTACTGTATGAATCTTGTGATATACAGCTAGCAAACACGTGAAACGCAGTTATTCAGCCAGCTGGGTGAACAAGACAGTTAAAAGTATCATCGAGTAAATGGCAGCAGCTGCGAATTCAGAGCATATGTCCGCCACTGCGAATAGTTCATCCAGCTCATATTCCAGACGGAGAAACTCTGGAAACCACTCGTCTCCTCCTTCGTATACTGGCAAGTTCTCTATAAGGTAGAGGAAATGGGGTTTGCTATAGCCAGCTTTTCCTCCAGATAGGTTTTCTCAGTCGCAGGTTTAAAGAGGAGCGACTTGGACCCCGCAGGCTGGCTCCCCGAGTGTGGGATGCTGGGCTG
This sequence comes from Gorsachius magnificus, assembly GCA_034008185.1. Classification (NCBI taxonomy): domain Eukaryota; kingdom Metazoa; phylum Chordata; class Aves; order Pelecaniformes; family Ardeidae; genus Gorsachius; species Gorsachius magnificus. The sequence continues at coordinate 12,444,696 of CM067091.1, forward strand.
AGCCTGGGCATGGCTAAGGATGGTTGGCTTCTGCAGGTTTCACATGCTCATAGCACCCGTCTATAGGATTTGCTTCGCTGCTGTGCTGTTGGCATAAGTGTACATGCAAGCACACGTTGCGTGCTCTCGGCTCTTTGCTACAAAAGTGATTTTCTCCCATTGCCAGGCAGTTTTTTGAAAAATACTGGTTTCATATTTTGTTCGTGACATTCCCTCTGTCCTTTTTCTCCTCCTCCTGGCAACCCTTGCCCTGGATCCCTCCTATTATCCCATGCCCTTCCAGTCCCCGCTTCTCTCAGCAGTACCATGAGAGGGGTTTCTCGCTGACTGTCCAACCCATCGTTTCAGATGACCAGACAAGGCTGGGGGACCAGGAGCTTTCACCAGGGGCATCCCCAATTCCACATCTTCCCCTGCTGAAAGAATCCTCATGTCTACATTGCACAAATCTGCCCCATTTGTGGGGGTGCTTGTGCTCCCAGCTTAGAACTCTGGAAAATGTCACCCCCAAACTACGAGATCTGCAGACAGGTGGAGCGAGGAGAAGACTCCCCCGGGGACAACACCGACACCCAGCATCCCCAAACCACCCAGAAACCAGCAGCCCCAATGGCCAGTGGGGAAACAGCACTGTTTGTGCCGCAGAGCCGCTCTCCCTCTGAGCACTTACCTGCTGCCCGGGAGGTGAGGCGTTCATGGGGGGCTGTACCTGTAGTGCCATGGGGGGGGAGAGGAGGGGCTGCTGGGGGACCTGCTGCATGCTGAGGGGCTGGCTGAGGAGGGAGCTCTGCGGGTGGTGCAAGGAGAGCTGCTGGTGGAGGGGGGGGCTGATCGGAAGGGGGGGCGGGGGGGGGGTTTGGGGGGGGGGGCCCGGCCGGGGTAGGGCGAGGAAGCCTGTGGCGGCATCGGGTACATGGGCTGCTTGGGGGGTATCATTTTGGAAGGTGGATTGCTCTGGGCGCTTTTCGTCTCCCCCTGGTCGACAGAGCTCTGTGGGGAAACAGAATGGAGGGTGATGTGGAAGGAAGGGAGGAAACATTGTTATATGTCCTGAGATGTCTGTCCATCCATCCAACTGAGCTACCCGGACTCCCCGTGGCTCCTGCTCCTCTCCTACCAGCCAGCTTGCCGGGTGCCCACAGGGTGGGTGCAGTAGCCACATCTGGGGAATTAAGGTCCAGTAACTCAGCTGCGCCTTCGGCCGAGCCTGGAGCACCGGGAGGGGGGGTGGGGTGGGGGGGCATTAACTGGTGTGGAGGCAAAGCCCCTGCCTGCAGCTCACTCCTTAGGTCCACATAAGTGGGTGACAAAACCACTTTTGCTTCCAATAGAGAACGAATGGGGCTGTAAAAACTCTGCTTTCCTAATCTCACACATTCCTGCAGCCCTGGTGGGGTCTACAATGTGCAGGACAACGGTGGCCTCATTTCTGCAGGAGAAAAGAGAAGAACAACAGGACAATGAGGATTTTGTCCTGCAATGGGCTCTGTAATGAGACTCCAGGTCCTTTCTCACCTGGCAGTCAGGATCACACCGTGCTGCTTTGCTCAAAACAAAGTTGCTCTTCTGCAAAGAATTGATCATTGGAACAATTGGAAAAAAAATGAAACCACGGTGTGCAGTGGCTCGATGGCCTCCCGTGCTACCTGCCCCACACTGCTGCTGGGTACATTCATGGCCCGGCCCTCAGAGGTTTCCAGAGGGACCAAGAAGAGCTTTTAAATACCCAAATAGTCCTTTCTGGTCCCTTTTTCTGTCCTTGCTGCTGTACTGTTCATAAGTTAATTCAGCTCCTAGTGCTCATGCCTGGGCAGGGGCTTTGAGCCTTTCCAGCCCACCACCACAATACCATGGATCCTGCAGATGATGGTTGATTTGGGGCATCACGTTATTTCCCATGGCGGCTGAAGGCAATGGTGAAGTACTGTGGGTGTGGTACCGTACCGAGGAGGAGCTTTGAAGGGAAAACAACCCAAAGCACTTACTCACAACCCAAGGGCAGCGCATCCCCCTGAGCCAGCAAGCCTACGAGCTTTGCAGGAGCCACCCCAAACTCACAGACAGAAAATGCCCATGTCCCCTCTCTGCAGGCATGGAGAAGGGCAAGGTGTAAGGTCCCCTGGGGTGAGCATCCATGTTTGGAGAATTGGGATGGGCAGGCACTTGGCCTCTCATCGCTGCCCCAGGTGCAGCCTTGCAGCACCAGGAGTTCGCGTATGAACCTGAAATCCCCTGAAAGTTCTTTATTAGGCACCAAAATGGGCTCTCTGAGTTTTGCCTGACAGCAAACTCCCTAAAACCCCTGCTCTTGGCTGAGCGTGCATGGGAGACACAGGACCCAGGGTCCAGAACGGCTGGGACAGCCCAGGTGCCTGGAGCAGGGTGCAGGCAGGATGCTGGCACCCGGCTGCTGCCCAGCACTGGCTGGTGAGCCCAGGGCTGGGGTGTCACCTTCCCCTGGGCCAGTCCCTGGTGTGACCCATGGTGAGCCTCATCCTCCTGCCCTTGTCAGCGCTCCCTCGTCTGCTGCACTCACACCCTGAGAACTGGGCAAGGAACAGCCGCTGGCGGTGGGGACAGGCAGCAGGGACCCCTTCGTCCCCAAGCAGGGACACTCCTCCCCTCCTCTGACACCTGCTGATGAAGACAACCCAAAGCGTGGTCTTGTTTCGGGGTGCTAATGGCAGAAAGCAGCCTGGTGCCCACCCTAAGCATGCTGCAGAGCTTTTCTTATAGCTCCTCGGGAAGGTGGCTAACACTGATATCAGTTCCAATAGCACGATTACACCATATTTCTTATAAACTTGCTCCTCCCTGGAGAGTCCCGTGAGTTGCAACTAATTCAGCACTGCCATGTGCAGTGCCCGTGAGAGCGCGGGCCGTACCTTGGAGACGAGGCTGGCCCGGTACGCTGCCAGGGCTTTCAGGTACTCCTTCTTCGCTGCTTCTGTTTTCCTCTTGTATGCCTGAAAGGACCAAGCAATGGATAATAATTAATAAAGCAGAACAGGGTGCTGCTGGGCTTGGCTGCACCCTGCAAAAAACCTGTGCATGAAAAAATAATTTTCTGCTGGGGAGGAATTTACCCCAAATCAAGCAAATAAAGCCCCTGGATTGGGCCACGCTGGGATTCTGGGAGGTGTCGCAGGCCAGAGTGGTCTGCATGCCCAGGCAGATATTTGTGCACAGCTGCTGTAAGAGAGACAGCCTGATTTTATAGGGTGAACTCAATGAAATCACTTCCCGACAGGAGCCGGGGGAGAGCGGGATCCAGGCTCTTGGAAGAGCAAGACAAGAGGCAAAATCCCCAAATAACAGGACTATCTCAAAAAAATGGTGGGACATTCAGAAATCCTAAACTTCTCATTCGTTTTCTTGCCTTTCCCGTTATTAAGCCTTTAGAGCTCAACGCTCTCCAGCTCTTCTCTGCAGTCCTGACTGCTGGGGGGTCCTTTCTCAGCATATAAAAACTGAGATTTTTGCTTACTCTTACATCTCTGAGAACTGGGGCTTGCAGGGAAACAGCAAGTATCAGGAGAGTTTGCAACCCCAAGAAAACAAAAAAACCCCAAAGCTTTGTAAGAGGGAATTATTGTTTCTTCCTCCTTCTCTCCCCTGTAAGGAGACACGTTTCATGATGGTTTCACAGTGCTGGTCCCCTTTCTGTCCAGAGTTTGGTCTTCTGCATATGTAAAAACAAGGGCGTAATCCAGCCTTGCCTCAGGCAGCCTGAGGCCCCATGGGGTTAAACGGATTAAACTGAGCAAGCAAGAAGAATAGTTTAAAACAGAATCAAAATTTCAGCAAAAAGGCAGAAACTCCCAAGAAGAACACCCATCCATCCTCGCCTCCGCTGGAAACTCAAAGCCCTCCTCAAGCAGCTGCACCGAAAGTTGGTTTCAGTTAGACCAGATTTGCATACATTTAATTCTGCGTTAAAAACGATGATGACTTTCAACTATCAACGACGCTGAAGTCTAGCGGGAATATTTAGCTCCTCTGCCCTGCAAATTTCCATGGCCCCAGCAGCACCCCGGGCTCCCTTCTAACACTGACCTCTGGAGGGAAAATAACCTTCCAGCACTTAAACTGTCCCACTACTCAAATTTCAGTTTAAAATCAGTCCAGATAAATTCTATTAAATATGGTTTGAAACCCTTATTTTCATGGCTAAATCAGAGAGATTCCCATGATGAAATGTCTTGACCTGACACGCTGGAGGTCTCAGATGGTCATTTTCTGAAACAGAGTGTTTTCCAAAGTTTGTCTTCGGCTTTATGGCATTCGGGAAGTGTTACATTTGCTCTGTCCAGAACAAAATCACCTTTCAAAATGCCAGCCCAAAGAAGAGTTGGCCTGTGAAAAGCAACTACTTCTTCAAAATATCAGTTCCCCTAACAAAAGCTATGACCTTTCTATATAGTCCCCACCTAGCTCACGCCCGCGGCCCGTTGTGGTGCTACCGCCTCAGCGTTCATCATAACGCAGAAACGCAGGGTGTCCATCAGCTCTGCTGCTAACGGAGCCTCTTAAATCTGGTACCTGATGCCTGCACAGCAATGAAATACGAATTCCTGCATAACAGGCTGGCAAAACGGTGGCCAGGGGGCGAAACGGTAGCCAGGGGTGCTGATGTATTGAAAACTTATTTATTTTTTTCCCCTCTGTAACAACAAAATACCAAGAGCTTTTTTGTTTTCTTTTTAAATCTGGGAAAGTGGGAAATCAAAGTATGCACAGCTATGCGGGGACGAATGCCATTATTAGGAAAAACTTTTTCAATGAAAGGGCTGTCAAGCACTGGAAGGAGCTGCCCAGGGCAGGGCTCGAGTCCCCATCCCTGGGGGTATTTAAAAGCCGGGCAGACGAGGTGCTGAGGGACAGGGTTTAGTGGTGGGATGGCAGGGTTAAGGGAAGTGTTGGGCTGGGTGATCTTAAAGGGCTTTTCCAACCTAGACGATTCTATGATTAGGAAGACTCGTCTGGAGAAAAAACCCCTGCAATTTAGGGACAGTGAGAGGGCAGGTAAATGAGACTTCCTTAACCCAAATGCAAATAAATGAATGACAAATAACTTCTGTGCCTATCTTCATTTCCATCACTTGTTTTTTCTGATACAGCTTTTTTTTTTTTTCCACTCTTCATCTCTCCTTGTCTTTTTTAGGCAGCACTGTGCCTCACCCATGCTTGGAAAGTGCTGCCCAGTGGTACCCTGGTGATGGAGCCAGACTGGGAAGGGGCAGCTGAGCAGTGCATCCTCCCAAAGGGAGAGGGGGTTGCTCCGAGGAGGAGCTTCCATGCTGCTAAGGCCAGCCCCAGCACCAGCTCTGGCCACCAGAGAAGAGTAGGAGGGCAAGCCCAGGTGATGTTTGTGCTGATGCTCCTCTGATGCTCTCGATGGCTCTGGAAGGTTCCTGGTGGTTTATCTGGTTTGTGACCATGGAATCACAGAGTGGTTTAGGTTGGAAGGGACTTTCAAAGATCATCCAGTCATAGAATCATAGAATCGTTTAGGTCAGAAAAGATCTTTAAGCTCACCCAGCCCAACCCTTCTCCTAACCCTGCCATCCCACCACTAAACCCTGGCCCTAAGCACCGCGTCTGCCCGGCTTTTAAATACCCCCAGGGATGGGGACTCGACCCCTGCCCTGGGCAGCCCCTTCCAGTGCCTGACAGCCCTTGCGGGGAAGGAATTTTTCCCAATGTCCAACCTAAACCTGCCCTGGCACAACTTGAGGCTGTTTCCCCTCATCCCATCACCCGTTCCCTGGGACCCGAGACCGACCCCCCCCCGGCCCTCCCTCCTGTCAGGTGTGATAAGGGCTCCCCTCAGCCTCCTCTTCTCCAGGCTGAACACCCCCAGCTCCCCCAGCCACTCCCCATCAGCCTTGGGCTCCAGACCCCCTCCCAGATTCCTTGCCCTTCTCTGGACATGCTCCAGCCCCTCCAGGTCCTTCTGGGAGTGAGGGGCCCAACCCTGAACCCAGCATTCGAGGGGCAGCCTCACCAGTGCCAAGGACAGGGGCACAATCACTGCCCTGCTCCCGCTGGCCACACCAGTCCTGATACAAGCCAGGATGCCGTTGGCCCTCTTGGCCACCTGGGCACATTGCTGGCTCATATTCAGCCACCTGTTGTCCAACACCCCCAGGTCCTTTTCCGCCAGGCAGCAACCGGTCCAACCCCTCTGCCATGGCGAGGGACACCTTTCACTAGACCAGGTTGCTCAAAGGCCCGTCCAACCTCATCTTGAACACTTCCAATGACTGGGCATCCACAGCTTCTCTGGGCGACCTGTGCCAATACCTCAACACCCTCATTGTAATAAACCATCCCTAAGGGACTTCTGCCATCCTGCCCTGCCCGCGGGGGCTCTCTGCACCCACCCTGCTCCCTAAAGGACACTGAGCAGCGAAACCCCAGCCTGACGCTGGGGAAATGCTGTGAGGATGTGGAAAGAGTGGATCCAAACAAAACTTCTCATGAATCCTCTGTGTAAAAGCAGCTCTAGTGCAGTATTTATAACCTTTAAAATTCTAATTTAAACATTGACAAAACCATGTTACTTTCTAATTAAATCCCATTTTCTCCCAGGGATTTTAATTTCAAAGTGATTTATCAGATTTAAGTATCCTCAAAACATTTTGCATGTTTTTTTCTAACCTGCCATGCCCGCTGATTAATTTTCCTTATTTGTTAGCAGGAGGATTCATTAGTCATTAAGCGAGTGGGTGGGTTGGGGGGGGAGCAAAAATGGTTGGTGATTATGAAAACAAAAAATCAGAGCTGTAAGAAGCATATGTTGGGATCGTAATCCTGACACCTCTGTGTCTCAGCAAAGCAGCTAGTAATTGTACCGTAATGAAATGTTCTTGTTTGATAACCAGTTAATTAGAGCAGACAATTATTCCAAACCCGCTGACGCCCACGAACAGCTCCATGTCGCGCAGGCACTGAATGACAGCCGGAGCTGTTATCTGTAACCTCTGCATCCCAGCCTGCCTGCTTTAGCAGAAATGCCGCTTCCCAAGCCTGGGGGAGGCTGAAAAGAACCCAAACTCTCCCCCAAAAAATCAAGGGATCCACTGATCCCGAGCGAAAAGGTCTCTGCTGCAATCCTAGATGGAGTTTGGGGCGTTTTGCTTCAAAAAAGGGGTAGACCATCAGGAGAGGTGAAAAGCGCAGCAAAGGTCCCCAGGAAGAGAGCTGAGAGACTCGGTTTATTTAGCTGGGAGAGAAGACCAAGAGGAGCCACAGCCTCCAAACGTGACACAGCAAAGGAGGAGGCAATGGATGATCCTCTGCATCTACTGCAGATAAAAAAGAGGCAAAAGGCTTAAATTGTAACAAGGGGAATGTTGGCTAAGTGAGAGGAAAGCGTTCCTAACGGTAAGGATAATTAAGCACTGGAAGAAATTGCCTGGGGAGATGTGTAATCTCCACCACTGAAGGTTTAAGAACAGATTAGGCACACATCCATCAAGAATGGCTTAAGTAGAGATGATCCTGACTTCAGGCAGCAGTATGGTCTGGTTGACCTCTTAAGTCTTTCCTTGCCCTCCTTTTTATGATTCCATGAGTGGATTTCCCTCCACCCCCCAAATGTATAAATTTGGATTTTATTCTGCTTGTAAATCTGGAGGGTTTTTCTTGTAACTATTATACACTTTCCTTCAAGATATCTCTTGGGATCATCATAACTTATGGCTTATTCATAATATGACTCAAAAGTACCTCCTCCCTGCACGGTGGTGTCTGCCACACCACCCTTCTCTTTGCATATGGCCTCCACCCGTCCATCAGAAATGCATATAGCAAACATGGCCACGTCATACTTATTGCCTCCTAGCTCTTCCTCACCTCCTCACACCCTCCTCTGTATGCCTCCTGCTGCCTTCTTGGGGAAGGCTTAATCTGTCCCTCCCAACATGGAAACCAACTAACCCAAGCTACATCTACCATATAAATCTCAGCACACCTCCTTTGGTCTAATGGCTATGATCTGTATTGCAAAGTCCTGAGGTCAACAAGCTTGGACTGGTGCAATGGGAGGTGCCTGTCAATGATATCCATCAGGAGGCTTAGCAGTGCTCCAATCCCCCCAGCGATGGCATGGGAGCTGCTGCACAGCTGACGTCCCTGAGGACACCTACAGGGAAGGCTCTGGTTTCAGACGAGCTCCTCCTTTATCTTGGTGGAGATGCAGTGTTGTGAAGCAGTCCTTTTGAGAATGAATGGATAAACCCATAGTCAGGTAGCAATTGCCATTGATTAAAGTGTTCTGAAAGAGTCATGCTTTCCTCTGCCTTGACTTCATTGTGCCACCTGGGTGTAAGTCATGCTCCACGTGAGGACGTGGGCTCCCAGGACAACCCACAGAAGACTCCAAAACGAGGTAGAGGAAGAGGGTCACGAATCCAAACCCTAACCTCCATGGAGGATGAAAAGCACACAATGTGTATCTTCCACACTTCTGATTTTTCTCTCCAAGAAGAGAAGTCCCACTCTTGGAGCTGCTTTTAATCGCAGTTCTGCCGCTTCACATCTTCTTGATCAATATCCTGGTCTCCACCAGTCCTCTCTTGAAACCTTGTTTGGGATCGGTGCTTCCGTCCTTCTCCAGTACATGTCTTTCCTTCAGAGTCAGAAGATGCTGAAACCTCCTTGCAGGCCAGGGCAACTAGTTGGACCCTTCCAGCCCCTCAGTGCTAGGGCTTTGGGGCAGAAGCAGGAAACTGCAACCAGCGGTGGCTCCACTGCTGACAGCTCTGGACCATGCTGGAAGGGGGCAGTTTGACAACCACACTGCCAGGCAGCACCTGGTTCCCACGGGATCAATCCCTGGTGATGGCCCTGCCATAATACAGCATTACAGCTGACCCACGACGCCTCTGTCCCGCCGCAGAGACATGTGCTGTCCTGTCACCAGGTGATGTATCAGGTTCAATAAGCAGATGGATCTGATTAGATGGGTGATCTATTATCTTCTGCTGAGCGAGTAATTTTTCTACCGGGTAATTTATTCCCGGAATGTGAACACTCTGTTATTCTCCAGGCTGTGCATTTGTATGGGAAAATCACAGATGCATTTGGCCATGGAATCTCAGCATTATTGAATTGGCCCCGGTGAAGCAGGGCTACCGCGAGCACGAACTCATTTCCAGTACCTTTGTGTCCCCAGGGAGTCCTCAGACTCATAAACTCAACTGGAAATGCTGATTTTGTCCGACTTTGCTTCTGATCACTCAGGATGGGAAGCCTTGGTTTAGCCTGAGGTTCACTCAACAGTTTGCTCAGAAACTTCTTGATGCGTCTACTTCTCTGAGCTTCCAGGGCCTGAGAAACACAGACCCAATGCTTTGAATTTGCTGCTGGACTTCCTAATGAAAAGAAGCAGGTTCCAGAGACATCTGCAACTGCCAGCCTGGCAGCGTTCCCCGTGCTCCATCATCACGAGGCTCCAAACCAGCATCTTCTTCCCCCCAAATACAGCAGGCAATGGGAAGGTGCTCAGAGAGGGAGTAAGAGAAGGTGGCAGAGAAGAGCAAATCCCACCGATGACTTCTCCAGAGTGTTGCCTGGCTTATCATCCAAATGAACTGCCCCCCCGACAGAGGACAGCCACCCAGGGCTGGGTGTCACCCCCTCTTGAGCACAGACACCCGCCGCAGGGCTGGTGGCCCTGAAGGAGGAGGGGAGGGGGCTGCAGCCCTGCTGGGTGGCACGAGCTGGGACCAGGACGTGAGCACTATGCCCATGCTGGGGAAAAATTCTCCCTAGTGAATTCACAGAGTTTGCTCCAATCTAGTACTCAAATTCTTCTAATTTCTTCCAAATTGGGCAGCCCTTTTAAACCTCACTGGATAACGCTGCTCACGCTGCTCTGTATCTGCTAATGAAAAAAAGTAACGTGGCAGCACGAGATTCTGCGAGTCTCGAGCAGGGACCTGGAGCTGCAGGCGGATTACTACGGCAGGTACCCCGTTTGGTGATAATGGCTGAATTAGCATTTCACTCCCCACCAGACTCTAAGCTATCTCTACAGGAACAGCTGCTAAACTATTTGCAAAGTTCAAAGAGTACGTATTAATTTTTTTTTTTTTCCCCGAGTCACATTCTTCAGATTCCCATGTAAGCTCCTTAGAAAAGGCCGCGCCAGCTGTTGAAGAATGAAGATTACAACGTCCCGCTAATGCAGCGCCGGAGATGTTTAAAGGTATTTTTATTTATTACTGCTCCACATGCAGGGCCACACTGGAAGGGGTTAAAATGGGGAAGAAAACGTCGCTTTGCCGAACAGGTGTCCTTGAGCAGTACCCAAGGACACGGAGATTGCTAATCCTGTATTCCACAGCATGATCAAATCACCAGGCAACAGATATAAATAAAAAAAGGCAGGAAATAAGGAAATTTAGATACAAGTGTGTCAGAGGGAAAATGAAGATTCATTGTGAAGAGGCTGAGAAGAGAAGAAGAAGGAACAAAATGACAAAGGCACAAATGATAAACCAGTAAGAACGAAAGAAATGGGGGTGGGGGGGTGGGGAAGCCTCTCTGTGAAATACATGTCTGTGACAGCAGCAGCCAAATCAAAGATGCTCCTAGATTATATGGTTTCTTGCATAATATGCGTTCTGGGTCCCGTGTGGTGTTTGTCTTTCAGCTAGCGCACAGGGAAAAAACCGTATCTGAAATGGGACGTGAGCAACCTTTATTTTGCTTGTTTCATCAGGAGGAGAAAGCAAATTTGCTCTGTGGGAGCAGCAGCACCTGCTCAATGGCAAATAAATAGCTACAGCTTTGATATTACAGTGCATATAATCATTAGCAGCACAAATGGCAGAGGATTAACCCTCCGCCTGCTGGCCTGAGCTACCTGGCAAAGGGGTGGCATCGCGTTTCTGCTCCATGTAGCATCTGGGGGGCAAGTGCAGCTGGAGCTGGGCTGGGTGGCACAAGACCCCCCTCCCTAGCCCAAGGCATGGGCTGTGTTGCACTGGCAGCACGGCTACCAGCCACCGGCACTGGGCTTTCCTCGCTCCTGTGGCACTGGCACGGTGGCCACCTGTACATCACACCTCTGTGCATGCCGGAGCTAGGAGGGATGGACGGACACATCTGCAAGCACAGCAGGGCACATGCCAGGTGCTTCTGACATGTGCTGGGGGATCACAAACCCAAAATGCCCTGGCTGAGGTTGGGTTCATTGGCCAGCTTACTTTGAACCCCCTCCCCGGTTGCTCCCTGCCTGTTCTGCCTGCTTTCCTCCCACAAGGCAGGATCTGAAACACACCCAGGGATGGGGAAATGCTGTGCCTGTTGGAAAGTGGAAAATAAGGTTTGTAATCCTCGTCTGAAGCAGAAACTAACAGGGATATAAACATCTGCTTAATAAGTGTATGGTGGGGCTGGGGTCTGCACATTGGCCCTCTGGAGACGCAATGGCCTGAACATCTCAGGTTGGAGGGATCCCAGCCCAAAATCACATCCTCCAGCCTCAAATCCACCCTCTTCCCTCATGCCAGGAAGAATGGAAGCTTTCTTTAACTAAAACCTTGGTCCTAATTGAGCAAGAACATCCAGGGTTGACCACTTCCTTGCTTGCTTTGCCATCACTGTGTTGGCTTTTCCCCGGCTTGTCTTCTGCACCGCTTTCTGCAGTGAGGGTATGAAGACGTTCAAAACCATGCTGCCACTAGAGCTGGAAGCAGCGCACCGGGTGAAATACTTCCCTTTTCCACCCTCCCACCCCACCCAGAGCACGATGCTCCTGCCTGGCGATGAGCCAAACCATGGTCTGGTGCAGCCACGTGGCAGCCTGGACTCCCAGGTCTCAGCAGGATTTTGGCCAACCGCGTAGCTGTCCTGCTTGGTCACTGTCACCTCCCGAGAGGTGCCAAGAGAGCGCTTGGCAGGGGCTGCTTGCCTTCAGCGTGAATGCACGCATCATGTCCTGCAGCCCTCAGGAGAAAGGACCTGCAGGACATCCCACGCACTTCTTTTCACATATTAAAGACAATTCGTTGATGATTTTTTTTTTCCTTTTTCTTCTTTTTCCTTTCCATTGCATTGCCTTATGAATCTAAAACTTGACTGGGGATGCTGGCAGGGGAAAGCAAACAGGGACTAAAATAAACTCCCTTCCAGCCAAACACTTCAAGAGTGAACGTGCCCCGTCGCACAAACCAGCGATACAGTGCCAGAGGCAAAGATAAATAGCGTCCCTCCAGCCGGAGTCCCGGGCAGGGAGGTAGCTGTCATGGGAGAACAGTATACAGCTGGAGACAAAGCCAGGAAGTTAATATTTAAGCATTCAGACAAGGAACAAATGACTTAATTAAATCAATTACAGAGGGAGAAATGGAGCCACTTAGAAAGAGTGTGTAAAGAGACAGCAAGGCTGCTACTATCTCATGGAGGAGAAGGGAGAGTTAGCAGGGAAGATAAACGGACTGGTCTAATCCCTGCTGTTAATTAAGAGCCGAGCATTTGCACTGCGCTGAGTCAGGTCACTCCGGCACTTCCATTATATAAACCACATTTGCAGCCGAGCTCCCTGCCCAATCTATAGAGATATTTGTAACCAGATGGACTAAGGGAGAGGCAGACCGAGATGTTGGGAGGGTTGAAAGCAAGAGGAAGAGGTGACATAAAAACTTTTCCATGCTCCTGAACCTCCCACACCTTGCACCCATAGTCCAAACCCAGCCCTTGCCCTGCAGCTTCCCGGGCAGCAGGGCTGGGGCCAATGTGCTGCACAAGGAGGGGACCTTCTTCCCTTCTTCAGCACGAGAAATTCTCGCGTGATCCCCCAGCGACCAGTCCAAAGAGGAAAAAAGGGAGGATCATGAAAACATCAAAGTAAAGGATGGGCTAGAGGGGGTCAAGAGCAGGGCCACCAAGACGATCCAAGGCCTGGGAAGCCTCTCTCAGCCGTCTGAGGATGGGCTGAGAGAGCTGGGTTTGTTCAGCCTGGAGCAAAGGAGGCTCTGAGGGGATCTCATCACCATGTACCGGTACCTAAGGGGGAGCTACAAGGAAGATGGAGACTCCCTTTTTACAAGGAGTCACAAGGAGAGGACAAGGGGGAATGGACACAAGTTGCTCTTGGGGAGATTCCAACTGGACAGGAGAGGGAAATTCTTGACCATGCAAAAACTCAACCATCGGAATAATCTCCCCAGGGATGTGGTTGACTCCACCACATTGGACACGTTCAAGCCTCAGCTGGACAGGGTGCTGGGCCATCCTGTCTAGGCTGTGCTCTTGCCTGGAAAGATTGAACCAGATGATCCTTGAGGTCCCTTCCAACCTGGGATTCTATGATCTATGATTCTATGATTCAGCACTTTGCACAGTATGGAGCCTCCAAACGGATCAGCAAAAGGGCTTTCATCCCAGAAGATGCCTTGCTCTTATTCCCAACTTGGTGTGGGGAGGAAAGCAAGGCTATTTCCTAGCATGCCTTCTGTTTAAATGACTTTTTTTCCTCCCTGCTGCTCCTTCCCCAAATGTGGCTGCTTCAGATGCTGGCCGTGGACACCTGATGGGAGATGGGGCCACCTGAAGTTGGGAGCCAGGCTCTAGGAGAAGGGCTCACCGCTCATGGGGTTGGATCACCAGTTAACACATGTTTGGGTTCAGAGACACATCAGGCACGGTGTCAGATCTTGCTCTGCCCGACAAAAAGCCACACTTGCTATGGAAAGCGATCCCTGGGGTATTCTCAATAGGCAACAAGCAATTACAGGCTTTTGTAACTCACTCGGCATCAAACAAACAGTTAAAGCAGGACCTAGAAGTCTCTGTGTGAAGCAGACTGAAAGTGGCTGACAGCTTTGGGGCAGGAAGGTTTCCTCTGCCAGGCCACTTCAGACATCTCCTTCCTAAGCTTTTAAAGCCTTAATGTTAGGTTTCAGGCCAGCAATGTAGAGAGTTAATAGTTTTTAGCCCGTTTGCCGTCACTCCTTGTAAGTAAATAAGCAAGTACAAACCCATCTCCCATCTCAGGTTGTAAGAACCTCACGTCAGGGAAAGGCCACTGATGTTTTTGCAAAGTATGATCTTATCAAGAATAATTAGTTGCCATAAAAATTTGCTCTTCCCCATGTATCAGAGATTTTTCTAAAATAGGGGCAGAGGCAAAGCAAACTTAGTGCATCCTTCTGCAGCCCCATCCAGCCCTGCCTGCACTGTGGGTTGGGCCCTCCCTCCTCAGGGCATCGGGTGGCAAAGACCTGTGTGTGCAGGGTACCCCACGGAGGCGTCCCAGGGCCAGGTCACATCGCCTCCGCACCGGCTCGGGGCTGGTGGTGTGGTACACAAACCACTCGAGCATCGCTTCGAGTGGCAGTGGGCACTTCAGCACCGCTCCTGAAAACAGGGCTCCTTTCTGTGCATGCACTTCAGCCTGTTTAAGCCCCTGGCCATGCTCCTAACGTGCCTGGGGAGACTCTGACCCTCTCTACCATGGAAAAACACATTTCAACAGTTGAAAGAAAAAAAAAAAAAGAGATCAGTAACTCACTTGTTTTTGTTCTTCTCCCAAACTGTCCCACATTGATGCAACAATTTTTGATACGTCTCCGAAGGTAGCATTGGGGTTTTGCCCTTTGATGGCTGCTTGTGTGTCTCTGAAAAACAGGGCGTAGGCTGACACGGGCTTCTGGGGCTCATTGGGATCCTTCTTTTTCTTCTTCTTTTGGCTTTTGGGTTTTTTGCCCAAGTCTGTTGATGGTCTTTTCTCTCCAGTGACCTGAAAAACCAAGAGATGTCCCTCAGCGGCCAGCTGGGAGTGGTCTGATACAAGTCCCCTCTAGAGATTCTTAGCAAAGGAGGAGAGAGAGGGCACGGGCAGAGAAGGGCTCCCAGCTGCAGCAAGGGGGGCAGCAGCCCTGGGCCTCCCTGGAGCCTCCAGGATCATCACACAAACTGCTGGTGGGTGCCTGATCCCAGGTTGGGTGCCTCCTCACAGCCCGGTTCACAGCTCAGGCTTGCCCCTTGCTGCCCCAGTGGTCCCTGCTCCAAAGCTGCGGCTTTCCAGACACTCATCCTTGGTCCCCACTTCCCCTTCCTCCTCCCCAGCACCACAAGCTAACTCTCCCTCTGATCCTTTTCTGAGACCTCTCCAAACACCTTGCTTCCCAGCCAGATCCTTTTAGCAGTCCATGAATTTTTCCAAACTCCACTTCCACATGGTTTCTGATTTCCAGCCCAATAATCACCCCTTTGCAAGCTGCTTCTGACTTTTCTCGCCCGCACGTGTGCCAGTGGCAGAGCCTCCCCACTCCCGAGGCAGGAGGGTCGCGAACACCCTCCAAGCAGCATCAGCATCTCATTAGCCACCACACCAGGGCCATCCAAAATTTATTTCACCTTGCTAACACATATGTACGCCTACCCAGTAATTATTTTAGTCTTATGCATCAAACACTTTGCATGCACCGCTCACTCTTTACAACCAGGCTGGGTGTAGCCAGATGACTAGGTCTTGCCGTAGCCACGCTGGGTGCCCTGTGGGTGGTTGAACCAAGGGGAACAGGACACAGTTGGACTTTGTGGCTGCTCAGCATGAGACACTGCCATCAGGCTGGGAAGTAAAACAGCGAGGTGGAAACGAGGATGTTTCCAGTGAAGGCGGCATGGATCCTATAGCTGAGCCTCCACCGGGATGCCCTGGGCAGCGTGGTGAATATATGGGATGGCAGGCACCTCGGTGTGATGGTGTGCCATGGAACAGACCCCTGGAAAGAACTTGGACGCACACCAAAGCTCTCAATGCATTAACTGTGGACAGCGAAAGCTCGCACCGCAGGGAAGCACCATTATCCTTATTTCATAGCAGAGGGAAAGCTAAATACACCAGTGGTTAAACACAGCAAAGAATAAAACCACCGCCAGCAGGCTGCTGCAGCCTGGATCTCTGCATCCTTGAGGGCAAACAGGGCACTGGCACCTCCACCTGCAGACCCACGGTGCCCCAAGGGCTCAGGCACTGCCTGACTTCGGCAGCCCCCACTCTGCCGTGTGCACGGGCTAATTGTATTACTTAGAAAGTCACCTGGTCTGTCAGTTAGAGGTCTAGAAAAAACAATTAAAAAAAAATAAATCAATTGACACAGGTCTAAACACCAAGCCGTTGTGAAAACTGTGCCTCCCGGCGAGCACTGGGAGCAAAAGGCCTTTTCTCCTGATGGATTTGCTGATTTGATTGCGTGCTTGGAAGCACTGGGATTTAAGAGGCTTCACTTCAGCTGGCATGGGGGCAGCCACGGGGAGAAAAGGGCAGCAGTGCTCCTGTTCCCCGCTCAGCAGCTCTTGACTGGTCATTAAGTTCAGTATCAGCGCAGTGACATTTGTCAAACAGACAGTGACCATTAGTGAATGAGCAGAGAGATGAAAAAAAATTGCGTTTAATTTAAAATTGCCCAATTGGTCTTGAATGGGAGGCCTGGAGGTGAAAGGCCAGCTTATTAGGAGAAAAAAAATGCATGGCAGGGCTTCAGCCCATTAGCAAGTGAGATGGTATTTTAACTAACTGTAATCCTGTTTGATTCACTTAAGTGCCGCGGGAGGGACCTGCTCTCCTCACAGCCCTTGACCAAGCGAAGGAGCCGGGAACAGGCGCAACGCAACCACAGCCGTGACGATGGCTTTACAGTCGGTCCTGCTTAGGCAGCACCACAGAGCAAACGGTATTTATGGAAAACAGATGCTGCCGGCAAGGCTGCCTGGAGCTGTCAGTTCCCAGGAGGGAGCAGAGCAGATCAGGACTTTGCCTGGTTTTCCTGGGGTTCACCAGCTGTGACACAGCATGGGATGAGACAATATCCAGCCCTGGCCTGCAGAAGATGCTTGAACAACCTAAGCCACATTCAGGGCTTCGCTGCCCCAGAGCAACTGCATCCCCCAAGGGGCAAGTCGCCATCAAACTGACCGTGAAGGCTCGTGAAGTGGGATAAGGTGCGTGGCCATCAGCCCCTGCATGGACCTGCTCTGGAGAGGTAGCAGAAGGTGTGTTTAACACCAGATGGGGACTGGGGCACTTCACTGGTGAGAGATGTGATTCCATAAACTGATGGCTTGGTGCCTTCTTAGATGTTGAACCCATGAAGAGCAGGAACCTCACGGCCACCGTGATTTTGATAACTGGAGAGAGATTGCTAATCCAGGTGGAATCTGGGCTCTCCCTTCCATGCATGTGTACATCCCCCAAAGCAATGAAGCAGGCAAATGCATCAGTGAGGCTGGGAGACCTCCTAAAATCATAAACTCCCTGGCTCAGAGGACCTGAACTACCTAGAATCATAGAATCATTAAGCTTGGAAAAGGCCTTCAAGATCATCAAGTCCAACCGTCAACCCAACACCACCATGCCTACGTGCTGACATCAGACCCATTTCTTTAACGTGTGACCTTCTTGGTCACAAGATGAATTTCTGCTTGTTAGACCTTGCTTTGGTGACTTGTTGCAGAAAGGCCCTTAATGGCCATATGAAAAATGGCCAATGGGCGAATACAGCAGCTGCGTAGATAGAGAAAGCAAACAGAAACCCGCAGGCCACATCATGGTTCTGCTGCTTTCTTTACACTTACGGTCTCCTTCCTCCATCAAATACATCACTCTTGTTCCACCTGCTTGCTGGGTGGTTTACAGGGCAGAAAAATAAGGGGGCATGCCTTTAGGATTAGGAAAAATTCAAATCTCTGCAAGTTGTCATAATTTCGACATCTCCAAATTCTTTCTACCCCCACGGGCATCATGGGCTCAAGGAGAACAGAAGATCCAACATCAAAACTGTGTCTTCCCCCATGCCTCCTGCAGCTCCGGCCGGGAGGGAGGGAGGCTGGATCATGCTGAAAGAGGCAGATAGAGAGAACCTGGTGGGTAACTAAGCTGAAACTCATCTTCCACTGACGTGAAAGATTTCAGCTCCCAGGTAATTCCCTGGAGCTGTGTGACACAGGCTCTGGGAGAGAGCCGGACCGTGGGGTCCAGCAGCACAACCTGTCCCACAGTGTCCCCCAAATGTGGAATCATGGGGTTGGAGAAACACCATCTATTTTCAGTCACGTGAATCCCTTCTTTTTACACTTTTATTCCACTGAAGCTCAGTTTTCACATCCATGTGTGCACACTGCTTTGAAATGTCCCGATCTGAACTGAAAGCTGCCAATGGATGAAAGCCTACAGGATTGATGGTAATACATTTGCCTGGATTTCCATGGAAAGGGAAAGGGTTTTGCTCAGTCCTAGTGTTTTCCTGGTTTCCCAGTCTCTGCACTGTTTGCTGCTCTGGTTATACATTCAAATCCTGTCACAACCATCTATTTTTGCCGGACAAGGTTACAATACCAGTGCTCCTGGTGTCACCCTTGGATCAGCACCTTCCAGGAGAAGGTTTTCCACAAAAGGCTTTAATCAAAGTCCCCCAGGGAGCCCAGTGATTGACCTGCAGGCATGGACCCACCAGGTCTCGAGGCAACAACCCTGCAATTGCTGCAATTTGCCCTCAGAAAATAACAGACGGAAGACTCGTGGAAAACAGCGTGTGGTATTGGTGCATTTTGAGAAAGGTGGGCAACAATCAAGATGTCCCCAAAACAAATCCTTGAGTTTCTTGATGCCATGCTCAGCAGCAGTTGCGATGGCTGTAGAAGCAGACTTTGTGCCACTAAGACATTGCTGACTATCTAAAACCCTGCGCCTGTGAACTAAAAGGCAGAAGACTCTTCCGCTTTTAATTTCTGGTGGGTTTTTTTTTCCTTAGC
This sequence comes from Gorsachius magnificus, assembly GCA_034008185.1. Lineage (NCBI taxonomy): Eukaryota > Metazoa > Chordata > Aves > Pelecaniformes > Ardeidae > Gorsachius > Gorsachius magnificus. The sequence continues at coordinate 12,463,467 of CM067091.1, forward strand.
AAGCCATGTCCAGTGAGCTCAGTTAAATCCCACCCCACATTATTTTCCTTCCCCGTTTCTGTCTCCTCTACCCACCATGAGAAATCTAATTCTGCACCCAAGCATTTGCAGAACCTTAGCCACTGAACCCGCTTTGCTCATCAAAACTGTGATTGGAGGAAACTCTGCAGCTTGATGGAGCTGGTAAACCGTGGAGAGAAAAGCCCAACTCTCATTGCTAAACTTGCTGCATGTACAACCCAAACACATGTGCTGGCCTGCCATGCTGCACCTCACCCTCGGTTGGAAACAATCTCCCCATACTTGGGAAGGTCTCCCACTATATATACATATTTAAAAAAAAAAAAGACCAAAAGTCTGTGCTCTTATTTAGTGCAATTTATCCCTCACTGAAAAACATCATCTGCCGTTTTGTCTCTGTCTGTTAAAACAGCACGTACCTTATAATGTGACTCTGTCTCTTCTTCCTGAGTAGAACTGGAGGGAGATGGTGTAGCGGACTTACTTCCCGGGGGTGATGGGGAACCATGGGTAACACCGCTCCGCATCCCCATCTGAGAAATCAGCTGTGACTGGCTGAGAGCGCTCATGGGGCCGGCTAACATCCCAGGGCGATTGATCAGGGGCACTTGACGGTTGGACTCATAGGACGTGGCGTCCGAGTGGACCATCTCCTGGATCTGAGTTAGGAGAATATCACTTTTTAATTAAAAAATATATTTGTTTATTTATTATACTATCAAATCACTTTAAGATGAACTCTTATTGACCACATGGCTGGTAAAGTCTTCCTTGTGCCCCCTTCCAAACAAGCCAAGAGCAAGGACCAAATATCGCGCGGCCAGGGCTCTCCTCCTGCCATTGCCCTGCCCATGGTCACTACAGAGAGGTGTTAAATTGTCTTTGTACAGAGGTCTGTGCGTCCGGGAGGTGCCCCTGCCTGCCTCAGGGGCCAGTGGTGTCTGGCACCTACCAGGGGTCTGAAGGAAAAGTTCAGAAATGAGAAGTTTTTGGCCAAATCACCAGGAGAAGGGAGGGCGTTGCAACATCCCGGGCATTTCTGGGGCCAAGCCTTGCAGCTGCACATGTGAGGCCATTGCTGAGCCCTGGCACACGTTGTGCCAGGGTATTTGGGGCCCCTGACAGTCCAGCCCTGGGACATCAGCAATGCAGTGTTAGAGGCCGTGGACCCCAAACACGCTGCTGCTGGGCAATACTTGGTATTGACATTTAGTAACCGCAGAGGTGAAAAAATACCTGCTTGTCTGAGTTCATGAAGATACCGCTACCAACCCTTCAGCACCATCTGTACAACTGGGAGTTAGCATGTGATGGACAATGTCTTTCAAGAGAAACAACGCAGAGAGGTTGCTTTAACGTTAACAGGAGAGGCCAGCGTGCCTTACTGGGTCATTACTATGAACAGTCCTGTGCTTATTTATCTTACCATGACTCCTATGTAACAAGCAGAGGTTTCTTTTCATGTCATTGCTGACATGCTGTATAAAATCCAGAGTGGGACAAGGTAAAATGTGTGAGATAACTAGTTCAAGAGATACTTGCTACTTGAATATTTTTACTTGATTTACAGTTTTTCTTCTGACTGTATAACAGGTGGGAAAAATGGTAATCAATATATTTTTTTTTTTTGAAAAGAATGACTGGCATAGAATCATAGAATAGAACCACAGAATCATTAAGGTTGGAAAAGACCTCCAAGAGCAAGTCCAACCGTCAACCCAACACCACCATGCTTACTAAACCATGTCCCAAAGTGCCATGTCTACATATATTTTGAACACCTCCAGGGATGGTGACTCACCCAGCCCCCATTCCCACCATGCTGGTCTGCCCAAAGCTGTGACACTACCATCAAGCCAGAGGTTTGTATGTCCCCAAGCCGCAGAAGCCCTGAGCACCACAACATGCCCTGAGATGGACCCCAACTCCTGAGGGCAAGCTCTCCTGGTGGCCACCACCTCATTACGACTCTTCCTGGAGATGCCTCTTCCAAGTTTAAATACTGCAATCAGCTCCAATCCCACTCAAAGTCAAAGTAGCAGGAAAAAAAGTCCAGACAAGAGAAAGAAAATTATGAACTGCCTGTTAAGATTTCCCAGCGAGGGAAGGAACCAGAAGTGATGTAAGTGTGTGCGTGCATGTAGGTAAGAGACAAGGGAGTTGTCATGAGAGTTGTCCTCGAAAATGAAGAGTTTCCTAATACCTATTTATCTGTTTTCGTAATGCTAGAGTGAGGGGACATCTGATGGGACTGAAAGGCGACTAATCACACAGGGCTGCAGGGGCACACGGACATGGCACACGTCACCGGCACAAGCGCGGCATCCTGAGGCTGCTGAGCCCAACTCGCTTGAAAGATTTGAAAGAAAAATGAAACACACATATATATGGCTATTAAGAAAAGTCGAATGCTACATTAGACAAAATAAAAGTATCTTGTGGAGCGTATATCCCCCCATGTCATGGCATAAACCAAAGTTCTGGTGGTTGGGTCAGGTGGGAGCAGCAACAACCCCCTGTCCTGGCCAAGGAGCCTCAAGTTGTGCCAGGGCAGGTTTAGGTTGGACATTGGGAAAAATTCATTCCCCGCAAGGGTTCTCAGGCACTGGAAGGAGCTGCCCAGGGCAGGGGTCGAGTCCCCATCCCTGGGGGTATTTAAAAGCCGGGCAGACGAGGTGCTTAGGGCCAGGGTTTAGTGGTGGGATGGCAGGGTTAGGGGAAGGGTTGGGCTGGGTGATCTTAAAGGGCTTTTCCCACCCAAATGATTCTGTGATTCTATGAGATGAGATAGGGACAAACCCGGCCATGTTCTATGTGTGTGGAAGCCTTTGGGGCTGCCCTGCTCTTTGCTGAGCCAAGACCTCATTTCCAGGTTGTACCATTTTCCCTGAAAACCCCATTTTCACCCCAGGATCCATCCCTGTCTGGCCACCCCCAGCAGCAGAACTCAGCCCCCCGCAGACCCCGCTGGCAGAGCCAAGCCGCCACACAGCCTCGTCCAGCCACGGAGGAAGCCAGTGGGAGGGAGAGCAAACCCTGCCTGAAACGTTTTCCAGACTTTTTCCCTTTTATATTAATCTGATTAATGTTAACATGAGTTTAAAGACCCAGGCTTTATTTATTAACAATCCTCATTTCCGATAAGCCCGCTGAGGTGCGATCTCTCATTACCAGGGGAGGCTTGCCAACTCCATTAGCAGCACATACAGAGAGAAACCGAGGGAAGACCTGCAAGGGCTCGGTAGGCTTCAGAGGAAATAAATCCAAATGCAAAACCAGATTTATTGCTGCAGGTCAGGAATCAAGAGCTTTACCCAACACCCGACAGCATGTTCTGCTCCCTTTTGGATTCTCCATCAGTAGAGGAATGTGTTTCAGGGGAATGCGTTTTCCTAGATCTGCCCTTTTTCTGTATTAATTACGAAGAGCGGGGATTTAACTTGCAGGAAGAAAATGATGTCTTGCATTTCAACAGTATGAGGAGTCTGGCTGAGGCTGATTTAGGGGCCATGCTGAACTGCTGTCCTTGGCTTCGGCGGTTGCAAGGAAACACCTGGCCTACGGAGGCAGCAGGGTTGGCTTTGCTCTGTTGTGAAGCCCAGGAAACTCGCTGCTGCTTGAACTATGGCAAGGTTTATGTGCCCTTAAAACCTTCTGTATTGCAGAGGTCTGGCCTTGCCTTGCCACACGCTGCTGTGTGGGGAATCCTGGCCAAAAAGCCATCGAGGACGTGCACGCTGCAGCCAAGCAAGGTGGGGATGGACACCGGGCTTGGGCAGCACCAGAGGCATCAGAGTGGCAATTTTTGTATTTGCAATTGAATTTACGAACGTCACGGCAATGGCGAGGGGTGAGACAGGCAGTGTTGGGGAGCCTGCAAGGTGGGGAGACGGGTCAGCACCCATCTGCCATACAAGCAGCCAAGCTCCTTCCCAAATTCCAGTGAAAAAGGTACATTTGTCTTGGATTTTGTCAGTTTAATCCAGACCTTTCATGTTGGAGAAGATCTGCCAGCTGCTAAGGAAAAGAATAATTTATTGTCCTTATTTTAAATTTAAATAAAGAAAAAGTTTAGAAGATGGGTGTTTTAGAAATGGGGAAGGCTATGAAATGTGGCTTAAAATTTTTTAAAATTTAAAGTAGCTCATTCACATTTGCAGCCATGGCAGTCACTTGGGCAAATACTGTATTAAGACAATTTTTTTGGAAACTTTTATTATGTGGCCAATAGACCACAAAGGCTCCGTTTATCCATTAAATATGTAATCATACACTTTTTCTTTACAGTGCATGTTATTTATGCATCAGAGCAGAACAAGTCCAGGAGTGCAATTACGGATATGGCACACGTGCTGCAACTGCTTATGAAAATTTGTAGGAAAAAACAGAAACCTGAGCCCTGGCTCAGAGAATCCATGCGGAAGCCTCCTGCTGACAGTGACCCAACCACAGCCTTCTCTTAAAAAGTGGAGATGCTGCATTTTTCCTGGGACATCCACCCCTCCCAGGATGTCTTAGCCAAGAGGCCTCCTCCCAAGCAGCTGCCTGTTGCTTTACACCATTAAAAACTGGTGGCTTTACCTAATACTTTTGCTGAACACTGCTGGTTCTGACCCCTCTCCCACGTCTCCATCCCTTCTACCCTCCAGCCAGGAGGTTTTGCAGAAGGACATGTACAGCCATGCTCCTCGCATCATGAGACCACTGTCTGGAGGGGTAGGACCTGGCCCCACCATTTGCCACTCACTACATTTCTCTCTGCTTCCCTTGCTTTAAAAAAAATGCAGTTTTGGAAGCAACAGGCCAGGTTGACACCTCCCTGTAGCCCCTGCCCATGGTTCCCAATGTCCTCAGGACAGGTGAAGGTGAGCGGTGGAAAAGCCATTTGTGTTCTGCAGATGTAAAATGTTTGGGGCGAAAATGGAGGCTTGGGTCCAGCCCCAGCACTTCTTCCATGGGCTTTAGGGTGACGATGGCCTTCGCTCACGCTGGGGAAAGGGTTAGTCCTGCTTTCCACTGCGAGACCCTGCAGACACCGAGCTACTTCAGTGGCCTTAGTTGTGCACCAAAAGGAGATCGCATCCCCCCCCAAGAAAGATCCAAGGAAAGAGAGACCCAGGATCAGGATTCAAAGATGCTTCCCCGCAGCAAATGGCCCGATTAGGCAAGGAAATGATGAATGAAATTGCGATGACGGCAAACCAAACTGAAAGAAGACAACGAATGCAACATTCCCCCTGCAAAAGCAAACAACCTCTTATCCCATGGCACACCTGTCCTGTGGGATGCAACCCCGGCCATGGGCTCACTGGGGCTGCACCTGCACCTTTCCCATCCACAAAGCATTCAGCATCCCCACAGAGTCCGACGGAAGCATGCAAGTAATTAAATAACTGCCTGGCAAATGTGACTAGGTCTATCACCAGGAGGAGCAGCTCTGAAAGCCAGGTCAGATCCCGTCTCCATCCTGGGCATTCAGCGCAACAAAGTCGGTGCGAGGTGCTGCAAAAGGCTCGGGACATGTTTGCAGCCTCCGCTGAAAAGATGTTTTGCATCTCAGAGGAAACATGAGTGAAATGTGATGTAGTCACAGCTAAAGTAATTAAGTGCATCTTACTCTGCAGATTCCCAAAGGCTGTGCTAACTCAAAGACAGCTTACTTTTTTTCCACAATATTTCAATTTTTTTAATGAATATGCATATCAGGCCTATAAACGCTCCAGCTAATCCTAAGAAGGAGAGAAAAATAGGCTGACAAATGGTACATGCTCAGCGGTCCTTGTTTGCGGGGAGAAGGGTAATCCAGTGCAAGTGACAAAACGCCATGAGGAAGAGCCTGGCTGGGGACCTAGGCACTGCTGGACGTGACCCAGCCATGTGTGCTGGCAGCCCAGGCGGCCAACCCTACCCTGGGCTGCAGCCCCAGCAGCGTGGCCAGCGTCGAGGGAGGGGATCCTGCCCCTCTGCTCCGCTCTGCTGAGACCCCCCTTGCAGCGCTGCGTCCAGCTCGGGGGTCCCCAGCACAGGACAGACAGGGACCTGCTGGAGCGGGGCCAGAGGCGACCACGGGAATGATGCGAGGGCCGGAGCCCCTCTCCTATGAGGACAGGCTGGGAGAGTTGGGGGTGCTCAGCCTGGAGCAGAGGAGGCTGCGGGCAGACCTGATTGCAGCCTTGCAGGGCTTAAAGGGGCCCATAGGAAAGATGGGGACAGACTTTTTAGCAGGGCTGGTTGTGACAGGACAAGGGGGGATGGTTTTAAACTGAAGCAGGGTAGATTTAGACTGGATATAAGGAAGAAATTCTTTACGATGAGGCTGGTGAAACACTGGCAGAGGTTGCCCAGAGAGGTGGTGGAGGCCCCATCCCTGGCAACATTCAAGGCCAGGGTGGCCGGGGCTGTGGGCAACCTGATCTGGTTAAAGGTGTCCCTGCTCACTGCAGGGGGGTTGGACTGGATGGCCTCTAAAGGTCCCTTCCAACCCAAACCATGCCATGATCCTATGACTGCCACCCTTCCCGGGGCGAGTTCACACCAGTGGGCTGAGCAGAGCTGCTGGAGCCTTCCCCAGCCGGGGTCTTCCTCCCCGGGTGAACGCAGCAGCTATTCCAGGGGCGGCCGCAAGGCTCATTGGTGGCACAGCTTTCCTCTCCTTTGGTTTGCTCCTGAGAACAAGCCATTACAATCACAATCAACCAGGGAGAGAAATTATCTGCTCAATGGCTTTGAAGCAAAGTTTTCCCAGCAGGCTTTTTCTGCACTGAAGTTTAAATGTAAACGCATCACCATAGCTGAAATGCTTAAAGATGATTTACTTAAAAAAGAGAGCGAGCAGGGGAGAGAGAAGCTGATAAGAAAATATATCCCCAATTACCACCCCTCCTCTTCCCGATTTGTAACTGCTCCTAATAAACTTTCATGGTCTATGTAAAATGCTTTAGTGCAGTGACAAATTTCTGCTGGAATTTGAGATGTCTTGTTCAGAGTAATAGCTATCTCACACAGGTGCCCAGCTGCTATTGTAAAATCAGTAAGCATTTAATTGAAACAAATGACTATAATAATAGTACATTATCCCTGCAGGCTCATAGCCATAACAGTTTTAATTATTGAGTTAAGAGTCAAACTAATTTATCCTTTAAAGTAACAGCCACATCTTTGGTTCCACCGATCATCCTATTGCGAATACGAGGGGAACAGTAAGAAAGGATTTTAAAAGGCAGTAATTTATTTTTGTAGGGGTGGGGGGCATTTATCCTATGGCAGAGGCTTTCCAGATGCAGTGGGGTTCCCAGCCGTGGTTGTCACTGCCCGGGACATCCCTCCTGGATGCTCCTGGTCCCCAGTGGGACCATGCACCCCTGTGCCAGCTCCTGGGGATCTGCAGCCCCCACCAGGCTGCCACGGGGTGGCTTTGCTGGCCTGGCAGCAGCAGTAGCAGCTGCACAGGAGCCCATGGGAACTGGTGGTGCTGACTTTGGGGGTTTGGGCACACGGAAATTTTTTGGAACTATATGGAAATTGCAGTTTTTCTTCATCAAACACAGTGACAGACACAGGCTTTTCACACTCCACTTTGCAAACATGACCTGAAGGAGCATCTCTGAATTCAGAGCCAGGCAGCAAAGAGAAAGAATCCACGTTCATGATTTAAAAAGTGTATTTCTGAGACACAGACATGCCCCAGGGCAGATTTGAAGGCACAGCTTTCCCAGGCCTTTGGTTTCATGAGCTTACTTTCGTCCTGATGGCTGACGCAGGGGATCTAAAGCATCACTGTGAGCCCTCTGGGCATGACATGGGAGCTTTGGGTGGGGGGACAGGGCACTCTGCATCCCCCCTGGCACTCCGCATCCCCCTGCTGGCCAGGCTGGGGGGCTCTCACCCGACTGTCCTTCACCAGAGCATGCGCAGACCATAACCAAACCCCTCCAGCAGTGGCCAAAGGTGCAGAGCCATCCTCTGCACTCTCCCCAAGCTTCCCACCCAGCTCATTGCTATGGATGCTTTTGGGACTTCTCCATCAGCCAGCACCCACCCAGAAGCCGTTCCCTACATAGAATCATAGAATCAGAATCGTTTAGGTCAGAAAAGACCTTTAAGATCACCCAGCCCAACCGTTCCCCTAACCCTGCCATCCCACCACTAAACCCTGGCCCTAAGCACCTTGTCTGCCCAGCTTTTAAATCCCTACATCTCACATCCCTTTTCCTGAGCCACCATCTCTGAGAAGAGTCCTCATCTTAAAAGATTTTTTTTTTGCTCCTGCAGGTGGGACAGTATTGGTTCTCCAAACGCATACCCATTACTGGTGACCAGTCTATACCAGGCCATGCTAAAAGCTCTGCATCTCTCTCTTCTGCCACTTGCCTACTCACTGCATCATCTATAGACTTCACTGGCAATTATTTAATGCTCTCTTTGGCAAAAATATGACAGACCCCGGGTAGACAGAGTGACAAGCTGATCCACCAAACTTGTGTAACGTTGATTTTGTAGTGTTCAACTTTCTCAATATACTTTGGGCTTCCAAGTCAAATGTCTTGCAGACACCTAAGTATATTATGTTAACACTGTTACCTTTATCATCCAAACCTGTAATCTCATAAAAAAAGATATCAAGTTAGTTAGACAAGATTTGTTTTCCATCAGCCTATGTTGATTGGCATTAATTATATTACCTTCCCTTAATTCTTTATTAATTGAGGCGTGGATCTGCCACTCCGTTATTTTGCTGAGGATTGATGACAGACTGACAGGTCTGTAATTATCTGGGCTGTTCTGTTTCCGTTTTTAAATATTTGCACATTAGCTCTTTTCTAGTCCTCCAGAGCTTCCCCAGTATTCCAAGAATGACTGAATAGCAGCATTAGCAGTGCTGGGAGCTCCTTGGTCAGCTATTTCAAGCCATGTGCAGACAAGCTAGCTCAGCCTGATGACTTAAAGAGGATTTGAGCAGACAGATATGAGAAAAGAAAGTTTTACGGTCTGCTTTAAATGCTACATAATTCAAAATCCCGACCTTTCTAATTAATATTGGCAGTTTCAAATGGATTGTTTTCAAACACAAAGCTTCACCATGAAGCCTTCCAGACGACCCCAAACAAGGCTCCCAGGGCTTCTCTCAGTTCAGCTGTATTAATCTCTGTCTCCTCACCTGTGGGGCTTTTTTTTGATCTGCTTCTGTTACTACATAAATTGCCCCATGTCTTTTCCAGCCTCGACCACCTCTGCATGTTTTCTTCCCCCAAAGAGAAGTTCCCTGCAGCCTGGCGGGCAGGGGAAGGCAGGGCCAAGGGCTGGATTTGGAAAGCACCTGCCTGACAAACTGAATTCAGCACTTTGAGAGGCTGTCATCTTGTGTTACGATGTCCTGCTATTACAGGGGAAAGAATCCTCCAAGCACAATTAACGTTTCGTCACGAAGATAAAGCACTGTAGCTTCTGGGTGAGAATGGCGGTGTAGAACGGGACAGAGACCAGGCTTGGAAAATGGGAAATATTGCTCATTGGTATTCTCATTGCTCCGGTGCTGGAAGGGCACGGCCAACTCGGTACGGCATGAACTGAATCTTGTTATTTTCCTATCATAAAGTACCCCAGCACGGTCATCCGCCAATAAGAGAATTACTGTGGTCTCGTACAGCAGAGACATCCACAAGGGTCCCAAACCCAGTAACTCCCACCCTGAGGGGTGCCAACCATGCAGGAGTCTGGCTTCAACGCGTGCTTCTCTCTCTTGGGATAGTGGACTTATTATACAGATTGCAAAAGGTTATGGTTTTGAAGCACCTTGAGATGTCAAAAGACAAACCCAAGCTAGCAGCTCCAGACCCGTCCTCCATCTCAGCACCACTGCAGATGTGCACCCCATAGCTGGGATGTTGCTTCTTCAGGAGAAGACCAAAGTATTCTAAGTTCTTGGTGCATCCCAAGTCCCGAATCCCACCAGCTGTGTGATGATGGAGAAACAACACAGCTGAGATGGGGACCTGGACTCCACAAGGGACGTTTCCTACAGCTGACCTCCTGCAGCCCCACCTCGCCTGCAGACACCAGGGCTGACCTGGGCTTCCTTCATGCTCCTGAGCAGCCTCATCACCAGTGGACAGGTGACACTGTATACCAGTGTCACACAATGTCCTTTTGACTTGAGAGATGGATAAACTGTGCTGCTTGCTTTGGAGGTGCTTGAGAATAATTTGACAGGATGGATACTGCAGGAGAACTGCAGAAGCAACCAAGACTGGTGGCAGAATTGCTCCTGGGCACGAGGAGCTCAGACCTAGAATCGCAGAATCATAGAATCATTTAGGTTGGAGAAGACCTTTAAGATCACCAAGACCAACCATTACCCTAACCCTGCCATCCCACCACTAAACCCTGGCCCTAAGCACCTCATCTGCTCGGCTTTTAAATACCCCCAGGGATGGGGACTCGACCCCTGCCCTGGGCAGCCCCTTCCAGGGCTTGACAACCCTTTCTGTGAAAAAATTTTTCCCAATGTCCAACCTAAACCTGCCCTGGCACAACTTGAGGCTGGTTTCCCTCGTCCCATCACCCGTTCCCTGGGACCAGAGACTGACGCCCCCCGGCTCCCCCCTCCTGTCAGGCAGTTGTAGGCAGCGATAAGGGCTCCCCTCAGCCTCCTCTTCTCCAGGCTGAACACCCCCAGCTCCCCCAGCCACTCCCCATCAGCCTTGGGCTCCAGACCCCCTCCCAGCTTCCTTGTCCTTCTCTGGACACACTCCAGCCCCTCCAGGTCCTTCTGGGAGTGAGGGGCCCAAAACTTCTCCCCTCCCATATGACACAGCTCCTCTGAGATGGGTTCCCACCGACCTGCTCCTTTCACTGCATGGCGATGTGCTGCCACGGGGACCTGCCAGGTGAGAGGTCTAACCCATCCATCCCCAAATGATCCCTTGCTGCTTGCCAGAGCTGGGCACCACTATGTGACGACGCTACACAAAATGGCTTAATTCCCCCCTGCTGAGTTTTTTACAGGTATTTTGCCTCTTGACCGGGAGCAGCATTGAGTCTTAGAAGGCAGCGATGCACAAAGCAAAGCCACCATTGTGACTATTCCCAGGGGAGGGCCAGCACACATCCCTGTCCAAACCCACTCTCCTGAGGTCAGGGATGAGCAAAATGGTCCAGCAAAATTCAAGCAAGGTCCTGGACTGTGCATCTGTCTGGAGGAGGAGCAACTGCCCCTGGCCACTGGGAAGCCACTGGGCCGTGTGTGTGCTCCGTCAGTGTTCCCGCAGCTCTCGGCTGGAGAACATTCTGTAAATAACATATTCAATAAACTTCATTTTTTTTAAGTACATTATTTTACGGATAAAGAACAAGCCTCATAATTCAGTGAACAAGTTTGCAAATAATCTATTCCATTAATTTCCAGCATGTTTTCTGAATACATTATTTAGTGATTTTGTAAAAACCATTTGTAGATGAAGGCAATTGCGGCTCATCCAGGCATAACACCATCACGTCCCAAAAGCTGGGGCCAGAGCTCCCCTGTAACGGACAGTGGGAGGTAATTAAATAGCACCAGACCCTGAGCCCCGTGCCAACCCATGGGGGGTATAAAACTTAATAAAATTGTCACATCCCCTTCGTGTGTGTTGGCAAGAGGAGGAAAGTCAGTGAGAAACAGCGACATAGGGGAAAAGAAGCAAAGGGGGTAGATGAGCAGGCACGGTCCTGGGAGCACCAGCCCTGAAGCCCTCCCCCCCCCGAGAACGATTTCCTACTCCAGATTTCTGCCTCTGCACTTGAGATGGATGGAGGAGCCTACAAGCTGTCTCTGTGAGTATTTTTGTTGCATTGTATGGGTCTAATGGCAAGGCAAAGCTACCCCCATGGGAAGCAAGAGGAAAAATCCCTTCAGCATGAGAGCTGGTTTATACATCAGATTTTCTTTAATTTTCGGCTTTCCCTTTTTAATCCCAAGGATACTGGTGGGGAGATGGATTCAGAAGCCAGTGTTAAAACCTCCTATGAAAATAAGCGTGGGACTTGCTGAGTGCTTCTCAGGGCTGGGATGAGAGACCACACGTTACGTAGTCCCCCCTGAGTGTGGAGCTGATCCTGAGCTGTGCACTCCGGGGACCATCGCCTGCCCAGCAAAGCCATCCCATGGGTCAAAGACAGGATTTGAGACACACAAGTAGATTCCTCAGAAGCAGAGATCTGGTTTCATGCAAATAACCTTATGGATAATAAAGAGGAAAGCAGGAAAATACTAGAGACAGAAAGTTTTACACTTCACATCTCCAGCTCTACAGAGACGTCCTGGGGGAGTTTTCTTTTCCTGGTGGGTTTACCAGATCCTTGATGTTATTATATGTTTAACATCTTGAGTTACAGCTCAGCCTCCTTTTTGCAAGATTTTGGACTGCTGAGATGGACAGAAGACCCACTTTACGGGCTCTGCTCCCGCAAACACTTTGGCACTCCTGGCACTCCCAGCAAGGCAGCAGGGCCAGCCAGAAAGCAAGAATTTAGCTTCTCAGAAAGTGCAATAGATTTGACACCCACTTCCATTCCCTGTGCAAGAAAGGACAATGCCCAAAAGTAAAAATGAAAAAAATGAGCAAAATGGACAAAAAGAGAAAAATGAGTAATGGAGAAAGCCCTTCTACCATCAAGAAGTACCCTGGTGGGAGGCACTGGGGGAGGCTGGAAGGATGCAAACTACCGTCTGCCCGATTTGCAGAAGGATGAGAGATGCTGCACTGCAGCCAGCCTGGCCAAGGCCATACAGAAACTGTTGCCCCTTGTAAGCTCTGTTGCTTGGCAGCCCCAGTGGGGCTCAGGACAGCTGAGGGCGCTTGGTGGACATGACAAAAAGCTGCTGGTGGATTGGAGGCCACTCATTTGATTTTTGTTACCCTGCCTGCCAAATGGGACAACATGGCAACAAGGACAGAACTGAAGTGCGCTCTGTCGTGTGTCCTTGCCAAGGCAGGATCACACCGAGCCCTTCCCTGTTCTGCTCACAGGGGAAAGCAACCCCCGGCCACACAGAATCACAGAATCGTTTTGGTTGGAAAAGCCCTTTGAGATCACCCAGCCCAACTGTTTCCCCTAACCCTGCCATCTCACCACTAAACCCTGGCCCTAAGCACCTCCTCTGCCCAGCTTTTAAATACCCCCAGGGATGGGGACTCGACCCCTGCCCTGGGCAGCCCCTTCCAGTGCCTGACAGCCCTTGCGGGGAAGGAATTTTTCCCAATGTCCAACCTAAACCTGCCCTGGCACAACTTGAGGCCATTTCCCCTCGTCCCATCGCCCGTTCCCTGGGAGCAGAGCCCAACACGTGGCTCTGCGTTGCTTGGTGACAGTCCACCCTCCAACCCATGGGCTGGACCTGCCTCCACGTTGGCCCCATCGTCTCCTGTGGTATTTACGGGCCCCTCCCTGTCAGCTCTTGCAGCTTATTGAAGCCTTTCTGCACAGCCCGGTTCACTTTGGTTTATGTCTCTCCTGGCTCTTCTCAGGCATTTTAGATATTGCATTCACATAAAGCAATAGACTCAGAAGTAATGACAGGCCTCCAAGTTTTATTGCATGGAGCATTAAAAAAGAAGAAGAAGAAGAAGAAAAAAAGAAGTAATTTTAGAACACAACAGGAAAATGTGAAGACTACATAGAAAAATCATCCCTGTGGGATTAAACTCTGTGAATGAATTTGGAAAGCTTTTTTTTTTTTTTTTTGATTGGAAAGTTTAACAGCCCACTTCCCAAGAACTGTAAGAAATGCCTGTGGTATTACAAAGTGCTGAGTCCCCCAGTGCTGATACCACATCTGCATGCAAACCACATCACTTTGCTTACGCGCCTGCAACCAGCTGCCTGCTTTTTGCCTCTAACCCAGCACCGCTCCGTGGCCAGATATTGCTGGGATTATTGTGTTGGTTTGTAAGATGGGTTTTGTAGGAGTCGCTTATTATTGGGAACACAAGTGTCCAGGGAAGAAGGATGGGTCTGTGGCCGAATATTTGCTGGGAAAACAATTTGAGTTTCAAAACCCAGCTCTTCCAGAGCCATCTGGGACAGGGAACCACATATCCCACACACCAGTTCCCAGTCAATAAGATGGTGATCACGGCATTTTCCTGCTCCACAGAGGGAACCTCTGAAAGCTGCAAGGTGTGCAGTGACTTTGCTGCATCGCGCAATCTGCTAACAGAAGGCACGGTCTATTACCTTCTCATCTTTAATTATGGCAAATGCTGAACACTTTTAAAATAGGTGCAAAAAGCCCAAACGGCTCTGTATGACAAAAATAATTGCAGGATGGAACAGAGAAGAGAAAGTTGAGCACCAACTCCTGCCACAAAAGCCAGACACCGTAACTTCTGTTCTGACTCCCGACAACTACAAACCCTTCTCCTTTCTTACCTAGCTAGTATAACTGTAGATGCTATTCCAACACAAATTACAGACAGGCAAAAACCTCCATAAAAGTGGAATTAAAGCCATACAACTTTAGGAAGTGCTTGCTTAGGTTCCAGCACCAACATTAACCCACGCTGCCACGCTGCCTGCATTGTGCAACACGGTTTATTGGATTAGCTGCAATGTACTAAGGAGGAACGGCAAAAGAATATTCAGTCCAGCAGCATCTCCATCCTCTTGGGCTTCCTCATGACGGACAACAGACACCTCAGAGATTCATTTATTTCCTTCTAAAATCAAGACACTCGGTTCCTGGAGGTGAAATATGCCATATGAAATGAGGCTCGGGTCTGCCCAAGACTGGATCGCCACAATAACCAGCGTTCCTATCGCCAGTCTTTATTTAGTCTGGAATTCAGCCCGTCAAAACCACTTCCTTCCCTCCCAAAACATAAAACCCCAAGTGGAAAACCAAGAGTAACATCTAATCCCATTAAAGGTTTGATTTTTTCCACTGGGATTACATGCTGGCACTGGGGAGCTTGATCAATTGAGTCTGGAGGTTCAATCGATAAGTGTCACCGACAACATACTGCATTACAGCCATGCCATCCATTTATCAACTTAAATAACTGCAGTTGCCCAAAAGACAGAGGCACTAAACCAGCAGTTAAGGTCTTAGGAGAAGTCTGAACACGGCCTCTGCCACGTTGGTGGCTCCCAGGACAGCCCGGGGTTTTCGGTGCTCCTGAGGGAGCTGAAGGAGCTTCCACCTAAGTATCAGGCATGTTACCCTCGGTGCTGAGCTGTTGATGTGATAGATATGGTGGGACTCAAAGGCAACGGAAAACATTTCAATTAGGCTCTTTAAAAAAAGTGATCGTTATTTTGTCTTACACATTGTGTCGCTGAAACATTTTGGATGGCATGCCACGCTCAGTGCTGCATGTGCTTTTCCATCTGAGCAGACATCAAGGACACATGCCAAGCGACTGTTTACATTCCAGATCAAATCGCATATCCCAGAGATCTCATTAACCTGCTGACCTGGAATTAAACAAAACCACCTGGAAAGGAAGCGCATGCCGCCCCGATGCACACCAAAAGACACCTTCGGAATTAGCCAGCCAAGCTTTGAGCATGGGCTGCTTCATGTAGGTGTACGGATTCACATTCCCTGGAATACCTCCCAGGTTTTGTTCTGTCCAGCGAGCTTCAGCGCAAGCGTCCAGGTTCTTCAAGAGCTACGGCTGTCTCTAGATGTACGAACAGGTTTGACAGCCAAACAGCATAGCAAGGATGAGAGGCAGGCGGAGGGGGCAGCACAGACAATATTCACCCATCTGAAGGGCTTAGCATCTCCGTGGGGGGCTCACAGCTGATGAGGACCTCAGCTCCCCCTGCCGTTGAGGACATCACTATCCCTTTTTTACCACTGGCAGCCAGAGAGGGTAAAGCCACGACAGCTCAGCACAGCCCCGGCCCCGATGCCCGCTGTGGCAAGGGGCTGCTGCCCTCCCTGCCTGGAGGGGGCCAGCAGTGGGGGCCGCCCAGCCCCTCTTGCTATAAGCAAAGGGGCCTGTCTCCCACAGAAAAAGCACTTCACCAACACGCCAAATAGAAAAAAACTATTCCTGTTCTGCTCGAAAAAAAAATAATGCAGCAACCTCGGCTTGAACTTTGGGGTTTAGACTGTTATTTACACACATCCTCGTTTTTTAAACAAAAACTTCGAGCCACTTAGAGGAGATGACCGCCAAAACTTCTATCACCTTCTCAGACTTGCTTCCCAGGAATAGACAGCATTTCCCGAGCAGCCAGAAGTTTATCAAAGAGGCTGCGCCGCAGCAGCGCGAAGCCACAGCAGGATTCTGGGATCCAGACTCGTAGGAAGGGCTGTGATCTCACCCGTCTCAGCTTCCCCAGCTGGAAATGCAAAAAGGCAATTACTCCAGCCCTGAGACGGGCAGATATAAACGCTGTGTCATGATGGGCGAGGTTTGCAAGGATCGAGCCATTCCACACCCGCAATTTCCTGTTCCTGAGATGCAGAAGATGGAGACAAATATATTATCTGGGACGAAAGGGTTACTTTTTGATCAAAAATTAATGTGCTGAATTCTGAATTAACATGTGGGATAATTAAAACCATCTTTCCAATGAATTTATTATATGATATACAAAGCTAATTATAAATTCTCTGTTGCTTAATCCCTTGCAGTTTGCTAATGCAGCGTTGAAATCTCTTTGGCCACACTTGTTTAAATTATTCATTAGACACAGCAACAGTTGTGAACTGTAATTTAAATTGGCATCTCATGAATATTCAATTAATACAATAAACACTGGAATGTTTTACTGCACACTGCTCGATAGTTTGTGCTCGAGCCTGTGTTGACACATTTTTATTAACTCTTTATAAAGGTGTTACCTATTTATGTCACTGATTATAATGAGAATAAAAAGTCCCACTCATAAATATTTGTGTCGCCGTCTTAAGAGAGACAATGTAATTAGGCAAAGCTTCAAAATTCATAATTAATATCGGGCGGATATCCTTTCCCTCCCATCCACCTCTGAACACATGGACTGGCACGCTTTCAAAGCCTGGCACATCTACCCACGCCGCCGCTTTGGCACTGCAGCTTTCCAAAGTGCCTTGGCCAAATCCAGGGGTGACCCCCCCACCCAGCACCCTGCAGCCCCTGGGGACCAGCGCCAAGCCGCCCATGCCGTGCTCTGCTCCCACCACATGGGAGATAGAAATGCAGAGATAAACAGAGAGAGACATAAATATTTACTTTCTGATCCCACGACTTTGGCCCGCCAAAATTAGGAAATAAAATGCAGCTGGAAATAAAATCCGCGTGTGTGGTAGCCTGATAGCACTCTGTGGTGACTTACAGTCTTTTAATGGGGCATTTCTAGCAGCAGCACTAAAAAATAATTATCAAGTGGCTGTATAATTCAGTGTGGTTTTCTATTTTGAGACCGAACTTTTGCATTTAAAAGCAAGGTCGCGCTCTGAGAAGAGACTGTAAAACCGGCATTGTGGGACTCCGTGTCTGCGGCTTTTCAGCAGCACCACATAACATTGGCATAGCGCAGAAATTAAAATATT
This sequence comes from Gorsachius magnificus, assembly GCA_034008185.1. Taxonomy (NCBI): domain Eukaryota; kingdom Metazoa; phylum Chordata; class Aves; order Pelecaniformes; family Ardeidae; genus Gorsachius; species Gorsachius magnificus. The sequence goes on from CM067091.1 coordinate 12,481,015, forward strand.
CCCCCCCCTCCCCACCAACTGCCACCCTTGCAAACAGGGCTGGTGACATGCGGCTGCAGGGAGCAGAGATTCAGCATTACGCAGGGCTGCGAAGTGTTGCCAGTAAAGCAGGAAGACTCAGGGAAATCCCGAGTACTCAAACGCGCCCTCGCCGGCGCTGACTTTCACCCACACAGATCGGAGCTGCCGGGTGAGGAATAACAGCTTTTACAGCCATTGCTTTATTCCCAGAAAAAAATAAGGATTTTTTTTTTTTTTTTGAGCAAACCACCATCCAGGACATTCTCACGTACATGACAAAGCCCCCCTGCTTACCAAGGGGATAATATCGCTGTCCCTCTGTTGCGTGGGGTAATCTTATTAACAAGTGGATGAACGAAAAGACCAAAGGCCAAGCAGTTTAGCTCAGGAGGAGATTTTGCTGATTGCTGATGTGACCACAAGCCGCTCTGAGGCTCTCATGTCCCAAAGTGAGCGTAACACCACAGGGAGAGCTGGGCTGAGAGTCCCCCACCAGCTCGCAGCTCATTCCCAAATGTTCCCAGCAAGTGCCTCGACCCCTCGGCCCCTCCTGGGTACCAAGAGTGATTTTCCTCAACGAGGAGGGGTGGAAAAGCTAATGGATATTCACAAAGTGTTTAAACGCTCATTACAAATGGATCAGCTGAGCGAACAACTTCAAAAATGCAGAAGTTTAACGAGACAACTTTATTATGAAGTTATTACTGTGTCAACACGTTTTAGTTGGCTTGCGGTCATTTGAAGGACTTTAGACCCGTTAGAAAGTAACTTGCAGTCGTGCTTCTCCTATAGCAATCTATTCAGATACCCGTAACCCTGATGGGCATTCACAGTACCCCCAGCAGACACCTACACGTATTTTATATCCATTTTTACTTTCTGCTACCAGTGGAGCCAGCAGACAGCTGCGAAGCACCCCTGGCTTCACCGGCAATACTCACCTTGCCAAACTTAACGCTCAACATTGAACAGATCCTGGTAAAAGATTTTAAGCATTAAGGTAATTTTGTGCCTGCTCCTTGTTTAACACTATGCTTCCACCGCAGGATGCAACTTCGAGCGTGGCATTTGCTTGCTGGTATCTGAATTTGATTCCTCCCGGGGAAGATTATTCCCTCCTCTATTCCCCTGTGTGCACGGCAGGAACCACCGTTTCCCCCATGAGCTTTGTATTCCCTTTTTGTCCCCCCTCTAGGACAAAAAGCTGGTTTGTCATCTCTTAATTACGGCTTTGTCGCTGGCAGTTCCTCTGTTCACCTCAACCTTTATTCCTGGTGACATAAAGCACGCGACTGTTACGCTCTTCTGTTGTGATGCCTCCTGTTCCAGATCAACCGCCTGTGAGTCAGCAGAGGGTTGTGCACCCGTTGTACTTCCCCATGAATTAGTAAGTGATACCTTGGCTTGAATTGCAAGGGTCTTTCAAGAATAATCAGTGCATTTTTGTTTGTGTTTCTTCAAGCTATTTCCCATGTACCGCAGCTGGCATCTCGTTTCAACCTTGTGGTAGAACAGAGACAATCATGACACTTTGTACTGCTAATGCCTTTCTTTTTTTGATCCATGAATAATTTTCTCTGCCACTGTAGCAGCTCTCCTAGAATATTAAAAGCCAAGCAGTCTCCTGTAACCATATCAATTCAGCTCTGACGTGAGTCGCAGAGCTGCAGTGCTCCCGGTGATGTCAATTCATGATTCAGACACATTTTCCTTTATGCTCCTGGATCCAGGGCCCGTTCTGCCTCTCTGAGAAGGGGAGAGTTGGCTGAGCTCCTACAAACCCTGCCGTAATTCACCCAACCCTGCAATTTGCATTCATGTAAACTGGAAACTGCCACTTTACTCTGTTCAGCTTGGAGCATCTTCTCCCCAAAGCCCTGAGGAACTGCAGTGGGTAGACCCTGGTATCCAGTAGCCCAATTGGGATGGATCATTACTGGTGTCCCCATTTGCTCCTGCAGGACCTCCCTGCCTCATGGACCTTGTGAGACCAATGGCTCCCAGGGCTGCTGCCACAGCAGAAGCAGAATCTGCAGTGGCAGGACGGATGGTTCACTGAGGGAGTGAAATCTGGCAGATTGTAGATGTAGGAGAAAGCAGGAAAGACACTCCTAACCCGTGGAAGAATTTGATTCTTGCCATTTTGGCAAACACCAGGTTTTGTGGGCAAGTGCCAATGTTTCCATTAAAATTCTCACTCGAATCCCTGGCATTGATGCAAAGTTCAAGACACCCCTTATTTCCTCCATGGCTGCACATGAACGAACCTACACACATCGGTGATGCCATCTGCTAGGATGTTCTGCCACTCTTCTAAATTCCTTGATAACGCTGGCAGTCCTGGAGGGCAGGATATACACTGCACGTATTCATAGCTCCTGTTTGCATGTTACCAGAGGCTACCCTTACCCTGCGAACATGCAGTTCTATGTGGCTAAGCCATCCAGGACTGCGCTGCAGTACCATGCTACAGACCAGGCACTTGGCTGCCTCAACCCTTCAGAAACACCAGCTGAAGGCAAGAAAATTCCCTTGATGCACAACTGCAGGTGCTTACCCTGTCGCTCTACCTTTGCAGTCAACACTTGCAGGGGGATGCTGCACCAAGGAATATCCCTTCCTGCGAAACCAGCAGGAATGCTGCCATGTTCCTTTCTTGTGTGTCGGGTGAAGAGGTTGCAAGCTGCAGCTATCCCCTACACCTCCAACCCCTTCTGTCCTGCAACTCAGCCACGGCTCATCCCGCAGCATTGGTGCCTGTCTGCTGAGGACCAGGATTGGTTGCCCACAGAAGGGTCTCACTCCTAACTTTAGCTGCTCCTCATCTACTAATGTCTCTTTATTGCATTGCAAAGAAAGAATGTGAACTATTTTATTAACCTTCACTTTCAACATGCAACTGTTCCCTTCCGCTAAATAGCTGGAAAAATTAACATCTGCACAAACACAGGCACCTAAAATGTGGAATAATCATAGAATCTAGGTTGGAAGGGACCTCAAGGATCATCTGGTCCAACCTTTCCAGGCAAGAGTAGAGCCTAGACAAGATGGCCCAGCACTCTGTCCAGCTGAGGCTTGAAAGTGTCCAATGTGGCAGAGTCAACCCCTCCCCTGGGGAGATTATTCCAATGGGTGACTGTTCTCATGGGGAAATATTTCCCTCTCATGTCCAGTTGGGATCTCCCCAAGAGCAACTTGTGTCCATTCTCCCTTGTCCTCTCCATGGGACTCCTTGTGACAAGGGAGTCTCCATCTTCCTTGTAGCTCCCCCCTAGGTACTGGTACGTGGTGATGAGATCCCCTCAGAGCCTCCTTTTCTCTAGGCTGAACAAACCAAGTAATGCATCTGAGCTGGGTGTGTAGTCCTCCTTGAATCCCTACAGAGACATACGCTGCATCCTGGGTAGGTATTTCAGACAGGTCCAATGAATCACACTCCAGAAGAGCCTCTTCACTCTCAAAGAGACCTGAGTGACTCATTCAGGCTTGGTGAGTGGCTCCCAGCCTGGGTATCACTCCACAAAGTTGGCTTATCAATGTAGCCATTTTCCACATTTGCAATGTTTTTAACAAAATGGCCAGGCTCAAGGCTTAGTATTTTTTATACTCATGACTCAACACTGACACTGCCCTGCACTTGGCAATCTTATTCTTGGCTTCACCTGGAAAACCTGTTTTTTCATAAACATAATTTTTTCTCTAAGGACTCTGTAAGCTACTGTCTCTTCAGGACCTTTCAACACTCCCCTGTCAGACCCTCCAGCAAGAAGGGCACTGTCAGTGCTTCTGGCCCAATCTCCATCAGGTCAGGGGACAGACATTTTAGCAGGACCGGCTGTGACAGGACAAGGGGGGATGGTTTTAAATTAAACCAGGGCAAATTTAGACTGGCTATAAGGAAGAAATTCTTTACGATGAGGCTGGTGAAACACTGGCAGAGGTTGCCCAGAGAGGTGGTGGAGGCCCCATCCCTGGAAACGTTCAACGCCAGGGTGGCCGGGGCTGTGGGCAACCTGATCTGGTTAAAGGTGCCCCTGCTCCCTGCAGGGGGGTTGGACTGGGTGGCCTCTAAAGGTCCCTTCCAACCCAAACCATTCTATGATTCTATGATTTCTCCTTTTTCTCTCTCTCTCCATGTTCTTGGTCTTTTTGGCTTTGAAGTCACCTAAATGTCTGTTTGTACTATGACCAGGTGCCCTCAGTTTTCCCCACAGTGGGCTATTTAGATGTTGTAGTATGCAGGCTTAGAGCAGTCAGCTCAAAGGCAATGTCCTTTCTCAATAAAACCAACCCTGCCGACTCCATTGCTGCTCCATGCTGCCCCATATCAGGTGCCTTGGACTCCAGAGAGGTTTCTTTGCTGATCAAAGCACCATCCTGCAGGACCAGCTTCCCGTTCTCCAGAAAATGGGTAACTTCTCAGCACTGGCCCCAAAGGAAAGGGCTCATGGAGCCAAGCCTGACAATCCCATAAACCAGACACATGCTCAAGTCTTTCCTGCTTAGCAGCACTGTTGGCGACGCTGCTTTCATGCCAAATTCAAAGTGGCTAAGTCCACTCTGCTCGTGTCAAATACCTGCATTTCTGTTCAGCAATAAATACAAGGAAGAAGTGAGCTAGGAAAAGATTTATTGGAGGAAAAAGCAAGCCCAACATTCCTTGAGCTAATGCTGTTTTCCATAACTTTGTGTCTCATTTCTTGACAAGACTGACACATCTTCATGTAATGCAGAATCAAGCTCGTAAAGTCTGGCTGCAATATGTATTGATTTTAATGATCCATGTTTTTTAAATTACTGTAGATCATGTACTACAAAGGAGCCATCTTGCTACAGCCATAATTGTAGTTATTCGTCTAATTTTTCCCTAGTGAACCTTCAATGTAAGCTATAACTGAAGTCCAGTTATTATTATTCATGGCGTATGTGGCATCAGAGTGTGCCAAGTGATTCATTGGGTGTTAAAAATGTTACTGGCTGCTTTCTCACACCTATTTATTGTAATCATATGGCCAACTTCTCATGCAACACAAACACTACAAACATGTAAATACAATGGGACATGATTTAAAATTATTGCAAGGACCCCGCTCCCGACTCCTCGCAGTGACCTCTGGCTGGAGAGCCAGCTCCACTTCCATGCAACACGTCCTCCAAGGACAACTGGATAGCAGAGTTCAGCATCACCCAGAGGACACGAGGGCAAAGAATGTGGCTGTAATAGCTAAAACCTTTGACCATTCACGGGCAACAGTAAAAATCAACATGAAATTCACTGGCAGTGGCACTTCCCGAGAAGTGCAGTACTTCTCAGTGAATGGCTCAGATAAATCAGCATGGCTGAATTATTGCTGACTGCACTAAATTCATTGTACTGTATATGACTTTTCTACTTCAGCGAGAAAGCAAAGCAAAAGGGAATGAAGCAAACTGTCACTCCGGAGAATTCCAGCTCCAACCAACCATTATGGATCAGGAAATCCAAATTTTCAAAGGGGCCTCAATTTAGTCCTGGAGTTTTGAGGCATAAGACCCAGAGCATAAAATCAAAGGATTGTCACAGACAGAAGTTTTCCTGTGCAGACCTGAAGTTAGTGCACAGCAGCAGTGTGTACAGACACGCACACGCAAACCATTCCTTGCTCATGCAAGGAGCTTGGAAATGCACCTCTGTGTGATCCTAGGAGATTCAGGCTTTCTCCCCTCAAATTCTTTGGAAATTCGCATCAGGGAATCTCTATCAGGTCACACTTCATCAACTGTGAGAAGCCAGAGAAAAACTACTTTTAAAAGTCCCACTTGCTGGACCTTGTATTATTCCACATGAGAGTCCTTCCCACAACCAGCTTAATGTTACGGATCTTCACTGCAAAACGAATACCCACCAGGTTAGCAGAGGAAATGTTTACAGACCCATGCTGCTTAGCCACGCGTGCACACTTCCCATAAATCAGCAGCGGTATTGCTCTTCCACTTGGCATTGATACAATACCCTCATCAGGGCATAATACTCGGTGCTGAACTTTGGCTTCCATCCCTCCAGGAATTGGATATCTGCCTTGTAAAACAGCATGGCAGAGCCACAGAGGTTGAGTTATAAAGGAAGGACGTTCAACATCAGCCGTAAATTAGGGATCTCTAATCTGTCTTGCAAATTCCCTGACACAGCTCGTACGGGTCCCCGGCACAACCAGGACTCCACCAGTTCAGTCTTTGCTTTTGTGGAAGAATTAAAAAAACATTTTCTGTCTTGGCCTCTACTGTTCAGATTTCATTCTTAGGGAAACTCTTGCTTAGGCACTCTGTTGATGCTGTAGAGCATCTACTGGCCACCATGGAGGGGCTGAATTTCTCCCAGCAAAGGACAGCTGCTGAAGAAGCAAGGACCCCCCACAACAGGACAAAGCAGAGCAAGAAGTGGCTGGTCCTCTCAGCGAGTGGATGGGATGAAAGCAATAGAAGGACCCATAAGTACAGATCTTTCTGTCCTTCATTCTGCAGTGCAGATGCATTAAAATTAAACTGCTGCTTCATTCAGTATATAGCTGCCTGGCATCTAAGATGCCCTAGTGAGAGCCTTGTTGTCACTTCTAGGGCCGTAAAGACAATTCTGGCTCCAGCAAATATCTGCTCAGTGCCCACACCACCTCTGAGATCCACAGTGTGGGTCATTTCTGGACACTTCTCATGGACCTTCAGACCTCCCACATCCCTCAGAGAGGCCTGATTGTACCCTCAGCTCTGTTATAGGAAACATGAACCTAAATGTCTGTTCTTATGGGAGAGCTGCAAGGGGAGCTAGGCTGTGGTACCAAAAGTCCTATAATGAACTGGAATGTCAAAAGGGAATGGATTTCCCAAAAGAGAGAACTTAGACAATACTACCAACTGGAGGCTGAGGGGTGGCCTGCCCTGTCCTGCTGGGTGAGAAGGCAGGTATTTTCTATCTCACTATGCCCGAAAAGACACAGAAATCAAAGCAAGAACTCAACTTCAGTTGCTGACACCAGCTTTGCATTTCTCAAGGGACAGCTGGGAAGGGAATGTGTCCTAGCTATCCCATTTTCACCTCTTTTCCCCTCTTGCCAGAACTGGATGTCCTCAGTTCAGCTCAACATGAACATGAAAGTTAACAGGAGTCATCTTGGAAGGAAAGGTCCTCCACCTCCTCCTTCAGATTAATGCTAACCAGATGGCCAACTGTCTGTAGACTGTTGCTAAAAAACACAGGCTGAAATAACCGGAGAGTCTCTAGGACAGACACAGAAAATTGATATAGAACTGGAAATGTGCCACACAAAAGCCCAACTAGCAAGAAGCCTGGAGCTGCGCGCAGGATTGTCTCCAGCACTGGGCAGAAACCTTCTGTGATGAAGCAGGTGGACTGGCAACGGCAATGGATGCTCTGCACTCGGAACAATAAATCTGTGCTGTGCTCACAACTGGAGCTTGGCTCCTCCAGAGACCATTTCTGCATGTGCAAACCATGTGCACATGACAAATGCACCTTCGAAAGAGGTGGCTTGCAAAGGCTGGTCTGCCCCAACGGGCTGGCATTGGTATGAACTGGAAAAGAGCAACAGGACAGACCTTCTCTTTGCGTTAGAGAAAATGATGCTGATGAGACACATTAAAAACGCTTCAAGTAATAAGAAGTGATTAATGCAACGAGGTTTCATTTGGGAATGTGCCTAAATCTCCATCCCTACTCTGTCAAGGTAAGGAGGATCTAGGGTTCAGATGCAGGGGGAAACTACACAGATCGGGCTTGCGTTGCTGCAGAGCAAGGACGGCACGGTCAGTGTTGATTCAGTAATTTTTTTTTAACAATGCTCTACAGCAAAATCAGTCGGTGTAAAGTGTGACCAGTAGCCCAAAGCAGACACAGCCCAATTCCACCACTTTACCCCACATGAGACACAATGTGGGTGAGATGGGACCGGGTGCTCCTCAGCTTCAGGCTAATTCCGGTTAGAAATTAGCCTTGGATTTATTACATGTATCAACTTCCTCCTCCTCGTCACCAACATGCATTTTAACATTTACTACAGCAACTCTCCATCTTTTTGTTATCTCCACAAACATTTAAAAAACCCATCTTTTTGGTGTTTTCATTTCCACCTCTCTGGGGCAGCGGGTCTCAAAATTTATCTTGGCCTCTGTGATAAAATTCTTCCCTTTCATTGCTCTGAGCTTCCAAATTGCAGTTCCTGTGGAGTTTCCTTGTTAAGGGATATTCCTGATCTGGCTGCTCTGCCATGTTTGCTCTATGCACTTTTATAATTTCTGTTATTTTATTCACCTCCTTCCTAAACTTACCACCTGCCACTGTAGCAGTGATTTTCAGGCCCGTGGTAATTTCTGTTTCTGTTCTCTGAGCCTCTTTTTTTCCCCACTGCCTTCTCCTTCTTGCCTGGGACACGCTGACCAGCACTGTCTGCAGTATGTAACCCTCCAAAAATCTCCCCTGATGATCTCTTCTCTTCTAACACCTTGTCCCTGTGCAGGGTGTTTTGGGGAGCAGTCCGTGTGCTTTCTGGAAATTAATCTAAGACATTGCAAGCTTTGCGAGTAGTGAATATTTTTCTCCCCAACACGCACTAATTCATGCTTATCAACACTGAACAAACTGCTTTAGCAACCCTGCAGTCCATTTCCCTCCTATGTTTAAATCTCTCTCAAGTCCCTTTCTCCTGTCCCAAATATGTCTAATTTCTTTGTGTCACCCTCAAATTTTATTCCTCACTGCCTGCATCCAACATCGTTAATAAAAAAGCATAAACAACATAGCATCCAGGGCAACAACAAAACCTTGAGAGACCCCCACAAATCATGATGTGCATGGGTCTTTAATCACTGCTTTTTTTTCCTGTTGGCCAGACAACAACATAATAAAGAACAGGAGAGGTTGGCAAAACGTGCTTCTCTGCAGAAATGTCCTGGGTCAGGACCCCAAGCGGCAGGAGCATGATCCCCACCATGAGGCTGCCCACATTGGCCACTGCCTATCCGCCTTTGGACTGCAACTCCAAAGCAATAACCAACACAAAAGCAGCAGGCTTCAGCTAAAATAACGCTGGTGCCTCTCCGCTGGGTGCCTGCCCTAGGTGCTGAGCTGCCAGTGGCTGGTGGGGAAGGGAGCAGATCCCGCTCCCTCTAACAGCACCACGGTGTTCAGCAGCTGCCTGCTGCAGGTTACAGGACATCTCGATCCCTAATGAGAAATGCCCACTGCAAGAGAGATAAGTGAGAAATATAACACTGGCAATTTCTACGGATGTTGAAGAATTGCAGCAATACACTTCTCCCTCCCTTGCGCGGCCGTTGAGAGAGACCAAACAATTTCCATGGTGTAAACGGAAGGTTCCTAATGGGATTCTGCAGAGCTGGGAGACAACTATAACAGCCAGGCAGAGCATTAAGGAATGCTTTCCAGCCGGCAGAGCCAAAGTGAAACACTCGGACATATAACTTTACCAACTGGCTCGCTGCCATGCATCAGATGCAGAAACATTTTTCTCTCTCTGTGACAAGCTGCATCTGTAGCAATCATAATTTCTCTTGACATTGCATCCCACATCTCTTCACAGAGGCAGGACTCAAGTAGCATTCGTCATTTAAATGGTAACGTGGATTTTTTTGGGCTACGGGGATGTAAAGTGTTTCAGCCTGTACCGCTAAGGCAGAATGGAGGACTGCTGGGAGCTGTGTTTTGCGGGGTGTGCTTCAGAGGCTCAACACTTCGGTGCTCCTGGGGGGCCGAATTTGGCAGCTGGACCCATCCAGGTCTCCAGCCACCCCATGGGTAGAATGCAGGTAGAGATTCGGGGTGTTTGTTGAAAAAAGGGAAATCTGACTCAAGATTCATGTTTGTGTTCTCCCTTGCTCCCCACCATCGTTCATGCTGGCAGCAAACCCCACCGAGTCCACAGGCAGGAGAAAACTCCTCCGAAAAGGCTGGGATTACCATTTCTATGTACCAGCTGAGGAAATCTCACTTACCAATTAGAAACCATTCCTCCCTCCACGCGGCGTGATCATCCGAGTGGCTGATGGAGCTCTTTGATCTCCTCATTGCATAACAAAGCCTGTTACAGCCTATTATTTTTTATTGTAAGCACTTTCTGTTATTTGCCTCTAAAACCGGCTCCCATTTAAATAATAAAAAAAGACTTACTCAACGTGCACACACCTACAGCAGTGAATAGTCATCATAACCTCCACAGCTGAAACAAAAGCCGTGGAAATTTCCATCCTTTTGTGCTCTCCTGCCCTGGGTGCGGGCTGGTGGCAGCCGAGCTGTGGGGCGGCACTGACTCTGCCTCCAAAACCAGCCACTGCGGGGCCAGTTGAGTTTGAAGCTTCTGGAAAGGCAACCGGAAGCAAGCCATGCAGCATGGCACTTGTGTTGACTGGAAAAGAGCCTCAAAGTTGCACAGACCCTCCTTGTCAGCAAGGAAAATCCGGGGCGATGAGTAATTGCTGGAGCAGGTTAATGCAACCTGGTAACATGCAAAGAGGAGGCAAATGACAGCTAAGAGATAAATATGATTGATCTAAGGGATAAGGGCAATTAAAGATGGGCTGCAACATTGATCAAAAGGTGCAAGATGGATGGCAAAGAGTTGCCAGACATGCTAATTTGGTGGGATAACTGACAGCACACAGTTTTTCCTGCATCCAAGTCACTGCTGGTTAAAACTGGCAAAAATTATTCTATTTACAGCTGCCTGATGTGCTCCAAAAAGGACTTTATGTTGCATTACGATGTGGCATGTAAACACATGTGGGAGCATGAAGCCTTGACAGCGCAGCAGAGGTTACAACGCAAATTAAAAGCCTTCACTTGCCTTTCAGAGGCTCTTCCCCATGGCACAGACCCACGTGCACCACATCACCTTGTTATTCCCACGGAAACAAGTGCACATCGCCAAGAGGGGAGCGCAGCATGGGATGGAAAGGACAGCAAATTAGGGGAGCATATGGGACAAGCACCCAGTGGGATGGAGGGAGTTCTGTCTCTTTGGCAAAGCCACCCTTCCCTGCATGAGACCATTACTGTCACTCCAGAGAGGTGGCGAGGAAAGCTCAGCTTCATTTCGCATCCCCATGCTGACGCAGGCAGTGATGGGGAAGGAGATGTGGGGCAAGGCACAGGGATGTGCTTTGGGGATCATTGCTGCCTGCAAACCACTCTACTTTCCTATGCATGACCCAGACAAAAATATGCTCTCAGGTAACTGGTACCATTGACCCACATGCACAAAATGAAGCAGAAAGAATATTTTGGGGAGGGTGGAAGCAGATTCTGGTTGACCCAGAGGGTTGAGAACATCCAGTAAAGAGGCAGAGGAAGAAGCAAGAAACTGCAGCTCTCATGAACTTTTTGCAGTGTGGGTACATAGGTCTAGCCTAGGTTGCTGGTGAAGCCCAGGTCTTGTTAGCAGAGAGTCCCTAGCAACAGGTTAGTGTTGACTTTATTTACTGTTCCCAAAGGGGTTGGCGTCTCTGAAGTCCAAACAGGACCTAAAACCTTTGTGCCAAAGACCACCAATCTTTAGGCAAAGATGATCTGCCAAGGTTTATCTCATGCTGCGATTAAAGGCAAAGATGCTTTGTAATGCCACAAATAATTTCGCATGGGCAAGGGTAATCCTGACGCTTTCCAGCTGTTTGATTTTTTTATCTTTTCTAATGCTAACTTTTGACATAATTGCCTACATTTTTACAACTTCTGACAGGAGGGAAGGAGATGGCAGAGTTGGTCCCACAAGTACGCTGGGGAAAGCCCATGCAGACGCCATCCCCCGGCTCCTGGGGTCAAGGTGACAAATCCTCCATGAGGAGATGGGGAATTGGCCATGTTGGGGCACTCTTTCCCCAAAGCCGCATCCCAGACTCCAGAGAAACTCTCTTCCAAATCTCTAGTTCATTTTGCAAAACCACAGAGGTTTCATATTCTCATCTGCTGGATTTTTTGATGTCGACACAATGCATTTTTAACCTCACCCAGAAAAACTGTTGAAGCGAGGTTGCATGCTAAGAATGGGAAAAAATGTCATTCTGCAGGAGTATGGCACCTAAATCTAAAGGGTTAAAACGCAGCTAAGCAAGGGGTATCCACCCGCGTGTCTGCGTACTAGAGACAAACACATTCTAAGATCAGAATCAGTTCGATCCCTCCCATACCTTGAACATATTTACTGCAGTTATTTGATATTGTTCTGAAAACCCTCTTCATGCCGTATTCATCTTATCTGCTACTGTAATTCACAGATTTTATTTTCTACTATATTTTTAATTTATGTCATGTTTTATTTATACTACTGTCTTATGAAACCCCAAATTTCAAAACTGACACGAGCATTACACACATAAAGTAGACTTCTTATTATCCACATGGCATAGGAGACAAAAAATGACAGGAATAAATCTTAGGTTTTATGTTGGCGAGACGTTCTGCAAAGTAAGTGACATTTCTCAGCAATACAAATTGTACATTAAAAGATAATTTTCAGAACATGATACCAGCCATGGAGTGCAGCACCATTACGCAAAGCAATATTGAAGCTGTGCTTTAGCAAATGCTGGTTTTATGTTGTACTAGTTTGGCACTAAGATCGCATCAGGCCTTGTGAGTAGACTTTGGAGTGATTAAGTTCACGGTGCACAAAAGCCAGTTATTTGGCAAACTGTCAACACAGCATAATTGATATTTTAATTACACTACTAATACATACGCCCTGTTCGCAACGAGCCTCCTCACCGGTGTTACACAAACTGTATTTATCGCGCTGATTATTGTTCCAAAGAAGTTTGCTTAAATGCAAACTTAAATGCAGTTGGTAATATCTTAGACTGCTACAAAAGCAAACCAAATCGTTTCGCAAGCGCTTAATGGCAGGCAACGCACAGCACAGTGCAAACAAGAGGGACCATCTCACTTGACATATGTTCTGGGGATAACATATGCACCCTCCCCGCGGTCACAGCACGGTTATTTTATGGCTGATAAGGCGACTCTTTAACTAGTGGGACTGCCCCAGAGCCACCGGCTTATCAAAAAGATAGCGACCAACTCCAGGAGAGGAAAGGAAAGATTAGGAGGACAAATTTCTACGGAATAGTTAAAAGGTGCAGCACAACCGGATCGCCATGTGGCACAGAGACGCTGCTTAACTGGAAGCAGTGGTTACACCACGTTGGGATGGGACCTGCCGTCTTTCTGGCCAAGTGATGAGTAGGGGGAGATAAGGACCTGGTCTGCAGCACAAAACAAAAGACACACAGACAAGAGAGACACTTCCACAGCCAGAGTTACACACACGTGTTGGCTCCCGCTGTGTGGTACCCTTCCAGCGCGGTATGATGTGGTGCTCTAGGTAAGAGCACATTTTAACACTTTCCTACATAGAATCATAGAATCATAGAATGTTTTAGGTTGGAAGGGACCCCTAGACGTCATCTAGTCCAACCCCCCTGCAGTGAGCAGGGACACCACTAACTAGATCAGGTTGCTCAGAGCCCCATCAGAGATGGGTCCTCCACCACCTCTCTGGGCAACCTGTTCCAGTGTTTCACCACCCTTGTTGTAAAGAATTTCCTCCTTATATCCAGTCTAAACCTACCCTGGTTTAGTTTAAAACCATTACCCCTTGTCTTGTCACAGCTGGCCCTACTAAAAAGATTATCCCCATCTTTCCTATAGGCCCCCTTTAGATACTGAAAGGCCGTAATCAGGTCTCCCCGCAGCCTTCTCTTCTCCAGGCTGAACAAGCCCAACTCCCTCAGCCTGTCCTCATAGGAGAGGTGCTCCAGCCCTCGGATCATTTTTGTAGCCCTCCTCTGGACCCGCTCCAACAGGTCCATGTCCTTCTTGTGCTGAGGGCTCCAGAGCTGGACGCAGTACTCCAGGTGAGGTCTCACCAGAGCAGAGTAGAGGGGCAGAATCACCTCCCTCGACCTGCTGGCCACGCTTCTCCTGATGCAGCCCCTTGTTAGGGGACAGAAAGAAAAGGGTGGATGTGAGCGTGTAGCAGTGGCTGCAGCATGAAGAAGGATGGACGGGGAAGAAGAAATCTAGATCGGGGCGTGAGGAACAGGGCGTGTGGGTGCAAGAGCACTGTGTTCTACAAGCTGCAGATCCTCTGTGCACCTCTGGCTATTGCCTTGCACCTCTGTCTTATTTTTCTGTCTTCCCTCTATAGGTAGTAAGTTCTCCAAGGTGTCTCCTCCCTGTAGGTTTTGCACCGTCTCAAGCACCTGTGGCTCTGGCCCAGGTATGTATAATATACATGACATTACAACTGTAATGGCATGGAACTGTAATAGTAATAGTAACAATAATAACAACAAGAATTATAATAATGGTGATGCAATAATATAGAGCAAAAGTAATTTATAGGTGGATATCATGGAAAACCTCCTAAGGGTGAGACCTCCCAGAGGACGCAGTAATCCTGTGCGACTCATCCTTTGAGAGGTGCCAGGTGGAATTTGTCACATCAAGGCAGGTTGGTTCCCCCCAGGCATGAATCCGGCACCGGCTGGTAGAAGCCTGCAAAGCTCATGAGACCTTTGCTACCTCCCAGAAGACACCAAGCATGCCGTGTGTCTCGCAGGTCGCAGGGGTGTCCCCTTGCTGGGGGTCACTGCAGCCCCAGCAGCCTCCCCTTGTGCCCAGCTGAGCTGCTGAGGAGCCCGTACCCTGTGGGGAGGCGGCTCTGAGAGGTTTTCAGGAAAAGGGGCAGGTTCCCCTGCAAGATCCCCACCTTGGCAGGGGAAGGTCACCCTCTTCCAGACCTTGCCTTCTTCCCTTCCCTTGTTTGGGGAGTAAATCTTGCATTACAGAGCAAAATCCACGTCTGCATTGCTTCTCAGCTGTCACACCAGTTCACTTGTGGGAAAAGTATTATCATGACACCTTACTTTCTCCTATCTCAGAAATGGGATACCCATGGGTGAACCCAAGGACCAACCATACAAGCGCACTGGTAGGAGCTTGGTCCCTTGCGTTCCCTCTTCTCATGCACAGTCCCATCCTCGCAAGCTCTGCTGCTGCCTGAGCACTCCCAGAGTTGGGACCTGACTGTGACTCCCATCACTCCCGTCCTCTCCCAGCAGCACATGGCAGGGACCACCCTGAAGCATCTGCATCAGCCATGTGAAAAAGAGGGGCTGCTGCTCTGCAGGGAGCTTGTACTGGTGTTCAGGATCACTGGGAAGCTCCGGGAGCACCTCTCCCACAGAAGAAGAGGACCTGTATTGCCGTAGGGAATGCACCGGCATCTCCAGCGTGTGGCCATCGCTCTAAGAGCACAGGCATGAGCAGCGGCATTCCTGCTCCCCGCGAACTCAGAGAGCTCCGCCACGACGGCTAAAACTTCAGAGAGCAATGATCAATATGTGGCCCTTCCTCCGAGAAAGCATGTTTTTAAATACATACAAGAACAATTTACTCTCTGATTGGGAATCTTGTCTCCCAGGTTCCGACCTGGAGTGAAATTTTATGACCAAGCGATAAAGCCCAGGGGGAGGCGTGGAGGGAAGGGGGCTTTCAAATGAAAATGCCAACAGATACTTAAAGCCAGAAGCATGTGTGGGTGTTGCTAAATTAAGCTCGCAAGTAGGTGGGGCAAATGCCTTGAACGAGTTTGTGAAGGTAAAATAACGTTCATTAAAAATAGAAAAACAACTGAAAAAATATTCTTTGTATTCAACTTCACACTCGTACATCATAATGTTCCAGTAAAAGCCCATTTTCCCTTGAGATAATAAAAGAATTGAATTTTTCCTTATCGGTCATCTATTTTTCTAGCTAAAGCTATTACTCCCTCTCTGCGGTTGCTAGGCAACAAGAAATATTAATAGCAGCTTTTATTAGCTTAGCTTTAGCAGTGGAGTACCAGAATGAGAAAATGGAAAACATAAATGTGTTACATAAATCTTTCAACCTTTCAGGGTTTGTGTTAGTCTCTGTTTTCATAATGATTTATTGAAGTGATGGTTCATTTATGAGAAAAAGGAGTGTGAAATAAGAAAACGGAACATTACCCTGAAGGACTGTTTGAAAATAAATAATTATAGGAGGTGAAGAAAAGCTGTTTAAAACCATTTTTCTGAGTTTTATAAAATTTAAAAAGACATATTTCTTTCATTTATTGCCTCTGAGAAAAACACTAGCAGGGAATTGCAAACAGGGCTCTGTTTAATACAAAGAACCCTTCGTGTAGGGTTGCATTATTACTGGTTTCCACCCAGGGCTCATGTTTGGGAGTTTAGTTTTTAAATACTGAACCATTAATAAGCAGAAAGACAAATTAGTCAAAACCTAAAGCACGCAGCACAAAATTACCAGTGCAAACGTATCCAGGACTGCAACAGGGGGGACCCTGCAAAGTTTGTGCTACCGGTGTCACGCTGCCGCCTGCGGTTTGTGGGAGCTGGCGGAGCGTTGCCTGCCCGCCACTCCTCCCTGCCCATTTATTTATTAAGGCTCTTCTGATGAGCCTGAACTCGCTCTAAAGGGCACTGCTGCACGTACGCTGCATTGGGCCACAGCTTACTTCAAATAGCTTCTTTTACCAGGGCAGGGATTTGAAATTATTGAACTATTCATGCATTGGAAGTATTTACCAACATGTTGAGTTGTATCGCCTGCTGGGATCATGTATTTCCCATGACTCAGAGAGAAGACTGGCATTCTTACTTGGCTTTTGTCTCAACATCGAACTGGTTTCTTTCTTATAGCCTCTACTGGAAAGCTTTTAACACTTGCCGGCCCTGTACAGCCACGTCCAACAGTGTCACCTACCGCTGAGCACCTGCCTGCCTCCCTAGGCTGTAGCCTGGGCTATCCTGGGAAAACCGCTGCGATTCCCACTGCCTCTGGTTGTAAAGAAGAAGTGCTGCTGTGTTTGACGGGGAGCAGTGGCCCTGGGAAGGATGGGAGCTGGGGAGAGACCTGCGGAGCCTGGAGAGCGGGACGGGGGGTTGGTCTTCAACCTGCCTGCAGGAAGACCTCAATCGAGGTCTTCTGGTGCCCACCAGAGAGGTTGCACAGCTCAGCTCTGGGAAAGGGCCACTTTTCCTTTCCATTTTCCATGGGAGTCAGGCAGGTGGGTTACTGCCCAGCTGGTTTACTGTTTTCCTTTCTGTTCCATAGCAAAGTGTCGGGAAACAGATATTCAGATTGCAAAGTCAACCAACCAAGTCTTCAGGAATTTCAGGGCTGCTCTCATCCGTGGTACTACCATTCACTCCCATTCACCCTCTGCTCTCTCCCCCCTACATAAACAGGTTCCACGAGTAACTGGAAATTTGACATTTTTTACACCATGAATGTGCTTTTCATCACTGGAGTTTTTTAATATTTTTCAAATAATCTGTTTTCACTCAACAAACTGAAACAAAAAACTTCCAAGCTGTGGCCTCAGACTTTTTTTTTCACTCGAGCTGATGCTCTAGCTTGCTGTGAGCAGAAAAAAGTTATCCCACTGGGGTCAAGGAAATGTTAGTGCCTTTAAAACAGTCACAACGATCTCTCACCGTGAGAAGCACCAGGAAGGTGTGGACATGGGGACAGTTGCCAGTCTCTCGAGTCGAACTCCACCTACCTGTTACAAAGCCAATGTTTGCTTGTAACAGTGGCTACAGGTCCAAAACGATGCTTCCCCCACGCAAAAATATATGGCTCTGCCCTAATTTCACCTGGACATGGCAGAGTGGGAGCAGAGCTTGGTGGCTGCAGCCCCACAACACGCTGCAGAAAACAGGCTGATTTTTCAGCATGTCCCAGCATGGCAATGTCCTTCAATTGAGCTTGGAGGAGCACCAAGTTTCAGAGCAGTGGTGGTATGCTCTGGGCAGTGCTGTCCCCCTGACTGGGGGCTCCTGGCTGCCCCCAGCCCGGCGCAGCACCCAGGTACCAGGCACCGTCCCACCTGATAAGCAGAGATACCCCCAGCCTGCCCAGCTGCTGGCTAATATTTATGGAAATATGTTTGCACTGCATTGGAGATTCGTGGGCTCTGACCTTGATCGCCCTTTGTTTCTGTCAAATGTGTTCTGCCAAATCCCTTCTGAAATCTCATTTATTCACGGAAGCTCCTTAACCCAGCGGGCACCCCACCTCACCGGCAATCACTGCTGTTCATGGTGTTTCTCTACCTCTCCCCTGCTTTCCCCCACATCCCCGCAGCCCCCCCGGACCCCCGGGTCCCTGCCCTGGTGTGGCCCCAGCCCAGGAGGGCTCAGCAGCCGCTGTGCACAATGTAACACTGCTAGGATGCTGACAGCGGGCAAAGTCATTCTCTTTCCAAGGAAAACATCTTTTTTCCTCTGATTATTTTTTCTTAAATATTCCCGTTTCTCAATGAAAATTGCATCTCTCCTATTTTCTTTCCCTGTCTGCCATTCCTCCTCTTTCCCTCCTCTTTCCTTCCTCTTTTCCCATAGCAAAAAAGACAAAAGTAGAAAAAAAAATCCACTGTATTAAGAATATTCTGTTTGTTCCCTGTCACCAACACAAAAAATAGCATGTCTTCTCCCAACGAGCCAGCTCTTCTTCCCCCCCGTCCCTGCACCCTGTGCCATCGGTCTTCCTAACATCGCATCTTCTGCCACCTCTTTGCTTACTCTTGTCCACCCATCCCTGCTTCTCTTCTTTCCAGCTCCCTGCATCCCACCTACAGTGTCCTGGCTTCTAAAAATCTGATGGAGGGGGGGAAAAAAAACCGTAATGAGGAAATAAAGGGACAGAAACAGCAGTGAAGAACCATGTTATGTAAATGTAGACCTGGCCCATGGGGCAGGGCGAAGTGTGCCGAGGCCGGTGGCATGGAGGGTGCTCCGGATGACGATGCCGAAGGGATAAGGAAACATAGAGGTGATGGTGGCTATGGTTTTTCCTCATCAAGGTACAGCTCCTTTGCTCGAACGAGGGGCTCTGGCTTCTGACGCCCCAGGGATGGGCTGGAGCCAGGAACAGGGTCTGGCACACAGCAAATCCACCCTCGCTCTCCAGCTCTCATCCTGCCATGGGAATTTCTGTGCTGACTTAAACCTGCTCTGAGTTCGTATTTGCCTGCATAATGGGAGCAGCAGCCTCCTCCCTTGCACAGGCACTGGGAGGTTTAATTCCATCTAAGGGCAATGCTGGGGCATCCCAGGACAAGAGACACACTGAAGGGGATGGCCACCTGCACCGTATTTTCCTTATTCACTTCTGAGCTGTAGTGGAAGACACCAATCCCATAGCTCTCAGTGAGCCATAGCTCATGTATTTTCAGCAACTCAACATTTTTTCACGAGGATGCCTTAAAAAAATCCCAAGGCTCAAGGTACATTTTTAGAGGAAAAGTCTTACCAGTGTCTAAACATTTTACCTTGGATTGTTTGTCATCTGTCACTGTACTCAAACCAAAAGACATGGCAGCCGAGGCAGGAAATAGCTGCGCATGCAAAAACTGGTAAGAACTACAGCAAAGAGCAGCAGCACGGAGAGAGGCTCCTGGCTCCAGCATTTGCGTGAGCAACGTCGGCCCTGGAACAAAGACAAATCTTCTGCCTGCCTCCTCTGCAGCGCTCAGGCAGGGCTCGCTCCCAGACCGGCTTCCCGCCGCTACCCGTGCAGCAACAAACCCCCTCTTTTTGGATGTGTTAGCAAACGAGCACCTTTCTTGATCTGGCGGCTTCCTGCTGCGAACACCCTCCCGCAGGTGGTTGGCTTTTGGGCAGGGCTGTAGCACATCCCACACCCTGCTCTGTCAGGAAGCGATGCCCGGAGCACGGCTGGCTTCACGGGGCCACCACCGGGTGGGCTATGGCTCGACCAGCACGTGGGCAGGAGGCATTAACCACATGGGTTTAACGATGTCCAGTCTCCTGTCTCCAGGATTTTATTGTCTTCTCATGTGCATGAGCTGCTCCCATTAATTCTAACAGGAGTCAAATGTGTACTACGATCTTAAAGGAATTCTCCAACCTAAGCAATTCTCTGGGATGAAGGCTGCCACCCTGGGCTGGTGCCGGAGTAAGGGGAGACTTGATTAGGGCATCCAAAAAAAAGAGGGGCTAGAAGGTGTTGCCTTTCAGCAGGAGAAGCCTGATGCTGTGGAAAAAAAGGCTTTGACAACAGGGTACGGCAGGATTTAATTTTGACCTGAAATTGCAACGCAGTTCGCTCCCTGATCTACTTCCCTTGCTGCTGGGACCTCTGAAGATGTATTACAGCTCCAAGGGTTCATGCTCAAAACTAAACAGTTTCAATTCACTATCGGCTGGAAAATTCTGGGTTCACTGGATTTTTTATTTTCGTGGTAAGGGGCAAACAAATCTTAATCTCTCTATTCTACGTTTACAGCCCACTAAGCCCCTTTCTTATCTTCTCTGGCTCAGTCCTGATTTATTGTCACAATGCTGCATTTGTAAAACAGTACCATAAAGTAAGAAAGAGAACATTTCCCAAGGACTACTCCAAAATAAATTATTTCAGACATACAGAAGCTGCTTAATAAATCCCACTATTCTTGTTTCTTTAGGTATTTTAGAAAGTGATTTATAAGTGCAATATCACCTCTCAAAAATGAGACAATCAACACAGGATAAAATTATCGTGTTATGAAAATAGGGGTCAGGCAAAGGGGCTGTGCTTTAAATTAAACCAGGGAAAAATATTTCACTGAAACGGACTCTTTTTGTCTCAGAAATGAATGTTTTAATCACCTAAGAACCTAAAAGCTAACACAGAGGCCTAAGTAATATTTAATTTCACAGAAATATGCCTGTGTTCAATATTGATGGGCAGAATAAGATATTTTTCTTAAACACACCAACAATGAAACTTGCAGACACATCAAGCCTTGGGATTTTCCTAGACTAAGAGATAATATCCCATTTAAATATTTAAATATCACTACCTTTCAGACTGTTATCTATTCAAGCAATCAACACCAAATGTTCTCCAGCTAGCACAGTGGCAGACTCACAGGCATGCTATTTAAGTAAAATTAACTCTGTTTGATATTGATGCCTTCCAACGGCATCCATGAAAATCAATGATCTTAGAGAGAACCGATGTAGAAAACTAACCATAGGGCTAAATCTGCTAAGGAGGAAAATATTATTAAACAGCAATGGTATTAATTCAATACCACTGTCAAAATCAAGTCACAACCTTTCCTCGGTGCTGCTGATACAGAAGCGTCGTAAGGTCTAATTAGCCCTGGAGTTTCCTCCCAGAGCCGCACTTCACTTCATTATCCCTGCCTTATTTATCCCCACAGAGGAGTCATTTGAAACTTCGCAAGGTATCCCCTTGCCATGGCGCGAGCCAAGAGGCAATTTGAGTTTGCCAGTGCCAGAGGGATCTTGTTGCCCTTGAAATCAATAGGACAGCTTTCCCTTCACAGAGCACCCGTGTTCCTCCTGCTGATGCCATTGGGGCCACAGGACATGGGGGTGATGGGCTCGGGGCTTTTCCCAGCAGAAGAAAGGACGCAGGGCGTAGGGGCTATGAGTCAGGGGCTTTGGCTGGTCACCTTCACAGAGAGTTGGAGCACGTCCACTTTGTTGGTTCAGTGAGGATATTACGTACCCAGAGAAGAACAACCTTCCCCCCCTGCTCTTGAGCGGTTCATAGGGCTCAGGAAGACACCAAACTGGAAACATAAAATTGCCACCACAAGCATGGCCATGCTGATGATGGCAGCGTCTGCCACTGCACCCCGACCTTGGCATCACCAGTTCTTCCCAACCCCCAGTGCAAACATCTCATCATTAACATCCTGCTACGTTCAGTTGAACTCGTAACACGACAGTAGAGGCTTTAGGAAACGATAGTGAGCGGGCAAAGTCACTGACCGTGGGTAGTTGGCTGGAGAGAAGATGTCCATCCTGACTCAACATGTTGGAGACCATGATGGCCGGCAGGTCCATGTTCTGGTAGGGATACGCTGGTATCAGGCTGTTCGGAGGGAGACTGTGGCACAGGGAATGATATCCAGTTTCGTGGTCCACCAAGTGCAGGAGGGAAGGGTCGGGGAGATTAGGAGGCGTTATGGGAGGGATCTCATAGTCTTCGTTATTCTCATTCTGACTGCTATATGTCTGAAACATAAAAAAGACGTTTTGCAATGCGTCACTGCCTTGTTGCTTCAGCAAAGAAAAGCAATTTAAGAAATGCAAAAGCACATTCCAGTGGAAATGGTTTTGTTTTAATAAAAAAAAAGACATCTCCGGTCCCCAACACCAGCAAGTCATGACTACGTGGGAACTGGGTGGTGAGTGCGGCAGCACTGCCCCATCCATCAGGGATGCTACGGGTCCTCACACACCTCAGATCTGCCTGGGGCATCTGCACTGCTCCCCTCTCCCGTGCCGCATCCCTCCAGAACATCTTTAGCTGACCAAAACCTCAGTAGAAACCTCCACGCCTGGATGGCAGCCGGGCAAGTGATGCTCACAGAGCCCACAGCCATGGAAGGGCATGGCTATTTCCCAACCAGCTGCTGTATTTTTAAGGTGAAGTCCCTCTCTGGGCACCCAGCTCAGCTCTTATAGTATCTACAGTTTGTATTTTCAAGAGTGTTTACGAGAATTAGCTCCATCGAATTAACTAGTACTTGGGAACAAAATTCCCGTTGATTCCTCACAAACTCCAGCACAGAAGCTGCAACCAGGGAGAGGGATTTGGAAACACAGCCACCGCATGTTTTTTAAATCCTTTAAAGAAAGCCCGCGTGACTCCACCACAGATTTGTCCTTCCTTGTATCTGCAACCAAATGCTACTTGGGCAAGCGCTCCCTCACCTCCCTGTCAACGCTTCCTCGCGGTGACCACGAACACGCAGAGACGCTGGTGCTTCCCGTGTTTTCCAGTAGCTTGTTTCCTTCTAAGCATTCCAATTTATAGGAAGAAAGAATATGTTCCAGCACCTGTGCAATCGGTTTCACTTCAGACAAAACCATATTTGCTTTGTAATGTAAGTGTGAATCTATCTAAAATTACTAATTATCAAAGCAGAATATAACGAGTCTCTGGCAGAGGAGGCTTATTCTAAACATCTACTATTTCATGTGTTATTATAGCATATGAAATTCTGATTCGCCATAGTATTATACCCATGGATTTTAAGCTAAATTTCTCAGATCACCCAGTTTCATGCTTGGATTTTGACTTAATACTTGGTTTAAGAGCAGAACGCCAGATGTGTGCAAAACCAGTTAAGCACTGTAGGCTTTATTAATCCATTGCCCCAGAGCTCACACTCGGATCCAAGCTCTTCATCACCCCAGACTGCAGGGAGAAAACCCTTAATAAAATAAAATAAACCCCTGTATTTAACCAGAACAGAGAAGCCAGTGGGAGGGGCAGTAGGGAGTAAGGAGGCAGCTGTGGATAGGCACTGCCTGGGAGGGACGCGTCCCTGTGGGGTGTCGGGGCAGGGGCTCTCCCCCACCTCGCCCCCCAGCCAGAGCTGGAACCAGCTCATCCCCTGCCAAGCTGGACCCCTCACCTCTCACCTCCCCTCGTCTCACTGGAAAAAGAGACAGAGGAAAGAGCAGGTACTGCACATCCCACCTGACCCTTCCCGTTCACCGGAGATTCCTGCTGGCTGTGGGGAAATACGAGTATCCAAGAAATACAAGACGGAGCCTGGGCTGAGATAGCTCTGTACCAACAGTTATTCTTCTGGGGAAATTCAAGCCCAGCTATTTTTCCAGCCAGCTTCTGTCTAGCAGCGGTATTATACGGGGCAGGCAGGGGGCTGGGAGGATGTACACGACAGCGGACAGATAGATCCCATTTAATACATCCAGTAGTGATCCCATTTAATATACCCAGTAGTTAGGTTTCCATGTGGGCTACGTGCTTGGAGGTACACTGATTCTTTCCCAGTTATTTAAGAGGATTTTGCTCCGTGCTTTACGGGAAGGGATTTAAATAAATCATTGCACAGCAAACTTGTTCCTCCAACCGGTTTATTTTGGTATCAGGTATAGAAGCAAGTGGCTTTGCTGTACTTAACTAAATTATGTAAAACCCACTCAAAGTTTCCTAAAGCTCTCTTCAAAACTACAAGTTCCTTGTGTCGCTGCAGAGCCGCTCACCGAAGGGCTTTGAGGTGGTTTTGTATGGAGCGCGAAAGCCCTGTTGCCCTGCTCACCCCCCTGCGCATTTCTGCCTCTGCTCTATTCAGCCGGTGGGGGGGGAGAAAACAGACCTGTTTAAAACACAAAGCTTTCCGAATAACGACAGTATTGTGCAGACATATCAAAATTACAATCAAAGCTGTACACAATCAAAATCAGATTAGACAATATCCAATCAACATAATCAGACTCGGCGCCTGCCAGCTTTTACGCCCCATCGCTACGAACGATTTTCCAAAGAAAGCTACGTTTATTCTATATATGTTTTAAATAGACGGCTAGTAAGATAAGGAAGGGAGATGAGACAGATAGACAGTCGGAAGGGTGGGAAAGGGGGGTGATTTGTTGTCACACGCTGGGCCTATTGACACGTCCGAGATGATGTCTCCGTCCCCACGAAGGGTGGTCTCACCGCGTGCGCAAAAACCATCATCCTGCAACCAGCAACACCTGACAACCCCTTTCTACCACCATGTGGGCTACGCTGCAAATTATATTTTCTATTCCTATGTTAATTTGAATTAAATTAAACAGCCAATTATACATTATAAGGATACATTACAAATTAGATTAGTGAGCTGCTCTGAACCCATTCATCCCACCAGGACTCCAAACGTGAGTGCAGAGAAGCACGCTCTGCTGAAAGCCTGCCCATTACGGTACACAAAAACCCCACAGAAGATCTAGGATTTTCCACTGTCTAACAGATGATAGTTGTTGTGATTACACATTATTCTGCTTCAAATTAAACCACTGAAATCAGCTGAAACAACAAACCCCTTCTTGCAAACCCTCTCTCAGCTCACACTGCAGGGCAGTGCTTGGAGTGCCAAACCCCTGCACCTGCCTGCAGGGGGATAGAGCACAGGGATCGAGATGGGGGGCACAGTGCCTCTTCCCTGGCTCTCTCCTCACCCTCAGACCCCCGGGCACCTCCATGCCCCAGCTCTAGGGGCTGTGCTGCAGGGCCAGGCTCCGGGCATGGACCGAACTGCCCTGAGCATGGCACTGGGGCTATGCCCCAGGCTTGCGTGGTGATGCCACAGGATGGCATTGCAGCAAACAAGATGTGACCGTTCTCCAACAGCAGCACAATCATATTAAAAACAATTTTTCCATCTTGAAATCCAAATGCCCTGGACCGTCTCCATCCCCCTGCAGATGCAGGGGCAGAGAAAAGGGGGGTGGCGGGGAGGTGGTACGGGGAGATGAAGAGATGCATCCACCTGGCTGTGCTCATGCCACACAGCTTCTCCACCACCTTTTCACCATGCCTTCCTGAGCCACAGCTCCCTTAGTTCTGTGCCTTCAGCAGCGGGAAGCGTGGAGGGGTCTGTAACGAGGAGAAGACTCTGGTTCCCAGCAAGAATCACGGAATCGTTTAGGTTGGAAAAGACCTTTAAGATCACCAAGCCCAACTGTTACCCTAACCCTGCCATCCCACCACTAAACCCTGGCCCTAAGCACCTCGTCTGCCCAGCTTTTAAATATCCCCAGGGGTGGGGACTCGACCCCTGCCCTGGGCAGCCCCTTCCAGTGCCTGATAGCCCTTGTGGGGAAGGAATTTTTCCTAATGTCCAATCTAAACCTGTCCTGGCACAACTTGAGGGTGTTTCCCCTCGTCCCATCACCCGTTCCCTGGGAGAAGAGACCAAGACCCACCTCACTGCAACCTCCTGCTGGGTAGTTGTAGAGGGCAATAAGGTCTCCCCTCAGGAGAGGTGACACCCAGGCCATGTCCAGGACCAAAGGGAGTCAGAACAGGTAACCACAGTAGCGGCTGCTCCCCCCTAGCTCACAAGCACAGGGCTGGGGACACGCTATTTACATTCATTTGAGAGGAAACTCAGGATTGCTGAACCCCTTGAGAGAGCATGGGGCGACCTGCAGAGCAAGGTCCCATTCCTGGAGCTGCAGGGGCACCAGCAGGTACAGCCTGTGCTCCCAAGGCACCAGTGAGTCTTGGAGACACCCCAGCATGGCCTCCTGCCAGCGGTGCTCCCCACCATGGGGAGGGTATGCCATGATCTGCCAGGCTTCCCTTGCTGCTGGATGCTTTTCAGGTGAGGGAGACAGAGATGGATAGGAGACACCCAAACCCCCAGGATGTGCAGATGGCCCACATGAGCCTAGTGGGGAAGGACACAGCAGCTTGTGCAGCAGGAGAAGGCTGAGAGGGAGGACAGGGAAGTGGTGGGGCTGGAAAAGGGATAAGGAGCTGGCAGGAGCAAGTGCCTGGGGGTTGAATGAGCCAGCAAGAACAGAGGGTGACACAGCAGAGCCCTGAAGGCTGGCCCTGGCTGACCAGGGGGAGCAGAGTGATTTGAGGATGAAGAGGGAGGGCTGCCCTTGCTTGCATGCTCTAGCAGCAATACTGTGCACACCCTGAGCAAAGCTGTGCTGACCGGCGCCCGGGTGGTTCTGCGGTGCATGTCTGTGGGTGCAGAAGAAGCAGGAGGTGCAGTTAAAGGGTGCCCCATATGGACATGGAGCTGAATCAAGAGCGTGGGTGGAGAACAAGAGCTTTACAGGGGAATGAGCTGGTCCCACCGTCTGCCTCCAGTGTCCCAGGCATGGGAAGCCTGAGTCTTAACAGTAAAACAGGATCTTCTTTTATATATGGCTGGGTAAGCACCTGAATTATGAGCTCATCAAGTTGTGGACATATTCTCTACATGCCCTTAAGCTGCATCTGAAAATTACTGTGGGTCAAGGAGACAACTGAGGAGCTCTCACTCTCGACCATCAGTATCCAGCGCTGAGCAAGCAGGAAACAGTGCTGAGCATTTTCATGGCAAGCATCTACCATTGCTGTAAGGCAGTGCCAACGCCCACAGCCAAGGAACACACTTCTGCTGCTGCTCTGGGATGGGAGAGAAACAATCCCACCTCTCTTCTGCTCTTATCTGCTGCACCAGGCAGTGCTGGGGCAAGGTCAGGCACGGGGTGCGTGACCAAGCTTTCTCGTCTGCTTTGAGAAAGCCAGGCCATGCCACTCAGCTTTTTTGCAATGCCCCTGGATGTGTTTGCCCACTTGAGACTGAGGGGGCGTGCAGGGATGGGAACGGAGATGCCTGTTCCCAGCTCTCACTTTGATCTACTCAAAGCGTTGGGCCAGATTTCCACTTCTTCTAGCTCATGTACACTCAGCCCAGATGTTTCTCTGCCTTGCAGCATGCGGAACCCAGAGCAGGAGAAGGCTCTCAGGCAGGAGGTGGCTTTGGGGACTGGTCTGTCAATGGAAGCAGCTTGTCTCTGCTGCAAACATGGAGCGCGTCTGTGGGTTACCAACATGCCCTCGGTGTCCCTCACCTCTGTGCTGTGAGGTGGTCCAATGGGCATGGTGACCCTGCCCATCCTCTGCCACTGGATTCAAACCCACACTCAGCGTTGCTGTTGCTTTGTCTTGTGCTCATACACCGTACGTCCTCCTGAACTGCAAATAAATCCAAGCCCTAGTGGCTCCTGCCAGTCACCCTGTAACAAACCCACCCTGCCTAACCATGGCCCTGAGCCCAGGGAAGAGTTCCCAGGAAGCACAGTGAAGAGGGGCTGGTTTGGATCCATCCAGCCGCCCCTGCGCAGTGGCCAGGCGGCTCCACGCATCCAAGATCTGACACCAAGGGATGTCCAGATGCCTCAGTGCAGTGGAACTCTTGAGGGATTCAGCCAAAGCCATAACCACAGCTGTGTTTTAAAGGACACCCAGAACTTGACATGCAGGTGACTTGGGAGGGAACTGCAAGTGTTGAGCACGTCTACAAATTAAGCCTTTAGCTTTCTCCTGCCTTTCCCCTCTTGAGAGGGGAGAAAAGCGCTGTTCTTCTTTACAAACCACTCTACAGCTGTCCAGCACCATCTCTTCACTGTATGTTGGTATTAATCATAGAGGACATGACTTGAACAAGGACCTGGGAAACTGTTCTCCGCGCAGCATGGCAAATGTCCAGTGACCCCAATTCTCCACTGAGTCATGTTCTGTGTGATTATCCACGAGGATCCAGGAGTTGCAGCCAAGCATTGATTCAGAGAAATATTATTCACAGTAAGGATAGAGATCTGCAATACTATTGCGGAAATTTATAACATTCAACAGTAAATATAAGCCTAAGAGAGAACGTTTATTCTTGGCAAGGTACAAGGAAATACGTAGGCTGGCGTGATCCATCCCACCCTAATCATCCAGATGACACAAACCAGCATGGACTCGATGATCCTTATGGGTCCCTTCCAACTCCAGATATTCTATGATTCTGTGATTCTGTACCATCCCTCATCTACCAACTGTTTTTTTCCTGCAGCTAACACAAGGAGTATACTGCCGTAGGAACGTGACCCTCTAGACACTTCAGAGCTCAGAGGGTGTAAGCAGACCAAACCCAGCCTGGCAGGTCTGCAAAGTGAGGAAAGCATTGCTGTGAGGCTGAGCAGTGGGACCAAGGGCTACGCCTTGAGCTCCTGGTTCGCACAAAGAGCGGGGAGGACACAGAGGTTATGGGCTGCCTACGCTGTCCCATGAGTGGTGATGGTGATCCCCACCCTCCTACCTGAGCCCAGCTGGACACAGGGATGGCAGCAGAACCTGGGCCCTGAGGGCTGTGTCCCCAGGGAGAGAGCTCCTCTCCGCCCAGCACTGCAAGCTCTACCCATGCAGCTTGGGAAAGGGGCTGCAGAAAAACAGCCAGGTGGTTTGTGGAGCATCTCAATTGCACCAAAGCTGGATGATGCACCAGCTTGTTTCAGAAGCCAGATAGAATCATAGAATCATAGAATCGGTTAGGTTGGAGAAGACCTTTAAGATCATCAAGTCCAACTGTTACCCTAACCCTGCCATCCCACCACTAAACCCTGGCCCTAAGCACCTTGTCTGCCTGGCTTTTAAATACCCCCAGGGGTGGGGACTTGACCCCTGCCCTGGGCAGCCCCTTCCAGTGCCTGACAGCCCTTGCGGGGAAGGAATTTTTCCCAGTGTCCAACCTAACCCTGCCCTGGCACAACCTGAGGCCATGATAAGCATGTTACTTTTTCATACAGAGACTTTCCCTACTCTTACGTACCTACAAAAGGATTCACCGTGTGCCAGTGTTCACACAAGGTGCAGGCCACGGCAGGTTGAGAGAAGATCTTGGGCCATATAAAGAGGAAAAGAGTTCAAACACAATGTATACGTGAAAACCAAAGCTTAATGAGAGCAAGCTACCCTGCTTTTCCTTGAAAGCCTCCAAAAAACTCTCCCACCACACACATTTCTCAGCACAGGCATGATCATATTTGCAAGAAGGGGATTTTGATTCGTTTCTCCAACACGCGAACCACAGAGTTTTTCTGCTCAGTGCAAAGCACTGAATCCATGGGGACAGATGCAACAGTTCAGGTGGCAGGAGATGGTGGAAGTCACTTGGACGTTGAAAACTACAGAGAAATGCTCTGGGGCTGGCAAGGGAAACGGCCCAGTGCTCACCGCAGGGTGACCGGGGGGGCTGTGGGCAGGGGTGTGGGGCCCTTCGGCACCACCTCTCCAGGGGGGATGCGGGAGGGCTGCGCTTGCACCTGTGATTCCCAAAACTCTGTGCCAAGATGTGCCAAGTAGCGCTGATTTTCTGCGTCAGCAGCTCTGGGTCTTAGGAATGGAAATTGATTTGCCCCTTCTTCGCACACGGAGATCCAGCATGTGAATAGCAGGGCCAATGAATTACTTGGGTAGAGTTGGATAAATACTGTAAAGAAGTATTTATTAAGTCAGTCACATACAATCTACAAATTGTCTTTGAAGTGTTCCCAGCCCCTCTTACATTAATTTTCACATGCTCAGGTTTTTGACTATGGGAATGTGGCTGAAAAGGGAAAAATGAGTTCTTGCATGAATGTA
Organism: Gorsachius magnificus; assembly: GCA_034008185.1. Lineage (NCBI taxonomy): Eukaryota > Metazoa > Chordata > Aves > Pelecaniformes > Ardeidae > Gorsachius > Gorsachius magnificus. The sequence continues at coordinate 12,511,058 of CM067091.1, forward strand.
AATGTGCATTAGAAGCGTCTGCACAATCTTCAGTAACAGGCAGGCACACCGGGGAGGTTGGGAGCACAGCAGAGCTGCAGGCAACCTGCGGGAAAGCTGGGCTCTGCCTACCCCCATGCTCCTCTTCTGTACCTGTACTGGGGGGTTTTACATCCCAAACAAATGTCAGTTCACCCAAAGAGCAAGCACCCACCTCCACATTACCCGTTTCTCACCATTTCTGCCTATCGCGCGGGCACTGCTCTGACGCCGACTCTGCGCCCTACCACAACCTGCAGCAGAAAGCCAGCCTCCAGCTCCACCGTGGTGCCCCTGCACGGCTTCAGCTTTGAATGGAGCTGGATGTTTACCTCCTAACTTTACATGAGTTGACCTTGTCCCATCTCCTACAGACACAAATCCCATGCAGTAACACAGCCACGGGTCTTCCAAAAGCTGAGCCGGCCGGATGGTTTCAACCAAATTTGACACAGTCTCTTTTCTACAAGTTTCATAAAACCACATGTGCACAGAAGGGAGATACCAGGGTCCTGAACTTTCATGCTTGCTGTAATAATCTTTGATCTCCTTGGACAGTTGCTACAGCAGCGAAGGGATGGCTGCGATGTGGTGCCCAGCAGGATGGAGACTGTGAAGGGAACCAGCCAGGGATATTCAGAGGGAACAGAAAACCTCAGTGCATTCAGAAAGATAAAAGTTTTGGGAGGCATGCACCAAATTCTGCTGCTCACCGGAGAAGTTTTTTTTGGTTTACATGCCAACAAAGCTAGAAACAAAATTCTTGGGACTCCCCGGTCTCAACCTGTCCATTGGTACCTCATCTATGTTGGCTGGAAATGAAGAACAAGCTACCGGTCATTAATATTAATCTATCCCACTCTACTCAGCACTGGTTCACACCTGGAATCCTATGTGCATTTCTGGTCCCCACTATACAAAAAAGCTGTGGACAGGCTGGAGGGGGTCCAGAGCAGGGCCACCAAGGTGATCCAAGGCCTGGGAAGCCTCTCTCAGCTGTATGAAGATGGGCTGAGAGAGCTGAGTTTGTTCAGCCTGGAGCAAAGGAGGCTCCGAGGGGATCTCATCACCACGTACCAGTACCTAAGGGGGAGCTACAAGGAAGATAGAGACTCCCTTGTCACAAGGAGAGGACAAGGAGGAATGGACACAAGTTGCTCTTGGGGAGATTCCAACTGGACAGGAGAGGGAAACTCTTGACCATGAAAAAACTCAACCATCTCAATAACTCAATAATCTCCCCAGGGATGTGGTTGACTCCACCACATTGGACACTTTCAAGCCTCAGCTGGACAGGGTGCTGGGCCATCTTGTCTAGGCTGTGCTCTTGCCTGGAAAGGTTGGACCAGATGATCCCTGAGGTTCCTTCCAACCTGGGATTCTACGATTCTATGATTTAATGATATGGTGGACAATCCCCGAGATTCAGTCTGGGTAAGGATTTTCTTGTGGCTGTGGCTGAACTGAGGCAGAAGTGGTGACGGTCCCTGCCCTGTGCCCTCGGGTACAACCCAACAGGTTTCTTGGGATTCCTGATGTGTGCGCACATTTCTGCTGCACTCCTTTCCATGTAAATAAGAGATTACAGTCAGGTTTTGTATCGTCCAAGCTGCAGTTGACCTGCATCACCACTTGGCCAAAAAAGATAAAAATAATGGAGTTCTATGCACAATTTGTAGCAAAAGAAATCAGCTCTATTGTAGGCATTAAAAAAGGCTCCCAACTCCCTCTCTCCCATCACTTTTTTTTTAAATTTTTTTAATCAGTATCTTATCCAGAACTGGAATCCTGTCAAGAATAGTGGATAGCAGAGAACTATAACTTCTTATTATGTGTATAGTGATTTTATGAATTCAGTGGGGAATGAAATGCAATTTTGTCAGACTTGTCTGTGTTCATAATGACCAAGTCAAATTAATCATCGTGGATAATACTCCTGTGTCAGCCATTCAAGAGATTTTTTAATAGAATTTTTCTGATTCATGTCTTGCAGTACATCAGATTTGTAGTAATGCAGGCACTTCTAAAAATCAGTGCAATTATGGCTTCTTGTTGGCCTGTCATTTTCCTGGAATAAAAATGTCTCTGCAAAAGTCATATACTGTACATAAACCAAAATGGAAAACAAAAATATAGTTACAATTAGACTTGATTTTTTCTAAAGATTTAATATCTTTTTGAGGCCATTATTTACAGGCAATATATAAAGCTGCAGCGCACGATGCTGAAGATGGACCGGTTTATCACAACACATACCAATTTTGTCCGGGTTGTCATTCTTCCTCTGATTGCCCTATGAGTTAGTGGTTTTTGCAGGCATGGAAATGACTATCCCACAGAACAAACTGGGGATAGGTAATGGGCTTGCAGTCGAATTATTGTGTTTATTAAAAATGTATCCAGGAAAGCCCACACAGATCCCAAAGGGCTCTTGTTCAGGAAAATCTCTAGTTCAAGAAAAGGTTACAGTTACCATAAAGGCAGCTAGACATGCATGGAAGCAGCAGTGCAGCGTGCAACGGTATATAAAGGATTAGTAATGCTGTGGTTATCCTTCTGGGGGAGAGAGAGACAGGCAGACCTCTAATTCCCCAGCAACACAGGCAAAAATGAGTTTTGGAAGTCGTTACCCCCAGGAATAGAGAGGAAGAAAAATGTAATCCACCTCTGATATCTCAGCCTTGCCTCCTTTCATTACGATTGCCTTGTAGGAAGGTGCAGGGAAGGCTCTGTCAAAGCCAGAGCACGTCCCAAAGAGAGCTCCACTTGAACTTCCCAGGACAGCCGTCCCTCCAGATCCACCTTCTCATGCCACCAGGTACATCCTGGGGAGAAAAGCTCTCAAAATCACTTGCAGGGAGGAAGGGAAACCCACGACCACATGCTATCCTCCCAAGAACTCAAGACCCTCATAAGCAATCGGACCAACAGTTTGTCTGGTCAGACGTGCTGACCTAAAAATTAGCCGATATTCACTAGCATTTTGGAGATCTAAAAATCCCCAGTGAACAATTATGGAAGCTCCTCAGGGAACAGAACAATTCATCCCTCCCGTTCACGTATCTCATCTGGTTTTATCCCCCTTCCACCTCCTTGCATCTACCTCTATCACATTCCTGATGTCAACATCTAGTGGCAGGGAGTTCCCCAGGCTCCTTAAAGAACTCACCCAAACCTACCGTTTTGCAGATTTGCTGTTGTTACTTCTCTTAAATGCCATTTTCATGAGACAGAGCATGTCCAGGCATCACCTTCCCCCGCTCTATGCTGGCCTGATCCAAGCTGGGGTGTTTATCTTAGGGCATGCATGGACGTGCCACATCTGGACCCCCCATCTCCAGCAACACCAGGTCCCTCTACCAAAGACCTTCAACTTCACATAAGCAGATGGGATATTAAGGCTCCAAATCTGCTGACAGCGCTTTCAGAAGCATTCAGTATTGGCTTATGCAAACGTCGGCAATAACCAGAGCTCCTGAAAACTCTTTGTTGTGTCTTGATAACCAGGGCCAGGACTGCAAGGCATGTTTGATGCATAGTTGCTCCTGGTTCACCTGAAGTAATATCTAGCTTCACCTATGTTTTAGCTACACACCCACACTGACAAGAGAACTGTTTCATTTCACTACGTGTTTTTGTGGCTGTTCTTCCCTTTTTTCTCCAAAGCGAATGTGGCAGTGCTCCAGGAAAAACCAGGAGATGTGCAAGCTCCGCTCCTCTGTCATCTGTCTCACTACCAGCCTCCTTAAAATTGTTTATAATGATTTTTGCCTGTTTCTAAAATATATTGAAGGGTCTGTACATCCAGCGGGAGAGGAGCTGATGGGGATCTAAAATTAGATGGACTGGGCTGGACGGATACAACCCCTTTTCCTTTCTTTCCTAGCATCGCGCCTGGGAGCGAATACAAGGAATATGATAATGTTCCACACAAGAATGTCATGCATTTCTGGGAATTATCTGAGGAGTACAGATTTTACATAATTGCCTTTTTTGTTTCATGGCATACTGAACTTGCATCATAAGATCAGTGCACTTCACAGAAATCCATTGTTGGACCGTACGGATTTGGTATTTTGTTTTGAGCCAAGGGTACATTATCGAACGATGTATAATGCACTGTAAGCAGGTCAAGAGATAAGGTGGCCTGAAAACAGTAGTGGAGTGCATGCAAGGAAGAATTACTAAAAAGCACTCTAAGAAATTAATTCAACCTGGCTTCAGTTGAGTAAGAAGGACTCAGAGCAGGAAGGAAACTATATTCTGTACCATACTTGTCCCCTTTCCCTTTTCATCTTAGAGAGTATTTCCCTTATGCTCAAAACCGAAGGTGTAGGGTTAAGGGATTAGAAAAGCCTTTGTGGCACACTTTGCAAGTTTTTCAGAGTTTTATCTCAAAGGCTATGTCCTGGCCTTTGGCACACGGCCAGCAGAGCCACACATGTGCGGCAAATACTGCTTTACCTGGGCGTCTGCAGCAAGATCCTCCAGCAAAGCCATAACGGCAACGCAACCCATCCTGAATCAAGTCTTTTTGCTCCCAGAGGTGCTCTGATTATTTTTTTTTTCTTCCCATCAGCTAAGACAAATTTTCAGCTGAAGCCCTGTATGGTCCTCCTGCCCCAGGGGTCATCTACAGCCACCAGCACTGGTGTTTGCAAGGCGCTGAGCCGTGCATGTGCAGAGGAGAGTACGGTACAGCACAACTGTGGAAGCCAACCTTGCAAATCCCTTGCTAGAGCCTAAGGGGTCACCTGCAATTTTTTCCTAAGTGCTCCTACGCTACACCTGGTATTCTCTCATCACTGTACATGGGCACCGTCTCCCCATATGCAACCAAAGTACTTAACCCCAGGCTGTCCTCTCAGCACACAAACGAATTTTCACAGCACTCGGGGTGTCCATACTGCTCATGATCCCAGTCCAAGCCTACAATGGCAGAGCAAAACTGCTGCTCAACATAGAATAGGTTCATAGAACCGTTTAGGTTGGAAAAGCCCTTTAAGATCACCCAGCCCAACCCTTCCCCTAACCCTGCCATCCCACCACTAAACCCTGCCCCTAAGCACCTCCTCTGCCTGGCTTTTAAATACCAGTAGGGGGGGGGACTCGACCCCTGCCCTGGGCAGCCCCTTCCAGTGCTTGACAATACTTTTTGTGAAGAAATTTTTCCCGATGTCCAACCTAAACTTGCCCTGGCACAACTTGAAGCCATTTCCCCTCATCCCATCGCTTGTTCCTTGGGACCAGAGACCGACCCCCCCCGGCTCCCCCCTCCTGTCAGGCAGTTGTAGGGAGTGATAAGGGCTCCCCCAGCCTCCTCTTCTCCAGGCTGAACACCCCCAGCTCCCCCAGACACTCCCAGCAGCCTTGGACTCCAGACCCCTCCCCAGCTCTGTTGCCCTTCTCTGGACACGCTCCAGCCCTTCCAGGTCCTTCTGGGAGTGAGAGGCCCAACCCTGAACCCAGCGTTTGAGGGGTGGCTTCACCAGTGCCCAGGAAGGGGCATGGTCACTGCCCTGCTCCCGCTGGCCACACCAGTCCTGATACAAGCCAGGATGCCGTTGGCCCTCTTGGCCACCTGGGCACACTGCTGGCTCATATTCAGCCGCCTGTCGACCAACACCCCCAGGTCCTTTTCCTCCGGGCAGCTTTCCAGCCACTCTGCCCCATGCCTGTAGTGTTGTGTGGGGTTGTTGTGACCCCAGGGCAGGACCCGGCCCTTGGCTGCGTTAAGTACAGTAACAGTAACAGCTCTTGGTACTCTTGCCTGCAAAGTGAGGGCATCAACCAGATGAAATCACAAACTGGGTCAGCTCCAGCACATTTGCTAAATTTCTAGTTCTTTAATGTCATGAGCTAGACCAGTGTGGCCAGTGGCGGCAGGGATCAGGCCAGTTGAAGCCCAAAGCATTGCTTACCACAAACGCGCTCGGATTTGAATGCACATGCTTCCAAAGTCAGACTTGGGACCCCAAAGCAAAGGAACCTACCTATATACATTGACAAGAAAACTACATATATTAAAAAAAAAAAGTAAAAAACTCAACAGAAGCAGTGGCACCCCCTCCCCCCTTCCACCACCCAGATTTGACGTGGCTGATTAGCACGAGAGAGGCAGAGATGTGGGGAGAGCTTGCATAATGTGGTGCAATCTAGCACCTCCCCCAGGGTGCCCAGCTGCTGCAGAAGCAATTTCACAGCTCATCATCCATTATGAGATTAAAATAATTTTTTTTCCTCCTGTGAAGTATTAATAAATTGTGCAGGCAGACCAGCGTTAGTGCCATTTACACAAATGGTAGTGAATCACCCACCTAGTTATTTCTTAATGTATTGAGTATCTGTGCTCCTCCTTATCCTGTAATTTAAAAAACTAAATACACAAACCTGTTTATTTGTCTCATCAGGCCCCAAGCCAGCTTTTATTAAGCCACGGGACAATGGCAGCACTGCTGCCTCCCGTGGACCTGCCCTAGCACTTTGCACGGGAACAATACCAAAACATCCACGTTGCTCCATGTGAGAGGGGAAATGCACTACAAAAAACTCCAAGACACATTGAAATCCCTCCCCGAATTCACTTGCTTTCCCTTCTGGGGGCAAAACTCACTGAAGCATCACTGATATAATGCGGCTTCCTCGGGACATATAGTGAAGATGTAAAGCCGTAGTCTGAGCACCACTAATAGCTCTTTGAACATGTCTGCTTTATTACGGTATCAGACGAAGCAGGCATGTTTAATGTTTAAACTTCTCACGACAAATGCCTTCAGCAAATATGTTTTATGTATTTATTCAGTGCTTCTTAAGCGCCTGTCGCCTTAGCAGCTGAGGTGCTGCTTACCTTTTTTTTTATTATTTTATTAGAATTAAGAACACATCAATGCTTTGTAAAATGCCACCTTCTTCCCTCCCTCTCTCCTCTTTATCCCAAAGAGGAGCTTGAAGTCCTTTACCCGTCCATCCACTGCAAAACATTTCAGACTGCCAGGAAGTTGCCGAAATGGGAAAAGGAAATTAACTGAAATCACCAGCACAATAAATCAGCCTCCCACATTATCCCAAAGAGGCTCAGCCCCAGAATCTGGCTCCAGCATGCGGGAGAGGTGCCAAAGCCAGATAACTCCAAGTCAGCTTTGCCAAACTAAACCCTACATGAGACGGCAAGAGCATCTACCTGACTGTAGATGTCCAAATGTCTATGTCCAAATGGAGACAGGTGACAAGTGGTGTCCCTCAGGGGTCCATACTGGGACTGGTACTGTTTAATATATTCATCAATGACATAGAGAGCAAGAGCAAGTGCACCCTCAGCAAGTTTGCAGATGACACCAAGCTGGGTGGTGTGGTTGACACACCAGAAGGACAGGATGGCATCCAGAGAGACCTGGACAAGCTGGAGAGGTGGGGCCTGAGTGAACCTCATGAGGTTCAACAAGGCCAAGTGCAAGATCCTGCCCTTGGATTGCGGCAACCCCCGGTATCCATCCAGGCAGGGGAATGAAGGCACTGAGAGCAGCCCTGCCCAGAGGGATCTGGGGGCACTGGTGGGGGGAAAAGCTGGACGTGACCCAGCCATGTGTGCTGGCAGCCCAGGCGGCCAACCCTACCCTGGGCTGCAGCCCCAGCAGCGTGGCCAGCGTCGAGGGAGGGGATCCTGCCCCTCTGCTCCGCTCTGCTGAGACCCCCCCTGCAGCGCTGCGTCCAGCTCGGGGGTCCCCAGCACAGGACAGACAGGGACCTGCTGGAGCGGGGCCAGAGGAGGCCACGGGAATGATGCGAGGGCTGGAGCCCCTCTCCTACGAGGACAGGCTGGGAGAGTTGGGGGTGTTCAGCCTGGAGCAGAGGAGGCTGCGGGCAGACCTGATTGCAGCCTTGCAGGGCTTAAAGGGGCCCATAGGAAAGATGGGGACAGACTTTTTAGCAGGGCTGGTTGTGACAGGACAAGGGGGGATGGTTTTAAACTGAAGCAGGGCAGATTTAGACTGGCTATAAGGAAGAAATTCTTTACGATGAGGCTGGTGAAACACTGGCAGAGGTTGCCCAGAGAGGTGGTGGAGGCCCCATCCCTGGAAACGTTCAAGGCCAGGGTGGCCGGGGCTGTGGGCAACCTGATCTGGTTAAAGGTGTCCCTGCGCCCTGCAGGGGGGTTGGACTGGATGGCCTCTAAAGGTTCCCTCTAACCCAGACCATGCCTTGTTCCCATGATTTCAATCTCAATGATTGGGTTTGGGTGGGCGCTGCCTCCAAAGCCAGGGCAGGCAATGTCTGTCTGCAGCTAAGCATGACCTGGTTTTTGTTGGTCAAAGGAGATATTAAAGATTAACTATGGGATCGGGATGCCTCACTCCTTGCAGAACCTAAATATGCAAAGCTCATCAACATGCCAGTCCTCCCAGTCCCTGAGATGTCAAGATAATCACCCGGGACCTCCCTCTACCTCCTCCACATTTACTGAGCTTCTGAGTGCCAGAATTACAAGCCTTCCTCCACAACGGCGAGAGCAAGAATTGTATTCATTTACTCAGTTATCCAGAGCCGAAGCTGTCATGTCACAAGAGCACAAAGGTGCCGGGCTGTTAGGGAAAGCAAGAAGCACCAAGAGACTCATGACAAAATTGTGAGAACTGCAACATGCTGTGTGGCCAAGTATTCAAATCCCCTGTGTAGGTGTGAAAATCTCAGCCTTTAAGCCTTCCAATACGTGAATTTTGGGAAACAAACAGATTTTATCTTTAACAATTTTAACAATATTTTTTTTCTTTAATAAATTAAACAGGCTTATGTATGGTATCTAAAAAAAAGGCAGGAAGGCACACATTGCTGTAAGGGGCTCGCCTATACCCCAAACCACAGATACTCATCAAATACCTTCTGAAGCCTTAAGCAACCCGGACAAAATGAATAGCTAGAGTAGGTACCACCCCTTCAGGAGGAAGGCAAAAAGGAAACCCAACAAAAACAATCAAAATATCAATGCTTCCCTAAAGTAATGACAACTTTCCATCTAGAAGGACAGCTGGGACACTGAGCTGCTGGTCACAGCCAGGAGCCTGCAGCAGTGATCGCCTCCAATGCTGGCAGTGAGAAAGGGCTGTTGTAGGCAGGGGCAGCTCTAGAGGCAATGGACAGCATTTGTAGACACAGGGAAAAGCTTTGCAGAGGAGACGACAGTGCAAGAGGGCTCACATGAACACCAGAACGATCTTCATCGCACGACCACAAGGCATCCAACCCAACACACAAGGCATAAGGCAGCAGGCACTCCATGAGCAGCTGCCTCCAAAGAAAACCAGCCACTATCCAGAGGCCAAAACAACTGAAACACTTCATTCATTAAGCAGCTGGAGAGTTTTTTCTATTATTTTTACTAGTTTACAACATTCCAGGTAGAACCTGAGTTGTTTCAAGGGAAATGGGCAGAGGTGGAAGAGCCAAAATGAGAGAGAGATGCTAATGGAGAGGCAGGGAAGGTTCTGAGCATAACAGGGCTGCAGGTAACAAAGCCAAATTTTGACCCCATGGTAAAAATTCACGTTTGCCCGGTGTACTCAAGGGCTTCAGCTGCCATCTTCCAAACCCAAGCCCACACAAAGCCTAGATATTTCCACAAACCTGTGACAACTCAGAGCTGAGCACTTCTATTGCTAACGGTGGTACCAAACTGGGTACCTTCGAGTCCTACCTGGTGTTACCAAAAGGCATCATCCCAGGCTATCCCCATGTATGATCAAAATGGGATAGATGCTTCTGAGGAAGATGACTAGAGAAGCTTGGCTGCAAGCTAAACTGCATCGGCTTTCACTGTTTCTCCTCCCATCCCTCATCTTGATACCAAATAACAGGAATCTCTTTCCAGACTGGAACAAAGTGAGGCAGAAATTGTCAATCAAGGATTGCATGGAGAAAAGAAAAAAAATACAAGTAGAAGAGAGTAGGTGTCTCTAACATGCATGTTTGCAGCACAGCATCAATGCAGAAGTCTGGAAACCAGGGCAAGCAGAAGAATTTCACTGCCTGTTCAAATCACAGCATTTCAAAAATTAAACACCAGAGCATGAGCTGCTCAAAGAGCTTCAGAGTTCTCTGCATTTTTACAGAGTGGCTTTCCCTTTTTGATCCCCAGCATCTCTGTGTGAGCATGATAAATTAATTCCTGAAGTTACATTCAGGTGCCCAATAATTTCCATCCTTTCCTTGCAGCTCCTCTCTTGACATTCCATGACCAATTTTCCTGGGAAAAATGTAAAAGGACTGAGGTCCCAGTGTTTGGTTAAGCAGTCCTTTGCGCATGCAGACCCACATGCGACTGCAGGCAGAGCTCTGCACTCGTGCAGGGGGGTGGAGGAAACATCGCACTGGCGCAAGCATCGGCGTTAACCGCACCTACACGAAGGCATGCAAATATTCATGCGAAACCACACAGCTTTCAACTTTCTAACACTCAGGTGAGCAAACATTCTGCTGATTTTTCAAAATGGGGCTCCTACAGCTTTGCTATTTTTGATGGAAATAATGAGGTTTCCCTTTCGTGGGTTCAGGGCAAGAAAACCTGCCCTGGGATGAGGGGTGGGCAGGTGAGGACCACGCATCTTCCCTTTCATCCCGGTGCAGGTTCCCAGGCTTGCAGCGTCCTGACCTGTGCGCAGAGGAGTGCGACTGGCTCCTACCTTGTGCCCCACCTGCTCGCAGAAGGGATGGGCATCCTTCTCCAGCCGGGTCCGTGGTGGAAACAAGCACCTTTTGGGTATTTGCTTCCAAAATGCACTAGGAATTGCTGAAGCCTGGGAAAAATGCTCCTCAAGAGGAAAGCAGCCCCCGGCTTCGAGCACGGCGTGAGGAGCACGAGCCCTCAGAGCCACGTAGGTGTTTGGTTTTGTTTAGAACTCATCTGGAATTCTTAAAATAAATTTGCTAAATTGTGTTCCAGAGACTGATGACTTCTCTTTTTTTTTTTTTTTCTTCCCTCCTTAACAAACTTTAAGGGATATCTTTATTGTTATGTCTAATTTTAGAGAAAACTAACATTTCCTGAGATTCAATTTCTCTCATAATTGTTGGAAGGAAACTAAATTGTCTGCTGTAAATATTCACTGTATTGTGTGAAAAGTATCTTTATTATAGCCCACTGGGAATATTAATAAAATTCCCAATCCTAGCCCTTCCTCACTTTTTTTTTTTAAGCTCGCTCTTTTCTCTTATATACCCATTAATGTCAGTTCAAACATTCTGCAGCGAGATATGAGAACTTAAAATATATTATTTAACAATCAAGGGTAGAATAAAGACTTGTGAGCAGTAAGATCCTTTCTGCCTTCTCTTTTGGTGCTTTCTATTACAGAAAATGAGAATGGCTATTCCATTTGTCTGTGTGCGTGCTTAGCGTTGATGAAAAAAATCTCATTAGTTTAGTCTGACATATACTCAATACAGTCTATGTACATATTTTTTTTCATTTTATTCTACAGCTGCAAAATGATACTAAATTTCATCAGATTGGAATGAAAACTGTGGTCTTGGAACATTTCCCTTTAAGGGTCTTATATTTATTCAGAATTCATGAATCATTTTCCAGTAATACAACTATAATTATTCTTAAAGTGTTATGTTTGAAGGTTTAATATGAAATACTTGCAAAAAGCTCTTTTTCACTTTGATAGTTTGTAATCTTCATGGTAATCAGATCAGTTAGCTCCTTCACACAGCAGCCAGGAAAATACAATTTAATATGAATCTCATACTCTTCACTCATGTTTTAATTAAAGTAATAAAAGCCAAGTCATATTTTGCCCTTTACAGTGTACACAGATGTATAGACCTGAGCTACACAGCATCAGCTCAGACACTTTTGATGGCTGCTGATCGATTTCCTACTTCGAGATAAATTTAATTCAGGCTTGCTCAGAGGCTGCTGATCACGAAAGCGATGTCACCGACAAGCGAGACCCAGCACGGTTCTCGGCAGAACCATGATACGGGTGACGGGTGCATGAGCCAAAAGCAGAGCTCTGGGTCACCTTCCGCCCTGATGGTGGGAGCTAAGACTGCTGCGATAGCGGTCCTTCAGCCAGGTCCAAGGCCTGAGCACATCTTCCTGCGAAGGACTAGTGCATCCCCAACTGTCTCTGATTTTTGGTTCCCATCATAGCTCTGACCAGCCCAGCCTGATGCTTCACCAGACGGAACGATCTTAAGCCTTCCCCAAAAGAGCAGAACCACACAGGACTGGTGGCACACACGCTCCCCTCCCTGGGTACCTGCACTGCACACTCCCCACCCATGGCACCCACATCGCACGCTCACCTCCTCCCTGGTTACCGGCATCGCACCCTCCCCTCTCCTGGGCATCCATAGTGTGTGCTCCCTGGTATCTGCATTGCATGCTCTCATGGGCACCCACAACACACCTGCCCGGGCTACCCATGGCACCCGTGCTCCCCTGCCTGGGTACCTGCTGGCTGCTCCAGCTTCAAGAAGGGGGATGCCCAGGGGTCTGCCAAACAAATCCCACAGCAGAAGCGTAACAGCCAAGCAACTGACCCATCGTGTGGAGGTGCCAAGCCAGCCCATTCTCATGGGTTGGCTGCCCATGAGGTCCCACCACTTTGCTAGAGCAGTGAGGGGTTGGGTACCTCTTCACGCTTGCAGGACACTGCTGGACACCAGTTTGAGTCCACAGATCTGCCCAACTGCACAAGCAAGTAGAGGCTGGAGTGAATGCCTGACTCCGAGCATGAGGAGCTGGACGGCCACACTTGGGATATGTAACCTTCATCATCCTCCAGTGCCAGGACATCAGGAAAAATTTCTTCCCTGCAAGGGTTGTCAAGCACTGGAAGGGGCTGCCCAGGGAAGGGGTCAAGTCCACCCCTGGGGGTGTTTAAAAGCCAGGCAGACGAGGTGCTTAGGGCCAGGGTTTAGTGGTGGATGGCAGGATTAGGGGAATGGTTGGACTTGATGAACTTAAAGGTTTTTTCCAACCTAAAGGATTCTATGATTCTATACCCTCAGAGCCCTGAGAAGCTCTGCTGAGCAGTCCAGGCCTCTGTGCGGCTGGAGTGGAGCCCAACCCCATATGTGCCCAGGGCAGCCCCAGAGCCAACAGGGAGGGAAGGGCTCGTTCTGCAGCCGTCCAAGGCTACGGAGGGGTCTTCCTTTCTGCACAGGCCTTCATCCAAACTCTGAAGTGGAAAATAGCACCTTCCTGCTGGAAGTAAGCAGCTCCCCAGTTAATCACTCGGTTGTGACAGCAGACCCAAATACCGGCTCGGGCCGAGGCTCCAATGAGAAGAGAAGTGGTTATTAATCAGTTGGGAAAGGAAATCCCAAGAGCAACAGGCTGGGTTGTTTGGTTTTTTTTTTCATATTCTTGCGGCCCACACTGCCACATTTCCACAAATAAATACGATTTTCCAAAGCCACTCCCCAGAGGTCCATTACAGAAGCAAACCAACCTCTGTGGGAGCCAAAGCCAAACCCCCCGACAGGACGCAGTAGAAAAATCTTGCTCGTCACAGCTAACCGATAGCGATGTTATCACATTATCAGAGCTCAGCATCAATCGTTAGTATGTAAAGACCTGGCTCCCAACCACACTGTGTCACAGCGGGTAATTCAGGAGACAAGCAGTGAGGAATTAGCACACTGCGAGGAGCTGGAGGATCTGAGGGCAGAGACAGCTTGTGCCTGAAAGCTCTGGGATTGCCGTTGTCTGAAGTGACAGTCACTGGTCAGGGACAACCCAGCATCCTCCCAGGAGCACTGCTAGCTGACCGGAGGGGCACCCTCAGGCGTTTAAAGTACACATAAGCACCACATTAACATTATACCAATGCTTCGCAGGAGACCTGAGCTGCCCCAGGTTCCCCAATCTATAGGTCTCCACCTCACCCTGGGCCATGCTAACCATCACAGGCAGCAGCTCTGCATACACCGCATCCCCTTACAGCGGCGTTGAGCACAGTGGGAAATCTTTAACACCTTTAACCAGATCAGGTTGCCCACAGCCCCGGCCACCCTGGCCTTGAACGTTTCCAGGGATGGGGCCTCCACCACCTCTCTGGGCAACCCGTGCCAGTGTTTCACCAGCCTCATCGTAAAGAATTTCTTCCTTATAGCCAGTCTAAATCTGCCCTGCTTCAGTTTAAAACCATCCCCCCTTGTCCTGTCACAACCAGCCCTGCTAAAAAGTCTGTCCCCATCTTTCCTATGGGCCCCTTTAAGCCCTGCAAGGCTGCAATCAGGTCTGCCCGCAGCCTCCTCTGCTCCAGGCTGAACACCCCCAACTCTCCCAGCCTGTCCTCGTAGGAGAGGGGCTCCGGCCCTCGCATCATTCCCGTGGCCTCCTCTGGCCCCGCTCCAGCAGGTCCCTGTCTGTCCTGTGCTGGGGACCCCCGAGCTGGACGCAGCGCTGCAAGGGGGGTCTCAGCAGAGCGGAGCAGAGGGGCAGGATCCCCTCCCTCGACGCTGGCCACGCTGCTGGGGCTGCAGCCCAGGGTAGGGTTGGCCACCTGGGCTGCCAGCACACATGGCTGGGTCACGTCCAGCTTTTCCCCCCACCAGTGCCCCCAGATCCCTCTGGGCAGGGCTGCTCTCAGTGCCTTCATTCCCCTGCCTGGATGGATACCGGGGGTTGCCGCAATCCAAGGGCAGGACCTTGCACTTGGCCTTGTTGAACCTCATGGCCCAACCATGGGCTGGAGCTGTGCTGCCTCCAGCTCTGGACCCCTCTTCTCCTGCATTGATTGGGATTTTATTATTGTTTTTAAATGTTTTGCTGCACACAGACTTCTTCACCGCACAAGAAACCAGAGCTCTGCCTGACGACCCTCATGCGCATTTTGATCACCCTCCTTGCAGGCTGAGGGCTAGAACCAGGCGTGCTGCTTAATAGAGATGCTCTTCAACAGCAGGTCAAAAACAATTTCTGGGCTGATTCAGATCCCAGAAATCTTGGGTAAGACTTGGGAAGGAGAAGGACAGATTACTTCTCGGGCTGACCAGAGGGCATAGCTGGTTGTGGTCACCCAGAGGACCCTGGAGAAATGACAGATGCTGTGCCCAGCCCTCCGGCTGCCAACCGTGGTGCATGCTATTCCTCTGCTTTCTGAACACTTCTCTGATGTGCCCGAGGATCTCCTTCTCCCACCTGCCTTTTCCCTTAAACCTAAATCTAGTTAGGAACCTCAGTTCTTTGATGAAATGTGTGTCTACACATGAAATTCAACCCCCATGACAACCTCAGAGTTTTCTGTGTCATCTTTCACGTATCTTCAACTGTATGAGATGCTATTTCTTTTTTTTTTTCCCTGGGAGTAAATGCAATAGAAGCATTTTGGTCCAGGACCTGCTCAGTTACATTAGCTTTCCACTCTGTGATGCTCGGTGGCTGTGTTTCAAAGACCCTATCGTTAACAACTTAGGAGTCCTTTGAGACCAAGGGTTGAAGACGATGTTTGTTCTGCTTGTAATACCAAGGGATTTTTTTTGTTATTATTTTTTTAAGTACTACAGCTGACCCTACACCAGCAAAAGAAGCTTCTCTTGGTATGGCTAAGTTACAGGTATTGCTTCTTGACTGCATCTTTCAAAAATTTCACAGTTACATAGGAGTTCACGCAAAATTCACGAGCCTGGATCATCAGCTGTAGTTGTGCTCCGTAACCCCTCCTGGAAGGGTTTCCATTAGCTGCGATTATAATAAATGACATGTAACAATCTATTGTTCATTCTAAAATAGTACATGAGATTCTTCCTGAATCATCTGCTGAGAAAGGCATTTAATATCTATCAATGTCTTTCCTCTATTTTTTATTCTCTAGTACAACATATGAAATTATACGGTATTACAGCAGGGAAAAAGCAAAAGCTGTATCTTAGCACAGGTGCCTGCTGCAGCGCACTCCCAGCCACCGCCAAACTCTGCTTAATCCTCTCTTTCAACTTCGAGTCAGTATAAAGCTCCCACTTCTCTTCACCAGGGGCATTCTACATATATGTTCCAGTAATATTTGCAATGTATCATTGTAAAGGCATTAGGGAATCATCAGTTTTTTTACTGCAAGGTGTACACTGCCCCTGTTGTGGTTAACTCTAGGCTTCCAAAACACAGACTGTTTGCAGATTGGAAGAGACCAGGATGCTGTACAGAGGGAAGAGAGTCAAACCCAAGGAGCACGATCCTACTGGGAAGTCAGGAGCATTGGAGCACTCCATGCCTGGGGCATGGGTCTCTTCTCTTTTAAACCTACTTGTATCAGTGATTTTCTCTAGCACTGCCCAGCCCCTGACTGTCATCTGTTCCTGTCAAATGCCAAAATCAAAAGATCACGAAGACCCCGAGACATGTTTCCTCAAAGTTATAACAAACACAAGTTTCTTCATATACAAAGACTGATCAGACTCCTTAGAAGCACAGAAGTTCATGAGGGGGCTTGAGTGGAAATTGCACCAAGAATAACCTCATGGCAGGCTCTAATTTCTCCTCCACCACCCTGCTGTGCAGTCTTTACCACAAGGAAAGGCCTTCCCCTTTCTTCTGGAGGAACCCCGGACCATGAGCAACCTGATGTACCTTATGAGCTTCAGGGACAACCAAAGTGCTGGAAACTTCTTCACATTCACACGTCCTTGTAGGTGAGGGACCAACCCACATGAGGATAGGTCATGCCCAAGCAATCGCACACCGTGACTGCTAGTGACAGAGCATGTCTTCCAAAGCAGCTGATGGAGGGAAAACCACATGGGGAAAAGCCTGCATCGGTCCTGTTTTACAGCTTCCTACAAGGGAGGAAGGTACAAGGATGAGGGGGGATGACCTGTGTCTTCGTTGGCAGCACCGAATTGTCCTCATGCTGCCTGGGGGTTCCACAGCCCCTTCACGACTGTGCCATCACTGCCTCCTGGCTCCGCAGCAGGGAAGGGGACCCCCGCACTTTCCCTGCACAGATCTGCCCCACAGACCCAGGTTTATTTTATCAACTGTTGTCATTTTGCTGCAATTCAGTCAAGATCGGTGGGAGGCCCAGGAGGTGGGAGGACAACACGTCTGCCAGTATTATGACAAGGTTTGATGGCATATTTTATAGCTGAGGCTGCCAAGATGAGCTCTGTCTAGTCTGGAGTGTTAGCAGAACGCAAGGAAGGTATCTGTAGCTTCCTGCACCATCATTAATTTCTAATTAGGCTATCACTTGCTTTCTACATTATTGCTTATTTACCAAACACAGCTTTATTGTACCATCCAGTTCCTTATAACTAGCAAACCCATTGTTATGCTAAAATGAATGTTCTAAATGTTATTTATTATTTGATAAACCTTGTGTAACCCTGAATGAGGACATTAAATGGCAAGAACACTACTTCAAAATCCCATTTTAAATAAGTCACCAAGACAGCTGTGCCTTTATAAAACACATTAGAGTGGCACTCAGAGCACATATGGCTCAGGGATATATACAAATTATACAATTTCTGTCATTCGATCAAATAAGAGGGACGTTTTGACCCCAGAAATGAGTCAAATGTAAGTTGTAATTCAAGCCCCACCGGAGGCCCTGGTGGTAATGTATCCTGACGGCTGATCAAAGAGCCCTGACCATTTGACCTACCAGATCAGCGGCTTACTGTATCTATTATGGCTAATACAGACCCCAGCTTGAAGATGTATGGAGATAAACAGATAAAGGGCAATAGACACAGTAGATAAATGTTGATTTATACACATCCAAGCACACAGATACATACGCAGATAGATTTCATGTGTGCAGAAAGGGGCAGACATGTATTACGCCATGCTAACATTTATACAGGGACACATTCAAAGACAGACGCTGTATACGTGCGCGCGCAGATGACAAATATAATCTCCCTCAACTCCATTTCCCTTGGTGCATCCATATAACCCCCGCACTCAGCTGAGCTCCTGCCAATGCACACAGAAAGAGAAAACACCACCTTCTGTTTTATGCCTGTGCTGCCATGTACAAACACATTTATGCCCACGGATCTACTTTCTCAGCAGTAGAAACTGGGAGGAGTGGCTGATACACTGGAAGGCTGTGCTGCCATTCAGCGGGACCAGGACAGGCTGAAGAGCTGGGCAGAGAGGAACCTGATGAAGTTCAACAAGGGCAAGTGTTGGGTGCTGCCCCTGGGGAGGTTGAACCCCCTGCACCAGGACAGGCTGGGGGATGACCTGCTGTGAAGCAGCGCTGCTGAGAGGGACCTGGGAGTCCTGGTGGACGACAAGCTACCCGTGAGCCAGCAGCGTGCCCTTGTTGCCAAGAAGGCCAACAGCATCCTGGGCGCATTAAGAGGAGTGTGGCCAGCAGGGCGAGGGAGGTTCTCCTCCCCCTCTACTCTGCCCCGGTGAGACCCCATCTGGAGCGCTGCGTCCAGTTCTGGGCTCCCCAGTTCAAGAAGGATGAGGAACTCCTGGAAAAAGTCCAGGGGAGGGCTACAAAGATGATGAGGAGACTGGAGCGTCTCCCCTATGAGGAAAGGCTGAGGGAGCTGGGCTTGTTTAGCCTGGAGGAGGCTGAGAGGGGATCTCATCAACACGTACAAGTAACTTAAGGGTGGGTGTCACAAGGATGGAGCCAGACTCTTCTCAGTGGTGCCCAGCACCAGGACAAGGGGCAATGGGCACAAACTGAAGCAGAAGAGGTTCCACTTGAACGTGAGGAAGAAATTCTTTGCTTTGAGGGTGCCAGAGCCCTGGCCCAGGCTGCCCAGGGGGGCTGTGGAGTCTCCTTCTCTGGAGATCTTCAAAGCACACCTGGATGATGTCCTGTGGCCCCTGCTCTGGGTGAGCCTGCTTGAGCAGGGGGGTTGGAGTGGGTAATCTCCGGAGGGCCCTTCCAACCCCTGCCATGCTGGGATTCTGGGATTCTGTGTTCTGTGATAAGTGTGAGCAGCTCCATCCATGAGTTACCCAGTCTCGCCCCAATGCACCCAAACCAAAGCAGGGCCATTGGCATCAGGTATCTCACCAGGGCTGGGTGAATTCATGTATTTTCAATGCTGCTGTGCAAATCTGCAGCCCCCATGCATGTCCACAGGACGCACATGTTCCCTGGCAGTCAAGACCTGACATTTTTGATACACAGATGGGCAGCACAAGCATGCCAACAAAAGCATCTTATAAGAACAGCATTAGGAGGAGGGAACAGCATGCAAATAACTTTCTGCCAATTTAACTATTGTATTTTCAACACTCACCGTTAAAGCAGCAGGGGCCTATCTGTATTCTCAGTTACAAAAGCAAGAGCTGCTTATGCTGATGCATCTCCCTGGTCTGAATAAACTGCCCTGATGTATAACAGCATTTGCACAAGGAGTCACACAAATTAACTTGTTGGTACAGAAACAGGCATGTTGCTCAGCTGGAGTAAGCCGTGCACTAAAAGCTCCTGGGATTAGGCAGCGTGCAGGATCAAAAACGCCCAGCAGTAAGTAATCAGCTCTTGCTTCCTTCGAAGCTACCCATTGTCCTGCCAGAAGCCAGAGACGTGCGATGGAGAGTGGAGAAATGTGGCAAACACTCCCCTAAGGCTTTCCATAACGTCCCTCTGTGGGCCAGGCACAGTCACATCCCTGCTCCCAACAAGCTGAGGGACAACTGTTCCCAAACCCATGCCAGGGCCTGGCTGCTCCCACACCCTGCCCGAACACCGCATCGCCCCCAGCTCCCCGTCAAGGCATGTCCTGTGGTTATCCAACCATAACATGGGGTAACGATACCTTCTGGCAGGGCATTCCCAGCCCTAGTTAATTCATGTTTATGAAGCCCCTGTGGACTCTTCCTGCAAGTGCAAAAGTTTCGATGCCAAACACCACCAACCTCATTCGTGCCCAGCTATGTGAGCAACTTCCCAAACTTTGCCTTTCCTGGGGTTACTCTCCCTATCACAAAGGCCTTAATAAATGCCTTTGCTTGCTGATTTTGAAAGTGGTTTTATTCCTTTTAACAACATTGCATTTTTACTCATCTTACAGAGTACCTTGCACAGTTGGTAATCTGTCTGTTCCTTGGGATTTTTGCATTACTTAATTCCTTGTCTTTGTTTGGGGAATGGGGGGAAAGAAAGAAAGAAAGAAAATGGACAGGGGTGAGGAATGATGCTCTGCTGACTTCATGCAACACAACAGATACCTCACTCATCTCGGGGGTCAAATATCCACGATGGCTTGATCAGATGTCAAGTTGCATTTATACTCTGGCCCCTGTTGGGGGTTGAATTACATTTCACATTTGACTCACTTCTGGGGTCAGATGTCCCTCCTATTTGATAGAACAAGAAGAATTATTTTCCCCAAGCAGGCTGTGCCATCGTGAGCCTGGACCTGTCAGCGCTCTCATTATGTTTTAGACTCCTGTATTTCCGCACTTCATTCTCAGCTGAGATGAACCCTTTTTGGGTTGATGAGAAACGCAGCCGATAGCACATAAGCAATCACATCCAGTAGGATGAGAGGAGGGAGCAGATCAGCTGGCTTTCAGATGGTTTTGATGGTGTTTTGTTTGGGTTTTGGGGTTTTTTTGTTGTTTTTTTTTTCCTCTTCCCGTCCCAGCTTAGCGGTTCTGCAGGGTAGGGAGTGATGAAGGAGAGGGAAGCGGACCCCGGTCCTGGCTTTACTCTGCTCTTGCCATGAGATACTGCAGAAGCTCCTTAGGATCAAAAACAGTACGAGGGGCTGAGATAAGGCTGGTGTCGGGGTGCTGCAGGCTCACGATGCTGTGCAAGGACTGCTCAGCACAGGAGCTGCCCTAACCGCACTGCCTCTGCCTAAAATGAGAATAATCTTATCTGCCTGATGGGAAAGGATGACTCAAGAGCTTAAGTAGTTGCTGGATCTCTGGGCAGAGAGTGTAAAGCATTGCACTGACAGGCAGGAGCCATTTAAACCCCCCCGGCGTTTAAAGAAGGGCAGGGGGAGAGGTGATAAACTGAATTCTGCTTTTCACCTAACTCCTTCTAGGTATTTTGAAAGAAAAATTGCAAGGCAATACAGACCTTCCTGCAACAAAGACTGTCAAACTTCTTCCATCTGTGGACCCCTAAAGATTTTCCAGCTGAAACGAGGCCACATACACAGATGAATTTCTTGCTCTCCCAGCCCTTCCCACCCACCTTGAAGCATGGAGGGGCTGGAAGCCCTCGCGCAGGTCCGGGGGATTTCATAGAATTATAGAATCAGAATGTTTTGGGTTGGAAGGGACCCCTAGAGGTCATCTAGTCCAACCCCCCTGCAGTGAGCAGGGACACTGCTAACTAGATCAGGTTGCTCAGAGCCCCATCCAACCTGGCCTTGAATGTTTCCACTGTGACAGTTGCACCCCAGACCATCACTAGCATGCTGGTACCAGGGGATCTCACTGTGTAGCACAAAACTGGGTTAAATAAGCAAGTGTGCCCTTAACCAGGCAATGTGAAGCTAAGATTCCTCACCGTTAATGCTGGACATCCCAGCCCCTGCGCCCGAGCTGGGCTCCACGTGAAGCTGTGTCTGCTGCTGAGAGCTGCAGATGCCTAATCGCGCCCAGTACAACCAGTTTAAGACAAAAATGGGGAAAAAAACCCCAACCAACCCACCAGGCCCACCTATTACAGTGTGATGGGTTCGGTAATTGGTGTATATGATTTGTCTGTGTCCCTGGGGATCCCAAGGGCCGAGCGATACCCCGCGTGTGCTGTGCAGGCGTCTTGGGGCCAGTGATTTAGCAGCCTCCCGGGTGGGACTGTGAAACCGTGCTCCTGCTGTTTAATGCACCCGTTCAGGTTACAACAGGTTTAGCAAACAATAAAAAAACATCTGCAATCCCAATTTAAACAGAAGAGTTGTGCTATTAGTAATGAAGTCATGACCAGTGCTATAAAGCGCGCTCTGGTAAACAAGTGCTGATGTGCAGGTAAATACAGGGAGACGACGACCTGATGAGGGTGAGGGAGAAAGGCTGATCCCCGTCTTCCTCAGCCAAAGCTCCTCCTGGGTGTGACACCACCAACGTCCTTGCAGGGCATGAACCGTGATGCTCGCCCTTCCTCCCCACTCCCCTCTTTCCACCCTGGGGGAGGTTATGGGGGTCATTGCAGCATCTCACGGGGGCACCCAGCCCCGCCGAGCCCCGGGTGCCACCCTGTGCCCTTGCACCCCTTGGGCCCACTCCCACCTCCTCCCTGACCATTCTGAGCACAGCAGCACAAGGAGGGGAACTGGAGATGCAAGACAAGACAAACTTCCCCATCTGTGTTCTGTGTTGGTCCCCACTCCCCATAGAGCTTTTCCTCCAGGAGATAAAGCAGCAGCCAGGCCTGGTGCACAAACCCATCCCTGTAACGGGGGGTACCTGCCCCCTGCCCCCGCTCTGCTGAGAGAAGGCGACTTCCTCCCTCTTCACCCTTAACTGCTATTTCAAAATAGGAAATAAAGGTCACCAAGTAAATAGAGAACAAATTAAGAGTAAACTTCTATTTCCCAGGTTACAGGGATCTAAGCTGGTTTGGTTTATCCTTCTCCCAGGTTCAAACAGTACATGAATCCTCCATCACGATAGCCTCTATTTTTGTTTGGAAGTCAGCCTTCCTCCTCCTCGATCGTGGCGCAGCAAGCCTCTCCCCACCCATAGAATCATAGAATCATTTTGGCTGGAAAAGCCCTTTGAGATCACCCAGCCCAACTGTTCCCCTAAACCTGCCATCTCACCACTAAACCCTGGCCCTAAGCACCTCGTCTGCCCAGCTTTTAAATACCCCCAGGGATGGGGACTCGACCCCTTCCCTGGGCAGCCCCTTCCAGTGCCTGACAGCCCTTGCAGGGAAGGAATTTTTCTGAATGTCCAACCTAAACCTGCCCTGGCACAACTTGAGGCCATTTCCTCTTGTCCACCCAGCAGTGTCACTTTTGTTTTCTCTCCAGCTGCCCACCTGTGGGGGAAGTGGGATGCAACAGGGGCTGCAAGGCAATTTCTGTCGATGTAGAGGAGGGAACAGAAATGGTTCCCGTTGGCCATGGTTCAGCTCCACGTCAGTCCAGCCCCGTAGGCATGTCAGGGCCAGGAAAGGTGGCTGGCCACTGAGCCAGTGCCACCAGCCCTTCCCAACAAGGCTGGGAAATGGTTGCCCCTTGGGAGTTTTTCAAGGCAGAGTATTTAAGACAACTGACCCCTTTAGCATCCACCTCTTGCTCGTAGGCTCTGCACAGCCCTGAGGAGCACAGGGGCGCAAGGAGGACACAGGGCAGAGCCCCAGACGGGGCAGCTTGGGGTCACCCCACTCCTTTCTGTGTTCATTCAACCTCTGGCAATTCCTGGCTCTGATGATCAACCACATGCCATTGCTGATCGTCTCCATATTTGTTTCTGCTGAATCACTTGATAGCACAAGGTTTGCGGTTCCTTCCCCACCCTGTGGAAATCCTTCTCACACAAGAACAGCTCTCCCAAACAACAAGCCAACACACCACTGCACTCTAAGGTGGCAAACAACAGGTTTTCATCCCGTTTTCAGTTTAATATGCATATATTTTAATTGCTGCTGGTATCCAAGCTAGATACACCACGGATGACTCACTAGCCTTGTAATTCGTAGCAACACTGTGGTAAGTACCAAACCCCAGCAGCAGGAGCACACTCAACCTTGCCCCAGGCCACACACACCAGGCCCAGGGCAATAGGAAGCTGGCAGCATCTTGAACTGGATGGAAACCATCACAAATTTTGCAATGCATCAACTTCATGTGACATCACCCTGCACAGCCCACGATGTGCGTGGCTGCAGTCAACAGGGCCCCACAATAAAATGGCCCCACACAATCCAAAACTGGGGTGCTGAAAAATATTAGCAATGAACTTGCACTTTCCCTCATGAAATAGCAGGATGTGAGGAGATGCTTCGCCCCGAGGATGCAGCATTGGGCACCCCAAAGATGTACCAAGTTCCCAGCATGCTCTGTCCATGCCAGCCCATCTCAGAGGGATGCAGATGGGACCATCTCTCATCTCCTGCTCAGGAGGTAAGCACGTGCTGAAGTCCTCACCTCCCAGCAGGGGCTTAAGTTTAGGACTCTGCTGAATGGACATTTCTGTTTCATGTGTACACAAGCTGAGAGAGAGCCCTGAAGGCTCAGGCACCTGAGAGATGTGAGCACTTCTATTCTGGTCCTCCATGTGTGGGTTTAGAGCTCCAAAACAGGAAACCTTTGATTCTTTTTTCTCCCTAAGCCAGCTAACTGTTTATTTAGCTACAGGAAATACTCCATGGGAGGGAAGGAGACACCTGAACTACACACAATCATAGAATTGTTTAGGTTGGGAAAGACCTTTAAAATCACCCAGCCCAACCCTTCCC
This sequence comes from Gorsachius magnificus, assembly GCA_034008185.1. Lineage (NCBI taxonomy): Eukaryota > Metazoa > Chordata > Aves > Pelecaniformes > Ardeidae > Gorsachius > Gorsachius magnificus. The sequence goes on from CM067091.1 coordinate 12,535,429, forward strand.
CTAACCCTGCCATCCCACCACTAAACCCTGGCCATAAGCACTGCTTCTGCCCAGCTTTTAAATACCCCCAGGGATGGGGACTCGACCCCTGCCCTGGGCAGCCCCTTCCAGTGCTTGACAGCTCTTGCGGGGAAGGAATTTTTCCCAGTGTCCAATCTAAACCTGCCCTGGCACAACTTGAGGCCATTTCCCCTCGTCCCATCACCCATTCCCTGGGACCAGAGACCGACCCCCCCCCCGGCTCCCCCCTCCTCTCAGGCAGTTGTAGGCAGCAATAAGGTCTCCCCTCAGCCTCCTCTTCTCCAGGCTGAACACCCCCAGCTCCCCCAGACGCTCCGCAGCAGCCTTGGGCTCCAGACCCCTCCCCAGCTCCATTGCCCTTCTCTGGACATGCTCCAGCCCCTCCACGTCCTTCTGGGAGTGAGGGGCCCAACCCTGAACCCAGCATTCGAGGGGCGGCCTCACCAGTGCCCAGGACAGGGGCATGGTCACTGCCCTGCTCCCGCTGGCCACACCAGTCCTGATACAAGCCAGGATGCCGTTGGCCCTCTTGGCCACCTGGGCACACTGCTGGCTCATAGTCAGCCGCCTGTCAACCAACACCTCCAGGTCCTTTTCCTCCGGGCAGCTTTCCAGCCACTCTGCCCCACGCCTGTAGTGTTGCGTGGGGTTGTTGTGACCCCAGTGCAGGACCCCGCACTTGGCCTTGCTGAACCTCACATAACTGGCCTGGGCTCATGGATCCAGCCTGTCCAGGTCCCTCTGCAGAGCCCTCCACCACCCAACTTGGTGTCATCTGCAAACTGACTGAGGGTGCCCTTGATCCCCTCATCCAGGTTGTTGATAAAGATGCTAAACAGAATCAGGCCCCAAAACTGAGCCCTGGGGGACACCGCTTGTTACCATCCACCAACTGGATTTTAATTCATTGGCCACAATTCTCTGGGCTCAGCCATTCAGCCGGTTTTTTACCCAGCGAAGAGTGTGCCTGTCTAAGCCATGAGCTGCCAGTACTTGGAAACCTCATTGCACCTACGAGTGAAGGACAGCTCGTTGGGGAGCCGTGGCTAAGCCAGGCTCCAGCGATACACAGCAGCATGGGCACGCAAGCACATCCCTCTCCCTGTGCCATCTGCCTCTGCTCCTTGGCAGCAGCTGGGATGGTGGCCAGCTCTGACCTCCTCTGTGGACCCTCCCAATGTCCCAGGAGTGCAGACTCCCAGGGAGCTCCTCGAATTTATGCTTAGGCAAAGCTTAATTCCCTTAGAAAATCTATCCACACCCCACCCAAGCAAATCAACACTTACCTGATTTGCTGATAGAAACTCCTGGGTGTTGTCGTTCATTCCCATGTACATGTTCTCCCCATCAAACTGAAAGACAAAAGAAAGGTAGAGTTAGTGAAACGTCATCTACGTGCCAGGGTTATGTGCATCCCAAATACCTTCCTGGCTCTTCATGCCAAGATTCCCAGGAGAAAATCCTGAGCTGGTCCTTTAAAACTTTTGAGCACATGTGAGCACACACACGTCACTGTTACTGCAATGGGCCACGGTAACGTAACACATTTATGTTAATTTTCCAGCAAAATAATGAGCAAATCACTCCAGTTCAAACAAACCAAACCTGTGCAAAACCACAGATCTACCCAGCATCAAAGATCACCCAGATGAAGTTCTTGCTAAAATTCCCACTAGATCAATCAGTCAGCTTTAAAAAGCCAATTTCCATCCATGGAAATTTCCAAGACAGGCAGGTCCCACTCGATCCTCTTCCAGACACCTACATACTCCTTAATCACCAAAGCAAACCTACACCAGCAATGCAGAACGTCACTCCAGACCATACCTGTGGGGATCTCTATGCAAAGCCTGACTTCCCATCCTGACGGTTTGCTGTTGTTTGCAAACTTGGGCTGCAAGAGGGCACATTTCCCCCCATCTCCTCTTCCCTGCCTGCTCTGCCAGGGCTCAGCCTCCTGGGCTGGGCTTTGGGGCTGGTGGGAGGCAGGGCAGCCTGAGCTCAGTGCGTTCGCCTGTGCCCCTGCGGCTCCAGCAAACACGCCTGCCCCCTTCACCCGGCTCTGAACTGCTAATCCACTTACTAGGCTCCAAAACCCCCATGGAGAACCGCAAAACTCTTTGCATTAATTAGCTGCAGCGGGAGCTTTTCATTTGCTCTGATTCCAAATGAAGGAAAAAAGCCCTCCAGGATTGTCTCTGGCTTGAAGTATAGCTGGGGCAGTTCTCAAGGCTAAGTTCACAAATTAATTATGGCAATAAACTGGGCTATGCCATAAACCACTCCCAAGACAAGGCTGAAGGTACCAGCTGCAAATGACACCATCTGCTTAACACAAGGAAGAGCCAGCCCTCCTGCCCTTACCAGCCAGATGATGGATTGAAGACTGATCACCTCTCGCTCGCCCATACGAAGCTGATACCAGTTATGCCTTAGCAGAAATGAGTCACGTTAAGAACAATAAAAGAGAAATCTAAATAAAACCAGGTGAAGACTTTCAGTGTAGATTATTAATTACACTTTGTTTCTCAGAGTGCTAGAGGATTAGCTAGGTGGCGGAGTTAGTAAAGCCAAGCAGGGTAACACAGCTCCGCTCAGTGTCAGAGTGCACAGACACCCTCTAATTGCCAAACTATCCTCTGGGATAGCGGAGCAAATCAATTAAAAGCAGCAAAATTAGAGCGGGTATTGTGACACTCATTAACTAATACTGATAGCAGCCACAGCAGGGTGGAAGGGGATCCCTGTGCAAACACAGGATTTCATTAAACCCATCAGTAAGGCAGGAGCCGAGGGATGCAGCGAGCATCGGCAGCCCTATGGGCTTGTAGCTCTCCCAGAAGGCAGCTGGGTGCTATCCACTGTAAATGGAATTTCCCTCCACCTGTAAAAGGATCGCTGGCATAGCTGGCTCCTACTAACACAGCTCCAGATGGAGCTGCCATGCTTCCAGGCGCGGAGACTCAATCAGCTCTACAGCCTAAATACCCTCTGCCAGCCCGACCAAGCCCAGTGGAGAAGGTTGAGTTTGCAGAAGGGGTGGCCCAGTTCGGTGGAGAGGCTCAGCCCTGCAGCAGCGGGACCCAGGCTCTGCAGGAGGAGCCGGTTGCTGGCTTTGTCCTGGGCAGCAGTGTTGTTTTAGAGAGTCAATCTTTTTGGAACAGGCAAAATTATGGTCCTGAGGTCCTACTCCCAAGCTCTTTTTGGGACCACCCTAGCAAAAAACCATCAGGTGGATCCTGGAGCCTGAGCTGACACCCCAGGGCTGTACACCATGGGATGTAGGGCCCATTCCCGTGGTCTGATCTGCAGTGCCAGAGCTTTGCATCAGGTCAGCTGCCCAGATGCGCTGTGTGGCACTGTGGGACACCTAAAAGCTATTGCATCCTGAGACCGCACTGAGACCGGCAGGTGAGCCACACAGCAGCTTTCCAGCAAGCAGCGCTGAAGAGAGATAAAATATTCCAGTGGGGAATCCATCCCTGGAACCAGACAGAAATTTGCACTGCAGAAATATTTGCTTCCACATCAGGAAAGGAAGAGCTTTTTCTGAAGTAAAAGCTTTGTGCCTCTGAGAAATTTAAATATCCTTCCTTCCATCCTTCCTTCCATCCTTCCTTCCATCCTTCCTTCCATCCTTCCTTCCATCCTTCCTTCCTCGCACACAAGTGCCTCATTTTTATCCTGCTCCAGCATAGTATTTTGCAGATCTAGACTAAGACCTGTTTTGAAACAAGTCTTCTCCAGAAAACAAAAGTCATCTGGAAATCTACATTTGAGAAAAGAAAAAAAAAGAAAGTATCTTTCCCTGGGGAGGTCCAGGGCAGGACGAGCACTCTGCTTTCTCTGTATCATGCTGCTTGTCAGAATGTATTTTTTTATGGCTTTTTACTATTCCCCTCCCTCTACTCCACAGTTCCTTTTGCCCTTGATGCCTTCATAATAACTGTAATGAATCCTGCCTTCAAAATTACTGCGCCTCTGATTGCCACTCTGAGCAGCGAGCCTGAAAATCAAGACTCAAAATGCAACAGCAACTTTGGAACTTCCCCACTGCTGATTGGATTTTTTTTTTTTTTTTCTCCTCCAGGCTATGAGGGTGCAAACAAATTTATTAGAAATTCTCCCATCAGGATATTTTTTCAATTAGACTTTTGCCACTTAGACACCAGCCAGGTAGAGCAGCTAAGTAATGTGCTCTTCCTCTTCTCATTATTGTTTTGCTACAGAATGCACTTCAAAACAATCAGCCCCATCATTCCAGGTAGATTTACGGCAGAAACAGACATTTTAATATTTCCCTTTGGTTACAAATGCTTCCTCCCTTTTCGCTTTGGTCTAACTCCTGCTGCATGTCAAGCCTCCCAGGCAGTTCCGGGCCTGGGTGCATCCATTCATCACCCTCTGTGCCCCCCAAAATCGATCAAACCTGTACTGAATGATGTGCACGTGCAGAGTGGCAGGTATCATTTTCCAGTCCTGATCTGAAAGGAACATACACTCATGCAGTCATCTTATTCATCCTTCTACTCTTTTGTAATTATTTAATTTTTGTTATTCTTTGGCTATTAACCAAACCGGTGGCTGGGGCCAATTCTCACCCTCTTCTGTATGCCATGAGTGCAGCGTGGAGATGAGCTGGGAGCACGCTCTGCTCATAGCACTGAGCACCCAAGACATGGTGTTCGCTTGAAAACCTGGGAATGCAAACGCTGCGGAGCCAAGCTGGGAAGCCAGTAGAGGCAGGAACCTGTGATTAATTGCTTTTCCTTCATCTGAGACTTGAACCTGTCCTTATCTGACTTGCACCGACTTAGATCAGTGATGGTTGCCTACAAGCACAACCTAGAATCAAGGACCTCTACTTCAGGAAAGACCCATAAAGGCCCACTTTGCCAAATCCCAACTCAAACACGCTTGGGACAGAAACAACTCTACTCACCCAATTTGAAAAAAAAAACCAAAAACCCGAACAAAAAACCCTCATAGGAAACTGCCCAAATTCCTACCAACGCTGGAAACAAAGGCGTGCTGTCAAATGAGCACCAGCAAGCTGCTTTCGTCTGCAGGTGACGTGAACTCCAACCTAAAGGAACAGGAGCACTGGTGTGACCCCGTGTCAGGCCGCAGGAGGTGACACCGGCTGGCACCAGGGGATAAGCAGGCAGACGCTGTCAGATGCATTCAGAGGGGGAGTCCCAAGGAAATCAGGGTGATGGACACAGAGCCATGCCCCCCCGACAGCGCCTCTGCATCGCACACACTACCGTGTAATTGGGGTCTGAGCAAGAGAAACAGGGACGGTCCTAGCCTGGAATTTAGTTTTTCATGGAGAACTTACTTAAAATACAATTATTTTAGCAGGGCTCTTCCAGGGGAGCTGTAGCTGGGACCTGTAGCTGGCACTGCAGCTCCGGAGGCAGAGCACTGCTGCACATCCACCGGCCCAGGCAGGCTTTATTCAGACGAAGTTCTAAGAAGCACTTTTAAAATTTTTATTGCTTTTCTAGACTGACTTTGGTTTGTTATTTTTGCGATTAGACGTTATTTTCAAACCTGTCAATGTTCCCGGAGGTCATGCAGGTCCCATGTTAGTACGGCAAAAATGAATAAGAAAAATAAATGCATGCTGCAAGCTGGGACAGACCCCAGAGCAAAGCAGCTGTGTGATCTCCGGCTCTGTGCAAACACAGAGAACAAATGTTTGTTAACTGGGAAGGACCCAATGGAAAGAAACACAACCTCCTGCCAAGATTCAGAGAAGGTGTTACTTTCTCATGGATGGCACTGCCAGCTTGTACAGTTTTATTATGAATCTCATCACATCCTTTTATTTCTGGAGAGTGATGAGCTGAGATGAAAACCTCAACTTTGTAAGAAATATGTTGGCAGCACTCATACCAGGAACGGCTTCAATGACACCTGCAAGATCTCAAAAATCTTCCAATCTTCTTATTTCATTTTATTTTCATTTTTTAAGTGTGGTGCATTTGGGGTTTGGTTCTTTCTGTTGGTTTGGGTTTGGTTTTTTTTTGAGACGTCTTACCTAAATTTTAACACTCATTGTTGCCAATACTGGACCAGAGCACCTTAACTACAAGTCCACTGAGGATCTGGAGCTTAAAAAAGTGTCTTGTTGATGCAAATCCAGCGGTAACTAAAAGCCATCATCATCAAGGAGCTATTAGATGCCCTGTGAAGAACAAATTGGATGCTTCCAGTGATTCCTACTGCTCAGAGTGCTATAAGCACTTGCCTCTCAGTTTTGCCTCTTTGTGCCAGGACACTGGCAGCTCAACCCATGACACCCTCATTTCCAGACTGGAATATCTGGCTGGTGATATCGCCCTTCACTGGAGATGCTTGGAATGTCACTGGTTTTGGTGTCCAGCAAGCTACACCTCAGCCACCACTAGCATCACAACATAGAACGACCCAGAATAACGCCATGCAACAAATACCTTGAAGGTTTTAGTGAATACAAGCTAGGATACAAGAAAACTTGCATGAGAGTCAATGCCATATTTAATACTCCCCATTACCAAAAAAAAAAATATTATTGTAGCCCCCGTGTTACTGGGGTTTGTTTAGCTGCCTCCGATGGCACCCTACCCACTGTGTGCAAATACAACTCTTCTTCAGAAAGTTTTACAAAAGTATTTTTTTTCCCCAATTCATTTTCATCAGGCAAGCATTATCTGAGTGGCACAACCACAGCCTGCTGGTTCAGCCTACGGGCGCGCTGGGCACCAACACCAAACCCAACGACCCTGACACTGGCACAGGCTGTCTTTGCCAGCACGCATCCCTGCCTCATCCCTGGGATGTGAAATATCCACCTCAGCCCTGCCCCCGTCGGCGCTGCTGCCTGCAGAGCTGCCGCTGTGATTTCCTATAGAAGCAATTTAGCATCATGCTTCTTCGGGGAATACATCGCTGAGGTTATCTTAATCTCTTTAACTGCAGTTGCCCCATTAAGGCCTTTACACAACCTCTGGCCCAAAGTGATCTACTTAACATTATTTATTTGTCCACTGAAATGTTTGGCTAGCCCCTCAGTTGATCCTGTCAAAGCGGGTCAAAAGTTCAGCAATAGATTTACAACCCCCCCCTCTGCCTCCAAGACTCTCCTGCGAGGAAAGCTCTGCATCTCCATCCTGGTCACTGTGCGGCCGTCCGGGCTAGCCACGCACTGCGATGTGTTTCAGGACAAACAGCATTAGAAGAGAGCATGCCACCACGGCAGGTCTCAGGGGCTGTACGACCCTTAAAGGGCTGCATCTGGAAGAGTCGCCTGGGCTTTATGGGGGCTGGGTTCTCTACACGCAGTCAATATTCTCATGTATTATCCCAGGGTTAAACCAGATTGATACAGATCACAGAGTTGTAGAATCCTAGGTTGGAAGGGACCTCAAGGATCACCTGGTCCAACCTTTCTAGGCAAGAGCCCAGTCTAGACAAGATGGCCCAGCACCCTGTCCAGCTGAGGCTTGAAAGTGTCCGATGTGGCAGAGTCAACCCCTCCCCTGGGGAGATCATTCTGATGGGTGACTGTTCTCATGGTGAAAAATTTCCCTCTTGTGTGCAATGGGAATCTCCCCAAGAGCAATTTGTGTCCATTCCCCATTGTCCTCTCCATGGGACTCCTTGTAAAAAGGGAGTCTCCAGCTTCTTTGTGACTACTCTTTAAGATGAAGTCTGAAGGCTTAAAACCATATGGTAAAAAGTGGTTTGGTTGGTTAGTTTGTTTTAAGAACAATTTACAAATTGGATAAAATCTTAGTAACAGTTATTTCTCAAACATACCAGAAGGAGGAAACCTACTGCACAGCTGGTGGTGCCAAGGGCTGCCCAAGGTGTGGTAGAGACTGCCAACGAATGAAAACCAGTTGGGAAAACCAGGAATGATCTGCACTGGCTTGGACACGGACAGCACATCCAGTGGCGCCCAAACTGGAGCATCTCCCTTGGAAAGACCCATCTGAGCAGCTCTCACGCTGGGATGGCCAGTAGGAAAAAGTACAAACCAAACCAACAAAATCCTAAGGAACCCCCATGGCCCATGGTCCATGGCATTCGTCCATCTGCTCTAGAGCAATGCAAGGTAACAAATGCCGCACCAGCTTACTGCCTCCGCTCCAAAACAAATGGGAGTGACGAGGAGAAGGTGCCAGTCCAGCAGGTCCGAATCCCTCAGCCTGAAGCCATCTGGAGCCGCAACGTGCCGCCAAGGCAGCAGAGAGAGACCTCAGATGAGGGATGTCGTGCCTTGCAGCCCACCTTAGTGTTTGCTGAAGGGTCCACATGTACCTAGAAAAGGTGATATGATCTCTCTGTCTGAACTTCTCACAAGGTTCCTCAAAAAAAAAGCTCTAAAAACCAAACCCAACTTGTCGTGGGGCAAAAGGGAAGGTCTTCTTGCTCACAGCCAGTGAGAAGATACTCACTAGGTTTTAGCAAGAGGAGAATCGTGGTCCACAATCCATCTGCACTAAAATGTATCCAGTTCATAATAGAAGTGATCTAGAAGGATTCAAGTTTATTAATGAGATAAAAATTATTCAGGCTAGCCAAAACTGAAAGCGACTTTGAATGGGTTTGCATTAAGGCTCTCACAGTACTAAGTGGCAGTGAGGAAATGGAAGATTAAATTTAATGTCAATAAATGCAAAGTGATGCACTGGAGAAAAGCAATCCTAACAATACAGACACGACAATGGGCCCTAAAATAGCTGGTACTGTCCAGACCAGAAACTGTGCATTCATTCTGGAGAGTTCACTTGCAACTTCTGCTCAGTCCTCAGCAGCTGCTGAAAGTGCCATTCAGGTTTTAGAAGCAATTAGGAGAAGAAGAAAGAATAAAAGATCAAACACTCTTTTACCATCTGTGCAGTTAGGAGGAGAAAGGGGAATTGCAGGGAGGATCCAAGGTGTGGACAAGGTGTACATGGACAAGGAAAGAGGTGATAGATTTAGAGGGACTCAACAGAGACGTACATGAAGTCATGTACGAGAACAGGGAACTGCTCTTCTGTGGTTCTCACAGCCTAAAACCAAGGAGGCAGACACTGAAATCATTAGTTAGTGGAATTAAACACCTTACAGAGAAGTTCTTCATACAGGGCTCAACAGCAAAAACTCTTGCTGCAGCATGCTGTGGCCTAGAAGGATCCAGAATAGCAACTGGACAAATTAAGAGCAGAATAGTAAATCCAAACCACTGAGCTCAAGATGACCCTCACCTGTGGGCTGCTGGAAGCTCCATGGGTAGATGTAATCTCACTAGATATAAGGCAAAACATTTTCCAGATTCTGGATGGTCAAATATTAGACCACGAGGTTGTGGGACCTCCATCCCTGGAGATACCCGGAGCTCAGCTGGACCAGGGGCTGCGTGACCCCATCTGGTTGGCCCAGCTTTGCTCGGGAGCTTGGGAGATGCAGATGTCCCCCCCAGCCGGCCGTACTTGGTCTTTGGGTGTTTCTGCAATTTGTGATCAGGCGATGCTTACCCAGGCAGCTGCACGGACCCCCACCCCAAGAGCACCTCCAGCATCCCCTTTTATTCTCCTGTACTCGAGGCCGGAGAGATCTTAAATGCCACCACTATTCATGTGGCAGCATTCATTTATCTAAGAGACTGGCTGGTTTTCTGTGAATGCTGCACACAAAATTATTGTTATTGCATTATTTGGGGGGAATGAGGACTTAAACTCATTTACCTGGACCTTTCAGAGCCTGCAAAGGAGTTCAAGCTCTTCACATACACACACAAAAAAATCCGTCCGCTGAAAGCTACAGGGAGCAGCAGAATTTAGTCTTAAGACTGACATGGAAATAGATTAATTTTTTTTCCCATTTCATATTCTAATTACAATTCTTCTCCCCCTACTATTTTCTGTTCTCATTACAGTCTTAAAATTGCTCTGCAAATTCTGCACCTTATTCTGCTCTTCCTACCATCTTTGTCATGGAAATGAGAAACAGAATGTATAAGCATGAAAATATTGCCGAGATCAAAATTCTGCTTAACCCTTTCACGTGCGACTCCAGAAAGAAGCGAAAGCAGGGCAGGCCAGCTAATCCTCCATCCAGCCTCCTCTCCTTCTCCCAGACGCGGCAAGGGAGAAGAACGATGCTCAGAGAAACGCACCATTAATTCAAGGGCCAAAGTTGCCCACGCTTATACCTCCACCGCGCATTGAGGTGGGGTTGGGTTTTTTCAGGCTTAGCAGGTTTTACCCCTGAGGGATCAGATTCAGATGGTTGTGCTTAGTTTTTAGCTTTCAGCCTGCCAAGCACCCCGATGTAACACTGGCTGGGAGAGAAGTTGTGTGGTGCTTCGAGGAGCCCCGGTGCACCGGGTGCGTGGGAGACCTCCATCCTCCTCCTCCTCTCCCGCCTTGCAGAGAGCTCAATGGAGCTGCAGCTTCGACTGGACCAAACCCTTCCCGATTTCGTGCAAAGTTTGGGCACAGATAAGGAAAACAGGCTGGGAGGTGAGCAGCACCTCCTGACACCCGCCCTCCCAGCACCCCCTGCTTTCACCCAGGACCTTTCCAGCCCATCACTGACCATGCTCAATGCTGTTTATTTTGCAAGATACGATCGCAGCGATGTAGCTGCGGGTCTTGGGCATGTACATCACTTCCTTTTTGAAGCCAAACAACAAGCACATCCTGCGTTGTTTATCACACTTACACAGGTGCTCGAGGAGTTTATCTGCAAAAAAACCCCAAACCCAGGCCCTTGCTAAGCTGCTCCTTCTCCCGCCAGCAGTGGAATAATCAGGAGAGCCGAAGGCACCAGCTCGCACTGTGAGTGCCTGGTGCCCTGCGCATCGCTGGGGAGGGAGGAAGGTAAATGGATGCAGCACATTTCCCAGCACCGGGCTGGCATGTAGACAGTCTGAAACAAATACCGTAAGCGATAAAGAGACTTAACTGCACCGCCTGCTTCACCGGTTACACCTGTAATTCACAGGAAACTAAGAGAGGCAGAAAATGTACAAAGACCTAAAAGAAGCCGCAGAGACTCTGTGCAAGAACTGTGCCAGTGTCAAAGGCACCTCAAAACATTGTTTTTTGCAAGATAAAACCTCAGGGTTGAGATAAAAATAGAGCTTATACCTTGTCTGCCTCGGAAGCAGCTCTGGAAGTCTGTTATGGAGATGCTGGTTTCAATACAATAACAACAGCCCTTGCCGCAATGAGAAGTGGGGCTACATGCAGCCACCAGCACCAAAATATCTAAGGCAGCAAGGGAGCGGTCAGGAAGAAAGCAACCTTAAACCAGGAAGTTTTCCCATCCTGTGATTTCGAGGTGGGTTTGCCCCCCTGGCCCAGGGAGCGAGCGGGGACCCTGCGTGGGCAGTGATGCTTGGCTGCACACCTACGGCCGGGGCTGTGGGCGAGCGCCAGGGTTGCTGGGTGGATGCGATCCAGTGGTGAGGAGCAGCGCGGCGGGAGCAAGCGGAGGAAGCAGCTGTTGCCACAGCAGCCCCGCGCGAGCAGTCGCTGTGGTTACGCCGGGTTTGACGTACGCACCGGGTGCGGGAATGATTTTGGAAATCTCTCTTTATCTTTTCTCAACTGCAGGGTAAATAAATAAATAAGGACACAAGTGCACACCGCAGAGAGGAAGAGAGCTGTCAGAGGAGTGATGCAAAGATTGCTTAAAGTGATTAACTTCTGAAGACCATGTGTTATGCTTCTGATCCCAACGCCTTGTTGACAGCTGCGCAGGTTAACAACCTGGCTCCCAACTACCCTCTAACTCACTCCAGTAATCCACAAAAATCACCGGTGCTACTCAATTTCTATTCAAGAAGAAAAACAGTAACTTTAATTCTCTGTACAGCTGCTGTTCCTTCAGCAAAGCCAGTCTGAAGCACAGTCCGCAGCAGACGCTAAGCGCTTGCAACCGCAGCCACGTACTTTGCTGAACACTTCCATCATTTGAAGTTTTGCCCTGCTAGCGAAAGCAAAAGCACATCTCTGCCCCCTGCAATTCAAGATCATGGTTTTTTTGTTCTTTTTCTTCTGTTGCAAAGCATAAGAGAGGAGAATAGTCGATTTTCAAGACAACTTTGGTGAGAATGGGGAGCGTTATGCAAAACCAGCTAGTCAGGAAGGGGGAAAAAAAAAAAAAAGAGAGCTTCCACGCTAGTCATTTAGAGAGTAGTTTCCAACACATAAATATTTGGCACCAGTGAAAACCTGCCTTCTGCGGCTCTGCACTCAACTGGGTATGCAAATAACCCTTGCAGCGGTACATAGTATGACTTGCAAAAAACCTGGGCTGACAAAGTACAAGCCATTCCACAATTGTACCTTAGATGTTTGGACATGTGCATGATTAAAAAAAAACCCAAACCCTCATGAAAAGTGAGATCTCCTTTAACCCACCAAAACCCAAGGATGCTAGGAAGGCAATTTCTGAAATTACATCCTGGAATTCTGGGAACATCTTCACTGCCCGCTTCTCATACAGCAGTGAGGCTCCCTGTATTTTTCCCCCCCCCTTATTTGGCCCCATCTTATTTAAATGATAGACTCTGAGTGCATCTTCTGCAAGTGTTTTGACATCATCTAACCAGATCCTAACCCTAGCGAGAGTCAGGAAGGCCCAATGTAAACAAATAATAAAGAATAATGCAGCACATGGCTTCCTGTACCAGGGAACCGGCTTTTATCCCACCGGCATCACAACCATGCCATTCTTTCTAAACCCACACAATCAAACTGATGGGGACTGCTCACAACCTCAATGTGTATTTTGACACACAGAGGACGATGGGGAGCTCATCCCAGCACACTTGGCTGCTGTGCTGCAGGGAGGATGCTCTGGGGAGCCCGAACCCCCATGTAGGGACCATAGAGGAGCAGAGGGAGTTTACCCGAACGTCCTCACTCTTCAGATGAAAATCTCTCGTAGGCTTGAAGGTGGCCAGATTTCAGATCCCTACTCTGCCAGAAAGAGCATCATCCAGCACACAGGCCTCCTTTTGGCTATGATGCTGCTGCTGCTGCCTTTTAACAAAAATTGCTATTATCCTCTTAAATAAAGAGCAATGAGCCCCCTGAGCAGTCTGCGCTGCGCCCAGGGGACCCCACTGCCACCCACAGCCCCCGTCTATCAGCCCATCCCCTCCAGCATTGGAAGCAAAGGAGCAACACAGGATTTTCATCGGCAGAGGATTTGCTGTCGAAGCATCATTGTGGGGCCAGGCAGATGGGGGCCACGCAGGCAGGCGTGGCCTTGGAGGCTGCAAAGTGAGCAATCCAACACCCCAAAAGCCTTAAAAACCTGACCTCTGCAGAAAAAGCAATTTTACTGGTGGCTTGGTGCAAGGAGCAGTTGAGATGCCCCTGAGCAGTGACGGGAGCTGCGGGGCTGGGGCGGGGGGGCTCTGCCCTTGGTGGTGACCTGAGCAGGGTGCTGCAAGGCAGGGTTAAACAACCCAGCCCCCCGTGCTGCTCTGAGCACGTGGTCCCACGTCTGCAAGAACAGCGAAACCCCACGGGGCCACAGTTGAGTGAGGTCGCGAACGCGCAGACGTGCTCGGGGCGCGGGCGCTCGTTGCCGCTGCAGAGTCAGAGGCCGGAGCCAAAATCTGCCAGCTGAAAGGTCACAGGGAGACAACCCCAAGCTTTGCAGATATTGCATGAAACGAAGCTGCGAACGCAGCACCGGTGTCGCGACTTCACACGCCCGAGACTCAAGACATGCAAACCCATGGTTTTACAGAAGCTGAAGCTCAGCGACATTTCCCACAGGCAATAAAATCACATCGGAAAGGTAACTCTACAGGCAGCATTACCACATCCTTGTACGTCCTATTTCATGAAGTGCTGAGTTAGGTTTGTCAGAGCCGTTTGGCTGCATTTCCAGGGGGCTGTGCACACAATGCCCTGCCACTGCAGCATCCTCACCTCGATTCCCTGCCAGGGCCATGTGTTGTATCCCAGGCTGGTACCGCTTCATTCCCAACCTCACCTTCTGGTTATTAAAAAAGAAACCAAACACCACCCCACCCCACCCCCCAGCAGTTCTACTTTCAGCTCTTTTTTCTTTTCCTTTTTGGACCTCTCTCTGTTCATCTTATTAATCTCCCCAGCAAATTTTACTGCCGCGGATCTTTTTCTCATTAGGGTGAGAAAGTTGTTTGTGCTTACTGCAGCCAGGCCAGCCCCACGTTTACTTCTTAAAATATACACCTGAGTGCTGAAAATTCTTGGTGTCTTAAAAAGACGTTGAAAACTCATTAAAATTAATTACGCTGATCAGAAAGAGGCACCTCTGATTATTATGCCCCTCACTGTAAATAATTGACTAGAGATATTATTATTACTATTATTATTATTATTATTACTATTATTAACCCTAACGAGAAGCTTAAAGCAAGTTGATGAGAAAGAGAGGGAAAAAGCAGTTTTGCCTGACTAATTAATGACTTAAATAAAAATAAACAAAGGGAGTCTTCCTGATTTTAGCAAAGTCCTGCCTTTTCCCGAGCAGTTAAAAGCAAGACTGACAGCTTTATAGATAGGGAAATGGGCAGATAAGATAAACACACACAATATAAACTTGTCCAAAGCTTTTACAGTCTTTCTCTGCACCACTTCCAGCCCATTAAATTACAGTATTACTATAATTTGCAGCAAAATTATCTTTTATCTCAGCTTCTTTTAAAGCTATTTGGCATTTGCTAGTATTTTCTATTATAAATCTAATTGCAGATTCCAAACAGACAAGGGCTCATTAAGCCTTAATTATGCACATGTTGTTTTCAACAAACATTTTCATTTGGACTGCTGTGAGCTGTAATTGTTCAGAAGGCACCGCAGCCTCTGATTACCCACTTTCCTGGGATGGCAAAAGCTACTTTCAAGTAGGTCACGGCTCAGCTGAACAAATGATTCGCAACCTGTGGAGCCCGGGCAGTGCCATTCCGTCGGGAAAGCGTCGCCAGAGCTGGCAGGAGCAGCCAGGATGCCCCCCATGCCGGTGCAGAGCTCTGCTGGTGGGGTTAGCCCTGGCGTGGGCAGGTGGAGGGGAGCAGGGCCCTGGGCGCAGGATGGGAATTGGGGCATGGCCACCCTTCCCAGGGAGCAAAGCCAGCGGGCACGATGGGCAAACCCCACCTGGCAGCGCTGCTTGCCTTCGGCCGCGGCTGGGAAGCAGGAGCCCTGCTCGGGTACCTCCAAGGGTCCTGCCGTCCCAGCCCAGCATCCGAGCATGTTCTGCCTAACAGCCGGTCCCCAGCACACCACCAGCCTTCCATCCTCGCCCAGCCACACCGCACAGCATCACCACAAGCACCCCACGACAAATATGTTTCCAAGTCCATCCAAAACTATACGGGGGTGGGAGGTGGCCCTTTTCACTTCTTGTTGGAGCCACGGTTATGTTTATGCTCTGAAATAAGAAGTAACCCACACGAACAGCTGAGCTTTTACTGCAAGTTCAGGCTTCCTTCTAACAGCATGAAAGCCACATCTGCTACCGGAGCAGGCATAAGCTGCAGGACGACAACATCGAGGTCCTGGGTACCTTCCAGCCTTGATCCTTCCACCTTCACCTACCCCTGCGACACCCAGGCTGCAGTGCCCAGGTTAGTGGAGCATGGCTCTGCCCCATCCCATCTCTCTGGGTGAAGAGAGATGTCGTGTGCAAACCTCACCAGCCTCCCCTGAGCCTTTTTAGGGGGGAAAAAGCTCCTCCTAATAAATAATGTCCCATATAATTAAGGGTTAGGGCTCCAAAGGTGCTGGTTGCTGCCGGACCCATGAGATTGGCGGGTTTTACCACTGCTGGAAAGAGCAAGGTGCTCATACAATCGGTGTTGCAACTTCTAGCCAGCCAGGTATCCAATAGACCACCTCAGGACGAGAGAGGCAGCCGAAAAAGGCCTCATTACATTAAGAAATTAGACTCCTCCTTCTTCACGTTTCTTTCTCTCTTCTCAGTGTAGATGACAAATTCTCTGAAATGTCCCAAAGACTCGTGTTGCACTGTTAGAAGGAAAATGTGTCAGAGTAAGCATGAAATCTCATGGCCTTGCCTTTGAAAAAGACAACTTTTCAAGCAATAGTTTGACCTAGAAAGGTTTTCTAGGTCATTTTGACTTGGCATGTATATGCCTGACCTAGTAAATCTGACACAATAAAATTACAGGGTTTGTTTCAACCTGTCGGTGTCAGATCATTCATAAATTCAGATGCACTATTTACAAAACTGCTATTCATATATTCACAAATAATGTCTCGCTAGGCTCCTTCTGCCGGGGAAGTATTTGCCCTGTTCAACATTAACTCACGCTGACAAAGGGAAAATGGAAAAGCTCCCCTGGCAAGCTGAGTTCCTATCTTTCTCAGACAGCCCCTACCCTCAAATCATGCAGGATTTATGGCTGTGCTCCCCCTTCCACTGCTGGTGAAATCCCCCAAACTAGCCTGCTGCTGGCTTTGCCGGGGGGTGGGAACCCCAAAGGCCTGGCCAGTCTTGTTTGTATGGGTGCAGCTGCACTAACAAAGCAAAGGGCAACATTAGCCGTCGTTGAGATCCTCCTGCTCCAGCACCCTGCATCCCTCCTGCGAAGCCAGGGGCATGGCAGTGACACTGGAGCTGCCGCCAGAATGGCCCTGAAGAGTCCAACACGGACTTTGCAGGAGGAGGGAAAGCTCATGCTCAGCCGGCTGAGACGCCCAGAGGAGATGCACCTCGGTGGTGGTAGCTGCAATCACCTGCCTGTTCTGGCTGGCACTCACGATTCCTGACACCAAAGGCTTTTCTTAAATGCACTTTAATAATATTTCTTAATTCTCATACAATGCCTGTTACAGGAATGACTGTGAGAGGTGTGATGGAGTATTGCTCTCCATGTTCGTGTGGGTCCGGTTGTCGAAGAAGCTGCCTGCATGGGCTTTATCCTCCTCCCGCCAAGGAGCAAACGTCATCTACAGAGCCAAAGGGATGCCGGGGAGGGGTCCTTGCAAGCAGCCCTCCTTGCCATGATGCGCTTCCCACCGGCACACTTGAGGGGTGCTGTGCACTGATCCATGGGTGTTTCCCTCCAGAGAAGCCCTGGAATGGATCCTGGCCCCTGGCATACTTGCAGCCAACACCCGTAACTGGTGTGTTCACAGCACTGCCCCAGCCCAGCCAGGCACCAGAAAGACTTTACCGGGCACTGCACAAAGGGACAAACCCTTCTGCAGAGAGCTCATGCTCTCATATTTAAGACTCATTCTTAACTGCTGGTCAAAACCAGGACAGCCAAGGCGACTCAGTATGCGGGCACAGTGCAAACTGCAGCATTTTCATCTTCCTTGGTTGCAATTTCTTCCCGAGCCACAGGATCGGGACCGTATTTCCAAAGGCACATCCAGCTCAGGAAGGCTTGGATCCACCAACCAAAGGGCTCACGAAGCAGCGGTTATCCGCACTGTGTTGCCATAAAGCATGGCTTTGGGCAAGAAGATACCCACAAGGTCAAGGCATGGGTAGGAGAAGCCATTTTTCCTTCCTCGCTATAGCAGTGTGGGAGGAGAGGGACCTCCTTATAGACACGCGCCACCCCACAAGCATGTGAATGTAGAGGTAGGACCATGCAGATGGGGACAACCAGCAGAGCTGCACCTAGTCCTGCTGCTTCCCGAGCCACCACGATGCCCAGCAAGGGCACAGGAGGGATGGGTACAGGCTTCCCCAGCCTGGCTGGGCTGCTCAAAGCCCTGGCAGGGGTTTTGTGGTCCTTCTGCAGCAGGGAAGGATGCACTGTTAGGACAGATCAAGGCATAACACCTCCAGACCCAAGGTTTTAATGAGGTGATATTCCTCAAGTTCAGCTTTGATGACTCGTGCAGTCTTTTTGAACCACACCTTTCCAGAGACTGGGACCCTCTGCTCAGCTCCTCACAGCGCCCAAGTCGGATACCTAAAAGATCACATTTACTAGCTAACAAGATTATTGTCTCATGCTTTCTCCAAAAGCATTTAGTGGGGGAAAGTGATTTCCACCAAACCCTCTGCATCCCAATCCTGGAAGTCACGCCAAGATTGCAGGCCCTCCAGTGGATATCT
Organism: Gorsachius magnificus; assembly: GCA_034008185.1. Taxonomy (NCBI): domain Eukaryota; kingdom Metazoa; phylum Chordata; class Aves; order Pelecaniformes; family Ardeidae; genus Gorsachius; species Gorsachius magnificus. The sequence goes on from CM067091.1 coordinate 12,553,537, forward strand.
TTCATTTATATTTCAGCCGCACCTCTATAAAAGCTACGGGTTTTTTTCCACTTTCAAATTTTTCATAACTGTTAAGAGAAAAAATCCTCCTTGTTCTGAACCCACAGGGAGGAGCAGGAATGATACCAGTGCCACATGGTACAACAGCCTCAGACTTTGCTTCGGTTAAACTCCATCACATGGATGAAGGTTTTCTTTATTTGAGTTTGTATTATAAAGAATTAAGCATCCTGGAGAGATGAAAACACTGGATTTTTTTACTGCCTGGCCCAAATCTCGTTTCCCTCGTTTGCCCTGCAACCTGTCCCGCTGCAACCCTCTAACACTACATGTGCTGCGTCTTCTCCACCTGCTAATTATAGGCCCCGTTGTGCCAGATAATTCGGCCCCAGCCTTTCGCTGCTGATTACAAAACCAGAAGCATCCATCACCTTCTCTAGTCGGTAAGCGGGACCAGATGCTTGTGTGCTCATTGGAAAGGAAAAGAACTTTGGTTCCTTTAAACCAAAGACAATGAATCTCCCAAAGAGTGGAAGGCTCATAGTTTGTATTTCTTGAAAAACAGTGTATTAATACATTAAGCATAAAAATATACATATATACATCTTTGCAAGTCATAGCAGAAACAACACGAAACATGGTTGGAACTGAAGGACGCTGCAAGTGCTGACGCAGACAACCCCCAAGCAAACAGTTTATGTGCAAATCGCATTTACCTTCACTGCCCGACGGCGCTGTAGTTTCAGTCTGCATGGAGGTATTTACTGCAGGCAGCACAGAAACCAGCATTTTGCTACGTCCCTTCCACCCACCCATCCATCTCTCGGGTCTCAGGGCAGCCTGGGCCATGCTACCTACAAACCCTGCCTGCACCCGACAGCCCCCTGGCCCAGCACGACACCTGAGTGTATTTAATAATTTTCCTCTGAATTCAGAAATGAGGCTCACCGCCTCCATCCTGGGGAGCTTCTGCTCTCCCACTGCTGCTAAGCCACAGTCCGATCAGCCGACGAAGAGGACGGTATCAGTCGCACTGCTCTGCCCTTCTCTGAGCCTTCCCAGCCAGGGCCTGCAGTGATGCTGGGGGAGAAGTACCGGGGCAGCCCCCAGTCCAGCACCAGGGCACAGGGTCTCTGAATTCAGTCCACCTGCCCCAAACAGCCCATCTGGACAAGATGTACAGAAGCATGTTATCAACAGCTTAAACTCCAGCTTATGCCACAGTGAGATCATTTTTAGCTTTTCCTCTCCAAGCACAGCCCTCGAGCTACTGGGTCAAAGCAAGAGGGAAACCCTGATGCCAGCATCTCCAGCCCAAGGTGTATACTGGAGCCAAGCCCTGCTGTGAAATATTGGAAGCTTCAGCCTGGAGAAAAGAGGATGTGCTGTAACACATCCACTGCAAGCAGCAAAGTGGGAGGACCAAGAGCCAAGTGACGGAGGAGCACGCCCTGGGCACGCAGGAGGCATGGGACCTTGGGAGACACAGGGAATGCAGAAAGACTGAATGAGTTTGTTTGCAGCAGCCTTCTTCCTCCCTGCCTCCCAAAGCATGGAAGAGATGCCTGTATTAACTTCTTTTTAAGTACTGCAGAGATGGTCATGGATGAGATAGCAGAAGAGGGGATCCATTAGGTAATTCCCAAGGATTCATGCTGGGGCCACGGCAGCTGGTTTGTTCCTCATGTGATGCCCAGCCTCAAGAGCCCAGGAGGGCTTGAGCCAGTGAAAAATAAAGACAAAATTCCTATTGGGCGTTATCTCTTTATCAGGCCCAGCAACAAGCACTGCACGAGGTTCCTGTATGCACAACTCATGGATGATCTCAAACAGCTAAGGAATAACATAAAATACAGCGGGCAGCAGAGCTGTTGAGCAGGTTGGTCTATCTTCCCCCAGAGAGGGTGAGTACCCACTTCTTCAGCCTGCAGGTACATGAGGGTTAAGACGCTGGCTCCTTCACCTGCCAGACAAAGGGAAAGCAGCGTCCAGTTGCTAGAAGTTGAAACCCATGGATGTTATTGCCCACCAGTCCCAGAGGAACCTATAAAATGTCACAGGCATGAAATCACCAGCAAAATCAGCTGCTCCACAGAAGAGCTCTGGGTTGGCCAACCCTACATCTGTCCCTAAGAGAGACTTGGAAAGCAAACCAGCAAATGGGGACAACTTAAGCCTTATCATAGGGCGAGGAAGACTGGTTCATAGGGTGAGGAAGACTGGTGACAACAAAACAGACCCAGAGGACATGTAAGAGATCATGACGGTACCACACTGCAGCAAAACAGCACGGTGCTTCTGGGAGGGGAAACGGCATTTCATCAGCCTGCCCTCAGCAACCGAGGCTTATGGGAGAACTGGCTGCTCAGGCGTGCTGATGCTTTCCAAGGCTACTTCTTAGAGCTCTCTACAAAGAAAGATGTAAAGCTTTGAACCTGCCTCGATTCGAGGTTCAATCCATCTCAATAAAGGTGCATTTTCTTTGCACCGATTTCCACTGGCGTGGACCCTCTCAACTGAAATCTCATTTAAATACAGTTCTGTAAGGAATGGACTTGGGCTTAAATTAACATAAGACTGATCTCAAGTGCATGAAGAGTTCCCATACTGAGCTGTGCTTCGGTTTAACCAAACTGGGGTTTAGATGTGGGTGATGCTGTATGCAGACCCGATGCTGCTGAGGGCCATGACAAGACTAAGCACGCGACTCATTTTTCAAGGTGGAAATAATTAACAACACACCAACAGAAGTATTTAACCAGGTCTCCTGTTGCTTAGTATCTTTATTAATGACCTGGAAACTAGGCTGCACAGTGAAACAAAGTTTGCAGATGAAAAGAACATTATTTAGGTTAATTACAAATGAGGAAGTCTGGGGAATTTCAGAGCCACCTAACCATGCAGAAGGCAACATCAAGAGCAGGAGAAACCCTACGCTGACAAATGCAGAACAGTCCATGCAAGAAGGAGCGGTTTGAAATCCTTCTACACTTTAGTAGGGTTTAAATTAACTGAACATTAAGTGATAAGACCAGCTATCATGTCAACTGCCCCACGCAAACCTCTACTGAAAGCACAGCAATATCAAAATGATAGAGTTCAAAAATAACAGGTCAGAAAATAATAGAGAAAATACTGTAATGTCATTATCCAAACTGTCAGCACGCACTGGCTTCAGGTGCTGAAGGCAGCTCTGCTCACCCCCTTCTGAGAGGAGAGAGATGGAAAAACAAGGGTAGAAAGATGGGAAACCAAAGCCCTGGGGCAAGAGATGTAGATATATTTCATGGAAGAAAAATGGAAAAAACCCTATTTTGTTAAAAAAGGAGGTGGAAGAGACCTGATAACAACATAGAAAATCGTTAATTTTGGCAAACCGCTCGATGCAAGGATGCGAGTCCCCAGCACAGGGGCTGTTCTCCTGCTCCCCCAGGGAAATGTGGCGGGTGCTCACAGGGACCCCCAGTGTGCAGGGAAAAACTGCTCTGGTGTCACCCAAAACAGGATCATTTAGAGGCTATCCATTCCCCCACGTGTAAAATATGGATAATCGTGCTCATCTCTGACAGGGCAGCGAGACATTTCGCGATGCTCCTGCGAGGAGCGAAGCACGTGCGCCCGCTGGAAGGAGAAACCCTCTGCAAACAAAACCGTGTCCTGCCATTTCGGTTTCATATCTCCAAATAACAAGTTTTGTAATGCAGATGCAGGTCCCACTTGGGGCTGGGTCAGAGGCACGATTCATAGTGCAACAAATCAAGGCTTTGATCACTGAAAGCAGAATTTCACAGCATGCCAGGCTAAAAAAATACTTATATAGCTCAAAGCAGATGATAATACTTACAGGAAGACAAAAGGGGACAAATTCGCCCCTGGTTTTAGATTTATACCTATGAGAAGTTTCGCTCCCCCACCTAAACAACCAAAAATACCCCACAGTGTTTTTGAGACGGTTCATTTCAGGGCATGAAAAATCACGTTCTGAGCCAAGACGCACGAGAAACTTGTAAGCACGATAAACCCGTCCCTGCTTCGGGTGGTTTTGGGGACTTTGTTTCCACAGCTGTTTCCTGAGCTTTGAGGAGACAAAGCTCTTCCCTTCCACCGAGCGATGGTGCACCTCCGCTGCCTCGGCCGGGGGGCGAAGCCTGGCTGGGAGGGAGGGGAGCAAATCCAGGTGCCCAGCAAGGAGACACAAAATCCCACCGCAGGGTCCAGCCTCCTGGTGCTCAGCACTGGCTGTTCCCCCCATCCCAGGCGTGGTGACAGACAACAGAGCAGCACATGGTCCCCGGGGAGCTGGGAGCTGCTGCATGTCAGTGGGGTTTTTGCAGTCAGGACAAGGCAACTGTGGTTGCACCAGCAACGCACAAAAGATGGGCAGAAAAGCTGGGTGTATCATGCCATTCTTTGTCTTAGCATCATCCATCACTGATGAGGTAACCAGCAGCAGAAACCTTTTCCTTCAAAAGGGACGGCACGGGTTACAGCACTGCCAACGCTGTTTGCCAAAACACCAGTGCACTGGCGCTGGAGCCTGTGGGCCAGGACAGATCTCCACACGCTGCCAACGCCAAGGTCAAGGACCAAGGGGGAGGGTCCTTAACTGCTGCTCCCTCCTTGGACGCATTCAGCATCAGCACCGACGGCTGCAGGGCTGGGAGGCGCACGGCCAGGCTCATGCAACCCACCAGGGTGAGGAGCAAGGGCTGAGCCATAGCAGAGGGCAAGCGTGCAAGGCAAAACCCCATGGCTTGGCCACTTTGGCCAGGTTTCCTTCCCCTCCTCCCCACTTCCCCCAACGGGACAGCTCTTCCAGCATCACCCCAGCACCTTGCACCGAACCGAGCCATCGCAGCAGGGCTTACCACACATGGCAAGAGCAAAAACAAGGGGCAGGAGGAAAGGAGCTGAACGACAGAGCTCCGCAGAGCCAAGGCTGCTCACTGGCTGCTGGTTATTAATGGTTGCATGCTATGCAGGCAAACCCTGCCTTTGCATATGCTGCTGCAGTCGTAGCAGACTCCGGCCAGCTTTGGGTCTAACTTTCCATTTAGCAGTGACTTGCGTATTTTTAACAGACACTGCTGTTTGAAGAACGAGATTTTCAAAAACAACAAAACCAATGGCAACCACAAAAAACCAACAAAGCACCAACACCCCAACGAAGCAGCCCCGAGCTGGGAGACTGTTCAGCTCCACAGCAGGTGAAAGCAAAGCCCTTGTTTCCAAAAAAAAAACCAACCCCAAAACCCCTCCTGTCATTCAAATGGTATTTGAAAGTGAATGAGAATGCCAACCAATCAACTCCACGGCAGGATTCAAAGAACAATATATCCAAACCTCAGTGCTGTGGCCAAGAATATATTTGCAATGCAGGAACACTACAGCAGCAGCAACAGAAGCCGTTTGCAAAAGTAAATGAGGTTATTTTGGCAGCAGAGCGGATGTAGCAAACAAGCCACTTTAACTGAATATGGTAAACAGAGATGGAGTGATTATAGCAAGAATGAACGTAATAGGGTTCTGAGTTGCTTTGAATTGCCTTGACTGACCACAATATCTGATAAAACCAATGGAAAAAGTTCTGGTTTCCTCTTGCATATAATTGATTATCTTACTGAGATCTGCTGGTTTATATACACACACACTCACAGCTCTCTGAAATTCAGTTACTTGGTGATACTGCCAGAAATAACCCCGAGTGGGAACAGTTAGATGGTATTTATTCTTGTCTGGAGTCATGGACTCCAGAAGTGAGAAAGGATGCAAAGCCTTCTCCCAAAAGAAGCTCCTGGAGGTTTGCTCTGGGTAGCTGGATGTGACTGCTCTGATCCATACACCACCAATCCAGCTCCTTACTTGCTTTGAAGACAGGGAGGGAATAATCCCGGGTTGGGGGGAGCATGCTGCATGCCATTAAGCAGACCTACCTCAGGGCTCTCTTCCTTGACAAAGAAACTCTGGCTTTGATTTATTAAAAAAAAAAAAAGAAGATGCAAACATGTCATTGGAATTTCCCCAGTGCCAAGAGCTGGCAAATGAAGATTATGGTGCACGGACAGAAACGGCCCCGGTGCAGCCCTGTGCCGTGGGAGACAGCCGGGTGACTGGAGAGCGGCGATTTGGGATGGAGAGAGGGGACAGGAGTGATGGGTCCGTGCTCTTTCCTGCCTGCTGTTCCATCCCTCCCGCACAGCTGTGGCATGGGCCAGAAGAGTTTTTCGCAGGCTTTGCAGCATCCCATGCCTGCCACCACCTCCACCGCCTTCCGCCCCAGCCACAAAAGGCATCTCTTTACCTTGGCTTTTGCCAGAAGTTATTAAAGAACAAAAAGAAAACAAAAACAAGCAAAAGAAAACTCAACAGGACCTGTAAGCCCTGCTCTGCTTGCGACTGCTGCAACCAAAACGTGCCAAAAAGCCTGGTGCACGCGAGACGGCCGGAGGCTCGGCAGGGTGCCGGGAAGCATGGGGAGCCCGCCTGCCGACAGGGGGAAGGAGCCAAATATCCACACAAACAAGTTTCCTGTCTAAACTTAATTTACTTACTGAAACAGCACTCAGCAAAACCCCTGATTAATATTTTCCTCCCCGGGCTCCTAATATGACAAAACAATAATTAATGAAACATGAAACTGATTCCGAGTTACAGTAAGTGTAAAAATATTATTGTTCCTTTCCTCTTCCCTTCTCTTCATTCCTGCCGGCAGCGGGAGACCCTGAGCCCTGCGCAGGCAGCGCAGGGTGCCCTGCTCCAGTGGGCAATGCTCTGTGCTGGTAGGAATCTGAGGCTGACTTTTTGGCACCTGCCCCCAGTTACCTGGCACCCTGCTCGGCAGGGAAAAACCAGCCGGGAGCTCAGGAGGAGGGTGATGGTGTGGGGGAAGCAGCACTGCAGGCACGGCTGGGAGTGAGCCCGTGCTTTTTGGTACTGTGTCCATCCCTGCAGCACAGTGATTAAATGCAATGAAACAACCGAAAGGCAGCTGGAAGGTTCAGTCCTAAATGTGCTGTGTTATTTTGCCCGACGTTTTCAATATCCACCTTCCTTTTACTCCTTCCCCTCTCCAGCGCATCACTCCCTGGCCGTGCTCAGGTCTCACTCTGCCTTCATCCCAAAAGCACTCATGGGCAAATAGCAGACTGGGGTTTCTAAGGGACCACTCACAGCTGGAATAAACCAGCAGAAGAGGGTTTTAAATAACAGCTTGAGCAGCACAAAAGCTCCTCTCTGGAAAGCTGAGAGCGGACACGCTGGGAGAGCCTGCCAGCCCCGGGGCGGGGGGTGGCACGGTGCCCATGGCCACTCATGCCACAACGGGCGGCAAGGCTGGGATGCCATCTCCAAAACCCACGTCCCTCTCAGCTGGCAGCTTACCATCCAGCATTACGCCTCACTTTTCTACAGTTCGTGCTTTCTCTGGAGCGATGGAGGAACCTGCACGGAGAGAAGTGCAGAAGGCTCCAGGCACAGCCCTGTGCGCAGGGCTGCCCGCTGGGGATTTTGGTAGCACCGTCTCTGCAGGTATATGCACCGGGGCAGCAACCCCAGGGTGCTCAGAAGGGGCATCAGGAAACGCACAGGTAGCTGGGGCGGGGGTGGGAGGGGGGAAGGATTGCTTCTACCTAAAAATATAAAGTTGCCTTGAATTCTTTTTACAGAGCAGACACTTAAATAAATCATTGCTTAACTTCTCCAGTGGACTTTCTCAAATTTTCATTTCCACCTGCACCTCTAAAGCACGAATGTATTGTGTTTCTACGCTTAGCAAACATGGTAAGCGAGGTTGACCAGAGCTAAACTACTGCAGAAGTTACACATGCATCCATAGCCACACACGCACGCAAATTCACCCATGCATACTTGTTATTATATACATCTATATTTATGTCCACACACACACACATATATATACATACACAAACATGGAGCCTCCTGTTTCTCTCTGCTCCCCTCCCGCTGCACAAGCCCAGCTGGCACAGGGCCAGGGGATCAGGAGCATGAGGCCAGGAGCTGCTCTGCACCGGGAGCCTCCCGCACCCCGCGACAGCCCCATTGCCCCCGGCTTGACACAGCCACAGATACCCAATGGCCTGGGGCCACCGCACCCGGCAGCAGAGCAGAGCCACTGCATGGGAGTCAGCTGGAAAAAAACCAATGGAACAGGTAACTATTAGGGAAAAAACCCCAAATTTGTAAGAGACTGCCAGCTCCTCTCTTTTTTTCCTTATAGTTAACATGGTCTGGGGCCAAGCACAACCCATATTTGACACATGTGAATAGAAGCATTTGCTGATGCATGTTCTCCTCCGTGAGGGCTGTGCAAGGCAAGGGGACATGTCACTGTGATGGCTTGTACCTTCGCTAATGACTCCAAGATCAATGGCACAGAACACGAAAAAGAAAGTGATTTAATTTTCAGATCAACAGATTACACAAGTGTACAAAGTATTCCCTGTCAAATAAACGTGTTACCTTGATTCCTCCCATCCTTCAGCTGAGGTAGTAGCAAAATGCTATCGCATTGCCCGTTTTTCATTCCTTCACCCCCACTGAGACCCTGGCCACATGAAGGGTTCCACCAGACTCTTGTTTTGATGTAGAAAAGACACAAAGCTGATGGAATATTTCCCTTGCTCGTAGGGCACTTTGGTTGCCCTGATAATTGCCCAGGTTTGCAAAACACTCGGGAAGGGAGCACAAAGAGAGAGGAAGACTAGAAACTTAAAAAAACCCCAACCAACCTACGGAAACTAAATCTTGACATATGGGTCCTGGGAGCACAAGGACCAAACCTAATAATCAGATGCACATCAGAAAAGAGTGGCACTAGCAAGGCAAGGCTGCACTGGAGAGCCCAGGAAAAGAGCAGGGCGATGAGCTGGAGGGCAGGGCTTCACCCCCCGCCCTTCATGGGACCTTTTGGTGCTGCTCTACCTCACCTGCAGCTGCAGGACAGGGAGCGGCGAGTGGAGGAACATGGCTTCCCACTACCCTAAGCTTTTGCTCATCATCCAAGCGTTTTTTGGAGGCCCCATCAAGGAACAGATTCAGCTGAAAACATCAGTTTCAGCACCCAACCCTTCCAGTCAGTGCCGATTTCTACTCAGCATTGGGTTAGGAGATTTTTTGAGCTTGGTAATTAAAGCCCTCTTAAAAGAGTTTCCTCCATCCTCAAGAGCCTCATGATTTACTGTATCTCTTGCTTGAACTCATATATGTCTTGTATTTCCAGACATTATGTAATGAGGTTTTTGTGGTCCATAGAGCTTTCTTACTGATCTTCTTGTCGATGCAGCCAACAGCGACGACTATATGCACAAACGTTTATAGAGAAGTTTTCAATATTTTACACTAGATACTCCAAAGACTGTCATATCACACACGCACAGAAACCCCCACCACAGTTAACAACAAACCAAGGTTAAAGTGATCCACACACAACAGGTTTACATTCTGCTGGACTCAAGCTGTATGAACCGTGTTAGTACCATTTCTCACACCCCTCAAACTGAGCTTTTATGGCACAGATCACTAAACCTAATGGAGAAGTTGTGGCAGATCACACTGACCCCAGAAAGGTGATGTGTTACCCAAAGGGTCCTGTGACTGTTTAAGGTCCCAATGAACTAGGAGGAAGCATTTCACAGCTAGCCCACTCCAGCAGCACAGCTCCCACACCTGGCAGGACAACTGCTTCAGCATGGGCTCACAGGTAAGAGCAGAAACTCATCTACTCCACTTTTAGCGACAGCTGCTTCTTCTCAGTGAGCATCTAAGACTTAAGAAAAGCATGTAGAACTCAACACTTTCCTTGAGTCTACCAGGTCACGAAAGAGGAGAACACGGACACAAAAACATGGGGTGACAACTGCAAGTATCTATTGATACCAAAGGGTAGAATTCAGTTTGGCCAATCTCTCCACGTACAACAAACACTCGGCTCCCACAGATTTCTACATGCCCCCCTGGAAACCAGCACCTGACATATGGAGATAACTGGGCTGATTTGGTCATGCTTAAATTGCACTGAACTTTCTGCATCGAAACCAATGACATTGGTATCTTGACAGGGAATGGGCCAGTTTTATCTACACTGCAAAGTACAGCTTGTACGAGGTTGCTCATCTTTTTGCTAGCAAGAAGGATCTAGTTTTCGTAAGTACTAGAAGCTTAAGTATAACCAAAGTTCCTAATATCTAGGAAAGAGCCTGGAATTAAAGGGGTTTCCTAAAGTCTGGTCTCAGCATAGCCACCTAAACCTCCAGGTACAAAGAAGAGAAGTTACATCAACTGTGCATCCATGACCATGGGATCCACCTGGCTGGAGAGCAGTTCTGTGGAAAGGGACCTGGGGGTCCTGGTGGCCAACAAGCTCAATAGGAAAGAGCAGTGTGCTGCTGCAGCCAAGGGCTGCTGGGCTGCATCACCAAGGCCATCACCAGCAGAGATAAAGGAGTCATCATCCCAGTCTGCTCGGCACGTGTCAGGCCACATCTGGAATCCTGGGTGCAGCCCTGGTCCCTGCTGTACAAAAAAGATGTGGACAGGCTGGATAGGGTTCCAGAGCAGGGCCACCAAGGTGATCCAAGGCCTGGGAAGCCTCTCTCAGCCGTCTGAGGATGGGCTGAGAGAGCTGGGTTTGTTCAGCCTGGAGCAAAGGAGGCTCCAAGGGGATCTCATCACCACGTACCAGTACCTAAGGGGGAGCTACAAGGAAGATGGAGACTCCCTTGTCACAAGGAGTCCCATGGAGAGGACAAGGGAGAATGGACACAAGTTGCTCTTGGGGAGATCCCGACTGGACATGAGAGGGAAATTTTTCCCCATGAGAACAGTCACCCATTGGAATAATCTCCCCAGGGGAGGGGTTGACTCTGTCACATTGGACACTTTCAAACCTCAGCTGGACAGGGTGCTGGGCCATCTTGTCTAGACTGGGCTCTTGCCCAGAAAGGTTGGATCAGATGATCCTTGAGGTCCCTTCCAACCTGAGATTCTATGATTCTATGATTCTATGATTTGCAGATCTGATTAACTATCACTGAGCCCTATTAGGGCCTCAACACTATTGCAAATCAAATGCTCAGACAAAGTCTGTGAACTGCAGACATGAAAAGGGAGGCCAGTATGGTGCTTTTGGCCAACATCAGGCATGAAGCCCTGCAACACAAAGAGGAGGGCTCTCACCCACCAAAATACTTGAGGAACCACCAGGCTTATCGTCCCTCACCTTCCGCTGGCCAAACTGGGTGCTCCAGAACTTCCTTTCATCTGGGGAAACGCAACTCTTACTATAACTTTCCTTTCTTTCAATAAATACATAAATAAAGTCCTTCACACATCTCTCTGCTGGAGGAATAACCATGCAAATAGCTATTTGGTGGTAATGGGAACGTGGGGTCTCTGTCACCCCATGATGGCTCTAACCAGTATGGCTGGTGTCAGGTGATAAATCAGCTGCCCTTTAACTCCATAGCTGAGCTACCACACTCTACAGTACTGGAAGCAAAAAAAAATTTTTTTACTGACGGGTGATAAATCACATGCCCTTTAACTTGTATGTACCAGTTGCAAATTTAGTTAATTAGAAATTCAATCTCACTTTTTTTTCACATATTATTTCCTGCTTGATTTACATGAGCTGTTGTTATTTGAATGCTTGCTGAGATTACGGCTCTTGGATGCTGGGTGAGTACAAAGCACAGAACTTCACTGCAGAGCACTACGACCTCTAGTGCTTTGCAGCCTGGAGAAATTGTCAGCAGCATAGCAGCAATGAAGAGCGACCAAAACGTTTTATGGACATATGACGGGAAAGTGGTCCCCTGCTTGCACGCCTGGCAGGTACGGCTTGCAGGTGTACACCCAAGTGCTACCACTGGGAGCCTTCCCTGAAAATATAAACAAGAACTGATAACTCTTTCTCAAGCCTGTGGAAACATAGCTTTTGCATTTTGACCCATTACATTGCAAATAGCTTTAAAAACTCCTTTCTACTTGCTTCCCTAGGTCTTTGGTGAACCGGAGGGTACCCTCAGCCGCTCAGAGCACCCCTGCCGCGATGCCCTGTGAGCCCAAACCACACTCCTGCGGGGCTGGTGAAGGAGAGCTGGCTGGCACCCTTCTGCACCCCCAGCACCCACCGTGCCAGCTGCCGACGAGGGAAATGGCCACCCACTCTGGTCACCCTCCTTTACAAAGTCCACACCAGAATTTGTTATTCTCCTTGTTTTTGGCAAATTATGCCAACTCTCATTTCCAACTATTTTGTCCGTATTTTGCTGTGGACATTCTTATGCTACCAATCGTATTTTCAGCTCTACTACAAAAGGGCATTTGTTAAAATATTCCACGACTGCAGTCGATTCATAACAGATTCAGAAACCCAGTGATAATCATAATAATTTTTTAGCACTTGTCTGCCAGACAGAATTATCAGCAAAAGCGGGGCCCTGTTATCTGCAGGAGCGGCAAATGATACGTTCATTTTTTTTTCCCCTCTATAAACTTCATTATTAATGATGGAAATTTTTCCCTGCCTATTCTTCCCTTGGTGGGAAAAACAGCCATTGCTGACATTTGCCGATTTAAATCTAATCCTCCTCATCTGCATGTAGACGAGGCTCTGTTTGACTCTACCCATTGATCCAGCCAGGAAAGGATACTCTATAACTTAATCTGATGTCAAACCCTGATGTGTCCTGTAGGAAATCGGTGCTGTAGATTGCCATGCTATAAATATGTCACCAGAATTAACTGAAAGCACTAATAGGTCACTCAATGAGCTCCGTGGTGCACACAGGGCGCCACGAGGCTGCTGTCTAAGTACTTGTGATTGATGACACCAAAAATTAGCCAGAACAGAGGGTTGTCAGCCAGCCTGGAGACAAGGGACTCATGGGCAGGCTTTGTTTTCCACATGTGCTGGTTCCCAGCCCAGCCCTGGCACTTCTGAAACATTTAACACACTTTACATTTAAAAATAAAATAAAAATATCCCTACTACAATTTAAAACAGTAGAAAAGAAGTAGGACTTCTTCCAGCTCTCCCCTCCTGCAGGTTTGGCCTACTGCATCCATTGCTTTAGGTGAGCAACCAGAGCCAAGACAGAAATCCTGGAGTTTTGTTGCAGGCAAAAATCCCTGTGGAAGATGGCAGGCATGCTCTGCCTGCACAGGGACGGCATCAGGTCCTGCAAACACAGCCCACGCTGCTCTGGGGATCAAAGCGATCGCACCTTGCTCAGTCTGAGCTGGTTTCTGCACACCAGGCTCCAGCCAAAACCCCCCAACCCAGGCAAGAGCCTTTGCTGTTCAACTGTGTTCCTTCACTTGCAGTTTATACCTTCTTCTGCCCACCAGCTCTCTTTCTTAACACACAAACACCCGCTGCGGGCTGTTGGATAAGAGGTTACAACCCTCCATGCTCAGATATTTCCAATGCAATTTCTCATCCCAGTTTGTTGAGCCTCATGACCATCGCTGTTGAGTCACTCATCATGGCCAAGATGGTCAAGCCAGGCTGCTCCAGAGCTCTCCAAGGAATCTCATGGTGTGTCACCATGCCAGGGACTCTGGGGCTACCAGGGATGGCCACCACAGCCTGCAGACCCTGGTTCTCAGCAGATCCAGAGATGCACTACATGATGTGTGACATCTCCGGAGGGTGAGCTCCTGCTCAATTTTCTCCGTTGTTAGTCCTGGTGCTGAGGGGCTCATATCCAGAACGAGCCAAGATTCACCACGGAGCTGCTGCCATCCACATTCATTAGGGGTGACAGGGCTGCTCCATTCACTTCACCTCCTGCTGTCAAAAGACCACCAGACTAACCCCTGAACTGAAACCTGTCCTCAAATCCTCAGGGAATCCCCATGAACACTCATGACTTCTCGGAGCACACCAGAGCTGCTTGAACCTCTTTCCACCGTGGTCCTTTTCAAACAGATGGCATTGCTTTTGGTGCTTGGCCCAAGCCCACCTCCTGGTCCTGCTTTGTCTCACCGCGGCCATGTCCAGCCCATGCCAACTCCTGGGAGAAGTGTCCACTGTGGCTTGAAACCTTCCCTTCACTTCCCAGGCTGAGGCATACCCCCACCCTTGCAGGAATCGCAACCATTTTGAGGACAAACATTGCTGCTTTTCAGAGCGCTGGTGAGAGCGGGACTACCCGAGCTATCGCTCAGGAGATGGCTCCAGCAAGCAGAGGCAAAGGGCATTTGACTCGTGCATGGCACTTCCAGCGCAATGCTCTTTTCCTTTACACATGAATGGACCTCACACATGAATAAAGCCCTGGAAAAGCATCCAACTCAGCCCTGAAAAACTGCCATCCACTGCGCACACGGATCAGCCTGCAATCTTCTCCCTGTCGAGCTACAGCCAAGCAATGCCTTTGGACTCATGGCACAGCTTTGTTCTCTGGCTGAGAGGCAACTCAGACCAAATTGTCGTTATTTTCCCATACCGAAGCAGTCATGACAGTGCCAAACATTACCCTTTATAGCTTGCACTATGGTATATCACCAGGGATGCAAAAGGCAAGCCTCTCCTTCAAACACACACAAGTTCCCACATGTCCCCGGAGGAGTCAGGTCTCCGATCCACCTCCAGTTACCTTCACAAAAGTCAAAGCCAACCAGAAGACCTCAGAGAGTCCACAGGACTGCTAAGTCCAAAGCCATCCTGACCCTCCCAGCTCTCCTGGATGAGCAGGGCTCCCTCTCAGGGTTATTTTTATGGCTATAAATTATTTGTGCTGGATGACTACAAAAGGGAGATGTTGAATCAGTCCCTCTGCTCAACTAAGTGCAATCGAAGCTGTCTTCAGAGGGAGCCTTTGAGATCTTTCTTCAGCTCATGAGCTGGGCCTCCTTGTTAAAACCAAACCAAAACGAAACAGTTTCAAGAAACATCAGAGGGCCAAAATTCATTCGGATTTCAAACTCGACCAGAAATAGCTGGATGGAGCAGTGAGCAAGTTAGAAAGGAATCCAGGCTCGAGTTTACTGGAATCTCGCCCATTTTAGAGGGCTCAAACAAAACAACTCTTCAGTAATCTATCATCCTTAAAGCCAAGATCATGGGTTATCCTCAGAGCTGCTCTTGCAGGAGTGGCCATGGTGCCACGCTGTTGATGCCGGGGAGCCAGGTGTTCAATAATCCCCAGCGAGAGAGAATATTATAATTGTTAGCACCGCGACGACAGCGAGCAGTTTTAACAGGCAGCCTGTATCAACAGACTTGCCTTAAACAGAGGAGCAGGCAGCCTTTGCAAACAGCAACTGGATGCGTCCTCGTTATTTACCTGAGCAGATATTCGCTCTGATACTTCCCGGATCCTGGAGCTGGATATTTGTCAGCGTTAATGGGATTTCCAGGAGCTAGTTTGCTTTAGGAGCTTGTTTTCTCATTCAAATTGTAACCATCACCATTTTCTGCTTTGTGTTGCCTCTTTCGCTCATGATTATCTTCCCGGGTTTTCACTTTTCTCTGGGTCACTGAGTGCGGATCCATTCTAATTACTGTCATTTTAGCTTTTGCGCAGCACTCTGTCACACCAGGATCTGGGCTGCATAAATAAGTCATACATCTGCTCTTTGTAGTCTTTGCTACCCAAGACAGAGCCCTGCTCATCTCCTCCCATCCACTGCCGGCGGTGGCGGGGCCGGCCAGCTGTGCCACGAGCTCACCTGAAACGCGGCCCCGGGGAGGAGCCCGCCGTGCTTGCCGGCGTTTGGCTTCCCCTCACAGTGGTTTTTGCATCATTTTGTTCATCTCTGTTTCAGCATGGATGCCCTACTTCCACTGAAGCCCCCCTGCTGTGGACGCTGATCTGCTTGCCCAAGGGTATGAAGTTACACTAACACGGATCACAGGGCAGCAGTCGCTCCGAAGGTTTGCTAAATTAACAGTATCATCGCAAACACCTCATGCCTTATGGAAAGGCTTAAATCAACACCAAAACGCTGCCCAGCTGGGGAGGCCACTGCCCTCCAAGTCCCATGCTGGTCCAGAGCCACGTGCCACAGACAGAAGCATAAAAGCTAATTGTCTCTAAACCCTCAAATCCTCTCTGACTGGGAATTCACAGCCCTTTACCATCAGACCTTACATTTTGCTCGTAATCGCTATCGGAAGAGGAAGGTGGTGGTTACAGGACGTGATAGAACTGCAGGATAACGATCTGCAAGTGATGACTTCAAGTGTTTTGTGTGCATGGTGGCCAAAACAATGAGGGTGCTGCCGCTCCGGTCCCCTTGCAGGGCGCATCATTCCGGCTTTGAGAGAGAGCACGGCAGAAGGTAACTGCCAGGCAACGTCGTGCTTCTGCATTGCGAGCTGAAGGGGCACAGAGCTCGTCTCAGGACTACAGGGAGTTAAGAGGTGCCGCTGGCCCAGGAAGAGGGGAAGGGCTGGCTTCCACCAGACCCAGCCATTTGCGGGTGAAGGGATCAGTGCCGCGCCAGCCCGACACAGATCTCGGCGACTGCCAGGAAGATGGGACCTCTTAGGTAAGATGGTCAAACATGTGGTAAGCAAGACCAGGATGGGCATATGCATGACATGATGGCCTTATTATTATTAAGTTTCTTTAATGTGTATTTTCACTGTAATAAATAGTATTTCCATTAAGAGAAGCCTTGTGGGGCCAGCACACGCAGTCACTGCTCCCAGGAGCCGTACACAGTCGCCGTGGCTGTCAGCGCTTACCCCACCATCCCGGGCTGGCAGGAGGGACAGCCCGGATCCAGCCCAGGGTACCCAGCAGCAGCACACCTCTGCCACCGCAGGCATCCCCAGGAGAGGCCAGCAAGGGCTACAGAAGTGGTAAGCTGTGTCAGGAGCCTTAAAATAAAGTTAAAAAGCATATAAAATTGCCAACAAGATTTATTAATGACACAACTCTTTGTTTCTCTCTCCTTTCTAGGAAGTGACTTTGCTTTCACCTCTCCCGATGTGGTTCAGGACGGCTGTCAGGATGCGGGCAATGCCGGAGGCTGCTCATTCAAGGTGGCTCCAAGCTGCTTCTTGTAAACACTCGAAGGAACGAGCGTTCGTTTATTCAGCTGCAGTCACAGAAAACCCAATAAATAACCACACCGAACCACTTGCAAACATCCAACAGGTTGGAATTCAGTCACACAAAACTACTCCTTAAACACCACCTCCGGGCAAACACATCCACTAAAATATAACGGCGTCAACACCCAATTTGTGAGCAGACAGAAGAATCACAGTCATGCAGGAACCTCATTCACAATTATAAACCTGGCACACGAACTGAGTGTAATTCAGCCCGTCCTTCAGTTGACGTCTTCTACTGGTCTGATGCACAAGGACTCTGTCTTGTATCACACAAGAAGGGTGGTTAAAAACCTTTAAGAATAAGCTATTTTCAGAGAGGCCTCATGATCTTATCAACGGACTTTGTCTTTATATCTTTAGCAGAAACATTCTCTCGTTTATCTGATGTCAATGCATTTCTTCATAACAAGATGCCAATGACAACAGGAGCTGGCACCTCTTTGGGTGATCACCAACACGTCGGCAGAGTGAGCTGCCCACCGGGCATAGCCAGCCTCGAGCAGGCAGGCAGGACGCAGACCTCCCTGGTTGCGCTCTGCCCGTGGAGGTGGGCTCCTCAGCCCTGCTCCAGCCAGGCTGGTAGACAAAAACACAGCAATGGAGTGGAAACACGGTATAAGCGGCACGACCAACACCTCAACAAGCAGCTTCTCTCTGAGCCTGCTTCAATGCCAACCATGAGTAATCATAGAATCCCAGGTGGAAGGGACCTCAAGGATCATCTGGTCCAACCTTTCTAGGTAAGAGCACAGTCTAGGCAAGATGGCCCAGTGCCCTGTCCAGCTGTGTCTTGAAAGTGTCCAATGTGGTGGACTCAACCACTTCCATGGGGAGATTATTCCAATGGGTGACTGTTCTCACGGTAAAAAATTGCTGTCTCAAGTCCAATCAGAATCTCCCCAAGAGCAACTAACACTAAGTATATCCTCACCAGAATAAGGCCAATGCAAAAACCACAACCAGGTGTTAGAAGTATTAAACTAAGAGTCAATACTCCCTCAGTTCCTGGCAATACGAGAGTCAAAGGTTTAGACAGGGCTTATGCATGTTTAATCCATGTTTCATGAAACTGGTAGCTTGGTACTACCACTTAAAGGCTGTGCAAGCCTGCAGAGAGCACAGTCTTCTTGTAAGGACAATCCAGCTAGAACATCCCTTTCCTGAATCAGCAAAATCTGCTAAACCCCTTTTTTAACAAGATCTATGCTTGCAACAAGGTAAAACTCTTCCAGTGAAGAGTTATCACCTTGTTACCAACATTTAATAGCAGAATATTGAAGAGAACGCATATCTCCCATTTTCCAACTACAGATCTTGAATTTCATCTTCCTCCCCGCTCCAGGATTTAGTCTCAATACACACGTGCCAACTTAGGCAAGCAGGCACATCATTCTAGTTTCAAGTAATCCTGCGCTGTAGCAGCCGGTGCAGCTGGTCAGACCAATTAGTTCAACACCTTTCCTTTGGAAACAACCATTGCGTTGTGAAGCTTCAAAAAAAAGCTCATAACACCCCACAGCAGAAGCCAAGATGTCTGGATAATGACACAAATTAAACCCACATACTGCCTGGAACTGCAAATGACTGCAACAAGATGGGGGGGTCGGCTCTGACAGCCTCTCTTGCTGGGTGCTACTGGTCCCCAGGCAGCACAGGGAACAGGAACAGCAAGTCCAAAGGTACAGAGAAAGGAGGGAAAGAGTACAAAGCAGAAGTGTTCATTGTAATGACGAAAAATAAAACCCAAACCCGTCTATCAGTTACTGGTTTGTCCCTTTGAGTTGAGCACAGGTATGTCTCTCTTCAGTATTAAGAGCAATCGAACATTTATTTAACTCTAACAGATATTTAACTCTTAGCAGGGAACTGGATAGTATCTTGTGCCCATCCTGGAGGTGTTCGACTCCTGCAGGCACTTGGAAATCCCAGCCCAGCTGACCGGGCACAACCACCTGCAATCCTCATCCCGCAGCTCATGTTATGGCCATCAGTCAATACTAATGCCAAACCCATGACGTGTTACACACACACTACTGCAGAAAGGCTTTTAAAGTCATTTAATATCCTTGCTGGAGGTCACATTGAGACCTGGCACGTGCACACGGATTCGGAGCAGGCTCGCTTGAGCTGAGCATGAACGTGGCTGCTGACAGCAAGAGCTGGGAACAGCAGAGTTACAAACAGGCCAGAAAAAATTTCTGTCTTCCTTCACATGGGGAAAATAGAAAAAGAAAAAAATAGAACAGAAAACCCAACAGAAATGGTTTATCAGATAGTTATAGCTAGCTAGCAACAAAAACCACAGCCACTTAAAGCTCGTGCACAGTGAACTTTCTGGGGCACTCACCTCCTGGTTTTGTTTCAATTAAGACAAAAGCGGGTTTTTTTCAGTTTCTGTATTAAAAAATAAATTACCAAAGGCCAGCCTAGGTCCCTGATCCCTGCAGCGGGTGGGCAGCCCGCAGTACATGGCTTACCTGTGAGCCACCCGGTGAGCTTTCCGGGGCTCACTGGTGGCCACCCTGATGTGTGCGACCCAGTGACTCCCCTCCACAGCTCTCCCCCAAACCCGTTCGATCTTGCATTTCCTGCGGCAAGGTTCCTCCTGCCCTGCCAGAGGAGAGCCTCACGCCCATACTTGTCTTCTCTGATTTTCTCCCCTTCATTCCTGATTTCACCATGGTCACATGGATGTTGCTCGATACTGCTCGATACTGCACAAATCAGCTGGTCCAGAGGCATCAGGGATTATTCTTCTTCGGGAAGGGGGAAGGAGCATCCAGCATATTTCTTTGCAGGAATAAAAAGAGAAATATGATGGAGTAAGGTCCTGGCTTCCCAACCTGCCACCTACAATGTCAGGGGAGAAGCTCGCTTACTTGCAGGTTACAGGTTCGTACTAAATACCCAGCATCTCTGTTGAATACAAAAGCACCTTATACGCACTATGCTCCATCTTTAGTTACACCCAGGAAAGCCTCAGCCTGCCAGGTCCTGGGGCAGAGAATCAGAACTGGCAGAAACACTGGAAGACAAGGCAGAGGGTTGGGCTCAGCACAATGAGTCTAAAATGGAAGTGCATGCAGCTTGTTGTCCTTGTGCCCCCAAGTCTCCCTTCACCACCTTTCCTCCTGAATGCTGCCTGTTCCTCTTGCCCCTTTACCTGGCTCCTGCTGCACGCTGAGCCCATCCCACAGGGGTGCAAACAAGCTGGCTCGCCCAGCCCAGCCGCCAAGCGGGCGATGCCCCAACACCCCGCACATCTGCAGCCCCCTTCTCACAGGCAGGTGCTTGGGCAAGGCTCAGGGCTCAGGCTGTGCCTGCTGCACCCTACGGACAGGGATGGGGTTGGGGTCTCACCCTGCGCTGGAAGGATCCAGGCAGTCCAGTGGTCAGCTCTGCTCGTCAAGGAGTTCAGAGGTCGTTATGTTTCTTTTTCAGGTTTCATCACAGTTTGAGGACATTGCCAACGACAACACGAGTGGGAACGTGCTGCGTGTAGGGGCATTTGAAGACCAGCAGCACTGGCAGGGCAGCACAGGACAGAGACAGTTCCCCTGGCTGCTGGGCCAGCACCCTGTGCCCAGCACCCATCCCTGGATACCTCGCTGCCCACTGCACCTTCTGCCCTGCTCTGCTATCCATGCCCAAGCAGACCTGCCAGCATCCCGCTCCAGCTTCTAGCAAGGGCAGCGATTATCGCAGTTTTCACAAGCTGCGCCAAAACCCAGTTATATTCAAATTTGAGAAATTCTCCAAATTCTCTATCTTGACCTTGGTTGATTTTAAAATAAAGATGTGGCCCTTTTTGTACCTCCCACCTGAAAAATAACATGAGATAGGGACAGACAGAGAACGAAGCCTTCCTTCCTCCTCCCCGTCAATATTTTATCGCAGCAAACACCTGCCATGCGAACAGCCCTGGGAGAAACAGGAGGTTCGTGGAACTGCCTCAACAGCAGCACAGACACCACAGGAAACAAAACAACCTGTACCAGGAGAAGAGCCGTGCGGCAGCACAGCCCACAGAGCAAATGTTTGTGCACTCCGGAGATGAGACAAATTCTGCTTTTGCTTACCAGGGGGGTGCGACTGCTCTGTCCCCACCGATTTCGGTTACGGCCTCTGCAAAGGGCCTTGCATGTGGTGCAAGATCTTTTGCAAATATGCTCAGCTTTGGGGGCTTAAGTCATAGTCAAAGGGAGAAGAGTCCGGCCCTGCGCCAAGACACCAGCTCGCAGGTCTGGCACTAGGAACCCCCCTGAAAAAGCACCACAATTCACAGTGAGATGGTGCACGGGGACAAGGGACATCAACGAATAAGAAACATGGGGAACCCTTCATGCTTTCCTCTGAAGGATTCAGATTCAGCTTGCAAGAGCTGATCTGTCCCCCCCAGGTACAAAGTATTCATCACCTTTTTATTTTTTTTTAACCTTCAGAGAACAGCACCAAGATGAAAAAAAGCCCAAACTACCACCACTTCTCGAGAGCTGTGTGGGAAACGTCCCAATTCCCGCACCTCCTCTGTGAGACAAACGCTCCTCGATGCCAGTGCTCCCGGGAAGCGGCTGTGCTGCTGCCGGGATGACACCTCCAGGGAAGTCACCACTTGTTTATTATGGAGCATGCAGGGATCGGAAAGATGGGCAGTTATTATTTCTATTTGAGATGTGATTTCAGGCTGTGAGACAATTT
Organism: Gorsachius magnificus; assembly: GCA_034008185.1. Lineage (NCBI taxonomy): Eukaryota > Metazoa > Chordata > Aves > Pelecaniformes > Ardeidae > Gorsachius > Gorsachius magnificus. Next base: position 12,575,327 of record CM067091.1, read on the forward strand.
TAGACTGCACAAGCCTGAGATAACTCCCCAGGCCAAATTTATAACTTACAGCAGTCAGAACTATCGTACCCACTTGTCATTTTAACAAAGACCCACACGACCCCCTGACTTACATACGCCCTGGAGCTGTCAGAGAGGCCAGGCCCCCTTCTCACAGGATTGGTTTGGTCTCCGTGGTTTTTAAGTCACTAAAAGTCATGGTGGGATGGCTCTTCTCCACAGCCGCGTGCCCTTGGCTGGCTGGTGGAGCAATGCTGCTCCCAAAATGGGACCCCACCACAAAATCCAAAGCCCATCCAGCTGGTGGTGGGCAGGAGGGGAGGCATCATCCCCTCTGGAGCATGTCAGTGTACACACCCCCAGGATGCTCCAACGCCTGCATCACCACTGCAGAGGACACGATGTGATGCACATCCATGCATCTAATTGCGGGTGGGATGCTGCACAGCCCCTCGTTTAGCGGTAACGATCTGCACTGTCCCCTTGGCTTTCCCACTGCCACTATCCACCCCGATGGTCTCCCCCCAGCTTATCACGCTGTAAAAAAAATACTCACTTTGAACAAAGTTACACAGAAGAGTGTGACAAATACCAGGTCGTGTCCTGCTGATCCACTACACGCTCAGCAGTGCTTATAGGAGGCTGAAAGACCGCAGCGTGTTTTGGGCAGAAACCTGCCCTTTTCTGGCAGGTTACACCTCCCAGGACACAGCCTTGTGCCAGGACTGGAGCCATTTCACTCACGGTTCTGTGCAGGCTGCAAGCGAGGACCAACACACATGGGCACCCGTGGCGCTGGCTCACATGGAAGGGTCTTCTTGGGTCCACCAGGGAGACAAGAAGAAGTCCCTCCTGACTGATGCTATTTATTTTACCTTCTCCATAAAAGTAAACCCAAACATGACGGCGTGGTCACTGACTGCATTAAATCCATCTGCAGTAGGAATTGCTGCTGTACCCGTGATGCCCACCCTCCCCGCTCCTGCCTGTAAGGACAGACCCTTTGCTGCGAGATCATCTCTCCCTAGGCCAGTCAGTGCGGGGACAAGACTAAATTATAGTGAACAGGAAATATTGAGAAATCCAGTCTCTTTGGTAAAGTGATCCTTCCTAAGCACAAAACCCACACGCCCATGATTGATGGAGCGGCGACACTTTCAAACAGCTAGCTCACGCAGACCATCCCAAGAGCCAGGCGCAGAGCCCCTAAATGAGCACGTACAACTGTCTGCAGAGACACGGGTTAACAATCTTATCTAGGGTCACCAGAAGAAATTCCAAGTAAAACCCACAGCACGCAGATTTCCTGCTTTCTAACCCAATGCCCTATTTATACCTCTCTTTCTTCACCATGCCAGTGACAGCTTTTTCCTCGCTTACAGGCATGTTTCCTGCTTTTTGAGTTGTGACTTTCATTTGTAGCTCATTTCCATAACCTCAGAAATGTAGTTTCAATGGAAGTATTAAATGTACTGATGAATTCTTCGCGAATCTTGAAAGTTATTGGCAGAGAGAATGGGGTCAGTTTACCTTGTATCAGCCAGTTGAAAATTATGTATTTCCAAATCCTTTAACGGCAGGCAACAAGGTTTATCTCTGGCTGATAAAGTAACGCCTTGCTGCTGGTGAGACAAATAACAAAGCCTATTCCCAAAATACGAAGTCCCCAACGCAATGGCAAATAGACCCAGCTGTGTATGGTGACCTTCACAGCCTTCGAGCTTTACCGCAGAGGACAGCAACGAACTCTGTAATCGTGCGTGGGTGCTGCCCCGGAGCAGCACCCAAACAGCCCTCGCTCTTAGCTTTTCCATCCCCCCATCTCATTGGGCTGCACTTTGATTAACAAAGCATTTTCCCACATGCTGCTTGCATTTTAACCAGGAGCATAGCATGGTCCTGCCGTATGCTGCTCCTATTTCTCTATTTGAAAAAGCAAGAGAGAGAATGAAAAAAGAGAAAGAGAGAAAAGTCTCGTCCCATCCTTCTCCCTGCCAGAGCACGAGCATCTTCAAAACCACTGGCTGAACGAGTTGCACTAAATAATTAGGACACATGGGGGGACTAAAAGTAAAGAAAGACTACAGCACAGATTTGCTGCAACGTTTCCACTTGCTGGAGTTAGAAACAAGACAGAAGTTGCCTGTTCTGGAACCAGACGTGGCTGAAACCAAACAAAACAGCATGGGCAGGACGCAAGTGGGGAAAATGGAAACCTGTAAAAGTCATCATGACTTAACGTTAGAGTCTGAAGATCGGACATGGAAAGAGAAAAGAGAGGGATGGGCAGCACCTCGCAGGAGAGCGGGGGACGCTGCCTGAGTGGGGCAGGACTGCAGGGTGCGGGGGCACCACTAGGACCATGGGTGAAATTTAGAAAATGCGGTTTAGATTCACTAGCAGGGAAAAGCATCCAGCTAAGAAACTCCATGAGAGCACAGCCCGCCCTCCCTGGAGGGGATGCAGGGAGGGAGAAACCGGGGGCTGAGGCATTTGAAATGAGATCAAGTGCCAGAAGCACCGGTTAGGAGCTGCTCGCAGCAGCCCAGGCCAGGCTGAGGGGTCCGAGAGGACTGTGCCTCCTCCTCCTCCACCTCTCTAACGTTGGATGCAACTCATTGAGAATTGGTCCTGGACAGCACAGCCCCAACAACAAAAGCTGCAAGCACGAGGCCTCTGTGAGCCAGCGACGCCGCACAGGGTGGCATGCGCCCTCCTGACACCGCACGGGGTGGCACGCGCCCTCCTGATGCTGCAAGTCTGGAGCAAGGGGTGTGAACCCTGCAGCAAAACAGCCGCATGCCCTCAGCCACCTTCGAAAGCTTCCGGAGGTTATAAACCCCTGCACATTCATCACAGTCATGCATCACCAAGACTGAAGCAGTGTTATTTCAAAAATTACGTTGAAAAAATGTTAACACGGACCAGAGGAGTGAGGGAACAGGACCAGGCAGCAAAGCATCTGACCCCAGCAGAGCTGCTTCCAGCTCCTGCTCTCCTACGGAAACACATGCAGCTCTGTGCCCCATATAAAATATTTGTGCATCCTACATAATTTAGAATCCTATTCAATAACTCGACTCCCATATTTTTCATAGCAGAAAATTCCATGAATTTTGCATTGAATAAAAATTTAGCAATCATAGCAGTTGCTAATTTCTGTGCTGTGCTCAGAGCAGCCTTTCACTTCCCCATAATGATTTTAAAACATTATCCTGCTGTTTCCTTTTTTCTGTGCCTGGCATTGAAGAGCTCTGCAAACTATCTGAATAGCGCTGCTCTGGAAAAAAAAAAATTAAAAAAAATCTGTAAGGGAGAAAAAATTAAATTCAATCATCACTCTACCCTCTGTGAACTGTGAAAGTCTTGGGAACATGAAAAGGTGCTTTCTAAAGGATGTTAAGCATTCAAAAGATTAGACTGCAATGTGCAATTAAATGTGTTCCACAAACCTTTGTCAGAGTACCCAAAACCTTACTTCTGCGTGAACTTAAAATCCTCCCACTGGGAGCTTGTTCAAGTGGTTTACTTTAAACCTGTACTTCAGATATTCCATACCTTTCACTTTTATAATTCTTCAACATATGCTAACGCTGGCAGAGTTAATAGTAACTGACTAATTTTAAACCCTATGATTACTGGAGCTGATTTATATAGTAGCTTCACTTCACAATACTGCGAATCATGCACGCGGTAATTGCCAAGTTCAATTTTAGCTCTGTCATACTGAAGCATTAGTTTTTATGCCTCAGCTGTTGCCTCCTCCATGCTATAGAGGTAAGTTGATAATGCAGTAGGTTTTGCTGTTAAATATCATAATATTATGATACCCCATGTCAGATTCTTGCAAGCTTTGTGAGCTATGCATCATCTATTAACTAAATACTTTATTAAAGGAACGGTTTGAAAAGGTTTCTATTCTAATTCAGCTCAGAACACTGAATACTGGAGGAGGTGGGGAAAAAATAATGTAATGATTTAATCCACCACCAAAAGCGACTTGGTGGAGAGAAGCACTCACTGTCATCAAGGTAGGAGCTGCATAGGGATCAAACTAAAGCCTGGAGACAAATACCCTCCGGGCGAGGCCCCTCGCCCCGGCCTGGGGCAGCAGTAGCACCCATGTGAGCAATGCCAGGAGCTGGTTTACCTCCAACGCCAGGAGCTCTGGGGCTGCAGGGCCCCAGCTGTGTCCAATGGTGGGTTGCTTCTGGAGCAAAGCCCAGCCATCTCGGGGCAACCTTCCCTCCTGTCCCCATGGCTGCGGCTGGCAGGGCTCACTGAGCAAAGATGGGAGAAACAAAGAAGAAAGGCTGGAAGAGATGGGAGAAACCAGATGCTCTGAGCTACCAGGAGACGGAGCTCCACAGCCCAGGGATGAGGTGCACTTGCAGGAGAAACAAGACAACGCTATTGAACTGCTGCCGCCTCTTAGCTCAGTCAGGATAAACACCTGGGCATTAGCAAGAATCTCTTAACAGCACTTAAAGTCACCCATCTCTTGGGCTTCACGGTTCAAGATTTTATTTTTTTTTTTTTTTCTTCTTTAAATGAAGTCCTCTCCTATCAAATTTAACAAGCATGGGCAAACTGGAAGTGCCTTCTTTTCCCATTCACATGTGCCATTGGTACCTGAGATCAATGAAAGTGGCAACGTGAACTGAAGTCCCCGAGTACCAGAGAACAATTTGTGCCATTGAGGGATGCCCAAGGCACAGCCCGGGAGAGGGAGACTGGGTACCACCTCTGTGCTAGGGAGGAATTTCCCATCAGGTGTGGACAGGGCAGAGGAGTGGGCTCTCGGCAGTGGTCCAGAGTTGATGACTTTTGCAATCCTCTGATGGAAAGCAGCACAAGGCAACAGAAAAGCCTGTCTTCCTAACGCCCACATGCTTATGCCTGCTGGACAGACTGCATTCATTTTAACCCCTTCCTCTCCTCCACAGCTCCCCCACCCCCAGGCAGATGCAGAGACCCCAACCCAAGCCAACACCAATGTGCTGGCTCCTGTTGGGGACCAGGGGACCCCCCCTTCTGACGCCACTGCTCAGTAGGCGCTTGGCCATTCACTGGATTGGGGAAATTGCCTCTCAGTGCTACCATTCTCCCATAAACCACAGCTTTTAGGTAGGCAGCACAGATGGGCGATTCATGGTATTCACCAACAACACAGAGCTCGCTCCAGCTCTGAAGTTCATGCATTAGGAACCCGGCAAAACCCATACAGACCGTGATTCAGCGGTCACCTTTCCAATTAACCCTCTCATCACTGTAGCAAGGAGATGAGCATGGAAGTAGATGAGCCTCCTTTTTTACCATGTTTTCCCCCAGTTTTGCAAAAGGAAAGGAAACAAGACAACAAGATAAACATGGAGCATCCTGCAAGCCTGGAGAGCTGCAGCTACGCCCCAGTGTGGCTCAGAGAAGCACCCAGGGCTCCTGTGCCACAGGCAGCACCACGCTTTCTGCAGTGCCTCATATGAGAAGGTGGGACATTTCGCGCAGAGAAAAAGAGGAAGGAAGAATGTGAAAATTTCACCAAGCGTGTGGTCACTGGGAGGAAGGAATAGGATTGATGAATTTTTCAGCTTTGATGATTTTGGTAAAATCATAAACCACACGCCTTGTGCTTCAGGAGACTACATCACAAATTAATCAGCCATAGTACCCAGGGAATCCAGAGGTGGAAATGATTCCTTCGTGTCCAAAGCCCCATTTTTGCAACCCACCTGAGATGTCTGACCAGCCCACGTTGTTTTAGAGCCTCTTCTGAAGTCAGTGCTGCTGAAACGCAGCAGCCTGATGCAAACCACTGGTGGCTGCATCAGACTCTGTATGACAGTGTTGTAGGATGCTGATGGCATCTACGTCTCCAGAGGTCTTCTGGAGCTAAAGATGAGCTTAAACCACACTTTCGCACTTGCCTCGCACCTATACTTTCTTACAATCATCTGATTTCCCAGAGTGCAACCTCCTCATCAAAGTGAAGGAAGACACCACAGCCCAGCAGCAACCTCACCAAGCGGGTGACTTGCAAGAACGATTTCCCCAGCAGCAGGCCAGGGAGGACCAGCCTCATGTTGGACACTGGCCCTGCTCAGCACACAACGCAGGACCGTGCTCCAGTCTCGGGTATCATGCACCAGATGTGCTGGTAATGCAGAACTTGCAGCACTGAGATTCTTCTAAAAAATAATCCTGGAAATAAATTCTCTGCTAGCAACACCATTTCTCTCTCCCTTATATACACACATATACACGCTCTTGGTCAATCTTTGCTATTTTTCTTAGGGGCCATCCTTTACCAGGTGCTTGCTCAGTAGAACCCATTTCAGCCAGGGCCTTGAAACTCTGCTGGACCACACGTAGTTGCAATAATACCCAACCCAAATTTTTGCAATCTCCTAAGTTTAAACAAAGCCTTGAGCCCACATTAGCCACAAAGGAAACCAGCAGAGCTCGTCCGTCCCCTCTGCTCGAGCAGAGCTGGGACTCTCCACTCCCACCGCTATGCACTTGCCTGCAAAGCAGTCAGGGAGGTTTGCATCCCACTGGCACGTCCTTGCCACATACGCAAGGGCTGGAGCTCACACAGCATTTTCACCACCCATAGTTTCATGGCTTCACACCAGCTCTGAGCTCCGCGTCACTTTGGGACAGAGAAGGGGCATGGCCACATCTAACATGGGAAACCTGAGGCTGCTGAACAGGAGCTCCAGAGCCCAGACCTGCATGAGCAGCACATCACACCCAACCCTTCACAGAAAACACCTCCCGTCCCCCGCCAGGAACTAACCCCTGGAGCAGGATATCCAAGTCACCCCCACCCGCGTTTCACAATTCAGAGATAATGAATGAACGGCAACATTATGCTTAAAATAAAAATGTTGCCACCTTTGCACACAGACATCCTGACTTCCCTTTCTAATGCATTTAGCTGCTTTTAAAGTGTCACATCGGAAACAAAGCCAAACAAAAAAATGCCCTCGTTATTTCATGTTAAAGGAAAAGAGGCAAGCAGGTGGCCTTGACTGCACTGGTCTCTTATCACACTCTTATGTGACTAAACTGAACATTTACACAGGTCTGAAAAATTGTTTGCAGTGGGCATGTAGACAGCAGGACTACCAGATGTTTTTCTCCTAATATTTGCTGTATTACATCATTGGACACTGCTTGAAAACCAACCTGTGCCAAGTTTTCAGAGGCCTGGGCTCACTTTCCCTGCATGCGTGCGCAGTCCTGGCTCACTGGCTCGTGGATGTGGCTCGGACCTGGGTGCGCAGGAGCCTTTGGCGTCCAGGCTGGGCATGCAGATGGGCTGCAAGCCCCCTCGCCTGCCCAAGAGCCATTTATGCAGTTACCGACACACACAACAGCAGCAGCGAGCGCTTTCCGACTGTATCCCATCACGTGCTGTCAGACTTGGGTATAGTCAGAAAAAAAGAAAAACAAGAAAGCCCCCCAAACTGCAAATGCAAGTTGGCATTCAGATGAGAAAATAAAAGATATTGCACCAAAGCCTATTTACTCACGTGCTGACACATGGGGAGGCCACGCTTAGAACTTAAAACTTTCTTGGCTCCCTCCGCCTCCGGTAGCGCTGCTGCTCCCCCTCCACGCTGCCCAGTGCCTTCCAGTTTCAGACATAAGCACTTTAACTGGTCTGCTGGGGTGGGATGCCGCTTCACTGCAGCGCGTGAAGGGAGGAGGGAGGAGAAGGAGCCTGAAGAATCACATCAAGAACAGGCCCCCGGAGACCCGCCTGCAACGCGCATCCCCCATCAAGCTGTCAGCTCCCAGCGTTCAGCCCCACCAGGGTTTATTTGCTTCAGAGGAGGAATTCATTTTGCACTCAACTAATGTAACCCCAAAGTGCTTTAAAACAATATTCCTCTAATAGAGACATTACAGCAGCCATTATTTTCCTGTTTAGAGTTAAACTAAGCAAATACAAAGGTAACTTTATTTTAAACAAACTACCATCATCGCAAAAAATGGATCCCAAATATTCTCCTCCACCATGCTTTTTTTGCTTTTCCCGAAGGAGACGCACTCACTGGCAAACACCAGCTTGTGCAGCAACATGACAAACTGGAAAGCGCTTCCCTCAAAATCCTCTTGCTTAATGACAGTGAAGAAAGCTCTCTCTAATAACATATTTAATTCCAAGCTCTCTTTCCCCCTACTTTCTAGAAAAGTGTATATTCCAGTGACCTACTGAAAGAACAAATAATCTTATTTCTAAATTATTCCCAAGCATTATGTTCTTGAAAGTATTCCTACTTGTCTGTGACTTACCATTGGGCTTCATTTTTCCTACCCATCCCACCGGCACCTATAAGGATCGGGAGGGGTCTGTGTTTGCTGCTACAGCCGTATAAATCCAAAGCAACTCGGAGGAAGCAAACAGATTTGCTCTGCAAGGGAGCAAGCCTGATCCTCGTAGCCGCCACGCCACAATACGACTTGTTCAGACCATCGCTGACTTCAGTCCTATTTTACGGAGCCTGGAACTTCAGATCATGCTCAGGATAATTGCACCTGGCCCGTGCTAGCATTAACAGCCCGCTCTTTCACAAGATACAGAAGTCGTCAAATTACAGAGAGCAAAGAGCTCCGCAGCAGCAGCCAACTTTCGCTGGATTCCCCTCGCAGCTGCAGCTGAGCGGGCTTTGAAGTGAGCCGACGCAGACACACACCAGCTGCCTCTTGCACCTCCAGAGTTACTGCAAATTTATTGAGTGATGACTGTGAATTTGTATGTTGGGTCCTGCATGCTACGAGGTTTCCCAGGCTCCCAAGACAGGCTTTGCATGAGCATGTTTGATCTCTTTGGTTGAAAAGGTCTATACGCAACTTTACGTGCGTCCAGTCGACTTTTTAAATGTCAGCTTTGTTAAGCAGCATGAAGATACCTGCTGCTTACAGGCTCACTGTCTCTGAAGCATCCCAAAGCTGCCGCTGTTACTACTCCGGTGGGTATTTCCCTGCAAGGAAACTTGGAGCCGAGGTGGGAACAGGTCTGCAAGCGAAATCCTGAGATGGCCGAGCCACTCGGCAGCCCTCCTCTGTGAGCAGTCCCAGGGTAAGGGCTCTGAACAGGGCTGCAGATGTGAGCTCTTCTCCTCCAAAAGCCCAAAATGCCAAAGTCGCTTTGCACAAAGCTTCTTCCTCTCCCTGCCTCGTCCTCTCCTGTGGATGCCATGGGCAGTGCAGATCTCCAGCACAAATTCCTAGCTTATAAAGCTCTTCCAGGGTGGAGGTTCCACTGCTGCTCCCCTCTGTACTCCCAGCAGGTCATTTTGGTCCTCAACAACTTAATTCGACTAGAGCAACACAGAGAAGAAATGAAGACTATTATAATTTCTCCCACCCCCAGGCAGTTGCTTGGTGCCGTTGCTAAGCCATGTGCTGAATATGTCCTTGGAATTGCTGCAGTGCCGTGCTCTCCCCTGCAGGATGCCCGGCACAGGGCAGTACGTATTGCCAGCGTGAGGCACAGCCCTGGTCCTTGGCCCAAATGGCAACGCCGCAGGTCTCAATGCTCCTCTGAAGACAACCTTTTTGATGCTGAGGCACCTTATAGGAGCACTCTCTGGAGTCCCACCATCCCTGTGCTTACGCCGTAGGATGCATGCAGATATACCAGAAGGTCCAACAACTGCAGGAGGCTGCCCAAGTACATCCTCCAGTCTCACTCCAATGCCACCACGGAAGAAAAACAGTGGCCAGGACACCAACACTGCTTTGGCTGGATCTAGCCCTTGAACCCCAATGCATGGCTGCACCCGTTCCACTTCGTCCCTAGTTTGAGAGGTGGTATTTTTTAGCTGAAGCTCAAGTGACCCATGAACCTGGAGTCCTGCATCCCACAGCTGTGCTGCAGTGCAGCAGCAGCATCAGGCCAGCTTCTCCCCAGCCAAGGAGCCAGCCCGGGCACTCTTTCATTCTGTGGCAGCGTGGATTAGTTGTACACTGAGACAGGAATAGATGTACAGCTTAAGCATTCATCACCTTGATAAAGGTTAATTCATTAGCCTTTCTGCTCCAGAAACAAGTTCTGCCTTCATTTACACCTCTGCAGGTTCACTGGCTCAGAGGAGGTTTCAGAGATGTAACCTGGGCAAATTTTATCAATGAATTCAAATCTTGAGCTAAATCAGGAGGAGGAGCGGATTTACCCTAATCCCCTCCAAACACTCATCAGTATCACCTGCCAACTCAGCAGGATTTAATCTCTTCTTAATCTCTCCAAAACAGCGGAGGATATGGGGAGAGGTTGGGCACACAACAATGGTGGACCTCTCTCTCTCTTTTTTTTTAAATAATTCTGGCTGCTAAACCACATATGGAGCAGCACTTGGAAACTCATTAAGATCTTTGCTAATATCACTTTCCATTAAACAACCTGAACACGAGACAGCGTGCACACTTCAGAGGAGGGCCCACACTATTTGGCAGGGGGGGAGGGGTGCTCATCCAGCAGCCTCTGCAGGAACACTGTTTGCACGAAGATGCTCCAGGAGCTTGAATCTCATCGGCCGACTGGTGGCAAGCACAGGGACCACAGGCACGGGCCCTGGCCCGTGGGTGGTGATGGGACGGAGATGCAGCAAGCCACTTTTTGGGACTAGCATGGAACCACACACGGAACATCCACCAACGCTGCTGCAAAGCCAACAGCAGAAACACAGCCCCTGGTGCCAAAAAAGCAGCTTTGCTCTGCAGGTACCACGCTCTACAACCAGCTTAAATCCCAGCTCTCGAGCGACTTACAGGGTATTTCCATGCCTCCCACTAATACTACCAGTGACAACAGCAGTACTTGCCCAGATGGCTGTGGATGCCATGACCAGTGGCATCCCACCCCCGCTGGCTGCTGAGCCAAGGGGACCCCTGGCACAACATGCCCAGCGGCAGCGGAGTCGGCGTGGGGGCGAATGCGATCCAGCGCATTTAGGAGCGCCCGGATTAGAGCGTTAGCGTGTGATTCTAGGTTTACATAACACCACCAAACGATTTTGGCAGGAACAATTGGTATTAGCAAGGAAAACGAAGCATCAGGAACAGCCGGCAGAGTAAAGGGATACCTCTCGCAGCAGCCCCCAGGCTACAAAGAAAATAAATAAGAAATGCGACAGAAGCAACACTTGGACAACAGGGAGGAAGAGGGGAAACCTCCGCGAAGGGAAACAAAACCTGAATCGCAGCTGAGATGAGCAGGGAATGAAGCTTTCCTTGTTCACCTCCTTCCCATCCCCGCCAGACTAAGCTTTCTGCTTTCTGAAGGCGCTCCAGTCAAGCCTGTGCCACTTCATCACCACAAAGGGAGAGCCGCCTCGCACAGGGCTCCAAGCTGTGAGGTCCGAGCAGCTCCTGCCGAGCTGCCTCCGGCCCCGGGATGCTAATTGCAGAGCTCAGCGATGCCCGGGCAAGGGCCCAAGGCACTGATTGCCTTGGCTAACCAGCCCCCTGGTCAGGCAAAGCACCGACAGCGACCGGCGTTGTGCTGGGAAACATTCAATCACACAAACTTCACATGGTAATTCTGAAGCCAATTCAGCCTGGATGTTGCTGGGTTAGTAGTACAGGAGGTTGTGTTTATCCCCAAACAAATACAGCAGAAACCCCAAAGAAGGCTGGATCTCCCGCTTGGCCTCTCCAGAGGCTCCCAGCTCTGGCCAAAGGGATGAGGCCACCAGTTTCAGGTGGCCCAGATAACCCTCATTGTGCTGTATGTGCCACACTGCCACCGGGGGCAGCCGGGATGTGCATGCCCACATTTAGCGAGCAGGACGGCAACCACCAGCCCTGTCTTGCAGCATCTGAGGACCACCTCAGTACTCTGGCCCAGTGACCACAGCAGCTCCTCAGAAACCTCTGGGTCCTGCAGCCTTCCTGCTAGAACTGCACTAAACGAGGAGGGAGCCTGGTCTTGGATCCATATTTTTTGCCAAGTAGAGGATCCTTTCCAAGCTGGCACCATCCCCATGCTCTTGGCACAGTGACAGTGAAACAAGCTAAAGTCCCAGATCCAGCAGCATGCTACTCCTGCCTTGGAGCTACTCAAGATTTCCAACTTGGGGGGCAAACGAGAAGCTCCATTTGAGCTTCAGAACATCATAAGAAAATTCCACAAGACAAGAGGATGTTGAAGTCCACATTTCCCAGTTAAGTAGGAGCAGAGCTTTCCTGGAAGTGGGAACTGCATCTATGGCTTCACATGCAGCTCGTGGAGGACAGCTCTAGAGAGGAGGACATAAAATGAATCAAACTTGGTCCAAATCAGAAACAAGTTTCCATTATAACCTTGGATTTGCCTGTTATATGAGCATCTTATTTTGATAATGACTATCGCAGCTTTATATTTAGATCCTGCCTATATTCCCTGAAATTCAGTACTCAATCTCTGCCCTGGGAGCCTACAGAGGACCCAACAGTTACACCTGAAATGGGGCATGTTCTTCTCTATGATAGAGGTTTAGCGTGCAGCACCTCACATTTGGGAAGTTAGTCCTTAGATACTACCGACATCAAAATGAAAACAGGCTTTCGGCTCAGCTGGACGTGGCAGGGATATTGCAAAGGGACTTAGCGTGACTCCGGCACAGCCTCGGAGCCGGGACGTCCCCTGCGTGGGGTGGCATCGCGCTGCCAGGCAAGGCACGGGGAGGTGCAAGAGCAGCAGAAGCAGATGATAATTTTGTACGAGTTTCCAGCTCTTCACTAGTTTCACCCCAAACTTGCACACTGTGACCTTTCCAGCCAAATAAATAAATAAATAAATAAATGAAACCCTGCGCTCTAACAGGAACAGCAATACATGCAGAGAGAGGACGCCGGAGCCAGCTCAGGAGCCTGCAATCTGGATCCCTGCTCCTACAGGACGTGTTGCTAAATCTCAGTCAATACTGCATGTTTTCCAAGGAATGAGGCATTTCACATTTTATTAATTCTAACTAAAGCCCTTTTTATTACAAACTTCCTATTTAGTATTTGATTGCAGCCGTCACCACCGAGACTCTCACTGTATCGGAGCAGAAAATCTATGGCTTGCTGTTGGTGCGGAGTTGGTATTTTTCTCTCCCGCCATCTCAATCCCAGAAGGTGCTACTGGAATTGCTGTAAATATCCTTCCAGAGGCCCCTTCCACCCCAAGCTGGTTTATGATTTTAAGCATGTGCTTGTTTCATTTGGCTCTCACGCAGATTCGGTACCCCACTTCCACAGAAGTTACACCTTGTTATTCCCACCAGGGTCTGGCCTCCGCCAAAAGGAGGTCACCACATGCCAGCCACCTCACTTAAAGGGCTGCAAGTCTATAAAGCTAAAAAGACCATTTTGTTAATATTTTTCCCCTTTTCAAATCCCAGCTCTGAAGCAGAAAAACTGATTTAATATAGTTTTCATAAAACCTGCACTCTGGTCTGCTTTCAATCCAACAGTTAAATACTCCGCACGTCCAGTTTGGCACAGCCACGACAGAACTATCTGGTTTGCAAACAGACGGCCACCCACAATTAATTTGCCACCTTGACACAGAAATGCAGGTCGTCAATTAATTAAGAAGCACATGCCACTAGTCCTCAGTTCACTTTATGACCTGCAGGCTTTCCTCCGAAGCAGACTCTTTATCTTCAGGGTGGGGGGGAAAAAAAAAAAAATACATATATATATATATATATATATAAAACTACCACCTAATAATGAAAACATGACTCTGGTTTTCTTGGCATCTAATAAATGTTGTTCTCGGCTTTAACAGATTTATCAGATTTAAAACCACCGTGTCGCCAACATCCGTCCGTAGCGGAGACCAGACTGTAATTCCAGTGCAGGTTCCTAAATATACAGAGATTGAAGCCGGCCTGCCCTCAGTGTCTGGCTGCAGGGTTAGATCCACCGCACTTGCTAGAAGGCTTTTCTTCTGCTTTCAAGAGCTGTTTGATCTTCAATCAACAATGCTTATCAGCGGTTAAGTCTGCCAGCCATTCCCAAAAGTTTGATATTTTTAACAGCACATTCTTCTTCTCCTTTGAATGCTATTTAGAGGCAAGATAACACATCGGGGAGGGGGGGAAAAGTTGCCTCCCTGGGTTGAACACGGACAAACAGAGCAGGATCCAGCCAGGAGGAACACACATTTCCCAGGGCTATAACAAGCCCCAGCTTCTGTGGTTCATGTTCCCCCCACACAGTATTTCTGCTTTCTCTTCTTCAGATGACATCCAAAGGCTTTTTTGCGCCCATCGCACAAGCTGGGACAAACCAAGATAATTCAATTCAATGTTTCCATACAAAACTTCCTCTAAAGTTCCCCTAGATTTAATTTTCACACTGCCAAAGTTTCTTTCTTCTTCACTAAGAACTCCGGGGCACATTGCCCCTCTTCTGACACTAGGGACTAGAAAACTCATTCCCTAAAAATACATCCTTCTGCCACGGCAGGCATGCTGTGCTGAGATGGCTCAGTGTATAAAACGCCACCATTCAAAGAAGCACCCATGAAAAAATGAGAAAGGTGGAATGGATCTAAACTGTTATTTTTTTGACAGGGGAAAAAAAAAATTACCTTTATTTTAGGGTTCAGTAACTGTTCAGCAATGAAACAAGAAGACTTTTAATTCAGAGCTAGCAAGGAGCATCAGCCAGGGGCACCCAAAGCCCACAAGCACCTCTGTGGGTGCAGCAGTGCCGACCTCCAGCAGCCCCTGCTGTCCCCCCTGCTGTCCCCAGTGCCTCAAAGGTCCCGGCGGCCCTGGCAGCACCCTCCCCATGGTGCAGAGGAAAGGTGATGGCAGTGGCAGAATCAAACAGCTCATCGCTGACCCAGAGATCAGCTTTTGGGGGAGAAAGGAGCTCAGCCCGCACCCCACTGGGAACCGGACCGAGGTCCACCAGCTCCCCATGTGGACAGCAAGCACCACGTGAGGCCAAGCTCTCCATCACTGCCACTTGTCCTCCTTCACAGTAAAAACTGTTGTATTTGAGGGTTTTCAAATGGCTTAACAACTCCTAATGAGCTGTACTGCTCTACCGCTTTCCCAGGGAGAGGGAGGAGATGCTCGGGGGATAAACTGCTGGGTAAATCAGGCTGGAACAGTGAAACTCTTTCACATTGGTATAAAAATGGAGATCCACATCTTTGGAAGAGAGAAGCCTTTTGGGGTGCCCTGGGCTCAGCTTGCACCACTCCAGGTACCTGGGTCTCCCGCAATGGATGCTCAGTGCTCGGGATGGCTCAAACCGATCATTAAAATAACCACCAAATGCCTGGAGTACCCCCAAATGTCCTGCAGCATCTGGAGATGGACACCTAGGCCAGTTTGTGCAGAGGATAAATGGCAGAGCCCTTATCTCCCAAGCCTGACCAGAGGCGAGTCCAGGCTCCACCCTGCCAGCAGAAGGAGATGAAGAGGAAGATGATGGTTTTCACTAAAGCCGAGAGGAGAGGAGGAGTGCGACGTGCAGGCAGACAGCCGGGGAGAAAGGGGACGGAGCCTCCCCAACGAGTCCAGATGGGAATGGAAACTCTGAGTCATCGGTAGGTTTTGTGGGAAGGAAAACCTGCTAATGCGATCCAGCTAATCTGATAAAAAAAAGTGCTCCTCACCGTCGCCAAGGTGGAATAGGATCCAGGGGCACAGGCAACCCAGTCCCAGGGGAAAATACAGCCTGGGTGACAGAAAGGATGGTGGCATGTCACCGGGGCGAGGGTGGCACGTGCCAGCATGCCCAGCGCTCGCTCCTCCCTCTCCCATGGTGCTGGGGCCGCCCCAGCCTTCCTCCACAGGGCTGGCGGCTCCACGGTGGGGAAGCAACGATGCACATCGGGAGGAGGGAGGAAAGGCTCCGGGCAGAGCCACGCTAAGCTTTACGCATCCACCCGGCTTGGGAATAGGGCCCCACGGTGCTGCCCCCCTTGTCTAGCTCCTGCTAGGTTATGAGATCCTTAGAAACACAGGAAAAAAAAAAATGCACCATGAGAGCAAGAGGCTGGGTCCTCAAACCAACAGAAAAAAAATTAAAATATCTATACTTTAAACACTTGCGCAATCCAGGCTCCTGTGTCCAGGCTATAATTAGGGGTCAAGAAACTGCCTCAGACCAAGAGCCACCCAATTTCTGCAGATAAGGTTCCTCAGAAGCCACGCGTGGCAACCAGCATGAACTGATGCTCAAATAATCTTCCCGTAATAACAACTACGGGTCCAGGGCCCTAATTTAACACTTGCCTATCAGTTACATTTGCCACAGAGCTGAACTGAAATCGCACAGCCATCAGGAAGAGATTTAATTATGTCTGCAGAGGTCAACCAATCTATGCAAAAGATTACGGCGGAAGAGAGATATTCTGTGGCATAATGCAAAGATTTTGCCTGCAGGCGACGCAGCAGCCAATGCCATTTTTCAAAGAAGAAATGGCATCCATCAGAACAAATCCACCAGAGGGAAACAATAGAAAGGGGGGGGGGATGTGCAGATGATTAAAATATTTAAATCTGGTCATATAAGTGCAAAACCAGGCAATTTAACACCGTTTTCAATTGCTTTTTTATTAAAAAAAAAAAAAAAAAGGCTTGATTAGCGCTTGTTTCAGTAAGTTTTGTTGGGAGATTTCTCCCCCCTGCAGCTGAACTGTGCATCCCCAAGTACAAGCTTTAATTATATGAAAACGTGTGTGTAAAATCACCAAGGTGGAACATTAGAGCTCAAGCCTCCAATTAGGAGTTAACAGTATCAAAGCTGGAATCACGCTAACTCTTTACCCCGACTTTAGAAACACAGAATGAAATACAAAGGAGAGGCAGAGAAGGTGGTACACAACCGCCGCAGACAGAAGCCTCGCACTCACTGGATGGAAAATCGTCAAGGAAAACACATTAGCAGCACAATATCTTATTTTTAATGTAGAGCTGTTAGGAAAACACAATTATATGCTTCATTTATACTGGAAGATATAACCCAACTTATGGTAAAAGCATTTAGAGCTCCTTTCATAAAAAAAAAAAAACAAAACAAAAACCAACAGATGAGCACAAAGGTAATGGGGAAAAGCCGTGCACCTCGAGGGGACAACGCTCCCCCAGCACAGCACGCTCCTGCGCGGCCGCTCCGCGCACAGGAGTCATAGAATCATAGAATGGTTTAGGATGGAAAAGCCCTTTAAGATCACCCAGCCCAACCATTCCCCTAACCCTGCCATCCCACCACTAAACCCTGGCCCTGAGCACCTCATCTGCCTGGCTTTGAAATCCTTGCATCCAGCAGCAGAGCGATGCAAAGCGAAGGCAGAATGAAAATAGAGATTTTTCTTCAAACACTGCAGAAAGACGATGGTGACGACAACCACCAGGAAAGGAGCAAAAAGCAGGGCCCCGAGAGAGCTCTGCAAGGGTTACGGGTGCTCACCCCACCACCCTGGAGCGAGCAGCAGCCCGGCGCTATGCAAGCTATAGGATGCTCCACTCTGTTACAAGCAAAATACAATTTATCAACAGAATGTTTTCTCCCTTATGGATGCACAAACTGATCCTGGTGCCTGTTGCAAGCTCACATGTACAGAATAAGTCCAGCACCGTTCATGGATTTACCCCATGGTTATGGCAGTGTAACACGCAATAGGCTTTGGGCCACTGATTTAGGGGACAATGTTTATAATTGATTTGAAGCATCACAAAGAAATCAGAGAAACTTGCAAAATTTTGATCCTGAATTTTGGTGTCTTGATGCCTCCTCTGCTACAGGGGCTTTCATGGGTCAGGCCCTTGGCAAGGTTATTCAGAAGCGGCCCTAACAAACACATTGTTACATACAGGTCTTCAAAATATCTCCATTGTTCCCCAAACAACCAGATTAAAGCCTTCCCTCTGCACACAGAGAGAGAACAACAACTTCTGTGAATGGATGGACATTCATTATTTAGCTCCCAATCCCTGACTTAAAGCCCAAGGCAAAATGGAGCTGCAGACGCTTTCCGCCTGCAGCCCACCAAAGATCACTCTGCAGAACCCAGGGTTGTCCCACTGAGTCGCTCAGACACTTCTCAGAGCAAGCCCTCACCCATATTCAGGGCCTAAAACCCCCCACAAGTGCAAATCAACAGAAGCTGCCTGCCAAATGAGAATAAAATGGGCCCCAAATTAAAAATTTGCCTGACTTTGTTCCTCATCCAAAATCCTCCATCTCCAAAGAAAGATTTACACTACTTCAGAACAGAGTTGGCTTAGAAAGTAGAAAGGAAAAGAATATATTTTAACTTCCAGAATGGCAAACCAGTTCTGGAACGATGAAAAAGGGACCGTGTTTATCACTGCAATGTACAATTTATGGTAAAAGTCAAAACAAAACAGAATGTTCCACAGAAAGGCATTCGCTCCGTCGACCCGGGCTCATACCAGCAGCTCAGATCCCATTTCTGAAGGGTTCTTAAGAAGAGAGCATTGGTTGCAGATTAATACTCATCTCATGACTAGTAGATTTTAATTATCCATAATTTATGATGGTGTATTGGCAAAATAGTTTTTGCCAGTTTATCAGCCTAAAAGGCAAGGACACTGGGTGTGTTTGGAGATGCCACAGGGCCCAGTTTGAAAAATTTGGGACAGGATTTGGTGGTGATATTGACTCCTACAGAAATGCTATGGGGTTAACAGGGCTCCCCAGGTCATATCTCCCATTACTGCTGGAGCTTCCTGAGGCCCATGGGCACTCCCAGTGCCATCACAGCAGCGTGCTTGCTCTGCAAGGATTCAGTATTCCCAGGCTGGGTCCTCCTCCTCCTCCCCATCAATCATTGCCCTAAGTGGAAATTAGGCATCATGCTAACCACGCCTGATCATCGATACACCAGAAGCAACTAAGAAGAATTTATATTCAAATTTCTTTCTGCGGGAAGAATGACAAGATGTTAATTCACTCCCCAAAGTTGCCCCTAGGGAGAAGGGAGCAGGATTATTCCTCGTGCATCACAGCACAGCATCGCCGCGTATGCTGCATGAAAGAGCGTGCGGTACCGCGCTCAGGCAGGATTGCTGCCGCACGCCTCCCTTGCAAAAGCAATTTTGCCTGGGCTAAGAATGAAAAAAAACCCTCCTGTACTTTGTGGACCTACAGAATCTAAGATCTGTGAAGATCCTTCCACGCTGGTATGTCAGACAGCATATTAGATTGTGTTGCTAAAGCTCTGCTAAGAGCAGGATGAGCCCCTGCGTTACCGAACTGCATGTTTTTTCCCCCACAGTTTGCTTGTTGTGAAACACAAATGCAAAGGGGGTCTTCCTAGAGTTTAAGTGGGGAAAATCCCAAAATTTTCACGAAGCAGCTGGGGGGATGTGAAAACCTCCCACCGCAGCCTGACGATCCCCTTATGTGGTGCAGGAAGGTGCTGCCTCGCCCCCGTAACACCATCACAACACCCCGGCAGCAGCGAGACACCGTGAAAGCTCCACTTCCCCAACAAGGAGCAGGAGCGGGGTCTGCAGCAGGTACCGGTGTCACCGGAAAAAGGCCAGAGGGGACAGAAAAGGGGGCTTTAGACCCAGATTTAAAAGAGGAATCTGAAACAGAGGTAAGGTGCTCCCTTCGTCAGGGCTTGGGTGGCCAGTGACAGAGACGGTGTCAGAGTCTGCATGAGGGCTCCTTGCAGAGATGGTGCCGCTTTCAGCTGAACCCCCCCAGTCCCTCGTGGCTGCTGTGCAGGCACAACCTAATGCACAAGTGGTGCTGCTGCCATGCAGTCCCGATGGCAGAGCAGGTCCTGAATGCGGCCCATGGGAAGGAGGCAAGAGGCCAGCACCCCAGTGTGGGAAACGCTCGCTGCAGCACACCCGTAGGGAGGAGGCTTTCGGGTGGCTCTGGGAAGGTGTCACTCCTTGTTGCCCCTGCACCTTGGGCCGAGCCCAGTGCAACCCTAAAAATCCTGCCAAGAAGCATCCGACCTGTGAGGCTGCGAGCAGAACCCCCCCAAGCACCGGGAAGGTTGTTGTTGGCTCCTCTTCCCACCTGCAAGCTGCTCTATATGAGGTGACTGGTTTTGGAGAGGAGCCCTTTTTCCCCTACCCCAATGCCACCAGCATGCCCAGTGCCTAAAAACTCCTTAGAGAATGCAGCCAGTGGAGGTCAAGGCTCCATCTCACCCTGCCTGGCGGGGCACAAGGGACCCCATTCTCCACCCACAGGTGTCCAGCCCCTCGCCACCCCACCGGTCCCTCCAGGTGGCCAGCCAGAGGGAAAACAGGGATGCTCCCGAAGCAGTTAAAGAAAGGGGGCAAATGCCCCCCTTCTGGGGAGGCCTCAGCTGAACGCACGCTCCCATTTCATCATCCCTCTAAACATCTCTTGTCCTTTTAAAAATGGAAATGCTGATACCCAGTAAGCACCTCTGGAACAGCAAAGAGAAACTGTGGCTCACTGCAGCACGCAGGGGAGATCAGAGACCTCACGGTAACAATATCATGTTCAGTAAGTGCACAAAACAATTACATTAACATTTCAGGATGCTTGGGGCTAAAGCACATCTCCCTGGCAAGCTTGGTGGTGATGGGCGTGCAGGCAGGGCTCTGCCGTGCTCTCGGCGAGTTATTTATACGCAGTGACGCTGCACGCTCCTTCCCGTCTTCTCTGCCTCCCCCCTAAATAAATAAACAAACAAAGCAGCCCTTTGGGAGGAAAAAAAGCCAAACCTGAACAGAACAAGCCCTTTAAATCAAAGCCCCTCCAGCAACTCAGGGAAGCAGGAGGACAGCAAAGAGCCCGTAAGTGCTCCTTGCCCAGGTCCTTCCTAGAGCTGGATTTCATCCGGGATACCTGCATGCGATAGCGGAAGAACTTCTGATACTTCCACTCCGCCCTACCCTACTCTATCTTTTTAAAGTGGAAATGTTTTGAGGCAGACACTGTCTTAGCCAAGCTCTGGGCTGAGCCACCAGCACTGGACAGGAGCCATGGGGTGAGGACTGGGGTGAGGTTTTGGAGTTTCCCAGAGGGTCTCACGTGGCTCTGGGGAAGCAAGGGTGCTCAGGCAGCACTCTCCGTAGTGGGCACAAGGTAACAGCGTGCTGGTGGATCCTCAGCCGTACCCACCCTGCGCCTGCTGGAGAAGTCCTCTGAAGCAAAGTCTGCAAAGGCAGCAGGCAACACCACTGCCCGCGCCACGCCAGCCCATGCTTTGATGCTGAAGTTACAACCGTTATACCTGCCTTCGGCCGGGAAACCAAAGTCAACCCGTCTCATCCCACAGACAAACGTGCGCCACTGCGCATAAACAAATGATATCTGATAACTTAGAAAAGAAAAGGAGAATTAAAAAAAAAAGCACCCTGAATAGCAGAAAAGGGTAAGTCACTTCCTTTCTTCCTCCCGCTGCCTCAGGCTCCTCCGTAGCAGTGACAACAGCAGCATCTGGTGGCAGTGGTCAGCACCTGGGGTGCTCCTCGCCAGTGTCCCATCCACCCTGGCCAGCACCAGCGCCTGACGCACCCGCTCGTTCGCCCGGGGTTGGAGCCCCAGAAGAGGCGACGTCCTCCGGCCTCCCTGTCCACAGCGCCATGCACCAGCGAGGACCCACGGATCAGTTGCGACCGCCTAATCCGGGACTAATCTCAGGGATTCAGGCCACAGAGGAGCTGACGATGTGGGGCCCCGCGCCCCCCAAAGCTCAGGCAGGCGCTGCTGGGGGGATGCCAGGACCGCGCAGACCCACGGCGACGGCCTGCAGCGCTGCACACACGACTGCGAGCACCAGCTCCTGCACGGAAAGCTGGAAGGCAAACTAAATCGCATCCCCACCTAACAACTTCGTGGTAAAATAGAGTTCCTAAAGCCAGCAGGATTCGGGGGGTGCCGCAGTTCCAAGTGGCACACACTCGCACGATCCCAGACTTTCAGCTTTTGCACACTTTATCGTCTGACGTTTGAGCGGCATGGATGACCTGCTGCCAGGTGACCCGTCTCTCATTAGTATTTCAAGAGCATATTTAGCATTTTGAGAGCAATGGCAATGGTAATAAAAGTTTGAAACTAGCAGTACACAAATGCAGAAAAAACCAATTTAAGTTGTTTCTCTTCAGCATAATCAGGCATCACAAAATAAATGAGAACTACCAGGTTTGCTACAACTTAGCAGAGAGAGATAAATAATCCAAAGGACAGAGAACAGTTAAATACCCATATTGATACATAAGGACTCATTTTCTACATCTGGGAAGCCATACAGGTTCCCCCCTGCTTGCTCCTAAAGAATTTAGTCCCGAAGTATCACAACAGCAAGATGAGCCGAGGGCATCCTGAGCTGCAGTCCCAATGCAGGAGAGCATTTTCTCCCCGTATTTACGCTTTCCAACACTGTTACCCGAATTTGGCCCAGGAGGACACAGCCAGGGTCACGCCTCAGGGCTTATTGTGGCGATCCGTCCTCACTCCAAAGGGGTCTGCTTCCTCTGGCTTTGCTGCCGAAACACCAGCGCTATTTACCTACGCGCCAGGAAGGCGATACCCGCAGAGAACTCTCTATCCCCAGAGTACGAAGGCGATACTTGCAGAGAACTCTCTAGCCCCAAAGTACGACGGTGATATACTCGCGGAGAACTCCTTATCCCTGAAGCACAGCATCTATCCCCTTCCCTCCGTCTTCTCTCGGATGAAGGAAATTTCCTGCAGCACTGCCGGCGCTCTCCAATATCCCCCTGTGGATCCCTCTCCCGTGAGGAGAGGGTGCTTTGCCTTGCAGCCTCAGGGAGCAAGGAGGGTGCGGGTGATGTGCCAGGGGTGCGGGGAGCACAGAGGCCAAAGTCGAGGCTGGCACCCCGCTTCGCAGGCGGGGGAAATCGGGGGGCGCGGGGCAGAGCCGGAGCCCCCGCTCGGGAGGCGCCAGCGACCCCAGCCCAGCGGCTCCGCAGCCTTGCGAAGAAGGCGCAAACCCGCACGGCGGGCAACAACAACAACAACAACAACAACAAGAACAACAACAACCACCAAAGTGCCCGGCAGCGGCCACGACAGCAACACCCCCGCGTACACCGCTTCGGGCCGAACGCTCCCGCGGGGAAAGCACCGAGAAAGGCCACCGCTCGGGACGGGGACGGGGACAGCCGGCCCAAAGAGCCGCGCTCCCCCCGCGGCTCTTCCCCCCACGGCCGCGGCCGCTCCCCGCCAAGCAGCGCCCCGGGCCCGGGCTCCTCCCGCCCAGCGGCTCCGCTCTCCCGGCCGGGCCCCCGGGCGCCGCCGGCACTTTCCTCCCTCCCTCCCGCCGCGGAGAAGTTGCGGGACGCGCCGAGCGAAGCCGCCCGGGCAGCCCCGCCGGGCACCGCCGCCCCCCGCCCGTCGCCGCCGCCCCGGTACCTTGTTGCAGTGATAATAATCCAGCGGCCCGAGGCACGGGGGGTCGGCGCCGGGCAGGGAGCCCACGGCGGAGGGGGCGGAGGGGTAAAACCTAACGTCCATGCCGGGGCTGCGGGCGGCGGCAGGCGGGGGCTCCAGCGGGCATGGACCCGGCTGCGGCGGCGGCGGTGCCTCTGGCGCGGGGGGCGGGGAGAGGGCGGGCGGCGGCGGCGGCGGGGGGGCGGGCGGCGGCCCCCGGCCCGCCCCGCTCCGCGCCGCCCCGCGCCGCCCCCCGGGCGGGGCCGGGCGTGTTCCCCCCCCCGGGGCCCGGGGGCCCCGGCCCCGCCCCCCCCCGGCCGGGGGGGAGGGCTGCAACGGCGCCGGGGAGCGGCGACCCTGGGTGCGACGCCGGTTCCCGCCGCTGGCGGGGGGCCCGTCCCGTCTGCGCTGCCCCCAGCCCTCACCGAAACACCGCGCCCGGCCTCGCCCTCCTCCCGACGCGGGACGGTGCCGAGCAGCGTGCCAGGGAGCCTGCAGAGCCCCTGCCCAGCCCCTGCCCAGCCCTTGCCCAGCCCCAGCCCAGACCCTGCCCAGACCCTGCCCAGCCCTTGCCCAGACCCTGCCCAGCCCTTGCCCAGCCCCTGCCCAGCCCCTGCCCAGCCCCTGCCCAGCCCTTGCCCAGCCCTGCCCAGCCCCTGCCCAGCCCCTGCCCAGCCCTGCCCAGCCCCTGCCCAGCCCTTGCCCAGCCCTGCCCAGCCCTGCCCAGCCCTTGCCCAGGCCCTGCCCATCCCTTGCCCAGCCCTGCCCAGCCCCTGCCCAGCCCCTGCCCAGCCCTTGCCCAGCCCCTGCCCAGCCCTTGCCCAGCCCTTGCCCAGCCCCTGCCCAGCCCCTGCCCAGCCCCTGCCCAGCCCTGCCCAGCCCTTGCCCAGCCCTTGCCCAGCCCCTGCCCAGCTTTTTGGGCCCCTGCCCGGCACCTGCCTCTGCTGCCCACCCCAGAAGGATACTGCCCACCCCACTACGCCGCCCTAACGCGATCCCAGCACCAAGACCTCGCTCCTGCGAGGCCCACACCTCCCCATGCGCTCTCCCACCCAGGGGGGAAAAGCCGGTCACATCCCCTGGCACTGGCTTCCTGCTCCCCAGGGCGTGGAGACCCACGGCCTTCTCTTGTCCAAAAAGTGCCTCCATGGTCTGGTGTGCAGTGAGCTAATCGTCACACACTCCCACCACCCGAGGCTGCCTGGTTCCCGCACCTCTCTGGTTTTATAGACCCCGCTGTTGGAAAGGCAGCACCCACTCATGGCCAACCAGCCACCCTCTCTCCCTGCCATCCATCCCCCCCAGCTCCCCACGGGCTGGGGCTCGCAGGGCAGACTGGCCCAGAAAGCCCAAACCTAGCGGGTGGGGAGGGAGGTGGACAGACCCTGGGTATGCGGGATCACCCCCTCTGCCACTGCGCCATGGGCTCTGCACAACCCCGCTCCCTTCTGCAGCCCAGAGGAAGGGAAGATAGGTAAGACTGTATATGGTGCGTTCTTCCAGTGTGTTATTCCGTTCCCAGATGCAGCGAGTTACTGCGGCCGATCCGTATGCTCGCAGGCAGCGAGGACAGGGCTGATAGAGTCAGTTTTCTGGCAAATCTCCAATGGAAATGGCCTTTTTTTTTTTTTTTTTTAAACCATCATGACTATGAAGGCACATTTGCAACATGCAACCTACAGGACTCTCTGTAGCTGGAAAACTGAGCTAAACAAATGCTGAGTTCTTCCACTAGCCTCTTTCATTGCAAGAGTGTGGCCAAGTCCTGCCAAACTGGTGAGGGGGGAGGTGGGCTGGGGTTTCGAGGGAATGCCAGCTCTGGGAATCAAGTGATTATGTAAAAATCATAGCTCTCATTTGAATTAAAAACAAGCTTTTAGCCCGCATGATGGTGGAAAAAATTGATTTGAGAATAAAAATTGATTCGGGCACAAACTCTACTTCACATTTATTATTATTTTTCAAACCATATGATTTTTCTGGAGAATCAGCATCGATCCTTCCGTGTGCAGCAGCGAAGCAGGTCAGCTTGCGGGAGTTCTCCATGAGGCGAGCTCCGCCGAGGGCTCCTGGTCAAAGGCGTTACAGAGACGGATAATATTTTGCGTTACAACTTTCAAGATCTGTGTTCAACTGCGCTCTTCCCGATTTGCACACAGCCAGAAAGGGCTGGTGTTCCTCCCTCCCCGTTTCAGCAAATACCAAACCAGTATGTCAAATTATTAGAGATTCATTATTTTTGTAAAACCCTCCCGAGCAGAGTGACTTGTCTATTATGAAGTATAAATAATTAAAACTAAACGAGAGTTGTCAAAATAGTGGAACAAAGTGTATTTTATGATGCATTATTCTGGCTTGTTTATCCACAAAATTCAGTAATTAGTAAGCAGCCTCTGAGTCATTAGTATGAATTAGCAAGGTTTTACTGTATTATTATCTTTATTAATTATCATAATTATTATATTTCATATATTGTGGAGTCATTGCTAGCAGCTTTACAGTTAAGGCTGAATTGGCTTTTTCGCTTATAGCAGGATTTAATTCTGTTGTTCCCTACAAAAAAATTAACACATTTTGTCACCGAACTTGCCACCTCTCCCCAGTGGATACCACCCAATTTCTTTTCAATGCTGGAGACACCGCAACAGTCCCATTCAAACCATTTCAAAAGCTGGTCTTTCCCAAATGAAGCGCCGTTTCCTTAATGCCTCCTCAGATCCCTGGAGCACAAGATTTACAGCAATCATCCCTGTCAAACTTTGCCCATTCATCTGCCTTCGTTAGACCTCAGACAGAGACTAATCTGAGAAACCTGTCGTCACAAAGTGTTATTGCTATTAATATCCATAAATGCTTTTTTTTTTTTTTTTGTATGCCAAGGGAAGCTGGCAGAAGAAACGCTCTTCATCAAACAAATGTTCTTACAGCTCACCTCGTGTCTTCAGTGTTTCTACTCGTTAGACTGTCAGAAGAAGATAACCCGGTGGAGCTGAGCATCCTTCGGCTTCCCAGCAAGTCCCCGGAGCAGGGCCTGGAGACGGATGCATCGTGAGGTGCCCCCAGCCCCTGCCATGCTCTGCCCCCACCTCAGCAGCTCCCGCTGTGCCGGGGGGACCTGCCCAGCCTCGCCGTGTGCTCAGGAAGCCTCCAGCTTGTACCCGCTGTTACGTCCTGCTTCAGCCTGGTTTTACTCATGTTTCAATGCATTTTGGCCCTCGTGGCAGTTTGGTGTCCACCCTACGGAGCAAGTGTGGGTCTGCAAGGGGATGCAGACGTGCCTGAACTCTGCCTTTCCTCTAGTCTCTCTCTCCATATAGGACCCACATTATACAACCTCTCCCCACTGAGGCAGAGGAACTAATGGTGCAGAGCTTCTTCCCGGCAGGCGTGAGACCCACAGGGGCTTGCCAGACCACCCTGAGGGGACCACAAAGGGACAACCAGCACTGGCCAATTTTCCGATGAGGATGACTGCATCTTCTGAGTCCACACCAGATGCTGTGCATGCACGGCAGATGTGTTCTTGCCACATCACCCACATATGGATGGCAGCAGAGCTTAGGAAGGAGCAAGGTGCCCTCATAACCCTGGAAGGTCTCTCTTTGGGATCTCTGTTGTCCCAGTGGAGGGAGCTGAATGAATTCAGGCACCCTACTAGGTTTTTCCCAAGTGGGGGAATTTCCCCTGCGTGGGTTTGAATGCAGGTATCTAAATTCCACCCAGACCCCACTTTTTGGTATCTATCCTATCTCTGAGTCTTTCCCAGCAGGTCAGAGAGAAAGCAGCCTCTCCTTTTTCAGAGCTGGTGATAGCAGAAAGAAGGCTGAGCATCCCTGGAAAACCCAGCCCCACCAGAGCCACCGGAGCAGGGGGATGTTGAGCCTCACGATGACAACATGTGTGTTCTCCCCTAGTGATGCCCACGTTGGACAGGGCTTGCCTGCCAGCCCCAGAGACTCAGCTCATGTTGCATTAGATATCACCAGCCAAGCAAGCAACATCCCAACAGTGAGAAGAATTGCAGGCATCACCCCCAGCCCATGTGCCCATTATCAGCACCAGCATAACCTGTAGGAATAGTTCAGGTGAGTTAGACCTCAAAGGACCACCCTTGGGGGATCCCTCACCGCAAGGGCAGAGGGAAAATAAAGGCCAAACCCCCAGGCAGGTGGAGTGTGCTCGCCTCCCGACACCGCTTATGCCCACTGCAGACACAGATCTGCCTGCAGGGCTGGGACAGAGACTTTTTTCCTCCATGGGTGCTGTGGCCATTCCTCTAGGGCCAGCTCAGCTCCAGTGAAGCTGGTCAATGCCCTCCGAGGGGCGAGCCGGGTGCCAAAGGGGACAGGGAGAGGTGGTGCAGACCCTTGGCAAAAGAGCAGCTTTCACATGGCTCAATGGATAAGCCGTCAATCTGCAAAACACCCCCTGGATCCACAACTGGAGGACCAAGGGGAAAAATGAGTCAAGACCTTGAGTTTTGGCCAAGTGGCAAAAGGTGAGAGGGAGGTTGCAGGATGGCTGAAGGGACAGCACAACCAGCAATATGACCCAAGCCGCAGCATTCACAGCAGAGCCAAGCCACGCAACTAGACACAGAAATGCAAAGATCCTGTTCTTTTTGATTCTTTTTTCCATGACTGACTCCTCGCAAAACCCAGAATGTTTTTAGTTGCCTTGGCCGGGTCATTGAAAGAGGAGCTCCAGACATGACAACTCACATTTCATGCCTACCATTAGCCCTGGAACAGAAACAGCAGAGCGTGATTATCTCAGCAATCCCATTTAAGCCACACAGACTCCTCACAAAGCAGAGAAAACTCTACAGTGAGTATTTCTAAATATTAGGCTAAACCTGAACAATCATAATTTCAAAGGCACCTTTTAGAAGCAGAAAAACCTGTCTGAACCTATCGGTTTCA
This sequence comes from Gorsachius magnificus, assembly GCA_034008185.1. Classification (NCBI taxonomy): domain Eukaryota; kingdom Metazoa; phylum Chordata; class Aves; order Pelecaniformes; family Ardeidae; genus Gorsachius; species Gorsachius magnificus. The sequence continues at coordinate 12,603,610 of CM067091.1, forward strand.
TTATTTGTTTCAGAGCAGCCCTCCTCCTCTCCACATACTTCTCAGCAAATGCCCACTGAAATGATTTTTAAAATAATTTAGCACAATGCAATTCATTACTTTAAAATACTGATATCATTTTCCCACTGTGTTATGCAGCTGTATTTTGACATTTTTGTCTTATCCTCAGTTTATGTCTGAGAACTATTTAATTCAGGGCTACAATCCTCCTTCCTGCTAGGGAGTATATAGATGTCTAAATAGTCAGGAGTTTCGTTGGTCATAAAAATGCTGAACAAATGGATAAAACCAATTGCCAATAAACACAATGCAAATGTGTACATTAAAATGCAATGAAATTGGATTAATTAAATCCACATTGCATCTGGATTTACATGTAATGCAAAACAAAATTAAATGCAGCTCAAGAGCTTCCTATTACTTTGAAATGGGGCTGATTGAAAGCAGGTTCGTTTACCTGCGTGGGCTCTGGGTCAGGAACTGTGCTGGTAAATAAAAACATCCACAATCTAGATAAGCTAGATTTGACCCACAAATCAAGGTTATGAATTTGGCATTTCACGTCATTTAAAATCTAATGCAAAATTGCATCTCTCTGCTAACAAAACAGATGGTATTAGGCCTCCTTTTTGGCATTGGGTTTTGGTACCTGTCCAAAAAATCTTCTTGACATCCTTTAAATGCAGCTATTTAACCACCTGTCACTTTGCTTTAGATGCCCATTGAATTTCTGACAGGAAAAACATTATTTTGTCTACACATTATTTCATGACACAAGAAACGTAGCACATATACAGCAAAGTTTACACATTGTGTGAAAATCTATTTAAAAAAAGAGGAGAGTTGTTACATGCTACTAAGGCAATTACTCCATAATTAATGTCATTGATAGGATAAAACATTCCAGAAACCCAAATATAACAAAACAAAACAAGCTCAAACATGACGGAGAAGCGTTAAGGATCCTCACACATAACTTACGTTGTTCTTCTGCCCAAGTGAAAGTATCTGCTCTCCTTTGGCCAAATATCTGCTCCTCTTTGGACAAATACCAAACTGGCTGATGCTTATGAGCGAATTATTTTACCCGCAAAATCTCCATTGATGTGAATACGCTGAAGATGAAGGGTCCCAATACTGTAAAGCACATCAACAATTTTCTTCTTGCGTTCAAGGTGATACAAGTGTTTGGACACCTTGATACATCAAAGCCAGGCTCCCAGCTTCCTCCCAACCTTTAGGGTATGACCCAAATGGAGGTGCGGGTAGGTGGAACCTGTAAGATCCTTACCCAACTTCCTTTTTATGAAATGAAAATACAACAAAGCTCGAGTTCAGCACATTTCACAGAGTCTAAGCCTAGGAAACACAGCTGTGCCGATTACCTAGTTGTTTATGAAGAAAATTGGCAGCAAACGTCAAAAACCTCAGAGGAGCAGCTCAGGTCTTTGTGAGGTGAAGATGCCACGTGCCAGATGGATAGCTCAGCATCGTTGGGAGAGGCGTGAGCCTACGCGCAAGGCCGCCTCTTCCTGAGCTTTCCCAGTAAATCTGTTCTTTGGGGCAACATCAACACATGGGCTTGAGAATGACAGCTGATAGCTTGCAGAACCAGCTCAGGACTGACTCTGCTCCAGAGTGCCACGGCGAGCTGGTCGCAGTTAAGGAAATGTGTGATGTAGCAGGAGGAGGAGATTTTAGGATTTCCTAGCAGACCTGTCCTCTCAAAGACCATATGTGCTGTTTCTGCTGGCTAGAAGCTTCAACACGTGAGGTGAAATCCTTTCATTAATAAAGGCAGAGAGCGCCTTGTCCTTAACCTCACCTCCTTAAACCCATGCTGAAAGACACTCCTGATTTTCCAAAGCATCAAGTGACCAGCAGAGCCCCTCCCCCAAGACGTGGGGTGGCACTTCAGAAAAGGAATTTACTCCCCAGATGCAGACCTGGGAGGCCAGCTGCAGGCAGCTTAACCAAAAAGCCTTAACCACGGGCTCTGTACTTGTGTCTGTCCTGACCTTGCTTTTGACTTTGGACGTTATTTGGCTGTTTGGGTGCCTGGAATCCTTGTTTCACAGGCGAGCGTAACAGCTTGCCCTCCTCCCTAGTGCTGCTACATGGGAGAAGACACCTATCTGAATGGTGCCTGCTTAAACCTGACCTGGCCAGCGATGCTCATGCAAATGTGGGGCAGCAAGATCAGGGTGGCTACGTAAGAGAGAGGAGCATGCACTCTGGAGAGGAGCAAGGCCCTGGGGCTGCTCAGAGATGAGGACTGGACCCATCTTGGGGGGTTTGGGCCAGCGCTGCCCCAGCTCTTGGTGTGCTGGCACAGCGAGCACCGGCACGCCATGCTGATGTTTATAATTCCTGCAGGAAAATGTAAGCTTTCTGCAGGCAAACTGTAAGCACAGACACAGGCTATGTCCAGGAGCGTAAATACAGGCCTTGTTGTGGGCAGATTGAGTTTACAAGCTTTACCCCAAAGAAGGAGAAGGTCTGCAGGGATAGGGAGAGATGAGCTTGCTCTGCCGCTGCCTGGGGAAGGTGTCACAGGACGACACGAGAGTTCAAGGAGGTGATGTTCAGCTCCACCAGCAACATGCTGGCTAAGGACAGCAAGCCTGTAATCCAGCCCCCAAATCCAGTGATCAGTCAGAGACCTGCCCCTTCACCAAGGCGGGCACGCCAAGGTCCATGTTCCCGCCTCAATCACCTGATGGAGGGTTTTTTTACTACATGAGAAATCAGTGAATTCTAGTGACTCCCCACCTTTCTCCCACGTGAGTGGGGTGGGAGTCACCCACATTAGCCCAGCATCCCCTCCTTGGCGAGGCGGAGCTCGGAGCCTCTTGATTTCGCACATGTGGGACATTTTGCGAATAACATTTCTGTAACTAAGTGTTACAAAAAATATTTCAAACAATTTGTCAGGGTCTTGTGCCACTTGTATAATAGAGGAAATTAATCCCAGGTGCTTCCCCAGCCACTGGCAGGAGTATTACACCAGAGATGAATTTGGCTTCATAGCTTTAATTTTACTGTGCAGTGGCTGAGAAGAACCATTGCTTTTGATTTCAAGGATGTCACATACTGTGACCACGTTTAACAGTTTCTTCAGTATTCTTCCCCCTAAAGTAAAGGAGTCATTTCTTATAACTACGCTTTGAACGGATGTCTCGGGCTCACGCTCTGGGAGTGATGCAATTGAATCGTCTCGCTGGTTCATTTTGAGGGGGGAAGCCGACACTCCCCTCCTTTCCCCAGAAAATTAATCTTTCTGAGAGCATCTCCCAGACTGTTCAAAGCGGTGGAGAGTGATTTTTGTTTTATAAATGATCTCCTGAGCTTGCAATAGTTGGCTTCTTTCAATTTATGGAACATTTTGGTGGTGTGGGGGAGCTCCTGTGCTCACCCCTGCCCGGTGAGGAGATTGGCAGCTGATCTTAGAAATTAATTCCTTTTTTTTTTTGTTCTAAACCAGTTTCACATGGCTCTGCTTTGCCAGGGAAGAAAAAATCATCTATTGTGAGATTTGCCAATTGATGTAGGATTAAATGTCAAAATTCATTTTAGCTCAGTTTCATTGCTGCGATCTTTTCTAATATTTCCAAGCCTTTGCTTTTGCTTTCACCCAAAGTATCATTGCTGGGCATTTTGTGGCAGGGTGGGAATTTCCCAGGGTAGCCTCTGATCTGAAGTTAGGTACACATACTACACTTTAAAAGCATTTTTGCATGTATTCCCACGCATCAACACACGCTGCACCCCTACTTGACAACCCAAAATATTACCGCCTTGAGAAGCAAGGCTAAAATTATATCCCAGCTTCCACTTGCTATATATATTATACTTTCCCAGTGACAGAAAGTTACTTTTCTAAAAACAAAAACTGTTAATGAACCTGGAGATTGCCAGTGGTTTCTAGCTATTTCAGCCTGACCTGGGATGGCTCCTGCTCCTTCAGATGGTTTATCATCGTCCTTGCGGGGCTAATGGAGTGAGGGGGAAGAGAGGTTCGACACAAGCTGAACATTAGGCGTTTGTAATGGCATTGCTAAGGCGTTTGAAAGTCTGAAGCTTTGAACATGAAGAGGAACTCTCATTCCCTGGGCTTTTGGCAGCCTTTCCTCCAGGGTTTCTGCTGCCCATGGAAATGCTGGTCGGTGTTACTAGCCATTTCAGTGGCAGAAATAAAAACTCCAGCAATGCCAGGGAGGGTGCAGGGAATCATCACGGGTTAACCCCCAAAATGTCCTCTTGTCTGAAACAAAACTTTCAGCTAAGTGTCAGGTTACTTCCTGACCTCTGTATCTTAAGATAATTACATTAGTCAGGAAACAGAGGCTTTCTTTCAAAGTGAAAACTGAAAATGTCTCACTTCTGAAAAGGTTGAAATGAGATCTTTTGAATGTTTTCAATCTGTTGCCCCCTCCTCTCCTTCTCTTGCAGAAGGAAGTTGCAAAATTAATACAAATCACAAATTGTTTAACCCTGATAAATTCAGTTTTCACCAAAACAATCCCTCCTCCCATCAATGTCCAGGGAAGAGCCCTGCTCGTCTGCCTCAGGCCCAGCAGCAGAGACCTTGGTTCTCAGCTCTGGACACCCTGGTCAAACACCCCAAACCACAACCCACGCTCTTCCTCCTTTTATTCTCTGCCCCTGTTCTTCCTCCCCTACCCACCATCGCTGCCCTGATGCCCTTTCTGCCCTGATAGCCCCTCAGTGCCCTTTTCTCCATCATGCCTTTTGCTCCCACCTCCTCTCCTTGGTCTTCTGGCCTTGAGTTTCACCTTGGCCAGCTTTTCTCCATGGCCATATACAAGACCTCCCCCCTCCAAATAAAAACAGCAAGTGTCACAAGACTTGGCAAAGTGTCTTTTTCTTAGTTTCCTAAGCTCTCCAGGCTTACTAGGAAACTTGTGCAACATGATGTTGTTACAGCTTCTTCCATGCTAGATTTTTGCTTTGACTCAGTAAACAGATTCTGCCATTTCACCACTATTTTCTTCTAGACGGTTAAAAAATCCAGAAACCCAGTCCCTGAGCAAGGCAAACAACATGAAATCAGTGTGGGCTCTGCAGGCTGAGCTCTGGATCAAACAAAAATATGACTTTCAAAAAGCCCAACCCCACCACTCTGCAGCCCATGGTCTGACCCCTTCAACCTGCAGAAGAGTTTGCCCCGAGACATGCATGGTTCAGAAACAGATGCCATTTCCCATAATTAGGCTTGATGTAAAAATCAGAAAGTGGCAAGCAATTAAACATTAAACATGTGGTTGAGCTGAGCTCGATCAAACAAAATATGCTTCAAATGCCAAAACACCACCCAGCCAGTCAGTCCTTAACCAAGGAGTCTGCAGAGCACAGGGGTGTCAGGAAAGATGACTTCCCAGGGAAGTTAGGCTGTGGATGATGAAAATCAGACTTTTAGTGGGAAGACAATTTAAATTTAAATGTGCGGTGACTCCCATTCATCAGCACACGTGCTAGTTGGCACAAAAGCACCCACCCAGCCTCAGTCTCTACCAAGGAGCTGAAGCACCCACCCAGCCTCAGTCTCTACCGAGGAGCTGAAGCACCCACTTGCTCCTTGTCCCACAGCTGCTGGAGGACTTAGTACATGAATACAGCAGGGGAAAGAAGGATTTACCCCATCTTGATATTCCAGGGGAATTTCAGGGGATCCCACGTTACACTGACACATCAGCCTTCACCGTCCCACTGGGCAGGGGAACAAGGCTCTGAGGGATTTGCTGTAGAGAGAAGTGCCCTGGGAGCACAGGCTGTGCCGGTCGCTGCTCAGCCTCGGCATTCAAGGAGTCTTTGGAGAAAGCAAGATTTTTGCCACATAGGATAATCTTAATAAAATGCCAGTGAAACACAATACATCATTTATGGTCATAAGCTGGTGAGAGTGATTCTGTACAAAATAAGTTTTAATTACTTCTTTTTTTTTTTTAGCAGATAAAAGAGTTTCTGCACATTAAATACAAAAGGAAAAAAAATTCCAACCAAACCCCACAAAAAAAGCCCAGAGCATTTTTTTTTCCTATAAATGCATTGCAGCCTTTGCTCATGGGCTCTGGGCTGGCCGGGCTGTCGTGTCGTGTCCCGGGCCACAGCAGACCGAGCACCGTGATGCAGAGCAGAGCCCACATCTCCCGGAAATTCATGTTTTCCCCTGAAAGGGGAGAGTCTCGAGATTTCAAACAAACCTTTGCCAGCTGACTGTGCAACTAAAGAAAACACTGATGTAATTCAATGAACAATGAGGAACCCAAACTTAGCACAATGATCATTCCGGCTTTGTTTTCTATTTCAGCAGCTCTGCACAACATTGATTACATTCACAGGGGCCACGTTTGCAGAAACCAAGGTCTGCAAGGGAGCGCATTCTTTGCCTGTGTTAAGAATACACCCCTGCTCCATGTGAACACAGGCATGAGCATTTAACATGGTGAAACCCACCTGCACAGCACAATTAAATCACTTTTTTGAGGGTGTATGCGTATTCCCTTTGCCCCTTTCTTTAGAAATGCAGCCCCAAATGATGTCCAGGGGTGCTCAGTTTGGAGGCAGAGCTGCGATGCCCGAGGTCTGCAGGAGCTAGAAGGCATGGAGAAGCCTGCTCCACCCGCTGTTGGAGAATGAAAATATAGGAGTGAATTCATTTGTGTCCTGGGTTTCTGGAGCACCCACTTCATCCAGTTCCAGCCTTCACTCGGCCTGGTTGATAACATGCATTTCAGTATTTCTGCAAGCAGCACCCTTCAGCAAAGAAGTCCTTGCATTCCTCAAAGGCAGGGAGCGAGCAGCTCTGTGCAAGAGCAAGCCCATCACCATGGCATTTGTAGGCATAAACTGCTCTGTTTCAATGCGTAACCACAAACGCCGTCCACAGAACCCAAATTAAAAACAAGTAAACGAAGAAAACCTGGCAAACTCAGTCTTCTCTGAGTCTTTGAATTTAGTGAGCGTATATATGGTTTTTTTCTGCAAGGAAATATTTATCCCCCTCAGATTTTAAATGGGGGCCAAAAAGAGCTGATAACATATCTTTAAATAACAATGTAAGCCCTGTGCGAGTTTCTTTTCCCTGGCTGGTAAGCCAGGGCTCCCAGTCTGGCCAGCTTCTCAGTGTGCTATTTCAGTTGCTTGTATCAGTACCAGCCTTTCAACATACTGAAGACATGGCAAAAGAGGATGTGAGAATGATGGAAAAAACATCTGTAAGTTATTTTTGAATATTTAATTCCAGCAAGATATTGTTGTTCCTCCCCCAGTAATCTTTACCTGCCTCTGAGTTTCTGGGGTCACTGGGGGCAGCAAGCACACACTCGCACTGTGTGCTCCTGGCCAGCATCGTGGGCTAAGAGGAGGTTGCCTTGTAGAGCGAGATAATTAGTTTTGAGATGAAACAAGGACAGGAACAAATGGATGGTGTCACCTGTGAGGGGAGGCTGCCAGTGGAGCCCCATGGGGACACGGGCTGGGGCCTGTGCGTTCAACGTGTTCATCAGCGATCTGGAAGAGGGGGCAATTAACACGATGAAGGCATTTGCAGATAACACAGAGCATTCACATATTTTCTTAGCCCAGCTTTGCTGCTGGAGGAAACATGCTGGTGTGGAACAACATGAGGAGCATGGAGAAAGATGCTCAGGAACAGCCATTTATTATTTCTTATAATGGACAAAACAGTGGGGACCATATTAAATTATCCAAAAGAAAGTAGTTGTCCACCCCGTAGGAAATTAAATTGTGGAATTCATTGCCATAGGGTGCTTGTGGGACTCAATGTACAGGTGCGTTTAAAAGGGGCAAGTTCTTGAAAGCAATTAGCTGTGATGACCTAAATGTATAACATCAGGAACGCTCTACATCCATATTTTCGTAAATCTGAGGTAATACCCCAGGGAAGTGTCATTTGATACAGCCTTTGTCTCTCTTACACTTTCCTTAAGCAGTCATTGTTGGAGATAGGAGATGGGGCTACATGGATATTTAGGAAACATTTATGGCTTTAAAATCATGGAACCAGTAGGAAGAATTTTGCCAATATGGGCCCTGACTGCAAGTGAATAGGATGCGATTAACTTCAGCAAGCTCCGGGTTTAGTCTGACAAGAAAACAGGAGGCGAGTTTAGAACGTGGGAAAGTGCTATAAAAACTACAAATTTTGTTGTTGCTGATGAACGTGGTGGTTGTTTGTCAACAACATATTTGAGAAATATTTGTATTAGCCTAGTGACAGAGCTGACCCAATAACATATATAAATGATTTTTGCTCTGATTTATTCACTAAGCAGCAACAAGAGCCCGTAACTAATTCACAAAGTGATGTTCCAGCCACACAGACCAGGCAAAGCCCCAGGAACAGCGTTTTCCCTACACAATCCGCTGCTGCAAATGCTGGGCCAAAGGCCTCTCCCGTGCAGGAGTTTGCCTGTCTCGGCTTCGCCAGGAGCAGAGTTTGTGTTCCTTTGCAAAGTTGTGCCTTCACGCCTCTCGCTCTGCTGCGCGTCCCCGTGGCGGGAGCCTGGGCCAGGGGCAAAGACTGATGGATTTTACCCAGGTTCAGGTCATCTCCTGAATCGAGCACCTCTGTTGTGGGAGGCCTGTCCTCCCTTCGCTAGCGTATTTGGTACATTTGTTGGTTTTCATCTATAAAGACTAACTGGAAACCCACAAACAGGATCATTCCCCCTTATTTCTCGTCTGGCAACTTAAACATTTGCGTTGAAGCAGGCGTGGCTTGCAGTGCCGGTTCTTTGTTCAGAGTTGCGCAGCACTTACTCCGGGTTATCCTGATACACCATCCTGAGCGATAACAGTTTGCCTTAGCCGAGAAGTGCTTGAAAAGCTCAGGCAAGGCACGACCTCGGAAAGTTAAACCATTAATATATCTACAGGTAATTTCCTGACTGTGAGAGCTCACTACTATAAAAAAAAACAAAACAAACCAACATCTAAATTATACCTCTGATATTAAGAGCAGTTCAGCGTTGCTTACGGTCTTTGAGTCATGGAATAAACAGGGAGTAAACCAGAAGCCGCGTGAACCTCGCCAGTTTTACATTAAGAGAGCTGCGGATCTGAGACGAGACTTAAGCTGGGCATGTGGAAAGATGCAGAAATCTTTATATTTGCATATACAATATTGAGATCATGAGAATGTCACATTTAAATGCAAAACTTACGTGTCTCATGAATAAATCATGAATGGTGGCAAGACTGATTTATTCTTTTTTTTTTTTCCCCTCCAATTGTCATCTCCCCCCCTTCCCCACCCCTGCATAGACACTGATCTGCAAAGCAGACAATTCCTCCTTCCCTTCCCGAGGAAATGCACTGATAGATGAGACGCGATAAGAAGCTGAAAGCTCCTCCAAAACAAAAACATGTGCGTGTGTTTCTTGTTTATACTCAGCTAGGAAGTAAAGAAGCATCATTTCCTCTCTCTCTCTCCCCCCCCTTCTTTCTCAAGAGATACCTTAACACCATGGCAACAGCCTTCAACCCTTTTCTTGTATGACACAACCAGATTTGGAAAAGGTTAGCTGTGTGTTGTAATCAAATCCAGGCAGGTCAATCATGTACAGAGATGACTTTCCATGCACCGTGGAATAATGAATGAATAGATAACACAGGTCTTCCTCACATCCCCTCCTTCTCCCCTCACCATTTGAAGTGCCTGGGTATTAGTATTTTGTCTCTGGTGAAAAAAATTGAGGTGAACAATTTCCAAGGGTTACTAGAAGATACAGAGTGTTGCAGAGATGGAGAAGGACTGGTGGTTATAATGCCTAAGAACAACAACAACAACAGTGTCTCCAACGTGAACCTGTGCCCCGTCGTGCTGTTAGCAAGTAGAAAGATTTTAGGGGCAAAACAACAACAACAAAAGACATGTCTGTGCTGCGAAACGTCCCCTCTCTCACAAACTAAACATGGCCCACTTCCTCTGGCTGCTTGTGTATCATTCTCAGGCTTAAGATATCACTGCCAATGTCACGCTTTGAAAATGGGAGCTCATTAATATCAGGCTGGGATGGTGGGGTGGTTTCATTATTTTTTTTTTGATAACACTTTCTAAAAAAAATCAGCCATTTAGGATTTATCCAAATGATGGGAATGTATTAATTCTGGCAAAATTTGGTCAGCAATGAAATTTCTGATCAAAGCTGTGAACATACAGCACAAACTATCCAAGAGCTGGGTGAAGGCAGACACTCAAAAACAGGACACAAGAGCTCCTGACACATGGTGCTCCCCATATCTCCTGTTGAAGCTCCTCCACATGGTAAATATAAAGGTGTCATTGACCTGGTGACTTTAAGTTTCCTTTTTCACACGAAAGGCTGAAAGTCCTGACTACTGACATTCAACCTCCATCGATGCACCTCTACCAAACACCAAGTTTTATGGGAAAAGCTGCACCCAGCATCCCCACAGTCAATCACACAGCTGCTCTGCGCAGCACTTGGGTTCAAGTTCCCATCAGAAACGTACCTGACCTAAGGTATCCCATAGCGAGTACATGCTGTTCCAGGGGTTTGAGGGCAACCAGTCTCCATCTTCCTTAGTGTTACTCAACCCCAAAATGCTAGCAAAGCCCTCTTATTTGTCCCATTTCAGGAACACACGGGGGATATTGGAAAGTTCTGTGGGACAGGGATGTTCCCCACTGAGCTATACAACATTCTTACTGCACAGCATTCACCCAAACAACTTTCAGCAACGCAGGACTTTGCAAGCTTTCCACACATCTGGCATTCGCCATGGCTGTACTTTGATTTAAAAAGAAGAGCTTTCAGCCTGGGTGTTAGTTTCCAGGACTACTTGCTTTTTGTATCTGCACCACGGTGTTGCTAATGTGCTGCAGTTTGTAGCTGGAGACCAACTGAGGGAAATGATCTCAGGGTTGTAGCTGTGAACGCTGCAGCAGCCAGGCAAGATCCCGCAGCAGCGATCCCCAGTGATATTAGCAGAATGGTAATGGTTTGGCATAGCCCTGCTACGACCCAAATAGGGCCAAGGAGGAACCCAGCTGCCACCGTGGCTGTTTCTCTATTGAGCAAGAAACAAGCAGTCCAAAGGCAGTGGGCTTGTCCGCCAGCTATTTGCAGACACTAATTCCAGATTAGTGTCCAGCTGGACAACGGAGAGATAGGGGGAAGGAAAGCTGAACCCCCAGCACAGCCCCTGAACTACCACTCCCTCCCTGGTTAATACTAAGCCATTGATATTAAAGATGCAGTGAACTCAATATTTTGTATTAATCACTGTATCCTACTCCATATGCACAGGTCATGGTCAGGGGTGTGCCTGTGTACACCACCGTGGATGCTTTGCTTCACTCTAGAAATGAACTAAAGCCCCCAGGGCATAAACAGACCAGACCTTCCTCCCTCTGGTTCCCTTCAAAACACATATTTAACTGAATCTGTGTTATGAACATGTATTTTGCTATGATTTTGATTCAGGAATCTCCAGCTGGTGATGCTGACCCAGCTATTGACTCTAGTGAAACTATTCCAGTTCATACCCACCAAAAAATTACACAATGAGCCAGCTCATTCCATTAGACAAGAGTTTCTTCCAAACCCTTGGAGAGACGTTTTCAGATCATAACTGTAAGCAAACACATCCATTACTCCAGTGCAAATTGCGCTGAAAGACTATTGAATTTGCAAAGAGAAGCGTTCAAGGCCACTCATGCATCCTCATTCAATCTTCCCGTGAGTATGTCTGACAAAGTCTGAATGCTAGTTTTTTAAACCAGGGAAGCTTTAAGCATCTTAAAATAGTCTTGCAAGAAAACCAGCTAGCAATCTTAGACCTAAGTTCACCTACAGCTTTCTCACCTACAGGAAATTTCTGAGACCTAGTTTTGGTTGAATTTTAATTATAAAGATGGTTTTGATCCCTGGATGTTAGCTGCTGTAGAAAGACAATACTTAAAAGTGGAAACTTGGAATGAAGAAGCAGTCTTAGAAAAGTATGAGCTACTATTTCAGGAGAAGGCCTTTTAGCTAATATGCTTTGTTCAATCTGCAGTAGGAAAATATCTATAAAAATGGCAATGTTAACCAATGCTTGAAATTGAAATTCATCATTTTATTTTGAAACAGCTTATCTTTCCACACTGGATCCAAGTCCTGTGTCAGAAAAATTTTTATCATTTCCCCTCAGCAAAGGATAAGAATGGAGAGCGTAAGAGGGATTAGGATGAAACCATTGCAGGCTTGATAATGGCAGAGAGGTTTTTAAAGACTGACTTTGAAGTGAAAAATTAAGCAAACCTTTAGAAAGAGATTTCTTCTTAATCAGAAATAGTGTATTTATAAGTGGCACCAAATGTAAACAACAGAAACAGCTAAATGCCAGACCGAATGGATGTCATCTATCTCCAGTAACCTGGAAGGTGAGTTCATTTTTCTTCATTTACATGCCAAAATTAATGGAGGCAAAGTAGAACTGCTTCGTACTGAGCAAAGCTGGGCTCTAAATTATCTGCGACCCAAGCTCCTGTCCCATCTCCAGCTGCAGCTTCTCCTGAGCAGACTTTTCAAAGAAATTACTGTGGAAAAACCTGGTTTTAGGCCAATTGCCACAGGGTGCCCTGAATATCAACCAAAGCCAGGCCACAGGACAAAGAGTTTTCCACCTCTGAGCACCACTTCAAATCTGGTTGGTACCAGGTAGGCATCATAACTACATGGGGCTAAAGTCACATCTGTCAGTGTGGTACAGGCTGAAGCCAGAAGCCATATGAATGGCAGGGTTAGGGGAATGGTTGAGCCTGATGATCTTAAAGGTTTTCCAACCTAAACAATTCTGTGACAGCCAGGCTGACAGGTCCATGAACCACACTGCAGGACATGGCAGGACAACCAACCAGCCTCAGTAGGTAGTGCTTTCTGAATATTTTTAAGAGCCTTACAACCAGACAGCTCAATCATGTGAAATTTGTATTAGTCTCTAAGGAATTCTGGACATTTAATTAATCAGAAGAACTTTTTCCACTCTTAAATTACCTGCAGTCCTAACTGTTCAGTATTAGCCAATTGTGCAATAGCAGTAGCAGAGAGAGCTTTGCATGCTGGCTGGGGAATTCCTCCAGTCAAGACACTTCAGGGAATAAATATTCCTGGTATTCTTCAGAGAGCTCTTCCCTTCCATGAGGCCTAACTTTTTTATTAAGTTATCCCCTCAGCTCTCCACTCCCAAACTTCTTATTCCCTCCTCCTCTTTTTTTTTTTTTAAACTACATATGCCAGCCTGATTTCCCCTTCTCTGTACTAGGCATCATCATCTGACCTTGAACCCAGGAGACATAAAATAGTCCCAGAACAACAAAATCACACACGTCTGACAAAGCTGGCGAATTAGCCCCTTTAACACTGTATATTCCCACTCCCCCTTTCTTTTAGATGATGAAGCCCTTTCAAAACACCTTTTCTGAAAACCACTGTCACCCACCCACCCAGGCTCCATGCTACACCCCTCACTTGCAGGATCCCTTCAGTACTCATTACTTTGCCCAGGGCTGGCTGCCCATGGCTCTTAAATAGCAGCCCAGTGCCCCCCAGCAGCAGGTGACCAGGGCTCACAGGTGAAAGTGTTGAGTAACACAGTGATAAAGGCTACCAAAAATCCCTTTTTGCTGCTTGCTTCCTACTCTCTCCTGCGCTTAACCATCCATTACCCTTTTGCTTCAGTTTGGTGCTTTTAGGAGCTACTCTATGTGATGAACTCTTTGGTCCCTTGTACCTAATTAAAAATATTTTATTGCTTTATCTTTTTTTATCCCCACTTAGCACCAATGGTTGCTGACTTTGGCTGTAGTACTGGGCATGGGTAATATCAAAGTTAGTAGGCATACAAAAGCACTTAAACACAATTTTAACACTTAATTTGTTTATGTCATGCTGATTTCAAGAAACTCTCCCATGAAAATTAAGTTCCATACAGGATTATTATCCTGCATATGAGGTCTAATAGGTATGGTATGGGAGAAGCTGATCCTTTGTTTCTAGCCATGTTCTGAGAGTAAACATCACCACATTTAAATACCAGCTATCTCCTGACTTGATCCAGCCAGTGTCATAGGCACAGTGTGGGAGTCCTTTCCCGTTGCAGTTTGGCCTTTCCCACAGCTGAAGCTTGTTTTAAATTATTTTCCTGAATTTTAACGTACCGAATCCCTGTTCAGCTTTAGAAGTAATTATTATGTCAAAGCATAAGGTATTTTGAGACCTACTAACAGATGCTCGGCTGTTATTTCATATCCACCTACGGCACTGAAGCCTCTTAGGCATTAATGAGTGCTGTCTCTGAAGGGGACTCATAAGCAGCCATGTGGGAAGGAAACAATTTCCTAGGTTTGATCTCTCAATAAATGCAAAAATCATCCCTGATATCTACTCCTCCCTTTGAGTTGGCTTCATTCCCCTCTCATTTCCAAAGGATCACTACATCAAAGATGTGAGAGAAGATCCAGACTAGTAGTGTGCATTTCAAATTCAGGTCTTGGACAAATGAGCAGGATTTCCAGCAGTAACCACAGACACCGGGATGCCATGGAGCATTGCGCTCCAGTGAGCTCTGAGTCTTTTTGTATCCACTGCAGTGGGGTGGACAGAGATATTTATGTGACTGGGCTTGTGCTCTTCTCCGGTTCTTTGATTTCTTTAGCAAGCTCTGGTTTTCCCAGGGTTCCTCCAACCAAAGATACCCGCTGACTGCAAGGTGCCCTTGTGGGACCAGCACTGATGTCATGACTTGTGGGCGCTGGAGGCTTAGACCATCTTTACTTGGAGCTGAGATCATAAAATGGTGTCATTCCCTCCTGTGGTTACTTCAGTGCAAGTCTCTGTGAAGTCACTGGTGAGGAATCTGGGTCCCTTCTCAGGATACAACAACTGCATTTTTAATTGAATTAAGCTATGTCAAAGTAATCCAGCCATCGTACAATCACACTCCAGTCCTGCCCTGAAATAGCTCACAGAGTGATTTACAACTCGTGCTCTCAAGTAGAAAGGACAAAAATTAATTTTACCTCATTTACAGGCTGAAAACTTTTGGTACTTGAATTTTTCCGAAGTGATTTTCGACATTCAGAAATTGCTGACAGTGAGGAGTCAGGTGAAGAGTGGGACGTGGAAATTCGCACTGATCGCAGACCCTTTTAACCTTCTTCAACACTTTTTGCTTCCTAATGCTCTGAGAAGGTCACAGCTTGAACATATTTTTTCCTTTCATTTGCACCTTTTACATAGATCTACTTATTTTTTCTTGTGTCTGCGATTGCAGAGGGTGATGCTTTGCTGCGTTCCTGCAAATGCAGATCATTTTGCCTAAAGGCCGCATTACCAGTGCTAATTTATTTGGGAGCAGAGGGGAAGATGAAGGCAGGTGAACCACCCTTGTTTGCTCCTGTCTCTTTTGATTGCTTTCAAAGCATCTGCTGGATCCTCTGCGATGTGGCACATCTCCCTTCTCTGCTGAAGGATACAGATTTGTGCCCTTTACAGCTAACCCCTCTGACCCCCGCTTCTCACCCACCCACAGCAATCTCCGGGTCTCGCTCCTTCGGAGCATGGCACTCGTGCCTTCTGCATTTCACTTGCCCAATCTGCAATCTAGCAGCCAGCTCCCCTTGGTGAACAAGGTGACGGGGTAGGAGAGGAGCCTGGATGGTTCTGGCCAGACCACTCAGTGTGTCTCCTTTCCCCGATGCTACCTGAATCCTGAGCATGGCATCTACTGTGCACACTTGGAAAAAGGCTGAGAGGTCTGAGAAGTAGCTGCAGTAAATCCTGGGGAACAAGGGACCAGCTCCCCTGATTCCTGAGGAACTGCAATGCATGCGTCAGGTAGGACCGGGAGCTGTTAAATTTATGTGCAAATCCTGTTTCCTATCAATTTAAATCTGTACCTCTCAGTTCCATCTCCATGTGTACATTTGAGAGAAGCTCATTCCAGAAGTAACTGAATCCCTTCAGTGCATCAAATCCTGCCAGGGCGATAGGGCTGACCTAATATCACATCCGAAGCAAACCAGGGTCACTCCGCTCATCCCCCTTGAGTGTCTCCTACCTGGTGAACAACTGTCACCCCAAGGGGTTCACAAACACGGGGGTGTGAGAGAGCTCTGGGGAGGTACCAGAAGGCTTTTTGGATGACCTCACCATGGGGGACATCTCACTCACCTCTACAAGGAGGTGTTATGGCACCCCGAGACCAGCGTCCCCTCTGCTGCGGCTGAGCAGAGGGGATCGCTGCTGCCCTCAAGCCTGGGTGCTGGGTCACCTCCTCAGCCTTGGCAGCCAAAGCAGCTCGGTCAGACGTTTTGGTGCGATGGGGTTGACGAGGCAAATGACATCAGGCTACGTTTTTCTTCCAGTTGGAGAAAGTGCATGGATTCGACTCCCTCCTGCGTGCCTCTTCACCCACAGAAATCAGGCAAATGCGATTTATCTCATTTTTAATGTACTTTCTGCCGAGGATTTCAATTTGATTATCCCAGAGCTTTGGCCAACCACTACTAGCCTGGATCCTTGGCCGCCTTCTTTCATGAAAGGTTGCTTTTCACTCTTTGGCCTAGTTTTAACCCTCAAAGATAATCTCTCCTCAACACTTGGCAATTCGCCAGCAGGATTAAAATCTGCTGGGGTTATTTACTCTCTTAATGAAATGCAATATACCCAAGTATATCAGCTCTAATTAACTCCCCGTCCGCAACATCTCTCCTTAGCCCTGATAATTATGAAAAAAATCCACACCCTCCCAGTCACCCTGGCCATTAGAGAGGAAACAAATTTCAGTAGTTTTTCAGTTTTATTACTCCAAATAGAGCTCTTCCCAAACTTCATGCTGGCTCACTCCTCCTTCTCTAAGCTGAATTGTTGCTAGGAGTTGTCTGACACTTTTTAATTTTGTTTAGGTTTGGCTGAAATGTGGATGAGGACTGGAAACTCAGCATGCCCCTGGGCCACAAACTGCAGGGTGGCACAAGCATGGTAGGACAGCGTCGGTTGGTGCTGCCGCTGGGTCCTCCCAGGGAAGAGCTCCTGAAGGGCAGCTGCTGCAATTTGGGGCTGGGAAGAGGGAAGCGGGGTTGCATTGAGGTATTGGTCCTGTCTATTACAGCATCTCCCTGGTTAAGCCCTCTGGGAAGTTTTGTTTTTGTAGCCTCATTTCTAGATCTTTTTTTTTTTGGAGGGATGGCCAGGAGCTGAGCTTGTGCCCCTGTTATCTCCTATGCAAGGCTGCACTTGTGCCCAGAGGAGCTCTGGTGGGAGCACAGCAGGCATTTCTCAGCCTCTCCAGTGACAGAAGCTGGGCTGCCCCTCTCCGAGCGTGCTCTGGACACACACATCCACCAGCCGGTGCTTTGAACGTGGCTGAGTCCATTGCACCCAGCCTGCAAATCCCTCCTGCCGAGGAATACATCTGGCGAGGAAGCAGTGGTACCCAAATGGAGCACTGAAGTCAGAAGAAAGGAAAGCCCCGTTATTTGAGAAAGCAAGCATGTTTGAGGAGGCCTGGCTGATATAGACGTCAGGGCTGAATTAATTTGGGTTCCAGTGCATCTTGGCAGTCATTGTCCCAGCATTGTTGTGGGTGAAACAAGCCTGACACAGGGACCCTGGGAAAGGACTCCAAGGATGCTTTGACAAAGCCTGGAAAGCCTGTCTTAACTTTTCACCGTCACAGCTGCTGATAGAACACTAATATATTTGTAATTCGGAGGAGAATAACTCCAAATAAGCACTGCAGCTTCTCAGAAGCCCTCATCTGTGCTAGATTATGTCAAGGGCTCTTGAATTAAACAAATCTGAAGTTTCTAGGCCAAGCCATTTTTGAGATATGTCATAAAAAGCATTAGGAGATGCTTCAAACACTGAATTACACTTACTTTCCCTAAGACCCATGCCTCGGAAATGGATTGTCTGATATGCCTCAGGTTTTGGCAAAACCAATCCTCCCCCGGCTATACACCACATCTGCGTGGCCCAAGGATGTGCTCGGCCCTTTCACAGGACTTCAGCAGCGGGGCCAAACCCAGCCATTGGAAAGCTGGCTATAAGCTTCATCACAGGGAATGGGGAGAACCGGGAGGGTCAGTCTTGATCAAACCCCTGGCACTTTGCAGCGCTGCCTGCCGCCCCAGAAGCCCTGGCCTTGCTGAGCCAGGATGCAGCTATCAGCTTCTCACTCGTTGGCTGCACTGCCAGCTTTTTCCCCAGCATTTTGAGAAATAATAATGGCATTGCGCACCCACTGAGGTTTTCTCCTTGGTACCTCAACCCGTCCACCATCAGATTAAATAGAGGTTGAAAAGTTGTGTAGGGAGTGGTGCCTGGACCCAACCCTGCCCACCAGAAGAGGTCACATCATTAAGAAGGAGATGCATGTAAGCTGCAGGTAACTGGGAATAATTTGTGTATACGCACAGGCAGTTCCTCCTTCACTCTGCGGTCCCTGAAGCCAAGGATGGGGTACAGATTCGAGCCAGGGCTGCGTGCAGGTGGATGGAGAGCAGAATTCAATGTGTGTCTCTAAGGCCTCTCCACCTCTGCAAGGCACAGGCAGAACTGGGCAAATTGCTCGTATGACACTTGATCGATAACACTCATCCCTCTTGTTGAAAAAAACAACAGAAGGGATGATGTGCATCTGCCTTCATGCAGGGCCATATCTCGGACAGCAGAAGCAGTTCTCCATCCTGCCTTCTTGCAGCAGGAATTGAGGTTTCTCAGTGTTTTGCAATGATTTCTGATGACCTCCATCCCTAGGGGGGGGGTTAGGGAGGTAGGTGAAAGCAAAGACATTAGCAAAGTACCTGTATTCCCTTGCACTTATTGCTTCTCCACTAGTGAACTTCTGGCAGAGCCTCAAAATCTGCTTTCACTAAGGAAAATGGTGGAACACAGGGAAAAAGTCTGATTGGGTCCTTCAAGAAGCTCTTGGCAGGAGGAAGGGCACACTCCAGACTTACCCTGTGTGCTGGGAGTGCCCCATGCCTTAGCACCAGCAATGATAGCGCTAGACCAGTTCCTCAAGAAAAGGCGTTGTTGAAGGCTGAGAAAGAGGAGTTGTGATGCTATGGGCTCCAAAATAACACAAATTGTTTCTCTGCTTGTGAGTTGATTTTCAGCTACTGTCTAATCCAGAATATGTAGGAGACAGGAGGGAAAGCAGGTGGTGAAAGAGGACCTGGAAGCGTCATGGCTGAAGGAGAGCAGCTCAGTCCCTTGGGGGTTTTCAGTAGGACCTCTGTGCTATTTGAACTGAAACAAGAGGGGAGGATGAAGACTGCCCTGCAGTGGCCCTGGAACCATTTCCGAGTGGCCCTTCCAGAGAGCACCTGGTGGCCACCTGCAAGTGGCCTCCACGTTGGGACATGGAGGTGCCATCACAAAGTGCTCCAGAGCCCTGCCAGTCCTGGGGACAATAGCAGGTCCCTTGGAAGACCATGGAATGTGTGCTGAGGCCAGGACCAAGGCAGCCCTGAAAGTCAGGATGGGGAAAGTTATAACTGAATATGAAATGAGCTTTTCTGGGCAAGGTCTCACTGTGTGTTGCTGCCAGCTTGGCCCGGGCTCACCGCAGGCAAATTCATTGCAAAGGACTGTATGGGAAAAGGTTTGGGCATCTGCATGGGAGAAGGGCTTTGCTGAGTGCTTCATCTTCACTAGAGAGGGGGTAACAAGGTGCCTCCAGAGAGCCCAGTGGACCAAGCCCTTGCCAAGTGCCTGTACACCCATCTGCGAGGCAACGTCCTGTGTGTGCTGAGCTGCCTCTTCCTCCTGTCCCAAAGCACAACAAATCCACCTTACGAGCCTTTCTTGACACTTGCCCGCATCCACCTCCCTGGAGATGGTCATGCACCACAGCCTCAATCAGAATAACTGACCTGAGCAATAACAGCCTCTGGTTTTGATGCAGTGTTGAAATGCAGTCTTCTCTGGTAACTTGGGATCTGCAGCTCTGCATCTCCTCTGCTACCCAAGCATGTTTGCACTGGAGCGCTGTGGGAGATCCAGGCAGCTCTCCCAAAGCACATCCTGGGGCACGGGCATGCCCCGGCTGAGCCCGTGCCAAGGACCCTGGGAGGAAGAGATGCTGGGTGGAGAAGGTGGCCAGAGAGACCAGGACAAAGCTGCAAATACCCCAGCACAACCGTGCTGTGCTTCTCCCAGCGTGACAAGTGCATGCCAAGCTTCTGGCAGGGGCCACACACTCAGATGCCATGATTATTTAACTGAAGTTCAGCCTGGCTATTTATGGACAGAAATCATATCCAGAATCCAGGTTACAAAAGTGTTTGGGTGCTCTTTGGGAATCTTCCAGGAAATGTCAGAAAATTCTGATTAGACAAAATCAAGATTTTTCATGGGACCGTGCTGGGCCGTTCAGCAGTGGCACGTAAGGAATTTCTGATCAAAAGCAGAGACAGGCAGTGGCAGGGCAGGCAGCTGCCTGCAGGAGAGAAGCTCCTCCAGGCCGGGGGGGACCCCAGCTTTGGGGCAGTGGTCTTTTTGCTCCCTGGGGACAGGCTCCACTGGTTGCCATCAATGTTCAACCCCAGCCCTGAGAAAAGTTTGCCACAAAAGCTCCATCAGTGAGGTGTGTTTGAGGACCATGCCCTTGGAGAGCCACTCCCACCTCACGTCAGATCTGCTGCAGGAAAGCTAGATGGAGAAAATGAAATATGAAAATGAAATATTAAATTCAGCCATGCTATGAATGTTAGCGAAAGGCTGCAGCTTGAGGAGAGGTGCTGCAAGACACCTCTCCATTGCAACCCCAAGGATTGCAAAAATTGTGAGTCATATATCCCCAAACTGGGTCTCTGCCTTACAGAAACAATCTATATGTATTTATGTATATCTCTGTGTGAATAAGGGATGGGGAGGTGTTTTTAATTTGCTTTCTGAATTTTGAAGACTGTATTTTTAATCTTTTCTCTGCAATGCTGAGGCTCAGTTTTATTTCATATTTTTTTTATTGGTGGCTGAGACTGCTGGGCAGTTACGAGCTCCAGGAGCTGTGGCTTCCGAGGGACACCTGTAATGAAGAAAACAGCAACGCCATTGGAGATTATTATCAATCACGTAACCAACATGGGATTTCAGGGATTTGAGGTAGACCCTCCAAACCTTTTCCAAGCCTGGTGTATAAATGAGGTGTCTGTCAAAAAACTTGTGGAGGGGAAGAATTTAATTTCTCCTTTCCCTGTTAAATACTTTCCTCAAATTCATCTTCCCTGACGTCAGGCACCAGGGCGGTAGGGAACTCTGCTGGGCTGGGACCTCCGTCCAGGCTGGATGCCCAGGCCAGGTGAGGGGCGGTCGGTAGAGAGGAGGGGCAACACCTCTGGGCTGTGGTATCTTCCACCATTAGGGAAGCCTCAACACCTATTTTAAATTGGAATCTAATCTTATGGTTAGAGTTTTATGTAGGATGATCAAAGCCTTAGATCTTTGCATGGATGGGATATCTCCTGGAGACAGGCTTACTGGACCTGTTCTCATTGTGGCTTCAGCTGGGTCCAACAGAAGAAAAGAGGCTGACCGGGGACACTGTCTCCAGCCACCGCTGTATGGGTGCCAAATCTTGCAAACACACTGAGCCTCAGGCATAAAATGAAGCATTCAGGCAGGCAAGCACGAAGCCGTTCAATCAACTGGCATATGCTTTCTTGCCCGTATGTTCACTTAATCCTGATGAAATTGCTGGGAATGCCCCACCGCAAAATTAGACCTTGAAAGAGTATTTTGCAATGAGATTTTTTAGCAGGGCATGGCTGCTGAAGGGAAGCCTTGTCTCAGAGGTGTGCGTATAACTCCCCAGGGCTGCCAGAACCCTGAGCTACCCACCTCCCTGCTCCTCAGGTACCCCTAATTACCTTGCCCTAATTGCCAGCTCCCTGTCATTAGTTATGTGAGATGTTTACCCCAAAACATGAAGGCAGGGCAGGAGTACTTCATCCTAGGAGAGGGTTAATCTCCTGCTGGATGCAGGATGCCCTCATGGGAATGGAATGTGTAGTGTTGGTAAGTGGTTGTGCCCCAGAAGCCTTTGAGAGCCCACTGACTACTGCATGCTAACGATTGGTATTATTAAAGAACAATTGATGGCCTGTAACTAAACAACAGAAACTAATTACTGGAAAACTTTTATTGTCCTTTAATTACTGGGCCTCTTTGTCAATTAGCAGAAGAGAGAGGGAGGGGGAGAGAGAGATAGAGACTCGGTATATAGCAACAATAAATTTTCCAAAACTACTGTCATCAGTAGCTGAAACAGCGAGTCTATTAACACACAATATTAAGGCATGATATTTACTCTAGCTGCTAAACGTAGGTGCTTTTCTTCTGAAAAAGTGCAGAACTCTAGGAATACTAATCAGGGTTTTCTTCCAAGGGCTCTGCTGCTGCCTGACATGAGGGCTTTCATTTTCCGAGTAATTTTACCCCTTGACCAAGGGTTTCTTTCTGCAAGGCTCCTCCAGCAAACTGGCCCTGTGCCCACCACATAGCATTGAAGCGGCCCTGGGGGACTGGGAGGGAGGGAGGGGGGACAGAGCCGGGCATCTCGGTGCCAGGCAGATGTCACTGGACAGAGGACGGGGAGCTGGGAAGGAGCCAGCTTGTCCCTGCAAACCGCTTGTGAGTGCAGGTGCATGTAGGACCCACTGCCCGCTCTGGGCTTGGCTGCACAGACCCACGTGTGGATACTTCTGGTCCTTGTTCCTGGCTCACTAGCACTATCCAAAAATAGTTTTTTCAACTTTTTTTTTTTCTTTTCTCATCCACTGCCAAATAAATTATTTCTGGGCATATTGTCACTAGTAGTTAACCTTCTCTGAGGGTATTTGAACTACAGTTACCCCCAAAAATGAATCACAATTTTTTTTCTGTCGCTTGGCAAATTGTGTTCACCAATATAGGTTTCTCCTCTTTAACTTTCCCAGATTAACTGGTTAGTGCCTCCTCCGAAAGAAGTGCTACAGGCACCACTGCCCCTCTGGTACGATGCCAACCACCAGTGAACCGGTCCCCGCTGGGCCATGCAGCCACTGCCCTGCGCAGGGCAGAGCTCCGCATCCCGGGTGGTCCTTCCAGCTCCCCTCTCCCACTGGTGAGCTGTGAGAGCCAAGAGGGCCACCAGACCCAGAGACACTTCTGTCAGGGCTGAAATGCTTCTTATTACACAATAATTGCCAGACTTCTAAAAGCTTTGGCAATAATAACTTTCATTTCACAGAATCCCAGAATCCCAGCATGGCAGGGGTTGGAAGGGCCCTCCGGAGATCACCCAGTCCCACCCCCCTGCTCAAGCAGGCTCACCCAGAGTAGGGGGCACAGGACATCATCCAGGTGGGGGTTGAATATCTCCAGAGAAGGAGACTCCACAGCCCCTCTGGGCAGCCTGGGCCAGGGCTCGGTCACCCTCAAAGTACAGAAGTTCTTCCTCACATTCAACTGAAACTGCTTATGTTTTGATTTGTGCCCATTGCCCCTTGTCCTGGTGCTGGGCACCACTGAGAAGAGTCTGTCTCCGTCCTTGTGACATCCACCCTTCAGAGATTTATAAGTATTTATGAGATCCCCTCTCAGTCTTCTCTTCTCCAGGCTAAACAAGCCCAGCTCCCTCAGCCTTTCCTCGTAGGAGAGATGCTCCAGTCCCCTCATCATCTTTGTAGCCCTCCCCTGGACTCTCTCCAGGAGTTCCTCATCTTTCTTGAACTGGGGAGCCCAGAATTGGACGCAGTGCTCCAGATGGGGTCTCACTGGGGTAGAGTAGAGGGAGAGGAGAACCTCCCTCGCCCTGCTGGCCACACTCCTCTTAATGCGCCCCAGGATACCATCGGCCTTCTTGGCAACAAGGGCACGCTGCTGGTTCATGGTCAAATCCCATTTGGGATGGATCTCTTCTCCCTCAGCAAGGGGACCTGGATATCTTTGCATGCTCAGGAGCTTCAGTCAGTTTTACGTCAGCTCCTACACGTGCATTGGCAGAGGCAGGGGCAGAGGTTATTGGAAGGAGTTAAATTACTCCCCAGAGTGACTGCTTTGAAAAGTAGCTTTCAAAAGAGCAAAGTACCAACGTTTTATCAGAAAACAAATATCATTTCAATTCGTGACAGATAATACTGGAGATGCCTGATTTTCCCGTATATTGGCCTGCCGAGCCCCTGCTTGCGCTACCAGACTCTGCTCTGCAGGCTCAACACACAACAGAATTCATGGCTGTGGTAGGGTAAGCAGTGGGGACGTACCTTAGAAATTTGTCACAGCCTGTCTTATTGTTACCTGAATAGGCTCAGGTTTTGTGCCATCAGAGAGAATCTGGAGTAGTTCCTGTGGGTGACCTTAACAGTGACAGTAATCGATGGTCTTTTGACACATCTACCCATACATGAGGATGCAGAGGAATAGCTAATGCTATGAAAAGCAAGCCAAGCTAAATGGGATTTCTGGCATTTACCCACAGGGCATTTTGATTTCAGCACCGAGGGTGGGCGCCAAAGCCCCCCTCCCAAATTCTCCTCCCCTCTTGAAGGGGGCTGAGGGCAGGATGCAGTCACAGACAGGGCGACGAAGCCAGCCCTAGCAGAGGGGTGCAAGGCACAACGTCTCTCATCACGGATGGTTCGCAACCAACCTGTACCTGGGACTGCACACTTGAAGGCCCTGCAGAGACAGGGAGAAACGACAAACCCAAGGGAATGAGGCCGGTTTTCTTGGCACAGGTCCCGCGGGCGGTTTTCTGCCGAGCAGGGCAGGATGCGGGGATCAGCAGCACCTGGCTGCATCGAGTAACGGAGCACAGATCACCGCCCGCCGTGCCAGCTGGCTGTGGCTTCCCTCCCCACACCTTTATCCCCTCTCTTTTCCTTCTCCTTGCACTTAAGCCATCTCCTTCCACATTTTCTTTCTTCTTTCCAGCTATTAGTTTTCCTTTTTCTTTTTCTTTCTGCTACTTGCACGACACCTTTTCTTTTCCTGCTTTGCAACTTTTTTCTTGCTCTGAAAAAAGGGAAGGTGTAGTATCTCCCCTTGCCCTGATTTCCTGGTAGGACTGATTTCAGGGCTCCTATTTCTGAAAATTTCTCTCTGTGTTACACATGCACTGGGTACTGATAGAGACGCACAGCCCCTGCAGGGTGGGTGACCTTATACGAGTAGGAAAGTCCTTACAGTAGTGTGTTTTCTTAGGAAATTGTACAAATAATGGTATCCAAAGTAAGGTTCCCACCAGGATAGGTATTTCAGTGGAAAACTGCTGTGACAGATGGACTCCTTGAAAGCTGGGAGGAATAGTAAGAAAAAGCAAGCATAGAGCCAGCCAGGGTTACACAGCTGAAACTGTGATTTTCCTTCACCTGCCTCATAGCCTTTTGCTCCCTGTCTCCTTCTCAGAGGCCTGTGTCTTGCTCGGTGCTAAGAGAAAGCGCCTGCACCAGGGGCAAGGGCCTTGTTGCTCCAGGCAGGTGCCGCAGCAGCCTGACAGAAAGAGCTGTACTGGTAAAGCAGACCCTAGTGCCAAGGCGTCCAGTCCCCAGGGCCATCACTGTCCCCAGCTGAGAGCTCTCTGCAGATCCTAGCACTGCCAGGGCTTGCTTTGGGCTTGCTCCATTCCCCTTTGGTTTGCTTGCTCCGTCCTGCCTTTCACCCAGCATTTAGCAGGATTGCCTGTCCAAGCACACTGTCGACAGAAGCAGCACCCATGCGCCCATTTTACAGTTTGGGAAACTGGTCATGGAGGTGCAGTTTCTTCCACAGCAGACTGGGGGATCACATTCCATAGCCTAGCATTGTGAGCGTGGCACTGCCCATCCCAGCCCCTGAAGGTTTCATTTCCAACTCATGCTTCCACCTGGTATTCAGTGTCATGGACAAATGGCCGTGCCTCATGCCAGCATTATGTCTAGAGCTGTTCAGCACACACCAAGGATTTGGGAGACCCGGGACTTGTTCCCCACATTTCCTGGAAAAAGGGCCACAAGGCAGGGCTCGTTTCCTTGGGAGGGCATAGTAACACTTGCTCATGTGCCCCAGCTGGTGGGTCTGTGGAAGCCCAAACCTCTGGCTGTGCTGTGGTGCCTCCAGAAGTTCAGCTGAGAGCAAGGCAGCTGTGGCTTGGGCACTGTACATCAGCACAGGAAGAGACACAGGCTCAGAGCTGGGGCTTGGAATGCAGTGATCGGATGGTGTTTGCTTTTAGAACCCCTGAAACACAGGGGGTCACTGCCAGGAGTGGACACGTGGGGGACCATCACTGTTAGGTAGCAAACAATTACAAAACCTAGTCATCTTCCTCTGGGGCTCTGCCTGGTGCTTTTTCTAGCAATTTTGGCAGTAAGCACCAATAGAAATCATGTACCCCGGCCACTGCTGCCCTGGTCCCCGCTGCTGCCAGCGAGGCTCAGCACCGAAGGTGACAGCCCCACCCTCCTTGTCACACGTCCCTGCTCTCACCACAGGGACGTGTGAACTTCACAGCTTACTTTGACCCATTTAAATGCAGGTGGTTTTCTCAAAGAGCAGGAGGAGTGATTTCCTCCCACAGAGCTCACTGCCCTGGCTCTCCCTGGGAAAGGACAAAGTTGCATTTTGGGGGGCATGCTCCCCGGTGGGAGCAGCCAGGATGGGGGGCAGAGGTGCAAGGAGCAGCGTGAGAGACGCACGAGCACACACTCCTGCGGTCAGATTAAAAAAAGAAAAGGCACCCGGTCAACTCCAGTGCCACTGCCATGATGCTCTCCCTTCTTTGACATTTTACAGAAGCCCCATCTCCTGGAGACACGTGACTGTGCGAGAGGTTCAGGTTTCGATTCTAAAAACCAGACAGTTTGTACTTCATCGTGACTTTTGTCTTCAAATAAGAACACGACCCAATGGCTCAAACCCAGAAGGAAAATAAGAAAAAGCTCCAATTAAAAATGAAAATCTTGTGATGGTTTGGCCAGTTCTGTGGTTTGGGAACCTCAGAATTTTTCAGCATTTGGGGTTGGCAGAACTCTCAAATTACAGGGAATAACTTGCCTTTTTGTAGAGTCTTTCATCTGCAGGATCCCAGCCTGTTCCACCAACTAAACCCAGAAATATCGCCAGCTCCTTACAGCAGCCCAGGCGTCCCATCCACTTGAAAGTGCAAGGTGAGACCAGGCTGCCAAAGCCCTGCTGCTGAGGCGGCCAGGGGCTCCCAAACAACCCTCCGCAAAGCACGAGGGATCTTCACTGACTTGCTTCCATCATCATTGCAAAAGCTGGAAAAGGCAATGCAGATACCGGAGGCAGGGACGCTTGGGTGACACACGGGGACTTTGAAGTGTGGGTCCCTCTTCCTGCTCCCCACCGTCCTCACTTAAATAGCTGTTTCCAAACCAGCCCATTGCTGTTTCGCCTGGGCTAAGAGGATTTTGCATGTTTTCTCAGGCAGGCAGGCAGAAGACTTCTAGCAGAAGACCTGGTTTTCAGACAAGTCCCATGCTTTCACAGTCACTGAGTTTGAGTGTGAAAGCTGGAGGATGGTCCATACACTTGGACAGGGATAGTGCATGCTATGGAGATCATTTTAAACGCAAGCTTCATACAATAACGAACATTATTGACTGGATTTATTTATATAAAATTAGATCATTAACTAACTAGACTACAATTTAATTTTAATTTTCACTGGAGTTTATAACTACAGGAAATTGCCAGAAACACACAAAATTCTTCATTTCTCACAGTTAAATGATTCGGAGCCTGGGTGGCTCCCCCATACCAACTTGAGGTCAGTAGTTTCGTGACACATGCTTTCTACCACATCCAAGGACATGAGAAATCTCTCCAGAAAGTGGGAAAGCACAGATGCTAACCACTTCACACAAGAAACTTGTTTCAGGTCAGCCACCAAAGGACTCTTTAAAGAAATGTCTCAAACCTAGGCAAGGAAGAGCTACCCAGCGCCAAATCCCAGCACTCCATGCTGAAGAGCCCCGGACCAGGGTCCGGAGCATTTCAGGGTGCCGACGATGCTAATCCATCCAACAGCATGGTTCTTCATTTTAGCCAGGCTGGTTTGCTCCCGTCTCTTGTAATGGTTGCAGTAGATGCTGGAGCAGGAATCCCATACAGAGTACAATAGTACAATAGACCTGCAGTATATAATTACCATGCTGTATCTGCTTTCATATCATAGGTATTTTTAGATGTGTCAGTTTGAAATCTAGGATTTAGTGCACAGAGCCTAATGGACTGTTCTTTCTTTCTCTCTCTTTTAATGTCAACTTTCAATATGCATGAAGCAGACATAAAAGCACTTTTGTGCAGGTGCTGTGAATCTCTTAGCACAGATGACAAGGGGAGATGGTTTTCTAGATTCATTGAGCTTCAGAGGAGACAGGACTGGATGATCCAGACTGAGCTCCTGCATAGCAATATCTCAGGTTTCACCCACAGCCCCCTCCATGAGCCAAGCAGCTTGGCACATCCTGGGAACGGTGTGAAGGATGTCCCTTCCACCGAGGTGGCTTGTTCCTCCTGGCTGGGACCACGCTCATGGCTTGCACAGCCTAGGAAGGAGAAGATGGAGAATTCACTCCAATTCTGTGCCATCCTGCAAGGCCACCTGAATTCTGCCTACCTTGAATTTGGCAGCATCACGATGGGAGCCAGCCCCTGAGATAGGGACCCCTTGGCCAGGTGGCAGAAGCCCTGTGCAGAGGGGGAGCATCCAAAATCCTCTCACCTGCCTGAGGTCGGGTTTGGTCTCAGAGGCTAGAGCTGAAAGGCTGAGCTGCTCTAGCCTACAGGCACTTAATCATCTCCAGAAGCCAAATGCTAGTTTGGGCTTCATGCAGGGATTGAAGCAACCTGTTTGGCCAAGTGTGGTCTATACCTGTTTCCACCATAGGTATTGTGTATTTTGTGGCATCCCCCCAGAAATGGGTAAGCAAAAGACTTCCTTAGCCCACCCTGAGCTCAAGCGCTCAGAGGCTCTGTGGTGGGGGGGATGGGGTGGGTATCAGCCCACCCTACAACAGTGGGCCATCGTGGTGGGATGCATGAAAGAGAGGGAGCAAGAGGGAGCTGCCAGGGATGGGCTGCTCCTCCACAGCCATCTGTGTGCATTCTATCTAGTGACCCAAAGGGAAAAAGGTAAAAAAAAATAATAATTGGAATCAATTATCCTCTAACCTTGGATTCCTTTACCAAAATGGCATTCCTCTAGCATAGTTCTGGGTATGCTCTACCTCACTAGGTACTGTTCCCTGAGTTTTTTTGGCAGACACACAAGAAATCCTTGGTTTGGCAAGTGATCTTGTAACAGTCCAGTTGTCTGAATTACGCAGAAGCCACAGCCTGTCTTTTACACTACTGATCTCCTACAGCCTCTGGCCAGTGGGCACAGGCTTTGGGGAAATCTACAGTGGTATATGAGCACAGATGCATGTTTACTTGACTCACAGAAATGTCCAAAACCCATTAAGATGTCACGCAGCTTAAGTTAATAAACCTTGCCTTTCAGCAGAGCTTCCTGGTGCCCCGCACACACTCTGCAAACATAACCCCAGCGTGGGTTCATCCTTGGAGGTCCAGGGAGGCTTAACATGGCACAGTCCCAGGGACAGGCACACAGGAACCAAAGAGACTTATCCTGACCTACACCTAATCAGACCAAAGGCTACCAGCAGGTAGACTCCTCATTCTGCTGCTGTTTGACTATGTTTCTCGGTTCAAACTCAAGTAGGAATCTTTGCTTTTTTTTTTTCTTTTCTAAACCAACTCAATACCAGCACAGCATCAGAATAAAGAAAAGGGCAGCTCTACCTGGTGACTGCAGTACCCGGCACATTTACAATTTTTGATTGTGAGAATGATGCTCTGGAATCGTAGTAAAGGCATAACTGAGACAAAAAGAAAATCCTTCCAAGAAATTTCTGCTTATTTTAGCTGTCACTACCTTATAACAGAAGCCTTTGTGGAAACCAGTAACTCACGGCAGCAGATTTTCAAAGTCCCCCTATTCGTGCGTTTCAACCCAAGGTAAACAGCTCTGTTCTGATAGTTAACCCCACCCTGTTTGAGGTTGAAGTGAAGCATTTTTTTTTTCCAGTATGTGGTATTTACTTAATAGTTGTTATCAGGCTATTATGAGATCCCCCCTCCACCACCTGCAGCTGTGTGCTGGATGTGTCCCCACCGGTCCCACAGCAGAACAAGTCACCCGCCCTGCAGAGAGGAGTCACTGAGCAAACAAGTAAAGAACAAGGCAATCAAAGATAAGGTGGAGATGGGGGAGGGTGAAAAATTGTATTTTCACGAAGACAACAAATGGTGGGAAAACAAATTCATCTGGACCAAGTCTTGTGGGTGCAGGCAGACTGCACTGAAGTGCAGTTGGATTTGGCACTTTCTTGCTTTGACCTCGGGAGCACTCGGGTGAATATGTGCTCCAGCACACCAGGAAGGAGCTTATCTGGGAGGTGCTGGAGCTTAGGCGAGTGAGGACAGTCTGGTGAGGTCCTCCTGTGCTGTACCTCATGCTGGGAGGCTGTCCAGGCAGGGACTGCCTCTGGGAGAGCATAGAGCCCAGGGCAATGGATTTTGCAGGACCAAGCTAACATTGTCCAGCTGCAGTGGGGAGCAGAAGATAGGTCCCAAACCTGCCACCCTGCACCTGGGGCCTGAACCCAGCTCTGTACCTCGCTGCTTGCAGCTCTACCAGACTAGTGTTTGGGCACCAGAGATTCAGAGATATACTGCCAGATGTACCATGTTATGCGAGATGCCAAGTGCATTCTTTTAGGGAGATAACAATACCAGTTAGTCTATTTTTAATTCAGTTCCTTGACAGAACATTTAGCCGTTCCTCTTAGAGAAGAATTTTGTAATGGGTTCCTATCATGTCAATTTGGAAAACGTTCCAGCCTCCCACTACTGAGAAGTATAAAACTATTGGCAACATATGGCATCCCCGTGGAGCTATTTAATTGTACAAAGGGCTGCCAAAAGATAAAAAGGGACTCAGAAAAAAAACCCTACAGCTCCGTTCTTCCCCTTTCAGCATCTAACAGCAAAACAGCTTGCTAGATTTCCCAAATCCTCTCTCAAACAAAGCTGGGCTGCTGCTCCAGTGGTTAATAAGCTGGGGACTCTCATGGTGTGACTGGGGACTTGACTTGAACCCAAGTTCTCAGCGGCTGAATTTTGCTACTCCTCGGTGGTGGCCCCTGCCCAGCATGGGGTCCGTGTTCCTCCTGGCCTTGTGGCCCAAGTGCTTGCTGTGGGGCTCATCCTTGGCAATGGGGAGCTTGTGGGGTAGGATGAGCCATTGGGTAGGCTGGATTGGACATGGGGCCCAGGGCGTGCAGGTGGAGTCCCAGGGCAGCTTCCCAGGGGTGCTGGGGCTGGGGGTCCCCCTGATATGTCTACATCTCAAACTAGACCTCAGGAGAAACCTTGCACAGGCTCTTTCTCAGAGCCTTTGGATATGTTGTTATTTAACAATGTTGTACAAACAGGGGACACATCTCAAGGGTCCCAAGAAGCTGTATCAAATGTATGGTAGTTTTTATGACATCTTGAAGGGTTTTCTTCAGAGCAACTAGCTTTGCAGGAGGAAAACCAGCTTCTGAATGTTTGAATGATCTTTAGGCACTGCCTCACTAGGTGTGGGCATGGCCCCTCTGCACTCTCTGTTCCCCATGCTGCCCCAGGCTCAGCCCCATTGGCTCTCATTCTGTCTGTGCTGGACCACCCCTGGCTCGAGTCTGGGGGATCCAGCTTGTTCCCTTGGCCACTGAGGTGTCACAAAGGGCTCAGGCACTGCCCCCCCCCCGTTCTCCCCCCCCCCCCGAACAGCAATAGGGTGACCCTGGCTTGGGGATCTCTGCCCAAGAAAGCCCACCAACCCCATCCCTGGGCACCTCATACCTTCAGCTGCACCAGCACATCCCTGCACCATGCATGGGCACATGCACAGCGTCCCCCAGGATGAGCGCAAAGTGAAGGATGCAACACAGCTCTCTTGTTACTTGCTTTTTAGTTCACAGTCCTCCCCAGATGAAGCATCCACCCCTTGGGCATTCCCCAGAGGTAATGGCAAGCCAATGTTTAGGGAATGAGGATGGCAGTCCTGGGTGGGCTAGGCGCCTCACATTCACCACTGATCCCTGGCCTGGGAAAATGTCTCTCCTGTCCCATGGAAACTCCATGAACCAAGAGAATGGACTACCCTTTTGAAGGACATGGAGGTTGGAAATGCATGAAAATGTGGGGGTTAAAAATCCATGTATTGGGTGAAGTTTTTGTGGGCACCATGGATGGTGACCCCACCTGCACAGGGGTGCAGTACCCCCCAGGATAGATTATCCTTACCCCAAAGCTGTTCAAACCCGCCAGCGTGGTGAGCAGAGCTGTATCCCAGCCCTAGGGCAGGAGCTAAACACGATGAACACTAAGGGAGACAAAGGCACTGTAAACTCGATGTCCTGCTGTGGCCACATGCTGTGCATGGTGCAAGGCCGAGAGGTCTGTGGTATGGGGCACACCACCCCAGGGTAGACATCACCCACTCTGCCAGCTACTGGCCATGGACAGGAGCAGTCTGGCCACACCATGTCAGTTGGCCCAGGGCCATTCTCAGGAAGAACAGCCTAGCAGGGACATAAGAGGGATTAAAAAAAAAAAAAAAAATTCAAAGAACATAAGTCATTAAACTTCTTATGGAAAAGAAGCAGGAAAGAAACAAGGGAGGAAGCAAACACCAGGCCCCATTCAGCTTAGTGAGATAATTCAGGAGATTATTAAACCACAGTCATTCTGCTGAAAATGGAAATCCAACTTTAATTAATCCTATAAAAGGGAGCATTGAGGATGGCAGGCAACAGGTATGTTTGAAACTCAGGTTAGGAGAGGAGGGGGGCTTAAGGCCAAAACAGATACCCATGGAGAAACAGACAGCAAGAGTTTTTATTATATCACACACTGGAAGTCTGCAAGAAAATTTGCAGCACCATTGAAATGCCAGTAAAGGGAAGGGAGGAAAACTAAAGGGAAGCCGCATTATTCATCACAAACAGTATGAGCCCCACACAGTCTGGGGTCTGTTCGTGGGTAGAAAGGCCAAAGCGGCACCAGGGTTTTGTAAAGGGACACAAGAGGGAGTTAAATCAAGGAATAAGGAGGAAAAAATAAAACCCCACATGAGGCAGGGAAGGTGTCAGCCAAGAGCTCTTAAGAGTCTTCAGAAAGAAGAGGTGGAACAGAAACCAAAAATATCCAGTCTGTCACTAAAACCTCCCCCTGTACTGAGAACCTGGAGAGTCGCAGACTGCACAGATCTGTAGAAGCTCTCAGTTTCACCCCGACTACATAGGCACTGAAATACCGGGAAGACTGGATGACCCGGATACTCCTCTTGGATGGGGAAAAATATATTCCAATGGATTTTCAGGAAATATTTTGACTGCCTTTGTCAAAATTGCTTTTGACAAACAATTTTCTCATTTTCCAGGGTTTAGACGTAGGTCAGGATGAGCGCCCCCCCCCCCCCCCCGCCCCCCCCCCCCACCCCCTCCAGCAGCACTAGGGTCAGTGCGGCCGAGACCATTCCTGTCCTCCCCTCCACTGCAGGGACCTGCTGGCCCTCGCTGGAGTGACTGCAAAACCCTGCAGGGAATCCACGGCTCATCCCCATGGAAAATCCCAAATAGATCTTTTGCCTGCTTTCTGCTTTTTAGTCAGCATTTCCTGCCAATAAAGGAAGAAATAGCCTGACAGAGATATAAATATCTTGACTGAGAGAAAAGATGTCTAAACCCCAGTGACTTTCCTATAATGATCCTAAGTCACCAAGGTGGTTTTGCGAAAGTTCTCCTGCGGTACCAGCACAGACGTGAGGTTTGGCCTCTGTGGGAGGAAGAAAGCCTGAGTGCATTACTCCGCTAAGGGCCGTTGCAGCTCCCCCCGGCATGCATTATTTATAGCAGGACAAGAAGTAAATTAGTATCTGATGAGCTCTCAGATTGAGCCTCTGCATTGGCTCAGTCCCATTAACGCAGCCTACGGAAAATCCTGCGGCATAGAAGTGACGTCACAGGCTCTGTCAGCAGCACTCACCAAAACTCCACTGTGCTATTAAGAAGATGATTCTCTGGTGCTGTTTGCATGGACTTTGTCATTTGCAAACGTGTCATTGTCAATGCCAAGTCAGTCTTTAGTAGTGCACGTTGGATTTCATTACGAAAAGGTTTTTTTTTGCATGGCAAACAATTAGGTCTGGGATATCACAGAGAAAAAAAACAACAAGCCATGTCTAAAAATCATGTTTGTGTTTAATAAGAGGAGTAACAAAGATGCATCTGCTGAATGAACTCACTTTCTTTTCTTAAGCTGGGCTGGATCTCATTAGTAAACGACTTACTTTACTCAGAGGAAAGTTGTCTGTTTGAGCAGAACCTAGAACTCTTCACTTGACCAAATGCATTTTAAAGAATTGTCTCTGTCCTTCCCTTTTGTATTAGAGCTGACTTGTCATTCCAAAGATGAAGAATTTATGTTGTTATTCTAACAGCATCTTGCCTTATGTCGAGGGTTGGATTCAGGATTTGGTAACACCATAGAGGAGATCTGTAGCACATACCCTAGCAGGAGCAAGCAGGAGGGGATCCTTCCTCCACAGCCTTGATTTACATCGGTGTTGCTGTGGTTGGACTGCCCTCCCATCCCCCCCACCCAAATGATTCATCAGTAAGGATCCCCCATATGCAAAAGCAATAGCTGGAAAATCTCAGGGCACCAGATATGGATGGTGTGCCCATGCTTCCTTCCTTACATGATGCTCCCCTGCATTTCAGCAGCCCCTTTCTGGGGACCGCCACTACCCCAGTGGCCTCTCCTTCTCCTCGAGGGGTCTGCTCCCACCAACCCCAGTCCCACACTCACTGGTGTTCACTCTGCCCTTTGTTTCACCCCACACCCACCCTCCCTTGGCTCTGCATGAGACAAGGAGGCTCCCGTCCCTTCTCGGGACATTGTATAAATGCTGGGGGCTGAAGGGTGGGAGCAAGTCCTGCACCTCCCGAGCAAACACAGGAGTGGGTTGGGCAGAAGCTGCTGGTTTGGCTCAGGCAAAAGCCAGAGCTGGGTCCAGGTTTACTGGCTCCTGGGAGTGCCCCTAAACACAGGTGAATGTTGCTTTGCTCTTTTTAGCTGGAAGGTCTCAGTTTCAACATGATTTGGGAAAGTCTTTAACATCTCAACATTTTTCAGTGGGAAGGGAGATGCTTCCCCTTGGACTCTAACAACTGGTGGAGCTTGTTGTCTCTCCCTAGTCATAAGATTTCAGTGAAATAATGAACCTCATGAAAAACAACAAAGAAAACAGATGAAAAGTCCAATGTTCCAACTCTGTCATGTCCCCTTTTACAGAGGATGAGGATGGCTGATGCAGGATGCCCTATTCTGCTGCAGAGTACCTCAGCGTGGAACAAGGCTCTCCAGGATACCTCCTCTAACACTGGCCTTCCTTAAAACGGCTTTTTCTTTGTTTTTTTGGTTTTGGTCATTTGAAAACCATCCGGAGACTGCACTTCCAAACACATGAGAAATCTTCAAGGAGAAGAAATGCAGATGAAAAACCTCAGCTTTCAACAGAGGAGTCTTTTTTTAATCAGATCTGAATTGCAGTAGCAGTAACGTGAGCTCTTTTAAACATTAACCAAACCGCAGGAACCATGTGTGCAGGGGAAAGGTTGCTAATTTCTTAGAAAAGTTTCTTGTTTCCTCTTTTATTTTATTGTTGCCATAAGACCTTGCTGTAGAGTGAGTTGAAGAACAACGTTGCTCTTATTGTTACAAGGTAAGAATAGAAAAAGAGAATCTGGCTACTTTTTCTTTCACTAACCCGTGATGCCAAAAGCAGCAATGTTCAGAGTATTCCTGGAGGGACAGGGGACAGCGTGACCTGCAGACGCTATGAACAGTGCTTTCTGGAGCTTGGATTCCCACCTCCTGTCCTGGCCATGCATGGTCCTCAGGTGCGACCATGAATCTGGATGGTCCCATCAGCCTTATGGCAGATGTTCTTGATGCTGGCCAAGCTGCAAGCTCCTGGTAAGACCCCTGACTCCTCGGCTGGAGCTACAGCTCCCCAGCTAGCATCCAAGCCCCAGGAGGTGGGGAGGGCTGCAGGGGAAGCTGCTTCACAGGCAGTATTGGTGAAACAGTGAGGACGTCATAGAAGAGCTGGATGTAGAGAAGAACTGGGATGGTTTGGTCATAGATTGGTTCAGTTTGAACAGAGGGACGAACTAAACTGCATCATTCTTCAGGAAAGGCAGACTTTGAGAAGCAGAGCAAACAAATGCAGTCAGCTCTACTCATGACCTCTATGGGAGAGCACTAGGGCCTGAGTGCAGGGGAGACCTTGGGAAGTCAGAAGTGCAAAACCGATCTGGAAGGCACATTCCAGGCAAAGGGAGTAAATATACAGCTGGTCTCCTGGAAGAGAGACTGCAAGAAAGCAGAGAGCCTGGACGGGACAGAAGAAGAGATCAACAAACTCCCTTAGAGTGCAGAAACTGCAAGACTAAAATGAGACTTGCCAAAACTCAAGCTGAGTTACAACTTGCAAATATTTTTTTGTTTTAAGTAAAAAATCTTAGGTCACACAGACAAAAAAGAAAGCAAGATGGATGGAATAAAAAATAAATGTAGTTACAGCAAAGACCCCTAAATGAGTTCTTTGCTTCAGTTTTCAATAAAGATGATGCTTTAGGACATAAGGGCACAAGGATGATAGCTAATGGGCATAAGATTTATAAAAATGGAAATTTCAGCATCCAAGGTAAAAGCAAAACTGGAAGAGCTTTAATGCACTGAAGGCAGGGGGAACAAATAATCCAGCCCAGGCTCCTAAAAGAACTGGCACATGAAAACACGAGTCCACTCTTAAGGATTTTTAATGCATGAATCAAGCAAGAGAAAATGGCAAGCCCCGTCCTCCTGTTTAAAAAAAGAAGTAAAGGATCCAGGCAACTAGAGACATCAACGGTATGCAAAGCTTAGAATAAATTTGTGAGGAAAGAATAATTAAAGACCTGAAGGTAAATGGAAAATTGGATCAAATATAACAAATAAAACACTCGGATGATCCTGACAAGGGAAGTAATAGAAACAGAATGAAATGTAATAGTACAAAGTGCAGAGCTGTGCACGCTGGGATTAATAACATGAATTTCTGCTTGAAGCTTGGGCCTCATCACTTGGAAATGACAGAACAGGAGAGAAAGTTGTTTCCATTCATCTGTCACAGGGGGATGGTAAGCCGCCAGTGTGGTGCAGCTCTGCAAAAGGCAAATGTGCTTATCCCAGGCAACATTTTCCTGCTAGGAATGGGTGAATATGAGTACTGCGTCCCTGCCTGGGTGCAACTGCATCCAGGACCACTGCACATCTCTCGCCACCCCTATTGAAGGACAGCAAAAGGGAAGGTGCACGGAAAGGTGGCAGAAGGGGCCGTACGGGATGAGGGCTCATCTGCACGGGGAGAGGATGGGCTTGGCTGGTGTAAAAGGAAAAAGCAATGGCCAAGGGAGACATGACTGCGATGAAGGAAAGGGGAATAAACAGAGAGGAGGAAGAAAGCTATTTAAGCTAAAGGACTGTCTTGGAACAAGAGCAAATGCAACATGAAAGCATTTAAGAAGTTATAAGAAAATTTTTAGTAGAAGTGTTGTAATGCTCTGGAACAGTCTCCTGAAGACTAGGGGAAGGACAAAACTAAACTTAGGCTTGAAAAAGAGATGGAGAAATTTCTAGTGAGCTCTTTGGTGTGGATGCTGGAGGTCTTTTCTCACCCTGCAGTCTTACGGCTGGGGAGGGGATGTGAAACCGGTGGCTGGGCAGGAGGTGAAAGGTGTGGGTCAAAGCTCCTGCAGCACAGCCAGACTTGCCTGGTTGCTTTGCCTGGAGGTGCAGCAATGAGGGCCACCACCCAAATGCCTCCAATGGCTCTGCATGTTCAACCTTTCACATAAAAAGCCCTGTGATTCTGCTATAAAAATTTCCTGGTTTGGGGGTAACTTTTTAATTCCTTTGCCACTGGAGTAATGTTTTGGGTGTTAGTGTTGATGCTTCTGCAGACAAAATAAAGCTGAAAGTAAGAAAGTGGGGGAAAGTAGAGCTGCTGGTACATTTTCACCCGGGAGAGATGGGGTTTGAGGGAGTGGAAGCCAGACCTGGGCAATATTCACCTGGAAGGGACAGGACTGGGCAAGGCCTTTCTAACCCCCACAAGCACCTGCTTTCATCCAAGGTATTGGTGCTTGAGTCTGGTGTGTTGCTAGAAGGCACCTGGTGCTGGAGCAGGAGGGACTTCGCATCACATCTTGGGAAAAATGTTCGTCCTTTGCAGAAGGACTTTGTACTTTAAGGCTGCACATAGACCCATCGACTTTCTCTTGTATGCCAATATTATCTCAGCTTTCTCCCCCTTGCATTGCTCTGAGTCAGCTCCATGGACAAAGAGCTTAAAACCTACACAGTGCTGAGCTGCAGCAAGCATCGCGGGCTGGGCACAATGTCTCCTCAGGGCCCTTAGCAGGTCATGGTGTTGAGAGAGTTACTAGTGCAGGAAGGAGTTGAGAGATTCAGCTTTCACTTGCACTAGCCTTACCCTTGCTGGCTTTCATGGTGGTCTTCCCGATTCAAAATACATAACTGAGACATGAGCAGGATTAGCTGGTCCTGTTGCTGAAGCAGGAGGCAGAGCAGAACCTCGATTTTTCAGTAGCAGTTGTGTCACTCATCAGCTGAGGTGGGGACACCATGGCCGGACATGCAGGACAAACCCCTAGTGTGGTCCCACAGACTGGAGGTACATCAACATTTTATCTGGCGGGAGCGGGTCTGTGAAATAAGGAAGTACTGTTCTCTGTGATCACTGGAACCACTATGTAAATTCGCTTGGATCACAGAGTAATTTTTCCACTCTGTTAAAGGTTTCTTTCGTAAGTGCCACTCCATGTCTCTTGATTTGATTTCCTTGTACCTTTTTTCATCCATTTTTAATAGGCTTCCAGATTTTTAATAGCTTTAGAGATTTCTTTTCTCCTTCATGTCTATGTTGTTGATTGTAAGACTGGCTTTTGGATGTCTCCTTTCTTTGATACCCCGCTTGCCTGGGTCGTCTTTGCACTTATCCTTTAAACATATTCTCAATGTACTTGGTTTACTTCATTGAGCATTTTTGAAAGCATTGCCTTTGCTTTTCCTCTCAACTCTGTTATCTGAATACATCTTAGGTAATTAATCAGCTCCCATTGATCTGAACATACATTTCCAGATTTTTCAGACATTCATTACATGTGCTGAATAGACGTGAGAGTGGCTTGGATGAGAGAATTCATACCTGACAAACAGCCCATCCACATCAGAGCTGTTCCTTCTCCTTGTGCTCTTCTCATTGAGTAGCTGGGTGGGGGAGCGATGTTTTTCAGACAGCTGTGAGTGAGAAGTAAAAGCTCAGAATATAAATTCACTCTCTTAAGGGCTCTTCTTCCCAGTTCCTCCAGATCAGCAGCCATTTCTGAATTTAAAAAGACCTGGATTAGCTGGTACCACTAGTTGCTCTTTTATCCCCAAACCCACCTTCAGCTGTAATGCATCTGGAACCCAAAGCACCACTGCACGGCCGGGGGAAGCTGGACCGGATGATCTCGAGCTCCTATCGCCTTGCACAGACACGTGTCTTACTGTGAGCACCAGTTACCTTATTTTACCCTGAAACCCAGCCTGTAGCTCTTTATCTGGGCCTTGAGATGAACTGAGGACAGGTAATGAAAGATAATGTTAGATCCAAATTAGAGAACATACATGGAGACGTGGGAAATCGTAGCGTATCCTTGTCCCTGTGTGTCCGCTGTCACGGGGGAGCAGGCTGCAGATGAAGAAAAAACCCAGTATGATTTACTGTATCCTGGAGAAAGAGTGTGCAGCACACAGCAAAGCCCACATCACAGAGCATTAACACATGGGGCTGAATGACCATCTCTATAATCCTGAGGGTCCCTGATGTAGCTTTTTCATTGAGCTATAACTTCCATTGAGCTGCATGATATTATCCTCCTTTCTACTCTCTTCAGCACTTCTGGAGGTACAGGATTTCCTGACAACTGGATTAAAAAGCAGCCCCAGCTTTCAGCCACCTTGGCTGGCTGCTGCCAGCTTTGCCCTAAGCATGGTCACCTGTCCCAATTACACGGAGTCCGACAAAGCTGCTCCCATGTCCCTGGCACCTCGCAGAGCAGCTCCAGAGCAGTGAAGGCTTTTCATAAAGGGAACATTTCCTGCATATTTAAAGAGTTTCAAGTCCTATATGCATGTGCCTCATTGTGCTTCATTGCCAAAGATGCAATTAATGGGTTTTCTACTGCAATGCAGGGCAGAAATAGCCCTGCCTCACTTTTTATGCTTTATGTATGCTCATCCTGTGAATATTGAGGAAAGTATTGTCCAAGTGGATTGAAGAAAATGGACAACTTGCCCATCTTACTGAGTGGACATGAATGACAAAGGCCATAGGTAGGGTATGGATCAGATAAGCTGCATGTAACATCTCCCCCTTGTCTCCCTGGCCAACCAAAGCAGAAAGTGCTTGTAAGGCACAGGTCTCTCCCTCTCCCTGTGTATATATTTATAAGCATACTCGTTAGTTTATCCCTTCACCCTGGGTTCAGCAGGGATATTTTCAGAGTAAGCCACAAACCAGCATGAATCGGCGTTCTTGAAACTGGCTCTGAATAAAAAAATAAATTGCTTATGTTAAGAAAATGCAGTTTAGTAACAAAGAGAACAATGTCATAGCAGATCAGTCCAGGAGGGCCAGCACCATGTTTCAGAAGGACTGTGGTTTTCAGTATTCAGCTATTAGGAACTATATCTCTTATTCATCCTGTCTCTTGATCCTTTTTCTCTAAGCATAGCATTTGCTCATGCAGTACAACTGTCTATCAGAAATCACTGCTGCAAACTGATTTCCAGTTTCCAGGTCCAAAGATGTTTTTATTTTAGTCAAATATTCTGTTCCACTGATTCAGTCAGTTCACCCGCAAAGTTTAAAAAAATCCTCGTTTTTGTCCCACAACTACTCCAGAGAATGTGCATGTGAATATGATTTGCCAGTATTCCTGCAGCTCTGTGCACTGCCTTTTGAAATGGGCTGTGCCTGGTGTCTGCATGAGAAAGATTTAATATTTGAAGGGAGTGAAGAGGATTTGAAGAATCCTTATAGCTGAGGAAGTTTGTGAAAAATCTCTTTTCTGGTTTAAAATGGATCAGAAATATGGATCATGTTTATTGCTGTGGACTCAGTTTTACCAGTGTTCAGGCTTGGAGGCAGCCTAGAGAAAAGTCTCATTTCATCATGCAGCATGGATCCGATCCTGCAAGATCCTAAATAACCAGAAAAAAGCCATCGAAAGTAGTGGTATAGTTCACGTGCATGGCAATAAGCATGGTTTTACATGCATCGGGGTGCAGAGATCAGGTGCTTCAACATGCAAAATCAAGCCATAGGTACAAGGCTGGAGAAAATGCTTTTTGGGACTTAAAGGCAGGTTACGGGTGGCTCTTGCTTCCTGCCCCTCTCCCAAAGTAGCCCTTCCTGCCTTCTGCAGACAGTGGTGCTGAGGGTGGAAGGA
Organism: Gorsachius magnificus; assembly: GCA_034008185.1. NCBI lineage: Eukaryota > Metazoa > Chordata > Aves > Pelecaniformes > Ardeidae > Gorsachius > Gorsachius magnificus. Next base: position 12,645,338 of record CM067091.1, read on the forward strand.
GTGGAGCATCCCACTCTGCCATGCTGGGCTCTCCTTGCCCGTCCGTCCCTCAGAAACGCACTTGCTTCCTGGCTCGGCAGACATGCAGATCCTATTCCCTGGTCTCCGTGTCCTTTAATAAGCTTAGCAAAAACCCTTCACTGCATACGGTCAGATTGCAATTTTTGAATACTTGTAGCATGGGCAAATCAAACCCAATTTCCTGCAATACCAAGCCCTGCACTGCTCCCCAATGAGGGCTATTTTCCTGCCAAATTGCATCTTTCAAACCACAGCCAATTCAGCTGTAGAGCTGCCAAAAAAAAAAGGTCAGAAAGATTTAAAAAAAAAAAACCAACAAGATTTTCTCCTCTTCACCATATCAAAAGCAGCCCTCCTAATTCTGCTCAAACATTCAAAACAAGGGAAAAATCACTGTGGGATAGGTGCTGATTATAGGCAATTTCAGCCCAAAGGACAACATTCTGCAAACCTATTAAGAGTACCTGAAAACAACAACTTCTAATGTGGCCAGTGCTGGGAACACTTCCCATCTACTCCGGTTTGTATGAAGAGTTGCTCCAGCAAGGCCAGCGGAATTAAGCAGAACTGGGACCTTCCTTGTTGCAGTAATCACTGCTACCTGTACAATATTTTGCATGCATCAGTTTTATTTGAAAGGCTCTACTGTGAGTACGTGCTTAGCAACATACTTTATGAGATAATTATGCAGTAAATGGGAAGATGGGAAAAGCATCTCTCCTTTTCTATATGGGAGAAAAAGGCTGGCCTGGAAGGTGATTTGAACAAACAATAAAATATGTAGAGAGAGCAGAGTAATGGAAGATTTTAAGTACCCAAGCAGAGAGCAGAGGACATTAGGGAGAGAATGCTAGCTGGAAGCTTGTTTATGGAATTGGCATAAGATTGCATTTTAACTTACTATGTGTATCAGCTGAAAAGGAAGAGAGCTACATGACTTTTATTAAGTGCTGCACTACATGGAAGGTGATTGAAGACAAGCTGTACTCCAAGGGAAAATATTCTGCCAAACATCCATGTCCCACAGTGGTAGGCTTAGGCTACAGGAAGATTTTGGAGCAGGAAACTTGGAGAACGTGCAAGTGTTTGCTGACAGGTGCTCTAACAGCCTGTGCGGGCAGCCAGTGCGAAAGCTCAGGGTCTGATGAAATCATATGTAAAGTTTTATAATCCAAACCACAGCTGCAAACACCCAATTCAAACAGAGTGTGCTGGTGTGAAGGCAACTCTGGGGCATTCAGGCTTTGGGGTAGGTGAGGTAAGAGCCTTTTCTCACAGAGAAAACGTGAAGTTTGTTGTTGGCTGAGGTGGGGGGGAGAAAAGACTTGTGAAAACCACTGCAGGCCCGGCCTCGACAGCTCCACAGGCAATGCAGGCAGAGATGGCAGAAGCAGAAAGGTGATGGAGGAATCCACGTGGAAAGGGGTGAGACGCGAGATTGGTGCCGCTGCCTGGGATTCGCTGCTGTGTGGTGGGGTTTTCTTTCCATGTGAGAATCAAAAACTCACCTCCCTGTGACAGGTATTTATTTTCCAAAGGAAGGAGCCCAGGGAAGTGGAGATTAAAACATTAAAATGCTTCACCACAGTGCTTGAGAAGATAATCAGGCAATTAGTACTATTAAAGGATGACAAAGCACCTGGTGTGCTGGAGGACATTGCTGGGTCCTGAGGCCAACAGCAAGGGTGAAGCTGGAGATGCTAACTCTGGAAGAGTTTTTTGGATGGTCCCCACATGGTGGCTGTTATTTTGGTATTCACAGTGCACAGGGCTGTTGCCTGCCATCCCGAGTTGATTTGATGGAAGATCAAGGTGAGATGAGGGATGTGTGAACAACCTCCCTCGTGCAGGAGGACACGTGACCTTACGACAGAAGTACACATATTTGCGCCAAGGCTGGAAAACAAGGACTGCTCCCAAACATCAGTGGACTGAGGTTGGCAAAGCCTTCTCTTGGGGCTAATCTGTTGTTCAAGCTCCTGCTGGCATCAGCTAGAGGAGGTGACAAGAGTGGTTTTGCAGCGTGGTGCTGTGAGAGCTGGGAATGAGCCACCAAGCAAGGAGGTCTCTGGCAGTGTGACCCTCCCAGACCATGTTTGATTGCATTTCTTTCTTGCTCCCTTTATTAGCTCACAAACTTTGTTTACTTTTTGACAGCTTCTGCACACCAAGCAGATGTTCTCATTGCATTTTCACATTGACGATGAGCTTTTATTGAGCAGTTACAGTCAATTTAGAAACCATTAATGGACATGAATAGTTCAGATTGTCCCTTCCAATTTCCATTAATTTGTCTTTTATGCACCACATTTGTTCAGCCACCACACTGCCCCATGATGGAACTTGCGGAATTTCCTAACTGAGCTTTCAAGACTTAACCATTACATATAGTTTCATATTTATCCACAAATTTTCTTTTCACTGCTCATGCATTGAAATGAATGCTCAGGCATCCAGGCTATTAATAACTACACTTGGTAACAATGGTCCTCGTGTGAACCATTAAGACATTGCAGTATTAATAGCCTTTCCTTCTGGAGAAGGACTATTTATTCTTTTATACCCTTTTCCTTTCTTCGGGCTGGATCTGATCGAATTGTTCATTGTGAGTAATCTCCTTTGAGAATATAGTTCTTATTTCTCTATGAAAATCATTCATTAATTCATCCTGTGAACTTTATGCTAAGACATTCAGCCTTTTGCTTTCACTATGTGCTCCTTATTACTCACTATTTAGTCTTGGTTCACCTCTACGCAACAGTATGGCTCCTCCTATGTAACTGGATGATGAACTGATTAGGCAAGGTGTGACTGGCAGCCAAGAGCCAATATTTTGTTTCCTCTGCAATTGAATCAGCCCTTAGCAAAGACATAAAACTTGAGAGGCCTGTGAACTTTTCTTTGAATGGCCAACAGCTGTCTGCGTGTCATGAAAAGCCAACACGATAGCTCCAGCGGCAAGCCCGTGGATGCTTTCAGCCGAGCACAGAAAAAGCCTTTCCTATTCCCAAAACACAGCAGCAATGTACTCTCTTGGGCCTGGAAGCCCCTTGGGAAATTTTCTCTTATTTGAAAGCACTGTGTAAAGCACAGTGCTACTGGGTGAGATTCACCACTGTGCAAGGGGCCAGTGGTGTTTGTGACGGTGATCCTGGGAATGAATTTTGCCCTTTTTCTCCCCACTTCTTTACGCTTTCCCTACTTCCCACACACTGAATAGAACCAGGAGCATCTCAACACCTCTTAAACCTCAACACCATCCAAACCCTGTGGTCAAAACGCAGCAGTTTCCGTTCAAAAATCAGCATCTATTTCTACACACTTCAATGGTGCTCAACACCCACCCTTCCCAAAGGATGCCACGTCAGTCACGCTGCTTGCCTGCTTGTTCATAAAGCCCATACACCACTTCTTCTACCATTATCTCTGCTGGTTATTGAGCATATTTTATGCAAAGGGTCTGGATAAACCGATCTACCCCCATCATGCAAGGGGACCTAAGCCAAAAGCAGCACAGCTCTAAATCTGTTACAGTTTGTTTCTTTACACATTGTAACTTCGAGTAGGAATTTATTTGCAATCAATGAGATATCATTTCCCAAACTGCCAAGAAAAGAAAGGTTAACTTAAGAGCATCTTCTATTCACTTGGATTGTTGCTGTCTGAGACCCCACAAGGGAAAAGACAAATGAAGAGGTAACCTTAATTAACCGCAGGGTAAGCACTGGGCTTACAGGCTCAAATTCCTGCAGCTTTTCAGCTCATGTTTTTATAAATTATTATATGTCTTTGCACATAGATGGTAGTCTGAGATAATCAGCATCTTGAGTTAAAGTGCCTTTAGGCTCCCAAACCTGACTGTTTTGACCAGAGTTCGCACAAAAGCCAATAGGCATGTCAGTGTTGATTCAGCAGTAACAGGGCTCAGCGCATGTGTCCTCAAATTGCATTACAAGACAAGCTAGCACCTGTGAAAAACAAAGGAAAATCTCCTAGTGATTCCAGTGGGAACTCATCTGAACACTTATTAGCCAGCATCCTCCCGTGTAGATTCACCAATCAAAAATCTGTCACAACTAATTGGAAATGTGTATCATCAACATCATTGTTATTATTATTTTGATTGCACCTAGGAATTTGATTAGAAGACAGCACCTTTGAAACGTACAGTGTAACAATAAAGCAAGGAAAAATAAAATAGGGAGCGCAGACAGAGGAGGGAGTACAAGCAAACGGCCTGACTTTATCTGTTAATGTGATAGATGGTGGTTATGATGTACGCTTGACCTGTGGGTGGCTGCCAGGGGAAAGGGAAGTCTTCAGGGTGGATTTGCAGAGTGGTATGGAGGTGGTCTGGAGGATATTTATGAAGACAACTACCTAAAGCAGACATCTCAGACAGGTCAGGTGAATTGCAGTCAACAAGGTCTTCGTTTCTCTTTCCAGCCAAGGATGCTCACAGTGGCTTGCTGAGCTGTACACATCCAAACTCCGCATCTCCCCAGAAAATGAGATGAATCTCAGGCAAGACTGTCTGGGGTAGAGAGGTGGATGTGCAGAGCATGAGTAGGGAGGGAGGCTGAGTTATTCTTTGTGGGCAAGAAATGGCCAAAGAGGACATTCTGTTGGAAATCATAGAATCATAGAATTCTAGGTTGGAAAGGACATCAAGGATCATCTGGTCCAACCTTTCTAGATAAGAGGACAGTCTAGGCAAGATGGCCCAGCACCCTGTCCTGGGTGAAGAGGCCAGTTTTCTGACCAACTTTGTGAAAGAACAATTGTGGAGCCAGGAGGGAAATCAGGAGAACAAGGAGACAAGGAAATGCAAGGAGACAAGATTTCAAGGAGAAGAACACATTCAACCCTGACAAGAAGGGGGCTTGATTCATCCAGAAGCAAAACCATGGTGTACTGCGTAGGAAGGAGGAGGTTTGCCGGGTTAGTGATTTATTGATCAGAAAGGTTTCCATTAATGTCCTTATCATTCCTAACCCACAGCTTCCCCTTCTCCTCAAACCCTAGCCTCTGGCATAACCCTCTCTAACTCTCAATCCCGGCCCACCCTGGACCTCTCTGCAGAAGAGGTTCTCATTCAGGCCCGAGAGTCATGTGAAAGAATAACTTTTGAGAGATCAAAAATGTGCAATCCGCTTTCCTCTTTGTGATAAAGGGCCCTTGTATAGTCCTTCTAACCTTGCTCTTCCAGGGCCACCAAGGGCAACTGGATCACTTTAGAGCAGAAACAGCAAAGACACGAGTGAACATGAGCTGACTTATTATTTAAAGAATTTCATTTTCGTTTTGAGGTAAGTGTAACTCTAAATTTGCTGTTATGTAACAAACTGTATTTAAAAGCAATTGCTTTTGAAAATACACTCTTGAACTTTGAAATTACTGTGATAATGCAGCTTTAGTCTGTGAATGCTCCAGTCTGGGAGGAAGCACAACGGCAGCCTTTGATGAGGACATGAATTTGTTATGACAGGCTAATTTTACAAATCCATGGCTGCCTTATGGCAGAATTATAAAGATATATATTGAAGAAAAAAGAAAGCCCAAGAACCAAGAAATGTATCATGTCACTGGTGAGAAAATGTCTTGCAGAGCCAACTCCCACAGGTCAAGTCAAGGTAGCATCCAGCCACCTTTGATAGCTCAGGGGGTAAAGTGTTGCATACATTGTGTGTGTTTAGACTGGTTGGTGACTTCAGTTGCTTGATACGTGTGTGTGCATGTGTGTATGCTGTGATATGAACGGCTTCACGTAAATAGCAAAAGACAGATCTTTGGGGGAAGAGCAATGAGGAAAAAATAAATCAATCTACCAGCCCTCCCCCCCCCAGTAAAATCTTAAACAATAGAAATCATGCCTGGAACCTTCCTGTAGCCTGGCTGTGCCTGAGCGGAGCTGACATTGTGAGTTAGCGTCAGGGCAGCATAAGTGGTCTCCTAGAAATAATCTCATTGCAGATATGCTTGCTAATCCTCCAGCGGGAAGGGGCAGGAAGGATTTTCTGGATGGGGCTGGAAAAGATGTCTGCTGTGGAGCCTGCAGATGAAGTAAACGAGGAGGTGGGGGAGAGCGTTTTGCACTGCAGCTTGGAGATGCAGGGAGAAAAGTGGAGAAATGGAGAATAGGAACCTGAACTGAATGGTCTGTGCAGGAATGGAGGAGACAGCCCGACAGCTGGGGGTACAAGCAGGCTGGGACCCCTGGAGTGACAGCCTCAGCCAGTGTCACCAGGGAACCAGGACAAGAGAAAGGCAAGGAACACGCAGGAGAGAGGAGAAATCACATGGCAGTGGTCTTATTGAGTGCTTCTTGCTCCTGTGAAGTTCTTGTGACCAACGGCTCATCAAAACACCTCCTACAATGTTTGCTGAAAAGGCAAGTGGAGCTCTGAGGTTTAAAGAAATCTGCCAAGAGGCACTCAACTCTTTGCCACTAATTTTGTGCAATGCCATATCATACAGTGGCCAAAGCAGCCCAGTTTGTGCTTCTGACAAAAGCTGTAAGGCTCAAACGCTCTGACGGTGACTGAGGGAGTTGTTACAACGAGCTCACATCTCAGTGTCACTGTGTAAATCTCTCCAGCCTGTCACTGATGGAAGGGTCTATGTGACAGGTGTCACCCATAAATCCCATTTAAATACATCCATTACTGCACACTGTATCAGTCACAATCACCCATGAAATGTCTCTTTGGAGTCAGGAATCAGACAGGGATGATTTAGGGCTACTTCACTGGTGCGATGGGATTAGCCGGATCTCGCAGCTATTAAGATGCCGTGCCCAACGCCGGCCACGGAAGGGACGAGGGAGAGCAGGCAGCAAATGGCTCCATTAGCTGGTTTCCAGCAGCTTTCCCCACACATGGCTGGAGCTGCTTCAAAATGCAACTTTAAAACTGACCCCAGAGTCTTCAAAACCCAATTCCCAAGGGAATATGCCTAAGAGTACTGCAGGTGCCTGAAGTTTTAGACTCAATGAGACCTGGCTCTCACTTTCGATCATTATCTCCACCTTTGCTAATGGAGTGCAAATAGCTTCACACACACACACAAACACACACACAGAGGCACCCCTGCACACAGACATTTGCATGGGTGTGAAAGACAAGACATGGACAGAATGAGGCCTTTTGCCAGTCAGCAAGTGGTTTTTCTCATTTCTGCTCCAAAAGGATCAGGCAGTTTGAGGCATCGCCATGCTCCAAACAGAAAATTGGTAAGGGTGTCTCGTTTAATTCAGAATAACACAAGAACATTTGCGAACTACAAAGGACAATTTAGACAGGCAAATACTCATCGGGATACATCAGTGATAGCTGTTATTTAAGCCTGGGCTAGACAGGAACCATGCTGATATAGGAGGCTGGGAGACATCCCAGATGAGCAACTTCTTTAGATAGCGCTGAGTAAAAGCAGAGGAGGAGAGATGACCATGTATCCTGTCTCTGAGCAATGTCTGGCAGGAGCAAGTTCAAAGGAAGAAGAGTTGAGAGCAGTCCCAACACAACTGAGAGAGCCAGGGTCTTCCTGGCCCTGATAAGAAGCTTCTGCTCTGAGCGCTCTGCTGATGCTCCAGCCCAAACACCAGGAGAACTTCATTCCCCTGTAGTGACTGTTCTCGTTATCCACAGAAGCATCCAGTCCTTTTTAACACAATGGCCTTGATAACATCTCTGGCACTGAGATAAAATGAGGAGCGGTTCGCATATGGAAGAGCAATTGGGTCTGAATTAGGATCACAGGTTCAAGCAGAAGCAGAAGGCAGCCAGTTCATGGGTTCAGCTCTGCTTTAATTTGCCGGAAAGGACATGGACAAGGAAGAGCCATCACCACTTTTTTTTGTCCATGGTGCTTAGGATGAACTGATGTAAGGGGCTCAGATAGCTCAGTCAGAAGCATGAGGAGATGAAAGAGGATGCCAAGCCAGTGCAGGAGAGGGTGTGGGTGAAGCTAGGAGCAGGAGCATTGTCACTGTTAATGAGGAGGGTGATTATGTACAGGCAGCTGTTTGCAGATTAGAGACTTGGTTGATCATGGATAATTATCTCTCTCTGGAATGAGGAGATTTTCTCTTTTCTGGCAGGGAAAGAAGTGCTGGGCATCTCTGTGCCCAGTGCCCAGATATGCTGCCCCAGGAGGGGAAGCCAGCAGTATCTCTCTCCCCCACCCCAGTGGAGGAGGAGTCCTGTCCTCACAGCAGCCCAGAAGGACTGGATTACAATCCATGGATTAAGACAGTGTCCTAGGCTGTCCTTAGCTCCTTAGCCTAGTACAGAGCCATTCTGGCTTCCAGGCAGCTCCCTATAGGGTCCCGTGTTGGGTATTTTCCAGCCGAATAAACTGCTCTGAAGATGGTGCATCAGGATGATCTGCTCTGTAGGTCACACATCTGCAGAGGCCAGTCAAGGGTGAGGGTGAACGACGAGCATTTCTGAAACTGCACCCAAAGGCTGTTTGTTCACCTTCCTTGATCTATTAAATATGGAAAAATAAGGCAGCTCTCTCCAGTTACCAAAAAACCCCTTGGTATCAGCAACAATGGATTTGTCAAATGATTTACTTTTGGAAATAAAATTTTAGCTGCAAAAAAGCATTTCTCAGAAGAAGTGCCATTCCCTTCAGTTTCACTGACAATGCAAACTGACACAGTAATCATGGCATACTGAGGGAATTTCAGCTAATTTTTATTAAAATCCTGACCTGGCTCGCAGGTAGCATGTAACTGTAGAACATGATCTTCCCAGCTTAAAAGCTGTAAGTGTATCGGCTCATGTATTGCCAAAAAAAAAGTGAACAGAAGGGATCTTTCAAATATGCTTCCCAAGCAAGTTATAGGTGCTGGATGGTCTGTCTTTTGCTGCTTTAATTAAAGGAGGTGAACGTGATTAGCAGGGAATGCTTGGGGTGGTTGGCAATCTGTTTGCAGTACTGAGCTGGATTCAATCCCACGGTCTGCAGTGTGAAAGTGGCAGCGGTGTTGGTGGGAACATTACCTACCAGTGACCTCTTCCACCCATCTCCTCCTGGTATGAATACATAGATTATACAAAGATTATCATGGTGTGATCTCACCCACAGAGGAGAGAACAACCCAAGCTCAATATCCTTATAGAAAAAACTCCTCTAAAATGCATTGCTCCAGGAAGTTTAAAATCTTCCTCAGGCTGGCTTGAAAAGGTTTGTGGTGAATCCAGGCTTTCTCCAAGTCACCTTGCTCCTGATACAGAATGAATACAGGAATCAGAGCAAGTCAGTACCTATTAGAGCATCGTTATGGAAGTATTCTACTTCCACCATAGTGGAAGGCAAAGTCGTCAGTGGCTTTAAGTGAGAGCAGGACAGGATGGTCAGGAAGCCCAGAGGGATACCACAAGAGCTTCTGTGTGCACAAGTCTCTTCTATCAGGCACCAGAGATTAATGGAAAGTTCTTGAAACCCTAGAATCACAGAATCATTTAGGTCGGAAAAGCCCTTTAAGATCACCAAGCCCAACCGTTCCCCTAACCCTGCCATCCCACCACTAAACCCTGGCCCTAAGCACCTCCTCTGCCCAGCTTTTAAATACCCCCAGGGGTGGGGACTCAACCCCTGCCCTGGGCAGCCCCTTCCAGTGCCTGACAACCCTTGCGGGGAAGGAATTTTTCCCAATGTCCAACCTAAACCTTCCCTGGCACAACTTGAGGCCATTTCCCCTCATCCCATCACCCATTCCCTGGGAGCAGAGACCGACCTCCCCCGGCTCCCCCCTCCTGTCAGGCAGTTGTAGGGAGCGATAAAGTCTCCCTTCAGCTTCCTCTTCTCCAGGCTGAACACCCCCAGCTCCCCCAGAAGCTCCCCATCAGCCTTGGGCTCCAGACTGCTCACCAGCTTTGTTGCCCTTCTCTGGACATGTTCCAGCAATTTTCCTGTTATGGAAAAATTTTCCTATAAAAGCATTGGAGGTGATTGGGATGGAGACCCTGAGGGGATGGCAGTAAGGAACTAAGTGGGGAGAGCAGAGGTGAGCAGGTGACTTGGGATGAAGCTGGTTTGGTGTCCTTGTCCCCCTGCCTTCCACAACTGCCAGCTATATGCCAGGGGCAGCACGCTCTGTGGGCAGCAGCATCATTCTAGGCACCTGATTACAAATGAGGATAAAAATTATTCTGTGGTCAAAAAAATTAATGTCTTGGAAAAATAAACAGGATTTTCTGAAGTGTGAGGGATAATCATAAATTAGACCCAAATGGCGAGTGTTTCTCTCAGCACTGTGTGACACAGTGAGCCAGCCCTTGGGGATTCTCCCTCCCATATGCAGCCGTACAGCTGCCTGCTGCTCCCTGAGTTTTCTGCGTGTTTGCCAGTGCACTCACAAACCTGCAAGGGAGATGCCAGGCTTGCCAGATGTAGTTTCTTTGCATTTTAAAGGTGTAGGACCAGACTCTGATCCAGGTTGTGCAGTCTCCTGCCAAAGGGTTCAGCAGATTTTATTGCCTTGGAATCCAGATCTTGCCTATTAGATGCCAAAGGAGTGAGTTGAAGGTATGCGATGAGCAGTCACTTGTATGAACTGACCCTGAATCAGGCACCCAAGATGCAGTCACACCTTGAAAGTTTGCCATTTAGTATAAAGTATGATGTATGACAAAAATCCTGAAGAGTACGGTTAGAAGGGACCTCACAAAGCTGATCCCAAACAAGATCAGCTTCATGTATGTTTTTTTTCTGGCAGGAGCCTATCTAACTTATTTCTTTCAAAATTCATTGATAGACACTCCCAGCCACATCCTCTTCCTCACCCCCCAAGTCCTGCTGAGTGATCTAGCCCAGCACTTCGCCGTCCTCAGAGTCAAAAGCCATTTTTCCTTATGCCTGGCCGACTTTACTGACCCTTCTCAACATGACTTCTGTCCTCTCCACCACACGGAGAAGAGGTGGTTACCTTCCTCTTTATAACTCTTCTATTTCCCCTGTATTTTCTCCCTTTATATAGGTTTAGTGAGCTGCAAGTTTGTGTATAATCAGCAGTGCAGAGAACAGGACAAAACAGTCTAAAAAAATAATAGAAAAAAAGCACTCAAAGAGTCCCTTTCCTTCTTTGGGATGCATTCCCATGTGGATGATAAGTTGTTGTTAGTGCTGACTGGTAGGCGTAATTGGCAATGCCTAATTAAAATGCTTTTAATTGCAACACTCAAATTATGGTTTTATAAAACAATAACATTTTGCTTATCTGAAAGCTAAGTATTTATTATTCTTCAGCCGCCAAATATTAGTCACGTACAAGCACACCCCTTGGGTTTCTCTCAAAAGGCTTGGGTGATCCTTCACTACCAGCAGGCTAAGAGATACAGGTGCAGGCTCAATGATCTCAGTTGTTACGGCTTTCCTAGAGATTTTTTCCTCCTCTGCCCATTTTGGGTTCTCTCATCTGGACTCTCTCTTAGGTCCCTTCTTTCCTGGACTTCCCTGGACAAAAAAGGACTCGTGGGGATCCACCGGTGCTGAGTCAAGCTGAGGAATTGCTGCTGCTGCCTCCCAGGTACCCTTGTGTTGTATGGCCCAATGTGACATCTGCCTTCTACATTTGCCTTCTTTGCACCAGCACCAAGCCTCACCCACCTTGTAATCCACTGTTTTTTTCTGGGTCTTTCCAGTTGTTTCTCATTTGGTATGAAATATGTGGCTAATGGGCACTGGAAAAGCAAAACTGTGCTTTCTGCAATCTGCAAAAGGGATTTTTTGCCTCTTCTCCACCCTAAAAGGTCAGGATGTCAGCTACTATTATCACTGGTCTTTTAGAGCTGATTGATTGGAAAGAGAAACATCCCCAAAACATTGACAGACAGATGAATGGAAGTGCTGAGCCCGCGTTGCTATGAACAGTGACGGTCGGGGCCAACGTTGCATCCTTACATTGTTTAAATCCAGGGATTTTTCATTTTCTGGTACAAACACACCCACCTGCAGACCTCAAAAGGGCCTTTCCAAACAGGACAGGAAATTTGGGGATTGATACCAAGCAACCAACCCACCTGCACATGGGACACGTTTGCTCACTGCCCCAGCTCCATGGGCTGTCCAACTGAGGCACTCAGGCCCATGGCTGGGCCAGCCAAGAAAGCCAGGATGTGCAATTCCAGTCCCTAACTGGAGAATTAGACTTATTTTCTTCTTTTAGTGCGTAAGTCAGATCCTTGATGACCCAGAAACGTAGCAAGAGACAGTAGGATTGCTGCCGCTTAGAAGAGGACTTTTTCTCAAATATTTGCAAATATATGGCTCCTGCTGGAAAATATTTTGAGAGGAGAAGAATTAGCACATAATATTGTGTATGACAGCGTCTGATTTCAGAGAGGGAAGGGATTGGGAGAAAGAAGAGTTTACATTTGTGAGACTACTTGGGGGGGTGAGGTGGTAAAAAAAGGGGCTTTCCAAATTCCTCTTATTATGTTCAGTTAAATAAGCTCTTAGCCTGGAACATTATCCCAGGAAACCATGGATATATTTTCTGTCTCTGTAATGCACACACGTGTACACGCGGACATGAAGAAGCTGCTTGTTTGCAGCACTTTCTCTGCATTTTCTTGTATAACTTGTATGTTTTAGAGAAGAAGTGGTACACTGTCTTTTTTCTTCTATCCTTTAGCTACCAGGACAGCTACCAACTCTGGAAGATTAGATCTACAGCCAGTATATATTGAGAAGACATTAACCTCTTGCGAAAGTGACCTAAATTGCTATTAATTGTAGTGGCAGGACTAAATAGCTGTCCTCAGTGTGTTTACAGCTGTAGAAGCAAACAGTTTGTTCTCAAGATAATGACAAACCACTTATATTTGGTCTATAAAAGGACTGTTTGTTCCCTAAATACCTGCACCAGGAACTAGTTTGTGAAAGAAAAACAAAATGTCTTCATGAGCAATCCCCTGTCTGTAGCTGCCCTCTCTGGGATGCTGGTTCTGCTCGCCCAGCCCTGGTCAAAGCAAAAAAAAAAAAGATTCTGTGTTCTGCCAGGGTATGGGGACTCAGGAGCAAGCCCTGGGCAGGTCAGAGATGTAAATATAAAGCCACTTGGCTCCTTGGTGATGTCCAGCATTTCCACAAATTTCTTGAGGACTGTTAATCACCAAAGCCAGCCTCATCCCAGGGTCCAGCCATCTCTGAGATGTTCGCATCCCTGCAATGGAGACTAGGCAGGAATGATAGCCATTCCGAGCAATGCCATTCACATGTCAACACTGTTTTCATCTCTAATGGTTTCTGAAAAATCTTGCAAAATGAATTAACCAAACAGGTGCCCATTGAATCAAGAACCTCACGAAGCCGGATGAAAGAAAGGCTGAGGCCCCACGATCTAACCTTAAACCCCATCTGAACTGGAAACCCAACCTCTACCCTGTACTCAAGGCGTGAATAAAATTAAATGTTTACATTTTTATTAGACCATTCCTAAAGATGTCTCTTTCAGAAGCTGGTATGATTCCTTGGTTTTGAAGGCATTTTGTGGCCCAAGTGCTGACATGTCCTGCCCTTGGGGAAAACTCCAGTGTGTGTCCATGTCTCACCTTTCCTGGATTGTTATTGAACAGAAGAAAACCAACTTACAGAAAGAATGATTTTCTGGACTGGAGTCCCTTAGGCCTGTAATTCTTAACACAGACTCGAAACTGAATTCACTGTCAGACATCTATGTGTATCTCTCAGACATGTATCAGAGACTGGGCAATTTATTGCAGCAGCAAAAATACATCTGCTCTGATTAGATGGAATAAAATAATGCCACAGAGATGGAAGTGAGTACTGAAAATCTTTAGCAATGTAGTTTTCAATCTCCTGCTCCCCTGTATGAATACACATGTGGGTATGAACTCCAACGCATTCTGCATGCAGATGAACTCACCTTCATCTCTCCCAACCCGTGAGACCCCACGCGGGGTCATATTTTAAATTCTTGCCTATGTGTGGGGCCATCTGACAGGTAAGCATCTACAGCAGAGCTCAGGGCTGCCAGCCTCCAAATATTCTCGTAATCTTTTTTCCCATACTGAATGGCGTTGTCGTGCTCAGTTGGCTGGTTCTTCATTGGCAGGCCCCCAGGTCTACGTTGCATGGAGTCTACAAAGAGATGGAAGCTGTTGAAGGACAATGGGGAACTCACAGGCATGACACACTTCAAGTGCTAAGATGCATGTCGTACAGTGGTAGCTGCTTCTTGAGCAGTTGCTGGTCTCCATCATTCCCACAATGCCAGCGAGCTGGTACATGAGCAAACACAGGGCAAAGGACCAGCGATCAGGACATACAACCAGTTGGGACATGGGAGAACAGGGCCCTGGCATGCACCGATGTAAGCAGCAAGAAGGTCTGTGAGATGAATGGCTTCTTTTGCCCGGATCTCACCACTTCCAGCAAGGCTCTGCCTGTCTCCTCTTGAACCCAGAAACAGGACTGGGTTCTTCACATGGATTCACACACGGGATGATATGTGAAGATGAACATTGGCAATATTCTCAGTCATCAGGCAAAGCTGCTGAACTCTGTAAATAAACAGCTTCCTCACAGCTCTCCAGCTCACACCACCCGGCTTCTGGAGATTATTTCTGCCAGAGGTCTTCAGTGCTTCCTTAACATTAATTCTCTTTTGAGAGTGATTCACCTTGAACAGTGAATATTTTCTCAAGTATCTTGTTCTGATGAGAGTGTTCCCTCTGACCTTATAATCTGCAGCTCTGTTAAGGCCTTAATGGCACCCGGTTATCCCGGCACAGTGGGACGGTGCTGGAACAACCTGCCATCCAGGATTATGAGCTCTTCTGGGCTTTCTGGGAAAGCCTTGCTGCTGTTTGTAGAACAGTGTGATTTCTTTCTTCCTTACTGCAAAGTACAGGTTTATAGACCCCTCACTAATGTCTGTAAAAAAACTATCACTGTCTCATTCAGATCCAGCTATTTAGACCTTCTATTTTCCTTCTCCCTCTCTCCCCCCTCCCCCCCCCCCAATTGCCTCTTTTGCAGAAGAGAGCTTTCCTTTGCTCCATTCTTCTGTGCTCTCTGTATTCATCCTTCACGAGGCTGTTCCTTCAAAAGCATGAAAAATTTAGGAAAATTAACCACCTTTTGCATCCCTACTGACACCTCTGCTGCTCACATGCTCCCGCGTAGGAAGGGCTGAGCCTGTTCTTGGTGCTCGTTCTGCTGGGACCGACTTTCCAAAGCAGACTGCAACAGCCCAGATCACTGCAGTTTCCCAGCAGAGCTACTGCAGTATTTAGGTCTCAAGCACGTAACACTCTAATGAGCAGTCAATATGTATTTAGGACCCATCCTTTCATTTCTTGGCTTCTGCAAGAATTTTGGGTGCCTTGAATATGAAAACCTTATGAGTCCACAGTTCTTACTGTGAAGAAGCACGCAGAAATGAGTAGAACCAGTTGACTTTATCATTTCTCTCTCTGAGTTTATAATTTGTTTCCTGAGCCCTATTTCCACTGCAGTCAAAGGAAGCCCTTGAACTAGTTTTTTAACAGCCTGTTGTTAACCTGTTGGCCTTTCAGACCCACATTTACCTTGCAGACCCAGCTCTTCCAGAATTTGCCCTGGTTTGCCCTCAGTGATTGTAGCCATTAACCTTCCTGACGCCTGGCAGTGGGAGCCAGAAGCATTTTGTAGGTAACAAAGAAAGAAAGAAATTGGGAAAGATCTGAAGGCATTGCTCCTGGGGCTGGGCTGTCTGCATGCGGTGGCACGTCGGTGGTGGATGGCTCTCCAGGGCTCAGTTAGATGCATTGCACAAGTCCCGGGGACACCACAATTGCATATGTTCAACAAGCCCTTGTGGTTCTCCTCGGGATTTTATAACATTTCTACATTGCAGCATTTACACATACAGCACAACTGTGAATATTTGTATCATTCAGATGCAGGCACACTTATGGAAAAGTGCAAATGTGCATTATAAGGAGAATCTGTAACACTAGATTTTATTTTTTTTGTTGACTGTTGCAAGAGGAGAGAAGTGATATGAGGGCAAAGATACTCACCAGATACATGCTATTGCTACCACTGAAAAAATAAAGGCTTGCCCGTGCATTTTCAAGGCAACATAAAGCAAACATGCATGTCTCAACCTGGTCCTCTACTCAGACAATGATTTCTCATGGTGCTTCACCCTGAGAAAGCAGGTGGGATTAAATCTGAAGTTTACAGCCAATGCTGAAATGGGTAGTTCTGATGTTTGTGGAGGAGAGAGCCCAGGCCATTCTGCTCTCACTGCCTCTCAAGCATCTTCAGCTTGAAGCTTCCAGTCACTGACGCATGCTCTGGCAGGCCAGACAGAAGTACAGATAACAAAATATGGCACAGAGCATAGTCTACTGGTCAGGAGTAGGAGGAATTGATTTCTGACTAATAAAGAAAATTCATTACCCAGACTGAATGAGTCACAAGGAAATGAAGGCTGCTGTAAAGAGGGAGGATGGACTTGTGCACTCTGTTATTTCGGATTCGCCTGGTTGCAGAAAAGTTCTGCCTATACAGCACCACAGCCTGCTCAGCCTTGGCCAGTGTCCTACAGCATGCTTGCAGCCCGGTAACTCCAGCTGCTATTCAGGAGGGAGAGGTCCTTGGTGTAGCTAGGACTTCAGCACGATTTGTTCTCCCTTCAGCAAACTAGCACCCTTTACATATCCCCATCCCTCCACAAGGCCTGAAAGAAGGGTATTACTGTTGCCAAGCAGAGCCAGTATGCTTGCAGAGGAGAGGCAAAAGGAGGTGAATCCCCAGGAGCAGAGAGACGCTGGAGAAACGATGCCTACAGCTCCACCACTCCAGGATGAACTAGACTTTTAGCAAGACAGCAAGATAGGTAAGTGATATCAGATCCTAATCCAAAAGGTTGCCATCAGGCCTGGATTTGGCCCCTGGTGAGGTTTTACTTCCCCAACAGCCTTGCTTGGCTGAGGTCCTAGGCTTGAGAACAAGACCAGCCTGCCAAGCTAGAGGGAATACAGACTGGTACAGTGCAAGGTTGGGGGTGCCCAAGAATGAGAGTAACCCCAGGATTTGGCCTGATGAGTACTTCATGCTCTCTGCAGCCCTGCACCTGCAGCAAAGGGCTTTGCCCCCCTCCAGGCCATCTTGCAGGGAGGCAGGAGGAGCACAAAGGACATGTGGGAGGGGAGAAGATGCTGCAGTGTGCACCATGGGCTTGGTGGCTGCAGCACCGGAATTTCTGCATCATCCAAGATAACTTGCAGCCCTGACTGTGGGGCTGGAGCAGGTCAGGGGTTTCCTCCATGCTCACAGCTCTGCAGGTGCCCCAGCAAGGTCATGGACCACTCTGGAACACCTCTGCTCCAGCCTGCTTGGCCTGGTGGAGCTTGGCTGCTCAAGGCACATGGTATGCTGATGGGACATGCGTGCTGCAGCCTCTCCCCCAGGCAGGAGAGGCTAAGTGTTGTTCAGAGGTTGTGGGATTTCTGACCAGAAGCCTCCTTTCCATCATACTGAAGTCCCTCTCCTTGAAGGCATGTTCCTTGTTGGGGCTTATAGTGTCTTCTGTGGCAGGGAACGGCATCTTCTTAGTCAGAAGCCTCCTTGTTTAGTCTTACAGCTGTCAATTAATCCCACATTTTTGCTATTCAGACTAGCTGGTGGGTAGCAACATTTCCTGCTGCAATGAAAATTTGTTGTGAATAAGAGCTGGAAGGGGAAAAGCATTAATATTTGACAGCAGTTAGTGCTGAGGGAGTCTTTGCACTTCACAACCCAAGACTCACAGGGGTTTCTCAAACTAGCAGTAGTTTAACAGCATTTAAACAGGCTTTTGCCGCACACAGCCCAGATAGGGGCTGCTGCTGGCCCAGGCATGCTTATGCCATCCACAGCTCAGCTGCACTTGCCACCTCAGGCTTGTCCTTTAGATCAGAGGATTTGGGATAGAGGAAGAATAAAAGCAGCTGATGAAACATGGCTGCTTCTTTTTTACCCCCGGTTTAAAATTGTGCTATACTGGCCATGTCATATCTCAGCATCTGCTGGTATTTCTCCAGTTTGGAGGAGGAACCTGCCCCGTCCCACCCTTTGGACTTTTGGCTTGGTGGAGTTCAAGACTGAAGCAATGGCAGTTCTGCTGTCACCAAAGAGATATTCAAGGTTTCACTCCAAAAACGGGTTGTGAATGGGCAGGAACATCTGTTTTGTCTTTCTGCAGTTTAAATTTTTCACATCTTAGCTTAAAATGTCTATGTAAATTTCTGCTGATTTCTACATTTTAAATAGGTTGGTTCTGTCTAAAGTTTTCCCTGTTCACCCTGATCATCTTTTGGTAACAGGTCAATTTTCAAATCCTTGTGCATCTCTGCAGGATTTTTATAGCAAGACCTATCCAAGTGGGTTTTGCAGAAGCCTGAAGTGTGAATGTTCATTTTATCAGCTTTCACATCACTTGGGATTGTTATTTGTTAGAAGTGGAAGTTTACGTGGCAGCTGTTGGAGATGTAAACATTTTGCTGCCTTCATACCCGGGAGTCCTGGTGGATGACAAGCTGACCATTAGCCAGCAGCGTGCCCTTGTCGTCAAGGTCAATGGTATTCTGGGGTGCATTAAGAGGAGCATGGCCAGCAGGGCGAGGGAGGTTCTCCTCCCCCTCTACTCTGCCCCGGTGAGACCCCACCTGGAGTACTGTGACCAGTTCTGGGCTCCCCTGTTCAAGAAAGATGAGGAACTCCTAGATGAGGCTACAAAGAAGATGAGGGGACTGGAGCATCTCTCCTACAAGGAAAGGCTGAGGGAGCTGGGCTTGTTTAGCCTGGAGAAGACAAGGCTGAGAGGGGATCTCATAAATACTTATAAATCTCTGAAGGGGGGGGATGTCACGAGGATGGAGCCAGACTCTTCTCAGTGGTGCCCAGTGACAGGACAAGGGGCAATGGGCACAAACTGAAACATAAGAGGTTTCAGTTGAATATGAGGAAAAACTTTTTACTTTGAGGGTGACACAGCGCTGGAACAGGCTGCCCAGGGAGGTTGTGGAGTCTCCTTCTCTGGAGATATTCAAACCCCACCTGGATAAAGTCCTGTGTAACATGCTCTAGGAGAACCTGCTTTAGCAGAAGGGTTGGACTAGATGATCTCCTGAGGTCCCTTCCAACCCTTACCATTCTGTGATTCTGTGATTCTGTGATACACTTCATACGCCACCATGAAGAAACCCTGCACAGCACAAGGAAGGATTTAGTGCGCGGCTGTTGACATACAGCAGGTGATGCCCAGCTTTGGGTACTGGTGCCCAAGCACGAATACCTGCAGCCACAGGTGCACAGGCTTTGTCCTCCTGCAGCTGCATTAGCACCCACCATGCATGTCCCTCCCCACTAAGATCCTGAACAGCCAGAACATCCAAAAAACCAACAGACCTTACCACACGGCAGCCAGGATCCATCACCTAAGCCACCCAGTGGTGGTTCAACCAGCAAATATAGGAAGAAATCTTTGTGGGTAACACCGAAAGCTTTGTTTGGCCCAAAATAGAGTTGTTCGTTTCAATTTTTTCTTAATTTTTTTACAACACTTTCAATAAAACTGCATTAACTTCAAATCATAAAAGGGATATGTTTCATATTTTTCAGAATTTGAAAAAGCTTTCATAACCATAATGAGTCTGAATGCATTTCGTGTTTTTAGATGCCTGCAATTTTTTCACCCAGATAAGGCTTTCTCTGAAACCGCTCCCCAGTGGTGCTGCTGACACAGTAGTATTAACATTGAAAGAAAATGCACAAAGTGCCCCTGCCAGTCATACAAACAAGGTAGTTGCATCCAGAATACTCAGAGGAATGAAGCAAAACCAGTACTGAACCTACATCTAGCCGGACCTCAAGGCAGCAAAGGTCCGTGTAGGGTGATGCTTGTCCCCAGTGCCTCCACCCCAGCCATCTCCACAACCAAAACCCACTCCCTCTGTTTTGCCAACATGGAAAACTCCCTCCCAGAGACTCCCGTGGCCATTATAGAGAAGCGGAGCCTCCTGCTGAATCCTCAGCCCTCGCCAGGCCTTTAGACCATCTCCATGCCCACGAGACGGACAGCGTGTACAAGGCAACAGCATGTGTGTGAACCCGCTTCCCTCCTACATCTCTGCTTCCCTTGGCAGAGATAAAAGTGCCAGAGGAAAGACCTTGGGAGACAAGCCACAGGTTTATTTGGTCTTTAAGCTGTGATAGACTGTTGGCTGCTGTGTGATCTTTGATAAACTCAGGGATGCAGAGAGCTGCAAGTTTGGAAAAGTCACTGCCAGCAGCTGACACAGATGCTTTCTGGCATGATACCAGGGAGCTGTGACACTCATTTGATCATATGTTTATCCACAGATCCCACGCAGGCTGATAGTCACAGCGATAGCCTCTGGGTCTACCCCTCCTGCTGTAGGAGAAGATCAGGTTCGTGACCACCTGAGGAACCTGAACACACATAAGTCCATGGGACCTGATGAGATGCATCCCAGAGTCCTGAGGGAATTGGCCGATGTAGTCGCCAAGCCACTCTCCATGATATTTGAAAAGTCATGGCAGTCAGGTGAAGTCCCTGGGGACTGGAAAAAGGGAAACATTGTGCCCATTTTCAAAAAGGGTAGAAAGGAAGACCCTGGGAACTACCGACCTGTCAGCCTCACCTCTGTGCCTGGGAAGATCATGGAACAGATCCTCCTAGAAGCTATGCTAAGGCACATGGAGGCCAGGGAGGTAATTCGAGAGAGCCAGCATGGCTTCACCAAGGGCAAGTCCTGCCTGACGAACCTAGTGACTTTCTATGATGGTGTGACAGCATCAGTGGACAAGGGAAAACCAATGGATGTCATCTATCTGGACTTCTGCAAAGCCTTTGACACGGTCCCCCACAACATCCTTCTCTCTAAATTGGAGAGCTATGGATTTGATGGGTGGACTGTTTGGTGGATAAGGAACTGGCTGGATGGTCGCATCCAGAGGGTAGTGGTCAATGGCTCGATGTCCGGATGGAGACCGGTGACGAGTGGTGTCCCTCAGGGGTCCGTACTGGGACCCGTGCTGTTTAATATATTCATCAATGACTTAGACAGCAAGATCGAGTGCACCCTCAGCAAGTTTGCGGATGACACCAAACTGAGTGGTGCGGTTGACACACCAGAAGGACGGGATGTCATCCAGAGAGACCTGGACAGGCTGGAGAGGTGGGCCTGTGTGAACCTCCTGAGGTTCAACAAGGCCAAGTGCAAGGTCCTGCACCTGGGTCGGGGTAACCCCCAGTATCAGTACAGGCTGGGGGAAGAAAGGATCGAGAGCAGCCCTGCCGAGAGGGACTTGGGGGTGCTGGTGGATGAAAAGCTGGACATGAGCCGGCAATGTGCACTGGCGGCCCAGAAGGCCAACCGTACTCTGGGCTGCATCAGGAGAAGCGTGGCCAGCAGGTCGAGGGAGGTGATTGAGCCCCTCTACTCTGCTCTCGTGAGACCTCACCTAGAGTACTGCGTCCAGCTCTGGAGCCCTCAGCACAAGAAGGACATGGAACTGTTGGAGCGGGTCCAGAGGAGGGCTACTAAAATGATCCGAGGGCTGGAGCACCTCTCTTATGAGGACAGGCTGAGGGAGTCCTAAAGGGGGCCTATAGGAAAAATGGGGATAATCTTTTTAGTAGGGCCAGCTGTGACAGGACAAGGGGGGATGGTTTTAAACTAAAACAGGGTAGGTTTAGACTGGATATAAGGAGGAAATTCTTTACAATGAGGGTGGTGAAACACTGGAACGGGTTGCCCAGAGAGGTGGTGGAAGCCCCGTCCCTGGGAACATTCAAGGCCAGGTTGGACGGGGCTCTGAGCAACCTGCTCTAGTTAGCAGTGTCCCTGCTCACTGCAGGGGGGTTGGACTAGATGACCTCTAGGGGTCCCTTCCAACCCAAAACATTCTATGATTCTATGATTCTACCCTCACAAATGATGAGCATCTGAATTTCTGTGCCTGCATGCAAGGTTTATAAATGATGTCCTCTCTATACGGTGTAGGAACCTTCCAAATGTTGCTGGGGCCCAAGACGTGGAGAATATAGGTCAGATTTTGTCTTGGCTATGGTAGAAGTCATGTCGAGTCTGCACTTTGTGACTGTCTAGTCCAGACCTGCTCCACAGCATTTCTCCCCATGTAGCCAAGCATTATTCTCCCCAGACGCTGCCTTCTTGTTCACTTTTAGTGTAGCAGTCCCTATTTCCCAAGCCCTCATGGCTGAGCACTCTCATTACCAAGCAACCCCACTGCAATGCTCCTTCAGTCCCACAGCATGAAAACAAGACAGCAGCAACCTTCTGGGTTCAGAAGGACTTCTCCCATCACCCCAAGTGCAGTGGCATCTGCCGCAGTCAGTCCTCTACCTTATGACTCCACTCTGTTAACCTCTGGTGCTTCCCATTGCTTTGACTCAGTCCTTCAGCTCTTCCCTCCTACCTCTCTCTTTAACCACCCACCCCACACGCCTCTTTCTGCAAACACAGCTCACCCCACCATGCTGCCAGTAGCACTAGAGCTGGGGAAGAGCCCCAGGAGTGGGGGTGTGTGCAAAGGGACTGGGCGTCAGACTGGCAAGGGCTGCACAGTGGGAAATGGTCTTTGGGGTGGTCGGCTGTATGTGCCCGGGGCTGGAGGGTTTAGGGTGGCAGTTTGTGTCTGTGCTTTCCATACAGCTGGCATCATGTTCTTCTGGAGAAAACACATGCTCTGTCTCTGTATCAATTGCACGGCCAGCTTCATTTTGTACCACTTATGAATTATTGCTAGCCCCTGTGGCTCTTGCCAGAGCTTCTCCATGTTTCATAGAGACATTCATTCATACATCAGTGCTTCCAGGCTTAATTACACTCGTGGTCCCTTCCTTACATCCTTGTTCTTCCCATGCACAATGGCAGCTGTCTAGCTTTCTGTTAGCTGCAAATGTGCTCATCCCATCTCCCCTGCTCCGTGCCTCCTTTGCTAGCTCTACACTCAGACTCCACTGATTTTCAAAAGTCTCCATCCCACCTTGAAATGGATCAATCATCTTTCTTTCTCTGCAGTCCAGTGTCCTCAAGTTCTGATCCCCTTGGCTCTCTTGTCCACCTAACCCCCGGGCCTTTGGGTGGCCTCATTGTCCAGCCTCAGGCCACACTGGCCTTTCATCTCTGAGTAGGATTATTCTCCAACTTGCTTCCACCAGCCATAAAAGGCAGTATATCACCAGAAAACTTGAGATCAAAACTGACAAGCAAGCTTTTTAGATGAGCCTGTTCTGCTGTATGTAATTAACGTGTCTTGTTTTCTTCATTTTTATTTTATTTATATGCTTTTATGTATTGTGAGAATCTCCAAGAGGGTTTTCTTTTTATGAATTACGCTTTGTAATACAGAAGAACTGATGTTGATGAAATAGTTATTATCAGCTAAAGACTGCACTCCCAGACTGTGCCTTCCTTCCAACCAGCAATCTGTCACTCTTCCAAATGCACCAGCTCGCAGTGACCTACAGACAGACAGCCAGGCAGCTCCCAAAGAGTCTCCTTCTCCAGGAGGAGAAGGATAGAGCAGAGATGATGATGAAGGTGATTAAAAATAGAGAAAGATTCCTTTGCCCCAAATCACAGAGAGAAGTTTCAGAGAAGAAAATAGCCAACCTAAAAGATGTTGCCGAGGGGGGCTTTTCCTGATTTTAGACTGTGTTGCTCAGCTTAGTTTGCTCTAGTGAGTGGCTGTACCAGGTTTTTAGGATGGAAGAAATAATTGCCAGTATGGAGGCTGGAGGGAGGATTTTTTTTTATTTTTAATTTAGTTTCCCTAAAAATTCTTTCTTCATTTAAATCTTGGAAGCAGGAGTGTATCCGAGGGAGAAGATGGTTGAAAATGGATCATTTAAAACTTAGTCCCCTTCTTTGTGTTGATTAAGTGTTTGCCAAGCTATTGCCCCACAGGGAATTTTGTCACTCTTTATAATAAACCCCTCAAAACCATGGGTTTCACTGGGATGGCAACCAAAGCACGAGCACTGGAAGCAGGGAGTAGGAGCACAGAAGCTCTTTTACATAATTCACCCAAAGAAAAAGGGAAACAACTCTCACAGCTTGGCAGCATCCTTCCTGCTAAATATGTGGGTTAAGTGGTACAGCCATTTTCCCAAGGAAAAATCAACAAGTTACCACCTCGATTCAAGAGCGAGGTGGTGACAGTGGGGTGGGAGACAGAGTCCTCGCACCTGGGTGTTTGGAAACATGGACCGAGGCTGGGCTGTGCCAGGGGTGGTGTCTGGAGTCTTTGGGGTGAGAGTACAATGAAGAGGGTGGTTTATATCTGCCCTTCCACAAGAACTCATGAAGTGCTACATGAGCAGCCCAAAGTGGCCGGAGCTTGCATCCAAGCTGCCACAATGCATTGTGGCAGCCAAGGGCAGGGAAATGGCGAGAGTTCTTGGAAGCACCCCAGGGAAGATGTGTGTGCTGTGAGTCAGGCTGAAACACCCTCATATTTAGGCACAGTTTTGTTTATCGGGTGCCCTTTACTGCATGTCTTCCGAAGAGGCTCCTCCCAAGTGATTCGGATCTTCTGACAAGCTCCTGCAAGGCTTGAATAATGCTCTAAATGTCACTGCTGGGGCAGGAAACCCAGCCATTTTGATACTCTTGCTCCTGTCCTGATGATTCATGTTGACATTTACATGACAAAATGGAGCGGGGGAAGATGCTGAACAGTCGCAGTGCCTGTGGAGAGCTTCACGGTAACGTGATTCCAACAACCAGAGCCCCCAAAACTCCCAGAAAATACCCTCAAAAATCCAGAAGAGCTTGAGCAGGCTGTAGAGAGCTACATCCCCGCCCCCCCCCCCAGCCATGTGGAGGATGAGTTTCAGCTCTGTGGAGGATGAGTTTCATGCTCATCCTGGACTCCCCTTAGTGAAGGATGCTGAGTGCTGGTACCCAGCCTCCAGGACTGTGAACACCCCTCTGGCTGAGCAGTTAACAAGGTGTGAAAGTTCATACAAAGAGAATTAGCATGTGGGATATCACTTGCCCTTTTAGGATGTTTTTTATTTAAGATTTTGGGAGTGTATGTAACGGCAGGTTGTAATGTTGCTGGACAGAGGTATCTTCAAGAGAGAGAGGCAGGAAGGTTAACTCATCAGTTGGAAACCTGGAGGTTTGATGGTGCTAGGAAATAGCCCATTCTTTACCATTCTCATTACATAGAGTTTCTATCGTAAAATAAATTATTTTCCATCTCCAGCAGTGCTCATGTGCCTCAGCAGGGCACCACTCATGGGAAGGTCTGCCAGTGATGTATGCTTTCTAAGGACAGTGAAGCAGAGGCACAACCCCCATATTTCCAGGTTGTGATAGAGCCTGGGGAGGTACAAGGCACTGTGGATTCCTTCCCTGAAGCTCATCATGTCATTTCCAAAGCTGGGCCCTTGCCCATGGTGCCAGCTCTGGCTGTGCCTCTGTTTTGAGGACATTGCTAGTTGAACTTTGCCAACTGTGTGCTGTTTGTTTGGCTTCTTGAATGTTGGGAAGGACTAATCTTTGTGATACTCTTTTTAGTAGTTGTGTAGCCTTCACAACACCAGTAGAGCCTCTAACTAGGTCAATTCACCAGTTTCTGGGTGAAAATCTATACTGTGCAGGTCAGGAAGTGGAAATACGCAAGGTGGCATTTCACATTACATACATTGTAATGTTACATCCAGTGGAAGCCGGAAGCCAGACTTAGACTCTCCATCCCTAGAAATCTTTCAAAACTTGACTGGACATGGTCCTGAGCAACCTTACCTTACATTGAGGTGGAAATGGGACAGCAGACTTCCAGAGGGCCTTTCCAAATGACATTATTTTCTAAGACCTATCAGGGTGACCCACAAATGAATGATAGGCAGACAAAGGGATTCAGGTTGATTCCAAGTATATTTTTGGGGAACATTGTTGAAAACTGGTGGACTTTCTACCCATGACCCTGTGAGGCAGCTCTTGTGACCATGTGGTAACAGCTCCTACCGCACAATCTCTGTTCATTGTCTTTCCAATGAAGTATAGGTAACGTTCCTAGGTGAAAAATACTAGTCTGGTCATGTGGGGCAAGGCACAGCCTGAACCAGGTCACCTCAATGTCCATGGGTTAGGGGCACCTTGCATCCTCAGGCTGGACAAACATTGAGTGCAACAAACATAGTAGCAGAAAGTGAAGGAATGGTGGGGAAGCCAGCCCTGCCAGAAAGCAGAGAAGAGCCTCTGCATCTCCTACCAGCAAGGAGGAAACCACCCATCCACTGGTACCTCCTGATTATTTCTCAGCTGATTTCATGACATGAATGCAGCTGTCCCCACAGCTGCCTTTGTGACTCCAGGGCTAGGAATCAAAGGCGGGTGTTGTGGTGCTGCTTTTCCAGGCACACATCTGTCACACATCCATGTGTGCATGGTGCATAATTGCACATGTATTTGGGCATATAATCCTGGGCTTTTGCTGTTCAGAAAATGAAATTTAAAAGTCCTTAGGGAAAAAGAAGGGTGAGATCATCTAACGCTCAGGAGAGCCTACTGTTCAAAGGGTTTGTGGAACTAGATTCACACAAGGGATGTGAGCAACTGCAGTAGCATTTGGGGGCATAAATTCCAAATGTAGCTTCTGGAAATCCTAAAACTCCCTGCAGTGTCTTCCCAATGCTCACTTAGCTTGAGACTGCAGGTGCAGTAGAAACTCGCTGCCCAGCTGCAAGGTTTGGTTCTGCCTCCTCCGCTCAGTGTGGATGGCCTAGAGTCATGTAGACACACCTTCTGGGGGCAGAGCTAACCCTGCAGACCTGTCGCCAGCACCTTCTGTCATTTCAGCAGCTCCCGGTTTGCTCTTTTATAAGCACTGCTACTAAGCAGCTACTTGACCCATGCACACTTCGGGGCTAGCAGGCAACGAGGTCTCTTCAGGCCATACACAAGATGTCCAGCTCCTGTGTTACAGGTAGCAGCACTAAAATGTAATCACTGCATCACCAAGTCCTTCTTCTGAATTTAGGCCCCCGTCTTCACTCCCAGCTCTATATATAGCATGTTGAGCAATCACAAACATACGAGTTCCTGTGCCATCTGCATCAGTTGTTCAAAAATAAGGCAACTGAATGGCAAACCATGCTGTACTCTAGGAAGAAGGATGCTTTTAGCACATTGTAAGAGTCTTCCTTCTTCTGCTCATTTATTTATTTATTTTTCTCCAAAAGGTACAGAAAAAATCCAAAGATACAGAAAGTTCAGGCAGCAGCCCTGGCAATTGTATTTGTCAATATGTGGAGAGTGCCTGAAAGTGATGTATTTGCAACATATACGGTCCATTGCCTGATTAACTCAGAATGAAAATCACCCAAGCTTCATGCTAAAATCAGTTAGCAATACAATATCTCCAAAGATTGTGCAATTACTTTTATTTTTTTTCTGAATTGTTGCCAATAACTGCAACTTTCACAGAAGATAAAGATCTTTTCTGCTTCATTACTTCTGAGATGGCACATTAGGATCAAATGTACCGTCCTATTAAATAAAACTCCAGGAACACTATATATAGCACCGTACCAAATGTGGTCTGCAAAGCAGCATTGATCAGATCAGCCCAGAACGCTGTTTACATGTTGAACAGTTAAAATATTCCTGCTATTAAAATTTATCCTCTTTTTGGTAAACCTGTGTGTACAAGTTGCATACTGCACTCACACAATTGCTACTCATCTCCTCCATGCACACAGGCTTCAGCACCCTGGCCTAACCGCTGTAGGGAGAAGAGCTCATGTTTTACCTCATCTGACCTACTCTTGATATGCACTGCCAATTATCATGGTCCTACATATTTTACCAATCTAAATTCCTCAGCTGGTACAGGCAGAGACGAGTGAAGAGATTGTATTTTTTCCTGCCCCTGGAGAGGCTGAGGTCCTCTTGTCCTCAGGTGCATGTCAAAGACACGAAGGAGTATTACCATGTAATTTTTTTGCCAATGATGAATTGACAATCCCCTAAGGACAGTGGGTCAGAGCCAAAGCTTGAATCCTGAGTAACAGCCTAATCTCACTCAGAACAGTAATGGCCTATGAGCCACTCTTCTGTGCACAAGCTCCCAGCTTTACCACCCAAACTTTGTTGTTGTAGAAGACCAGAGCCCAAATCTGATGCAGGTTTTGGCCCATGGGAGATCACATTTCACTCAGGTTACCCACATCACCGGGGTTCCTGCAATGACCCCGAATGCGCATGTGGCAGTGATGGCCAGATGTAACTGTCATGTGTGGGGCAGCAGTTGGAGATGTTGACGTGTTCCTTGGTGCTGGGCCAGCCTGTTGGGGTCTGGGAGCAGGGGAGAGACCCCTGAGCACCCTCGCCGTGCAGGGGCAGGAGGAGCAGGCATTTGGATAATCAGCAGGGTCTGGGCATGGGGTTGGGCTTGCTCATCTCACAGACCTCACTGCTTGAAGAGGTAGTGGAGAAGAGCAGCTCAGCCAGAGGGCAACCTGGCTCCTGTGAAACAAATCCTGCTCCCCCAGCTCCCACAGGAGCAGCACTGCACCCCGTTGTGCCCAGGGACAAACTCCTCACCCTGGCACCTCACTGGCTTCTGCTTCTGCCATGTCCAAGTGCTGCAAGCTGGTGATTAAAATGCGGTTTGCATTGTGCAAAAAGTCACATTCAATTATTAAGAGGCAGATTTTGAAAATGCAGAAAAACCTTCTGAAATTATATTCCAGTGCATATACAAATTAAGTAAAGGCACATTTGACTGGATGGGCATTTACATATAAATTGCCATCTAATTGCACTAATTGCACATGTTCACAGATGTGCTATTGCACGAATAGGTTTTGCACATGGATATCAGGTGTCTGCTTTGTTTTGTAGCAAAGATGGCTTTAAATCAATATGAATTATTGGTTCGTCTCTTGTCAGACCGTGCCTTAGATCAACAACTGTCCGAGACATGGCTAGGAAGACCTTTTGAAGTGATTTTTCAGCCTCTGTTCTGAGTCACCCTGATTTCATAACCTCAGGCTTACAAGCTTTCCCTTCCTTTCCAGGTCATAAATACTTATCTTGTCTCAGGGAAACACTTGGTGCTGTTAGATACTAAGGACACAGTGTAAAAATCTAATGTCTTGGCATTTTATTTTTATATTGGAAACCGATCAAATAGTAAAAATGAATCTTGGATCAAGAAAAGTTTAAAAGATAGTAAGTAGGAGTTAATGTACCTCAATAACATCTTTTTTGTAGACTCGTTACCTCTTCATTTACCCTTCAAGATATTTACTTCTGGTTTATAGCACCATATGTATTGAGGGGAGACATAAACTGGGCAGGGAAATGCCAATGAAATGAGAAAATAGAAAGTTAATGGTGAAACTAGAGTAGGCTAAATTAATTTACTGATTATATGACCATATCCCATCAGTAAGACATGAATTATTTTGTTTACAGTCTTCAGGTTGTTGCCTGGCTCTGCTACCCTTCACTGTTTTCAATTTAAACTGCAGTGATTGTAAAGAGAAGAGAAAATAAACCAAACGTTCCCATTCCACTTATAAATTTTATGTTTATAATCTTGTAGCCATCCATGGAAACCATGCCTGTTATTCAAGTGCCTCGCCTCCCCAAGCTGAGCATAATTATTACTGATACATCTGGATGTTTAACTACCTACTACAGACTCTTGAATTCCTTCCAGATTTAAAATATCCATTAATACGGCAGTGGAGAAGAGTGGAGTCACAGGGGGAAGAAGAGAGGGGAGGGTTTATGTCTATTACTTCAATTCTCAAGGGATTTATGCCTTGTTTAGCACCACAGGGAGTAAAATACTGTTACCTAAGCTAGTGTCATTCAGTTAAAAGGATGTAACGTGCTTCTTTCCACATTGTTTTACGAAGAGTTCTTCATGCACAGAGGGACAGATGTACTGTAGCTTCGTGTCCGGAGAAGATGGAGATACCCTACTCTCCCTCAGCTCAGGGATATCACTGTAGACATGCCCCATGTATGCACGTTCAACAGACAGATTTTTTAAAGCCCTTTGAGTTGGGCTTTCATTCAAACCCCACATATTTTTGAGGCCATGAGATCAGCCTGTAAAACCACAGCTTGTACTTTCATGCATGCAATGCACGCTCCTTGCTTGGGTGATAGCTCCTGCGCAAAGTCACACCCGACCACGCAGGTCACAAATTGACTGTGAGGATCCCAGCAAGCACAGAAATAACTGGTATGAAGACAAGGAGTCACTTTTGTGCAGTGTCACTACAGATATCAGTCCCTGAGTCAAAGGTGAGCATCTCACATTAGGGAAGACCCAGCTTTTAGGCAGCAACTGTAAATCCTTCCTCTGGGGGCTCCATTCTCAGAGGTAAGGCATCTTACTCATCCCCTCTTGAAGGCAACCCGGAAACCCCATTTGGGAATTCTAGCTGTTTTGCAAACACAGTTCTGCTACCCACTATTTCTCCACCATATCAGCTCCAATAAGGCTGTGGTCCAGATTTATTGATTACTTTCTAATCTGTGCCCTATTATATTCACACAGCCATCTAACAATTACATACATGGCATTGTTCACTCTTCAGCAATGCCCCATTAGTTCCTATTATGAAGAACACAATGGTAGTTGTGTTGTCGCTGCCTCATTAACCGCAGTATGTACCTGATCCATGGTACATTGTGCTGGCCTGGGTCCAGGTAGCAGATTCATCACAAAAAGCAAAGGCTGACTCCTTGCCTGATGCCCAGAACTTGAATCATGATTTTCAAATGTTCTGTGTGTGAGAAACACTTAGGTACAGAGAGTGTCAGATCCCTTTCTGTGAAACTAGTATTTGCCTCCAGATAGAATGGGAAACAACTTGTCTCTGATCATAGCAGTTACTTATAAGCTGCCAGACTGGAGGGATAAGTGAGATAAATTAAACTGTGAGAGCTTGCTTTCCAAGAAACAGTTCACTGTATTTGCTCACGCATTTAAGTACACATGCAGCTTTTAGCCTGCAATCAAAGCACGGTAGCTGGACCAAAAGGATCATATTTAGTACACCAGATCAAAGAGTAGCTAACTGAGAGTCATGTATCAATACAGTCCCTCCAGGTTTTTCAGCACTTGTCCACCAGCACTGCTCCCTCCGCTTGCTACCAGAGACAGGAGCCTGCAAGACAGCTGCTCTGTGCTGCCCATTAGACCTTATTGCATATAGGGCAGGGCACCATGAAACATAAAAGAACAAGCAACCAAAACCTTATTCCTTCACCACCTCCACCTCTCCAATAAAACCCCCATTTGCCAATCATGAGAGAGGATGCAACTGGTATTATTTCAAAGGCGAGGCTTTTCTGTACCCGTTTCCCGCAGTCTTTGATGGCATTGTGAATGGAGCTGCCGAAATGCCTCCTACAGCTATGTAATTTGTCTCCACATAAATGTGTTTCAAATGCACATGGTTAGCAGATGGAATTTCACATTCAATGTATTAAGGGGACCAGATGAGCACAGAGAAGCTGTACAGGCCATGCATTGTGCTTCCGATATTAGTGGATTCCTTCTCACAGAGGAAGTGGCCGTAATGGGAAGTCCCATCTGTCACTGAGATACTTGTTGAAATTGAATGTTCTGATTGAGTTTTTTTCAAGACTGGAAATATTTTGGTCAGCTATCCCTTTAGCTCTGATCCTGCAGTGGAGATACAGAAAAAAACATAAGAACATTTGCTTTACCTCCATTACCAAAAAGGATGAAATTTTATTACCAGTAGTTAGAATGCTAAAAGGTGCAATACAATCAACTTCACTTGACCTGGAAAATTTGCTTAAAAGAGAGATTTACGAACTTGGTACTGGAACTCCTGGGGCTTTAATTTTTAACTGAGAGTCCCAGATCTGTCTGTGAAGCCTGCCTAAAGAAGAGCTAAGTTGGCATGATCTTCAGAAAAAAAAAGAGGAGATATGAAGCCGAGTGTTTAGACCCAAAAGGGATTGAAGGTGCACAAAGAGCACTGGAAGACAGGATTGTCAGGAGACTGCTCTTAGTAAGCAACAAAGGTAACAGGAACATTAAAAGACTATTAAGTCCATTTGGATCAAAACTGCATACTGTGTGATCCCAAGTAAAGTTTCTGGAGATGCTCTGGGAACCAGAACTTTAATGTCTGATGTCATCCTGGATTCATTTTTTCCTTATCTTTGGTTTGGGGTTTTGAAGAGGAAAAATTACTGTGAGCAGAAGGTGAATAGCATCATAACTGTGTCTGGAAATGTTGCTGGTAGGATTTGGTGAGGGAAAAATATCGTCTGTGAACCAAATCTGGCCATCCGCCCCAAATCTTTCTGCCAGGCATTGCTTTGTCCATTCAAGGACATGCTTCGATTTCTGAAGGGTGCCCCTAGCAAGCCAACACCATACTTGGCTGGCTTACAGCTGAGAACTCATTTTTCAGTGATCACGATCAGCATCATCTCCTGACTCACCAGCACAAACCCAAGAGACCACAAAAAACCCCTCAAAACAATGAAAGAAGAAAGGTTAACTCAGTGAGACAGCAGCATCTGAAAACCAAGGCAAGATTGTAATCACCTACCAGTGTAAGCTATCACTGGACCAGTCCCTCAAAGCGATGACAGGCTGCTGAGCTGTGCAGCTCCTCCTCTCTTGTGCACAGAGCTTGTTGTGTGCCTCTGGAGCAGGATGGCCTCGCATCCTAACAGATGGGCTGTTGCTGGGGCTCTGCCACCCAGCTTATATGGAGCTCAGGAGCGAGGTCCTCCTTGCAGGTGGGACACCACAGCTACCGCATGAAAGGTTTCAGCCCGCCCTGACCGGTACTGTCACCTTTCCCACCCCATCCCAGTCATCACACGACCTCTGCTAGTCACCTCAAAGACCTTCTGTGGGGTCTAGCACTGCAGGAAGGAGCCAGTGCCTTGTAGGGCATCCCTGCCCAGAATGGGAACATCCCCTCCACCTCTTTGCCCTCACACTCCCAGTGCTGCCACCATGGGGACTCCTTTGAAATAGGGCTGGGCACCAGGGACAGCATTCTTTTGTCTTAATTGAGACATAATACCTTACTCTGTTTCCTCCTTGGATTTCCTGCCATTTCCTTTTCTTTGAGGACTCACAGATCCCAAGCACCGTCTGTTCCCCCAGGGATACTGGTGTGGCCCTGCTGTCAGACTGTCCACTTTCTTTCTTTCCTTCCTTTTTTCTCCTTATGCTGTGCCCTCTTCCTCATATCTCAGCTGGTGGGACGATTCCCAAAGCACAGCCAGCATGATCAGCTCTGGTTCCATTGCATCGTGATCATGGCTCACACTCCGGATGAACTTCCCACTTGGGTTTAAAATATTAAAAAAAGTTGGTGTCAGGCTGGCTGAGGATCACATTCTCAGAGGCTGCTGTGTGGTTGGAATTACAATCAAAAAGAAAGATGAGATGAGCTAATAACACCTGAACAGCATTCTGGGAATGAGAAGGACCTACCCAGCCCTGAGAACCAAGAGTACTGCCTTCTTCTTGGCCCTTGCATCTCTCCCCAGTGCATCCCTTAGCCTGGAAAGGAGCTTTCCTCTCCCCAGTCAAGCAGCAGCTCTCATGTCCACATGTTCTCTGCAGTCTGGAATTCACAAGACAAGAATGACCTTCGTTTGAGTGATGTTTCATGACACGTGTCATGAGTCCCTTGATAGCTGGTGAGGCTGCTCCTAACCCCAAGTAGGCCCTTTCATGTTCTACATGGTTATCAGCCACAGGGTACCCCATCCAGATGAACCCCAGATGAACCTCCAGTGGGAGCAGCAATACGTGTCCCTTCCTAGCTACCGGCAGGCCTGTTTCACTAACACATGCAGAAAGAACCCCCAGGCTGGGTTCAAGCCTGAGGAACCCCTAGTTTTTTAGGGAGGTCTGACAAATGCATCGGCTCCTGAAACTGCTGCTTACAGACCCTTGTGGCTTTCCGTTAAGTCAAGATTTCTGTGGCTCAAAGTCTGCTCTGCGAAGACGCCTATTTCTTATCCCTAATGCACCCACCCCGATTACTGACGACACTTTCATCTCAGACCAATACTGAAAACCCCTATTAACCAGCGACATCTGCGTGCGCTGTTCTGGGCTGGTGCTAGCCAGGGTGTAACTCATTAACGGTTTCTAGTCAAGTGGAAATCGGTATGTGTGAAGTGGGCACTGTATTACCAAATGACCTTTTAACTTTGTGCCTGTGCTGCTTGGCTCAGCCCAGTGCCTCAGCGCTGTTGAACAGTGCTTTGAAATCCATTGGCAGGGAAGGGGTAGGATGTGCTATCTTGCTGGGGAAGGTTTTGGTCAGGACTTCACCTAGCTCAGCCAGCTGGACCATGAGGATTTGTCTCACCCATGGCAACTCACTTGCCTCTTCTGATGGTGGGTCCAACAACAGCAGTGAAGACCGTGTGGCGGAGTCTTTGGGCAAGCATTTCTTCACGTCAAGCAGGGGCTGAGAGCTGCTGTTTCTTGCCTAGCAGCAGGAAACACCACTCCACACAGACGTGTGGGCCTAGTGGAAGAAAAGCATTTCTTCACCAAGCCTTGAGTCCCAGCTTGCTAAGATCGCCAAAGGGTAACCTGGACTGGAGTGAGTCCTCCAGTCTTACAGGGTAGAGCTTTCCAAAAGCCCAAGGTTCAGCTCATGGTAAATACCAGTAGTGGGGGGTCAGCATTGGCTCATGCTTTATTTCCCCTTTGTTACTGGGCATCTGGTGCTGCAGCACGTTCTCCCTCCAGAGCCAGCTGTTGGAAACCAGCAGCCTTGGTGCACATCTTTGAAATGGGAGCCCAAATCAGAACTATCCCCAGGAAGTGTGGAAAGCACTTGGGATTAGCAACCGCGTTTGCATCAGCCTCTGTGTAAAGCTTAGCAGGATGGGGCCCTGTGCTTGCAAGTTCTTCTGGCCTCCGTGCTGGAAAATGTACGTTAGCAGCTGAGGAAGCTGGGATAGCAAATATGTTTACAGCAGAAAATACAAAGCAAGGGCTGATTTACTTGAGCTAATTGCAAATCACTTTGTTCAACGGGGTCCAAGACATCCTAAGCCTACCCTTCAAAGATAAAAGCTATGAAGATAATGTAGATTGACCTATTTGCAACTGCACTCTGCCGCATGCTGGCAATCGTATCCCCGGATTGTGTTACATGCACCCATAAAGCGGTCAGCTCTTGTGTATCCTTCTTTCTTGCCACAGGTCTGGAAATGAAATGACCCAGGCTTGTTGTAAGAGAGCTCTTGGGGACTTTCAGTACACCTTGTTTTTCATTAGGGCATTTCTGTTATTGTTGGTTTTCTCCCCCACTTTAAACCCCATCCCAACCCAGCAAAATTTTTAACCCACTTTCTTTTGAAGTAGTTGATTTAGTCACTCAGTAAATATGTATTTCCTACCCTTGAAAACTATTTTCTCCCTTTTAAACTTGCTTTTTTAACAATAGAATGCCTTCTTTCAAAGCTTCTGTGAAGAAAATGGTGATGGTGGAGGGATGGTATCAAAACGAAAGCAAATCTGCTTCCTGGATTGAAATGATCTTAAGATGCATTTGTAACCTCTGAGAGTTTAGGGGCTCAGCTCAGGCACTGCACAAGGCAGGAGGTTTCCTACCACATCCCTGGCAGCTCGTGTGTGTGTAGGGGAAGGAATTCAACCTGTGCATCCAGCTCCCTCTGACACCTCCACTTGGCTGTAGCCTCTGAAACCTCCTCTTAATAGCCTTGAGCTCACTCTCTCTGCGGTAGTGTTAGACTTCAGCTTCCTTTAATGCTAGTATTCCAAGCTCCCCTAACTCAGACACCATAAATGTGCATGATTTATTGTTCACTTACAGAAACTGTTCTTCCCTAAGCACTCTGAGAACCTGCACAGGCACTTCAGAAAGTCACAGGGCCCTGATGCCTGCAAACACCTTGGGATCTGAGCCCCGTGCAAGTCCCTCGATGGTAACAGCAGGGCTGTCTGGGGCACATCCATTCTCGCAGTTTGGGCAGTGTTTTTCACCTTGGCAACTTGCTAATTTACAGTTTTCAGGGAGAGACATGCAGGGATAATGAGCTTAAGTGAGAGAGGAAATGGAAAGAGTACGCTGATTTTACGGGCTGTCTTCTGCGTGCGTTTTCCACCCAGAAGCTGAAGCACGAGCAATCCATCTCCACAATTTGTGGCACAGCTTCCAGACAATGTTCATGTGCCTATGCATGAGATGGATTGTGGGGGATGGCCCTGCAACAACAGAGATGGGGTGGCCATGTGAGTAGTCATGGGGAGCACAGTGATGGGAAACTTTGTCCTTCTGCAAGAAGCAATGGCAAAGTTTGATGAAAACAGACTTTCTAGCTCCATGGTGGGATCTGTGCCTGGCTTATTAGTGACTCTTTTGTTTGCAGCAGACACCAGTGATACTTTCTTGAGTATGTGTGGGCTACTGGTCTCTGTTATTATTTTCCACTGTCTTTGCTCTCGCTCACATTTTAAGTCTTTACTCCCTTTTATGTGCTTGAGAACAGAATCCCACGCAAATGTTTCAGAACCTTGCAAAAAAAAAAAAAAAGACTCAAATGCCTACTGTCTTTAAAGGTACCTTTTTGGGGGCATTTTCTTGTGTTTTCTCAGTACTTTGGGGGAAAAAATACCTCAGACTTAGGAACATTTTATAGAGGCAAGTCGTGGTGATGGGTGTTAATCCAAGCCATCTCTCCATCTGAGCACCTTGTTGAACTGCAGGGAAAGGCACACATATTTTTGTTCCATTTGTTCCATTGTACAATCAGAGGGGCACAGCACAATCCAAACGGAGACTCCTTTCACCTCTTTCACTGATTTGGTTCTGGCTTGATGGAGTTTTTAATTCTATTATGAGCCTTCAAGACATCTCAACATGCTCATCCGGTCCTTGTTCTTCCCTTCTCTGCCTTCCTTATCTACTTCCTTCCAAGGCTCTGTAGATTTTCTTTTTTACAGGCTGTGGAGGAGAGTTGGGGATGGATGACTCTAGAGCGGGTCCCATCGCTTGCCCTTGAGCTTTCAGATTCCTACACAATGTCGGGGCTCCCTGCCGAGCCAGGACTCCTTGGCATGCAGCTTACAGAACTGACTGAAAAGTCAGAATCTCAAGTATTGTGAACCTGAAAAGTTCAGTTTTGATTAGTTACAACTTTATAAGTATTTTGTGACTCTTTATTTTAGAATTCTTGATAAAAGCCTTTATGATTACAGTAAGTACTTCTAAAATTTGAAACCAAGTGTTCTATTTGAAGACTGTGAAGAAATGTTTCTTATATGTTCTCCAAAAGAAGTTATGATGCACAAGATACATGAAAACTCATCCCTAGTCTCCATAAAGACAAATTTTTACCTTTAAAGAATATTTTTTTTGAAAAATCTTTTCCCCCTTCAGGGTTCTCAGTGGAGTTAGGCAGAAAATTGGTCCTTCCAAATTAAAAAGTCAGAAGAAGGCAAGAGGGAGTAGCGCGACTTACTCCTCTTGTAAGTCACACAGCACATTTGTTGCAGTAAAGGGAGTGAAACCAACATCTTCCAAGACTGCCCCTGGTGCTAGAATAATTGTACACAGTATGATGAGATGTTCAAATTGTTCTGAAATTTAATTTAATCTTACTTCTCCCTCCAGTCTACTACTTCCTTTTTGTGGCCCAAATCATTTTCTCTGAGAGACTTACTTGTTTGTAAAAATATTTTTTTTTTACAATGGAATAGCTATGCTTTCTTTCCAACATTTCAGTTGGCCATATCATTCCTTTATGGAAATAACACAGACTTACCTATGTAATTACCTTCTCCGATCCACATCAGCCAATAGGTAATGGGAGTCTCCCCTGAGACTCTTGTACGAGGTCTTTCTTCCTCATACTTATAATGACTTTTCACTGCTTTCTTCATCATTTTGTGTTCAGTGACAAATTGACACTGTATACACACACGTTGTTTCTTCTTCGCCATCCACCCGCCCACCACCAGGCCAACAGAGTCCTCTTTGGAGAGCTTCCATCTCATTGATATGTCCTCAAGGTACAAGAATGCAAATATAATGAGCAGGGATGCATCAGTACTGATGTTTTGTTCACTGAATCTAGCCCAACTACTTGTTGTGGTAATGACCTCATTAAAGATGCAATATGGCATACAAATATTTCAACCTTTTCCTCATTGTTTCTTTTCAGTCCTGTCACAACTTACACTGAACTTCTGAGATGTTCTCCAGAAATGTTAATTGATAACCAGTGCTTTGGAAGGGCATTGCACATTGTACCAACACTGGAGGACTCTCTCAGTGTCTCCCACAACAGGAGAACTGGAACTACTTCTGTTTCTGCTTGTACCTAAGTCATGATTTAGATGGACAGTGCTGGATTTTCATTCAGCTTGAAAGGTCTTTCAGCTGCAGGGCTTAACTATTTCTGTGACTCTTTTATTCTTATTATCATGCTTCAAATCCTGTACAAACCTGCTGTCTTCCAGAATGCTTCTACTATTCATACAGGCCATTTAGATATATAATCTTGCATTGTGTTCTTCTTTCCTGACCT
The DNA here is from genome assembly GCA_034008185.1 of Gorsachius magnificus. Classification (NCBI taxonomy): domain Eukaryota; kingdom Metazoa; phylum Chordata; class Aves; order Pelecaniformes; family Ardeidae; genus Gorsachius; species Gorsachius magnificus. The sequence goes on from CM067091.1 coordinate 12,683,974, forward strand.
TCACTGGGAGGTATTACTCCTGAAATCAATATGGATACATGGACTCTACCTTTTTCTGCCACCTCTAGTAGGTTTGAGTGCTGGCCAGATCCTGTTTTTGTTAAAACAGCATGATCATCTATAGCCAATACCTTTTTTTTAAATGGGGGAAAGCGGACAGCCATTTAGATAGGACTTCAGTACCCAGAAGGAACCCCAGTAGACAGGTAGAGTTGTTGGGGGAGCTCAATGAGCACATGGAACAGATGTCCTGTCCGTACTGTGCTTTAGGAATGGTTCTTTGTTCAAAGAAGATTAACTGGATGATCAGCATTTTACTCTCTTGGACTAAACCAACAGACACAAAGCACAACATAAGGCGTGACACTGTGCTGTGCTCATCCCTAGGCTGACCGTGAAGCAGGGCTGAGCCTGCTTCATCTCATGCAATCCCCAGGCTCTCCCATGTGCTCTGAAGGTAGCTACAATTTCATGTGCCAAACCAGGGAAAATCTGGGTGATCCCAGAATGGACATGAACTCAGGCTGTTTGTCAGCCACTGTCAGTGTCCTTACTGCGGAACAGAGTGGAAGGATGGCTTTTATGAGCATAGCAAAATCTATGGAAAGAACTGAAAAAACCCCTCAGATTGTCTGTTCCAGGTCACGACCTGCATAAAAAAACCCCTCCTTTCTGTGTTTTATACTCAATAGCTAATTTCACGCTCTTTATCTCAGGCAGCGGTGTCTGATATGAGCTGATATGCTGCTGCCTTCAGCTGCTGGAGGCTCCTAGTCTCAGCCCATGTATAAGTCTGCCATTATTGATTGACTCCAGGTTGATTTCTGATAATAACTGGAGAATAACCTCCATCCTGTGCCTGAAGTGGGTCTTGACCAATGTGTGGAGGTAGCTGACCTGCCTGCTGAGGTGCCAGGCACCACAGGACAGAAACTCTGAGCGCTGTAGGTAACTCTGTCACTTTGCAATGGAGAGCAGGCAGAGCAGAGGGCTGAGCGGCTGCCAGAGGGGAATCTCTATGGGGAGGGCAAGAAGGAGGGATGTTTGGTGGCTACACACAGGGACTGATGGTAGTCAGAGGGTTGACCAGTTGGTAGTCAGAGGGCTGACCAGTTCCAGTCCTTCCCTCAAAGACCTAGAGGTAACTGTAAGAGTCCTGCTGATCAGACCTGCAGATCACACAAAGGCTGGTGGCCTGGTGCGTTGCAGGGACCCAATCCCACACAGCCATATGGAGCCATCTGGGTCACCTGGACCCCTTAAAGAGAAAGGAAAGGAAAGCATTTGAATTCAGCTGAATGCAAAGTTGCACAGGAAGAAAAGAGCACAGAGCCAGCCTGGAAAAGAGGAACTCCAGGCAGGATTTTCCCAAAGCCAAATCTCTTCAGAGGATGGTCAAGCACTTGAACATGAGTTTCTGCTGCAGCATACAGGGTGTCTCTGATGGATTGGAGGAGAGAAGGAGAGAGGGACTGTGCTTTTATGTTTATTCCCAGCACTACTGAAACAAGTGTGGCCAAACTGTGCAGAGGTCTGGCATCCATACTTTAAATCAGATGTTGAAATGTTCAGAAAACAGCCAAATAAATCATAACAGGGCAAGAGAAAATGCCTTGAAATGATAGGTTTATAGAACACATGGTTTATCTTAGCAAAACAAAGATTAAAAAATAACTTGAAATAGAAATGTCTGGTACTAAGAGTGTACACACCTGCCAGGGAATGTCAGAACAAGAAAAGGCTGGAAGCTGAAGGTGGACATTTTCAGCTTAGGAACATGGCACACTTTTTCAGGAGAGATGGCAATTAAAAACACTGAGACAAATTCCCAGAGGAAGAAGTGTTCCTTCAACTTTTGGTGTCTTCAGGTGGGGTCTGTGGTCATTTACAGAAGGCACAGAGGAATCCAGATCAGCGGTCCAGTTAGCTGAACTGTAAGAGCCTGGACCTCTGTCATGAAGATAACCAGTGCCGCCCACAGCAGCATGACTTGGAAAGACATCCAACTTGGGAAGATGGCATGGGGGCTGCCCTCCCTGTGCTTTGCACCTTCCAGGTTGCCCACGACAGCTGATGGCAGAGAGATTCAGAGTGGGTGAAAAGAACTGTGTGATCCTTGATCCAGACCCTCACCCCTGGGACACGCACCACCTTGTCAGCAGGGAAAGACACATTTCAAGGGCCACCAATTTCCTCCCTTCCTCAGGAGGAAACAGAGCAGAGCACGAAAAAAAAAAAAGAGAGGGGTAAAAATACTGAAAACAGGACTGACAGAAAAGAGCAAGGAATGCAAGGGAGAGGAGCAAGACAAGGTGCGGGAGAGCGGGCAGCGCGGTGCAAGGGCAGCACAGCGGCAGTACAGCGCTTACGCTGTCTGCTGGTGATGGGGGCATCACTTGGCATGAAGTACCACCATGAGCACGTGTGGCTTTTGCAGACCTGTCGGGTCTCAGGTGACCACAGGCATGACTTCCCCACCACTTGCCCTGGGAGGTTTCCCCTGAGAGTCCCCAGGGCGAGGCGGGAGGGACCCCGTGGGCGGCAGGAGCCTGGCAGAGGCTGAGTCAGCCTCCTGCCTCCCAGGACGAGGAGGAGGTGGGCTGGGTGAGAAAGGAGCCATGTGAGGGGGCTGCTGGGGCTGGAAATCACGCTTTCTAGTTTTCATTTCCTCGTAGACACAGGCTGCCCTGCTCAGAAATGAAACTTAGAGAGAGACATGCCAGTGCTGCCTGAGATGCAAGGAGCCATGATGCCAGGTCATGCGATGCAGGGACAGGGTGGCTGCTGGGCCGGGTAGGCACAAAGTGGACACAGCCCTGGAGAACACGTGGGGCCAGCTGAGCCCCCACTCAGCTCTGAAGGAGAGGGTAAATGTAGGGAAGGGAAGATGCTTGCAAGTGCAGAGGAGGGGACTAGGAAGGGTGGAGAGGTGATGCTAGAAGGGAAAGAGCTTCCCCTCCATCTGCCTTTGCAGAAGTGGTGCTGGAGGGGTTGAGTTTGTTTTCACTTTGGAGCTGTTACGGGTGTGGAGTAGCTTTTACAAGCCCCAGAGCATCCCATGTGTGCTTATGCCTGTGCTTCAGGCTGCTGCCCTGGGCAACTGCCTGCTTTGCCTGTGTTACAGGAGGGCTGCCACGTCATGTCCCATTGCCCATGTTGGGAGATGCAGCTTCTCGCTCTGCTTTGTTCCAAGGCAATATTGTTTGGTCTTAGCCCTGATAAAAACTACATGGCAATCTCCTTTCCCGTAAGCAACTCCCGTGCACCAAAGATTGTCTTCCTAGCATGGCCAGAGCGAAGTGTGGAGACCATATATGAGCCAGAGCCAAGCTGGGTAGGAGTTCAGCAAACCCAAGCAGCCCTTACATGACGCTGCCTGATTTTTACAGTTGGATTACTGGGAAAATGCAGAAAATGAAAGCAGAGACTTTCAACTTCAGACTTCTACCTAAGGGTAGAGGGAGAAGATGACAGGTTTGGCTGGATAACTCACTGCCCATTGTGGAGATTTGAATGGAGGTTTTTTCCTGATGGGGAACAGCTAAGTCTTTATCACTAAATCTCCTAAGGAAAGACCAGTGGTGTTTCTCATCGTGGAGAATAATTTATTTTGTAAGGCAAAGACAATGCCTGCAGTGCTCCAACAATAGAGCCTTCAAAACACAAACCCAAATGAGCACTGCACCAACACACAGAAACTTTGAGTCTTCAGACAATCTGGACAGGAGTCCTGCTTCTCACTCACCCGATTTCTTGGGTTTTTTATTCATGCTGCAGCTGCTTACTGATAGATTTGAGATAACTTGCTTGCAGAAGCAACAGACTTGCCCATGGGGACAAAACTAGAATTTATCAGTGAAAAACAAGTGGAAATGCCCATCTCATCCCAAACCCATGCCAAATACTGAGGGTCTGCTTGCTGCCCTTGAAGAGTCGGACAAAGCTCCACCGCCTTTACTGTGCACTGACTTTGAACTAGTTTTGATTTCCCGTGCACCCATGTTCATTCAGAAGGGAATGAAGGCTAAAATATTTGTCCAAATGACTTCAAGGGTTCTTTAGCAGATTAAACAAACCTAGTGCTCAAAAATGAACATTTTAATTGTAGAGCCACAAGGCAGGCAGAAGTATGGTGCGCAGTGATGCTTCATAAATCTCGCCAATTTCTACAGTTAGCTTAAAACGAAAGCTGTAATTAAAAGCAAAGGAACAGCTAGTCCTGATACAGACTAAATGGTTAGATTAAATATTGTGCTCTATCTGATTATTAATGTGCGAGATAACTATTTAGTAGCTCGATATTTGTTCAGCAGGTTTTATTAATAGCACCAGGGCAAATATTTCCCGTAATGCAGGATCCTCGCACCAAAGTCAAATATGAAAAGTTGCACACTTTTCCTCCGGTGGTTTCATTCTGCCTGGGAATTTCCACAGTTTTTCTGCATTTTTTGCTCTCAGGTTTAGTCAATGTGACACCAGGCCACGGCATGGCTGGGTTTTTTGGCTGGGGGAGAGGAGCTGTCCCATTCCCGTAACTGCAGAGCCGCAAACAGACTGATTTCATTTTTCCCCTTACGTAAGGGGAAGGTCCCACTCCCAATGACGCACGATCCTTGATTTCAAGAAGTAACTCCAAGGTCACCTGTGAGTGAACGGGCCCATCCCAGCTTGCCCCAGCCACCCACCACCACCAGGCAGGGGTACAGGAGATGTTAGCATGAAGGCGTAAAACCCCAACTGAGAAGCACCACAAAAGCACCAAGCAATGAGGAAGAGTGAGAAGGGGAGAGGACTGTTTGCCTCCACACAGTACATGAGCGGCTGGTTGTGTTAGTTTAGTTT